>CM056696.1:17500-1267500 GCA_029849275.1 Papilio elwesi
CCTAACCTAACCTAACCTAACCTAACCTAACCTAACCTAACCTAACCTAACCTAACCTAACCTAACCTAACCTAACCTAACCTAACCTAACCTAACCTAACCTAACCTAACCTAACCTAACCTAACCTAACCTAACCTAACCTAACCTAACCTAACCTAACCTAACCTAACCTAACCTAACCTAACCTAACCTAACCTAACCTAACCTAACCTAACCTAACCTAACCTAACCTAACCTAACCTAACCTAACCTAACCTAACCTAACCTAACCTAACCTAACCTAACCTAACCTAACCTAACCTAACCTAACCTAACCTAACCTAACCTAACCTAACCTAACCTAACCTAACCTAACCTAACCTAACCTAACCTAACCGGAGTAGCGTGCCAGACGCCGTCCGGAACGCATCGTTTTTACTATCGCTCCACGTCAAAAATTCCTAAAAATGGTAAAAAGTGAAGTTATCGTGTCGAGTGTAGTATCAAAAGCTGCAGTTCACTGAGACGAACTTAAATCCGTTGTAAAAACTTCAAAAAGTAAAAGTGTTAAAAAGTTATAACCCAAAAACTGGAAAAAGCACGTGGTAAAAACTTTGAAATGCGAACGTCGTCGAAAAACGATCGATGAGAGGTACTTTTTTGTACACCGAAAGATTCGCCACCGGATGGGCTACAAGACAGAATAAAAAATATATTTTTCCATTGAAGAATTACGGAGAAATTAGGGATTTTTAAAAGACCACGTGGCCACGTGCTCGGTCTTCCCGCCTACTTAGGAAGAAGATATTAGTGTCAAACGCTGCGCCTTTGTAAGGCGAACTCAGATCTGTATTCGGATCCTCAAAAAGTGAAAGTTTTAAAAAGTTAAAATTAAAAAACTAAAATCACCACGTGGTAAAAATTGGAAGCGAAATAACTCAAAAACAAGATCGATTAGCTATGCTTATTGTAGCACCAAAAGAAGCACCTAATTGAGGACTATAATACGAAGGGGTTACCTGGAAAAATCTCGGGGAAAAATTTAAAAAAAAATCAAAGTTTACAAATTTTGACTTATTAATTTAGTTTTAAAAATTTATTATAAGAAAAAATTTTCCGCTGTGCAAGGTATCCTGTGGATTCCGCTTCTCCGCATCTACTGGCAACACATTCAGCACTCTCAAATCCATAGCTCCCGAGATATCGGGGGAAAACTGGGAAATTTTTTTACGGAAGGTCCCATTCCGAAAGTATTAGTCCAGGTGGACCGAGAGTGGTACCAGGGCGTTCCCCTCGCCGAGACGATCCCATTGATACCAAAATTGAAGGGATTCGGACGTATAGGGCCGGAGAAACCGTCCCGTGAAATTACAAGGTGCTTTCACAAAAAATTTTCAAGACCGGATTTTCGGTTTTTCTGCAATTAAACCGGAGATCTCGGGACTTTTGCGGATTCTCCAGTGATATTATTGAGCGCTACTTAGTTTTAGGTAAATATAGTTAGATTAGGACAGGTTAAGACTGTGCACCCTGTGGGACACCTTAAAATTTTACAGTATTGACATTCATGCCCCTTTGGGGTACAGTAACAGAAATTGCTTTTAGTTAGTTAGTTAATTTAGATATTACAGTGTCCCCTATTGGGACGCTCAAAAATCTTTTTTTTCATTGATAAGAT
This sequence comes from Papilio elwesi, assembly GCA_029849275.1. Taxonomy (NCBI): domain Eukaryota; kingdom Metazoa; phylum Arthropoda; class Insecta; order Lepidoptera; family Papilionidae; genus Papilio; species Papilio elwesi. The sequence continues at coordinate 19,159 of CM056696.1, forward strand.
TGCCCCTATTGGGACGTCGAGATTTTAATTTGCTTGAATATCTTCGTTATTTGTATCCGACCGTCCCCCTTATTGGGGACACTAAAGTATTTGGTCTTAATCACCTATTGTGTGTTCGTGTTTTCTGACCGTTCCCCTATTGGGGACGTCAAGAGTTAATTTAAGTTATATTTCGTTGTAAGTCTTCTTGACCGTCACCCCTATTGGTGACGCTTAGTTAACATCTCAAGTTAGGTTGTTTTTGTCAAATCAACTATGTCCCCACCATTAGGAAAGAACGTCAAGCACGTTGCAGTCGCCCACACAGAGCGCAAGGAAGACAAAGAAGAGAAATCGCGAGGAACCACCGTGGCCCAGCCCCAGGTCCAGGCACAGCCCAGTGCCCGTCGAACGGAGAACCCCACAACCCGTGCCAATAGACTATATCAGGCCGCAAAGGCCCAATTGGAATTGTCGGGGAACCTGAAGTCGTCCATCAAGGAGGCCGTCCTGGACAACTTGTCAGGGCTGTATGAGACAGTCCTCCAGGTGGACGAACGTCTTCGCGCCCTTGAGCTTCAGTTGGAGCAGGTGCGGTCTGAAAAGGAGAAAGAACTCAGAGAAAAGATTGAGGAAAAGGATAGGTGCATTGAAGAATTGGCTCGTAGTAAAAGTGGAGTGGATATCGGGGTTAAAATAAGGGAGCTCATTACAAACACGGAGTCGATTAAGAAAATGATAAATCACGATGTGATGAATAGGTTTGACGAGTACCCCCCGGGTAGGGCACTGTGTGGAAACGTAAAGAAGTTAGAGGGCTTCATGGAAGAAATTAAAGTAATAAAAATGAATACAGAAAAAACCAGTAAGAAAGTGGAGGAGGTCTTTAAGGCAACGGAAGGTGCTGAAAGGATGACAGAAGTGATAATTAAGAAAATAGAAGAGACAGACATAAAAGTGGAGACCGTTGGGACGCAGGTTGGAGAGGTTAGGGAGGGGGTGAAAGAGTACGGAGTAACCGTTAGGGAGACCGGAAAGGCCATAGAGGCCCTCAAAGTCCCGGTGGCTACGTATGCCGAGACAGCGAGGGTTCCTAAATCAAAGGCCCAGCCCCCACTCTGCCGACCGAATCATGCCCTGATCGTATCCTCTTGCTCGGAGAAGGATACGAGTGAGAATGTCATCGACAAAGTCAGGGAGGCCCTCGATGCACGTAAGTCTGGGATACAAGTAGACAAAATCAGAAAAATAAGGGATGGCAAAATAGTAATCTGCTGCGGAAACAAACCAGAGCTCGAGAAGATGGAAAGTCGACTCAAAACTAACGAAGGATTAAAATTAGAGCCAGCGGCAAACCGGGACCCTCGAGTGGTACTGAGGAATATATTCGGCTACAACTCTGAAGCGGACATCATTGAGTCCTTAAAGGTTCAAAATAAGAGGTTGTGGCTGAATATGGACCCGAGTGAATTTAGAGTAAAGGAGGTCTACCGCAAAAAGGCGCGAAATCCCCATCAAGCCCATGTAGTCTTACAAGTCTCCCCCCAGGTGTGGCGTAGACTAATCGAGGCGGGGACTATCTTCATCGACATTCAAGGCCTGACAGCGGAGGATCAGTCGCCACTGATGCAGTGTACTCGTTGTCTGGGCTATGGCCACGGCCGTAAGTACTGCAAGGAGACGGCGGACCTTTGCGGCCACTGTGGAGGGGAGCACGAACGCACAAAGTGCCCCTCCCGCCTGGATGGAAGGGCCCCGGTCTGTCGGAATTGCGATCGGGCCGGACAGCAAGAGACAGGACACACTGCATTCAGTGACGACTGCCCCATACGGCAAAAGTGGGATGCCATAGCGCGTTCGTCAATTAGCTACTGCTAAGGGCGCCGCAACGAAACAACACTTTGTGGTCTACCAGGCCAACCTCCAGCGCGGTCGCCTAGCGACCCAGGAGCTGGTCATGTCAGCTCAGAGGGGTGGTGTTGGTGTCGCACTTATTCAGGAACCCTACGTCGGCTCTGAGGGGCAGGTCGGTAGCTTCCGTGGAGTCAGGGTGATACAAAGGGAGAACGCCAGGACCAAACCGGTCAAGGCGGCAGTCATGGTTTTCCATGATAGTTTGGAGGTTCATGTGAATCCTCAAATCATCACTGAGAACATTGTGGCTGCCGTCCTTAAAACTGGAGACTGGACCGTAGCAGCCATCTCTGTGTACCTCGAGGGCACGGAGGATATTGAACCGTACCTCTCGCAGATACGAGACTTCATGGGCCGTGTCGGCACAAACACGATCCTTCTGGGTGGAGATTGGAACGCATGGAGTCCATGGTGGGGAAGCGTCGAGGAGGACACCCGCGGCGAGACCTTGCGGGGATTCTTTGATGAGCTTGAACTGCAGGTTTTGAACAGAGGACTCGTCCCCACCTTCGATACGATCCGTGGGGGTAGGAGGTACACGAGTCATGTCGATGTTACCGTTTGCACCCACGGATTGTTAAGGAGCGTCCGTGAGTGGAAAGTGGACGACTCAGTGACTAGCTCAGATCACCGGGCAATACGTGTAGTTCTGGGTCTCACAGCGCCCCCTGAGGGGACCACCCGGTGGACTACTCGACGCTTCAACACCCGGAAGGCCAAATGGAGTCGCTTCACCGAGGAAATGCGAAGTGGTTTAACCGCTCGGGGACTCACCCCGGTACGAGTCAAAAGCGTCAAAGACAGAGACAAGTTGGAAAGGGTGGTTTCCGAGTACATAAAGTGTGTGGACGAGGCGTGTGAGAAAACTATTCCCCCCCGCAAACCACCAAAAGCTAGGAAACGCTTTCCTTGGTGGAACGACGAGCTCGAAGGTCTGCGGCGTGACGTGAACACAAAACGCCGCAGGGTCCGGTGTGCCGCGCTGCGTCGCAGAAAATATGTAGTAGAAGACTACCTGAGCGCCAAGGCGGACTACGAGCGGAGAGTGACCAACGCCCAAACAGAGAGCTGGAAGTCCTTTTGCTCTAAACAAGAAAGGGAGTCCGTATGGGACGGTATTTACCGAGTTATGAGGAGGACGTCGGGTCACCACGAAGATCAACTACTCGTGGAGGACGGGGTTGTACAGAGCCCGGAACAATCGGTCGCGCTACTCGCAAGGACGTTCTTCGCCGATGACGATGCTGGTGAGGACTCTGAAGCCCACACCATCATCAGAAGCCGGTCGGACCAAGTTGGTATGCGCCTTCCGGGAGAGACCGATGATCCCCCGATCACCAGGGCGGAGCTGGTCCGGGCTCTGAATAGGTTCAATCCTAAAAAGGCACCAGGCCAGGATGGATTTACTAGCGATATTTGTTGCTATGCAATATACGCGGAAATCGAGCTGTTTTTAGCCATCCTGAACCGATGCCTTGACCTGGCGTGCTTCCCAGCACCGTGGAAGGAGGCCTCTGTCGTGGCGCTAAGGAAGCCGGCGCGCCCAGACTATGCCCGCGCAAAGGCGTACCGCCCCATTGGACTACTGTCCATCTTGGGCAAGACTTTCGAAAAAGTCCTCTGCCGTCGAATCCGTTGGCACGTCTTGCCCAAGTCCAATGCAAGGCAGTACGGCTTCACTCCGCAGCGGAGCACGGAGGACACGCTGTACGATCTGATGCAGCACGTCAGGGGCATCCTCCGCAAAAAGGAGACCGCCTTACTCGTCTCCCTCGACATTGAAGGGGCGTTTGACAACGCGTGGTGGCCGGCCATAAAATGCCGAATGGTAGAGAAGGGTGTCCCCGTAAATCTCAGACGTCTGGTCGAAGACTACTTCCGGAATCGGAGCGTAGCGGTACATTACGCCGGGAGAACAGAGCGGAAGGTGCAGACCAAAGGCTGCGTTCAAGGCTCCATCGGCGGGCCTCTCTTCTGGAACATGCTGTTGGACCCCCTCTTGGAAGACCTGGATAGGCTGGGGGCGTACGTGCAGGCATTCGCAGACGACATCGTGCTGGTATTCTCCGGGCACACGGCGCTCGAGATCCAACGAGATGCCAGCGCCGCCCTAGCTTGTGCACGCGACTGGGGTGCCATGAATAAGCTTCGCTTTTCCGCCGAAAAAACACAGGCGATGGTTGTCACCCGTAAGCTAAAATATGACACACCGGTCGTGCGGATGGATGGCGTTGACATCTCGATGGTGACCGAGCTCAAGATCCTTGGAGTCATCGTGGACAGTAAACTAACATTTAACAACCATGTCTCCTATGTTTGCCGGAAGGCCACTAACCTGTATAGGAAACTGTCCACGATGGCTCGGGTGGAGTGGGGCTTGTGCCCGGAGATTATCAGGGCGATATACGTCGCAGTCGTAGAACCAACGATTTTGTACGGTGCTAGCGCCTGGGCGAAGGCCGCCGAGAAAAATTCAGTGCAAAAGATCTTTGCAACCGTCCAAAGGGGTTTTGCACAGAAGATCTCCAAGTCACACCGAACGGTGTCGCTCAATGCAGCACTCTTATTGTCGGGTCTCCTCCCGCTCGATCTTCGAGTTTGGGAGGCGTCTCGGCTGTTTGAGTGCAAAAGGGGTCGACCAATCGACGAGCTGGAATCCCGCGAACTGGAGGAGCGTGAGGCCTTTACAAAGGCCCCACATCCCGCCAGCGAGCCAGATATTTATTATCAGTGTCTGGAGGATATGCTCCCAGAAACTGTGACCCAACTGCAGCTCCCCGTGCACCTGATTTACACGGACGGTAGTAAATCGGCGGACGGGGTCGGGGCAGCGTATTCCTACTGGCGGGATGGCTCCGAGGTCCGGACTAAGCGAATGAGGCTGGAGCCGATGTGCACCGTCTTTCAGGCGGAGCTGCTCGCGATAGCCAGAGCCACGGACCTGGCTGTCTTGCGGGGCTTCGACTGCGCGGCGGTGCTCAGCGACTCCCGATCCTCCCTGGACTTGATCCGGAACCCGGAGACGCACCATCCCCTCGCTACCCATATTCGCAAGAATATTAGGGAGCTAGAGGGGAGGGGTAAAGCACTCCGGTTCTACTGGGTTAAGGCTCACGTCGGGATCCCCGGCAACGAGCGCGCTGACGAGTTGGCAAGACTGGCGGCGGCTCAATCCAGGGTTGCCCCGGCCTATGACAGATGCCCACTCTCTTACGTCAAGAGACGTATAAGGGAGGGTGCGGTCCAGCGCTGGAACGAGAGGTACGCCGGCGGAGCTACGGCGGCGGTCACCCGCATGTTCTTCCCCGATGTATCGCGCGCCTACAAAGTTCTGAGGTGCCTTGACAAGACAAATATTTGGGCGCAAATTTTGACCGGCCATGGCGGCTTCGCAGCGTATCTGCACAAATTTAAGTTAAAAGAGACTGCAGCATGTGTATGTGATCCGGAGGTTCCTGAGACAATCCAACATCTCTTGTTAGAATGCCCGAGGCACGACCGCGACAGAAGCGACCTGGAAGTAAGTACTGGCACCAATTTAAATGAAATAACGATCGCCGAAATAATGGCAAGTAAACACTCCAGGCCGCATCTGGAGCGGTTCTGCCTAAAAATTACGAAAATGGCAATAAAACGAAATAAAACTAAATGACTATAAAAGAACAACCTAACAACGCCGTCGGCAAGAATTGTGAAACAACTGAGAATATAAAATATACAAGAACTCAATAACTTAGAATGCATTTAAAGTTAAGATAAGATGTGCAAAATAAAATAAAAAATTGGAAAACTTAGAGGGATGCCGAAGAATCACTGGCTCGCGGCTAAAATAAAATAGAGGAAAAATTTTACTCACCTCAAATTCTTGCCACGCAAGAAAGATGGAGACGGCAAAAAAAAAAAAAAAAAAAAAAAAAAAAACCTAACCTAACCTAACCTAACCTAACCTAACCTAACCTAACCTAACCTAACCTAACCTAACCTAACCTAACCTAACCTAACCTAACCTAACCTAACCTAACCTAACCTAACCTAACCTAACCTAACCTAACCTAACCTAACCTAACCTAACCTAACCTAACCTAACCTAACCTAACCTAACCTAACCTAACCTAACCTAACCTAACCTAACCTAACCTAACCTAACCTAACCTAACCTAACCTAACCTAACCTAACCTAACCTAACCTAACCTAACCTAACCTAACCTAACCTAACCTAACCTAACCTAACCTAACCTAACCTAACCTAACCTAACCTAACCTAACCTAACCTAACCTAACCTAACCTAACCTAACCTAACCTAACCTAACCTAACCTAACCTAACCTAACCTAACCTAACCTAACCTAACCTAACCTAACCTAACCTAACCTAACCTAACCTAACCTAACCTAACCTAACCTAACCCAGTCGCGTGCCAGACGCCGTCCGGAACGCATCACATTTAAAGTTGCTCCGCGTCGAAAAATCCAAGAAATAGGAAAAAGTGTTCGAATCGTGACGTGCAAACTACCAAACTGTGCGTCTCAGCGAGATGAAGATGATGGTGAAATCGGTTTGCACCTGTGAATAAAACTCGGCAAGTTATAGACAAAAAACCGGAAAATAGTGACTTGAAAAAACTTTAAGTGCAAACGCTGCGAAAAAGCGATCGATGACAGGCAATTTTGGAATTGCCACCAGATGCGCCCTGGTGATCGTTATCCATTGACACATCGTTTGGATTTTTTGGACGAAAATTGACGAGGTTAAGACTGCATTTCCGGAAACCACGTGGCCACGCGGTCAGTGATCCCGAGGTGCCACGGAGGTTTTGAAGGTACCAGCGGATAGCCCTCGTCTGGACGAGCTGTCCGACGTAAAGAAATTAAAAATCGGACAACGGACTGAGGAACACCAACTCAAAAACCACAACGAAAAAATTTCATACAAAAAAGTGGGTATATTTCGGAAACAAGATCGATGAGGGATATATTTAAAAATACCGTCTGAAAGGCCTAGACGGCCCCCACAATCTGTGCAAGTTTCATATTTTTCGGACCAGAAACGGCGGAGTAATAGCCAAAAAAATAGAAACCACGTGGCCACGTGTTTGGTTAAATCGAGTAGTGCCACGTCACTCGATATATGTGTAAGGAAGAGGAAGTGATGGCGAGTCTATAGACATATCGCACATAACGAACGGACGTCTTAAAGAAAAGTTAAAACTGAAAATGTAAAAAAGTGACATTCGGGCTAAGAAAGGCACCCGTGAAATTTTCTAAGTCCAAAAACGTGCTAATATAAACTGTGTAAAAAACAATAAGGTGCTAGGCCGTGACTATATTAGTTTTAAGTAATAAAAAGACTGACAGGGGTCCCTATTGACCCAATTAGTTTAGTAAAAAATTTTTAAAATAGTCAATTTATAACTAAGTGACATACATTTTTGCTTTTTAGCGAAATGTATTAACAGTAATTATAATCTAGTCATATTTTAAAATTAGTTTTAGACAAAATTGGTTTATTGACCAAAAATTTTAACTGTGTATAGATTGACTTTTTAAAATATTTTAGTTTTAAGATTATTTTGACATTTATTTTAAATTTAAATTTTATATTGTTATTATTGTGTTTTTAGACAGGGTTTATTGCCCAATTAGAAAATAAGTTTTAACTAAGGTTTTATTGACCTGTAACATAGATATAAGTAAAATTAGTGATTTAAGTTTTAAAATATTGACACGTTCCCCCCTGAAAATGTTTGGCTTTCGCACCCCCGAGAAGAGGACGGAGACAGCCACCAGTACCGACGCCACAGAAATGGATAAGGCAACCACCTCCCACACCTCCCAGGTGGAGAAGTCACCAAGCAGGACCTCAAAGGTCAGGCGTAGTATTGGTGAGTGGGAAGCAGGGAAAGTTGCCGTGAAAGAAAAGGCCCCCCAAAACCAAAACCAAGCAAAGGCCTCTGACGTGGTGCTGCCAGTAAAAAAGGTGGCAGCCCCAAAAGAAAAAACTGACACCGATCAGACATCAAGTCCACCTACAGGCGCAGTAGGTGGCCTACCAAAACAGGCGGACCGGTTGAAGGAGGCGAGAGCGTGGGTGACGAAAGCCAAAATCAACCTCGGACATTCTAAGAACATAAAAACGGAGATCAAGCAAGAAGTCCTTCTAGCAATAGATAGGCTATATCATCTCCTCAGAGAATCTGAAAAAGAAAAAGAAAGCATGCAAACAAAAAGTCAGAAGAAACAACAAGAAGATAGGAAGAAAGGACCCGAAGAAGAAAAAGAAGAAAAGGAGAAGACTGTAAATAATTTAAATAATGTTAATTTAAGTGTAAACGGCCCCGCCATCGAAATTGTACATAAAATGGAAGAACAGGCCAGACTCATAGAGAGAAACAACCAAAAAATGGAACAGCTGCAAGAGGAAATGGAGAAGTTTAAAGGCCTAATTCAAAAACAAACTTACGCAAATGTAGTAGCTGGAGCTGGCACGACAAAAAAGCCGCCACTGAGTGTGAAAGCCACACACTCAGTGGCGATTTCGTCGAAAGATGAGCGGGAGACCGGAGAGCAGGTCCTGGAAAGAATAAGAAAGGTTGTTAATGCGAAAGAGGTTGGAATAAAAATAGACAGTGTTAGGAAAGCTAGAGATCGTAAGGTAATATTGGGGTGCAACACGGCCTCAGAGTTGAAACAAGTTCAGGATAGGCTGCGGAGTGCGGGCGGCGATTTGAAGGTGGAAGAAGTAAAAAACAAGGATCCGCTTGTAGTTATCAAAGACGTGCTAAACTTTAACAAAGATGAGGATATACTACAGGCGATCCGAAAACAGAATAGGGACCTCCTAACCGATTTAAAAGAGGAAGAGGTAAGAATGGAGGTCCGGTATAGGAAAAGGGCGCGGAATGAGCTCACGTCCCACGTGGTCCTTAGGGTGTCGCCGAAGATTTGGGTTCGTCTGACGGAGGCTGGTGCAATACATGTCGACTTGCAGCGCGTACGAGTGGTCGACCAGTCTCCGCTTGTTCAGTGCACTAAATGCCTGGGGTACGGGCACACGAAGCGACTGTGTACAGAGGAGGAGGAGGTATGCAGTCACTGCGGGGGCCCGCACCTCAGGACGAAGTGTACCAAGTGGCTGGCCGGAGAGACACCCGCCTGCCGGAACTGCCAAAAGGCAAAATCCGACAGGCGGGATCACAACGCGTTCAGTGTCGACTGTCCGGTGAGGGCGAGATGGGAGGCACTGGCCCGGGCGTCAGTAGCCTATTGCTAAGGGCGCCCCGGGCGCCTCCCATGCCTCTGAAACCGACAGACGCCTGTATCACGCCGTGCAGGCTAACCTGCAAAGGTCCGAGCTCTCCACGGCAGAGTTAATCACAGAGTCGGCGAAGAGAAACCTTTCGTTCGCTCTGGTCCAGGAGCCCTACGTGGGCAATAGGGGTGAGATGGGACGGTATCGGGGGACGAGAACGGTACAATGCGCCGCCAGGGCCGCCGGTGAGGTGGTCAAGGCGGCCATTGTACTCTTCGACGACGCCATGCCTGTCTCCCACTGCCCGGATCTCACAACTTGTAACATCGCAGTGGCGAAGGTGAGAGCCGGGACGAGGGAGATAGGCCTGGTGTCCGTCTACCTCGAGCCGAATGGGCCCGTCGAACCCCACCTGGACGCGATTGGCACTGTCGTGGAGAGGTTGGGTACCGCAGGCGTGATACTAGGCGGAGACCTGAACGCGTGGAACGTCTGGTGGGGCAGCCACCGGACGGATAAGCGGGGACTGGAAGTGGCCGAGAAGCTCGACCAGCTCGGTCTACATGTATTGAACCAGGGGTCTGAGCCCACTTTTGACACCATACGAGGTGGGAAAAGATATACCAGCTGCGTGGACATCACTGTCTGCACCACCAACCTTCTCGGGAAGGTGGTGGACTGGCGCTTAGCGGACAATATATCCAGTTCGGACCACAGGGCAATCCTGTTTGAAATGAACCTTCAGAAATCTCTGGGCGTGGAAATCGTCAGCTCTACCCGGGAGTACAACACAAGGAAGGCAAATTGGGGCGAGTTTCGTGAGAAACTCGCCTCAAAATGGAGGGGCAAAGGCATAACATCAGCCGCAATGGGAGGGATCCAAACCAAGGAACAACTGGAGAAGGAAGTGGACAAGTACGTGGAAACCGTGGTAGAGGTCTGTAGGGATACCATGCCCAGAATTTCTAAGAGGAGGCGAGCAGGATTGCCTTGGTGGTCCGAAGCGCTCTCTCTCCTCAAAGCTGATGTTTTGAGGAAGAAGAGGCGGATTGCGTGCGCGGCGCCGGTCCGGAGAGGATGGGTGGTGCGGCAGTATGTCGACGCCAAATCTGAGTACCTGGCGGAGGTGAAGAGGGCTCAGACCAAAAGTTGGAAAGAGTTTTGCGGAAGACAGACCCGAGAGACCATGTGGGATGGAATCTACAGGGTGATAGGCCGCACAACAGTGAGGCCAGAAGAGCTCCCCCTTGTTCGGAATGGAGTGGCGCTGAACGGGGGAGAATCGGCCAGGGTCCTAGCGGAGACCTTCTTCGCCGAAGACGATCCCGAGGAAGACGACGCGGCCCACAAAGAAATGAGAAAGTTAGCCGAAGAAGTAAATGAGGGGTCGCATGATGATACATGCGACCCCCCTTTCACACTGGACGAGCTCATGTGGGCCGCGTCGAGTTTCAACCCGAAGAAGGCCCCTGGCCCGGACGGCCTCACTGCAGATATCTGCAAAGCGGCCATCACCCTTGATCCGGAGCTTTTCCTCGCCCTGGCAAATCGCTGCCTGGCCCTGGCGTGCTTCCCTAGGAGGTGGAAAGAGGCAGCGGTTGTGGCGCTTAGGAAACCCAATAGAGACGACTATACGCACCCCAAGTCACTTCGCCCAATAGGGCTATTGCCGGTCTTGGGCAAAGTGCTCGAAAAAATGGTGGTGAAGCGGGTCCGTTGGCACACTGCGCCAATGATCAGCCGGCACCAATACGGATTCATGCCCCAGAGGAGTACCGAGGACTCCCTCTATGTCATGGTCCAGCACATACGGGCCGAGGTCGAAAGACGGAAGCTCGTTGTGCTGGTATCGCTAGACATAGAGGGAGCCTTCGATAACGCCTGGTGGCCGGCTGTGAGGTGCAGGTTAGCCGAAACTCGGTGCCCCGCAAACCTGAGGCGTCTGCTCGATCACTATCTTAGTGAAAGGACAGTACGCCTCAGGTATGCGGGGTCCGAGTGGACCCGTAGACCCACCAAGGGGTGCGTGCAGGGCTCTATTGGGGGTCCTACGCTCTGGAACCTGCTGCTGAATCCACTCCTGGGGGAGCTAGAGGAGATGGGTATCCGATTTCAGGCTTTCGCCGACGACGTGGTGCTGATGTTCTCGGGAGACAGCGGCACGGAGGTGCAAGGCCGTGCCAATGTGGCTCTCGACCATGTTCAGGCGTGGGGAGTAAGGAACAAGTTGACCTTCGCACCAGCGAAAACAAAGGCGATGCTGGTCACCAGAAAGATCAAGTACGACTCCCCACGCCTGAGCATGGGGGGGAGGCACATTGAGTACGTGAAAAGCATGAGGGTCTTGGGGTTGACAGTTGACGATAAGCTTACATTTAATGAGCACATCAGAAAAGTTTGCAAGAAAGCCATCAGCCTCTATCGTCAACTGTCAACCGCCGCGAAGATCTCATGGGGCCTAAATCCCGAGATCATCAGGACCATGTACGTATCGGTGGTGGAACCCATCATACTCTACGGGGCCAGTGCGTGGGCGCCGGCCGCGCGGAAGAAGACCATTCGCAAGTTGTTAGACCGGGTGCAGCGGGGATTCGCTCAGAAAATCGTTAGGGCATATCGGACGGTCTCTCTAAACGCTGCCCTAACACTCGCCGGGTTGCTGCCTCTTGACCTTCGGGTTAGAGAGGCGGCCCTTCTTTTTGAAATAAAGAAGGGTTACTCCCGGCGGGTGTTGGGGGATCGAGATTTGGAGAGGCCGTCCAAGTTTGAGGAGTCCCAGCACCCCGCTCGCCTGGGAGGGCTGCAGTTCGACTGCTTGACGGACGGCGACGAAGCCGCCCAGCGAGCTGCCGTCGATGTAAGGATTTACACCGACGGCAGCAAAATTGACGGCAGGGTCGGCGCGGCGCTATCGGTATGGAATAGCGCCGCGGAGACGTACTGCCGGAAATTAAAGCTGGGCGACTTCTGCACCGTATATCAGGCGGAACTGTATGCCCTATATGAGGCCGTTAGATATATAGATAGAAGTTCCTCGGAGAGGTTTGGGATTTACTCCGACTCGAGGTCCGCCCTTGAAACGCTGCAAAACATTGACTCCCTCCACCCCCTGGTAATGGAAATTAGAAGGCTTAAGAAGGAGATAGAGGAAAAAGGAAAAATTATAACATGGAATTGGGTGAAGGCGCATGTGGGGGTGGAGGGTAATGAAAGGGCGGACGAACTTGCGAAGCAGGCTGCAGTCGGGGTAAAGACCAAGCCTCATTACGATAGATGTCCCGTTTCATTCGTCAAGCGACAACTTCGGTTGGAATCGCTTGACGAGTGGAACGGGAGATACAAGGACGGGGAGACGGCCTCGACAACGAAGGTCTTCTTCCCAGATGCGGTTAGCGCCTACCCGGTACTTCGCAGCATAGAATTGGATCCCGTGCTGGTTCAGGTGTTTACGGGGCATGGGGGGTTCGCTCAATACCTACACAGGTTTAAGTGTAGGGAGAGCCCCTCATGCACCTGTGATCCAGCACGGGAAGAGTCCGTGTTGCACATTATCACTGAATGTCCGGTGTTCGGCAGAAGTAGGGTAGACCTAGAAATAGAAATAAAAGAAAGAATAACTTTAGAAAATATAAGTAGTCTACTAAGAAACAAGGAAACACGAAGTAAATTTATAGATTTTTGTAAAATAATAGCCGAAAAAGTGATAAAGAAAAATAAAGAATAGAACCGAACACAGAAAACAAGAACGCAAGTACCTGATTTAAACTAAGATTTTATTGTAGGAAATAAGTTTTATTATATTGTTTAAATTTTTACTGGTTTTAAATTAAGATTTTATTGTAGGAAATAAGTTTTATTGTATTTTTAAAAAATTTTTTACAGGTTTTAAAATTGTATTAGTCGTAATTAGATGTAAGAAAATTGTATATTGATTTTATAATTTAATAAAGTAAACAACGTCTCTGGCTTTTACTACGCTAGGGGGAACGAGAGGGCGGCATAGCGCCGCCCAAAAAAAAAAAAAAAAAAAAAAAAAAAAAAAAAAACCTAACCTAACCTAACCTAACCTAACCTAACCTAACCTAACCTAACCTAACCTAACCTAACCTAACCTAACCTAACCTAACCTAACCTAACCTAACCTAACCTAACCTAACCTAACCTAACCTAACCTAACCTAACCTAACCTAACCTAACCTAACCTAACCTAACCTAACCTAACCTAACCTAACCTAACCTAACCTAACCTAACCTAACCTAACCTAACCTAACCTAACCTAACCTAACCTAACCTAACCTAACCTAACCTAACCTAACCTAACCTAACCTAACCTAACCTAACCTAACCTAACCTAACCTAACCTAACCTAACCTAACCTAACCTAACCTAACCTAACCTAACCTAACCTAACCTAACCTAACCTAACCTAACCTAACCTAACCGAAGTCACGCGCCACACGCCGACCCGAGCGGACTGTGCTTACGTATCGCAAAGTCGCTCCGGGAACCTATAACGCTGTAAAAAATCGGAAAATAGGGAAAAAGTACTCAAAATTAAGTGAGTGTTATATCAAAAGCTGCGTCTCGACGCCACGAATACAACGGTGTAAATAGTTTTTAGGAAAAGTGAAAAGTGGAAAAGATGGAACTGAAAAACTAAAAACACCACGTGGTTTTTGAGTAAAATTGAGAAAAATTAAAACGCTGCTTGAAAGCGATCGATGACACACCACTTTTAGCATACCAAACGGTAGAGCTCGTTGAGGTCCAGAGCCTCGAGCGGTTGGAAAAATTTTCCCGGGCCGGGAAAGTTGGAAAAACCGGCCGAGAAGAAAACCGCGTGGCCACGAGGTACTGGATCCAGGAGTCCTGGAGAAGCGTGACATACGTCAATAGATAGGGGAGGACGAGCCCATCACGACGACGGTTTCAAAACCGAAATCGGACAACCAGGTCCGAAGATACAAGGGTCGAAAAAAGTGAAAATTTTTCAGTGATTTATAAAAAATTTTTATGGACAAACGAAATCGACAAGGTACTCTTTTTATAATATAAACGTGTTGGGCATCTCATAGTGAATAAAACGACACCATTCCCAAAATTTTCTGACTTAAATATCCGGAATAAAAGGGAATGATAAAATGGTACAAAATCTGGTAAATTTTTAAACATTTTTGTAAAATTGTACAATTGTACAACAAGTGCTAATTAACATTAAGTAAATCAAAACAAGCTGTTTAACGGTCTATTGACCCTCCCCTTTATAGTGTAGAAACTTTAAATTGACATATATGGGAATTTTGACCCATATATTTAGGCTAAGTTTTTAAAAAAAAAAAAGTAGTAGTTAAGCATTTTTAAAATAAATTTATTGACATATGCTAAAGTCTATTGACTTAGACATATATAGATATAAGTTTTAACTATAGTTATAAGTTTTTATATAGTTGACAGGGTTTATTGACCCAAGTAGATATATTTAGAGACAAATACTGGGTTTATTGACCCAGTATACCTAGACAATAAGTTTTTTAAATAGCTGTAAGTTTTAAAGTAGTGTATAAATTTAATACTAAGTATTTTTGATTCTTGGGTTTATTGACCTGATAGACTGAGCCTATTGACCAGCTATCCTTACTGTAAGTTTTTTAAAATAGACCTAAGTTTTAAAGATATTTGACATTTTATTATTTATTGTATTTTAAAATTTTTTAATTGTAAGTTTTAAATAAATTGACAAGTCCCCAACATGTTTGGTATAAGAACCCCTGTAAAAAAGACTCAGGACGTAACACAAGAGATGGACAACAGCCAAGTAGAAAAATCGCCAGTTGTAGACAACCAGGTGCAAGTCCTGAGCGTGAGAAAAAGTGTAGGGGACTGGGAATCTGGGTCGGACCAAGCTTCCCCCAAACCAACAGCAACAACGACGCACAAGCAAATGGTGCCCACAAAAGAGAAAAAGAAAACAGAAAAGACTCCGATAAACACGACCATCACAGTTGAAGCAGCAAAGACTCCAGGAGCGGCTAACAGCTCCCAAGACCGAGTGCGGGAAGCGCGCAGTTGTATGACAGCTGGCCTGGAACAATTAAACAGTGCCAAAAACCTAAAAACGGAAATACGTGTAAAAACAATTGCCGCAATACAAAAGTTATACAGGATAGTTAAGGAGTCAGAAGAGGAACTAAAGATGGAAAAACAAGGAAAAGGAAAGGGAAAGGAGAAGGGAGTGAAGGTAGTAGAAACGGAGGACAAAGGTATCCAAACCTTGAAACCAGCCGCGTCTGCTACTGCCACACCAGATATTTCCATCAGCCAGCAAGAAGAGATGATAAAGAAAATTCAGGAACACTCTCTACTACTTGAAAAAAGTAGTAGGGAAATACAAGAATTGACAGAAAACTTAAAAAGAAGAGAGACGCAGGGCACCTATGCTAGCGTAGTTGCAGGAAATATAAGAGGCATGTCATTGAATGGAGCGGCCACACATTCAGTGGCAGTTACCTCGAAGGACGAGAAAGAAACAGGGGAAGAAGTGTTAGGAAAAATTAGAAGGGTAATTAAGGCTAAGGAAGAAGGAGTGAGGATAGACAGTATTAGAAAAGTAAAGGATAGAAAGATAGTGTTAGGGTGCAGCACGGAGAAAGAAATGGAGTTAGTGAAGAAAAGTCTTGCGAGTGAGGGCAGCGGTTTGCGTGTGGAGAACCTGAAAAGAAAGGATCCGTTAGTTGTATTAAAAAGCGTACTTAACATCATAAGCAACGAGGATATAATAAAAGCACTCAAAACGCAGAACAAAGACCTATATAAAAATCTAAAGCAAGAGGAAACAACGACGGAAGTTAAGTACCGCAAAAAGGCCAGGAATCCACACACGTCCCACGTGGTGCTGAGCGTGACCCCTAGCCTTTGGAGGAGAATGACGGAGGCAGGAACAGCCCATATAGACTTGCAGCGAGTCCAGGTCGCCGACCAGTCCCCGCTTGTCCAGTGCTCTCGGTGCCTGGGGTACGGACACCCAAAGAGGCTTTGCACGGAGTCGGAGGATGTGTGCAGTCACTGCGGGGGTCCGCACCTCAGGAGCGAATGCACCATGTGGCAGGCTGGTGACCCACCCTCCTGTCGGAACTGCCTTAAGGCGAAATCCGACAGGAAGGATCACAATGCATTTAGCGACGACTGCCCGGTAAGAAGAAGGTGGGAGGCACTCGCGCGAGCGTCCGTGGCATATTGCTAAGGGCGCCCCGGGGTCCTCCAGCGCTCTTCGAGCCGGGACACGCCGTCATCACGTTGTGCAGGCCAACTTACAACGGTCCGAGCTCTTCACTGCGGAGCTAATCACAGAGGCGAAGGAGAGGAAACTCTCCTTCGCCTTGGTCCAGGAGCCGTACACTGGCAGGACTGGGGAGATGAGGCAGCATCCAGGTACGAGAGTAGTACAATGTGCTGGGAGCCGCGAATCGCCGGTTAAGTCAGCCATTGTACTATTCGACGGCGCCATGAATGTCACCCATTGCCCGGACCTCACGACCTGCAACGTAGCTGTTGCAATAGTGAGGTCCGAGGCGTGGAGGGTAGGATTGGTGTCCGTCTACCTGGAGCCAGATAAGCCCATCGAACCTTACCTGGACTTGATCGGTTCCGTAGTGGAGAGAATAGGAACTGCCAGCGTGATACTTGGCGGTGACGTCAATGCGTGGTCCATGTGGTGGGGAAGCCGTACTACGGACAGGCGGGGAGTGGCACTGGCGGAAAAGCTGGACGAGCTGGGGCTGCATGTCCTGAACACTGGGTCTGAGCCTACCTTCGACACCCTACGTGGTGGAAGGCGGTACTCCAGTTGCGTGGACATAACAGCGTGCACGACCACAATGCTGGGATTGGTGGAGAACTGGCGGCTCGCGGACGATATATCCGGTTCGGACCACAGGGCAATTCTGTTCGACGTAAGACTCCAAATATCCACAGGCATGGACGTTTGTCGCTCCACCCGGGAGTACAATACAAAAAAGGCAAATTGGGGCGAGTTTCGTGTGAAACTCGCCTCAAAGTTGAAAGGGAAAGGTATAACAGCTGAGAGAATGGGGAAAATCACAGAACGAACGGAATTTGAATGCGAGGTGAATAAGTATGTGGAAACCGTGGTGGAAGCCTGTAGGGAAACCATGCCTGGGATACCAAGGAGGGGGAGGACAGGATTGCCCTGGTGGTCCGAAAAACTCTCTTGTCTCAAGACTGAAGTCTTGAGACTGAAGAGAAGGATCTCGTACGCGGCGCCAGTTCGAAGGGATTGGGTCGTGCAACGTTATGTCCGCGCAAAAGAGGAGTACCAGTCTGAAGTAAGGAAGGCTCAGACCCAGAGTTGGAAGGACTTCTGCTTCCGTCAAGATAGGGAGTCCATGTGGGACGGGGTATACAGGGTGATTGGACGCACCGCGGTTAGGCCGGAGGAAATCCCACTCGTTCAGGACGGTAAAGTCCTGAGCGGGTCGGACTCGGCCGGGGCCCTAGCCGAGACCTTTTATCCGGAGGATCGGGTTGAAGACGACAACGCGGACCACACAGCTATGAGGAACTTGGCAGAGACGGTAAATGAGGGGTCGCATGATGGTACATGCGACCCACCATTCACAGAGCACGAACTCATGTGGTCCGCGTCTAGCTTCAACCCGAAAAAGGCCCCCGGCCCCGACGGCCTCACCGCGGATATCTGTCTAGCGGCAATCACCCTGGATACAGCACTATTCCTGGCCTTAGCAAACCGCTGCCTGGCCCTTGCGTGCTTCCCCAGGAGATGGAAAGAGGCAGCGGTTGTGGTGCTTAGGAAACCCAACAAGGAGAACTACACGCACCCCAAAGCTTTTCGGCCGATAGGACTCTTGCCCCTTATGGGCAAGGTCATAGAGAAAATGATGGTGAGGCGGGTCCAATGGCACACTGCACCAATGATCAGCCGGCACCAGTATGGCTTTATGCCACAACGCGGAACCGAGGACGCCCTCTATGCCATGATCCAGCACATACGGGCCGAAGTCGAAAGACGGAAGCTCGTTGTGCTGGTATCGCTAGACATAGAGGGCGCCTTCGATAACGCCTGGTGGCCGGCTGTGAGGTGTAGACTAGCCGAAACCCGGTGCCCCGCAAACCTGAGGCGACTGTTCGATCACTACTTGAGTGAAAGAACAGTTCGCGTCAGGTATGCGGGAGCCGAGGTGACCCGCCGACAAACCAAAGGGTGCGTGCAGGGCTCCGTTGGGGGTCCTACGCTCTGGAACCTGCTGCTGAATCCGCTCCTGGTGGAATTAGAAGAGATGGGCATCCGCTGCCAGGCATTTGCTGACGATGTGGTCCTGATGTTCTCTGGAGAGAGGGCCATGGACATAGAGGAGAGAGCCAATGGGGCTCTCGAGCATGTTCGGAAATGGGGAGTCCGAAACAGACTCAAATTCGCGCCACACAAGACCTTGGCCATGGTTTTAACCAGAAAACTGAAGTACGACTCCCCACGTCTGAGCATGGGCGGGAGACCCATTGAGCTCTCACGACAGATAAAAATCCTCGGGTTGATAGTTGACGATAAGCTCACATTTAAAGCGCACGTCGAGGCGGTCTGCCGTAAGGCGCAGAGCCTCTATCGTCAACTATCAACCGCTGCAAAAGTCACGTGGGGCCTCAATCCGGAGGTCATCAGGACCATATACGTTGCGGTAGCGGAGCCCATCATCTTGTACGCGGCTAGCGTGTGGGTTCCGGCGTCCGGGAGGAAGGGCATTATAAGGTTGCTAAACCAAGTGCAGCGCGGGTTTGCGCAGAAAATAGCCCGAAGCTACAGAACCGCCTCTCTGCACTCGGTTCTAATGCTTGCTGGGTTGCTTCCTCTGGACCTTCGGGTCCAAGAAGCGGCCCTTCTTTACTCAGTAAAAAAGGGTCATACCCAGCAGGTATTGGGTGACCGGGAGCTAGAGGGGTCGGTTCCATTTGTAGATTCTGCGCATCCCGCCCACCGGGAGGGGCTGCAGTTCGACTGCCTGACGGACGGCGACGAAGCTGCCCAGCGAGCTGCCGTCGATGTAAATATTTACACCGACGGTAGCAAAATTGACGGCAGGGTTGGCGCTGCGCTATCCATATGGGATAGCGCAGCGGAGACTTCCTGCCGGAAATTAAAGCTGGGCAACTTTTGCACCGTATATCAGGCGGAACTGTTGGCCCTGCATGAGGCCGTGAAGCATGTGGTGAAGACGAAAGCAAGGAGCTTTGGTATTTATTCCGACTCCAGATCCGCTCTAGAAACCGTACGATCAGGTATGTCCCTCCATCCCTTAGCAGAGAGTATCAGGAAGAATATGAAAGAAGCTAGAGAGCAAGGGAAGTATGTTAGAGTATATTGGGTGAAAGCACATGCAGGGATGGCAGGGAACGAAAGAGCGGACGAACTTGCCAAGATGGCAGCAGTCGGAATAAAGACCAGGGCACATTATGAAAGGGCTCCGGTTTCATTTGTCAAGCGACAGATTCGTCTGGACACGCTTGACAGGTGGAACCGGAGATATATGGAAGGAGACACGGCCTCGACAACCAAGCTCTTCTTCCCCGACGTAACGAGCGCCCACCCCTCACTCAGGAAGATCGATCTTGACCCCGTGCTGGTTCAAATTTTGACGGGGCACGGGGGGTTCTCAGAGTACTTGCACAGGTTCAAGTGCAAGGAGAGCCCCTCGTGCCTCTGTGATCCAGCACGGGAAGAGACCGTGCTGCACATTCTGGTTGAATGCCCAATATACGAGGCAGAGCGAGCAAACCTGGAAATCAGATTGAGAAGAAAAATTAGTAGAGAGAATTTAAGCATAATGATAAAAGATAAAGAGAGTAGAGAACACTTTATTACATACTGTAAATCCTTAGCCCTAAAAGTTATACAAAGAAACAAACTGTGATAATAGACTTAAGGTTATTTATGGGTTTTAATTATTAGATTGTATTTTTTAACTTTTTTAAATTTTTTATTGTATTTAATCGTAATTTCATTATTTTATTATTATTTTAAATTTGTATTATAAATTGTATTCTGTTAAGAAAATTTTAAATTCAATTGTATATAAATAGTATTTTAATAGTAATTTTAACCTAATGTATAATAATATGTATATCAAATTGGATTTTAACTGTATATATACATTAGATTTTAACTTGAAAATACCCTGAAATAAAGCATAACCTGAAAAAATTATTTACCCCGTAAAAAAGGTCCCTGACCTACCCATGTTAGGGGACGAGAGGGCGGCAAAAAGCCGCCCATAAAAAAAAAAAAAAAAAAAAAAAAAAAAAAAAAAAAAAAAAAAAAAAAAAAAAAACCTAACCTAACCTAACCTAACCTAACCTAACCTAACCTAACCTAACCTAACCTAACCTAACCTAACCTAACCTAACCTAACCTAACCTAACCTAACCTAACCTAACCTTTTTTTTTTTTTTTTTTTATCTGGGGAAATCCGTTTATTGACCCCCGCGCCTGGGCTGTGCAAGTGGCGCGGGGAGTGTGGGGGTCGCCTAAAGTCGTTCGGCCATACCCACTAAAACCCCAGTGCCCAATTCTGCCCGCCTCTTGTGCCGGGGCTAAGGTGACAGTTACCCTTATCCTTGTCCCCGGCAGGGCGTTCGTCCTTCTCAGGACACGTCTCTCGTGGCCTAGGCCACATCATCTCCGAGAGGAGGCGACGGAGAACTATCGCCCCCCACTCCTACCGGGTTTGCCAACCCGGCACCGACCATATTACGTCGTTTGGGCAAAAGCCCGGCGTCGGCGCAATGGTCGGCGGCGGCGCACGGGATCCTCCTCCGGATCATCCTCCCGGCGTCGCTCGTCCACCTCCTTCTTTTCCATCACCGCCTCGCAAAAGGCGGCGACGGCACTCCATCCGGGTTTGCTGCCGACCATCGCAGATACAACGGCCGGCAGCGAGATTTCGTCTCCTATTTGGTTAACCAGCACGGCTCGCTCCTCCGCCCATGCTGGGCAGCATGTCAGAGTGTGATCCGCGTCGTCCTCTTCAGCGCCGCAGAATCGGCACTGAGGAGTGCGCTCCCGTCTGGCCACGTTGCACAGGTACCTCCCGAAGCAGCCATGCCCCGAGAGGACCTGCACTAGGCGATATGAGAGCGCACCCCACCGTCTCGTCAGCCACTCTGGTAATACGGGGCGGATCGCCGCTATGGTGCGGTGACCCGCTCCCGGCTGGCTCAGCTGTTGTAGCCAGCTGCGCAGGACCGTGTCCCTTGCGCTCTGTCGCCATTCTCCTATTTTTTCTCCACTTGGAACCTCACCCCGACCTTTGGCGTCGGCGGACTTCCAGTAGACCTCCGCCAACGCCGACGCCTCCAGTTCCCATGGAGGAGTCCCGGCCAGCACGCATGCCGCCACCCACGAGACGGTGCGGTATGCTCTTGCCGCTCGGAGCGCCACTACCCTCTGCGATCTGCGCAGTTGGGCTTTGTTGTGGCGTCCAAGGGCATCCGCCCAGATAGGGGCCCCGTACAAGGCCATCGACCGTACAACTCCGGCATAGAGGCGACGACAGCTCGCGCTCGGTCCGCCCAGATTAGGCAATAGCCTGCTCAGGGCGAACGAAGTGCGCGCGAGCTTCGGAGCCAACCGCCGGAAATGTTCCTTGAAGTTCCACCGGCTATCGAGCACAACTCCCAGGTACTTCATTGTGGACCCGACGCCGATGGAAACTCCACCCACTATCAAATGAGCGCTCGGCGGTGGCGCTCGGCGAGGCCCGTGAAAACACAGGGCCTCGGATTTGTCCAAGGCCACCGTCAGGCCCAGGTTCTTAATCCTGCCCACTACTTGGGCTACTCCGGCAGTAGCTAACACGCTCGCCTCCCGATAGCTACCGCCCCTTGCCAACACCAGTGTGTCGTCCGCGTAGCAGACGACGCTAACGCCGCGGAGAGTCGGGCCGCGGAGGACCCAGTCGTAACCGACGTTCCACAGTAGTGGCCCTAAAACGGAACCCTGTGGAACGCCGCACGACACTCTCCTCTGTCCAAATCCAATAGTTGTGGGATATACCACTGTCCTGTCCGATAGGTAGGCCTTAATCGTCTCACGCAAGTACAACGGGACCCCATGGAACCGCAGGGCCTCCATTATACTTACGCGAGGTAACGTGTTAAAGGCGTTGGCGATATCTAAAGATACCGCCAAGACGACGCCACCCTTAACGACCTCCTCTTCGGCGACGGCCCTCACCCGTGCAATAGCATCGATGGTGGAGCGGCCGCGCCGGAAACCATGTTGGCAGTCTGCCAAATTTGGCCCTACTTGGTCGAGATGCTCGGTGAGGCGAGTCGCAATAACGCGCTCAAAGAGCTTACCCGCCTCCCCGAGCAGGACTATAGGGCGATACGCCGACGGTGACTCTGCCGGTCTTCCCTCCTTTCCAATCAATACGAGTTTCCCCGTCTTCCAGTCGCCTGGGAAAGTATGGTCCTTAAGGCACCGAGTTAGAAGGGCTCGGAACCTCCCCTCCAACCCGTGTTTTAGGGCCAGGACCCATATGCGCCCGGGGATCCCATCGGGGCCCGGGGCGGTGTTTTTGGCCTGAAGCCGTGCCACAGCCGCCCACAGTTCCCTCTCTTCCACTTCCGGGACTTCCCCGTCGTCCGCATCGCGATTTGACGTCGCTGGCGCAAACACCATTTTGGGTGACCGAAATTCCTCCCTCATCGAGGGGAACAAGGACTCCACCACTCTGTCCAGTACTACCGGGTCCATATTGGCCGTTAGGGGTGGGGCCCAGGGCCTGAGCTTGCTCATGACGAGCCGATATGGCCGACCCCAGGGGTCGACGTCCAACGACGCCAGCAGCTCCTGCCAGGCCCCCTCCTTCGCTTCCGCTATGGCCACCCTGAGGGACTTCTTCGCGTCCTGGTAGGCGGTGTAGAGGCGCCTCTGCTCCTCGTCCTCCGTGCGCCCGCCTCGTCTGCGACGACGGTAGCGGGAGTACTGCCGCCTCGCTGACACGCACGACGCACGAAGATGGCCGAGGTCTTCCGACCACCAATACACCGCCGTCCGAGCCGGGGGCCGCACCACGCGGGGCATCGTGACGTCACAGATGTGCGTGACTGCTTCGTGGAGCCACTGCGACTCGGACTCTACCGTTGTCACGTCCGGTATTGCGTTCCACCCTGCGACCAGAGCCGCCTCGATCGCCGCTTCTCCGTCCATCTTCTTCAGCGCCCACCTCGGGCCGATCTCCGCCGCGACACGCCCGGGACCGGGACCGCCAGAGAGGGGGGCGACGTCAAACCGGATGTACCGATGATCGGACAGCGTCTCCACACCCTCCAGGACTCCCCAGTCCCGGACGGTTCGTGCCAGGTCAGCACTGGCGAAGGACACGTCCACGATTGAGCCACCCTGCATCCGCACGCACGTGTCCGTATCCCCGGTGTTTAGGACGGTCAACCCATTCGAGGCGAGCCACTCCTCCACCAGCTCTCCCCTCGCGTCCGTGGCAGGGCACCCCCAGACCGTGGACTCGGCGTTCAGGTCGCCAGCCACAACGATCCGGTTTGGTCGGCACCAGGCCAGGACCGAGTCCATCTCCCCGAGGAACGCCTCGAACTCGGATAGTGGCCGGTTCGGCGAAAAGTACGCCCCGACCACCATCACATCGCCGCACAAAGCCGCGACGACTCCTCGACCTTTCTGGGACCTCTTTATCACGGTGTCGTTTGACACCGCGATTGCCGCCAGCTCGTCTTCATCGCCCACCCAGTTGTTCCTCTTTGGGATTAAGTAGGGCTCCGTCACCACCATTATGTTTATCGACCACTGCGCCATGCTCTGAATCAAAAGATCCTGAGCTCTGGCGCAGTGGTTGATGTTGGCTTGCAGGTATTTGGAAGCCCTTGTTGTCATTTTGTAGAGTTCTCGGTCTCCATCTCTTGTACACCGCTCGGTGGTGTTTGCGTCTGTTGCGAGCTGGCGCTGCTCGCAACAAATACTCTGCTGAACTTCTTTTCCCTGGGGGCCGAGCATCTCTTGCTCCCCAGGCGATGGTTCGACGCCTTCCCGGCCTCCGCACACAGTGCGCAGTGGGGGGCATCGTGACATTCTGCGGCGCGGTGTCCCGCCTGGCCACACCGGTAGCACAGAAGCCCCCGGTCAACCTCCGCGGTACACCGTGCCTTGACGTGGCCAGTGTGAAGGCACTTAAAGCACCTCAGCTCCCTCCGTTCGAGGAGCTTCACCCTGGCCGAGACCCAGCCAACGAGCAGTTTGCCCTCGACCACCTTCTTGGCGGATTCGACTGGGCATGCCACCCATACGGCGAAGAGACCAGACTTCTCCTGGCGGAGTGTCCCGACTTTCAGACGGTCTGCCCCGCATCCGCCTTTTGCACAGACCGCTGCTGCCACCTCTTCTTTAGTGACGGAGTCATCCAGCCCCGCCACTATTAGTTCCGCCATTTTTGTTGGCCGGGAGACTGTGACGTCGCCACCGTTCCCGAACACCTCGCGGAGCCTTTCCGCGAGGAGGTCAGCCTTCGGCGCGCTAGCGGCACCGGGGACCTCGATAATTGAGGCCCCAGTTGCTGCGCGCTTGAAACGGACGCTCTCGATCTCTAGTTCCTTCAGGTTAACTTTTTGCCTTGCCTCGGCCAGAGCTTTGGCGTATGTGACCCCCTTCTCCACAGCCGTGGGATTTAAGGTCACCACGACTGCCGAGGTCTTGGGGGCCCGCAGCTTAGGCGAAGCCTTGGCTCTCTCCTGCTCCTTCTTCCTCATCGTGGTGGGCGCCGATCTGATGACCATCGGCGCCTTGTCCCTTCGGCCCCTCTTCACGACCGACGCCATGGTCTCCACCATGGATGCAGGCGCCGGCGGGAGGGGACGACTCGTCTTCTTGGCCTTCTTGTTCTTGTCTTTGCCCGGCTGGGTGGATTGGGCCGCGGAAGAGGAAGAAGCGGCCGGCGCCGATGTAGAGGTCGACGCCTTCGCCTTCCCTTTTGCGCCAACCTTTATCCAGCCCGGTTGGACCGGTTTGGGGAGGCGCACTTCAGGCAGTTCCGCCTGGGTCATGTCCGGTGTTCGGCGTGGACGGCTTGCCGAGGGTTTCAGCCCAGCTTCCGTCGCACGCCTGTCGTGAGCCAGTGCCGGTCGCAAGCGAGGCTCCGGGTTCAGACGCGGCTCTAGCCCGTCTATCCGGGCGTTGAGCCGGTCCGAGAGCCTGCTCAGGATCCGGTTCTCCAGTTCCTCTTCCTTTGTCTGGGGGTATGTCGCTGCGACGGGTTTGGGTGCCACCCCCGTCTGCTCCATGCACGCCTTCAGCTCCGCCACCTCTTTCTTCAGTGCGGCCATTTCCGCCTTTAGGCGGGAGTTGGCCGCTCGCAGAAGTCTCGTCTCTTCATTTATATTGCGCGTCATCAGGAGCCTTGACGCCGCCCGAATCTGCGCAACCGCCTCCTTGAGCGCCTTCTTAGATGTCCCTTTTAGGTTGTTGGACTTTTCACAGACGGCCGCCACGGCCGCTGCGCCAAGTTCAATTTGTCCCCCCAGGTCTGCCGAGCCTAGTTCGTGTTCATCCTCAAGTTCCGAAGCAGAGGTCTCCGAAAGTCGGGACCCTGCTCTGGTAGACCGCAGCCCCTTCGTCATCTCAGCTACGTCCTTTTCCGCCTCTAGTTCGAGTTGGCGTTGGGTAGCCTCTGCCAGCTCCCGCTTCGCCTGGGCGAGGCCAACGTACTCGCCGGTTGTCGGCGGCCGTCCTCGGCCTTTTCTCGTCCCTGCCACTTTGGGCGAGGGCCCCGTCTCCACGTCGCCAACTGCGACGGCCCGCAGCCGCTTCCGACCGAGACTCCCCCAGGAAAACCCGGGGTGCCGGTCTTCGCGGTCCTCCGATGGCTCTATCTCCATGTCCACGGTCGAAGCGTCAGAATCCGTTTCACTGAGCGCTGGTTGGCGCACGACCGGAACGCGCTCCAGCCGCACTCTCGCCTCCTTAATGTTTGCGCCATCTATCGATGGGCGCCTCATCTCCTCCTGAACCAACTCATCACCTTTCGCAACACTCCTCTCCTCAATGTTTTTAATTTTGGTTTCCATAAAGTTCCCACGAGAAGGGTCGATCAACAGGTCCACCCCCGGGTGACGCCCATTCCGCAGGGTAAGGCTACATACTGTAGAGGTCGCCAGGTATCTACAGGTTTTAACGACTTCGCTGTCGGGTTTTTATAGAGTTTTCCTTTCTCGCGGGCCGGCCGGTTAAGGCAAGCCCTCCGCTCTAGTGCCTCGACATACTCCATAACGCCGATTCGATGGAGATCGTTGAAGAGACACTAGGCTACGGGGTGCTAGGAGGTCGGCGTGCCTCCCCTAGTTTTGGACGGTTGTTCCCGACGGCGGTGTTAATGCACGCCGGGCCGCCCCCTAACCTTCCCACCTCCCCCCCTTACCCATTTCCCCCCCCCAGGTGTTTGGTCCGCGGGGCGCTAGTCGCCCTACCCCGACTACAAGCCGGAGCGTTCCCCTATCCGCCACCCGGGGACGCGCCACGTCGGAGTTCACCTCTCCGCCCACTGAGACAACCCAGCAGGTCCGTGGAACCTAACCTTTTTTTTTTTTTTTTTTTTTTTTTTTTTTTTTTTTTTTATAGTCAGGAAATGCGTTACGCACCCCTACGCCGGGCTGTGCAATGGCGTAGGGAGTGTGGGACTCGCCGGCCAAGGAAGGTGTAAGAAGGTGGCCGGAATACCCACTAAAACCTGACTGCCCTCTGACGCATTACGGCGGGGCCACGGGGACGCGTGAGCTTGCTACCGCGACCCCGCCTGCGTTTCGCCGTTAGGCGCCGTCTGTAGGGTCGGAGAGGGCGGCCACATATTGCCGCGCTCTCCTTCCCGGTCTTCGTCTTCGGGGTGGGGGCGCTTGGGGGTCTCTCTCGCGCTCCCGCTCCATCGCCTCCTTCTGCGAGATGACAGCTTCGCAGAAGGAGGCTACGCCATCCCATGACCTCTCGCTTCTTAGCATGGCGCTTATTACGCCGGGGAGCGAGAGGTCCCCGCCGATCGCCGCCACCAAGGTGCGGCGCTCGTCAGACCAGGCACAACACATTTCTAGCGTGTGCTGTGCCGTATCCTCCCGTTCGCCGCACCCATGGCACGACGCCGTCTCCTCCCTTCCGATCCGACGCAGGTACCGCCCGAAACAGCCATGTCCGGACAGAACCTGCGTCAGTCGGAAGGTGAGGGACCCGTGGCCCCTCCCGTACCATTCCGAGAGCAGTGGACGGATGGCCTCAATTGTGCGGACCCCGTATTTGGCTTCCGCGAGGCCTGTCGCCCAAAGCTCTATGGTCGTCATTTTCCTCCTCCTCTGCCGAGTGCGGGCGTGCTCCTCCGGGGTGTGAGAGCCACCCCGGCCTCTGAGCTCGGCCCGCACCCGGTATTCCTCGGCCAGCACCCTCGCTTCGATCTCCCAAGGAGGAGTGCCGGCCAGGACACAGGCCGCCGCGTGGCCTACCGTGCGGTAGGCCCGGCACGCACGCGCCGCAACAATTCGTTGCGGCCTGCGAAGGAGGGCCCTGTTAGGCGCGTCTAGGGCGTCTGCCCAGATCGGCGCGCCGTACAGGGCCATACTTTTGACGACCATGGTGTACAGGCGTCTTGCCTGCACACCCGGACCTCTGGTGTTGGGGAGGAGCCTAGCCAGGGCTGCTGCCGCCCCCACGAGCCGGGGGGTCAGCGTCTGGAAGTGGTCCCTGAAACGCCAACCCCCGTCAAGGGTGAGGCCCAGATAGTTCATCCGGGCCTTCACCGCGACCTCACCCCCGCCGATCCGAAGGTTGGCCCCCGCTGGCACCTTCCACCTCGGCCCTCTAAAATAGAGGGCCTCAGTTTTTTGGAGGGCCACGCGGAGGCCGAGCGCCTCGATTCTCCGGACCAGCAGGGTGGCTCCGGCCTCAGCCCTCGCCTTCAGCTCCCTCCAGGTGCTGTCCCGGACTGCTACAAGCGTGTCGTCTGCATAGCAGATGACCGCCATCTGGGGCAGCACCTTTCCGCGGATGGCCCAATCAAAACCGATGTTCCACAGTAGGGGTCCCAGTACGGACCCCTGGGGAACACCGGAGGCCCTCCGCTTTTCCTCTCTGGCCGTCCTCCCCATGTAGGACACTACCCTATCCTGCAGGTAGTGTCCTACCACCCTCCGGAGATAGGGAGGCACTCGGTGGTATCGGAGTGCCTCCTCTATTACCTCAAATGGGAGGGAGCCGAAGGCATTAGCGATGTCGAGCGACACCGCCATAGCCCCCTGCCCCCTCTGGGCCGCATCCTCCGTGAACCTCCTCAGGGCGGTCAGGGCATCGAGGGTCGATCGCCCCGACCGGAATCCGAATTGGTTCCCAGAGATCTGCGGCCCATCCCTCGCCAGATGCTGGATGAGCCGGGAAGCGATCACTCTTTCTAGCAGCTTCCCGATCTCGTCCAGCATCACTAGGGGCCGGTATCCGGAGGGTGAGTCCGCGGGGCGGCCGTCTTTTCTGATGAGGACCAGCCGCCCCTCCTTCCACGCCCCAGGGAAGCGCCCCGCCGCCAAGCAATCGCCGAATAGGCAGCGGAGGCGGTCCCCGAGGTGTTTTGCGGCTATGAGGAGGACCTTGCCAGGGACTCCATCGGGCCCCGGTGCTTTCCGGGGCCCCCGGAGCCGGCTGACCGCCCTAGCTACCTCCTCCTCTGTAATCGGAGGAGGAGGGGGGGGAGTGTCCCTGTCATCTGGCGGGGCCATGCGCGGCGGATCGAACGGAGAGCTGTTAGGAAACAGCCCCTCGACCACCGCGCTGAGGACAGCCGGCTCCATTTGTTCTGTGGGGGGCGCCACCTTGAGTTTTGCCCGCACCATGCGGTACGGACGCCCCCACGGATCTTCGTCGAGGGTCGCCAAGAACTCCGAGTAAGCATTGTCCTTGGCGACCCTGATGGCTGCTGCGAGCGCCTTTTTGGCGGCGCGCACGTCAGCTTGAAGGCGCTCCAGCTCGACATCCGTCCGGTGCCGCCGTCTGCGGCACCGCGTGAATGCACGCCGGGCGGCGTTACTGGCGGCACGCAGTACCGCGAGGTCCTGCGACCACCAGTAGACGCCCGCCCTGGGCGTGAAGCGTCGCGCCCTGGGCATCCCGGCGTTGCAGATCGCCGTCAGGTCCCGGCGGAACCTGACGGCCCTCTCCTCAACCCCCACCGATTGGGGGGGGTCCGACGACCACGCGCAGCATATTGCGGCCTCTTCCGCCAGGTCCGCGTCGAGGCGGGAAAGCTGCCATCGCGGGAAGACCACGCCTCGCCGCGGACCGGCCGCTGCGCGCGCCCGCTGATCCAGGGGCGCGTTGGAGACCCTGAACCGGATGTATAAATGATCGGACAGGGTCTCCACCTCCTCCAGGACACGCCAACATGAAATGCGGGCGCCGATAGCGGGGGTGGCGAATGTGACGTCTACCACTGAGCCCCCCCGTCCTCGTACGCACGTGTCGGCGTTGCCCTGGTTCTCCGGGGCTAGGCCGATGACTGTAGCCCAGTCCCGGAGGAGCGCCCCTTTCACGTCGGTGATGGAGGACCCCCACGCTGCGCACTTAGCGTTGAGATCCCCCATCACGATGACCTGGGCGGGCGATGCCCTCCGCACCACCAGCTCCAGGCCGTCCAGGAACCTCTCGAAGTCCGAGAGGTTCCTGTTTGGGGAGAAGTAGACTCCTACGAGTACTACCCCTCCCCAATTTGCCGCCACGTACCCTGCACCCCTCTCCCTGAGGGAGAGGCGCTGGGGGGCAGCGGGCGGCACCACTATGGCGACCGAGCCCTCCGTATCCCCGATCCAGTTTGGCAGAGGGGGGACCAGGTAGGGCTCGGCCACAACGGCGACGCCAATCTTCCACTCCGCCAAGACCTGCATAAGCAGGTCCTGTGCGCGGGCGCAGTGGTTGGCGTTGGTCTGCAGGAACTCTGTGTGCGGGTGTCCTGACATTATGACACTTGCATTTCTATTTCCTCACTAGCCTGGCGGCTCTGCGGCGGAGAAGGCTTGCCCCGTGGAGCCTTCCCCTTCACGGTAGGGGGCGTGCATTTGGCACCCCCCATCGCATGCGCGTGCGGGCGACCTGCCTTCGCGCATACCGCGCATTTGGCAGGCGCCTCGCACGTGGCCGCCTTATGCCCCTCTTTGCCACAACGGAAGCAGAGTTTGCCATAGTCCGCTTCCGTTGGGCACTCTGCAGGGCAGAGGGCACGTGTATGGCCTAGCCGCATGCACTTGTAGCAGCGCAGCGGCCGGGCCTCCATCGCTTTGACGGTGGCCATGGTCCAGCCTATGGCCAGCTTTCCTGCTTTGACGGCTGCCTTGGCAGCCGTCGCCGGGCACTTTATAATGGCCGAGCCGTCGCCCCAGAAGCTTCGGCGGATTTGGCCGGCCTTGACCTGGCTGGGGGAGCAGCCACCAGCAGCCGCCACCTTGGCCACCAGCTCCTCCTGGGTGACAGACTCGTCTAAGCCGGTGAGCCTGAGGCTGACCGATTTAGTCGGGCGTGCTATATCGGCCCAGGCCCCGATGACCTCTGTCAGTCTGGCGGCCAGGCGGTCAGCGGAGGCGTCCGGGGTCTCTCCCCCTACCTCCATAAGCCTGGAGCCGGTTACGCTCGTTCGGATCTTGACCGTCTCCAAGCCAAAGTCCCGAAGCAGGATGGAGGCCCTGGCCTTGGTGAGAACCTCGGCCATGGTGATGGCCTCCCCCTTCTTGAGGCTCACCATGATGGCCGCCGTCTTCGGGACCGTGATTTTCGGGGCCTTCGGCGGGGCCGCGGCTTTTTGACCAGATGGGGTGGGGGCAGGCCTATTCGAGGGGTTGCCTTTCTTTTTGGCCTTCCGGCCCACAACCTCTGTCCATCTAGGCTCATTCGATGGGCCCTCGGGTTCTTGCCCTTGCTGGCCTTTCGCAGCTGGTGTCCGTCCCTCACCATGCTGAGAGGGGCGGGGGGGCTTAGAAGGGGCAGCCGGTTTGGTCTGAGTCGGTCTCCTTGCTGTGCCAGTGTCCCTGCCGGGCTGTGCTCTGGGACGGGGCGGTGGCGGCTGTCGCCTATCAGCGCTCAGGGGCGGCCTGAACACCGGCTCAGGAGGGAGGCGAGTCCGCTTGTCCGCCGCCAGTGGGGGGCGGAGACGCTGTTCAGGCAACAGACGGTCTTCTAGAGCCTCTAGCCTTGCATTTAGCATCGTGCCCACTTGGCAGAGGATGGTCCGCACGAGGTCTTCGTTATGTGCCTTATCAGGCTGCCTCGGCACAGCGATATCAGC
Source organism: Papilio elwesi (assembly GCA_029849275.1). Taxonomy (NCBI): domain Eukaryota; kingdom Metazoa; phylum Arthropoda; class Insecta; order Lepidoptera; family Papilionidae; genus Papilio; species Papilio elwesi. The sequence continues at coordinate 50,654 of CM056696.1, forward strand.
CTGTGGCCTCGCCCGAAGAAGGCACTCTCTCATATCATCCACCTCTTTGCGCAACAGCGCGACCTCGGCTTTCATGCGCTCATTTTCCGCGCGAAGCAGCCGTGCTTCCTCTGAGTCTGTGCGCTTCGCGATCGCCTTAAAATTGTCCCTAATGGCGTCCACAGCCTCGTTTAGAGCGCGGACAAAAGTGCCCTTAAGGTGGGACGACTTTTTTGCCACATCCAGTATGACGCCGAGGTGTGTCTCTACTCGACCCTCTACATTTGTCGCCGGCTGCGCGTCGCGAATAGGCGTATTGGCGCCCTTCCGAGCGCCCGACGCGGCGGAAGATGTTCTTGTCGACCTCACCTCAGACAGCGACGACATCAGTTCGGCCTCCGCACGCGCTTCCATCTCTTCCTTCTGAGCCTTCAAAAAGGCTTGTTTGGCCGCCGCCAGCCCGACATAGTCGCCGGTGGTTGGCGGACGACCGCGTCCCTTCCTTTTGGTGCTAGTGGCGGGGGTCTCCGTAGAGCTCCCGCTGAGCTCCACATCCCTGGGCCGCTTCTGACCTCGGCCTTCGCTCCAAAAGCGCCCAGGCCCATCCCTGTCCAGGGACTCCATAGAGCCGCATAGGCTTGTAACGGACACCATACTTCGATGTTCCGTGTCCGAATCGGACTCCGACAGTCTTTTGTGCGCCGTTGTCGGGGTGCGCGTCAGCACCACCCTCAACTCCTTCACCTTCTCCTCCCTCATCACATCTCCACTCTCCACACTCCTCTCTACATCAACAACGTTTTTTATTTTAGAATATGTATCCATTTGTGTTCCCACGAGAAGGGTCGATCAACAGGTCCACCCCCGGGTGACGCCCATTCCGCAGGGTAAGGCTACATACTGTAGAGGTCGCCAGGTATCTACAGGTTTTAACGACTTCGCTGTCGGGTTTTTATAGAGTTTTCCTTTCTCGCGGGCCGGCCGGTTAAGGCAAGCCCTCCGCTCTAGTGCCTCGACATACTCCATAACGCCGATTCGATGGAGATCGTTGAAGGGACACTAGGCTACGGGGTGCTAGGGGGTCGGCGTGCCTCCCCTAGTTTTGGACGGTTGTTCCCGACGGCGGTGTTAATGCACGCTGGGCCGCCCCCTAACCTTCCCACCTCCCCCCCTTACCCATTTCCCCCCCCGGTGTTTGGTCCGCGGGGCGCTAGTCGCCCTACCCCGACTACAAGCCGGAGCGTTCCCCTATCCGCCACCCGGGGACGCGCCACGTCGGAGTTCACCTCTCCGCCCACTGAGACAACCCAGCAGGTCCGTGGCGTGGAACCTAACCTAACCTAACCTAACCTAACCTAACCTAACCTAACCTAACCTAACCTAACCTAACCTAACCTAACCTAACCTAACCTAACCTTTTTTTTTTTTTTTTTTTTTTTTTTTTTTTTTTTTTTTTTTTTTTTTTTTTTTTTTTTTTTATCTGGGGAAATCCGTTTATTGACCCCCGCGCCTGGGCTGTGCAAGTGGCGCGGGGAGTGTGGGGGTCGCCTAAAGACGTTCGGCAATACCCACTAAAACCCCAGTGCCCACTTCTGCCCGCCCACTTGTGCCGGGGCTAAGGTGACAGTTACCCTTATCCTTGTCCCCGGCAGGGCGTTCGTCCTTCTCAGAACACGTCTCTCGTGGCCTAGGCCACATCATCTCCGAGTGGGGCGACGGAGAACTATCGCCCTCACTCCTACCGGGTTGGGAGCAACCCGGCACCAACCAACACGTCTTGCATATTAAGACGCCTGGGCATAAGCCCGGCGTCGGCGCATCGGTCGGCGGCGGCGCACGGGATCCTCCTCCGGATCATCCTCCCGGCGTCGCTCGTCCACTTCTTTCTTCTCCATCACCGCCTCGCAAAAGGCGGCGACGGCACTCCATCCGGGTTTGCTGCCGACCATCGCAGTCACAACGGCCGGCAGCGAGATTTCGTCTCCTATTTCGTTTACGAGCACGGCTCGCTCCTCCGCCCATGCTGGGCAGCATGTCAGAGTGTGGTCCGCGTCGTCCTCTTCGGCGCCGCAGAATCGGCACTGAGGAGTGCGCTCCCGTCTGGCCACGTTGCACAGGTACCTCCCGAAGCAGCCATGCCCCGAAAGGACCTGCACTAGGCGATATGAGAGTGCACCCCACCGTCTCGTCAGCCACTCTGTTAATACAGGGCGGATCGCCGCTATGGTGCGATGACCCGCTCCCGGCTGGCTTAGCTGTTGTTGCCAGCTGCGCAGGACTGTGTCCCTTGCGCTCTGTCGCCACTCGCCAATGTCCTCAATACTTGGGACCTCACCCCGACCTTTGGCGTCGGCGGACATCCAGTAGACCTCCGCCAACGCCGACGCCTCCAGTTCCCATGGGGGAGTCCCGGCCAGCACGCATGCCGCCTCCCACGAAACCGTGCGGTACCCTCTTGCCGCTCGGAGCGCCACTACCCTCTGCGATCTGCGCAGTTGGGCTTTGTTGTGGCGTCCGAGGGCATCCGCCCAGATAGGGGCCCCGTACAAGGCCATCGACCGTACAACTCCGGCATAGAGGCGACGACAGCTCGCGCTCGGTCCGCCCAGATTAGGCAATAGCCTGCTCAGGGCGAACGAAGTGCGCGCGAGCTTCGGAGCCATCTGCCGGAAATGTTCCTTGAAGTTCCACCGGCTATCGAGCACAACTCCCAGGTACTTCATTGTGGACCCGACGCCGATGGAAACTCCGCCCACAATCAGTTGAGCGCTCGGCGGTGGCGCTCGGCGAGGCCCGTGAAAACACAGGGCCTCGGATTTGTCCAAGGCCACCGTCAGGCCCAGGTTCTTAATCCTGCCCACTACTTGGGCTACTCCGGCAGTAGCTAACACGCTCGCCTCCCGATAGCTACCGCCCCTTGCCAACACCAGTGTGTCGTCCGCGTAGCAGACGACGCTAACGCCGCGGAGAGTCGGGCCGCGTAGGACCCAGTCGTAACCGACGTTCCACAGTAGTGGCCCTAAAACGGAACCCTGTGGAACGCCGCACGACACTCTCCTCTGTCCAAATCCGGTATTTGTGGGATATACCACTGTCCTGTCCGATAGGTAGGCCTTAATCGTCTCACGCAAGTACAACGGGACCCCATGGAACCGCAGGGCCTCCATTATACTTACGCGAGGTAACGTGTTAAAGGCGTTGGCGATATCTAAAGATACCGCCAAGACGACGCCACCCTTAACGACCTCCTCTTCGGCGACGGCCCTCACCCGTGCAATAGCATCGATGGTGGAGCGGCCGCGCCGGAAACCATGTTGGCAGTCTGCCAAATTTGGCCCTACTTGGTCGAGATGCTCGGTGAGGCGAGTCGCAATAACGCGCTCAAAGAGCTTACCCGCCTCCCCGAGCAGGACTATAGGGCGATACGCCGACGGTGACTCTGCCGGTCTTCCCTCCTTTCCAATCAATACGAGTTTCCCCGTCTTCCAGTCGCCTGGGAAAGTATGGTCCTTAAGGCACCGAGTTAGAAGGGCTCGGAACCTCACCTCCAACCCGTGTTTTAGGGCCAGGACCCATATGCGCCCGGGGATCCCATCGGGGCCCGGGGCGGTGTTTTTGGCCTGAAGCCGTGCCACAGCCGCCCACAGTTCCCTCTCTTCCACTTCTGGGACTTCCCCGTCGTCCGCATCGCGATTTGACGTCGCTGGCGCAAACACCATTTTGGGTGACCGAAATTCCTCCCTCATCGAGGGGAACAAGGACTCCACCACTCTGTCCAGTACTACCGGGTCCATACTGGCCGTTAGGGGTGGGGCCCAGGGCCTGAGCTTGCTCATGACGAGCCGATATGGCCGACCCCAGGGGTCGACGTCCAACGACGCAAGCAGCTCCTGCCAGGCCCCCTCTTTCGCTTCCGCGATTGCCACCCTGAGAGCCTTTTTAGCGTCCTGGTAGGCGGTGTAGAGGCGCCTCTGCTCCTCGTCCTCCGTGCGCCCGCCTCGTCTGCGACGACGGTAGCGGGAGTACTGCCGCCTCGCTGACACGCACGACGCACGAAGACGGCCGAGGTCTTCCGACCACCAATACACCGCCGTCCGAGCCGGGGGCCGCACCACGCGGGGCATCGCGACGTCACAGATGTGCGTGACTGCTTCGTGGAGCCACTGCGACTCGGACTCTACCGTTGTCACGTCCGGTATTGCGTTCCACCCTGCGACCAGAGCCGCCTCGATCGCCGCTTCTCCGTCCATCTTCTTCAGCGCCCACCTCGGGCCAATCTCCGCCGCGACACGCCCGGGACCGGGACCGCCAGAGAGGGGGGCGACGTCAAACCGGATGTACCGATGATCGGACAGCGTCTCCACACCCTCCAGGACTCCCCAGTCCCGGACGGTTCGTGCCAGGTCCGCACTGGCGAAGGACACGTCCACGATTGAGCCACCCTGCATCCGCACGCACGTGTCCGTATCCCCGGTGTTTAGGACGGTCAACCCATTCGAGGCGAGCCACTCCTCCACCAGCTCTCCCCTCGCGTCCGTGGCAGGGCACCCCCAGACCGTGGCCTTGGCGTTCAGGTCGCCAGCCACAACGATCCGGTTTGGTCGGCACCAGGCCAGGACCGAGTCCATCTCCCCGAGGAACGCCTCGAACTCGGATAGTGGCCGGTTCGGCGAAAAGTACGCCCCGACCACCATCACATCGCCGCATAAAGCCGCGACGACTCCTCGACCTTTCTGGGACCTCTTTATCACGGTGTCGTTTGACACCGCGATTGCCGCCAGCTCGTCTTCATCGCCCACCCAGTTGTTCCTCTTTGGGATTAAGTAGGGCTCCGTCACCACCATTATGTTTATCGACCACTGCGCCATGCTCTGAATCAAAAGATCCTGAGCTCTGGCGCAGTGGTTGATGTTGGCTTGCAGGTATTTGGAAGCCCTTGTTGTCATTTTGTAGAGTTCTCGGTCTCCATCTCTTGTACACCGCTCGGTGGTGGTTGCGTCTGTTGCGAGCTGGCGCTGCTCGCAACAAATACTCTGCTGAACATCTTTTTCCTGGGGGCCGAGCATCTCTTGCTCCCCAGGCGATGGTTCGACGCCTTCCCGGCCTCCGCACACAGTGCACAGTGGGGGGCATCGTGACATTCTGCGGCGCGGTGTCCCGCCTGGCCGCACCGGTAGCACAGAAGCCCCCGGTCAACCTCCGCGGTACACCGTGCCTTGACGTGGCCAGTGTGAAGGCACTTAAAGCACCTCAGCTCCCTCCGTTCGAGGAGCTTCACCCTGGCCGAGACCCAGCCAACGAGCAGTTTGCCCTCGACCACCTTCTTGGCGGCTTCGACTGGGCATGCCACCCATACGGCGAAGAGACCAGACTTCTCCTGGCGGAGTGTCCCGACTTTCAGACGGTCTGCCCCGCATCCGCCTTTTGCACAGACCGCTGCTGCCACCTCTTCTTTAGTGACGGAGTCATCCAGCCCCGCCACTATTAGTTCCGCCATTTTTGTTGGCCGGGAGACTGTGACGTCGCCACCGTTCCCGAACACCTCGCGGAGCCTTTCCGCGAGGAGGTCCGCCTTCGGCGCGCTAGCGGCACCGGGGACCTCAATAATTGAGGCCCCAGTTGCTGCGCGCTTGAAACGGACGCTCTCGATCTCTAGTTCCTTCAGGTTAACTTTTTGCCTTGCCTCGGCCAGAGCTTTGGCGTATGTGACCCCCTTCTCCACAGCCGTGGGATTTAAGGTCACCACGACTGCCGAGGTCTTGGGGGCCCGCAGCTTAGGCGAAGCCTTGGCTTTCTCCTGCTCCTTCTTCTTCATCGTGGTGGGCGCCGATCTGACGACCATCGGCGCCTTTTCCCTTCGGCCCCTCTTCACGACCGACGCCATGGTCTCCATGGATGCAGGCGCCGGCGGGAGGGGACGACTCGTCTTCTTGGCCTTCTTGTTCTTCTCTTTGCCCTGTTGGGTGGATTGGGCCGCGGAAGAAGTAGCGGCCGGCGCCGATGTAGATGTCGACGCCTTCGCCTTCCCCTTTGCGCCAACCTTTATCCAACCCGGTTGGACCGCTTTGGGGAGGCGCACTTCAGGCCGTTCCGCCTGGGTTATTTCCGGTTTTTGACGGGGACGGCTTGCCGAGGGTTTCCGCCCGGCTTCCGCCTCACGCCTGTCGTGAGCCAGTGCCGGTCGCAAGCGAGGCTCCGGGTTCAGACGCGGCTCTAGCCCGTCTATCCGGGCGTTGAGCCGGTCCGAGAGCCTGCTCAGGATCCGGTTCTCCAGTTCCTCTTCTTTCGTCTGTGGGCATGTCGCTGCGACGGGTTTGGGTGCCGCCCCCGCCTGCTCCATGCACGCCTTCAGCTCCGCCACCTCTTTCTTCAGTGCGGCCATTTCCGCCTTTAGGCGGGAGTTGGCCGCTCGCAGTTGTCTCGTCTCTTCATTTATATTGCGCGTCATCAGGAGCCTTGACGCCGCCCGAATCTGCGCAACCGCCTCCTTGAGCGCCTTCTTAGATGTCCCTTTAAGGTTGTTGGACTTTTCACAGACGGCCGCCACGGCCGCTGCGCCAAGTTCAATTTGTCCCCCCAGCTCTGCCGAGCCTAGATCGTGTTCGCCCTCAAGTTCCGAAGCAGAGGTCTCCGAAAGTCGGGACCCTGCTCTGGTAGACCGCAGCCCCTTCGTCATCTCGGCTACGTCCTTTTCGGCCTCTAGTTCGAGTTGGCGTTGGGTAGCCTCTGCCAGCTCCCGCTTCGCCTGGGCGAGGCCAACGTACTCGCCGGTTGTCGGCGGCCGTCCTCGGCCTTTTCTCGTCCCTGCCACTTTGGGCGAGGGCCCTGTCTCCACGTCGTCAACTGCGACGGCCCGCAGCCGCTTCCGACCGAGACTCCCCCAGGAATACCCGGGGTGCCGGTCTTCGCGGTCCTCCGATGGCTCTATCTCCATGTCCACGGTCGAAGCGTCAGAATCCGTTTCACTCAGCGCTGGTTGACGCACGACCGGAACGCGCTCCAGCCGCACTCTCGCCTCCTTCATATTTGCGCCATCTAACGATGTGCGCCTCGTCTCCTCCACAACCAATTCATCACCTTTCGCAACACACTTCTCCACAACGTTTTCAATTTTGGTTTCCATATAAGTTCCCACGAGAAGGGTCGGTCAACAGGTCCACCCCCGGGTGACGCCCATTCCGAAGGGTAAGGCTACATACTGTAGAGGTCGCCAGGTATCTACAGGTTTTAACGACTTCGCTGTCGGGTTTTTATAGAGTTTTCCTTTCTCGCGGGCCGGCCGGTTAAGGCAAGCCCTCCGCTCTAGTGCCTCGACATACTCCATAACGCCGATTCGATGGAGATCGTTGAAGAGACACTAGGCTACGGGGTGCTAGGGGGTCGGCGTGCCTCCCCTAGTTTTGGACGGTTGTTCCCGACGGCGGTGTTAATGCGCGCCGGGCCGCCCCCTAACCTTCCCACCTCCCCCTTACCCATTTCCCCCCCCCCCCCGGTGTTTGGTCCGCGGGGCGCTAATCGCCCTACCCCGACTACAAGCCGGAGCGTTCCCCTATCCGCCACCCGGGGACGCGCCACGTCGGAGTTCACCTCTCCGCCCACTGAGACAACCCAGCAGGTCCGTGGAACCTAACCTAACCTAACCTAACCTAACCTAACCTAACCTAACCTAACCTAACCTAACCTAACCTAACCTAACCTAACCTAACCTAACCTAACCTTTTTTTTTTTTTTTTTTTTTTTTTTTTTTTTTTTAGGTGTGGAAATGCGACCTTAAGCACGCCCCCTGGTCGGGGTACCAGGGGGGTCTGTGGGGCTCTCCCACCGAAGTGGGCCTACCCACTAAAACCACACGCGTTCCCTCATAGCCATGGTGCGGGCGCCACGGGAGCATGGTTAACACGTGACACCGTGACGCCCACTGGCCGCCCCGGGATGGGGCCCCTCTCTGCGCCCTTAAAAGGGCGCTCCTCGGAGACGGCACCGTGTGCAATGCAGGTTCGGGAATCCCCGCCCTCCCCCGCCGGCGCCGCCTTGAGTTTTTTATAGAGGTTCACTCCTCGCGGCCTCCGTCTTGAAAAAGACAGAAGCCCGCGGTCCCAGCGTCGGCGCCGGGATTACGCGAAATGCAGCTGCAAGGGGAAGTTGCCCTCCCCTCGCAGCCCCACCGCCGCCGCATCTGCGGTGCGACCCCGCTGAGTCGCGGAGGGCAGGGCGAGTGGCGCACCGTAATACCAGCACTCCTCTCCCTCCGCGACTCACCCTCACTGCGGGGGAGACGAGTCCCCGCAGCCCTCCAGTGCGCTCGAAGGTGGGCTCCAACGAGCCCACCCCGAGCGGCCCTCTCTGGCCGGTCCTACCTCACGGACCGGCCTTGGGTTCCTCTTAGCTTCACCGTGGGTGACCCATTCCCACGGTTACTGAGCCCCACCGCCACGACAAGGCGGGAACCCGGTCGATGGGGAACCTAACCTAACCTAACCTAACCTAACCTAACCTAACCTAACCTAACCTAACCTAACCTAACCTAACCTAACCTAACCTAACCTAACCTAACCTAACCTAACCTAACCTAACCTAACCTAACCTAACCTAACCTAACCTAACCTAACCTAACCTAACCTAACCAGCTCACCGATAACATCAAGATCCTGGGGTTGACAGTTGACGATAAGCTCACTTTTAACGCGCATATAAAAGCGGTAGGTGCTAAAGCGCAAAGCCTCTATCGTCAACTGTCAACCGCAGCAAAAGTCTCGTGGGGCTTGAACCCCGAGATCATCAGGACCATATACGTTGCGGTGGTGGAGCCCATTATCCTCTACGCGGCCAGTGCGTGGGCGCCGGCAGCACGGAAGAAGTCTACCCGAATGTTGTTAGACCGGGTGCAGCGGGGATTTGCACAGAAGATAATAAGGGCATACCGGACGGTCTCTCTAAACGCTTCCCTAACACTCGCTGGATTGTTGCCTCTGGACCTTCGGGTCCAAGAGGCGGCCCTTCTTTATGAAATAAAGAAGGGTCACTCCCAGCGGGTGTTGGGGGACCGAGATTTGGAGAGGCCGACCAAATATGAGGAAACCCAGCACCCCGCTCACCTGGAAGGGCTACAGTTCGGCTGCCTGACGGACGGTGACGAAGCTGCCCAGCAAGCTGCCGTCGATGTAAGGATTTACACCGACGGCAGCAAAATTGACGGCAGGGTCGGCGCGGCGCTATCTATATGGGATAGCGCCGCGGAGATTAACTGCCGGAAATTAAAGCTGGGGAACTTCTGCACCGTATATCAGGTGGAACTGTACGCCCTATATGAGGCCGTGAAGTATATAGTTAAGACTCCCGCGCTGAGGTTTGGTATTTACTCCGACTCAAGATCCGCCCTGGAAACGCTAGCTAGTGTCGATTCCCCCCACCCCTTAGTGAAGGGAATCAAGAAACTAGTAAAGGAGAGTGAGGGGATGGGGAAGGAAATTAAGTGGAATTGGGTGAAGGCACACGTAGGGGTGGAGGGGAACGAGAGGGCGGACCTTCTAGCAAAACAAGCAGCGGTCGGAGTAAAGACCAAGCCTCACTACGACAAATGCCCTGTTTCATTCGTCAAGCGACAACTCCGATTGGACTCGCTTGACGAGTGGAACAGGCGCTACAAAGAGGGAGACACGGCCTCGACAACGAGGGTCTTCTTCCCAGACGCTGTTCGCGCCTACCCAGTACTCCGCAAATTAGAGTTGGACCCCGTGCTGACACAAGTCTTAACAGGGCACGGGGGGTTCTCCGAATACTTACACAGGTTTCGGTGTAAGGCGAGCCCCTCGTGCACCTGCGATCCGGCACGGGGAGAATCCGTGCTGCATACAATAGTAGAGTGCCCAGTATACGCAAAAGATAGATGGAACTGTGAAACTAAAATGAATAAAGATATAAAATTAGGAAATATAAACGAAATAATATATGAAAAAGAAACGAGGCAAATATTTATAGATTATTGCAAAAATGTAGCAAGTAAAGTAATAAAAAATAACAAAGAGTAATACCGAAACTGTCAAACTGAAAAGAAATAGATTATAAGATAGTACATAAGATAGAGATAAGTTTTAACGATTATTAACTGGCCCTTTTGCAATAGGTTAGGATTTTAAAATTTTATTGGATTATTTATATTTATTTAGCAATTTTATATTTTACACCTTATTATTATTTTAAAAATTTTTATATGCATTTTATCCTTAGTATTAAGTTGCCCTATTGCATTAGGATTAGTTAATATGATAATAAACTGTAAATTAGAGATAAGAAGAAACATGTAATGATTTTAAATAAAGAAAATAAAGTCTCTGGCGTCAATAAGCTAGGGGAGAACGAGAGGGCGGCATAGCGCCGCCCAAAAAAAAAAAAAAAAAAAAAAAAAAAAAAAAAAAAAAAAAACCTAACCTAACCTAACCTAACCTAACCTAACCTAACCTAACCTAACCTAACCTAACCTAACCTAACCTAACCTAACCTAACCTAACCTAACCTAACCTAACCTAACCTAACCTAACCTAACCTAACCTAACCTAACCTAACCTAACCTAACCTAACCTAACCTAACCTAACCTAACCTAACCTAACCTAACCTAACCTAACCTAACCTAACCTAACCTAACCTAACCTAACCTAACCTAACCTAACCAGTCACGCGCCAAACGCCGACCCGAGTAGACCGTGTCCGCGCATCCCAAAGTCGCTCCGGGAGCAAACAACGCTTCCAACATTACGAAAAATTAGAAAAATCGAAAAAGTATCGCGGAAATACAAGTGCTATATACCAAAAGATGCGCAAAAATTAGGAGGTTACAACAGTGTGAAAAGAAAATTAGAAAGTGAAAAGGAGAAAGTGTGACAACCAAAAACGGCAAAATAACCAAACTTTTTTAGTGTCAAAAATCATTCCGGCGGAACAAGATCTGTGACATATGGTATTCTATATACCAAACGATAGATCTCAACGAGGCCCAGGGTCTCGTGCGGTTTGTGGAAATTAAGCCCCTGGAAAATCCGGAGAAAAGCGGCGAAAACCAAAACCGCGTGGCCACGAGGACCTGGACCCAGGAGTCCTGGATGGCGGTGACGTACCTCATTCAATAGAGGAGAAGGAGACAGGAAGCCCCCCGGTTTCAGATCTGAAATCGGGTACCCAGGAGTGAAGATATCAGCTCCGAAAAAAGTGATAAAAAGTGTGTGGACTTCAAAAAATCATATCTTGGAAACCAGATCGACAAGGTAAGGTTATCATTGCATAACCGGATAGCCCACCTCAAGACCAGTGCAACGATACCTTCTCCAAATTTTTTAGACCCAAATTGACCAAGATAGGCCCAATATAACAATATAACAAAAACTGACAAAAAATTTACAACTTTTTATAATTTGTTATATTAGTTAAATATACCCTGGCATAGAATAATAGTGATATATATAGACAGATATAAGTTGATGACAGGGTCTACTAACCCTATATAGTGTGCCAGACATTGTATATGACATACACAAGGTCTCTTGACCCTGTGTATATAGAATAAGTTTTAAAAACATAGAAATAAGATTTTAAATTAACACTGACAGGGTTTATTGACCCCAATGTTGTTTAGTACTTTAATAGACATACTCTGGGTTTATTGACTCAGAATATATAGCTGATAAGTGTAAGTGCAAACATAGTTTTAAAAACTTTATTGACAACTGGCCAAAGGAGTTGACCAGAAAACAAGACTGATGTTTGACATTTAATTGTACCAAATTGTTTGTGGAAAATTTTAAACATATGACTGTACATCTCAAAGAAATTTTTAAACTTTGAATTTTAGATTGTCGGGTTTCGGTTTTTAAACTTTCTAACTTTCAAATATTACACTTTTAAATTTAAATTTGATTTTGAACTTTTAAAAATTTCTTGAATTTTATTACCATAATTACGTACCAAAGAACTTTAAGACTTGAATTTTAAATTTTACATTTTTTTTTTAACTTTTTAAATTTTAAAAATTCTTTTAACTTTTTAAATTTTATACTTTTAATTTTAAAATTGATTTTAAACTTTTTAAATTTTGAATATTATCTTACCATATCTACATTTCAAAAATTTTAACTCTGATATTTGAATTTGTAAAATTTTAACTTTTTTAACTTTACACTTGTAAATTAATTTTGATCTCAAACTTTAAATTTTTTAAATTTTACTTTATCATATTTATTATTTTAATTTTAAACTTAGTCTAAGTTTTAAAGATAGATTTAAGTTTTAGCAAATAGACGTGTTCCCCAAGATGTTCGGTATCAGGACCCCGGTTAAGAAAGACGGCGCTCAGGACACCAGTAGGGAAATGGAAAGGGAGGTAGCTGACCACTCACCAGCAGTGGATCAGAATTCGCAGGTCCTGAGCGTCCGTAAGAGTGTGGGGGAGTGGGAGTCCGGCAAGGACCCCACATTGCAGACCCCCCCAAAAAAGGCAACCCCGGCTGAACGCAAGCGGCAGGTGACCGCCCTCGAGAAACCTCAACCGGAGATGGCGGCTGGGCCCTCAGGGAATAAGGTGGTAAGTACCCTGGACCGTATTCAGGTTGCGCGAGGATGCTTGAATAAAGCAAAACTTCACTTGAACGGCTCGCGCAACCTGAAGACGGAGATAAAAACTGAGGTCACAGCCGCCATTGAAAAACTTTATAGCCTGGTGAAGGAAGCTGAAACCGATCTCAGGAAAGAAAGAGGAAAGGGAAAGAGGGGGCATGAGGGGGGGAGGAGGGAGACGGGGGAGCAGGGGATTCAAACCATCGCCTCTTCCGAGCCTACCTCCGCCCCTCAGGAGTCCCCTCTAGGTAAGGAACTAGTACGCAGACTTGAGGAGCACTCCCTGCTGCTCGAAAAGACCAGCAGGGAGATGGAAAGCCTGAGGTCGGTTCTAAAAGACTCGAGCGTGCAGGGTACCTACGCGAGCGTGGTAGCCGGGGGGGCAAAAAGATCGCCACAGGGTGCGGCGGCCACACACTCTGTGGCGATCTCGTCCACAGACGACAAGGAAACCGGGGACCAGGTGCTAGATAAAATTAGGAAAGCAGTTAACGCCACCGAAGAAGGAATCAAAATAGATAGGATAAGGAAAGTACGCGACAGGAAGGTGATAGTAGGTTGCGGCACGGAAAGGGAGCTGAGTCGCGTGAAGGAGAGGCTCAAGACGGCCGCGGGAAATTTAAATGTGCAGGATGTAAGGAGTAAAGACCCCCTGATTGTCCTGATGGACGTACTGTCCTATAACAAGGATGAGGACGTGATCAGGGCAATCGGGCGTCAGAACGCGGAATTACTGAGAGGTATAGATGGAGAGAATATGCGGATGGAAGTGAGGTTCCGCAGGCGAGCCAGGAATGAGCATACGTGCCACATGGTCCTAAGAGTGTCACCGCGGATATGGCAGAGATTTACGGAAGCGGGATCTATACATGTGGACCTCCAGCGAGTCAGGGTGCGGGACCAGTCCCCCCTTGTGCAGTGCACACGATGCCTGGGGTACGGGCACACCAAGCGGCATTGCAAGGAGTCTGAAGACTCCTGCTGCCACTGTGGTGGGCCACACCTCGGGCTAGTGTGCCCCGACCGGCAAGCCGGGAAACCACCGACCTGTCGCAACTGCGCCATTGCGAAGATCGACAGGAGGGATCACACGGCATTCAGTGAAGAATGCCCGGTTAGAAGGAAGTGGGAATCCCTGGCGAGGTCGTCAGTAGCTTATTGCTAAGGGCACCCCAGGCGTACCAAGTTTCCCTTCTACCGGGCGGCCCCAGTATCGCGTCGTGCAGGCGAACCTGCAACGGTCCGAGCTCGCCACGGCGGAGCTCATCATGGAGGCGACCAAGCGCAAGCTCTCGTTCGCCTTAATCCAGGAGCCCTATATTGGCAGTCGCGGTGAGATGCGGCAGCATCCAGGGACAAGAACAGTGCAATGTGCCAGGAGCCAGCCCACCGATTCGGTGGTCAAGGCGGCCATTGTGCTGTTCGACGACACCATTACCATCACCCACCGCCAGGACCTAACCACTTGCAATGTTGCTGTTGCAAAGTTGGGTACTGCGGCGTGGGAGGTGGGCGTGGTGTCTGTCTACCTGGAGCCAGATAAGCCCATCGAGCCGCTCCTGGATACGATGGGATCCGCTGTGGAGGGACTGGGCACGGTCGGCGTGATACTGGGAGGTGATCTGAATGCGTGGAACACCTGGTGGGGCAGCCGGAAGGATAACAAGAGGGGGATTACGGCTGCGGAAAAACTCGACGAGCTGGGTCTGCATGTACTGAATGAGGGGTCTGAGCCTACTTTTGAAGTCATCAGGGGCGGGTGTAGGTTCTCTAGCAATGTCGATGTAACGGCTTGCTCGACCCACATGCTCGGTAAAGTCGCAAACTGGCGCCTCTCGGAGGACGTATCCAGTTCGGACCACAGGGCAATTCTGTTCGACCTCGACTTGGGCCGACCTAAACGCACCGAAATCGCCTCCTCCACCCGGAAGTACACCACCAAGAAAGCAGACTGGAGCGGGTTTCGTGAGAAGCTCGCCCAGTTGTGGGAAAGAAAGGGAATGACAGCGCGAAGATATGAAAGAATAAGTACGAAAGAGAGTTTGGAAGAGGAAGTTGGTGTATTTGTGGAAACTGTGGTGGAGGTGTGCGAAGAAGTGCTGCCCAAGGTAGGGAAGAAGAGGAAAGCAGGATTGCCTTGGTGGTCCGAAGAGCTCTCCAAACTCAAGACTGATGTCTTGAGGAAGCGGAGGCGGATCTCCTGCGCGGCGCCAGTTCGCAGAGACTGGGTCGTGCGGCAATACATCGACGCTAGGGAACTCTACAGGCTGGAGATGAAGAAGGCTCAGACCCAGAGTTGGAAGAGATTTTGTGAAAGGCAAGACCGCGAAACTATGTGGGACGGTATTTATAGGGTGATTCGCCGCACAGAGGTAAGGAAGGACGATGTACAATTGATGAAGGATGGAAGGGTACTGGAAGGGGCAGAGTCGGCCAGGAGGCTTGGCGAGACCTTCTTTCCGGACGACAATCCGGAAGAGGATGACGCGGACCACAAAGAAATAAGACGGAAGGCGGATAGGTTGAATGAAGGGTCACATGATGACTCATGTGACCCACCCTTCACACTGGAAGAGTTGAGGTGGTCCGCGTCCAGCTTTAATCCGAAGAAGGCTCCTGGCCCAGATGGACTCACGGCCGATGTATGTTTGGCGGCGATCACCCTCAGACCTGAAATGTTCCTGGCTCTAGCCAATAAGTGCCTAGGCCTCTCCAGCTTCCCTAGAAGGTGGAAAGAGGCAGCAATAGTTGTCCTGCCCAAACCCGGGAAGGAGACCTACACGCAGCCCAAGTCTTATAGACCAATCGGGCTCTTGCCAATTTTCGGAAAAATCTTAGAAAAAATGGCTATAAGACGCGTAAGGTGGCACACTGCACCGTCGATCAGCGGGCGCCAATATGGATTCATGCCGCAGCGCGGCACCGAAGACTCCCTCTATGACATGTTGACACACATCAGGAGTAACATCATAGCAAAAAAGATCACAGTGCTCGTGTCACTTGACATAGAGGGAGCCTTCGACAACGCGTGGTGGCCCGCGGTCCGGTGCAGGTTGGCCGAGACCCGCTGCCCCGCAAATCTGAGGCGCTTGATCGACAGCTACTTTAGCGAGCGATCGGTGCGCCTCAGGTTTGCGGGAGCGGAGGCCACCAAAAGTGCCACCAAGGGCTGCGTGCAGGGCTCCATCGGGGGGCCTACTTTTTGGAACTTGCTGCTGAATCCCCTTCTGGTGGAGCTGGATAGCGTGGGTGTCCACTGCCAGGCTTTTGCCGATGATGTGGTTCTGATGTTCTCCGGGGACGACTCCGCAGACATTCAACGAAGAGCCAATGAGGCCCTCGCTCGTGTTCAGGGGTGGGGAGTTCGTAATAAGCTGAGCTTTGCTCCTCACAAGAGCAAAGCGATGGTCCTCACCAGGAGGACCAAATACGACTCCCCACGTCTGAGCATGGGCGGGAAGCCCATTGAGCTCGTAAAAGAAGTCAAAATCCTGGGCCTGACAGTTGACGATGGACTCACCTTTAAGGCACATATAGCCAACGTGTGCTGCAAGGCACAGGGAATCCATCGTCAGCTGTCAAGAGCAGCCAGGGTCTCGTGGGGCCTTAACCCGGAGATCGTCAGAACCATATACGTGGCAGTGGTTGAGCCCATCATCCTTTACGCGGCCAGCGCGTGGGCGCCGGCGGCGGAAAGGAAGGGGACTAGAGTGTTGTTGGACCGGGTGCAGCGGGGATTTGCACAAAAGATCGTCAGGGCGTACAGGACCGTGTCTCTGAACGCGGCCCTAGCACTCGCTGGGTTGCTTCCTCTGGACCTAAGGGTCCAAGAGGCGGCCCTCCTTTACCAAGTAAAGAAGGGCCACACCCAGCGGGTGCTGGGAGATTTGGAACTAGAGAGACCGGTCCTGCACGCCCGGACAGTCCACCCCGCGCACCTGGAGGGGCTGCAGTTCGGCAGCCAGGCGGACGGTGACGAAGGGGCCCGGCGAGCTGCCGTCGATGTAGACATCTACACCGATGGCAGCAAAATTGACGGCAAAGTCGGCGCGGCGCTATCCGTATGGAATGGCGCCGCGGAGACATATTGCCGGAAATTAAAGTTGGGTAACTTCTGCACCGTATATCAGGCGGAACTGCTGGCCCTGCATGAGGCGGTGAAGTTCGCATGTGCGGACTCGAGGTTGGGCTTTGGAATTCATTCCGATTCCAGATCGGCCCTTGAGGCAGTGACGAGCGTCGATTCCCTCCACCCACTCGCGGTGGATACAAGGAGAAGAATATTAGAGAGTAGAAAGAAAGGGAAGAATATAAGATTGAATTGGGTGAAAGCGCACGTGGGGGTGGAGGGAAACGAAAGAGCCGACGTACTCGCCAAGGAGGCAGCAATCGGAATGAAGACCAAGCCCAGCTACGAGAAATGCCCTGTTTCATTCGTCAAGCGACAGATCCGCTTGGACTCGCTTGACGAGTGGAACAGGCGCTACAAGGAAGGGGACACCGCCTCAACGACCAAAGTCTTCTTCCCGGACGTCGTGGCTGCCTACCCCATCCTGCGCAAGATTGAAATGGACCCGGACCTGGTCCAGATTTTCACGGGACATGGGGGGTTCTCCGAATACCTGAATAGGTTCAGGTGTAAGGAGAGCCCTTCGTGTATTTGTGAACCTGGAAAACAGGAGTCCGTGCTGCACCTACTCACAGAGTGCCCCGTCCATGAGGCGGTGAGGCTAAGCTGCGAAATAGAAATGGAGGAGAGAATAAGCGTGGAAAATATTAGGAAAATTATAATAGACAAAAAGAAAAGAAATATATTCCTTAAATATTGTAAATCGGTGGCGAAGCAAGTAATCTTAAGAAACAAGACAACTGTGATATTAGATTAAGGGTAGCTTAGATTGCGATTTTTAGCATTTTTTAATTATTGTTTTTACTTAATGTTATTAACTTATATTAGTATTTTAGAAATTTAAATAATGCAAAGCTTTTGCTTTTATACTGTACAGACCTAGTAATAAGTAGTAGTTTAGATATTTTTAATGAATTATGAACTATTGTACAGTATTTACCTATTTTAAATTAATAAAAGTATGCATGAAAAAATTATTACCCCGCAACCAAGGTCCCTGAAAAGAATATCAGGGGAACGAGAGGGCGGCATAGAGCCGCCCAAAAAAAAAAAAAAAAAAAAAAAAAAAAAAAAAAAAAAAAAAAAAACCTAACCTAACCTAACCTAACCTAACCTAACCTAACCTAACCTAACCTAACCTAACCTAACCTAACCTAACCTAACCTAACCTAACCTAACCTAACCTAACCTAACCTAACCTAACCTAACCTAACCTAACCTAACCTAACCTAACCTAACCTAACCTAACCTAACCTAACCTAACCTAACCTAACCTAACCTAACCTAACCTAACCTAACCTAACCTAACCTAACCTAACCTAACCTAACCTAACCTAACCTAACCTAACCTAACCTAACCTAACCTAACCTAACCTAACCTAACCTAACCTAACCTAACCTAACCTAACCTAACCTAACCTAACCTAACCTAACCTAACCTAACCTAACCTAACCTAACCTAACCTAACCTAACCTAACCTAACCTAACCTAACCAGCGATTTGAAGATAGATAGCATACAAAATAAGGATCCGCTTGTAGTAATAAGAAACATTTTTAACTATAATAAAGACGAAGAAATACTACAAGCGATCCGCAAACAAAACAAGGACCTCCTAAAGGATATAAGACAGGAGGACATGCGAATGGAGGTCCGCTACAGAAAGAGGGCGAGGAACGAGCTGATGGCCCACGTGGTCCTGAGGGTCTCGCCGAAAATCTGGGAACGCCTAACCGGCGCTGGAACGATACATGTGGACCTGCAACGTGTTCAGGTGGCCGACCAGTCCCCGTTGGTCCAGTGCAGTAAATGCCTGGGGTACGGGCACACGCGACGGCTGTGCACAGAGGGGGAGGACGTGTGCAGCCACTGCGGGGGCCCGCACCTCAGGAAGGACTGCACCAAGTGGCTAGCCGGAGAAACCCCCGCCTGTCGGAACTGCCTTAAGGCGAAATCCGAAAGGCGGGACCACAACGCGTTCAGCGTCGACTGTCCGGTGAGGGCAAGATGGGAGGCACTGGCCCGGTCCACAATAGCGTATTGCTAAGGGCACCTCGGGCGCCTCCCATGCCTCTGAGACCGGCAGACGCCTATATCACGCCGTGCAGGCAAACCTGCAGAGGTCCGAGCTCTCCACGGCAGAGCTAATCACCGAGGCGAACAAGAGGAAACTCTCATTCGCACTCGTCCAGGAGCCATATGTAGGCAGTAGGGGGGAGATGAGGCAGCATCCAGGGGCGAGAACGGTACAATGTGTCGCCAGGGCCACTGGTACAGTGGTCAAGGCGGCCATTGTACTGTTCGATGACACCATGACTATCACCCAACGCCCGGACCTCACGACTTGCAACATTGCTGTTGCAATAGTGAGGACCGCGGCGTGGGAGATAGGCTTGGTGTCCGTCTATCTGGAGCCGGATAAGCCCATCGAACCCTACCTGGAAGTGATTGGCAATGTCACTACAGGCGTGATACTAGGCGGAGACCTGAACGCGTGGAACGTCTGGTGGGGTAGCCAAAAAACGGACAAGCGGGGACAGGGAGTGGCCGATAAACTGGACGAGGCAGGTCTACATGTGTTGAACCAGGGGTCTGAGCCCACTTTTGATACCATACGCGGGGGTAGGAGGTACACTAGCTGCGTCGACATAACTGCCTGCACCACGGCTCTACTTGGTAGGGTGGAGAACTGGCGTCTCGCAGACTATATATCCAGTTCGGACCACAGGGCAATCCTGTTCGACATTAACCTTCAAAAATCTCTGGGCATGGAAATCGTCAGCTCTACCCGGGAGTACAACACAAGAAAGGCAAATTGGGGCGAGTTTCGTACGAAACTCGCCTCAAAGTGGGAAGAGAGAGGCATTACACCGGCCAAAGTAGGGAATATCAATACGAAGGAAGACCTAGAGAAAGAGGTGGATAGATATGTGGAAACCGTGGTAGAGGCGTGTAGGGAGACCATGCCCAGAATTCCGAAGAGGAGACGAGCAGGATTGCCTTGGTGGTCCGAAAAGATCTCTCAACTTAAAACTGGAGTTTTGAGGAAGAAGAGAAGGATAGCATGCGCGGCGCCGGTTCGAAGAGAGTGGGTGGTGCGGCAGTATGTCGAAGCCAAGGCAGAGTACCTAGCGGAGGTGAAGAGGGCTCAGACCCAAAGCTGGAAAGACTTCTGCGGCCGGCAGACCCGGGAGACCATGTGGGAGGGGATCTACAGGGTGGTTGGCCGCACGACAGTGAGACGCGAAGAGACCCCCCTGGTCCAAGACGGAGTCGCGTTGACCGGGGAGGAATCGGCCAGGGTGCTCGCGGAAACGTTCTTCGGGGAAGACGACGAAGGAAGCGACGACGCGGCCCACAAGGATATGAGAAAACTAGCCGGAAAAGTCAACGAGGGGGCGCATGATAATTCATGCGACCCCCCATTCACACGGGACGAGCTCATGTGGGCCGCGTCGAGCTTCAACCCGAAGAAAGCCCCTGGCCCGGACGGTCTCACAGCAGATATCTGCAAGGCGGCCATCACCCTGGATCCGGAGATGTTCCTCGCCCTTACAAATCGCTGCCTGGCCTTGGCATGTTTCCCCAGGAGGTGGAAAGAGGCAGTGGTTGTGGCGCTTAGGAAACCCAATAGAGAAGACTGCACGCACCCCAAGTCATACCGCCCAATCGGACTTTTACCCGTAATGGGTAAAGTCCTGGAAAAAATGATGGTGCGGCGGGTCCGCTGGCACACTGCACCAATGATCAGCCGGCACCAATATGGTTTTATGCCACAGCGAAGCACCGAGGACTCCCTCTATGTCATGGTTCAGCACATACGGGCCGAAGTCGTAAGACGGAAGCTCGTTGTGCTGATATCGCTTGACATAGAGGGAGCCTTCGATAACGCATGGTGGCCGGCTGTGAGGTGCAGGTTAGCCGAAACTCGATGTCCCGCAAATCTGAGGCGGATGTTCGATCATTATTTTACCGAAAGAACGGTGCGCCTCAGATTTGCGGGTTCCGAGTGGACCCGCAGACCCACCAAAGGGTGCGTGCAGGGCTCTATTGGGGGTCCTACGCTCTGGAACCTACTGCTGAATCCGCTCCTGGGGGAACTGGAGGAGATGGGAGTTCGGTGTCAGGCCTTTGCAGACGACGTGGTTCTGATGTTCTCGGGGGACGGGGCAGCGGAAATTCAAGACGGTGCAAATGCGGCTCTCGAACATGTTCGGGCGTGGGGAGTAAGAAACAAACTTAACTTCGCACCAGCCAAAACCAAGGCCATGTTGTTCACTAGGAAGCAGAAGTACGACTCCCCACGCCTGAGCATGGGCGGGAGACGCATCGAATACACAAAGTCCATGAAGATCCTGGGGTTGACAGTTGACGACAAGCTCACATTTAATGCGCACATCAGCGAAGCGTGCAAAAAAGCGCTCAGCCTCTATCGTCAACTGTCAACCGCAGCAAAAATCTCGTGGGGCCTGAACCCCGAGATCATCAGAACCATGTACGTGGCCGTGATCGAGCCCATACTCCTCTACGCGGCCAGTGTGTGGGCTCCTGCGGCGCGGAGGAAGGCCTCTCGGAAGTTGTTAGACCGGGTGCAGCGGGGTTTTGCGCAAAAAATAGTGAGGGCATATCGGACGGTCTCTCTAAACGCTTCCCTAACACTCGCCGGGTTGCTTCCTCTGGACCTTAGGGTCCAAGAGGCGGCCCTTCTTTACGAAGTAAAGAAGGGTCACTCCCGGCGGGTGTTGGGGGATCGAGAATTGGAGAGGCCGACAAGATACGAAGAGACACAACACCCCGCTCACCTGGAAGGGATACAGTTCGACTGCCTGATGGACGGTGACGAAGAAACCCAGCGAGCTGCCGTCGATGTGAGAATTTACACCGACGGCAGCAAAATTGACGGCAGGGTCGGCGCAGCGCTATCCATATGGAATAGCGCTGCGGAGGCCAACTGCCGGAAATTAAAGCTGGGCAACTTCTGCACCGTATATCAGGCGGAACTGTATGCCCTATATGAGGCCGTCAAATTTATTGTAAAGAGCCCGGCAGTGAGGTTTGGTGTTTACTCCGACTCAAGGTCCGCCCTGGAAACTTTGGAAAGTGTAGATTCCCTCCACCCCCTAGTAACGAAAATTAGAAGGATAGTGAAGGAATGCGAGGAGATGGGAAAGTGTATAAAGTGGAACTGGGTTAAGGCACATGTGGGGGTGGAGGGAAATGAAAGGGCGGACGAGTTGGCAAAATTAGCCGCGGTCGGGGTGAAGACCAGACCTCACTATGACAAGTGCCCCGTTTCGTTCGTCAAGCGCCAACTGAGGTTGGAGGCGCTTGACGAATGGAACGGGAGATATAAGGAGGGACTGACGGCCTCGACAACGAGGGTCTTCTTCCCTGACGCAGTAGCAGCCTACCCCGTACTTCGCAGAATTGGCCTGGATCCCGTGCTGGTTCAGATCTTGACGGGACACGGGGGGTTCTCACAGTACCTGCACAGGTTTAAGTGCAAAGAGAGCCCCTCGTGTATCTGTGACCCAGCACGGGAGGAATCCGTATTGCACATTATTGTCGACTGTCCTGTCTCTGAAAAAGAAAGGACAAACTGTGAGATAGAAATTAAGGAAAAAATAACACAAGAAAACATTAGCAAAATTATAGCAAACAAAGAGACAGGACAAATATTTATTAACTATTGTAAAAAGGAAATAGAAAAAGTTATACAAAGGAACAAGACATAAAATGTAAAATCTAGTCATTTTAAGAATAAGTTAGAAATAAGAAAAAAAAAAAAAAAAAAAAAAAAAAAAAAAAAAAAATGTATTAATACTAGTCAACAAATTGTAATTAGAATAAGTAAAAATGTAAAAGGATGATTAATAAATGGTACGACAAAGTCTCTGGCCCAAACATGCCAGGGGGTGAACGAGAGGGCGGCATAGCGCCGCCCACAAAAAAAAAAAAAAAAAAAAAAAAAAAAAAAAAAAAAAAAAACCTAACCTAACCTAACCTAACCTAACCTAACCTAACCTAACCTAACCTAACCTAACCTAACCTAACCTAACCTAACCTAACCTAACCTAGTCACGCGCCACACGCCGACCCGAGCGGTGTGTGCCAACCCTACCCCGAAGTCGCTCCGCGCTGATAAATTACGTTAAAAAGTGCAAAAAGTGGAAAAGTTTCTCCAAATTAAACGTGCGATATATCAAAAGGAGCGTAAAAATACGACGGACACAACAGTGTAAAAATAAACAAAATCAGAGTAAAAATAAACTTTTTAGAACTCAAAAAAGTGGAAAAAATTCAAAAATTTCAAAATCAAAACTTTAAAAAATGACGCCGTCGAAACAAGATCGATAAGGTATGGGTATTAATATACCAATCGAAAGCCCTCAGTGAGATCCAGGGCCTCGACCGGTCTTTAAATTTTTCCGCTGGAAAACGGCTGAGAAAAGCGGAAAAAAACAAGTACCGCGTGGCCACGAGGTACTGGACCCTGAGGAGTTGGAGGGGAGTGACACCTATCAAACGAAAGGGGAAGACGAGTGGAACAAGCCGGTGGTTCCAGAAACGAAATTGGACAATTAGGGACAAAGTTACAGAAAATATAAAAAGTGAAAATTTTTATACTTTTTTAAAAAATTCGTAGCAAAAAAAGTAAATCGATAAGGTATCGGTATCATTGTATAAATAGACTCGGTGACTAAAGGCGAATAAAACGCCACCTTCCCCATATTTTTCGGACTTAAATTCGGCAAGTTATCGCCAATGATACAAAATAACAAAATTTTATAAATAATTTTAACATTTTTAAAAATTTTCTAAATTTAATATGTAAATAATTATTGGCTTTAATCTTGCTTAGAGACATAGATTTAATTGTAATAGGGTTTATTGACCCTTTTTTTTTAAGTAGAATAAGTTTTAAGATTAGTGTAAGTATTTTAAATTGCATTTTTATTTTATTTTATTTTTAATTAATTCTGACAGGGTTTATTGACCCTTATTACACTAGTTTTAGACTTAATTTTACAAAAATTGATATATACTGAGTCTATTGACTCAGTATAATTAGATAATAAGTTTTAAATTATAGTAAATAAGTATTATAATAGTTTATTTCAAACTATAATTATAAGTTTTGTATATTGACAGGGTTTATTGACCCAAGTAGACAAACCTAGTGACATATACTGGGTTTGTTGACCCAGTATACTTAGAAAGTAAATCTTAATTAATTTAGAAAAACTGTATTAGGTATTTTAATCCATAGGTTTATTGACCTGATAGACTGTGCCTATTGACCAGCTATCTGTAATATTAAGTTTTAAATTAGAGTTAATTTTTAAAATATTTGACAATTATTCAAAAATTTTACATTTATTTTTACTTATTTTTAAATTTTTTAAAATTTTTATTGTAAATTTAAGTTTTAACTATCAGACGTGTCCCCAAACATGTTAGGAATCAGAACTCCTGTTAAAAAGACTCAAGACATAAACCAGGAAATGGAAAATAGCCAGGTAGAAAAATCGCCAGGCATTGACAATCAGGTACAGGTCCTGAGTGTAAGAAAAAGCGTGGGGGAATGGGAGGCCGGATCGGACCAATCCTCCTCCCCCAAACCTGCAGCAACAACGACACGCAAGCAAACGGTGCCTGTAAAAGACAAGAAAAAGATAGAGAAGACTCCGATAAACAAAACAACAACAATTGAGGCGGCAAAACCTCCAGGAGCGGACGGGGGTCCACAAGACCGGCTGCGCGAGGCGCGCAGCTGTATGACTATAGCCCTGGAGCAGATAAACAGTGCTAGGAACTTAAAGACCGAAATAAGAACTAAAGCAATAGCCGCTATACAAAAGCTATATAAACTCGCAAAAGAGTCAGAAATGGAGCTTAAAACAGAGAAACAAGTAAAGCGGGGGGAAAGAGGGGGGAAAGGAGCAGGAGAGGAAGACGAAGGGACTCAGACCCTGACGCCAAACGAAACTGCAACCGCCACCCTTGACACCTCCGCCAGTAAACAAGAAGAGTGGCTTAAAAAGCTACAGGAGCACTCCCTATTGCTTGAGAAAAGCAGCAGGGAGATACAGGACTTAACCGATAGGTTAAAGAAAAAAGAGACACAGGGCACCTATGCTAGCGTAGTTGCAGGAGTAACGAGAGGCACGCCACTGAATGGAGCGGCCACACATTCGGTGGCAGTCACCTCGAAGGATGAGAAGGAAACAGGAGAAGAAGTCCTCGGTAGAATAAGAAGGGTGATCAGGGCTAAGGACGAAGGTGTGAGGATAGACAGTATCAGAAAAGTGAAGGATAGAAAGATAGTATTAGGGTGCAGCACGGAGAAGGAAATAGAAATAGTAAGGAAAAGTCTTGCGAGTGTGGGCAGCGGCTTGCATGTAGAGAACCTTAAGAGCAAGAATCCGCTTGTGATACTAAAAGGGGTACTTAACATAATCAATAACGAAGAAATAATGAAGGCGCTTAGAACGCAAAATAAAGACCTATTTAAAAACCTTAAAAAGGAAGACACAGAAATGGAAGTTAAGTACCGAAAAAAGGCCAGGAATCCGCATACGTCGCATGTGATACTTAGCGTATCGCCCAAATTGTGGGGGCGGATGACGGAGGCAGGAGCAGCCCACGTTGACTTGCAGCGGGTCCAGGTCGCCGACCAGTCCCCGCTTGTCCAGTGCTCTCGATGCCTGGGGTACGGGCACCCGAAGAGGCTCTGCACAGAGTCGGTGGACGTGTGCAGCCACTGTGGGGGCCCGCATCTCAGGAGCGAGTGCACCGTGTGGCAGGCTGGTGACCCACCCTCCTGTCGTAATTGCCTTAAGGCGAAATCCGACAGGAAGGACCATAACGCATTTAGCGACGACTGCCCGGTAAGAAGAAGGTGGGAGGCACTCGCGAGAGCGTCAGTGGCTTATTGCTAAGGGCGCCCCGGGGGCCTCCCGCGCTCTTCGAGCCGGGACACGCTGTCATCACGCTGCGCAGGCCAACTTACAACGGTCCGAGCTCTTCACGGCGGAGCTGATCACAGAGGCGAAGGAGAGGAAACTCTCCTTCGCCTTGGTCCAGGAGCCGTATACTGGCAGGACTGGGGAGATGAGGCAGCATCCAGGTACAAGAGTAGTACAATGCGCTGGGAGCCGCGAATCGCCGGTTAAGTCAGCCATTGTACTATTCGACGGCGCCATGAATGTCACCCATTGCCCGGACCTCACGACTTGCAACATTGCTGTTGCAAAAGTGAGGTCCGCGGCGTGGGAGGTAGGCCTGGTGTCCGTCTACCTGGAGCCAGATAAGCCCATCGAACCTTACCTGGACTTGATTGGCCGCGCTGTGGAGAGAATAGGAACTGCCAGCGTGATACTTGGCGGTGACGTCAATGCATGGTCCACGTGGTGGGGAAGCCGTACCACGGACGGGCGGGGAGTGGCGCTGGCGGAAAAGCTGGATGAGCTGGGGCTGCATGTCCTGAACACTGGGTCTGAGCCTACCTTCGACACCCTACGAGGTGGAAGACGGTACTCCAGTTGCGTGGATGTAACAGCGTGCACGACCACAATGCTGGGATTGGTGGAGAACTGGCGACTCGCGGACGATATATCCGGTTCGGACCACAGGGCAATTCTGTTCAGCGTAAGACTCCAAATATCCACAGGCATGGACGTTTGTCGCTCCACCCGGGAGTACAATACTAAGAAGGCAAATTGGGGCGAGTTTCGTGAGAAACTCGCCTCAAAGTTGAAAGAGAAAGGAATATCAGCTGAAAGAATGGAGAGAATCACAGGGCGAACGGAGTTTGAAAGTGAGGTTAATAGTTATGTGGAAACCGTGGTGGAAGCCTGTAGCGAAACCATGCCTGGGATACCGAGGAGGGGCAGGACAGGATTGCCCTGGTGGTCCGAAAAGCTCTCTTGTCTCAAGACTGAAGTCTTGAGACTGAAGAGAAGGATCTCGTACGCGGCGCCAGTTCGAAGGGATTGGGTCGTGCAACGTTATATCCGCGCAAAAGAGGAGTACCAGTCTGAGGCAAGGAAGGCTCAGACCCAGAGTTGGAAGGACTTCTGCTTCCGCCAGGACAGGGAATCCATGTGGGACGGAGTGTACAGGGTGATTGGACGCACCGCGGTTAGGTCGGAGGAAATCCCACTCGTTCAGGACGGTAAAGTCCTGAGCGGGTCGGAATCGGCCGGGGCCTTAGCCGAGACTTTTTATCCGGAGGATCGGGTTGAAGACGACAACGCGGACCACACAGTAACGAGGAAATTGGCAGAGACAGTAAATGAGGGGTCGCATGATGATACATGCGACCCACCTTTCACAACGCACGAACTCATGTGGTCCGCGTCTAGCTTCAACCCGAAAAAGGCTCCCGGCCCCGACGGCCTCACCGCGGATATTTGTTTGGCGGCAATCACCCTGGACACAGCGCTATTCCTGGCCTTAGCAAACCGCTGCCTGGCCCTTGCGTGCTTCCCCAGGAGATGGAAAGAGGCAGCGGTTGTGGTGCTTAGGAAACCCAACAAGGAGAACTACACGCACCCCAAAGCATTTCGGCCAATTGGACTCTTGCCCCTTATGGGCAAGGTCATAGAAAAAATGATGGTGAGGCGGGTCCAATGGCACACTGCACCAATGATCAGCCGGCACCAGTATGGCTTTATGCCACAACGCGGAACCGAAGACGCCCTCTATGCCATGATCCAGCACATACGGGCCGAAGTCGAAAGACGGAAGCTCGTTGTGCTGGTATCGCTGGACATAGAGGGCGCCTTCGATAACGCCTGGTGGCCGGCTGTGAGGTGTAGACTAGCCGAAACCCGGTGCCCCGCAAACCTGAGGCGACTGTTCGATCACTATTTGAGTGAAAGAACAGTTCGCGTCAGGTATGCGGGAGCCGAGGTGACCCGCCGACAAACCAAAGGGTGCGTGCAGGGATCCGTTGGGGGTCCTACGCTCTGGAACCTGCTGCTGAATCCACTCCTGGTGGAGTTAGAGGAGATGGGCATCCGCTGCCAGGCTTTTGCTGACGATGTGGTCCTGATGTTCTCCGGGGACAGAGCCGCTGACATAGAGGAGAGAGCCAATGGTGCTCTCGAGCATGTTCAGAGGTGGGGAGTCCGAAACAGACTCAAATTCGCGCCACACAAGACCTTGGCCATGGTTCTTACCAGAAAACTGAAGTACGACTCCCCACGTCTGAGCATGGGCGGGAGACCCATTGAGCTCTCACGACAGATAAAAATCCTCGGGTTGATAGTTGACGATAAGCTCACATTTAAAGCGCATGTCGAGGCGGTTTGCCGGAAAGCGCAGAGCCTCTATCGTCAACTATCAACCGCTGCAAAAGTCACGTGGGGTCTCAACCCGGAGGTCATCAGGACCATATACGTTGCGGTGGCGGAGCCCATCATCTTGTACGCGGCTAGCGTGTGGGTTCCGGCGTCCGGGAGGAAGGGCATTATAAGGTTGCTAAACCAAGTGCAGCGCGGGTTTGCGCAGAAAATAGCACGAAGCTACAAAACCGCCTCTCTGCACTCGGTTCTAATGCTTGCTGGGTTGCTTCCTCTGGACCTTCGGGTCCAAGAAGCGGCCCTTCTTTACTCAGTAAAAAAGGGTCATACCCAGCAGGTATTGGGTGACCGGGAGCTAGAGGGGTTGGTTCCATTTGTAGATTCTGCGCATCCCGCCCACCGGGAGGGGCTGCAGTTCGACTGCCTGACGGACGGCGACGAAGCTGCCCAGCGAGCTGCCGTCGATGTAAATATTTACACCGACGGTAGCAAAATTGACGGCAGGGTCGGCGCTGCGCTATCCATATGGGATAGCGTAGCGGAGACTTCCTGCCGGAAATTAAAGCTGGGCAATTTTTGCACCGTATATCAGGCGGAACTGTTAGCCCTGCATGAGGCCGTGAAGCATGTGGTGAAGACGAAAGCAAGGAGCTTTGGTATTTATTCCGACTCCAGATCCGCTCTAGAAACCATACGAACAGGTATGTCCCTCCATCCCTTAGCAGAGAGTATAAGGAAGAATATGAAAGAAGCTAGAGAGCAAGGGAAGTATGTTAGAGTATATTGGGTGAAAGCACATGCAGGGATGGCAGGGAACGAAAGAGCGGACGAACTTGCCAAGATGGCAGCAGTCGGAATAAAGACCAGGGCACATTATGAAAGGGCTCCGGTTTCATTTGTCAAGCGACAGATTCGTCTGGACACGCTTGACACGTGGAACCGGAGATATATGGAAGGAGACACGGCCTCGACAACCAAGCTCTTCTTCCCCGACGTAACGAGCGCCCACCCCTCACTCAGGAAGATCGACCTTGATCCCGTGCTGGTTCAAATTTTGACGGGGCACGGGGGGTTCTCAGAGTACTTGCACAGGTTCAAGTGCAAGGAGAGCCCCTCGTGCCTCTGTGATCCAGCACGGGAAGAGACCGTGCTGCACATTCTGGTTGAATGCCCAATATACGAGGCCAAGCGATCAGAGTTAGAAACTATAGTTGGAAACAAAATCAGCAAGGAAAACTTAAGCTTACTAATAAAAGAAAAGGAGAGTAGAGAGTATTTCATAGCATACTGTAAGTCCTTAGCCCTAAAAGTCATAGAAAGAAATAAATTGTGATATTAGATATTAGGGTATTTATTGTATTTTAATTATTAGATTGTATTTTTAACTTTTTTAAAAATTTATTGTATGAATTCGTAATTTTATTTTATCATTTTAACTTGTATTTTAGACCGTATTTTTAAGTAAATTTTAAATCAAAATTGTATATAAATTGTATTTAAATAGTCATTTTAATTAGTGTACATTAATAAGTTTTTTAAATTGTATTTTAACTGTATAAATATTAGCTCTTAATTTGTAAATACCCTGAAATAAAACAAAAACTGAAAAAATTATTTACCCCGTAAAAAAGGTCCCTGACCTACCCATGTTAGGGGACGAGAGGGCGGCAAAAAGCCGCCCAAAAAAAAAAAAAAAAAAAAAAAAAAAAACCTAACCTAACCTAACCTAACCTAACCTAACCTAACCTAACCTAACCTAACCTAACCTAACCTAACCTAACCTAACCTAACCTAACCTAACCTAACCTAACCTAACCTAACCTAACCTAACCTAACCTAACCTAACCTAACCTAACCTAACCTAACCTAACCTAACCTAACCTAACCTAACCTAACCTAACCTAACCTAACCTAACCTAACCTAACCTAACCTAACCTAACCTAACCTAACCTAACCTAACCTAACCTAACCTAACCTAACCTAACCTAACCTAACCTAACCTAACCTAACCTAACCTAACCTAACCTAACCTAACCTAACCTAACCTAACCTAACCTAACCTAACCTAACCTAACCTAACCTAACCTAACCTAACCTAACCTAACCTAACCTAACCTAACCTAACCTAACCTAACCTAACCTAACCTAACCTAACCTAACCTAACCTAACCTAACCTAACCTAACCTAACCTAACCTAACCTAACCTAACCTAACCTAACCTAACCTAACCTAACCATCCTGAAAGGAGTGTTAAATATTATAAATAATGAGGACATAGTAAAGGCACTCGAAAGACAGAATAAAGAAATATTCAAAAACGTCAAAAAAGAGGATACAAGAATAGAATTTAGATATAGGAAGAAGGCAAGGAACCCGCACACGTCCCAGGTGGTCCTGAGGGTTTCGCCCATAGTGTGGAAAAGGCTGACGGAGGCAGGAGCAGCCCACATAGACCTGCAGCGAGTCCAGGTCGCCGACCAGTCACCGCTTGTCCAGTGCTCAAGGTGCCTGGGGTACGGGCACCCGAGGAGGCTGTGCACAGAGTCGCAAGACGTGTGCAGCCACTGCGGGGGCCCGCATCTCGGATCCGAGTGCACCGTGTGGCAGGCTGGTGAACCACCCTCCTGTCGGAACTGCCTTAAGGCGAAATCCGACAGGAAAGACCACAACGCGTTTAGCGACGACTGCCCGGTGCGGAGAAGGTGGGAGGCACTTGCGCGAGCGTCTGTAGCGTATTGCTAAGGGCGTCCCGGGTGCCTCCCGCGCTCTCCGAGCCGGGACACACTGTCATCACGCTGTGCAGGCCAACCTACAGCGGTCCGAGCTCTCCACGGCGGAACTAATCACAGAGGCGAAGGAGAGGAAACTCTCCTTCGCCTTGGTCCAGGAGCCGTATACTGGCAGGACTGGGGAGATGAGGCAGCATCCAGGTACAAGAGTAGTACAATGTGCTGGGAGCCGCGAATCGCCGGTTAAGTCAGCCATTGTACTATTCGACGGCGCCATGAATGTCACCCATTGCCCGGACCTCACGACCTGCAACATAGCTGTTGCAATAGTGAGGTCTGCGGCGTGGAGGATAGGCTTGGTGTCCGTCTACCTGGAGCCCGATAAGCCCATCGAACCTTACCTGGACTTGATTGGTCGCGCTGTGGAGAGAATAGGAACTGCCGGCGTGATACTTGGTGGTGACGTCAACGCGTGGTCTTCGTGGTGGGGAAGCCGAACCACGGACAAGCGGGGACTGGCGCTGGCGGAGAAGCTGGACGAGCTGGGGCTGCACATCCTGAACTGTGGGTCTGAGCCTACCTTCGACACCTGGAGAGGAGGAAGACGGTACTCCAGCGTCGTGGATATCACTGTCTGCACGACCGCAATGCTGGGTTCGGTGGTGAACTGGCGCTTAGCGGACGATGTATCCAATTCGGACCACAGGGCAATTCTGTTCGACGTAAATCTTCAAAGGTCTACAGGCATGGACGTTTGTCGCTCCACCCGGAAGTACAATAGTAAGAAAGCTAATTGGGGCGAGTTTCGAGAGAAACTCGCCTCAAAGTGGAAAGAAAAAAGGATAACAACAAAAGGGATAGAGAGCATTGCTGAGCCAATAGAGCTAGAAAGAGAGGTGGATCGCTATATGGAAACCGTGGTGGAAGCCTGTAACGAAACCATGCCTGGGATACCGAGGAGGAGTAGGACAGGATTGCCCTGGTGGTCCGAAGAGCTCTCTCGTCTCAAAGCGCAAGCTTTGAGACTGAAGAGGCGGATCTCGTACGCGGCGCCAGTTCGTAGGGATTGGGTCGTGCAGCGGTATATCCGCGCCCGAGAAGAGTACCGGTCTGAGGTAAGGAGGGCTCAGACCCACAGTTGGAAGGAATTCTGTCGCCGTCAGGAAAGAGAGACCATGTGGGACGGGATATACAGGGTGATTGGACGCACCGCGAAGAGGCCGGAGGAAATCCCACTCGTTCAGGACGGTAAAGTCCTGAGCGAAGGGGAATCGGCCGGGGCCTTAGCAGCCGCCTTCTATCCGGAAGATCGGGCTGAAGATGATGACGTGGACCACACAGCAATGAGAAATTTAGCAGAAAACGTAAATGTAGGGTCGCATGATGAAACATGCGACCCAATTTTCACCATGCACGAGCTCATGTGGTCCGCGTCCAGCTTCAGTCCGAAAAAGGCGCCCGGCCCCGACGGCCTCACCGCGGACATTTGCCTTGCGACAATCACCCTGGATCCTGCGTTATTCCTTGCCATAGCAAACCGCTGCCTGGCTTTGTCGTGCTTTCCCAGGAGGTGGAAAGAGGCAGCGGTTGTAGTGCTGAGGAAACCCAACAAGGAGAACTACACGCACCCCAAATCTTTTAGGCCTATAGGACTCTTGCCCATTATGGGCAAGATCCTAGAGAAAATTATGGTGAGGCGGGTCCAATGGCACACCGCGCCAATGATCAGCCGACACCAGTACGGCTTTATGCCTCAACGCGGTACCGAAGACGCCCTCTATGAGATGGTTCAGCACATACGAGCCGAAGTTGGGAGGAAGAGGCTCGTTGTGCTGATATCATTGGACATAGAGGGCGCCTTCGATAACGCCTGGTGGCCGGCTGTGAGGTGTAGGCTAGCCGAAGCTCGATGCCCCGTAAACCTGAGGCGCCTGTTCGACCACTATCTTAGTGAGAGAACGGTGCGCGTCAGGTTTGCGGGAGCCGAGGCGACCCGCCAACAAACCAAGGGGTGCGTGCAGGGATCCATTGGGGGACCGACGCTCTGGAACCTGCTGCTGAATCCCCTCCTGGTGGAATTAGAGGAGATGGGCGTCCGCTGCCAGGCGTTCGCTGACGATGTGGTCCTGATGTTCTCGGGGGACAGCTCCGCGGACTTTCAAGACAGGGCCAATGGGGCTCTCGAGCATGTTCGGAGGTGGGGAGTCCGAAATAAGCTGAACTTTGCGCCAAATAAGACCTCGGCCATGGTAATCACCAACAAGCTAAAGTACGACTCCCCACGTCTGAGCATGGGCGGGAGACCCATTGACCTCGTCAGACAAATAAAAATCCTCGGATTGACAGTTGACGATAGACTCAGCTTCAAGGCGCACGTAGAGGCAGTTTGCCGGAAAGCGCAAAGCCTCTATCGTCAGCTGTCAACCGCGGCAAAAGTCACGTGGGGTCTGAACCCCGAGGTCATCAGGACCATATATGTTGCGGTAGCGGAGCCCATCATCCTGTACGCTGCTAGTGTGTGGGTGCCGGCGGTGGAGAGGAAGGGCATTGCACGGTTGCTAAACCAAGTGCAGCGTGGTTTTGCGCAGAAAGTAGCAAAAAGCTACAGGACCGTCTCTCTGCATTCGGCCCTGATGCTTGCTGGGTTGCTTCCTCTGGACCTTCGGGTCCAAGAAGCGGCCCTTCTTTATTTGGTAAAAAAGGGTCATACCCAGCAGGTGTTGGGTGACCGGGAGCTAGAGAGGCCGGTCAAATACGTGGATTCTGCGCACCCAGCTCACCGGGAGGGGCTGCAGTTCGACTGCCTGACGGATGGTGACGAAGTTGCCCAGCGAGCTGCCGCCGATGTAAATATTTACACCGACGGTAGCAAAATTGACGGCAGGGTCGGCGCAGCGTTATCCATTTGGGATGGCGCTGCGGAGACTTCCTGCCGAAAATTAAAGTTGGGCAACTTCTGCACCGTATATCAGGCGGAACTGTTGGCCCTGCATGAGGCCGTGAGGCAAGTCGTAAAGATGGATGCCAGAAGGTTTGGAATTTATTCCGATTCTAGATCTGCTCTAGAAACTGTGAAAAGCGGTATGTCCCTCCATCCCCTCGCGGAGAATATAAGAAAATGTATGAAAGAAGCTAGAGAACAAGGGAAGGAAGTAAGGTTGTTTTGGGTGAAAGCGCATGCGGGGTTGGAAGGGAACGAGAGAGCGGATCAATTGGCCAAAATGGCCGCAATCGGAATAAAGACCAAACCAAATTATGAAAGGTGTCCCATTTCATTTGTCAAGCGACAGATTCGTCTGGACACGCTTGACAAATGGAATGGGAGATATTTGGAAGGAGACACGGCCTCGACGACCAAGCTCTTCTTCCCCAACGTGACGAGCGCCCCCGCCACACTTCGGAAGCTGGACCTTGATCCCGTGCTGGTTCAAATTTTGACGGGGCACGGGGGGTTCTCACAGTACCTGCACAGGTTTAAGTGCAAGGAGAGCCCCTCGTGCATCTGTGACCCAGCACGGGACGAGAGTGTATTGCACATCCTGACTGAGTGTCCTGTACATGAGGCTGAAAGGACAGAAGTAGAAGAAAAATTAAAAATTGAAATCAAAAAAGAAAATCTATGTACATTAATAGGAACTAAAGAAAACAGAGATATATTTGTTAAGTTTGCAACATCCTTAGCCCAAAAAGTAATAAATAGAAATAAGATATAAAAGAATGTGATATTAGTTTTAGGGTATTTAATTAGGATAATAATTTGTATTTTAAGCTTTTTAAAAATTTTTATTGTATTATTTGATTTTAATTGTAGTTTTGTTTTTATCGTAGTCTTTTAAGTTTTAAACTATTGTATTTTAATTAGATTTTTTAAATTGTAATATTATTTTATCGTATTTTAGATCGTATTTTAATTGTAATTATTACTTTTGAAATTTAAAACGTATGTACCCTGTAAATAAAGAATAACTGAAAAAATTATTTACCCCGTCGAAAAGGTCCCTGACCAAACATGTTAGGGGAACGAGAGGGCGGCATAGAGCCGCCCATAAAAAAAAAAAAAAAAAAAAAAAAAAAAAAAAAAAAAAAACCTAACCTAACCTAACCTAACCTAACCTAACCTAACCTAACCTTTTTTTTTTTTTTTTTTTTTTTTAGGTGTGGAAATGCGACCTTAAGCACGCCCCCTGGTCGGGGCACCAGGGGGGTCTGTGGGGCTCTCCCACCGAAGTGGGCCTACCCACTAAAACCACACGCGTTCCCTCATAGCCATGGTGTGGGCGCCACGGGAGCATGGTTAACACGTGACACCGCGACGCCCACTGGCCGCCCCGGGATGGGGCCCCTCTCTGCGCCCTTAAAAGGGCGCTCCGCGGAGACGGCACCGTGTGCAATGCAGGTTCGGGAATCCCCGCCCTCCCCCGCCGGCGCCGCCTTGAGTTTTTTATAGAGGTTCACTCCTCGCGGCCTCCGTCTTGAAAAAGACAGAGGCCCGCGGTCCCAGCGTCGGCGCCGGGATTACGCGAAATGCAGCTGCAAGGGGAAAGTTGCCCTTCCCCTCGCAGCCCCACCGCCGCCGCATCTGCGGTGCGACCCCGCTGAGTCGCGGAGGGCAGGGCGAGTGGCGCACCGTAATACCAGCACTCCTCTCCCTCCGCGACTCACCCTCACCGCGGGGGAGACGAGTCCCCGCAGTCCTCCAACGCGCTCGAAGGTGGGCTCCAATGAGCCCACCCCGAGCGGCCCTCTCTGGCCGGTCCTACCTCACGGACCGGCCTTGGGTTCCTCTTAGCTTCACCGTGGGTGACCCATTCCCACGGTTACTGAGCCCCACCGCCACGACAAGGCGGGAACCCGGTCGATGGGGAACCTAACCTTTTTTTTTTTTTTTTTTTTTTTTTTTTTATAGTCAGGAAATGCGTTACGCACCCCTACGCCGGGCAGTGCAATGGCGTAGGGAGTGTGGGACTCGCCGGCCACAAAGAAGAGGTACCCGGAATACCCACTAAAACCTGACTGCCCTCTGACGCATTACGGCGGGGCCACGGGGACGCGTGAGCTTGCTACCGCGACCCCGCCTGCGTTTCGCCGTTAGGCGCCGTCTGTAGGGTCGGAGAGGGCGGCCACATATTGCCGCGCTCTCCTTCCCGGTCTTCGTCTTCGGGGTGGGGGCGCTTGGGGGTCTCTCTCGCGCTCCCGCTCCATCGCCTCCTTCTGCGAGATGACAGCTTCGCAGAAGGAGGCTACGCCATCCCATGACCTCTCGCTTCTTAGCATGGCGCTTATTACGCCGGGGAGCGAGAGGTCCCCGCCGATCGCCGCCACAAGGGTGCGGCGCTCGCCAGACCAGGCACAACACATTTCTAGCGTGTGCTGTGCCGTATCCTCCCGTTCGCCGCACCCATGGCACGACGCCGTCTCCTCCCTTCCGATCCGACGCAGGTACCGCCCGAAACAGCCATGTCCGGACAGAACCTGCGTCAGTCGGAAGGTGAGGGACCCGTGGCCCCTCCCGCACCATTCCGAGAGCAGTGGACGGATGGCCTCAATTGTGCGGACCCCGTATTTGGCGTCCGCGAGGCCTGTCGCCCAAAGCTCTATGGTCGTCATTTTCCTCCTCCTCTGCCGAGCGCGGGCGTGCTCCTCCGGGGTGTGAGAGCCACCCCGGCCTCTGAGCTCGGCCCGCACCCGGTATTCCTCGGCCAGCACCCTCGCTTCGATCTCCCAAGGAGGAGTGCCGGCCAGGACGCAGGCCGCCGCGTGGCCTACCGTGCGGTAGGCCCGGCACGCACGCGCCGCAACAATGCGTTGCGGCCTGCGTAGGAGGGCCCTATTTGGCGCGTCTAGGGCGTCTGCCCAGATCAGCGCGCCGTACAGGGCCATACTCTTGACGACCATGGTGTACAGGCGTCTTGCCTGCACACCCGGACCTCTGGTGTTGGGGAGGAGCCTAGCTAGGGCTGCTGCCGCCCCCACGAGCCGGGGGGTCAGCGTCTGGAAGTGGTCTCTGAAACGCCAACCCCCGTCGAGGGTGAGGCCCAGATAGGTCATCCGGGCCTTCACCGCGACCTCGCCCCCGCCGATCCGAAGGTTGGCCCCCGCTGGCACCTTCCACTTCGGCCCTCTAAAATAAAGGGCCTCAGTTTTTTGGAGGGCCACGCGGAGGCCGAGCGCCTCGATTCTCCGGACCAGCAGGGTGGCTCCGGCCTCAGCCCTCGCCTTCAGCTCCTTCCAGGTGCTGTCCCGGACTGCTACAAGCGTGTCATCTGCATAGCAGATGACCGCCATCTGGGGCAGCACCTTTCCGCGGATGGCCCAATCGAATCCGATGTTCCACAGTAGGGGTCCCAGGACGGACCCCTGGGGAACACCGGAGGCCATCCGCCTTTCCTCCCTGGCCGTCCTCCCCATGTAGGACACTACCCTGTCCTGCAGGTAGTGTCCCACCACCCTCCGCAGATAGGGAGGCACTCGGTGGTATCGGAGTGCCTCCTCTATTACCTCAAATGGGAGGGAGCCGAAGGCATTAGCGATGTCGAGCGACACCGCCATAGCCCCCTGCCCCCTCTGAGCCGCATCCTCCGTGAACCTCCTCAGGGCGGTCAGGGCATCGAGGGTCGATCGCCCCGACCGGAACCCGAATTGGTTCTTAGAGATCTGCGG
The DNA here is from genome assembly GCA_029849275.1 of Papilio elwesi. Lineage (NCBI taxonomy): Eukaryota > Metazoa > Arthropoda > Insecta > Lepidoptera > Papilionidae > Papilio > Papilio elwesi. The sequence continues at coordinate 88,066 of CM056696.1, forward strand.
CCCATCCCTCGCCAGATGCTGGATGAGCCGGGAAGCGATCACTCTTTCTAGTAGCTTCCCGATCTCGTCCAGCATCACTAGAGGCCGGTATCCGGTGGGTGAGTCCGCGGGGCGGCCGTCTTTTCTGATGAGGACCAGCCGCCCCTCCTTCCACGCCCCAGGGAAGCGCCCCGCTGCCAAGCAATCGCCGAATAGGCAGCGGAGGCGGTCCCCGAGGTGTTTTGCGGCTATGAGGAGGACCTTGCCAGGGACTCCATCGGGCCCCGGTGCTTTCCGGGGCCCCCGGAGCCGGCTGGCCGCCCTAGCTACCTCCTCCTCTGTAATCGGAGGAGGAGGGGGGGGAGTGTCCCTGTCATCTGGCGGGGCCATGCGCGGCGGATCGAACGGAGGGCTGTTAGGAAACAGCCCCTCGACCACCGCGCTGAGGACAGCCGGCTCCATTTGTTCTGTGGGGGGCGCCACCTTGAGTTTTGCCCGCACCATGCGGTACGGACGCCCCCACGGATCTTCGTCGAGGGTCGCCAAGAACTCCGAGTAAGCATTGTCCTTGGCGACCCTGATGGCTGCTGCGAGCGCCTTCTTGGCGGCGCGCATGTCGGCCTGAAGGCGCTCCAGCTCGACATCCGTCCGGTGCCGCCGTCTGCGGCACCGCGTGAATGCACGCCGGGCGGCGTTACTGGCGGCACGCAGTACCGCGAGGTCCTGCGACCACCAGTAGACGCCCGCCCTGGGCGTGAAGCGTCGCGCCCTGGGCATCCCGGCGTTGCAGATCGCCGTCAGGTCCCGGCGGAACCTGACAGCCCTCTCCTCAACCCCCACCGATTGGGGGGGGTCCGACGACCACGCGCAGCATATTGCGGCCTCTTCCGCCAGGTCCGCGTCGAGGCGGGAAAGCTGCCATCGCGGGAAGACCGCGCCTCGCCGCGGACCGGCCGCTGCGCGCGCCCGCTGATCCAGGGGCGCGTTGGAGACCCTGAACCGGATGTATAAATGATCGGACAGGGTCTCCACCTCCTCCAGGACACGCCAACATGAAATGCGGGCGCCGATAGCGGGGGTGGCGAATGTGACGTCTACCACTGAGCCCCCCCGTCCTCGTACGCACGTGTCGGCGTTGCCCTGGTTCTCCGGGGCTAGGCCGATGACTGTAGCCCAGTCCCGGAGGAGCGCCCCTTTCACGTCGGTGATGGAGGACCCCCACGCTGCGCACTTAGCGTTGAGATCCCCCATCACGATGACCTGGGCGGGCGATGCCCTCCGCACCACCGGCTCCAGGCCGTCCAGGAACCTCTCGAAGTCCGAGAGGTTCCTGTTTGGGGAGAAGTAGGCTCCTACGAGTACTACCCCTCCCCAATTTGCCGCCACGTACCCTGCACCCCTCTCCCTGAGGGAGAGGCGCTGGGGGGCAGCGGGCGGCACCACTATGGCGACCGAGCCCTCCGTATCCCCGATCCAGTTTGGCAGAGGGGGGACCAGGTAGGGCTCGGCCACAACGGCGACGCCAATCTTCCACTCCGCCAAGACCTGCATAAGCAGGTCCTGTGCGCGGGCGCAGTGGTTGGCGTTGGTCTGCAGGAACTCTGTGTGTGGGTGTCCTGGCATTATGACACTTGCATTTCGAGTTCCTCAGTGGCCTGCGGCGGAGAAGGTCTGCTCCGTGGGGCCTTCCCCTTCACGGTAGGGGGCGTGCATTTGGCACCCCCCATCGCATGCGCGTGCGGGCGACCTGCCTTCGCACATACCGCGCATTTGGCAGGCGCCTCGCACGTGGCCGCCTTATGCCCCTCCTTGCCACAACGGAAGCAGAGTTTGCCATAGTCCGCTTCCGTTGGGCACTCTGCAGGGCAGAGGGCACGTGTATGGCCTAGCCGCATGCACTGGTAGCAGCGCAGCGGCCGGGCCTCCATCGCTTTGACGGTGGCCATGGTCCAGCCTATGGCCAGCTTTCCTGCTTTGACGGCTGCCTTGGCAGCCGTCGCCGGGCACTTTATAATGGCCGAGCCGTCGCCCCAGAAGCTTCGGCGGATTTGGCCGGCCTTGACCTGGCTGGAGGAGCAGCCACCAGCAGCCGCCACCTTGGCCACCAGCTCCTCCTGGGTAACGGATTCGTCTAAGCCGGTGAGCCTGAGGCTGACCGATTTGGTCGGGCGGGCTATATCGGCCCAGGCCCCGATGACCTCCGTCAGTCTGGCGGCCAGGCGATCAGCAGAGGCGTCCGGGGTCTCTCCCCCTACCTCCATCAGCCTGGAGCCGGTCACGCTCGTTCGGATCTTGACCGTCTCCAATCCAAAGTCCCGAAGCAGGATGGAGGCCCTGGCCTTGGTGAGAACCTCGGCCATGGAGGTGGCCTCCCCCTTCTTGAGGCTCACCATGATGGCCGCCGTCTTCGGGACCGTGATTTTCGGGGCCTTCGGCGGGGCCGCGGCTTTTTGACCAGATGGGGTGGGGGCAGGCCTTTTCGAGTGGTTGCCTTTCTTTTTGGCCTTCCGGCCCACAACCTCTGTCCATCTAGGCTCATTCGATGGGCCCTCGGGTTCTTGCCCTTGCTGGCCTTTCGCAGCTGGTGTCCGTCCCCCACCATGCTGAGAGGGGCGGGGGAGCTTAGAAGGGGCAGCCGGTTCGGTCTGAGTCGGTCTCCTTGCTGTGCCAGTGTCCCTGCCGGGCTGTGCTCTGGGACGGGGCGGCGGCGGCTGTCGCCTATCAGCGCTCAGGGGCGGCCTGAACACCGGCTCAGGAGGGAGGCGAGTCCGCTTGTCCGCCGCCAGTGGGGGGCGGAGACGCTGTTCAGGCAACAGACGGTCTTCTAGAGCCTCTAGCCTTGCATTTAGCATCGTGCCCACTTGGCAGAGGATGGTCCGCACGAGGTCTTCGTTATGTGCCTGATCAGGCTGCCTCGGCACAGCGATATCAGCCTGTGGCCTCGCCCGGAGAAGGCACTCTCTCATATCAGCCACCTCTTTGCGCAACAGCGCGACCTCGGCTTTCATGCGCTCGTTTTCCGCGCGAAGCAGCCGTGCTTCCTCTGAGTCTGTGCGCTTCGCGATCGCCTTAAAATTGTCCCTAATGGCGTCCACAGCCTCGTTTAGAGCACGGACAAAAGTGCCCTTAAGGTGGGACGACTTTTTTGCCACATCCAATATGACGCCGAGGTGTGTCTCTACTCGACCCTCTACATTTGTCGCCGGCTGCGCGTCGCGAATAGGCGTATTGGCGCCCTTCCGAGCGCCCGACGCGGCGGAAGATGTTCTTGTCGACCTCACCTCGGACAGCGACGACATCAGTTCGGCCTCCGCACGCGCTTCCATCTCTTCCTTCTGAGCCTTCAAAAAGGCTTGTTTGGCCGCCGCCAGCCCGACATAGTCGCCGGTGGTTGGCGGACGGCCGCGTCCCTTCCTTTTGGTGCTAGTGGCGGGGGTCTCCGTAGAGCTCCCGCTGAGCTCCACATCCCTGGGCCGCTTCTGACCTCGGCCTTCGCTCCAAAAGCGCCCAGGCCCATCCCTGTCCAGGGACTCCATAGAGCCGCATACGCTTGTAACGGACACCATACTTCGATGTTCCGTGTCCGAATCGGACTCCGACAGTCTTTTGTGCGCCGTTGTCGGGGTGCGCGTCAGCACCACCCTCAACTCCTTCACCTTCTCCTCCCTCATCACATCTCCACTCTCCACACTCCTCTCTACATCAACAACGTTTTTGATTTTAGAATATGTATCCATTTGTGTTCCCACGAGAAGGGTCGATCAACAGGTCCACCCCCGGGTGACGCCCATTCCGAAGGGTAAGGCTACATACTGTAGAGGTCGCCAGGTATCTACAGGTTTTAACGACTTCGCTGTCGGGTTTTTATAGAGTTTTCCTTTCTCGCGGGCCGGCCGGTTAAGGCAAGCCCTCCGCTCTAGTGCCTCGACATACTCCATAACGCCGATTCGATGGAGATTGTTGAAGAGACACTAGGCTACGGGTTCTAGGGGGTCGGCGTGCCTCCCCTAGTTTTGGACGGTTGTTCCCGACGGCGGTGTTAATGCACGCCGGGCCGCCCCCTAACCTTCCCACCTCCCCCCCCTTACCCACTTCCCCCCCGGTGTTTGGTCCGCGGGGCGCTAGTCGCCCTACCCCGACTACAAGCCGGAGCGTTCCCCTATCCGCCACCCGGGGACGCGCCACGTCGGAGTTCACCTCTCCGCCCACTGAGACAACCCAGCAGGTCCGTGGGGGGAACCTAACCTAACCTTTTTTTTTTTTTTAGGTGTGGAAATGCGACCTTAAGCACGCCCCCTGGTCGGGGCACCAGGGGGGTCTGTGGGGCTCTCCCACCGAAGTGGGCCTACCCACTAAAACCACACGCGTTCCCTCATAGCCATGGTGTGGGGGCCACGGGAGCATGGTTAACACGTGACACCGCGACGCCCACTGGCCGCCCCGGGATGGGGCCCCTCTCTGCGCCCTTAAAAGGGCGCTCCTCGGAGACGGCACCGTGTGCAATGCAGGTTCGGGAATCCCCGCCCTCCCCCGCCGGCGCCGCCTTGAGTTTTTTATAGAGGTTCACTCCTCGCGGCCTCCGTCTTGAAAAAGACAGAGGCCCGCGGTCCCAGCGTCGGCGCCGGGATTACGCGAAATGCAGCTGCAAGGGGAAAGTTGCCCTTCCCCTCGCAGCCCCACCGCCGCCGCATCTGCGGTGCGACCCCGCTGAGTCGCGGAGGGCAGGGCGAGTGGCGCACCGTAATACCAGCACTCCTCTCCCTCCGCGACTCACCCTCACTGCGGGGGAGACGAGTCCCCGCAGTCCTCCAACGCGCTCGAAGGTGGGCTCCAATGAGCCCACCCCGAGCGGCCCTCTCTGGCCGGTCCTACCTCACGGACCGGCCTTGGGTTCCTCTTAGCTTCACCGTGGGTGACCCCTTCCCACGGCTACTGAGCCCCACCGCCACGACAAGGCGGGAACCCGGTCGATGGGGAACCTAACCTAACCTAACCTTTTTTTTTTTTTTTTTTTTTTTTTTTTTTTTTTTTTTTACGTCAGGAAATGCCCACGCATATCCTCCCTCGCGGGGACAAGTTCGGATTATGTCGGACTCGAACCGACTAAAACCTGACAACGCCTCGTATGCGCATATCGGAGGGGCTACGGGAACGCTTTCGCACAACCTCCGCGGCCCCTCCAGCGCCAGCCGTTTCCGGCTCCTCCTGAGGAGACGGCACCAGTGCAATGCAGGTTCGGGAATCCCCGCCCTCCCCTGCTGGTGCCGCCTTGAGTTTTTTATAGAGGTTCACTCCTCGCGGCCCCCGTCTTGAAAAAGACAAGGGCCCGCGGTCCCAGCGTCGCCGCCGGGATTACGCGTGCAATACGGCCTTGAGGGGTCGGAGAAACCCCTCCCCGCAGCCCCACTGCCGTCGCAGACGCGGTGCGACGCCGCTGAGTCGCGGAGGATAGGGAGAGTGGCGCACCGAAATACCAACACTCCTCCTCCTCCGCGACTCACCACCACAACGACTGCGGGGACCCCATAATCCCCGCAGTTTCGCTACAAAGGGCGGACTCACAGAGCCCACCCCCAGCGACCTCCCTGGGGCCAGCCCTTGATCAAGGGCCGGCCAGACTCCAGCAGCCCACAAGTGGGCCCGCCGGATCGGGTCGCCCGCGACCGAGGTCGCAGGCTCCCCTTGGTGTTTGGTCCGCGGGGCTTTCGCCCTACTCCGGCTCGCACCAGGCCGGAGCGTTCCCCTATCCGCCACCCGGGGACGCGCCACGTCGGAGTTCACCTCTCCGCCCACTGAGACAACCCAGCAGGTCCGTGGAACCTAACCTAACCTAACCTAACCTAACCTAACCCAGGTCCGAATGCACTGCGTGGCAGGCTGGTGATCCACCATCCTGTCGGAACTGCCTTAAGGCAAAGGCCGACAGGACGGACCACAATGCGTTCAGCGACGACTGCCCGGTTAGGAGAAGGTGGGAGGCACTCGCACGAGCTCCTGTAGCTTATTGCTAAGGGCGCCCCGGGTGCCTCCCGCGCTCTCCGAGCCGGGACACGCTGTCATCACGCTGTGCAGGCCAACTTACAACGGTCCGAGCTTTCCACAGCAGAGCTAATTACAGAGGCGAAGGAGAGGAAACTCTCCTTCGCCTTGGTCCAGGAGCCGTATACTGGCAGGACTGGGGAGATGAGGCAGCATCCAGGTACAAGAGTAGTACAATGCGCTGGGAGCCGCGAATCGCCGGTTAAGTCAGCCATTGTACTATTCGACGGCGCCATGAATGTCACCCATTGCCCGGACCTCACAACCTGCAACGTAGCCGTTGCAATAGTGAGGTCCGCGGCGTGGAGGATAGGCCTGGTGTCCGTCTACCTGGAGCCCGATAAGCCCATCGAACCTTACCTGGACTTGATTGGTTGTGCTGTGGAGAGAATAGGAACTGCCAGCGTGATACTTGGCGGTGACGTAAACGCGTGGTCCCCATGGTGGGGAAGCCGAACCACGGACAAGCGAGGACTGGAGCTGGCGGGAAAGCTGGACGAGCTGGGGCTACACATCCTCAACACTGGATCTGAGCCTACTTTTGACACCTGGAGAGGTGGTAGGAGGTACTCCAGTTGCGTGGATATAACTGTCTGCACGACAGCAATGCTAGGGTTGGTGGAGAACTGGCGCTTAGCGGATGATTTGTCCAGTTCGGATCACAGGGCAATTCTGTTCGACGTAAGACTCCAAAGTTCCACAGGCATGGACGTTTGTCGCTCCACCCGGGAGTACAATACCAAGAAGGCCAATTGGGGCGAGTTTCGAGAGAAGCTCGCCTCAAGGTGGCAGGAAAGAGAAATAACATCAGAGAGAGTTGGTAACATCACGGATAAGGAGGAGTTAGAGAGAGAGGTGGAAAGGTATATGGAAACCGTGGTGGAAGCCTGTAGGGAAACCATGCCTGGGATACCGAGGAGGGGTAGGACAGGATTGCCCTGGTGGTCCGAAAAGCTCTCCCGTCTCAAGGCAGCAGCCTTGAGACTGAGGAGAAGGATTTCATGCGCGGCGCCAGTTCGAAGGGATTGCGTCGTGCAGCGTTATATCCGCGCAAAAGAGGAGTACCAGTCGGAGGTGAAAAAGGCTCAGACCCAGAGTTGGAAGGAGTTCTGCTCCCGTCAGGATTCGGAAACTATGTGGGACGGGATTTACAGGGTGGTTGGACGCACCGCAAAAAGGCCGGAGGAGATCCCTCTCGTTCGGGACGGTAAAGTCCTGAGCGAGGGGGAATCGGCCGGGGCGTTGGCGGAGGCCTTCTACCCGGAAGATCGGGTTGAGGACGACAACGCGGACCACACAGAAATGAGAGTATTAGCAGAAGTTGTAAATTTGGGGTCGCATGGTGAATCATGCGACCCACCTTTCACCGAGCACGAACTCATGTGGTCCGCGTCTAGTTTCAACCCGAAGAAGGCGCCCGGCCCCGACGGTCTTACGGCGGACATTTGCTTGGCGACAATCACCCTGGACCCAATGCTTTTCCTGGCCATAGCAAACCGCTGCTTAGCCCTGTCGTGCTTCCCCAGAAGATGGAAAGAGGCAGCGGTGATAGTGCTGAGGAAACCCAACAAGGAAGACTACACGCACCCCAAGGCATTTCGACCCATAGGTCTCTTGCCCCTTATGGGCAAGATACTAGAAAAAATGTTGGTGAGGCGGGTCCAATGGCACACTGCACCAGTGATCAGTCGGCACCAGTATGGTTTTATGCCTCAGCGCGGGACCGAGGACGCCCTCTATGGCATGATTCAGCACATCCGAGCCGAGGTGGATAAGAGGCGGCTCGTTGTGCTGATATCATTAGACATAGAGGGCGCCTTCGATAACGCCTGGTGGCCGGCTGTGAGGTGCAGGCTGGCCGAAGCCCAGTGCCCCGCAAACCTGAGGCGGCTGTTCGATCACTACTTAAGTGACAGAACGGTTCGCGTCAGGTATGCGGGAGCCGAGGCGACCCGCCGACAAACCAAAGGGTGCGTGCAGGGGTCCATTGGGGGACCGACGCTCTGGAACCTGCTGCTGAATCCGCTTTTGGTGGAATTAGAGGAGATGGGTGTCCGCTGCCAAGCCTTTGCCGACGATGTGGTCCTGATGTTCTCGGGGGACGGCTCCGCGGACTTTCAGGATATAGCCAATGGGGCTCTCGAGCATGTTAGGAAGTGGGGAGTCCGAAACAAATTAACTTTTGCGCCACACAAGACCTCGGCCATGGTGATTACCAGAAAATTGAAGTACGACTCCCCACGGCTGAGCATGGGCGGGAGACCCATTGAGCTAATAAGACAGATGAAGATCCTGGGGTTGATAGTTGACGATAGGCTCAGTTTTAAAGCGCATATTGAGACAACTTGTCGAAAAGCGCAAAGCCTTTATCGTCAGCTATCAACCGCAGCGAAGGTCACGTGGGGCCTGAATCCCGGGGTGGTCAGGACCATATACGTCGCAGTAGTGGAGCCCATCATCCTGTACGCGGCTAGTGTGTGGGTGCCGGCGGTGGAGAGGAAGGGCATTGCACGGTTGCTAAACCAAGTGCAGCGTGGTTTTGCGCAGAAAGTAGCAAAAAGCTACAGGACCGTCTCTCTGCATTCGGCCCTGATGCTTGCTGGGCTGCTTCCTCTGGACCTTCGGGTCCAAGAAGCAGCCCTTCTTTATTTGATAAAAAAGGGACACACCCAGCAAGTGTTGGGTGACCGGGAGCTAGAGAGGCCGGTAAAATTCGTAGATTCTGCGCATCCAGCTCACCGGGAGGGGTTACAGTTCGACTGTCTGACGGACGGTGACGAAGTTGCCCAGCGAGCTGCCGCCGATGTAAATATTTACACTGACGGCAGCAAAATTGACGGCAGAGTCGGCGCGGCTCTATCCATATGGGATAGCGCCGCGGAGACAAACTGCCGGAAATTAAAGCTTGGCAACTTCTGCACCGTATACCAGGCGGAACTGTTGGCCCTGCATGAGGCCGTGAAGTATGTAGTGAAGACGAATGCAAGGAGGTACGGGATTTATTCCGATTCTAGGTCCGCTCTAGAAACCGTCGAGAGCGGTATGTCCCTTCATCCCCTCGCGGAGAATATAAGGAGATGTATGAAAGAAGCTAGAGAACAAGGGAAGGATGTAAGGTTGTTTTGGGTGAAAGCGCATGCGGGGATGGAGGGAAACGAGAGAGCGGACCAATTGGCCAAAATGGCCGCAATCGGGATAAAGACCAAGCCTAATTATGATAGGTGTCCCATTTCATTTGTCAAGCGACAGATTCGTCTGGAGACGCTTGACAAATGGAATAGGCGGTACGTGGAAGGAGACACGGCCTCGACGACCAAGCTCTTCTTCCCCAACGTGACGAGCGCCCCCTCCATACTTCGGAAGCTGGACCTTGATCCCGTGCTGGTTCAAGTTTTGACGGGGCATGGGGGGTTCTCACACTACTTGCATCGTTTTAAATGCAAGGAGAACCCCTCATGCATCTGTGACCCAGCGCGGGACGAAACTGTGCTGCATATATTGACAGAATGCCCAGCCTTTGAAGCAAAAAGAGTTGACCTCGAAATAAAAATAAAAAGAAAAATCGAGAAAGAAAATATTAGCGACATTATGAAAAACAAAGAAACACGAGATGTTTTTGCTGTATATTGTAGGTCCTTAGCCCAAAATGTGATAAACAGAAACAAAACATAAACACAAAATAATGTACAGGGTAATAACTTTAAATGTATTTTAATTGTATAACTTTATTAGATTTGTTTTTTTTTTACTGATTTTAAGCTAGTGTAAGTTTTAACCTGTATCTTATAAGTATTTTAATTTTAATTTGTATTATATAGTATTTTATCGCTTTTTAAACTGAACATAAAAATTTGATTTTAAACTGTTAATAAAAGATAACCTGAAAAACTTATTACCCCCGTCGAAAAGGTCCCTGACCACCATGTTAGGGGAACGAGAGGGCGGCATAGAGCCGCCCACAAAAAAAAAAAAAAAAAAAAAAAAACCTAACCTAACCTAACCTAACCTAACCTTTTTTTTTTTTTTTTTATAGTCAGGAAATGCGTTACGCACCCCTACGCCGGGCTGTGCAATGGCGTAGGGAGTGTGGGACTCGCCGGCCGCAGAAAGTGTAAGAAAGGTGGCCGGAATACCCACTAAAACCTGACTGCCCTCTGACGCATTACGGCGGGGCCACGGGGACGCGTGAGCTTGCTACCGCGACCCCGCCTGCGTTTCGCCGTTAGGCGCCGTCTGTAGGGTCGGGGAGGGCGGCCACGTATTGCCGCGCTCTCCTTCCCGGTCTTCGTCTTCGGGTTGGGGGCGCCTGGGAGTCTATCTCGCGCTCCCGCTCCATCGCCTCCTTCTGCGAGATGACAGCTTCGCAGAAGGAGGCTACGCCATCCCATGACCTCTCGCTTCTTAGCATGGCGCTTATTACGCCGGGGAGCGAGAGGTCTCCGCCGATCGCCGCCACCAGGGTGCGGCGCTCATCAGACCAGGCACAACACACCTCTAGCGTGTGCTGTGCCGTATCGTCCCGTTCGCCGCACCCGTGGCACGACGCCGTCTCCTCCCTTCCGATCCGACGCAGGTACCGCCCGAAACAGCCATGTCCTGACAGAACCTGCGTCAGTCGGAAGGTGAGGGACCCGTGGCCCCTCCCGCACCATTCCGAGAGCAGTGGACGGATGGCCTCAATTGTGCGGACCCCGTATTTGGCGTCCGCGAGGCCTGTCGCCCAAAGCTCTATGGTCGTCATTTTCCTCCTCCTCTGCCGAGCGCGGGCGTGCTCCTCTGGGGTGTGAGAGCCACCCCGGCCTCTGAGCTCGGCCCGCACCCGGTATTCCTCGGCCAGCACCCTCGCTTCGATCTCCCAAGGAGGAGTGCCGGCCAGGACGCAGGCCGCCGCGTGGCCTACCGTGCGGTAGGCCCGGCACGCACGCGCCGCAACAATTCGTTGCGGCCTGCGAAGGAGGGCCCTGTTAGGCGCGTCTAGGGCGTCTGCCCAGATCGGCGCGCCGTACAGGGCCATACTTTTGACGACCATGGTGTACAGGCGTCTTGCCTGCACACCCGGACCTCTGGTGTTGGGGAGGAGCCTAGCCAGGGCTGCTGCCGCCCCCACGAGCCGGGGGGTCAGCGTCTGGAAGTGATCCCTGAAACGCCAACCCCCGTCGAGGGTGAGGCCCAGATAGTTCATCCGGGCCTTCACCGCGACCTCGCCCCCGCCGATCCGAAGGTTGGCCCCCGCTGGCACCTTCCACCTCGGCCCTCTAAAATAGAGGGCCTCAGTTTTTTGGAGGGCCACGCGGAGGCCGAGCGCCTCGATTCTCCGGACCAGCAGGGTGGCTCCGGCCTCAGCCCTCGCCTTCAGCTCCCTCCAGGTGCTGTCCCGGACTGCTACAAGCGTGTCATCTGCATAGCAGATGACCGACATCTGGGGCAGCACCTTTCCGCGGATGGCCCAATCGAATCCGATGTTCCACAGTAGGGGTCCCAGTACAGACCCCTGGGGAACACCGGAGGCCATCCGCCTTTCCTCTCTGGCCGTCCTCCCCATGTAGGACACTACCCGATCCTGCAGGTAGTGTCCTACCACCCTCCGGAGATAGGGAGGCACTCGGTGGTATCGAAGTGCCTCCTCTATTACCTCAAAGGGGAGGGAGCCGAAGGCATTAGCGATGTCGAGCGACACCGCCATAGCCCCCTGCCCCCTCTGGGCCGCATCCTCCGTGAACCTCCTCAGGGCGGTCAGGGCATCGAGGGTCGATCGCCCCGACCGGAACCCGAATTGGTTCTTAGAGATCTGCGGCCCATCCCTCGCCAGATGCTGGATGAGCCGGGAAGCAATCACTCTTTCTAGTAGCTTCCCGATCTCGTCCAGCATCACTAGAGGCCGGTATCCGGAGGGTGAGTCCGCGGGGCGGCCGTCTTTTCTGATAAGGACCAGCCGCCCCTCCTTCCACGTCCCAGGGAAGCGCCCCGCCGCCAAGCAATCGCCGAATAGGCAGCGGAGGCGGTCCCCGAGGTGTTTTGCGGCTATGAGGAGGACCTTGCCAGGGACTCCATCGGGCCCCGGTGCTTTCCGGGGCCCCCGGAGCCGGCTGGCCGCCCTAGCTACCTCCTCTTCTGTAATCGGAGGAGGAGGCGGGGGAGTGTCCAGGACAGCGTAGTCCTGGTCCCTGTCATCTGGCGGGGCCATGCGCGGCGGATCGAACGGAGGGCTGTTAGGAAACAGCCCCTCGACCACCGCGCTGAGGACAGCCCGGCTCCATTTGTTCTGTGGGGGGCGCCACTTTTAATTTTGCCCGCACCATGCGGTACGGACGCCCCCACGGATCTTCGTCGAGGGTCGCCAAAAACTCTGAGTAAGCATTGTCCTTGGCGACCCTGATGGCTGCTGCGAGCGCCTTCTTGGCGGCGCGCATGTTAGCCTGAAGGCGCTCCAGCTCGACATCCGTCCGGTGCCGCCGTCTGCGGCACCGCGTGAATGCACGCCGGGCGGCGTTACTGGCGGCACGCAGTACCGCGAGGTCCTGCGACCACCAGTAGACGCCCGCCCTGGGCATGAAGCGTCGCGCCCTGGGCATCCCGGCGTTGCAGATCGCCGTCAGGTCCCGGCGGAACCTGACGGCCCTCTCTTCAACCCCCACCGATTGGGGGGGGTCCGACGACCACGCGCAGCATATTGCGGCCTCTTCCGCCAGGTCCGCGTCGAGGCGGGAAAGCTGCCATCGAGGGAAGACCGCGCCTCGCCGCGGACCGGCCGCTGCGCGCGCCCGCGTATCCAGGGGCGCGTTGGAGACCCTGAACCGGATGTATAAATGATCGGACAGGGTCTCCACCTCCTCCAGGACACGCCAACACGAAATGCGGGCGCCGATAGCCGGGGTGGCGAATGTGACGTCTACCACTGAGCCCCCCCGTCCTCGTACGCACGTGTCGGCGTTGCCCTGGTTCTCCGGGGCTAGGCCGATGACTGTAGCCCAGTCCCGGAGGAGCGCCCCTTTCACGTCGGTGATGGAGGACCCCCACTCCGCGCACTTGGCGTTGAGATCCCCCATCACGATGACCTGGGCCGGCGATGCCCTCCGCACTACCGGCTCCAGGCCATCCAGGAACCTCTCGAAGTCCGAGAGGTTCCTGTTTGGGGAGAAGTAGACTCCTACGAGTACTACCCCTCCCCAATTTGCCGCCACGTACCCTGCACCCCTCTCCCTGAGGGAGAGGCGCTGGGGGGCAGCGGGCGGCACCACTATGGCGACCGAGCCCTCCGTATCCCCGACCCAGTTTGGCAGGGGGGGGACCAGGTAGGGCTCGGCCACAACGGCGACGCCAATCTTCCACTCCGCCAAGACCTGCATAAGCAGGTCCTGTGCGCGTGCGCAGTGGTTGGCGTTGGTCTGCAGGAATTCTGTGTGCGGGTGTCCTGACATTATGACACTTGCATTTCTATTTCCTCACTAGCCTGGCGGCTCTGCGGCGGAGAAGGCTTGCCCCGTGGAGCCTTCCCCTTCACGGTAGGGGGCGTGCATTTGGCACCCCCCATCGCATGCGCGTGCGGGCGACCTGCCTTCGCGCATACCGCGCATTTGGCAGGCGCCTCGCACGTGGCCGCCTTATGCCCCTCTTTGCCACAACGGAAGCAGAGTTTGCCATAGTCCGCTTCCGTTGGGCAGAGGGCACGTGTATGGCCTAGCCGCATGCACTTGTAGCAGCGCAGCGGCCGGGCCTCCATCGCTTTGACGGTGGCCATGGTCCAGCCTATGGCCAGCTTTCCTGCTTTGACGGCTGCCTTGGCAGCCGCCGCCGGGCACTTTATAATGGCCGAGCCGTCGCCCCAGAAGCTTCGGCGGATTTGGCCAGCCTTGACCTGGCTGGGGGAGCAGCCACCAGCAGCCGCCACCTTGGCCACCAGCTCCTCCTGGGTAACAGACTCGTCTAAGCCGGTGAGCTTGAGGCTGACCGATTTGGTCGGGCGGGCTATGTCGGCCCAGGCCCCGATGACCTCCGTCAGTCTGGCGGCCAGGCGGTCAGCAGAGGCGTCCGGGGTCTCTCCCCCTACCTCCATCAGCCTGGAGCCGGTCACGCTCGTTCGGACCTTGACCGTCTCCAATCCAAAGTCCCGAAGCAGGATGGAGGCCCTGGCCTTGGTTAGAACCTCGGCCATGGAGGTGGCCTCCCCTTTCTTGAGGCTCACCATGATGGCCGCCGTCTTCGGGACCGTGATTTTCGGGGCCTTCGGCGGGGCCGCGGCTTTTTGACCAGATGGGGTGGGGGCAGGCCTATTCGAGGGGTTGCCTTTCTTTTTGGCCTTCCGGCCCACAACCTCTGTCCATCTAGGCTCATTCGTTGGACCCTCGGGTGCTTGCCCTTGCTGGCCTTTCGCAGCTGGTGTCCGTCCCCCACCATGCTGAGAGGGGCGAGGGGGCTTAGAAGGGGCAGCCGGTTTGGTCTGAGTCGGTCTCCTTGCTGTGCCAGTGTCCCTGCCGGGCTGTGCTCTGGGACGGGGCGGCGGCGGCTGTCGCCTATCAGCGCTCAGGGGCGGCCTGAACACCGGCTCAGGAGGGAGGCGAGTCCGCTTGTCCGCCGCCAGTGGGGGGCGGAGACGCTGTTCAGGCAACAGACGGTCTTCTAGAGCCTCTAGCCTTGCATTTAGCATCGTGCCCACTTGGCAGAGGATGGTCCGCACGAGGTCTTCGTTATGTGCCTGATCAGGCTGCCTCGGCACAGCGATATCAGCCTGTGGCTTCGCCCGGAGAAGGCACTCTCTCATATCAGCCACCTCTTTGCGCAACAGCGCGACCTCGGCTTTCATGCGCTCGTTTTCCGCGCGAAGCAGCCGTGCTTCCTCTGAGTCTGTGCGCTTCGCGATCGCCTTAAAATTGTCCCTAATGGCGTCCACAGCCTCGTTTAGAGCGCGGACAAAAGTGCCCTTAAGGTGGGACGACTTTTTTGCCACGTCCAGTATGACGCCGAGGTGTGTCTCTACTGGACCCTCTACATTTGTCGCCGGCTGCGCGTCGCGAATAGGCGTATTGGCGCCCTTCCGAGCGCCCGACGCGGCGGAAGATGTTCTTGTCGACCTCACCTCAGACAGCGACGACATCAGTTCGGCCTCCGCACGCGCTTCCATCTCTTCCTTCTGAGCCTTCAAAAAGGCTTGTTTGGCCGCCGCCAGCCCGACATAGTCGCCGGTGGTTGGCGGACGGCCGCGTCCCTTCCTTTTGGTGCTAGTGGCGGGGGTCTCCGTAGAGCTCCCGCTGAGCTCCATATCCCTGGGCCGCTTCTGACCTCGGCCTTCGCTCCAAAAGCGCCCAGGCCCATCCCTGTCCAGGGACTCCATAGAGCCGCATAGGCTTGTAACGGACACCATACTTCGATGTTCCGTGTCCGAATCGGACTCCGACAGTCTTTTGTGCGCCGTTGTCGGGGTGCGCGTCAGCACCACCCTCAACTCCTTCACCTTCTCCTCCCTCATCACATCTCCACTCTCCACACTCCTCTCTACATCAACAACGTTTTTGATTTTAGAATATGTATCCATTTGTGTTCCCACGAGAAGGGTCGATCAACAGGTCCACCCCCGGGTGACGCCCATTCCGCAGGGTAAGGCTACATACTGTAGAGGTCGCCAGGTATCTACAGGTTTTAACGACTTCTCTGTCGGGTTTTTATAGAGTTTTCCTTTCTCGCGGGCCGGCCGGTTAAGGCAAGCCCTCCGCTCTAGTGCCTCGACATACTCCATAACGCCGATTCGATGGAGATCGTTGAAGAGACACTAGGCTACGGGGTGCTAGGGGGTCGACGTGCCTCCCCTAGTTTTGGACGGTTGTTCCCGACGGCGGTGTTAATGCACGCCGGGCCGCCCCCTAACCTTCCCACCTCCCCCCCCTTACCCATTTCCCCCCCCGGTGTTTGGTCCGCGGGGCGCTAGTCGCCCTACCCCGACTACAAGCCGGAGCGTTCCCCTATCCGCCACCCGGGGACGCGCCACGTCGGAGTTCACCTCTCCGCCCACTGAGACAACCCAGCAGGTCCGTGGAACCTAACCTTTTTTTTTTTTTTTTTTTTTTTTATAGTCAGGAAATGCGTTACGCACCCCTACGCCGGGCTGTGCAATGGCGTAGGGAGTGTGGGACTCGCCGGCCACAGAAGGTGTAAGAAGGTGGCCGGAATACCCACTAAAACCTGACTGCCCTCTGACGCATTACGGCGGGGCCACGGGGACGCGTGAGCTTGCTACCGCGACCCCGCCTGCGTTTCGCCGTTAGGCGCCGTCTGTAGGGTCGGGGAGGGCGGCCACGTATTGCCGCGCTCTCCTTCCCGGTCTTCGTCTTCGTGTTGGGGGCGCTTGGGGGTTTGTCTCGCGCTCCCGCTCCATCGCCTCCTTCTGCGAGATGACAGCTTCGCAGAAGGAGGCTACGCCATCCCATGACCTCTCGTCTCTTAGCATGGCGCTTATTACGCCGGGGAGCGAGAGGTCCCCGCCGATCGCCGCCACCAGGGTGCGGCGCTCATCAGACCAGGCACAACACATTTCTAGCGTGTGCTGTGCCGTATCCTCCCGTTCGCCGCACCCATGGCACGACGCCGTCTCCTCCCTTCCGATCCGACGCAGGTACCGCCCGAAACAGCCATGTCCGGACAGAACCTGCGTCAGTCTGAAGTTGAGGGACCCGTGGCCCCTCCCGCACCATTCCGAGAGCAGTGGACGAATGGCCTCAATTGTGCGGACCCCGTATTTGGCGTCCGCGAGGCCTGTCGCCCAAAGCTCTATGGTCGTCATTTTCCTCCTCCTCTGCCGAGCGCGGGCGTGCTCCTCCGGGGTGTGAGAGCCACCCCGGCCTCTGAGCTCGGCCCGCACCCGGTATTCCTCGGCCAGCACCCTCGCTTCGATCTCCCAAGGAGGAGTGCCGGCCAGGACGCAGGCCGCCGCGTGGCCTACCGTGCGGTAGGCCCGGCACGCACGCGCCGCAACAATTCGTTGCGGCCTGCGAAGGAGGGCCCTGTTAGGCGCGTCTAGGGCGTCTGCCCAGATCGGCGCGCCGTACAGGGCCATACTTTTGACGACCATGGTGTACAGGCGTCTTGCCTGCACACCCGGACCTCTGGTGTTGGGGAGGAGCCTAGCCAGGGCTGCTGCCGCCCCCACGAGCCGGGGGGTCAGCGTCTGGAAGTGGTCCCTGAAACGCCAACCCCCGTCGAGGGTGAGGCCCAGATAGTTCATCCGGGCCTTCACCGCGACCTCGCCCCCGCCGATCCGAAGGTTGGCCCCCGCTGGCACCTTACACCTCGGCCCTCTAAAATAGAGGGCCTCAGTTTTTTGGAGGGCCACGCGGAGGCCGAGCGCCTCGATTCTCCGGACCAGCAGGGTGGCTCCGGCCTCAGCCCTCGCCTTCAGCTCCCTCCAGGTGCTGTCCCGGACTGCTACCAGCGTGTCATCTGCATAGCAGATGACCGCCATCTGGGGCAGCACCTTTCCGCGGATGGCCCAATCGAAACCGATGTTCCACAGTAGGGGTCCCAGTACGGACCCCTGGGGAACACCGGAGGCCATCCGCCTTTCCTCTCTGGCCGTCCTCCCCATGTAGGACACTACCCGATCCTGCAGGTAGTGTCCTACCACCCTCCGGAGATAGGGAGGCACTCGGTGGTATCGGAGTGCCTCCTCTATTACCTCAAAGGGGAGGGAGCCGAAGGCATTAGCGATGTCGAGCGACACCGCCATAGCCCCCTGCCCCCTCTGGGCCGCATCCTCCGTGAACCTCCTCAGGGCGGTCAGGGCATCGAGGGTCGATCGCCCCGACAACCTAACCTAACCTAACCTAACCTAACCTAACCTTTTTTTTTTTTTTTTTTTTTTACGTCAGGAAATGCCCACGCATATCCTCCCTCGCGGGGACAAGTTCGGATTATGTCGGACTCGAACCGACTAAAACCTGACAACGCCTCGTATGCGCATATCGGAGGGGCTACGGGAACGCTCTCGCTTACCTCCGCGGCCCCGCCAGCGCCAGCCGTTTCCGGCTCCACCTGAGGAGACGGCGCCAGTGCAATGCAGGTTCGGGAATCCCCGCCCTCCCCTGCTGGTGCCGCCTTGAGTTTTTTATAGAGGTTCACTCCTCGCGGCCCCCGTCTTGAAAAAGACAAGGGCCCGCGGTCCCAGCGTCGCCGCCGGGGTTACGCGTGCAATACGGCCGCGAGGGGTCGGAGAAACCCCCTCCACCCCGCAGCCCCACTGCCGTCGCAGACGCGGTGCGACGCCGCTGAGTCGCGGAGGATAGGGAGAGTGGCGCACCGTAATACCAACACTCCTCCTCCTCCGCGACTCACCACCACAACTACTGCGGGGACCCCATAATCCCCGCAGTTTCGCTACAAAGGGCGGGCTCACAGAGCCCACCCCCAGCGACCTCCCTGGGGCCAGCCCTTAATCAAGGGCCGGCCAGACTCCAGCCAGCCCACAAGTGGGCCCGCCAGAACGGGTCACCCGCGACCGAGGTCGCAGGCTCCCCTTGGTGTTTGGTCCGCGGGGCTTTCGCCCTACTCCGGCTCGCACCAGGCCGGAGCGTTCCCCTATCCGCCACCCGGGGACGCGCCACGTCGAAGTTCACCTCTCCGCCCACTGAGACAACCCAGCAGGTCCGTGGAACCTAACCTAACCTAACCTAACCTAACCTAACCTAACCTAACCTAACCTAACCTAACCTAACCTAACCGAGTCACGCGCCACACGCCGACCCGGACGGACCGTGTTTACGCACCGCAAAGTCGCTCCGGGAGCAAACAACGCTTGCAACATAATAAAAAATCGGAAAAATCGGAAAAGTATCGCGAAAATCAAAGTGCAATATACCAAAAGAAGCGTTACAATTAGACGAACACAGTGGTGAAAAAATCACAAAAATCGGTTGGTTAAATAAAAAGTTTGGACTATAAACGGCAAAAAAATTAACCTAAAAACATTCAAAAAATCACGCCGCTGGAAAACGATCGACGACATACCAAAAATTATACAGCAATAGATAGCTCTCGTCGAGACCCTGGACCTCGAGTGGTTTCCAGAATTTTTCCCGGCCGGGAAGTCCGAAAAAACCGGGAAGAAAAGAAACCGCGTGGCCACGAGGACCTGGATCCAAGGAACTTAGAAGCGCGTGACACATATCACCAGAAAGAGGATGACGAGCCTAGTCTAACGCCGGTTCCAGAAGGAAAATCCGGCTGCAGGGGACGAAAATATGAAAAGTGCAAAACAGTGAAAAAGTGAAAAAATTTCTAACAAACTTCAAAAAATCACAGTTCAAAAACTAAAGCGGCGAGACCCAGGTATCATTTGTTTAATAGATAGCCCCACTCAAAACGAACAAAAAGGTACCTCAACCAGATTTTTTGGACAAAAACTCGAAGCAGTATACGTAATGATAAAATTGTACAAAAATTAATGAAAAATTGTACAAATTTCTAAAAATTTTAAAAATTTTAAAAAATAAGAATAATTACTTTTAGCTATCTTTTTAAATTTTAAATAAGTAGACTAGGCTATTTATAAGGTTTATTGACCCCTCGTTAGAGTAATTATAAGTTTTATGACATATATTGGGCCTATTGGTTCAATATATATAGGTTAAGTTTAAAACAATAGCTATAAGTATTTTAATCAATTATTGACCGGGTTTATTGACCCCACTTTATTGTGTTTTAAACTGTGATATAGTATATAAGCAATTGACATATATCTAGTCTATTGACAGATATATTAGAAAATAAGTTTTAAAAAATTATACATTTAGAGCTAGCAAGCTAATGACAATAGGTCGGGTCTATTGACCAATTAAAATAGAAGTATAACCAGACAGAAACTGACTGTAAAACTACAAGTCAAATCTAAAAAACTTGACTTGTAATTTAAAAATTTACAAAACTTTATTTTAAAATTTTATTATTAACATTTTAATTTTATTTCTTTTTTTAAAAAATATTTTTGACATAAAAATTAAAGTTAAGTTTAGTAATAAGACTTATACAATAAAATTATATTTTAAAATCAGACGAGTTCCCCACGATGTTCGGTATCAGGACCCCGGTCAAGAAAGACGGAGCTCAGGACATTAGTAGAGACATGGAAAGGGACGAGGCTGGTAAATCACCAGCGGTAGATAAAAAGACACAAGTCCTGAGCGTCCGGAAGAGCGTGGGGGAGTGGGAGTCTGGATCGGACCCCACACATCAGACCCCCCCCAAGAAGGTAACCCCGGCTGAACGCAAGCGGCAGGTGACCGCCCTTGATATCCCAAAACAGGATGAAGCGGCTGGGCCCTCGGTAGGGGCAAAAACAAACGGCACCCTGGACCGCGTTCAGGTTGCGCGAGGCTGCTTGAACAAAGCAAAACTTCACCTGAACGGCTCGCGCAACCTGAAAACGGAGATAAAAACCGAGGTCACAGCCGCAATCGATAAACTATATGCCCTGGTTAAAGAACTGGACGCTGACCTCAGGAAAGAGAGAGGAAAGGGGAAGAGGGCACATGAGGGAGGGAGGAGGGAAGTGGAGACACAGGTGACTCAAACACCAGACTGCCCCACGACCACTGCCACCCCTCATGATGCCCTACTTGGAAAGGAGTTGATAAAGAGGCTGGAGGAGCACTCCCTGCTGCTGGAGAAGAGCAGCAGGGAGATGGAGAGCCTGAGGTCGGCGATTCGGGAATCTAGCGAGCAGGGTACCTACGCAAGCGTGGTAGCCGGGGGGACAAAAAGGTCGCCGCAGAGTGGAGCGGCCACACACTCTGTGGCGATCTCGTCCACCAACGAAAATGACACCGGGGATCAGGTCCTAGAAAAAATAAGAAAAGTTGTAAACGCCACCGATCAAGGAATAAGAGTCGACAGAGTCAGAAAAATAAGAGACAGGAAGGTAATAGTAGGTTGCGGCACGGAGGGAGAGCTAGGCCGCGTTAAGGAGAGGCTAAAGATGGCCGCGAAAGATTTAAATGTGGAGGATGTAAGGAGCAAGGACCCTATGATTGTCCTGATGGACGTCTTGTCCTACAATACGGACGAGGAGATCATCAGGGCAATCAGGTCCCAGAACAAGGAGATAATGAAAGGCATAGAAAGTGAGGATGATAGGATGGATGTTAGGTTTCGCAGGCGGGCCAGGAATGAACATACGTCCCACATAGTACTCAGAGTTTCACCGCGGTTATGGAAGAGATGCACGGAAGTTGGGGCCTTACATGTGGACCTCCAGAGAGTTCGAGTGCGGGATCAGTCCCCCCTTGTGCAGTGCACACGATGCCTGGGGTACGGGCACACCAAGCGGCAGTGTAAGGAGTCCGAGGACTCCTGCTGCCACTGCGGTGGGCCGCACCTCGGGATAGTGTGCCCCGACCGGCAAGCCAGGAAACCACCGACCTGTCGCAACTGCGCTATTGCAAAGATCGACAGGAGGGATCACACGGCATTCAGCGAAGAATGCCCGGTTAGGAGGAAGTGGGAATCCCTGGCGAGGTCGTCAGTAGCATATTGCTAAGGGCACCCCAGGCGTACCAAGTTTCCCTTCTACCGGGCGGCCCCAGTATCGCGTCTTGCAGGCGAACCTGCAACGGTCCGAGCTCGCCACGGCGGAGCTCATCATGGAGGCGACCAAGCGCAAGCTTTCGTTCGCCTTAGTCCAGGAGCCCTACATTGGGAGCCGCGGTGAGATGAGGCAGCATCCAGGGACAAGGACAGTACAATGCGCCAGGAGCCAGCCCACCGATTCGGTGGTAAAGGCGGCCATTGTGCTGTTCGACGACACCATTACCATCACCCATCGCCCGGACCTAACCACTTGCAACATTGCTGTTGCAAAGTTGGGTACCGCGGCGTGGGAGGTGGGCGTGGTGTCCGTCTACCTGGAGCCAGATAAGCCCATCGAGCCCCTCCTGGACATGATGGGATCCGCTGTGGAGGGATTAGGTACTGTAGGCGTGGTACTGGGTGGTGACCTGAATGCGTGGAACACCTGATGGGGCAGCCGGAAGGATAACAAGCGGGGGATTGTGGCAGCGGAAAAGCTCGACGAGCTCGGGTTGCATGTACTGAATGAGGGGTCTGAGCCCACATTCGAAGTCATCAGGGGCGGGAGTAGGTTCTCGAGCCGCGTGGATGTCACAGCCTGCACGGCCCATTTGCTCGGTAAAGTCGAAAACTGGCGCCTAGCGGAGGATGTGTCTAGTTCGGACCACAAGGCAATTCTGTTCGACCTAAACTTGGGTAAGCCGAAGGGCACCAGAATCGTCTCCTCTACCCGGAAGTACACCACCAAGAATGCAGACTGGGGCGAGTTTCGTAAGAAGCTCGCCCAGTTGTGGGAGAGAAAGGGAATGACAGCGAGAGGTTTTGAAAGAATATGCACGAAAGAGAGTTTGGAAGAGGAGGTTGGTGTATATGTGGAAACTGTGGTAGAGGCGTGCGAAGAAGTGCTGCCTAAGATGGGTAAGAGGAAGAGTCCAGGATTGCCTTGGTGGTCCGAAGAGCTTTCCGAACTTAAGACTGACGTCTTAAGGAAACGGAGGCGGATCTCCTGCGCGGCGCCAGTTCGCAGAGACTGGGTCGTGCAGCAATACATCGACGCGAGAGAACACTACAGGCTAGCGATGAAGAAGGCTCAGACCCAGAGCTGGAAGAGATTTTGCGAAAGGCAAGACCGTGAAAGTATGTGGGACGGAATATATAGGGTGATTCGTCGCACAGAGGTAAGGAAGGAGGATGTACAACTGGTGAAGGATGGAAGAGTTTTGGAAGGGGCAGAGTCAGCCAGGAGCCTTGCAGAAACCTTCTTCCCGGAGGATGATCCGGGGGAGGATGACGCGGACCACAAAGAAATAAGGAATAGAGCAGAAGCGGTGAATGAGGGGTCACATGATGATTCATGTGACCCGCCCTTTACGATGGAGGAACTGATGTGGTCCGCGTCCAGTTTCAATCCCAAGAAGGCTCCTGGTAGCGATGGCCTCACTGCCGATGTATGTTTGGCGGCGATCACCCTGAGACCGGAAATGTTCCTGGCTCTAGCCAATAAGTGCCTAGGCCTCTCCAGCTTCCCCAGGAGGTGGAAAGAGGCAGCAATCGTTGTCCTGCCCAAACCCGGGAAGGAGACCTACACGCAGCCCAAGTCTTAGAGACCAATCGGCCTTCTTCCCATATTCGGGAAGATTCTCGAAAAGATGGCTATAAGACGCGTAAGGTGGCACACTGCACCGTCGATCAGCGGGCGCCAATACGGATTTATGCCGCAGCGCGGCACCGAAGACTCCCTCAATGACATGTTGACACACATAAGGAACAACATCAGAGCAAAGAAAATTACCGTGCTCGTGTCACTTGACATAGAGGGAGCCTTCGACAACGCGTGGTGGCCCGCGGTCCGGTGCAGGTTGGCCGAGACCCGCTGTCCCGTGAATCTGAGGCGCATGATCGACAGCTATTTTAGCGAGCGATCGGTGCGCCTCAGGTTCGCGGGAGCGGAGGTCACCAGAAGTGCCACCAAGGGCTGCGTGCAGGGCTCCATCGGGGGGCCTATCCTATGGAACTTGCTGCTGAATCCTCTTCTGGTGGAGCTGGATAGCGTGGGTGACCACTGCCAGGCTTTCGCCGATGATGTGGTTCTGATATTCTCCGGGGACGACCCAGTTGACATACAGGAACGGGCCAATGCGGCCCTCGCTCGTGTTCAGAGGTGGGGAGTTCGTAATAAGCTCAGGTTCGCTCCTCATAAGAGCAAAGCTATGGTCCTCACTAAGAGGATCAAGTACGACTCCCCACGTCTGAGCATGGGCGGGAAGCCCATTGAGCTCGTTAAAGAAATTAAGATACTGGGCTTGACGGTTGACGATGGGCTCACCTTTAAGGCGCACATCGCCAAAGTGTGCAGCAAAGCACAGGGGCTCCATCGTCAACTGTCAAGAGCAGCCAGAGTCTCGTGGGGTCTCAACCCGGAGATTGTCAGAACCATATACGTGGCGGTGGTCGAGCCCATCATCCTATGCGCGGCCAGCGCGTGGGCACCGGCGGCGGAACGGAGGGGGACTAAGGTGCTGTTGGACCGGGTGCAGCGAGGCTTTGCACAAAAAATTGTTAGGGCGTATAGGACCGTGTCTCTGAACGCGGCCCTAGCACTCGCCGGGTTGCTTCCTCTGGACCTAAGGGTCCAAGAGGCGGCCCTTCTTTACCAGATAAAGAAGGGTCATACCCGGCAAGTGCTGGGGGACTTGGAATTGGAGAGGCCGGTCCTGTACGCCCGGACAATACACCCCGCGCACCTGGAGGGGCTGCAGTTCGGCAGCCTGGCGGACGGTGACGAAGAGGCCCAGCGAGCTGCCGTCGAGGTAAACATTTACACCGACGGCAGCAAAATTGACGGCAAAGTCGGCGCGGCGCTATCCGTATGGAATGGCGCCGCGGAGACATATTGCCGGAAATTAAAGCTGGGCCAATTCTGCACCGTATACCAGGCGGAACTGTTGGCCCTGCACGAGGCGGTGAAGTTCGCTTGTGCGGACTCGAGGCTGGGCTTTGGAATTCATTCCGATTCCAGATCGGCCCTTGAGGCAGTGACGAGCGTCGATTCCCTCCACCCACTCGCAGTAGATACAAGGAGAAGAATAATAGAGAGTAGAAAGAAAGGGAAGAATATAAGATTGAATTGGGTGAAAGCGCACGTGGGGGTGGAGGGGAACGAAAGAGCCGACAAACTTGCCAAGGAAGCAGCAATCGGAATGAAGACCAAGCCCAGCTACGAAAAATGCCCTGTTTCATTCGTCAAGCGACAGATCCGTTTGGACTCGCTTGACGAATGGAACAGGCGCTACAGGGAGGGGGACACCGCCTCAACGACCAAAGTCTTCTTCCCCGACGGCGTGGCTGCCTACCCCATCCTGAGGAAAATACAGCCCGAACCGACCTTGGTGCAGATTTTGACTGGGCACGGGGGGTTCTCCGAATACCTGAATAGATTCAGGTGCAAGGAGAGCCCTTCGTGCATCTGCGAACCCGGAAAACAGGAGTCCGTGCTGCACCTACTAACAGAATGCCCTGTCCATGAAGCGGCGAGGATAGACTGCGAGACTGAAATAAAAGAGAAAATTAGTACTGGAAACATTAAGAACATAATAGCAGACAAAAATACAAGAAACATATTCCTAAAATATTGTGAATCGGTGGCGAGAGTAGTAATAAAGAGGAATAAGACTGTACAATAGCTGTGATATTAGGTTAGGGGTATTTATTAACTGTAATTTAGCATTTTTATCATTGTTTTTTTTTACTGTAATGTTTTTAGTATTTTTAATGATTTAGTTTTAATGTTTAGTATTTTAAAGTACATTTTATTGTTTTATTAAATTTTAACTAGTAGTGTAGTAGATTTTAATGAATTGTAAATTTAGTGTTTTAATAATGTAAAATTGTAAATAGTAGTAGTTTATATCTTTTTATTGATTCTGTATAAGGTATTTTATTCATTTTAACTAAAATAAAAACAAAATGCTGAAAAAATTATTACCCCTAGAAAATAAGGTCCCTGAATCGACATCAGGGGGAACGAGAGGGCGGCATAGAGCCGCCCATAAAAAAAAAAAAAAAAAAAAAAAAAAAAACCTAACCTAACCTAACCTAACCTTTTTTTTTTTTTTTTTTTTTATAGTCAGGAAATGCGTTACGCACCCCTACGCCGGGCTGTGCAATGGCGTAGGGAGTGTGGGACTCGCCGGCCACAGAAGGTGTAAGAAGGTGGCCGGAATACCCACTAAAACCTGACTGCCCTCTGACGCATTACGGCGGGGCCACGGGGACGCGTGAGCTTGCTACCGCGACCCCGCCTGAACCTTTTTTTTTTTTTTTTTTTTTTATAGTCAGGAAATGCGTTACGCACCCCTACGCCGGGCTGTGCAATGGCGTAGGGAGTGTGGGACTCGCCGGCCAAGGAAGGTGTAAGAAGAGGTGACCGGAATACCCACTAAAACCTGACTGCCCTCTGACGCATTACGGCGGGGCCACGGGGACGCGTGAGCTTGCTACCGCGACCCCGCCTGCGTTTCGCCGTTAGGCGCCGTCTGTAGGGTCGGGGAGGGCGGCCACGTATTGCCGCGCTCTCCTTCCCGGTCTTCGTCTTCGGGTTGGGGGCGCCTGGGAGTCTACCCCGCCTGAACCTAACCTTTTTTTTTTTTTTTTTAGGTGTGGAAATGCGACCTTAAGCACGCCCCCTGGTCGGGGCACCAGGAGGGTCTGTGGGGCTCTCCCACCGAAGTGGGCCTACCCACTAAAACCACACGCGTTCCCTCATAGCCATGGTGTGGGCGCCACGGGAGCATGGTTAACACGTGACACCGCGACGCCCACTGGCCGCCCCGGGATGGGACCCCTCTCTGCGCCCTTAAAAGGGCGCTCCTCGGAGACGGCACCGTGTGCAATGCAGGTTCGGGAATCCCCGCCCTCCCCCGCCGGCGCCGCCTTGAGTTTTTTATAGAGGTTCACTCCTCGCGGCCTCCGCCTTGAAAAAGACAGAGGCCCGCGGTCCCAGCGTCGGCGCCGGGATTACGCGAAATGCAGCTGCAAGGGGAAAGTTGCCCTTCCCCTCGCAGCCCCACCGCCGCCGCATCTGCGGTGCGACCCCGCTGAGTCGCGGAGGGCAGGGCGAGTGGCGCACCGTAATACCAGCACTCCTCTCCCTCCGCGACTCACCCTCACTGCGGGGGAGACGAGTCCCCGCAGCCCTCCAGTGCGCTCGAAGGTGGGCTCCAATGAGCCCACCCCGAGCGGCCCTCTCTGGCCGGTCCTACCTCACGGACCGGCCTTGGGTTCCTCTTAGCTTCACCGTGGGTGACCCATTCCCACGGTTACTGAGCCCCACCGCCACGACAAGGCGGGAACCCGGTCGATGGGGGCCTGAACCTAACCTAACCTTTTTTTTTTTTTTTTTTTATAGTCAGGAAATGCCCACGCATATCCTCCCTCGCGGGGACAAGTTCGGATTATGTCGGACTCGAACCGACTAAAACCTGACATTGCCTCGTATGCGCATATCGGAGGGGCTACGGGAACGCTTTCGCACAACCTCCGCGGCCCCTCCAGCGCCAGCCGTTTCCGGCTCCTCCTGAGGAGACGGCACCAGTGCAATGCAGGTTCGGGAATCCCCGCCCTCCCCTGCTGGTGCCGCCTTGAGTTTTTTATAGAGGTTCACTCCTCGCGGCCCCCGTCTTGAAAAAGACAAGGGCCCGCGGTCCCAGCGTCGCCGCCGGGATTACGCGTGCAATACGGCCACGAGGGGTCGGAGAAACCCCTCCCCCCCGCAGCCCCACTGCCGTCGCAGACGCGGTGCGACGCCGCTGAGTCGCGGAGGATAGGGAGAGTGGCGCACCGAAATACCAACACTCCTCCTCCTCCGCGACTCACCACCACAACTACTGCGGGGACCCCATAATCCCCGCAGTTTCGCTACAAAGGGCGGACTCACAGAGCCCACCCCCAGCGACCTCCCTGGGGCCAGCCCTTAACCAAGGGCCAGCCAACTCCAGCCAGCCCACAAGTGGGCCCGCCAGAACGGGTCGCCCGCGACCCAGGTCGCAGGCTCCCCTTGGTGTTTGGTCCGCGGGGCTTTCGCCCTACTCCGGCTCGCACCAGGCCGGAGCGTTCCCCTATCCGCCACCCGGGGACGCGCCACGTCGAAGTTCACCTCTCCGCCCACTGAGACAACCCAGCAGGTCCGTGGAACCTAACCTAACCTAACCTAACCTAACCTAACCTTTTTTTTTTTTTTTTTTTTTTTTTTTTTTTCAGGAAATGCCCACGCATATCCTCCCTCGCGGGGACAAGTTCGGATTATGTCGGACTCGAACCGACTAAAACCTGACAACGCCTCGTATGCGCATGTCGGAGGGGCTACGGGAACGCTCTCGCTTACCTCCGCGGCCCCGCCTGCGCCAGCCGTTTCCGGCTCCACCTGAGGAGACGGCACCAGTGCAATGCAGGTTCGGGAATCCCCGCCCTCCCCTGCTGGTGCCGCCTTGAGTTTTTTATAGAGGTTCACTCCTCGCGGCCCCCGTCTTGAAAAAGACAAGGGCCCGCGGTCCCAGCGTCGCCGCCGGGATTACGCGTGCAATACGGCCGCGAGGGGTCGGAGAAACCCCTCTCCCCCGCAGCCCCACTGCCGTCGCAGACGCGGTGCGACGCCGCTGAGTCGCGGAGGATAGGGAGAGTGGCGCACCGAAATACCAACACTCCTCTTCCTCCGCGACTCACCACCACAACTACTGCGGGGACCCCATAATCCCCGCAGTTTCGCTACAAAGGGCGGACTCACAGAGCCCACCCCCAGCGACCTCCCTGGGGCCAGCCCTTGATCAAGGGCCGGCCAGACTCCAGCAGCCCACAAGTGGGCCCACCGGATCGGGTCGCCCGCGACCGAGGTCGCAGGCTCCCCTTGGTGTTTGGTCCGCGGGGCTTTCGCCCTACTCCGGCTCGCACCAGGCCGGAGCGTTCCCCTATCCGCCACCCGGGGACGCGCCACGTCGGAGTTCACCTCTCCGCCCACTGAGACAACCCAGCAGGTCCGTGGAACCTAACCTAACCTAACCTAACCTAACCTAACCTTTTTTTTTTTTTTTTTTTTTTTTTTTATAGTCAGGAAATGCCCACGCATATCCTCCCTCGCGGGGACAAGTTCGGATTATGTCGGACTCGAACCGACTAAAACCTGACATTGCCTCGTATGCGCATATCGGAGGGGCTACGGGAACGCTTTCGCACAACCTCCGCGGCCCCTCCAGCGCCAGCCGTTTCCGGCTCCTCCTGAGGAGACGGCACCAGTGCAATGCAGGTTCGGGAATCCCCGCCCTCCCCTGCTGGTGCCGCCTTGAGTTTTTTATAGAGGTTCACTCCTCGCGGCCCCCGTCTTGAAAAAGACAAGGGCCCGCGGTCCCAGCGTCGCCGCCGGGATTACGCGTGCAATACGGCCGCGAGGGGTCGGAGAAACCCCTCTCCCCCGCAGCCCCACTGCCGTCGCAGACGCGGTGCGACGCCGCTGAGTCGCGGAGGATAGGGAGAGTGGCGCACCGAAATACCAACACTCCTCCTCCTCCGCGACTCACCACCACAACGACTGCGGGGACCCCATAATCCCCGCAGTTTCGCTACAAAGGGCGGACTCACAGAGCCCACCCCCAGCGACCTCCCTTGGGCCAGCCCTTGATCAAGGGCCGGCCAGACTCCAGCCAGCCCACAAGTGGGCCCGCCAGAACGGGTCGCCCGCGACCGAGGTCGCAGGCTCCCCTTGGTGTTTGGTCCGCGGGGCTTTCGCCCTACTCCGGCTCGCACCAGGCCGGAGCGTTCCCCTATCCGCCACCCGGGGACGCGCCACGTCGAAGTTCACCTCTCCGCCCACTGAGACAACCCAGCAGGTCCGTGGAACCTAACCTAACCTAACCTAACCTAACCTTTTTTTTTTTTTTTTTTTTTTTTTTTAACGCTGGGAAATGCTTTATGCATCCCTCCCGGAACCGAAGTTCCGGGTCAGGGTATGTGGGATTCCCCGGTACTGACCGGTATACCCACTAAGATCCCAGCGATGTTCCGACGCGGCGCCTGGTGGCCGGGTCACGGGAACGCTTGCGCAATCTTCCGCGACCCAGCCGGCGTTGTCCGCCGAGGCAGACTCTCGGTAGCGGGGACTCATGGTCCCCGGACTCCGTCTGGAGGCGCACCCGGAACATTCCAGTGCGCCTCCCGTCTCGAGGGGGGGTGGCGACGGGCGATGAACTCCACAGTCTCATCGCCCGGAGCTCCTCACTAGGGAGGCAGGCAGCGGTCGTGTGCGCGCTGCCTGCGCCCGGGCCTACGGCTGCGGAGAGGGTCCGCGACTGCGTCGTCCTCCCGCCGCCGTTCGGCCGCCTCCTTTCGCGTCATCACCTCCTCGCAAAAGGAGGCGACGGCGTTCCAGGCCCTCTCGTCGCTCACCATGGCGCGAACCACGGCAGGCAGCGAGAGGTCTCTCCCTACGATTTCCACGAGTGCGGCGCGCTGACTCGACCAGTGGACGCAAGCGTCCAACGTATGTTGGGCCGAGTCTTCCGCATGGCCGCACTCGTGGCACCCCTCGTTGGGTTCCCGCCCCGCCACCCTGCACAGGTATCTCCCGAAACAGCCATGTCCCGAGAGAACCTGCACAAGGTGGAAGGACAGGACTCCATGTGTCCGACCCGTCCAGAGCTCTAGGACGGGCCGGATTGCCTCGATGGTGCGGTGACCGGCAGACGGCGACAGCAGCCTCTCCCGCCACAGGGTGGCGAGATTGGCCTCCGCCGCCCTCCGCCACGCCCGCACTTGTTCCGGCGCAGGGTGTTCGCCCTGGCGTCGGGCGTCCACCTTCCGCCAGTATATATTGCAGAGCACTTCGGCGTCCAGATCCCAAGGCGGTGTCCCCGCCAGCACGCAGGCCGCCTCGCAAGAGATGGTGCGATACCCTCGTATCGCTCTGACCGCCATGACCCGCTGCGGCCGTCGCAGCAGGGTCTGATTTCGGGCGGTCAGAGCGTCCGTCCAAATGGGCGCTCCGTAGAGCGCCATGGATCGCACCACGCCTGCGTACAGGCGGCGACACCGCGAGCCCGGTCCGCCCAGGTTAGGCAGGAGCCAGCTAAGGGCCCCCGCCGCCCCCTCAAGCTTTGGGACCAGACGCCTGAAGTGCTCTTCGAACCTCCATCGGCTGTCGAGGACGAGTCCCAGGTACTTCATCGTACCGTTGACGCCGATGGAGGTTCCGCCCACCGTGATAGAGGACCGGGCCGGAGGCGCGTTCCGAGGCCCATGGAAACACAGGGCCTCGGATTTGTGTAAGGCTACCTCCAGGCCCAGTCCCCTCACTCGAGCGACTATTTGGGCCACGCCGGCAGTGGCCCGCACACGGGCCTCTCTGTGGGTGCTGCCCCGAGCCGTCACGAGGGTGTCGTCGGCGTAACAAGTAACGCCAACGCCCCCCAAGACGGCTCCGCGCAGCACCCAGTCGTAGCCGATGTTCCACAGAAGCGGCCCAAGGACCGACCCCTGCGGAACACCGCACGACATTGCCCTCCGCGACCAGCCGTTGCTAGTCGGGTACCCGACCGATCGTTCGGAGAGGTAGGCCGCCACGGTCCTCCGGAGGTAAGGAGGAACTTCGTGGTACCTCAGCGCCTCCCTGATGCAACTCCAGGGCAAGGTGTTGAAGGCATTGGCGATGTCCACCGACACCGCCACCACCACCTCACCCCGGGACACCGCGGCCTCCGCAAGGGCCCTCACCCGCGCTATGGCGTCTATGGTGGACCTGCCCCTACGGAAGCCGTATTGGTGGGCGCTGAGACTCGGCCCCACCGCCTCCAGGTGGCGGACGAGGCGAGCAGCCACGACCCGCTCAAACAGCTTGCTCACCTCGTCTAGCAGAACGATCGGCCGGTACGCCTCCGGCTCGTGGGCTGGGCGCCCGTGCTTTCGAAGCAGGACCAGTCTCCCCTTCTTCCACTCTGCCGGAAACTGGCCCCGCTCGAGTGCCGCACTGAACAGCGCCCGAACCCACGGTTCGAGCGGCCCCAGTGCCAGAGCCCAGGCGCGACCAGGGATCCCGTCGGGGCCTGGGGCGGTGCTCTTCGCTCGCATGCGTAACACCGCCGCCCCCAACTCTCCCTCGGTGACCTGGGGCGCACCTGGACTCTGCTCTCCCTCTACAGTAGGAGGCGCCATACGAGGCGCCTCATGCTCAGCCCTATGCGGGAACAGCGCCGCAACCACCGACTCAACGACGAGAGGCTGCAGACTCCGCGTGATCGGGGAGGCCCCAGACCGGAGTTTCCTCCGTACCATCTTGTAGGGCCTCCCGAACGGATCACCGTCCAGAGTCCGCAGCAACTCGTCATTAGCGCGGTCTTTGGCCGCGGCAATTGCTGCCCGCAACGCCTTTCGCGCATCTCTGTAGAGGGAGTAGAGTCGCTCTTCCTCCGCCGGGTCGCGCCCCCTCCGCCGGCGGCAGCGGGTGTACTGGCGTCTCGCCCTCACGCTGGATCGGCGTAGCAGCGTGAGATCCGCGGACCACCAGTACACCGCTTGCCTGGAGGGGGCGGAGCGCGCTCTCGGCATGGCCCCATCGCATATGCGCGACATGGCCACGCCGAGACGCGCCGCCTCTATGCCGATGTCGGTCACCTCTCCCTCGCGGGGCGCAGAAAACCACGCCTCGACTAGGGCGACCTCGGCCAGGAAGTCCCGGTCCATGTGCGACAGCGACCAGCGAGGACCGTCTCCTCGACGCAATGGTCGGTCTGGGCCTCTCGGGTCGGCCGGAGTCGTGGAGACGCCGAACCTTACATATCGGTGGTCCGACAGTGTCTCCACGTCCTCCAGCACCTCCCAGCCCCGAACACGGCGTGCCAGGGCGGCATCGGCTAGGGTGACATCCACAATGGAGCCGCCCTGACGACGCACGCACGTGTTGACCGACCCTTGATTCAGGACCCTGAGTCCGGTCGCTGTCGCCCATTCCTCCAGCTCGTGTCCGCGCGGGTCCGTCGCCGGGCACCCCCACGCCACGGACTTGGCATTGAGGTCCCCAGCGACGAGCACGCGGGCGGAGCGACTCCCACCTATCAGGCCGCCGACTTCCGCAAGAAACTGCTCGAAGTCGGCAAGGCTCCGATTCGGCGAGAAATACACTCCGACCACCATGATGTCGCGAACACGAGCGGAGGCGTACCCCCGACCTCGGGCCACGTCGACGAAGGCCGGGGATCCCGCCATGGACCGGGACGTTATGGCCACCGTGCCATCTAAGGCCCCCACCCAATCATCCCCCAGTGGAACGCGGTAGGGCTCGGCCACCACAGCGACGTGGATCGACCACTCCGCCATGCTCTGGATTAGTAGGTCCTGAGCTCTGGCGGAGTGGTTGATATTCGCCTGGAGGAGGTTCAGTGCCATTTAGTCTTCGGCCATTGGAACCTCCTCCGCCCCACGCTGCGTTTCCGCATGCTGGGGTGGGGCGGAAGACGGTCCGGCTGTCTGGCTCGGACCATCTCCACCTCCTCTCTTCTTTTTCCCCCTGGGTGGGGGCTTGCACATTTTCGAGCCCGTCCTGTGCTCGGCCGATACGCCCGCCGCTGCACAGATTACGCAGTGCGGCGTGGCGTTACAGCCGTAGGCCTTGTGGCCTGGCCGACCGCAGCGGAAGCATGCGTCGCTACGGTCTACCCCCTCCTTGCAGTTGCCGGCCATGTGTCCAAGTGCAAGGCACTTAAAACACATGAGGGGCCGGGCGTCCAGCAGCTTGACTTGGGCGGACACCCAGCCCACACGGATCCGTCCTCCACTCATCACCTTTTTCGCGGCCGCGACGGGACAGTGCACCAGCACCGATCCTAGCCCGTCACGACCGGTCCGGACTTCCCCGGCCCGCACCTGTTCGGCGGGACAGCCTCCTGCTGCTGCGACTGCAGCAGCCACTTCGGCGCTCGTTGTGGAGTCGTCCAGGCCGGTGACCCGTAGGTCAACCGATTTCGTTGGTCTTGAGACCCGGACGACTTCGCTGCTGAGGGCCTCCCTGAGCTTTAGGGCCAGGGAGTCTGCCCTTTCATCGCTGGAGGCCCCGCTTATTTCGAGAAGGCGGCCACCATTGGCCGCCTTCCGAAGCCGCACCCCCTGAGCGCCGAGGTCGGCTGCATTGACTTTGGCCCTAGCCTCCGCCAGTACATTGGCGTAGGTTGCGCCCCTTTCCTCAGCCCCCGGCTGAAGCGTCAGTACCACCGCCGCCGACCCGGGGGTGCGGAGCTTGCGGGCGCGACCCTTCGCTACGGTACGGTTGCTAGAGCCCACCTTCCTCCATCGTTCTGTTGCCGCTGTTTTTGGTTGCGGGGGGGGATGTTGTTGCTGTCCCTGCCCCTGCCCTTGTTGCGGACTGGCCTTCTTTCTCTTTCTCTTCCTTTTTCTCCTCCCCTTTTTCCCATCAGAGGGCGGGGAAGAGGAAGGGCCTTCTTTACCTGGCCGCACTTGGGTCTGCCTGGGCTCGACCTGCGCGTGTTGGGACGGCGCAGGGGGCTTCCGCCTTGCGATCCCACTGGGACCGGGCTGTGCAGGCACTGGGGGCGCCTTCTGTCCGGGTTGCGCCCGTGGTGTGGACACCGCGGCTGCAGCCGCAGCGTACGAGCGCTCCTCTTTTTTTTTCCTGTCGGCCGCCAGAGGTGGCCGCAGAATCCTCTCTGGGAGGAGACGGTCTTCCAGTGACGTCAGGCGGGAATTCACCATCCCGCCTACCTGGATCATCACTGTCCGACAGATCTCCTCCACAGAGAGTGCCGGCTGTGAGGAAGGCCGTGGTACAGGGGCGGCCTTCTTGGTCGAATCCTTGGAGGAGGAGGCGGAGCCCTGTGTCCGCATCTCCTTCCTTATTTCTTCCAGCTCCTTACGGAGGCTGGCCATCTCGGCTTGCAGGCGGGTGTTGTCGGCCTGCAGTTGCCGCGTCTCCTCCGTGGTCGTGTGCGACCCGAGAACTGCCACGGTTTCCTTTATGGACACCGCGGCGTCCTTCAGGGCCTTCACAAAGGTGCCCTTGAGGTTGGAGGATTTGGTGGCGATCTTGGTGATCAGATCCAAATCCTCCTGCACCTGTTTTTGCAGTTGGGCTGCGCATTTCGGGGACTGCGACTGAGCACCCGTGAGGGTCTTAGCTCCAGTCTCTCGCCGAAATCGAGCGGCGGAAGCCTCCCTCAGGAGGGACTCCTCCTTGAGTTGCTTCGCCAGCTCTCGCGCTTCTGCCCTTCTCCTCCTGTCTGTATCTCTTGTGGGGAGCGGAGTCCCCGGTCTCTCCTCGTCCGATGACCTGCCACCTTCGCCCCCGCTGAGCCGCGGCCGCTTGACGGTCCTCGAACCGACCGTTGTGGGATCAGAGTCTGCGCGGCTGCAGTCGGACTCCGACGTTGCCACATCCCCCTCTGATATCTCCATCTCCGTCTCCGCGCCTTCTCCTGTCTCACTCTCTCCTGCGCGTTTCCCCCCCCAGAGTTTCCCCCTTAATCCTAGCCCTACCTTCTCCTTCTCCTTGATGCGATGAATGGCCCCCCCGTATACAATGGGGCCGACGTGCCGGCTGTCCGACACGCCAAGGGATTCCCCGCTAGCGGGACCCTCCCGGGTAGTTACTGCATTTTCCATCGACATTTTGTGTTTTGTGTTTTGGGGGCCGCCCTCTCGACTGGTTCCCTACCAGCCATACATCCCCTCGCCGGGCGGTGGAGCTTGGGATTAGGGTAATTTTTTATAGAGGTTTTCTTCCTCGCGGCCCCTCGCTCCGTGCGTGGGGCCCCCGGTTCCACTCAGTGTGGATTACGGGTTGCCCGACGGTGGCCGAAGCCAGTGCCCACCGGCCCTGAAGACCGGCGGGCCCGCCGCGCGCGGTGTTGCCACCGTCTCTAGTAATTTTTTTTATAGAGGTTTTCTTCCTCGCGGCCCCACGCTCAGAGCGTGAAGCCCCCGGTTCAGCTCAGTGCGGATTACGGGTTGCCCGGCGGTGGCCGAAGCCAGTGCCCACCGGCCCTAAAGACCGGCGGGCCCGCCGCACGCGGTGTTGCCACCGTCTCTAGTAATTTTTTATAGAGGTTTTCTTCCTCGCGGCCCCACGCTCAGAGCGTGAAGCCCCCGGTTCCGCTCAGTGCGGATTACGGTCTGGTTTGTTACCACCCGGACTCACGAAGTCCACTCTGATGAGCAGAGAAGTACCAAGAGAGTCCGGGCGGCAACCCACATTCCCCTCCCTGGTGTTTGGTTCGCGGGGCTTTCGCCCTACCCCGACTACAAGCCGGGGCGTTCCCCTATCCACCACCCGGGGACGCGCCACGTCGGAGTTCACCTCTCCGCCCACTGAGACAACCCAGCAGGTCCGTGGAACCTAACCTAACCTAACCTAACCTAACCTAACCTAACCTAACCTAACCAGTCACGCGCCACACGCCGACCCGAGCGGACCGTGTCTACGCACCGCTAAGTCGCTCCGGGAACATATAACGCTGTTAAAATCTTAAAATAGGAAAAAAGTGCTCAAATTAAAGCGAGTGATACACCATAAGTTGCGTCTTGACGCCATGAAGACGATGGTGTAGTTAAAAATTGTGGAAAGTGAAAATTGGAAAAGTTTCAACTGAAAAACCGAAAACACCACGTGCTTTTTGAACAAAAAAGTTAAAAATAAAAACGCTGCTCGAAAGCGATCGACGACATACCGTTTTAAACATACCAAACGGTAGCTCTCGTCGAGACCCAGGACCTCGAGCGGTTTTCAAAATTTTTCCTGGTCGGGAAACCAGAAAAAACCGGGAGGGAAGAAAACCGCGTGGCCACGAGGTACCGGATCCAGGAGTCCTGGAAGGCCGTGACACCTATCATTAGATAGGGGCTGACGAGCTTGGTACAGCGCCGGTTCAAGCAGGAAGATCGGACATCAGAAACTGAAAATATAGACAGTGCAAAATTTTAAATATTTTATAATATTTCAAAAAATTATAGTGACAAAACTAGATCGATGTGATATAGTTATCATTAGTGCACTGGATAGCGCATCTAAAGAGGAACAAAAAGGTACCTTGCTCAAAATTTTTGGACACATATTTATAAAAATAAAGCTAATGATAAAATGGTACAAATTCTGGCAAAATTTTTAAAATTTTAAATAAATATTTTAAATTAGTATTAAGACCTCAGTGATATTAAAATAAGACTGAAAAAAGCCAGGAAAACCTGACAGGGTAAATAGACCATATAGCTAGTCCAAAAATTTTATTATAGTATTTTAATTAGAAAATAATATCATATATCCAGCCTTTGACCGGATAAATTAGATTAAAATTTTCTTTTCTTTTAAATATATTGTAATATTTAAGTTTTTTATATTAATATTGACGGGGTTTATTGACCCCTTGAAATTAGTTTTATTGTGTTTATTGACCTGCACGAGTTTATTGACTCGGAGCACATAGATAGTAAGTTTTTATTTTAGCAAATAAGTCTTTTACAAATAGTTATAAGTTTTATTGTATATATTGTGACAGGGTAGGCTATTGCCAAGTCTTAAGTTAGGAATTTTAATTTAATTTTAAATTGTACAATTTTATATTTTAGGTTTTTAATTTTGGAATTTTAGATTATTTATTATTTTAAAATTTTAAAATTTTTTAAACTTTTACATTTTAAATTATACAATTGTAATTATAAGTTTTAAATATTGACGAGTTCCCAAGCATGTTTGGCATCCGTACTCCCGTCAAGAAAGGTGGACCTCAGGACCTCAGCAAAGACAATCTGGAAGGCGAAATGTCGCCAACTATCGACAACCAGACACAGGTCCTGAGCGTCAGGAAAAGTGTGGGGGAGTGGGAGTCAGGCACGGACTCCACACAGCCGACCCCCCCCCCCCCGAAAAAGTCTGCCCCGGTCGCCCGCAAGCGTTTGGTGACCGCCCAAGAAAAACCGCAACCTGACAAGGAAATTATCACAGACAAAGCGGCTGGGTCTCCAGGAGGGGAAAAATGGACCATTACCCTAGTCCGTGTTCAGGTTGCGCGAGGATGCTTGAATAAAGCTAAGCTCCATCTGGGCGTCTCGCGCAACCTGAAGACGGAAATAAAGGCGGAGGTCACAGCCGCTATAGAAAAACTATATAGTCTGGTAAAGGAAGCCGAAGCCGACCTCAAAAAGGAAAGGGCGAAGGGAAGGAGGGGACAGGAGGGGAGAAAGGGGTCAGTGGGGGAACAGGGTGCACAAACCCTTGACCCCCCCGCGCCCATCTCCGCTCCTCCTGAACCCTCTTTCGGATCAGATTTAATGAAGAGACTGGAGGAACACTCCCTGCTGCTCGAAAAGAGTAGCAGGGAGATGGAAACTTTGAGGTCGGCTCTTAGGGACTCTTGCGTGCAGGGTACCTACGCGAGCGTGGTAGCCGGGGGGTTGAAAAGACCGCCTCAGGGTGGAGCGGCCACTCACTCTGTGGCGGTCACATCCAAAGATGAAAAGGAGACGGGAGACGAGGTGATAAGTAAAATTAGGAAGGTCATTAGGGCCAACGACGAAGGTATAAAAATTGACAACATAAGGAAAGTAAAGGACAGAAAAATTGTGCTAGGATGCAGCACGGAAAAGGAGATCAAGCAAGTTAAGGAAAGGTTGGAAAGTGTGGGCAGCGGTTTAAATGTAGAATTAATGAAAAATAAAGATCCTCTTATTATATTAAAAAGTGTGCTAAATGTATTAAAGGACGAAGATATAATTAAAGCACTTAAGAGCCAGAATAAAAACTTCACTGAGAAATTAGCAAAAGAGGATATTAGACTTGAAGTTAGATATCGAAAAAGGGCCAGGAATCCGCACACGTCCCACGTGGTCCTAAGGGTATCACCCCAAATTTGGAGCAGGATGACGGCGGCTGGTGCGGCCCATGTAGACCTACAAAGGGTCCAGGTCGGCGACCAGTCCCCGCTGGTCCAGTGCTCGAGGTGCCTGGGCTACGGGCACCCGAAGAGGCTGTGCACAGAATCGCAAGACGTGTGCAGCCACTGCGGGGGCCCGCACCTCAGGTCCGAATGCACCATGTGGCAGGCTGGCGAACCACCCTCCTGCCGTAATTGCCTAAGGGCAAAGACCGACAGGAGAGACCATAACGCATTTAGTAACGACTGCCCGGTAAGAAGAAGGTGGGAGGCACTCGCGCGAGCGTCCGTGGCTTATTGCTAAGGGCGCCCCGGGGGCCTCCCGCGCTCTTCGAGCCGGGACACGCTGTCATCACGCTGTGCAGGCCAACTTACAAAGGTCCGAGCTCTCAACCGCGGAGCTGATCTCAGAGGCGAGGGAGAGGAAATTCTCCTTCGCCTTGGTCCAGGAGCCGTATACTGGCAGGACTGGGGAGATGAGGCAGCATCCAGGTACAAGAGTAGTACAATGTGCTGGGAGCCGCGAATCGCCGGTTAAGTCAGCCATTGTACTATTCGACGGCGCCATGAATGTCACCCATTGCCCGGACCTCACGACCTGCAACATAGCTGTTGCAATAGTGAGGTCCGCGGCGTGGAGGGTAGGATTGGTGTCCGTCTACCTGGAGCCGGACAAGCCCATCGAACCTTACCTGGACTTGATCGGCTCTGTTGTGGAGAGAATAGGAACTGCCAGCGTGATACTTGGCGGTGACGTCAATGCGTGGTCTTCGTGGTGTGGAAGCCGCACCACGGACGGGCGAGGACTGGCCTTGGCGGAGAAGCTGGACGAGTTGGGGCTGCACATCCTCAACTCTGGGTCTGAGCCTACCTTCGACACCTGGAGAGGAGGAAGACGGTACTCCAGCGTCGTGGATGTAACTGTCTGCACGACCGCAATGCTGGGTTTGGTGGAGAACTGGCGCCTAGCGGACGATGTATCCAGTTCGGACCACAGAGCAATTCTGTTCGACGTAAAACTCCAAAGGTCCTCAGGTATGGACGTTTGTCGCTCCACCCGGAAGTACAATACGAAAAAAGCAAATTGGGGCGAGTTTCGAGAGAAACTCGCCTCAAAGTGGAATGAAAGAGAGATAACAACTGAAGGAATTAGCAACATTACGGGTAGGAAAGAATTGGAAAAGGAAGTGGATCGTTATATGGAAACCGTGGTGGAAGCCTGTAACGAGACCATGCCTGGGATACCGAGGAGGGGTAGGACAGGATTGCCCTGGTGGTCCGAAGAGCTCTCTCGTCTCAAGCGCAAGCTTTGAGACTGAAGAGGCGGATCTCGTACGCGGCGCCAGTTCGTAGGGATTGGGTCGTGCA
Source organism: Papilio elwesi (assembly GCA_029849275.1). Lineage (NCBI taxonomy): Eukaryota > Metazoa > Arthropoda > Insecta > Lepidoptera > Papilionidae > Papilio > Papilio elwesi. The sequence goes on from CM056696.1 coordinate 127,911, forward strand.
GCAATATATCCACGCCCGAGAAGAGTACCGGTCTGAGGTAAGGAAGGCTCAGACCCGGAGTTGGAAGGAGTTCTGCCGCCGCCAGGATAGGGAGACCATGTGGGACGGGATATACAGCGTGGTTGGACGCACCGCGGTTAGGTCGGAGGAACTCCCACTCGTTCAGGACGGTAAAGTCCTGAGCGGGGAGGGAGTCGGCCGGGGCATTAGCAGCCGCCTTCTACCCGGAGGATCGGGTTGAGGATGATGACGCGGACCACACAGAAATGAGAAATACAGCGGAAAATGTAAACGTAGGGTCGCATGATGTAACATGCCACCCGCCTTTCACCATGCACGAGCTCATGTGGTCCGCGTCCAGCTTCAACCCGAAAAAGGCGCCCGGTCCCGACGGCCTCACGGCGGATATTTGCCTTGCGACAATCACCCTGTGTCCCGAGATATTCCTGGTCATATTAAACCGTTGCCTGGCTTTGTCGTGCTTCCCCAGGAGGTGGAAAGAGGCAGCGGTTGTAGTGCTGAGGAAACCCAATAAGGATAACTACACGCACCCTAAGTCGTTTAGGCCTATAGGACTCTTGCCCGTTATGGGCAAGGTCCTGGAGAAAATTATGGTGAGGCGGGTCCAATGGCACACTGCGCCAGTGATCAGCCGGCACCAGTACGGCTTTATGCCTCAACGCGGTACCGAGGACGCCCTCTATGAGATGGTTCAGCACATACGAGCCGAAGTTGAGAGGAAGAGGCTCGTTGTGCTGATATCATTGGACATAGAGGGCGCCTTCGATAACGCCTGGTGGCCGGCTGTGAGGTGCAGGATGGCCGAAGCTCGTTGCCCTGTAAACCTGAGGCGCCTGCTCGATCACTATCTTAGTGAGAGAGTAGTGCGCGTCAGGTATGCGGGAGCCGAGGCGACCCGCCAACAAACCAAAGGGTGCGTGCAGGGATCCATTGGGGGACCAACGCTTTGGAACCTGCTGCTGAATCCCCTCCTGGTGGAATTAGAGGAGATGGGTGTCCGCTACCAGGCGTTCGCTGACGATGTGGTCCTGATGTTCTCGGGGGACGGTTCCGCTGACTTTCAGGACAGGGCCAATGGGGCTCTCGAGCATGTTAGGAGGTGGGGAGTCAGAAACAAGCTAAACTTTGCGCCACACAAGACCTCGGCCATGGTTATTACCAAAAAGCTGAAGTACGACTCCCCACGTCTGAGCATGGGCGGGAGACCAATTGACCTTGTCAGACAGATTAAAATCCTCGGATTGATAGTTGACGATAGACTCAGCTTCAAGGCGCACGTCGAGGCTGTTTGCCGAAAGGCGCAAAGCCTCTATCGTCAGCTATCAACCGCGGCAAAAGTCACGTGGGGTCTGAACCCCGAGGTCATCAGGACCATATATGTTGCGGTGGCGGAGCCCATCATCCTGTACGCTGCTAGTGTGTGGGTGCCGGCGGTGGAGAGGAAGGGCATTGCACGGTTGCTAAACCAAGTGCAGCGAGGATTTGCGCAGAAGGTAGCAAAAAGCTACAGGACCGTCTCTCTGCATTCGGCCCTAGTGCTTGCTGGGCTATTTCCTCTGGACCTTCGGGTCCAAGAAGTGGCCCTTCTTTATTTAGTAAAAAAGGGTCACACCCAGCAGGTGCTGGGAGACCGGGAGCTAGAGAGACCGGTGAGATACGTAGATTCTGCGCATCCAGCTCACCGGGAGGGGCTGCAGTTCGACTGCTTGACGGACGATGACGAAGTCGCCCAGCGAGCTGCCGTCGATGTAAATATTTACACCGACGGTAGCAAAATTGACGGCAGGGTCGGCGCAGCGCTATCCATTTGGGATGGCGCTGCGGAGACTTCCTGCCGGAAATTAAAGTTGGGAAACTTTTGCACCGTATATCAGGCGGAACTGTTGGCCCTGCATGAGGCCGTGACGTAAGTTGTGAAGATGAATGCAAGAAGGTTTGGAATTTATTCCGATTCTAGATCCGCTCTAGAGACCGTAAAAAGCGCTATTACCCTCCACCCCCTCGCGGAGAATATAAGAAGATGTATGAAAGAGGCTAGAGAACAAGGGAAGGAAGTAAGGCTATTTTGGGTGAAAGCGCATGCGGGGTTGGAAGGGAACGAGAGAGCGGATCAGTTGGCCAAGATGGTCGCAATCGGAATAAAGACCAAACCAAATTATGAAAGGTGCCCCATTTCATTTGTCAAGCGACAGATCTGTCTGGATACGCTTGACAAATGGAATAGGAGGTATTTGGAAGGTGACACGGCCTCGACAACCAGGCTCTTCTTCCCCAACGTGACGAGCGCCCCCGCCACACTTCGCCACCTGGAGTTGGATCCCGTGCTGGTGCAAGTTCTGACTGGGCACGGGGGGTTCTCAGAGTATTTGCACCGTTTCAAGTGCAAGGAGAGCCCCTCGTGCATCTGTGATCCAGCACGGGATGAGAGCGTGCTGCATATTTTGACAGAGTGCCTAGTCTTCGAACCAGAGATATATGAAACAGAAATGAAATTAAACAGCAAAATTAGCAAAGAGAACTTGAGTGTCCTGATAGGTAGTAAAGACAGTAGACAAGAATTTGTAAAATACTGCAGGTCCTTGGCCCAAAGGGTCATAACCAGAAATAAAATTTAATTGTGATATTAGTTATAAGGGTGTATTCATAAGATGTATTTTTTAAAATTGATATATTAATTGTATTATATTAGCATTCTATTTTGTATTTTATTTTGTATTTTAAAGTGTAGCGTAAACAGTAATTTTTAAATTGTATATATAGTAATGTAAATGTAGTGTAGAAATAAAGACATAAATGAAAAAATTATTTACACCCGTAGACAAGGTCCCTGACCTTCAACATGTCAGGGGAACGAGAGGGCGGCATAGAGAGGACACGATAGTGAAAAAAGTACAAAAATCAGTGCAAAAACAAAAAAGTTAGAACTCAAAACGGCAAAAATTTACAAAAATGTCAAAATTAAAAGTTTCGAAAAATTACGCTGCCGAAAATAGATCTGTGACCTATCGACTTTTTCATATCAGTCGATAGCCCTTGACGAGATCCAGGGCCTCGTGCGGTCCTGGGATTTTTCTGCTGGAAAACGGCCGAGAAAAGACCAGAAATACAAGTACCGCGTGGCCACGAGGAGTCCTGGAGGAGCGTGACGTATATCACTAGATAGGGGAAGACGAGCTCAACACAGCGATGGTCCCATTAACAAAATCGGACCACTAGGACAGGAGATACAAGTGTTGCAAGAAAACAAAAAAGTGAGTGAAAGTTTGAAAAATCATAACTTAAAAAAGAAAGCGAGAAGGTACTGTTTTTATTATCTAAGTGAACTAGAAATTTAATAAGGAGTAAAAAGATACCTCTCTCGGATTTTTTAGACTAATTATTGTGAAGTTATTAAGAATGATACAATTGTACAGAATCTAATATAACATTGTACAATTGCTAATGGACTTTTAAAAAATCATTTTAAATCATTTTAATTAATTTTATTGTCATTTATAAACCGGGTAAGGTTTATTGACCCCCTATATAGTGTTTAGTAATTATATGACATATATTGAGTCTTTTGACCAATATATCTAGAATAAGTTTTTAAATAATTATATTTAAGTTTTTAAAAATTATTGACCGGGTTTATTGACCCCACTTTATACTGTGTAATTGATTATGCCGAGTTTATTGACTCGGCATACGTAGAACTAAGTTTTAAAAGCTAGAATAAGTTTTAGATTTTTACAAATTGACCTAGACTAAGTTTTAAACTTTTTAAGAATTTTAATTTGATTTAGCATTTTACATATTTTTTAATTTTTAGAAATTTTTAGATTAAAATTTTTAACTTTTTTAACTTGTATTTTAAATTTTTTTTAGAAATTTTTAAAATTTTAGACTGAAATTTTTTAAACTTTTTTAAATTTTATTTTTAAATTTTTTGAATTTTGGAAAGTTTTTTTTTTTAAAGAACTTAAAATTTTAAAATTGAATCTTTTAAGATTTTATTGTAAATAATTTTAACTTTTTTATCATTTTACTGAATTCATTGTTTTCTTTTTAAATTAGACTATAAGTGTATATTAAGTTTTAAAATAAGACGAGTTCCCCCAAGATGTTCGGCATAAGGACCCCGGTAAAGAAGGACGGAGCTCAGGACACCAGTAGGGATATAAACAGGGACGTAGCTGATCGTTCGCCTGCAGTCGATCAAAACACGCAGGTCCTGAGCGTCCGCAAGAGCGTGGGGGAGTGGGAGTCCGGCACGGACCCCACATTGCACACCCCCCCGAAAAAGGCAACCCCGGCTGAACGCAAGCGTCAGGCGACCGCCCTTGAGCATCCTAAACCAGACGCGGCGGCTGGACCCTCAGGAGGGCAAAAGGTCAGTACCCTGGACCGTGTTCAGGTTGCGCGAGGATGCTTGAACAAAGCAAAATTGCATTTGAACGGCTCGCGCAACCTGAAGACGGAGGTTAAGACGGAGGTTACAGCCGCCATAGACAAACTGTATAGCATAATAAAGGAGCTGGACGCCGACCTCAGAAAGGAAAGAGGAAAAGGCAAGAAGGGACATGAGGGGAGGAGGAGGGAGGTGGGGGATCAGGGTACTCAAACCCACGACCCCCCAGCGCCCGTCTCCACCCCCCATGACATCCCATTAGGAAAGGAGTTAGCAAGAAAACTGGAGGAGCACTCCCTGCTGCTCGAAAAGACCAGCAGGGAGATGGAGAGCCTGAGGTCGGCATTAAAGGACTCTAGCGTGCTGGGTTCCTACGCAAGCGTGGTAGCCGGGGGGACGAAAAGACCGCCGCAGAGTGGGGCGGCCACACACTCCGTGGCGGTCACGTCCAGCGACGACAAGGATACCGGGGACCAAGTTATTGACAAAATACGGAAAGTTGTAGATGCCACCAAGGAAGGTATTAGGATAGACAGGATCAAGAAAGTTCGTGATAGGAAAGTCATACTAGGTTGCGGCACGGAAAGGGAGCTGGTTCGTGTAAAGGAGAGGCTCAAGATGGCCGCGGGAAGTTTGAAAGTGGAAGATGTGAGGAGTAAAGACCCCCTGATTGTCCTGATGGACGTTCTCTCCTATCACAAGGACGAGGAGGTGATCAGGGCAATCGGGTGTCAAAACAAAGAGCTGCTGAAGGGAATAGAAGGTGAAAGTATGAGGATGGAAGTGAGGTTCCGCAGGCGGGCCAGGAACGAACATACGTGCCACATGGTCCTCAAAGTGTCACCGCGGATATGGAAGAGATTTACGGAAGCGGGAACTGTGCATGTAGATCTACAGCGAGTTAGGGTGCGCGACCAGTCCCCCCAGTGCAATGCACAAGGTGCCTAGGGTACGGACACACCAAGCGACATTGCGGGGAGTCTGTGGACTCGTGCTGTCACTGTGGTGGGCCGTACCTTGGTGCACAGTGCCCCGACCGGCAAGCCGGAAAACCACCGTCCTGTCGCAACTGCGCAATCGCGAAGATCGACAGGAGGGATCACACAGCATTCAGCGAAGAATGCCCGGTGAGAAGGAAGTGGGAATCCCTGGCGAGGTCGTCAGTGGCTTATTGCTAAGGGCACCCCAGGCGTACCAAGTTTCCCTTCCACCGGGCGGCCCCAGTATCGCGTCGTGCAGGCGAACCTGCAGCGACGCGACTGCAGAACGACGTACAGCTGATGAAGAATGGAAGGGTATTGGAAGGGGCAGAGTCGGCCAGGAGCCTTGCAGAGGCGTTCTTCCCGGACAATGATCCGGAAGAAGATGACGCGGACCACAAGGAAATAAGAAAACAGGCGGAAAAGGTGAATGAAGGGTCACATGATGAAACATGTGACCCACCCTTCACGATAGACGAACTAATGTGGTCCGCGTCCAGTTTTAACCCGAAGAAGGCTCCTGGCCCGGATGGACTCACGGCCGATGTATGCATGGCGGCGATCGCCCTCAGACCGGAGATGTTCCTGGCTCTAGCCAATAAGTGCCTAGGCCTCTCTAGCTTCCCCAGGAGGTGGAAAGAGGCAGCAATTGTTGTCCTGCCTAAACCCGGTAAGGAGACCTACACGCAGCCCAAGTCTTATAGACCGATCGGGCTTTTGCCAATTTTTGGAAAAATATTAGAAAAGATGGCTATAAGACGCGTAAGGTGGCACACTGCACCGTTGATCAGCGGGCGCCAATACGGATTCATGCCGCAGCGCGGCACCGAGGACTCCCTCTATGACAAGTTGACACACGTTAGAAATAACCTTAGAGCAAAGAAAGTCACAGTGCTCGTGTCACTTGACATAGAGGGAGCCTTCGACAATGCGTGGTGGCCCGCTGTCCGGTGCAGGCTGGCCGAGACCCGGTGCCCCGCAAATCTGAGGCGCCTGATCGATAGGTATTTTAGCGAAAGATCGGTGCGCCTCAGGTTTGCGGGAGGGGAGGCCACCAGAAGTGCCACAAAGGGCTGCGTGCAGGGCTCCATCGGGGGGCCTGTCTTTTGGAACTTGCTGCTGAATCCCCTCCTGGTGGAGCTGGATAGCGCGGGTGTCCACTGCCAGGCTTTTGCCGACGATGTGGTTCTGATGTTCTCCGGGGACGACACCGCAGACATCCAAGACAGGGCCAATGAGGCTCTCGCACGTGTTCAGAGGTGGGGAGTCCGCAACAAATTAAGATTCGAGCCACAGAAGACAAAGGCCATAGTCTTCACAAAAAAGATTAAATACGACTCCCCACGTCTGAACATGGGCGGGAAGCCCATTGAGCTCGTCAAGAATATCAAAATCCTGGGCCTGACAGTTGACGATGGACTCACCTTCAAGGCGCATATCGCCAACGTGTGCAAAAAAGCACAGGGAATCCATCGTCAACTGTCAAGAGCAGCCAGAGTCTCGTGGGGTCTCAACCCGGAGATCGTCAGAACCATATACGTGGCAGTGGTTGAGCCCGTCATCCTTTACGCGGCCAGCGCGTGGGCGCCGGCGGCGGAAAGGAAGGGGACTAAAGTGTTGTTGGACCGGGTGCAGCGGGGATTTGCACAAAAGATTGTAAGGGCGTATAGGACCGTGTCTCTGAACGCGGCCCTAGCACTCGCTGGGTTACTTCCTCTGGACCTAAGGGTCCAGGAGGCGGCCCTCCTTTACCAAGTAAAGAAGGGCCACACCCAGCGGGTGCTGGGAGACTTGGAATTAGAGAGGCCGGTCCTGTACGCCCGGACAGTCCACCCCGCGCACCTGGAGGGGCTACAGTTCGGCAGCCTGGCGGACGGTGACGAAGGGGCCCGGCGAGCTGCCGTCGATGTAGACATCTACACCGACGGCAGCAAAATTGACGGCAAAGTCGGCGCGGCGCTATCCGTATGGAATGGCGTCGCGGAGACATATTTCCGGAAATTAAAGCTACACCGTATATCTGCACCGTATACCAGGCGGAACTGCTGGCCCTGCACGAGGCGGTGAAGTTCGCATGCGCGGACTCGAGGTTGGGCTTTGGGATTCATTCCGATTCTAGATCGGCCCTTGAGGCAGTGACGAGCGTCGATTCCCTCCACCCACTCGCGGTGGATACAAGGAGAAGAATAATAGAGAGTAGAAAGAAAGGGAAGAATATAAGATTGAATTGGGTGAAAGCGCACGTGGGGGTGGAGGGGAACGAAAGAGCCGACGAACTTGCCAAGGAGGCAGCAATCGGAATGAAGACCAAACCCAACTACGAGAAATGCCCTGTTTCATTCGTCAAGCGACAGATCCGTCTGGACTCGCTTGACGAATGGAACAGGCGCTACAGGGAGGGGGACACCGCCTCGACGACCAAAGTCTTCTTCCCGGACGTCGTGGCTGCCTACCCCATCCTGAGAAAAATCGAACTGGACCAGAATTTAGTGCAAATACTGACGGGGCACGGAGGGTTCTCCGAATACCTGAACAGGTTCGGGTGTAAGGGGAGCCCTTCGTGCATTTGCGAACCCGACAAGCAGGAATCTGTGCTGCATCTCCTGACCGAATGCCCTGTTCACGAAGCGGAAAGGGCAGACTGCGAGATTGAGATGGAGAAGAGAATTAGCCCAGAAAATATAAACGAAATTATAAAAGACAACAAGAAAAGAAAAATATTCCTAGCATACTGTATGACGGTGGCGTGTACTGCTATAGAAAGAAATAAGACAAAGCAGAATCTGTGATATTAGGCTAAGGGTATATTGTGATAGTAATTTAAAATTTTTAAGGTATATTAACTGGTTTTATCCGTTTATTTAAATTGTAAACTGTATTTTAGTTAGTTTGTTTTAATTGGTTTTATTGAATTGTAAATAGTGTTAATTGGATCAAATTATATTAAAATAACATTTTTAAGTAAACACAAATGTATTAGATAATAGTGGTAACAAAAATTTTAAATTTTAGAAAATAAAGAAATGTGCTGAAAAACTTATTACCCTAGCAAAAAAGGTCCCTGAAAAGAATATCAGGGGGAACGAGAGGGTGGCATAGAGCCGCCAAAAAAAAAAAAAACCTAACCTTTAGTAAAAAACAAGAAAACTCGAAATAAATTTATTGAACATTGTAAAACCATAGCTGGAAAATTAATTTACAAAAATAAAACATAAAGCCGAACACGGAAAAATCACATTGTACCTTATTCTGACTTTAGCTTATAAGATATTTATTGTAATGTACCATTTATTCTTTAAGATTATTTTTTTTTAAAATTGTTATTGTAATTAGTTTTTAAAATTTTGACATGTATAAAATTTTAAGTAGTTGTAAGAAATTGTACCTGATTTTTTCTATCAAATAAAGCTTATAAAGTCTCTGGCATCACTGCGCTAGGGGAACGAGAGGGCGGCATAGAGCCGCCCACAAAAAAAAAAAAACCTAACCTAGCCCCCGAAACCAAACTTCACTAGATCTTAAGGTTAGTGAACCATTTGAAGTTCATAAAATACTTGATAATGACCGCTATTGCGTAAAGAAGGTGGTTGGCAGAGGACGTCCTCGTAAGGTTGCACAGACCAGTTACGTCTTGCTCCACGGTCATCCGTCATGCTCATCGGTGGAGAATTAATCATCCACCCAAGAAGGTTTCTGTTTCAAATTAACCCCTTCCATCAACCTCTCGAGAAATATGCCGATCATCAAAATAAAATAGTAAGTACATATTCTTATTACTATTAAACTACTACCATTAAGACTGAGGAATCCACGAGACCCTCCGAGATATCTACGAGATCCTACGAGAATCTACGAGACCCTACGAGACCCTACGAGATTCTACAAGACCATCCGAGACATCTACGAGACTATGAAAAATCTACGAGACCAATATTCACAACAATCATAACATTCATGATTGTTTGTTTAGTAATTTATTCACAACATACATTGCTGATTAACACTATAGGTTACCGATTAGTGACAAGTTGCTTACAGATAGCGAACTCGGAGAAGTACTTTTCAATGATTACAGATGAATAAACAGGTTTCTACGAAGCTGGTGCAGAGCGCGCACCGCCTGTCAGCATGGCCGTATCGGCGTGACCATCTTATAAAAATATCCCATTATTGAAATTAATTAAATAACTCTTGTAAATACGTTCTTAAAATCGATTGATTAATTAAAACTTCATTTATTGTAATTTTTAGATTTTCAAACACGTTATTGCAAGTCTCATGAGGGTGTAAATAAGAATGTTCAGGCGGCATCAACAATCTCAGTACGACCGCCGGAGTGTTCAGAGCTCTTCAAGGAGGCAAAGACTCTGCTAAGAAATATCAGGATATTCATCAAAGGCTGCGTTTCATTTAAGGATGAGCAATGCGAAAAATAAAGTCAGTGGTGCTACCACCACTGACGTTGTGTGTTTTTTAAACACTTCGGGCGACGCTCACCCGACATATAAAAAAAACATTGTTTTAGGTTTTATTGCATTTATAAAGGGCCCTAATAATAGTTATTCTCGAATATCTACCATGTACAGACAGCGATCAGTTACATTTTTTATGTATATAACAATACATTTTTATTATATGTGTTCAAATATTTATAAAAGTCTACACTTTTTATTTGGCCAATAGTATTGAAAAAATTGTTTTTGATTTATAAGCGCCATCTAGTTTCCAACGTTTGACAATTTCAAAGTAACAGATGATTATCGTACTCGTTCGCATTTGTTCCGCAAATAAAAATCAAATGTCTATTTTAATGTGTTCTTATGTGTTATTTGATATTTAAAGTAATACTAAATTTAGTTACTTTGATTATCTTTTGGTTTTCTGATTGTATATTGCCGCATTTCGTTTGTTAATTTGTACACAGCTACTCGTAACGCCATCTAGTTTTGACGAATAAAGTAATACAACGAATAAACAAATTTTCTTTACTATGGGATAGGACCCCGCGATAAACTTTCAATCATCATCTTTTTAAAGATCGTAATATAACTAATAAAATATAACTAAAAGTTCAACCTTTTCAACTGAACAGTTATTTTATATCATTTTTATCGGACAAATGTTTGACATGGTTCTTTAAATTGATATAACTTTTTTGTTTATAAACCGACTGAGATAAAACAAACACTAAATGTTAAGTGAAGCTTACCACAATACATTAGTGAAAACCGCACCCAAATTAGTTAAGCAGTTTCTGAGATTAGCGGTTACAAACGCACAGACAAACAGACAAAAATTCTAATAATCATTGTTTTGGGTTTTATTGCGTATATAAAGACCCGCCGTGATAGTTTTTCTCAAATATCTTCCATGTACAGACAGCGACCAGTTATTTTTATTATATGTATAGATTGATTTTTAGCCGTATTAATAATTTTACCAGTGAAACGAGCATTAGCCTCTCCAACATTAATCGACATGCCCACATTTTTCTGCCGAGTGGATTGAAGTCATGAACGATAAAACTATTTTGACTTACAATTGAAAATTCCTTAGCTGGTTGACGAAAACGTAGTCGATGTAACCCAAGGAACCCTTGTATCATCTTCATTGCCGCGCTGGTACGGTAATGTTAATGAATTCGTGGTATTCTGTCCGCAAACCGTATGACTTGCAACAGTATTTTGGCCAATTATACTACTCTTCATTAACGACTATACACTCGTTTTTCCACGAGTTCATTTTTCCGCACTAAGTAACGTTAACTAGATTCTTTTAATTGAATTAAAGGTTCATAAATGTTGTACGATAATCTGCTAGAAAACGTTTATAAAATTGTTCGAATACAGATTCTCAATTGAAACAACAGTACTGAAACTAAATCACGTCAGGATCGATAACGGTAAACCTGTATATCACACAAATGATCACCATTTCAGGACCGAACTATACTCTCAAGTTAAGTTATCAAAATTAAGGGTATATGTAAATCTCGGCAGCTTAACATCGTAAACCTTAGAAATACTAAATTAAGCCCCGGTCTTATTTTTACCGTGGTACCCGATCGGCGGTAACCTTTTAAGGCAACATTACGTTCACATTTAAGCACAAAATATGTGTGGCGCAATCTCAGCAACAGACGTCAGAATAGAAAATAGTAATTAAATCAGGAAAACTAACCACGATTTAATTTTCGGCTGCTGGGTTGTCAAAAAAAAACCTACATGTACAAGTTTTCGTACTCACAATTCGTCCTTTCATGAACTTGCAAATGATTTTTTTTAACCTTACTGATTTGCAATGCAGTTAGAACGCTACACACTTCTGATGATATCGCACACTGGTTGTAGCTTAATATTTCCATTACACAACTCACTGTACACACTATACACGACTACGTATAACAATCAGTCGAGGCTCGGGCCTCGAGAAGTGTTGTCACGACCGTTGACAGAAGTACAAACTGAGTCTCCTTCCTTTGACAAGTGTTTATAAAGACTCTTGCTGTCTAAAGTCAGCTACGCAACTTTACGTTTCAGTACCGTACTCATATATTTCTGGTAAACCGGAAACGTCAGCGACAACAAGAAGTTGACAATGTTAATTTTCTTGGAATAAAAACTGACACACACTTAAACTGGAAATCGAATATTGACAAAACGAATAAGAAGATATCTGCTATGTTCTATCTTTATCTCTCGGTCTACATCAGTAAGTGTTTCAAAGTGTTATTCTGGCTACGTCTATCCATAGCTAACATACGGTAAAGTATTCTGGGGCAACGCAACTAACATTCAAGAAACCTTCGTATTACAGAAGCGATGTTTACGCATAATATATGAGGTGCAGAGAAAGTCTAAGGAGCATATTTAAGGAAAGGAGAATTTCAACATTAACATGTATAAATATTTTGGAGTTGTGTCTTTTAACAAAAACCAATTACGAATTTTTCCAACCTAAATCTACAGAAGGCCGTAATTTACGCTCCCGTTATAAAAATAATCTCAAAATGCCAAATATAAAAAATCTAATGTATTTAAAAAGCGCGTTTGTCACCGCAACTAGAGTTTACAATCATTTGCCTATTCATATAAAGACACTGAACAGTAAACTGTTTAAATTTAAACTGAAGAGCTGGCGGCTGGAACCTTCATTTTATTCTACTGAGGATTTTTTTAAATAAAGGCACACAAATGAATACTACATATATTAAGTTGTTGCTCTGAGCTTGCATTGCTTGTGTTTTTTATTTTGAATTGAAATTTTAAGATTGTCGCATTAATTTTATACCTAGCCACTATCATATTGCACGCCCGAAGGGGTAGCTGTTGATACCTAGATTACATGCCTATACCAGTGTACAGTTTGCAATAAATGAATTTAATATTATAACAAAAATCTTATAAGGTTTGTATGGAAATGGCGCCAAAAACTGTTTTGCTCCTTTACCCTGTTATTACCGCTATACTATGTAGTTTTATGCGTAGATTCATAAAATGTTATTAGAACAACGCTATTCGTTAACAGATTTTCGCAAAACCCGAAATCTTACTTCTATCTATTATTGGGTTTAGGCAGTAATTCAATACAACTCTTATTAGATTTCCTTATAAACGCAATATATTTGTTCACAAGTGACATTAGTCTATTCGTAGGAGAACAAAAAACGACTCAAGCAAATAAGAATCTTTGACATTTCTGGAAGCCGCAACAATACGTTTACATATATATATTTGAACCACTTCGTCAATTTATTTATTCAACAGGCTGTTTTATTTTACAAGTTATTAATACTAAAGATTGTAAATTTATAAAATAACAAGCCTTTGCCTGCGGATTCGCCCGCGTCAAAAAGAAATCATCGGTTCAGTGATTAATGAGTGAAAGCGTAAAAAAAACTTGAATAAACAAACAAACTCACTTTCCTATTTATAATAATAGATAGCAATAACGACGGTTCTTTTTAACTTGTCTCATCGACCTTACAATGTACATTATATAACACATTGGCCAGCACTACCCCGAGGTGCCGACATCAGAATGGTGCGCTCATTTTTTAAATTTCTTTGTACTTGTGCGCGTACACAGAGTTTCGTGAGAGAAATATGAAAAGTTCACCCGACATTCGAGCCCGGTGTAGACCTCAGTCACAAAAAACGAGTCTTGGCAGACGTCATCGCTACAGGTTGGTTGGGGTTACCTCTCTGCTACTTGGAACGCTTCTCTGGAACTGTCTGAGGGCTCAACGCCCATGTAGATATAATTCAACGAAGAATATCGGGCTACTAGTATTACCAGCTCATTGAAAAACATATATAAGTATGTCAGGGGGCGCTAAACTGTCGTTATCCGACGTCGGCGGTTCAAGGTAAATGTATCTACCATTTGTTTATGTTCACTTAATAACTTACTGACGCCTGCCGCCTGCAGCCTGCAGCCTGCAGCCTGCCGCTCGAACTGGACTTGGGTTATGATAAATAAAACAACTTCAGTCAGAATACTCTCAAAGAGTTAAATTACTTTGTTCTTAGAACTTGAAATTTTCACGTCACATACATTGGCACCTTGGGTTTTGTTTTTTTAAATGTATATTAAATACTTCATTTAAGCAACTTCTCTCTTAAAATATATCTTTTCTTTTTTTATATCATATGTTTAGGTACTGTAGTCGTGAATCACAAAGTAACACAGGAATGTCGAACGAATACTGTACAACACGCACGCACACACGTTGCACCCAGGCGCCCACACACAATCTTTAAGATGCAATAACCTAAGTTGTACTTGTATTACCTAAAAATAAATTAACTCGCTCGTCAACTCTGCTCCATCTATAACGAACGGGCCGCCTGCTGAGTCACGAGTAGTCTTACTAGGCAAGCAACGACCTGTATAAACTAAACGATTTATAGACAAAATATAAATATAGTTAACACCTAACATCACAACAGGGAACGAGGAACGGAGAGCGCTCCGCAACTGATAAAGAGATATACAAAAATAATACTTCGCAAAGACTCCTACTACTACTACTACGTCACGGACGAGATCACGGCAGCGGCGGCGGCTTGTCTGGCGCGCGCCCGTCCGCCGCCAGCAGCCGGTCTAGCTCCTCGTCCTCATAAAACACAACGAAGTGCTCCGGCTTTGCGACCGCTTCGAAGATGGAGCACACGGAGGGCTTCACGTTGTAGAAGTAGAGCGGCTGGTGCCGAGCGTGGAAATCGGCGGTGAGCTGCTCGATGCTCTTGGCGGCCGTGTAGTCCGCGCTGTAGATGTGCGTGCACTCGAGCACCACGGGCACGGCGCCCCCTGCCGCGCACTTGTTCACCAGCCGGCGCACGTACTCCACGGAGGGGAACATCAGGCACCGGTCGGGCGTGATCATCAGGTACTCCACGCCGCCTTCCGTCTGTAACATTGCACACATAACGTTAATACTCATGACCGCGGACAGACGAGCGAGGCGAGACCTTTACGAGTCGAACCGTCTCTTGTCACCGTCACGGCTAATTTAGAAACACTAAGGCCGTGGCCGGTAATGTCGCAGTCCATTGTATCGTCAACCAAGAACCCTTGTGTTGCGTGAGTTGTACGCGGTGAAGACGTTGTCCCGTTGTTATTGTTGTAAAGTTAAGGCACGTGCGGGGATTGTACCAATATTCACGCTCATAACCTGACTTATGTCAGTTGCACAAATACTCGCTATATTCTTAGCCTATGTGTATCTTTGGTTTCCGCATATTTAGACCGGGACGGTTTACCTTGAGCAGCTCCACGGAGAGCTTGGGCCGGGCGGCGTGGTACAGAATGAAGATGATGTTGACCACGACGCCGGTGAGGATGCCCAGCTCGATAGGCAGCGTGAGGCACAGCACGAACGTTCCCACGCCCGGCACCAGGTCCAGCTCTGAGGCGTCATACACTCTCGGTTAGTAAATACAATTTAAAATACGTATATAAATCGCACATCTTTCATCTAACGTAACTTGGAATTTTTGAAATTCTCTGCTGTAATGTAATGCATGCATGCATTTTATACATATTGTCCTCCCTCTAGAATATTTTTTGAATGAAAAAAAAATGAATTGAAAACGCGTTAAAATCCGTTGCGTAGTTTGAAAGATGTAAGAGAACAGACAGACAGAATTGTTAACAGACTTCAATAACAAAAAGCAAGTGTCAGCCAAGGTAGGTCTGTAACTACCACTGGGGCACTGTCGACACGAGTTCTCGGGGTTCCTGTGTTTGGTAGCGATCGGATCAACATAATTAGTGGTACCCGGGCGAAGCCTGGCGGGTCACTAGTCTAGTATAAAGTTCATTCGTAAAATAGTTTTATTAAGGCATCCTCGTATATCGGTATTTCCTTGTCTGACGCCGACTCCAAACCTAAATATGATTAACAATTGATTCTTATGTTTACTTACGTTAAATTATTCTATACTTTTAGTGCATTGTTTGTTATTGAATATAGTTTTGTTGAAGTCGGTTTTGTTTTTGTTAAACAAAATTGTTTTTTATACTATTTAAAGATGTTAATTTTTTGAGATAAGGTTAATCTTAAAAGTGTGTATATTTTAATATTTATTAATTTCCACGGAACTATTATAACAAAAAGTATATATACGTTTTTTTCTATGACTCGGTATTTGGAGACGCATGCCGCGGTGTTAGATGAAAACCGGTAGTTACGCCGCGATATGGGGAACATCGCCCGCCTGACTTTTAATTCAAACAAATAAAACGCTTCGAAGGATTAAATAAAGAAATCAAGATTTTTTTATGGAATATTCCTACTTCACGCCTGTCTTCTGTGAGGTCGTGGTATTTCACCGATTGAGCCGGCCCTGCAGTGCAACAGATGTTGTCCTTGCGGGCTCTACCACTGTCAAAATTAATACGAACTACATAGAACGTTAAGAATACCAATAGCTTCGAGGATAACCATGATTCGATTTTTTTTTTTTATCTTGACACCGACGTCTGCATACCGAGCTCACACGAGCACTCACTTTTTGCGCGCCACATCGGCTTGATGACGTCGTACTCCACCATGAACAGAATGGCGGAAATGATGACCGCCGCAAGCGCCGCCTTCGGGATGAACTCAAAATACTGCGTAAAGAACTGTAGAGCCAGTATCACCATCGCGCCTGAAAGGAGTGCAAGGGCGCTTGAATTTTAAAGACAAATGGTATTTTTAAAACCTGAGCAATAAGAACTATTTAACGATATCGTTGAAATGAGAAAACGCAGAGGCCAGTAGACGAACAACTCACCTGTGTAAATTCCGTTGAACGTGGTCTTGACCCCGGAGCCGTTGGAGACGACGGAACGCGCCAGCGAGCCGCCGCTGGGGTAAGCCTGCATGAACGAGTTGCCGACGTTGACCACGCCCAGCGCTATCATCTCCTGTGTGGCGTCGATAGTGCGGCCGTCGGAGAAGGCCTTGCAGATGGCGATGTCCTCCAGCAGCACGATCAGCGGGATGACCAACACCCCGGAACCCAGCTCCGACACCATCTCCAGGAAGTCAGCCGTCGTATTGTCGGCGCGTACGTAGCTGAAGGGCGGCAGCTGCGGCACCGGCACGCCGGACGGGATGCCGCCTACGCACAGGCAAACGCCACGCGCTCGTTACACAATGCTTATTATCAACTAAATTAATGGTTTGTGTGAACAATATTACGAATGAGAGATGGAGTTTGCGTTACCTCAGGCACATGATGTTATTAAGCTAACGACCACTATCTAAATAGCATACTAGCACCGAGACTACCGGCGATCTAAACCCAAAGCGGCTACCGACTACTACTGCTTCTAGTGAGACTACACAATCGTTTATGGAAGCTAAATCGAGAGCCGATACTGACCGCCTCGCACGTTATCGGCTGCGGTGAGCATAAACAGAAAGCCACCGTCACGTTACATACGACAGGAGCGCAAACACTTAACAAATTAATAAACAGAAATGATACTAACCCATGAGCCTGACCGGGGAGGAGCCGTGCGCGGCCACGAACCAGAAGCCGAGCGACCCGGTCGCTACCACCACGATGGCGTTGCGGCACGTCCCCAACAGCCACAGGCACTTGGTGAGAACCTTCTGCCGCGTGCTGGGCCCGCCATCCGTCTTGGCCCCCAGTTTAACCATTCCAATTCTCTATAAAAATGTTATATTTTTTTATCATTTATACGTACTTGTACTTGTGGTATTAATAATTTAAATTTTTTAACATGAAATACACTGTTATATTTTGCTCGACTAGGACTCACCCTCATCAGCAGTAGCAACGCAATGCATATGAACCCGAGGACGGGGTCCCAGAGCGAGGCGCCGTGCAAGTTGCGGAAGATAGAGATCCACTGTTGCAGGAAGGTGCTGCCGGTGACGGTGATCGCGAACAGGTCCTTAACTTGCGAGGTGGCGATCATGAGCGCGACCGCCGACGTGAAGCCCGAGGACACCGGCCCGGAGACGAAGTTGATGAGGAAGCCGAGGCCGAGCACTCCCATGAGGAGCTGGACGAGGCCCGTTAGGAAACTAAGTAGGATGGCCTTTTCCACGACGCCTTCGGCGACCTGCCAGGTGAGTAGCGAGGCTATGGCGGTGGGCCCGGCGGGTACGGCGCGGCAGCCGCCGAGCACGATGTAGATAAAGCAGCCCAGGAAGGAGCCGTAAAGGCCGTGCTGCGGCGGCAGGCCCGCGATGTTGGAGTACGCCAGCGACTGCGGGATCACGGTCAGGCCCACCGTGATACCGGCGATCAGGTCGCCGAGGGCTTTCTCCGCATTGTACCTGTCGTCATACCATTCTGCTACATTTCATGCGGTAGCATGTGCTGTGTGACAGCTTTTCCTGCGCGGCGCAGCCTCGAGCTAACAATATGAGCAACATCTGTTTCAACTAGCATGCTGGCAAATCCTTTTAGAGTTTTAGGGAATATTCGAAAAAAAGCAACTTTCCTAATACAATATAAAACATGGCTACACGGATGTAGCCATGTTTTATATTGTATTAGCTTCATCTTGTTTTTTTTTAAATCTCAAATGTATAGAAAGAATTTAGGTTAAGAATATGAGCAGCTGTGGAATGGTAGCTTGACATTACTTTGGCGATTCATAACGAATATAAAACAAACTTTGGGAATTGTATCTAACATTTGACAGGAGCGTACTTGTCCTTGTTGCTGCTAATTTCTGTATGTTTATGTATTGGACTCTTACTTCATTTTATCTACGTTTAAAATAAGTATCAAGAAATACGATAATTTATACATTACTGCCTGTTCCCGCGACACACACATCATACGAAAGTTAATTTAAATTTCTAGTAAGAGTCATTATGGAACATCCATACAGACAGACGAAAATTTTAAAAAATGCATTTTTGTTACAAGTACCGTATATACATCATGTATATTGAATATGGAAATGTTATTTTGATATTACATACAGACACTTCAATTTTATTTATAAGTACAGATTAATGTGTATTTAAACTCAAACGCGCGACCAGGGAAAACAATACATTTAGGTTATTATTGTGGCCCTCCAAAAATTTGGAAAATAAACTTAAGCGAAGCCGCGTGTAATAGTTAAGGATGGCCTATAAAGCCACAATAGAAATTGTAACCGAAAACTTAAAAAAAACTGTAAAGGCCCGCTAGAAAAACGTTACCCACCTCCTGTCAGTTGAGCGTAAATAAAATAAAACTGTATCTTCCAAAAAAAAAGGATTTGGGTCAAGAAATTACCTGTGGGCTTTTGTTGACGACGTCAGGTAGGCGAGGGCAAAAAAGAGTTTTACAGACCGGCAACCTATCATCCCGGGTCCCGACAGCCTCTACTAACATTTTCTCAACTCACTAACTCACTAACCTTTTAAGCGTAGCGATTCATTTTTAGACAAATTCCAAAACGATTAATACATTTCCGCTTAATGAGGAACAACAATATATTAAACTTCATTATATACCTATTTGTTGTAGGAATTTATAAAAAAACAGCTGTACATATTATTACTGTACTTATAGAAAATAATTACAACTACCTCGGTCCGAAACGGATAGTTGCTAGCTTTGATAACATAACCCTATTTACAGCAAGCCGCGGCATTTCTTTGTATCTAATAAGATCTTAAACGCAAAAATACAGAGCACGCATGTTCACCGTCCCTAACGTTAGGTCTTCATGGCAAAACTTAAGTTTACCTGTTACCATTACCAAACACTTAATAATGTACCTTGAAAGTTTGCAAACATTTTTACAGTCACCGAGTATGAGTCAATTTATATCGGCCTTAAACATTTTACCTAAATAAACATATTGATAGGATACTCACTGGGGCAGCCAGGCGGTGATGGGCACACGCTTGTGCAGCGTCTTGCGGTTGAAACGCCGCCGCAGCGCCGCGCGCCATCCCTCGCCCGGCGCGCCGTCCGACACTGCCGAGTCAAACATTACGCTCACAAGTCCACGAGGCAAACACCTCCGCTGACACGCCGGAAGTCTTTTGTGTAATCAGTATGTCAAACAAAATTTGTCGATATAAATTAATGTTATTAAAAATCATGCGCACACGCAAGCAGCACGCGACGCACTAGATTAGAGACCAGACTGGTACTGCACCGTGCGCCCGTAGTGTGCCGGCCGTGCGGGGATCGCGGGGGTTGTAAGGGCGGGCCCGGGGAGGCGCGGGGGTGTGGCGGTCAAGCTCATGGCCGCGCTGACACAATCCACGATTAATCCGTATTTACGTTGATACGCACCGTGTCAGTAGGAAAACCACAACAGTATACGGAGGTGAATAATTACCAGTGGTCGATGAACATTTTAATGTGGCTGCAAATTTAGTTGTAGTGTGTTGTGTTTAGTTGTATGTTGAGTGTAAATAGTCGTGTGCTGGGAATGGCTCGGAGAAAGTGTTAAGTTTTTAAATTATATCGATGTGAAACTCGCTCCGCGAACGCGAGTACGGGCACCAAGCAAATTTTGGATCGCTGCAGATAGAATGGGCTTACGAAAACCAAATTCTAAGTCGCCAAGACAATCAGAGAACGCAAATAAAGTACGAATTTTGGGATTTTAGTTCTTTCGTGACAGGTTTTGCACGTTGAGCAGAATTTTCTTTGACAATTCTTGCAGCTCAGCACATTGTCACACGTGATCGATTCACGCACAATTAATATTGGTATAAGCGACAAGCGTTGACAACAGAGCCAATTATTACGCGATGGTAATAGAGAACAAACTAGCTGTTTAAAGAAAACAAACGGCGTGAGTTTATTAAAGAGACTTTTGTTTGACATTACTCTGATATATTCGTTTAATGGTCGCCAAAGTTTTAATACAAAATCTTCAAGATGTGCTGGAACGATTACCAATACGATTAAATTAATTATGGGTAATTACAAGATCTGCGTTCAAGATGTGAGGGCTCTTTATCAATGACTTCGTCGTTGAATTCCAGCGGGCCATACACAGCGGCCCCAGTGTCAATCATGGGCTCGGCAGCCCACGACGCGACGGAGCGGGTATACATTACATAATATGCGTTTGACTCACGTATGTAGTCGTTGCTGGCGTGCTTGTCGTCGGGCGGCGGCAGGGAGCCGGAGGAGGCGTTGTGCTTGCGGCGCGGGATCATCCTGCAACACGGTCGCGGTCAGTGCGCGCCTTGACAACATAGTATTTGTGGTTGTGTAGAGCTCGCAACAACAACATCTGTTGCACTGCAGGGCCGGCTCGACCGGTGAAATATGATTTTGTGTTTCGTCTGATTAGGTGAGGTGCAAAGGGTAGTAGTATGGAAAGGAGAAATGGATTGGACGTGGGGAGGGGAATGAAAAATCCTTTTACATCCATCTCCTCCTCTACCCATTTAATGTAGGCAACGCATCTGCAACTCGTTTGCTTGTTGCGGATGCCTATGGGTAGCGGTCACTTAACATCAGGTTACCCGCTTGCTTGTTTGACTTCTACCATTAAAAATGATATCAAATTTATATATTGTCCTTATTTGAATCCACTAAACCTAAAGTTATCCGCGTTAGTTTGAGCGGCGCCAAGCTAGCGAAATGTTAAGTATACCGAGGTGTAACGTTACCAGTCGGCAAGCGATTATGTAAATTAATTGTCATGGAGCCCATGCGGGTTGGAAATATTTTAAAAGTGAATTGAACGCAATGCATAAAATAAACGTAACACTGAAGGCCTGCGCTGCCTTGTGTAACAGAAGATTTTAAATCATCGGTAAGTCGGTAACCGACCGATTGCGTCCGCCCGGGGCTTCTCGACGACTTACTGTAGGAACAACCAAGCAAGAAAACGAAAAGAACGAAAATAAATTATTTTTATGGCCATCCTCGGGAGAGGCCTGGGACATTGAAAATGCCTTGGGTTTGACCGCAACGAGATTTTTGCATCGTTTAGAAAAAGCATTTTTAATTTTCCTCGTTGTTAAGTTTTGTCTTTTTCACCTGTTTTTATTTTTTAGTTATTTTTTATTTTATTTTAGTCGTTAAGTAGTTATGACGTACAACTTAGCAGACATCGTGTACAAGACTCGTATACGGCAACATAGCCAGGTGAGCAGGCCAGTCAGCGCTGCATGCGACGGGCGATCGCCTGACGCAGCGTCGCGCTATCAATTTCCACAAAATACCAGACAGTGTCCGAGGTATAGACACCCGCTAAGATATTAAAGTAGACGCCCTCTTGACCGTGCAGGCACGAGGCATGAGGCATCGACCAGCGCGTGCACACTTCTACATCTTATGTTTTATTCAGAACACCAAGACAACTGAACACACACACACACGAACCGGACGAAAAACTTCGTAAATGTATAAAAAGTATAAGTTCCGTTAGCATATATAAACTTAAATTACAGCATGTTATGACAGGTATGAGATTGCATACCGCAAAAACTCCCATTCATTGAAGCTTTAAGCAAAATTGAGTATTTAAATCATGAAACTGACTGACAGTAAGTGTAATTAAAACGATAGTAAGGCGACAGAATGGTAGCTAATGAACCTACCTAATACAAAATAAAATGTAAACTATCATTATATGTAGATAAGTGTTGGTTTTAGAAAGTTAACCAATCATTAATATAGTTTTTAGCTATCGACATAGGTAATATTACCAACTGTCGGCAGAGCTAAAGGTAAATTACCAAAAAATTCTTTATAGGCACGTAATAAAAGAAACAAAACTTAAAAAAAACAACAAATATACTAAAAAGTATAAAAAAAATTACGCAAGTAAACATAAGAATCAATTCTTAATCATATTTAGTTTTGGAGTCGGCGTCAGACAAGGTGGGTCTGTAGTTACCCTAGTACCCTCACTAGGGTAACTAGGGGTACTTTAGACGCGACCTCCCGGTCCTAAGAGGGTGGGGTAGGGGAAACACGAGTGCGATTTTCATATAGTCTATTTAACTATATTGATAAATAAAATTGAAGTGTCTGTATGTAATATCAAAATAAAATTGCCATACTCAATACACATGATGTACTTACACTGTCTGTTCCGGGTTCTCTCCTAGTAGACCTAATAAATGCGCTGCGCATATGAGACAGCGTCGTTTATACGAGGCAAACGAAGATCGCCTATCTCAAATTAGGAAATCTACTTCCAGGGCCATGTATAAAATAACTGGTTAAATCTTGATCATTTATATGGGAATATAGTAGTAGTACCCGTAACCGACGCGCATGTATGCGTAGATGTATGGATGTAGAAGCGCGAAGTGTGCCAGGATCGCGCCAAATGGAAATCCATGATCTCTGGGATACGGGCGTAAGCCTACATTTATTTATTTTTTAATATATTAAATCTTAACGTCTTTCATACCTAACTTAAATGTATCTCAGATCAGCATTACCTGTCAAAAATGTCTTCATGTAAACACCAGTACGCAATATGTTTGTATGTTGCCACATTAGCGACTTTACTTTGTGTTCACCCGGAGTGTGGTGGACAATATGTATGTCCGTGACATTTTCAGGTACCATAACTATACTATCACTTTAGGCTTTATTATAAAATCCAATATTGTTGGTGCTAATAAATTGGCACCAACAATTAAACAAAAGTTTTTCCTGTAGCTTAAATAATATGTAAGAACCGAAAAAGCAGTTCCTAACTGATCAATCAGGGACACGTTTTGTTCTCATCGCACCGACAGGATTTTAGTAGGATTTTACAATGTTATTTTGTATTTAGCTTTATTATACGTTGAGATAGTGTTAGGTTTGTCAATAAATCAGCTAGATGCCAATAATTAGCTGGGTGCTAAGATTACGGGGGTTTTACCCTATAAGTTTCCGGTGATAAATAATAAATGACGGAGTGAGTCAAAGCGTCGGTCGTGGCGACACACGAGGGAAATGTAATGTTTCACCAACGCGACGCCCAAGTATTATCGCACAACTCATGCGCGCGACCAGATAACATGTGTTAGAGGGTTTTTTGCCGGATCTTTAATATTGCAAAACATTTTAAATGTGTTTTTTTTATTAATCACTAACGAGTGAAATGTCTACATTTCGTTACAAATTACCATACCTACTACCATAATTAGTTATATGTCTCGCAGCTTTGTTATTCCTCTCCCGGAGGGTCCTTTCCTAGAAGGATTCCCCGGCGCCGTCTTCTGGTTCTGATCCACGCAGTCTGACAGCGCGCCGCGGTGACTGCACTATTGTTTCTTACGTTACGTCGTAACAGTTAAGTTTGAGTGGTTTATTTAAGACGCTTTTACAAGGTTCACTTGCATCCACGTGTAACGCATAATATATATTAGAAAAATGAAATTATTCATTTTATATTGAGAATGCAGCCGCGAAATAATATGCTACCTATATTGGTAAAATAAGAAATACTCTGTGGAACTCTGCGCGAAGGGAACTTTGCGAGTTTCTTATAGTTTTTTTAAGCTCTTAATTATTTTGTCCACGTCATCGATCATAAATAAATCGTACAATAGATTACGTAACGCGCTTCTACGTATTTATTTAATTGCTTGCAGCTTACAAAATTTTTTATTATAGTTTCCGTTGACCCTTCCAGCTGGCCTATGTTTATGTATTACATGTTCACACAATACTTGAGCGACTGCTTCGGACATAAGACCTAGTGTCCGTGTATTCTATTGTCGAAAAATATATCATATTATGAGCCTCATACATTCTCAAACATCAGATGTGATCAGCTCTTTAAGAAAGCCCTCGCGTCGCCGACCGGTATACCATTCGTCACGTGATGGTCCCCATTCGCGCGGACTTTCCTCTCTCGGCGATAGCACCTCACAGCTCGCGACCACCCATCATATCCCACCGAGAACTCCGACGCGCTCAAGTTGCATACTATATTGCACTTATCGTTGGAATACCTTTCGCGGAGAAGACGAGACCCTCGGATAGGCGGGCTTCATTCGTCTCCGGTGAAAGATGTGGACGTGGGACACTCACTTGCGCGGCTGTGGTGGCGGGGCTGGACGTCAGGAGCGCATGCCGGGCTGCGGCGCGAGGGTGCTCGGGGGAGTTGCGATCTTGACAGCGAGGCGCGAGCCGCGTTACGCGAAGACTAGCGAGCGCACAAAACACGTATAAACACCGGCGCGACTCTTACGGTACTGGCGCACCGCGCGGCGCTGCCGGCTGGCGGGCCGCGCCGCCGGGTGTGAGATGCGCCGCGGAGGCTGCGCGCCGCCCCGCGCCCCGCCCGCGACCGACGCATGACGTCACGGCCGGCGTCGCGGAGCGAGGGGATAGCTCACGCAGTAACATTTAATTCATGGTGCAACCTGCAACACTGCAATGTATATTCTCCTCTAACTCTTTCAATTTCAACAATTTCCTGACCTCTTGGTACCTTCCGACACACTTCGCTTCAACCAACCTCCGCCCCTCGCCAACTGAACCTCCGCGATCGCGACTTTAAATTAGCTCCATCGAGATCTATCAAAATTCATGCTCGCTATATTATTTTATGTTACGGCTTTAAGTCGACGAGTGTCCGATCACCGGGCGTCGGTGGTCACACTGTCAGCGGATAACGCGGCGCTCACTGAACTGAATTCAAACAATCAAGTGCAGGTTGCGAGACATTATAACTACCACCTACCATCATTCCTATTATAAAAACCTTCATAAATAATTTGGCTTATCGTAATTACGCTACTTGTAGAAACCAACAGACACTTATTTATGTTTATTCTGACTAGCTGTATTACAAGGATACGACGAAGATCGAGTCGAATCGTTACGCCGTCCACTGCCGTTGCGGGGCGAAGTCCCATCATCCCCAGCAGCCGCCGCCGCTCCCTCCGCCCCAACAATACAATAGCACCGCTATTGTTGTCACATACATTCACAAAGCTGCGTTTCTCGTTAGTTAGGTGTTAGTTGAGTAGCGTCGCGTCGCAACACCTGCCTGCAGGCTCGGGGGCTCGGACCGGGCGCACAGCCCGCAGGCGACGGGCGGTGGCGCGTGGCGGCAGCTGGCGGCGCCTAACTGCGTGCGCGCATTGTTCACGCGCTCGCTTAATGCTGAAACGCAGCACAACACTACGCCGAATTAATCATCGCCGGCCGACCGGTTTCGCCGAGCCGATAAAAAAATAACACAGAAATGTAATACGAATCTTGGATTTATTTAGAATTGTCAGTTTTTTTGTGAGCTCGAGCGGCGACGAGGTGGCAACGACTCGAGCACCGCACCAGAGAGGAGCCTAACATTACAGATATCTGTTTATTTTTCGACCCTGGCACAATTCTTTCACTTTACCATTTACGTATAAATGTTGCGAGTCACGAGAACTTTTTAATTGGCCTTTTTAGTAAATCGCCTATCTCACCCTGGCGCTACTTTGCCTCTCTCTTCCGCAGCATAAATATTCCTGTGTTTTTTTTTCATTCAACCTTTACGTGTATAGCTACCTCCAATGTAAAGGCTTTCATTAATTTTGATTGTGACGTTTTCTTTCATAGAGACTTTTTCCTAATTACAAAATGTTTACCTTATAATTTAGTGTTTGCTAGTGCTATCATGTTTTCTTTCAGCTACAGCTCGGTCTGTGTGGCTCCTTCATTCTTCTACATCAGCTCTGAGTCCACAGCTCCATCCACTAATGCTCAGTAGTTTCGTCCGATGTTGTTATTCTATCAATGGATGGATTGTGTGAAGGCTGTGACTTCAGATTCAGAGAAAAGAACAAACTGTGCCGATACCAGAAACTCGGTGTAGGGCAGGAATTTTTTTTTTATCCTGTCACAATACCTCTTTCAAATACGATTACTTTTTTCGTATTTAATTTCATTTAATTCTGTTATTTAGGAATGATCCTTCGGCGTCAGCTCCTCAGCCACAGCCACTAACGAATTAAATATAACTCGGTCGTCGGCAACGGTGTGGACAGTGCCTCTGACGATCTGTTGATATACCCCATGCCCCAATATACATTATATACCGAATAATTTACCTCGCAAGTCGTCGCAATACAATACAAGTTGAATAGTTAAGATGTGACCAACAAAACTTTATGAATACAAGCTTTTCAATTGTATTCCGAATATAAAATGTATCGCTACTTCGCTGTAACCGGCGGTCGCGAGCGGCCGAGAGCTGACTCTGGTGCACTCAGAGCTTATAGTTGGTAGTTTACTTTAGTTTTGTTAGTTGCAGTATTAAGCGACCTTTACCTGCTCTGCGGTGATTCAATTGCATTTATTAAATGAATTGTTTTTTACGGCACAGCGCTGACTGAAGGACGATACCGTCATTTCTAAAAACTGCCCACTATCGGCGCCATGTTCGATAGTTATTGTAATTTTCCTTGAAGCGAGACTTCTTCATGAATAACAAGAAATATTGTGAAATAATTGAAAAAAACAAACTACTGTCGAGTCCTGTTTTTTTTTCTTTTTGCATCATTACAAAGGAAAACTTTAATGATGCAAAAGTGAACTCTATGAACACAAATCTGCAGGGCTGGCGCGACCGGTGAAATACCACGACCTCACAAAAGACACGCGTGAAGTAGAAGTATTTTGCGTTTCGTCTGATGAGTGAGGTACCGGAGGCCTAATTCTGGTCCTCCAGAAAAGGGAAGAGGACTTGACGGTGGAGGGGGTGAATAGGAAAGGATATAACCATTTTCTGTTTATCCCTTCCTCTGTCCATTAAAGGTATGCGATAGCGATCACTTGGTACCAGGCGAGCCGCTCGCTCGTTTGCCAACTTCTTGCAAACTTGAAGCAAACAAAGTTCAGTCAGTCGGTGATACTAACGTCTACAGCGAAAGGTACGAAGGATTTTTTTCAGAACAAAACATCATTTTTACGGCAAATTTAAAGGAGTCCACATGAGTCAAGTTTCGTTTTCGCACCGTGTCAAAGTTATCTCGGCAATTACACAAACGCTTAAACATTGTTTCACAGCAAAATAGAATTTTTGTAAACAAAGGATTGTAAAGTCAAAGTCAATCCAAATAATTTCCAGAAGAACAGCTTCCTCTCACATTAAGCTATATTTCCACAAGATGACAAGCATACATGGATTACCATAGCAATTGGCGTTTGTTTGTTTACAAAAATAATATCTTGCTGTGAAACAATGTATAAATAAAATAAGCACCAGTTAAGCAACTTTTTTCTTCTGCGCGCTGCGTTCGTGCTGCAGCCGCGCCGTCGCCGCGCTGTCACCACGCTGCCGGAGGTCAACCGTTCGTTATCGAATAGGTAAGACAGAACCGACATTGTGAATTTTCTAGAAGATAAAATGATTATGAATCATTTCAACAGTTGAAGGAGCTGATCATATTAGCAATGCAAGCGATCACACGGCCGCGGATCTAGTTGCGGCGACCTCGGCTCGGCGCTCGTGTAAAAACTATCGCGTGTATAATTTTCGTTACCGGCCCGTTCAAAATATATTAGCTTTTAATCGACTTAGATTTACTCTTTATAATAGACTATTTCCCTCTTACTAAATCCCTTATACTTTGTCAGCGGAAGGATCCTTGCTGACCGGGTGCGGCGCTCTCGGCGGCTCGACTGCCCGTCGCCATTTTGATGTTTTTTTTCCATTTTGAATTCCGAAATCAATGTTTTTTTTAAATGTTAGCAAAAGCAATATTAATATTGTTTTCAACCAGCTCCACGTCGTTTACTTCTCATGTTAGATTCGAACCTACGACCACACTTGACTAGACTATTAACTATTTCTAGTATCCCTACTAATATAAATGTGAATGTAAGTTTGTTTGTTACGCTTTCACGCGAAAACTACTCAACCGATCATCTTGAAACTTTGTACACATATTCTTGGAAGTACTAGAAGTAGCATAGGATAGATAGGATACATTTTATGAAAAAAAATAGTATACAAAAAACCAAACATGTATGTTCCCTAGAGACTCCGAAACGGCTGGACCGATTTCGATGAAATTTGCAGGGATTGTCCAGATTGGCACATTCCTGTGTTTGGTAGCGATCGGATCAACATAATTAGTGGTACCCGGGCGAAGCGGGGCGGGTCACTAGTATGTAGCATTACGTCTGTTATTATATATTATTATATTAAGGTCACAAATATAACGAATTAATAATGCGGGATCCGAGAGTGATTTACAAAACTTAAGACGAGAGCAGCGTGCAGCCGCGACATATGGATATACACATGGATAAATTGATTTTAAACAGGAACCAGCGGCAGCTAGAGCAATGGGTAGGTAACAAACGACCCGTTGAAGTTGGATTTGAATAAGTTCGGGGAGCCCCTGGGTCCGGGCTTCCCCGTCGCGCGGTAACACTGGCCGACAATGACTTGGCGTCGCGCTCACTAGCGCAAGTTATTTTTCCGTAACGCAATTATATGTTGAGCGAAAGCGTTCAGGTTTCTTTAAGTAAAGTCAATAAGTTAAGTAAAATAAAATCAAGGGCGTAGCGGGGAATGTGCAAATGATAAACACGGCCACATGATCTCACAGGCGAGGGGTGGAGAGGCTGGGGGGTGGTTACTGTTTACCAGTTCCCGGACTGTCCGTGTACACACTCGCTCTTGACGGGTCTTGTTCTGTAAGTTATAACGAACGAAGCTCGCGTCGATACAGACGTTCCTGCATCGACGCGTGCTTGAGCCTGGCGTTTGAGAACATGTGGCGAACCAACATTCATAATACTAGATGATAAGTTGAAACTGACTGATGATGAGGAGAAATAAATAAAATAAAATATATAATTAATCAATAGAACTAAGAGTATAAGTGTAGCGCGGGCTGTGTGAGGTTCTCACTCGACATCATCGAAAACTAACTATTTTATTCATAAAAAGACTTGTGTCATTTGCATAAAAGATCGCACGCACTACGGATGAAGTCATCGCGGCCGCACTCCACCAAGCACACACACATACATCTAAATACATATGTACATGCAATCATATTGAAAACATTAAAACTGCTGACGATTCATCTGTTTCGCCATGTATAATGAAACACCATCCATATTTGTTAAATATGTTGTGTGTTTCACGACTTACGAGGTCAGGTCATAACGCATCAGTTCAGTGAAGCACCTTTTTGTGGGGAAAATCTTAACCAAGATACCCAGCTTCTGCACCAGGGTTATGTGGGGTTTTTTCTCACTAAAACCCCCAAGTGGCTATCCTCGAGTATGATAGGCGAGGACTCCGGGATCTCCGGTGGAACGCACCGGTGCCCGCGTGAGCTTGCGCATGACCCTGAGCAGTCAAGCACCTAGCTCAGCTCCAACTTTTGCTTAAAGTACGGAGTGGCCGTCTTTTCGTTCCTAGCATAGACTATTCCTTAGGAATTATAATGTTATATCACGTTGTAGGAACAGTAATCGGCCAAACATTTGAGCGCAAAATATTTCAGCCGAGATCTAGGATATTGTGAGTGTTGGCAATATCCTTACGTATACGTGTGTGGTAAATGTGTTCGCGTAGTAGTATGTAACGATCGACGTCAATACATGACGTGCAAGTCGGTCGGTTCAATGCTTGTGGACACCACACCGCCGCGGCGCAGCGTGGGCACGGGGCGACGGCGGTGCGGGGCGCGGCGCAAGCGGCGTCGTCAGCTGGCCGGCGGCGGCGGGCGACAGGTTTCTGGCACATCTCGCTGCGCACGCGGCTTTCGAGAGCGCAGGGCGCCGGAGGTGCTCGAGGCGGAGGGGAGCAGTCATGTGACACCCGCGACTCACTCGACCACTTTTATTTTCCCGTTGCGGCACGTGGTGCCTCCCCTCGGCCCCGCCGCCTCGCGCCGCCTCCCCGCCTCCCCGCCAGGCTCGAGAACCAGTTCGCTTAATGCATCCGTTGACAAGATGTGCGTCGCTGCAGCGCGGCAATATGATTAGGGTATTGCAGTCGACGCTGGCTCACTCGCAACTCTCAACATCTGCCCGCATCGGGTTTAAAAGGGTGCCTGTGCAGTAATTAGTTGCAATGTTTGCATAAATATAGAAATTACCACCTTACCCATCCGTATAGATAAATCAATTGTCTACCGTATGTACCGGCGAGTGTAAATGTAAAAGGGTGTGATATTATTATAATTTGGACAAACTAAAGATAGCTGGGAAAAGGTTTTTCCGTTTCTTATCTGTACTCTCTCCAGCCTAGCCTTATTCCCTTTGCCATTACTTCCTTATTAGAAAAGAATGGGAACGACGAGGATTATAATTGGGCCTCCGGCACGTCAGTCATCAGACGGAACCCGGCAGCATTAAATCATCACGCAAGTCTTCTGTGAAGTCATGGTCTTTTACCAATGGAAAGGGCCAATTCCTGTACCGGCTGTTGCTGCTTCGGGAAATTTTGTCTTCTATTCTCTCTTGTAATTCTCTAAACAATCAAGATAATCTGTTTTTTTGCGTCTTTTAATCTATCTATCTTTAATATTATAAATGTGAATGTAAGTTTGTGTGTTACGCCTTTCACGCGAAAACTACTCGACCGATCATCATCGGTCATCATCAACTTTGTACACTCGGTACAAGCAGTCCACATCAGCCCACAGCAGTCCACATTAATCCACTGCTAGACATAGGCCTTCCCAAAGCCTTACACAGTATATTACTTACGTATACGAAAAATATCTTAATGGTTAAAATTGTTTCCAAATTCTTTGCACGGGTTACAATTAGATAAACAGACAGACTACATGTCTTGTCGATATTTTTTCATATTACGAATTGATTATTTATCAATTGAACTCGCGGACTCAATAACTAACGGGTATAATAAGATGTAATAAAGGTATTTAACATGTTTTCCACACGAGCACCGCTACCGGTGATACAGTTAGCCGCGAGGGTCCCGCGCCGGCCCGAGCGTGCCTGCGGACCGCTGCGCCAAGGCGCCACGGGAGCGGCCGCCCCCTGCCGACGCCGATTGCCTCACAATTGGACGTAAGCTGTAACGATCCTGTTGTTTTCCATCACTAGTACGTACTATAAATTATGTACGTGAGGCATACAGAAGCCAATTCAATAATACGAACGTTGTGTGGAATATCGGTAAGGAACTCATGAGGGGCTTTGATTATTTCTGTAATCGTTTCACAATTTGGTTACAACATCCTGCGACAGCACTATGGGATATTTAATGATGATAATTTTCTGGTCTCCTTCGGATAAGACATAATTTAGTGGTATGGTTTACCAACATATTTTTAAACGTTACTTGTCAGTATATTAAAGTACGTTCGCGCGTACGAATCAAGTCCAATTATAATCATAAGATTAATAAATATGTATTTATGGCAGTTTTAAACAAAAGTCATTAAAATATTTGTAGTGCGTCGAGCGTGACCGTCGCTGAGGGCGTGTGCTTGTGTTTGTCCGAGTTGCACCGAGAATTTGAATACAACTAGATGTACGGATTTTATTGCATTTATTGTGCGTTTTTTGTTCCCGACGTTTCGAAACTAGTCGATGAAAGTTTGTATGGAGACATATTTTTCCTTCAGCTGAATAACTTGAAAATTGACACTAGTTCTTTTTAGTACAAATAATTACACATTTATTGCAGGATTTTTGATAATCCTCTAAAGATGTGAAACAGGAGACGATTAGTATATTATTATTTATTACAATCAGATGACAATAAGCGACAGGGGCGACCTCGTCCCCTTTACAAGTCAACATCAAGCCCAAAATCTATATGACCATTTAATTCAAGTTGTAATTACCATTCGCTTTTAAAATTTTTCGAGTGAAAATTCGAACTATAGATTTCAAAAACCGACTCCCTGTAACAATTTCCATAGAGTGCCGATCTAACACCGCCATGCAAGAGATCGCATTTTTATTACACCATTGTTTTATATAAACAATGGCACGCTAACGGACCATCGCAGACGCGAACATCGCGGCAAACACAATTAGCAATCACAATGCTGTACTAAACCGCAGCGTAAACAAGATACAATTTCCTTAAATGTTATTATGTATTATTAGCGGAACCAGGAGTTGGATCGGATGGACGTTAGCTTGTATGTTATTAGCGGATCCAACAACGTTTTGCAGTTTTCCAGCGCCACCTACCGGGTCCAAGTGTGAACCCCACTCAATCAAACACAATTTTTGATAAGTGGCTATAATCTGATTACCCCCCCGGTCCCTATCCAGTGTATGACGACCGCACACGGAGCAGGGCTTTAGTTTTGTGCGAATTATATTCTTAGATGGTAGAAAGAAATTCAAACAGAATAAGCCGGTATCAGACCAGTAGAGGTCTGCGATCCGCGCTTGATTTTATTTTCGCATGGATTAGTTTTTATTTAGAGAAAACTCCTAAGATTATCATTTTAAATTATACGTGTAAAGAATTATCGTGATGTGCAGGAAATGCTTCAGCTAACTAACGTATTTACGCGGGTAAAGGATTAATATTGTATGCGTCTAAATGACTTTTAAATTACCTCATTGTACGTGACCTTTTTTATAAAATTAGAATGGGTATACCTCGTGTACAGCTATCCTTAAAAGATTGATATTTGCCCACGCTCCGTTGTTTAGTTTGAAATATCTAAGAGAACAGACAGCGAAAGCAACTTTGTTTTAAAGTATGTAAAGAAACTTAGTTTTCAATCTTCAATCTATCCTTGCAATAGTAAAAAGATTAGATTTGTACACGTTATCGAAACTAAAAGTGTCTGGCGGCTGGCGGCTGGCGGCTTGGCATGCCGGTCGCGTGTTCCTTGCCGCACCATCGGCGATCAGCCTCAGCGAGTGTGTTTCAATATGCAAACTTTTCACTCATGTTTTTTATCCTACATCTTCACTAAGTATGGTGTGATCCGTGTTTGATATTTTATCAATATATAACCCAACGGAATGTCAACGTCTTGCATTTTTTCAGTTACAAATTTCTGTTGTAAGCTGGCCGCGTGATATTTGCGCCACATATCCGCTCTGTTCGCTCTTGTCTATGGCACAGCTTACAAATCGATCTCTTTACCTGCTACGATCGAGGGTCATGAGGTCATGGGAATAAATTTCTTGCGGGATGTTGTCAATTTCATCACAATATTTACAATGTAATCTAATTTTAATTAAATCATAATTTTGCTTATCACATCGGCTATAGAGTGGTACCACCGCTACATTACATGATACATTGTGGCTTCCCGGTAAAGTTTTATTTAAGTTCAGTATTTAGAAAGACTTGCAGTAATGTGTTACTCCGACTCGTCTCACAAATGTATTAACACGTCCGTGAATGTATGCCCACATCAATACCATTAAATAGCCAAATCTTCACTTGACGTTTCTTTTATGTTGCTAGAATCAAAACAGTTCGTTGTACTTATGATAATTCCCGAGTTTACATGTTTATTGCATTACATTTCTTTTCGAGATAATGTTAACGTGTCCCTTGCGCACTGTTACAACACATATCTTGTGTATTGTTTCTTAATCTAATCTATCATCCACTTCACATCTGATGATTTACTATGGTTAATATTCTCAAATATGTACACGCGTATTTACGTGGCCTTATGTTGCAATACAATAGTTGTACGCCTAAGAAATATCCTGTTATCTTCATTTATATGTCTTACATTATTAATTCATTTTATGAGCGTCTGTAACGAGGCATTATCTTTTAAACGACTCAGATTCCTTTTGCGATATTGTTTCGGAATGAGACGCGTTGCTATAGAACGAAGAAACCTCATATGTGCCTCGCTGTCAACAGATACGTCAGACAACGTGTGAGGCGGCCGGGCGCGAACCTCGGTGGCTTGATACTGCTTCGCTTGGGTGTTAAGGCTGCGGAAAAACTGGCTGTGGAGTTAGATAAGTATCAGCGGATTGTGTAGGGCAATGGCATAACATAACAAGCTAGGAGAGAACAAGAGCAACAAAGAAAAGGTTTCGAAAACAAAATAATTTTATTTTCTAGTTATTATAATTCGTGTTTATTTCCGTTTCATTTATGACTAGCATTAGCCTGCGACTGTAACCGCGATTTAACAATTGATAATTCTTTCATATTGAAGGTATAATTGGTAACTGGACACCACATTGGTATATCTGTACTGTACTGATCAACTCGAGTGGTACCGTCACTCGCGCTAGAATCACCGCAACGGACCCGTACCTGACTTGTCTGATCCGAGCAATTTCGAGTTTTGAAGAGGATTAATAATAATAACAAATCGGCCTTTTCTAGAATGTTTCCCACTGCAGGGACACAGGCCTCCTCTCCGAGAGAGGAAATGAGCCGTAATCCACCACGCTGGCCCAGTGCGGGTTGGTGGATGTCACATGTCTTCGAATTTGGTGGTTCTAAGAACATGCCGGTTTCCACACGATGTTTTCTTTCACCGTTTTTGGAGCATATGAAATAAATTATACAAAGTAAGGCGCCTGCCTGGGTTCGAACCCGCAACTTATACTACGTTATTCGGGTCCTAAGCCACTGAGCCACAACTGCTGTAAGAGGATTAAGTTACACCTTAATTAAAAAGGTGTAACTTAATCCGAGGTAACTGTCGAGACCTTGGGCTGCGGTGCTTATCTTCTGCGTATCTCATTCGGTGGATGGCTGCAGCGGATGCAACATGACATTATTTTTTTGTAAGTAAGATTATGAAGCAGGCAGTAATTATTTGACACGTACATAAATATAAACTACTTGATGGTCACACGATGTAAACAAAGTACTGGAACAATGTCTTTGTGTTAATAAGTTAATCTATAAATCTAATAAGTTTTCTAACAAAGGTACATCTAATATCAAATAAATCCTTCAATGCCTCGCAACAAGGACGCAAAGTGTCGTTTCATTACCAAAGGACTCAGCGTTAATAAATAATTTCAGTGAATGTTCACAAACATTCGAGTAGCTCTGTACGTACAGTCCAACGAACTTAATATTATCTTCTATGTTTCTTCTTCTTCTGGAGCAGTAGGTCTGTAGGTCGCGGG
Source organism: Papilio elwesi (assembly GCA_029849275.1). Classification (NCBI taxonomy): domain Eukaryota; kingdom Metazoa; phylum Arthropoda; class Insecta; order Lepidoptera; family Papilionidae; genus Papilio; species Papilio elwesi. The sequence continues at coordinate 163,784 of CM056696.1, forward strand.
TTCGAACCCGGGCAGACGCTTTACTTTGTGTAATTTATTTCATCACCACCGCTCCAAGAACGGCGAAGGATAACATCGTGAGGAAACCGGCATGTCTTAAACCATCAAATTCGAAGACATGTGACATCCACCAACCCGCACTAGGCCAGCGTGGTGGCTTACGCCCCTCTCCCTCATCCTTTCATATTATTGTTCCTTCTTTTACCACGTGACATAAAAGTATGACTCTAATTTGTTCTGTGAACTTAACATGTAAAGTGTGATTTGAATTCTTGACTCAGCCGATGACAGGTGACAGCCAAAAAGCGCAGGCGCGTTGTGTGGGTACCATCCAGCACGTTTTTTAAACTTTGCGCAATACGTTGCAAATACACAATGGATCAATGCAAAAAAGACAGATCTTATAACAATATGAATACGTGTGAAGAGATACATATATATGTATATATTTACGTATATATCGCTAGGCAGTAATCGCTACGAATGCCCGCACGAGTGTTATCGTTGGAGTGGTCTGTTTGCTTGATATGGACGGCGCTACTTCCCGGTCCTCCAGTGAAGTGGTCGCGGCTCGCGGCGTCCGGCAAGCGGCCGCGCCGCTGTCGCCGTGTCTACAATTTAAGTCACATCACTGCTTGCCCGAAAGTACGACCGCCGTTACCTTTCCTCACTAAGGAGGGTAAACGTGACCGGGAAGTCCCGTGATGAGGAAAGGCAGCGCAGTCACTTGTGAGTCGCATTTGACGGCCAAGGTCGCGCGGAGTAATGCCTTATGCAATTATTATATATATGAAAAATTTAAACTTGTGTAAGTTAGATCGTTAACGTTTTAAAGAGTATTATACATGAAGAAAATTACACGTGGGAACTTCTAAACATGATATTGTATCAGGACTAGACTGTATTAGGTAAGATTTAAACTGAATGCGCTCATTTGCTAAATGTTCGTGTACGACATGTAAACTTAATGATATTATTTTAATTCACAATGTCTTCTGTTGGGGTTGAAGTCCATATTATATCAATAGAGCCCTGTGCCGCAGTCCAAAGCCTGCCGTAGATCTGCCCCTGCAAGTGAAACACTGTACAAAATCTTGGACAGCGTGTTTTTTTAGTATCGATCATGAGTTCATACTGCGGTTCCCATTTGCATAATTTTCGAACGTCTGTGCCCACAACCTTTTTGTCTGGGCTAGGTCTGGCAAACATTTTCTTAATTAAACGGTAATTTATGCCTTTTCTAAAAAAAACTAATTTTTCTTGATTCCTACCCTATGCTTAGCCTTCAAACTGAGTTTCAGCTTTCTAGAAGTATCTTTGAATTATGTTATCATCAGCGAACGAGTCGGTGTGACGACATCGGCGTATGTCAACAAATTTGAAATAATGAAAGCTAAATAATTGACACTTGGTGCGTTTGATAAGTCTATCGTGGACGTCTTGACCCGAAGATCAGGCTTCATACAGTAACTACGAGGTTGGAAATAAGACGAAACGCTTCGAGAAAAGAAAAGGAGGTGACGCCCCCCTGGCTCCGTCATAAAAAAATACGCTCACGACTGTAACCCAGAAGGGTAGGCAGAGATTATAGATTTCTATTGGGCGCGATCCTGGCACACCTTATATCCTCATGAATGTTCTCTTTCATGTTTTAACCGCAACTAACTCGATAGCAAAGTGTTAACTATTTTCTTAAAGTTGATATTTCCAACAAGTGGAGGTGCCGAGGTGCCGAGGTGTCGAGGTGCCGAGGTGCCGCGGTGCCGTGTCTTCGTGTCGGGCGCACGTTTCGACTTCACACTTGACTGGTTTCCCTTTCAAACATTTGAAAAAAAATGTAAAATAAATTAAACTTTTTGTATCAGGACAAGTCATGATTTTAACAAAAAAAGAAAATGTAAATCCTTATTTAGAAATTCTAGTGATCGCGTTAAATTCAGCGTTAATACCTTTATTCAGTAGAAATAAATGCGTGGGTGAGCGTGTGCCGGCGCCATCGCGACTACTAGGGACGAGGCGGAGCATCTCAGAGTATATACTCATCTGTGAACGATTAATCTATGGTTAGTGTAATCTCTCGCGAGCACTCCTCCGTGGCGAGCAGTGGTGGCTCAGCGGTATAGGCCCCGAGTTACGTACTGTAGGATGCGGGTTCGAACCCAGGCAGGCGCTTTACTTTGTGTAATTTATTTCATCACCACTCCACCAGTTCCAAAAGCGGTGAAGGAAAACATCGTGAGGAAACCGGCATGTTCTTAGAACTACCAAATTCGAAGACATGTGACATCCACCAACCCGCACTGGGCCGCGTAGTGGATTACGGTTCATTCCCTCTCTCGGAGAGAAGGCATGTGTTCCTGTAGTGGGGAACATTTTAGAAAAGGCCGATTTATTATTATTATTATTATATAGCGATAGCGCCGAGGCTCTGTCGAGCTGCACGCGGCGATCGCTCGGCTGCCGCGGACCTGCGAGGCAGGGTAATGAAGACGCTAACCATGATTAATATCAATATTATTCAACAAGCCGCCGCGTCGCGGGCGCACGCCACAACCACCTCCGTTCTCTTTGTCCATGGCCAGGCGCTTGAATACTTAGAAATATGTATAATTATTTCTTATACTTCTGCGAATATCTGTTACTCATCGAATCGAAGTAGTTTCACAGATTTATTAACACTCGACAGCGCTGCGGGTCGCTGTAGTAGCGAGCGAGCACGAAGAACGAAAACAGTTGCGTCGAGAGCCTCGGGAGTAATGGAATTGTATTGATTTATGGCTGTTCTGTAGTTCAACCATCGATACGGCGAGGCGGCGGCATGCGAGCGGCGAACTAGTCTTTACGCTGCCTCCACGATTACTTCTCTTACTACGATCCGTCTTCCACGCCGTTCGAGACCTTTCAATGTACTTGAATCATTGTCGATTTACACTTTAAAACTGCTAAACTAAACATGATTTATAAAAACATTATTCAACAGGCCGCCGCGAAAGTAACTTCAATAAAAACAAAGTAATAATATAAATTATGAATCCGTGGAAGTAGGTACCGCGGATGATGTTCCGCTGAAGTCATTGCACCGGCCGCGGGATTCCCAACACGACACAACTCCGCACTGGGCGGGCAGTAGCGGACTTGCAGACTTGGACGAGCTGAATATCAGATAAAACGTCCTTATTATTAATTGCCTACCAAATATCGTCTAACTCAACTAAAGAAATTTTCGCTTTACAAATCACTACTACTGTTTCAAACCCGTGTTTCACATTCATTGATTTTCCCACCAGACATAAACTGAGCTGCGAGACGGCGCATTGTCTTGACGAAACAGATATTTTTTCAGCAAATGGACATATGGCAATTGAGTTCAGACTGGTTTTGGTTTACAGATAGTTTTTCTAGCTATCATATAACATAGAATACTGCTCGCTTCTCTGGACAGGAGCACCCCAATGTCAGCTTCTTCTATTTGACCGCATACCTTTGACATTGCGAGAGACGTTTCTTTGCACTTGAGGCCGGCAACGTGTCTGAATCTTAAATCTTACTGGCATGGTGTAAGCTGTTTACCCATTTTAAAAATCATATACGTGTTACATAAAATTAGGACACTAAGTACAAGCAGGAACTTGCTAGAACAAGGAAAATATTCCGCAAACACCATTAGCAATTCAACGTCGCAGAGCGCGCTGGCTGCATGCGAGACACGGAGCGCCCGCACCTCCGCCCCTCCGCCCTCCACCCAGCCGGACCGCCGCCGTTCCGCTATCGGCGTGCGCAATACATACGCTTTAATTGCGAACAAATACATTCGTTATGATTCTTTAAATTGAAGAAGTCGGCGCGCGAAGCCGAACCGCGGTTAGGGTACACTGCACGCGAACAAGTTCAAGACGCGGCGCAGTGCCCGCGAGCGCTCTGTGGATAGTTTTACGTACATTGAGCTAGCAGTGCATGCGGCAGAGATAGCCGACGCTACCGGCTAGGTTGAACCCGTCGCCGTTGACGTATGGAATTTTAGATTCCAGTTCAATTAAATGATTAGAACAATAAGGTAAATAACAGACGAGAGTATAAATTTCTTATGCCGTATCTTAGGCTATGACTAACTATCGAGTGCTATACTTCATACAGGTACCCGGGACAGGAATCGGCATCGGCGCCCTACTCTCGTGTTCACTTCCTGCAATAAATATAATATATCCCATCCCACAGCTTGTGTACTGATCATCGCACGCCGTCATCAGCCTCACTGCTGCTGTCTCCTACAGAAATATTTAGGTCATTAATATATTGCACTGATTAATATTTTAAATAAAGATATTTATTATATTACCTTTGTTCTTACTGAAACCAAACTTATCACAGAATTCTATTAATTTGTTACCGTTCCGAGTTTCCTGACTTGGTTGATCGCTCTGACATCTCTCTAATTTTACAAAAAATTATGTAGGTTATTTTTCATTAAAAACACAACAATCCTAATATATCAGAATATAGGCTATAATTTATAAAGATATTGTGTGAATTGACCAAGATATCACGATGAGTGTCAAATAAGGAGGACAAATCCGCCTATGGCGGATATCATAGGGTGGTAACCCTATGATATCCGCCAATTAGATAAATTATTTGTTGTTCACAAAAAAAAAATTTTTGCTATCGGTACTTTTCAGGTGATCTTTTACAGGTCATTGTCACGCGCATACTTATTTGAAAGCAGCCTTTAGCTATAATATTCAAGATTCTAATGCACGCGACATCTGCGCGTTTATTGAATGAAGTTCTAACAACTGGCTCGAGGAACAAGAGCATGCGTCCTCGCACCAGTACCGCTCAGTCGCATATGAACCTTCCAGAATAAATTATCTACATGATTACACACATTATCCTTGTATACTAAGTCTGTACAAAAACAAACATCTACTATAACAAAATAATTAGTTTAAGTCACACGGGAAAAACTGTAAAGTCTAAATTGTCGACAAACGTTCGTTAACAATTGTATGGAGCAAAGACTTTAATGGGTCGGCGTTTACCCCGACTGGCGCTCGGCCCCGCCATTGAAATATTGCAGTAATCGGCGTTGTTTTGCCGTCATTCGGAAATCGTTATCAGTGATCCGACATCGCAGCGCGGCTTATCTGCCTCGCAGGAGTAACTCGCGAATCGAATGGAAAATTTATAGCCACCGCGGCCGATCTTGTCACTGCGTTATTATTGTATTAATTGCTCCAGCCACACTAGCTGTGGGCCAGGCTGCGGCCACGACCAGCAGTTCTGGTGATCATTCCAACCGAGCTGGACAAGCATACTGACTGAAGGGTGATGTTGCGGATTGAATAGCGGCCAGCTTGACCACTGAAACGGGGCTGGACGCACCGTGTGCCCCAGAGATCCAAGAACTCCGGGGTAAATTATTTTTTACATCTTATAGGAAACTCTCATATCGATAGCTCCCAAAATATTCCTTCGCAAAAATTAAATTAAAATATTTTTCACACTCCAAATTTAATTGGATCCACGACGTTCCATGTTCTTCCTCGCTGCGACAGCCACGGCGCGGCGCCCCCACTAAGGGCTCTACGGGGCAATACGTCCACGTTCCATGAGATTGTATTATACAAGTCATAACTTTAGATGAATTTCCAACGCCCACTCGATTGCGAACACTTTGGGTAGGCTCTTACTTATCAAAGCTCCGAACTAACAAAACGTTTTGCGTTATCAATGACCCGGCTGTTATATTACGCAGACGGATAGCCGTGACCCCCTCCGTTACCACGATGAGTCAGTCGCTTGGTTTCGTTTCTGGCGACTAGAAATCGACGAGTGGCGATATCGAAAGTGCGGCCTCTGCCTATTTCACTATCTCTCTGATGATGCATACATGTTTGGTTAACGAGGACAAGGATGGGCGTGTGCGTGGGGAGCAGTGCACACACACACACGCGTGTGCCGCGCGTCACGTGAGGCCACTTGGTGCACGTGGGCGACGGCCGGCGGTGGACGATCGCGAGGTCAATATCATTGCCATATCGATGATACCATTATTTAGTTCAGTTACTACTGAAACATACATATATTCGGGCATGTTGAAAAGATGAATGAAGGGAGAGTAACGAAACAAATTTATGTTGCAAAAATGACCGGTAGTGTTGGTAGGGGACGTCCCCATACCCTTGGATAACTTATATTGATCAGATTAGTTACATATAAAGAAAAGGGCGATATAAGGAATACTCGTAACCGACAAGCTTGTATGCGTAGATGTATGTTTTTTTTATAGTACTAGGTGGCAAACGAGCAAGCGGTTCACCCGATGTCAAGTGATCACTACCCATAGACATCTGCAACTAACTAATGAGTTGCGGATGCGTTGGCCACCTTTAACAGACAGAGGAGGGGACAAACAGAAAATGGTTATTTCCAATTCCTACACATCCCCTCCACCGTCAAGTTTTCTTCCCCTTTCCATCCTTTCTTTACAAGAAAATGGTGGGAAGGGGGAGAGAACTAGAATTAGGTCTCCGACACCTCACTCATCAAACGAAACGCAGAATACTCCACTTCACGCCTGTCTTCTGTGAGGTCGTGGTATTTAACCGGTCGAGCCGGCCCATGAATGTAGAAGAAGCGAAATAGGATCACGCCAGGATCGCGCCAAATGGAAATTCTATAACTCTGCCTACCCCTTTGAGTTACAGGCGTGAGCTTATATTTATTTCAAATGGCAGAACGGGAACGAAAAATTCACACCGCTTAATAAACATCGACGCTGACTAGCTGATAGTAGTACAATCTATAAATTATTTTAATATAACTAAAGATTGAAGTATCGACACCGGCTTCCTCAATAAAAACGCGGGACGAAAGATAAACTGTAACGATTTTGTTAATAGCTTATTTATAACATAAAATATCGGCAGGCACGTGGTGCGGCACGAGCGAGCGCGGCTTGCCGAGACGTCAACGTAATCAATCCGTTACGTCCGCGCCGGCTGAGCGGGGCGCGGCGAGCACCAGCGCAAGCGGCGGGGCGCGGCGAGCTGCCAGCGCAGGCGGCGGGGCACTGCGAGCACCCCGCGCAGGCGACACCGCACGCGCACCGTAATGTACAAGTTTATATTAATAACGATTGACGCGAACGTACTATGTAATGAAGCGGACCAGCGCTGGGCCTTGATAGAACTCATTGCAAGAATTGCTTATCAAATACATTCGTTATGTCAAGCAAACGAGCGCGAATCAAAATATAATAAAGCCGAAAGAGTACAGCGCTGTTTGCTTCTCAGAACTTCGCCTAACATTTCGCAGTGCTATCATTTGATAAAATAAAAAGGTAACCTAAATATATTTCGACTTGTGATCCAACGGCACTTATTTTGGTCGGGGTCAAGGCGTGTGGATGAACTTAACGTAACAATGCTTCTTAGATGATGTTTAAATTGCAATCTCTAATAGCGCAGGACCAGTGTACCAGCAGGTTACTGAACTCGAAATCAATACAGATAAATAAAATTGAAGTGTCTGTATGTAATATCAAAATAAAATTGCCATACTCAATAAACATGATGTATATACGGTACTTCTAATTTTGTCTGTCTGTCTGTTTGGATGTTCCGTGTAATCTCAGAAACGGGTTTGATCTTTTTGGCTTCGTTTGGCTCGGGATTTCGATAGGACTTTTACTGGCAGATAGATAATGTTCTAAGGAATAATAACAGGCGAATTTCATTTTACCAAAATAATGAAGGTTTGGCGCGTCAGATTTTATCTATTATCGAAATGGTGAGAAAATCAAGCGCCGCCACTTTTTGTACAAGCGAATTCGTTTGTATCAAGTTGCCAAGGTTTTTTTATATTTACATTGTAATTTACTAATTGAAACCCGTGGGTAAAATGAAAACCAGACTTTCCTGAAGCAAGTGAAAGTCAAAAAAAGATATATAAATAATACAGGAAATTCTAAAATGTAGAAATTAACAGATTTGGTTGGTTTATTTTGGACACCATACATTGAAACAATCACTATAGAACAACAGCATCCTAGGAAGGGGAAGAGGAATTATAGGCCTCTGAACCTCATTCAGCACAGGAAACGGGGAATACCTCTACTTCACGCCTTCTCTTCTTCTCTTCGTCTTCTGTGAGGTCGTGGGACTTTATCGAGCACTGTTACATATTTATGAATTACTACGTGAAAAAAAGAAGGTGAGGGGGGGGGGTAAGGGGTCTACGAGTGGACACCGAGAGGGCTAGTAAAAGTTGCAAATGGGTCACGTGAAATGAGTACGTTTCATAATAAGTGCTTTCAACATGATAATAATCTGGTTGTTTCTGTTTCTCAGTGAATGTCAAGAAAAAATTGTATTAGGATAAATATCTCTCTTGAATTAATTAGTTAATTAGTAAGTTTAAAATTTCATTAAAAAGAAACCCACAAGTTGATTCGCAAGTAAGAGGTATAATAACCTTAGTATGAGTATGTAAAAATAATTTTATTAAACCCACGCGGACGAAGTCGCGGGAACAGCTAGTTTTGATCAACACTTCAATACTTTAAAAAATCCCTTCAAGATAACATCTTAAAATAATCTATGCGACTGAGCCTTTGATACCCGCTTCTCATGGAAACTGTCACCTCCTTTTGGCATCATTTGAAAATATTATAATGTAGTTTTTGTTGGAAGTAAGCTTGGTATCCATTTATTATTTATACTGTTCAACACGTCAGAGGGCGGCACGAGCTAAGCTCGTGTGAAACCCAACACAATCACTGGGTAGCGGTATTTTTATGTTAAATCGGAGCTCGATAAATTAACCTAATGAGGTACGTTGTGCCAGCGTTTTTAAACACAAGTATTTCATACATCATTCAAATGTAAGTCCTATTGTTTAGTCTACGTACGCCAAGAAAGTGAATTTCAACATTTTCATATTACGTATCATTAAGAATAACTCAAAAACTACCGGTGGGATCTTGACTAAAAAAAATGGGACCAATCGGGAAGCACTGGCTCTCGAACAAAAAAAGAATTATCAAAATCGGTTCACCGGGAGCGGAGCTGTAACGTCACATTAAAAGCAGTCGAATTGATAACCTTCTCCATTTTAAGTCGGTTCAAAACATTGTGACCTGTACTTGCCGCTTGTGTTAAAATGAGCGGCATCCGCGCCATCGGTTCGGACCTCGTATTAAGTAAAAGGGATTTTTTTCCAGTCTTATTCATAGTACACAGTTGGTTTTTTTCTTTATCTGGCTACCGGTAAGAGTGGCCTTTGTATGAAGTTCTAGAAAACTTATGACAGATATTTGCTACGATTGAAATTTCAAAATGTTGCTTTCGCTCAAGAGTTGATAATTTCTGTGTTAATTTTTATATCCGTTTATTTAAAAACAAGTTACACCAATTTGTTAGTTCCCACCGCCACCACTTTGTTAGTTCCCACCGCCACCACTTTGTTAGTTCCCACCGCCACCACTCTGTTAGTTCCCACCGCCACCACTCGGGAACACCGCACATTTTTTTTTGATTGTCGATTTGCTGGACTTGTGTCCGTCTCGAATAATTCACAAAAAAAAATATTCAAAATGCGTTTTTTCATACATTTTTCGTATACAACGTTATCTCTGATGGAATCAGAAACTACAAACAAAACAACTATATAACTGGTTTAAACAACAAAACGAAAAATATCGTATAAGGGTACAATTACCTAATACAGTTTATAAGCTAATACTATGGCGGAAATAATTATATTTTATAATACAAATATGTTTAAGCGCGCGCATCGTGTGACTCAAATACGAGCTAATTAGTACGTCTCGTTAGTCTGCGTCGAGCGCGCAATCACAAGCTTGCACAAGTCCTTGGCTTTTTAATCGAAATTGTCATGATGTGTGTGTCAGAGGTGTACGAATTATGAGTCCACACAAAACACAAGGGATCTAATATCACATTAAATACGCAAAGATATTTAGTATATTTTAATTATGTTCAAAAAACATGCAAATAATTTACGCTTAGCAGCCATATGTAGGAAGGAAGAGAGGTTAAGTAATCCAATTGGGATTTACTTCAGATGTGGTTTCACCCTTGTATTTGTTACAGCAGTAGTATAGTGTCCAATAGAGCAGAATATCACAAACAAGTTGTAAAAATATAATATTTACGTACAGTGTTGTATACAGGTCCTGTTCCGAATGAACTAGAAGTATCTCACGTGGTCGCCCGCGGCCCGGCGCCTGACGCGCGGCGGCTGGACGTGGTCGCACTAATCAATTCCAATCGATTGCATAACGTGCCCGCCTTTAGATTGCACTTAGCATACATTGTATAAAGTATCCGTAGTAAGTTGTTAAGAATCACAAGGTTATAATGCTTTTATTGTTAAAATGATGAGAATTCTAGTAGAGTCAAGCCCGCAGCTGGCCGCTTCGTGGTCCTAGTGTTTATGGATTAAAATGTTATATCACGTTGCAGGAAAATAAAACATGTTTGTGGGCTATTCCTAGCTCATATATTTTAGAATTTTAATGAACATGAGTGAGTGAGTGAGTCAGTGTGCGTTGAAATCGGCGTGTGTCAGATGTCAATAAATCAGAAACAATAAAAACTAGATACGTTTTGTACTATCGATAACATCTTCCTCCCAAAATGTAATATCTATAAGTCACCGTAATATTGTGAATATCGTAAATTTATAATCTTGTGAAGTAGGAATATTCTGCGTTTCGCTACAACAAAAGCCGAAAGCCTAATGTCAGTCCTCTTCCCCCTCCCATCCTCCCCTCATTAGGAAATTGAATTATACTACTAAAATAAATATAGTTACAGTAATAAATTAATTGAATAGAAAATTGGACTAGGAGAAAAGTATAATAGTGGAAAAAGGAAATATCCTTTTTCTTGTCTATGCCCCTCCTCTGTCCTTTTTGTAGGCAACGCGTTTGCAACTCATGCTGTTTGCTTGTTGTGGATACCTATGCACCTTCTCCCATAAAAAATGGAGGCGATAGTTACCATTTTCTTTTGGAAAATAATACGTTTATGTCAACTGTTCAAGTGGCAGCCCATGTCTCCAGAACACGAAGTCGCCTTGCCGCTAGCGACGGCTGGCTCGCGGCGGGCGCTGCACGGCCAGGTGTCGTAGGAAAAATAACTAAAATGGTCATTAACCTTCTCGGTCGCGGAACTGCGCCACAAGTTTACCTCGTATTGAGGCTGTAACCAAAATAACCTTGTACCCTAACCTCTTGCTCTAATATTTTTTCCCCAGAGGAGAGGACATGTGCTACAATTTGCCCATTACCGTATTCATTCTCTGCGGTCGCATTGCCGAGAGAAGGTGATGGGGTGCGAAGGTTCGATGCAGTCGTCTGCACAACAGGCACAGGAACAGCTGTGAACATGTGAGGGCTACCATCGACTACCGATATGAGGAACATTGTGAGGGTACATGAGGCAAATCTAACATAATCTCCACTCGATAAGGTATCCAAGAATGACGTCACAGACGATAATGACTCGAGAATAACCTCACACTATATGCACCAAATAGTTGGTACTTGCTGGGTTTGATAAGTCTATCGAAAACATCTTATCCTGAAAATTTCACGTACCATCCCGACTTCAGTTACGAACGTTCTAGAATAAACGAATAAACGCTTCGAGAAGGAAGTAGCGCCCTGTTCCTTTGTCTCGTCTTGGTGGGGCACTGCCGGCCCTCCAGATCTAAGTCACCATAGTGTTGTGACTTATAATATAGTAGTATAAAATAAATATAACTCGAGATATTATAAACTGTTGTAAAATTGTAAACTGAACGAATCACATATTTTGTTGCGTTGGGTTGAGAATTACAGGTTTTTTTATGTTTAATTATTAAAAATAATATTATTACTGAAAAAATAACACAAAGAGGTTTTTTATCAAAGCAAAATCTCAGGAAAAAACCCGTACTCTGTGTGTCAGATATTTTTGTGTTTTCCCTCTCGACCGCTCATTTATATATTATCTTGTTTTTCGTGTATAAGATTCTACATTTCTACTAAACAAAGGTATTATTAAGAATATAAAAACCTTGAGCCGGTTGGGCAACCGGCTCACAGCGCTCGTGTCGTGTGCTTGTGTGAGCAACTATCCCCGTCATTAAGTGCGTAAAGCGTTCGCGCGAGCGATAACGATACGACGAGATAATAGGGAAACTGTAGTGGTCACAGGTTCATTAGGAAGACCAGGTTGAAGCCGTCGCTGCACTGATGCGCTGGAGCCTATCGGTATATTAGAATATTTTAACATTGGACTACTGTAAGGTGGTAGAGCCTGTAACAACATCTGTTGCACTGCAGAGCTTACTCGACCGGTGAAATCCCACGAGAAGACAGGCGTGAAGTAGAAGTATTGTGCGTTACGTCTTATTAGTGAGATGCCGGGGTCCTAATTTTAATCCTCTTCCCATTACCGTCCTTTCTTAATAAGGATGGGATGGGAAGGGGAAGAAGATTGGAAGGGAAGGGATAAATGGGATAAATATTGTCTAACATTTTGACCCATGTTTAGTGCCGGTGATGTCGTGACGTGCCGGTGACGTCGTGACGTAGCGGTGATGACGTGACGTCAGTAATAATGTTCGTTACTTCGTTCAAAAAAGTTAGTTCACAGTTATTAATGGTTTTGGTCAACATCCAATGCAGTTAAGACTCGCAGGTTGCGTCCTGCTGCCGATCCCACTGCCTTCGCACAATTAACAACAGTGAGACGCCATTTTAAACACCGTTGCTAAAATAAACGCCAAAATAATGTCCCACGCGTCGCCTCGTCCTCGCTTCGTGATCGATCGGCTAACATATAAGGCTTGTGCCCAATGGCACTGGCACAGTGGAATATTGGCAATCGATGACCCCATCCCTAACTCCGTCAAGCTTCACAGCTTCTGCCTGAATTAGAAAAAATGTGACGTGCAGTCTTTTTAAATTTCTACAGGTAGGTTGGTTTGCGGCAAACTCGCCGCGGCTCTCGGCACTTGCTTAATTGAAGTGCTTTTTTCAAATAAAAACAAATGAATTCGTGTCGCAGAATCGAGCGTCGCTTCCCCGCGCCACTCAATCCATCAATCAATCACAAGATAATCTCTTTTAACTGATTGACGGACTCACGAGCAATCCGACATTGCTAAGCTCGTGCGACGAGATAAATTTCCAACGCGATATTATATCGTAACAAGCATTACTATGCAATTGGTCCGATAGCGATCGCTTATTTAAAACGATTTCTGAAAATGATAAATTGACATTTCACTTGTGCCGTGACAAATGATAAGACGCGAGCCGTTAAACTGGGCTTAGTAGCCAGCGGCAACCACAGTGGCGCACTGTCTACCACGCGATGATATCCGTCCAGAATGTTCCAGCAGACACCAGTGCGCTGGCGCACATCTTCAGGGACATCGGATGGAACCCCATTAGCAATGATAACGTTTAAAGTTATATAAATAGAACATTAACAATGCTACTGTTGTGTTCTTCCAGTTTAGTGATGGCGCTAGCGTCGGGTCCTTCAATGTGGACCGCAAATAAAGCAAACTTGTGCGGCCGGTCGTAAACAAATATATATTAATGCTGGCAAATAAGAATATATATATAACATTAAATTAAAACAGATGAGCATAGGTCGGGCGCGCCCGGCGGCGGATGATGCGACTTTTGATGATGCGATGCGTATTTTTTCTAGAAAGGCCATTATAAAATAGTTCATCATCGAGCCGTGGCCACACCACAGAACACACTGATACGTTAATTTTACAGACATGTATATTTTTTCTATTATCTAATCACGAATTAGAATGTAATCAGACGTTGTGTCCCCTCTGTCCAGCTTTGAACCTAAGCTCGAATTAATATGAAAGCTCGCCGGCTTTCTAAGCTACTTAATTGCATGTCAAGGTCTCCGCTCGTGTGTATTTTGTATGTAACAGTTCCTTGTGCGAACTGTCCCCTGCCTCGCAACCTGTTGTAACACTTCTCGCGACCGTCGCCGAGCAGGCGTGTGCCTGCACTCACTCAGTGGAAGCTTACCCAGATGAATATTCGGAATGGTTTTCGATGTAGAATCTCCGAGCTTTTAAGCGAGCCGCAAGTAATTCTGCGCTCCAATATGCTAGTGTAATGACTGAACCCACAAAACATTACATATTCATACGTGTACATAGTTACGCGTAGGAATGCGAACCTCAGTGCTATTTATGTATTTTCTAACTTTTGTGTTTTTAGTTAAAACCCGGATTAAACAAATACCTCATTGTGCCCGTAATAATTAACATTATATTCATGCTAACTATAAGTGTACGTAGTGTATGCAGACAGCGGCACCGACCGCTGCCTACCCTGAATTTCAATAGACCTATAGACTCCGAAACCGCTGGACAGATTTCGATGAAAGTTACAGGGATTGTCCAGATTGGCACATTCCTGTGTTTGGTAGCGATCGGATCAAATTAATTAGTGGCACCCGGGCGAAGCCGGGGTAATAATAACAAGAAATAACTTTTATGAACTATCATTTAACGAATGCGTAAATTATTTTTATAACATATTTATGCGTAAGTACCAGAAACAAAAATACAAAAAAAATACATAATCTTTAACTATTAAAAAACACAAGGTCGTCGCCCAAAACGAGTTGTTAAATAAACATTTAAGTAAAATTCCAGCCAAAATTTACATGACAAAAACTTGTTATTTGTGTTTCCTATATCAGACAAATATTAAACGTACTTGGTGTGAGGCGGGGTGCGGGCGGGGTGTAGAGCAATGTGTGAGGCGGGGTGTGGGCAGGGTGTGGAACGGGGAGCGGGCACGAGCTGTTGCTGGAGTCACTATTATTTATGCATCAGTTACATTTGCAGCCCGAGCGTGGCATTGCCGACCTTGGCGCTACCTTCGGCGATTTGGATGAAGAATCGATATTTCGGATGTTTACCTACATTTTACTTTATAAATAAATATGCGCTCACGCCCGTAATCCAAAGGGATTACGCAGAGATCATGAATTCCCATTTAACACGATCCTGGCACACCTCTCCCGCATTATTTCCATACACACATCTATGCATACAAGCTCGTCGGTTATGGGCGCTCCTTATATCGCCCTTTTTTAGTAAGAACCTAAGCTGATCGATATAAGTTCTCCTAGGGCGTCCCCTACCAACACTGCCACTCACTTTCGCTACATAAATCTGTTTCGTTATTCTATCTTTATTCATCCTTTCAACATGCCCGAACCACCGAAGCATACCTTTCTCAATTCTAGTCACAACATCCACTTTTAAGACACACCTTTCTTTTATAACGCTATTTTTAACCCTATCATTCAATGTCACGCCTAACATACTTCTTAAGGATCGCATCTCAACGGCGTGAATTTCATTTCACTAGTATTTTTAAGGCGCAAACTTGCAACGGGTCGCCTGAAGCTAAGTGATCACCGCCACCCATGAACATCCGCAACAACAACTGCAGACGAGTTACCAGCCTTTAAGGAAGGAGTACGCTTGCGTCGAAGGACCCTTAGTAGTATTGGTTTGGAATAAATGGTGGTGTCAGATCATTCCACAGCGTGGCTGTGCGAGTAGCAGGAAATTACGCAAAAACCGCACGGTGGCAGAGTGTCAATCATCAAGATGGTGAGGATGGTAATTGGAGCTCCGTAGAGTTGAGCGATCGTCGTCGCTGAACTCAGCGGTAGGAATTGTTCCAAGCAGTTCTTCCGAACACTCATGGTAAAGTCGGTTAAAAATTAAAAGGGAACTGACGACCCTACGCAACGCCAGTGGGTCAAGCCGATCAGTAATCTTGACTGAATGGGCCACCTTTGAGATAACTTGCCAAGGGTAGTGTAGTACTTTTTTTCCAAAATGAAGTGTCAAAGTTAACAGGTAACATTTTCGTACATCGTTTCTCAGTGAAACTTAA
The DNA here is from genome assembly GCA_029849275.1 of Papilio elwesi. Taxonomy (NCBI): domain Eukaryota; kingdom Metazoa; phylum Arthropoda; class Insecta; order Lepidoptera; family Papilionidae; genus Papilio; species Papilio elwesi. Next base: position 179,760 of record CM056696.1, read on the forward strand.
TTTATGTTACTAAATTAACAACTTTTAGTACGTTGATTTATGGTTGCGATAAATAGCACCGTTATTTCAGAATACACAATTTAAAAAAAAAAACACTTTTATTGAAAAATATTATTATCGCTTAAGTAACTTAACATGGATTTTTTTTCTTATTTTTCCCAGAACTGGTCTGAGTTTCCTCTCACCCGGTGCCAGATTATCGTTGACTTTTGGGAGTATATATCGCGCCGCACTGATCACATGTGAGCATTGCAGTTCCTCGCTTTTGCAGCGATGAGTTCCGCAGGCGCCAGCTGCGGTACAAGCGATGCGAGGCAGCTTGTTTCACAGACGACTCACGTTTATAAATCATGAAAATACATCCACAGGCAAAAACTATCAAGAATATGTTGGTAACAAAATAAATAATTAATTGAATTAATCTCCTGGATGCATAGGGTCGACTCTGATTTCTAATAACGAATAATCAGCGCTGGTTACTCCTGCGGGTAGCCAGCACGTAGCTGAGCAATTGTTCGTTCAGCATTGCAACACTTAGTAATTAGGTATCTATATTTTTGTATAACTTATATTTCTCTCATTTTGTTATTTTTACCTATTCTTTCTTTAACCTGTTTGTCTTTATGTCTGTAGTGATGTATGTTGAACAGATTAAATGGGTCATTATTATTATTAATTGTTAGTTTGCCTCCACACACTTGGTTAGGTAGATTTGCTATTAATTTATTTTATAAATGTAAATACAGTTATAAATGTATACATGTCGTAAACTGCATTTGCTGCACAAATAAAATATTAAGAGTTGCAAAACAAGAATCGACAGCATTGTTATATTATGACAAATAACAGTTTGCCCTGGCGGTCCATGGTGCATATCTACAAAGAGAAGAAACTATATAAAGAATCAAGACGAACTCTTAGCGATTGCTGCTACTTTGTGGCATCCCTACTATCTATCTATCTATAATATTATAAATGTGAATGTAAGTTAGTTTGTTACGCTTTCACGCGAAAACTACTCAACCGATCAACATGAAACTTTGTACACATATTCTTGGAGGTACTAGAAGTAATATAGGATACTTTTTGTGAAAAAAAATTGGCAAAAAATTTTAATTCTAGCTACTTTAACAGCATAATATTATAAATGCGAATGTTTACATGTGTGGATGTATGGATGTCTGTTTGACCGGGGCAGGTCACTAGTATTATATAAGATAATATTTGCAAATAAAACCGCCTGTTTGGATTTAAAATAAAACTTCTTCGATAGCTTGCTTTGCGTGTAATAACAATTTTTACAGTTTTACTGATTTTTTAACAACGTGTCGGTCAAGTGCTGAAGTAGTAGTGGCGCCGCGCAGTGGTGAGAATGCAAAAGCACCGTCGCGCGCCGTCGATAGGATGACCGTATAATATCGATGGAGTTAGAATCGAGTGGTGCGTAGAGACCGCCTTTTAGTGCGATTCTGCGTATTAATTTATTTATTTAAAATTTAGCATAAGAATAAAATTGCCAGTTGTCACAAAATAATGTATTTACACCAGGTTTTGTAGTTTACAGTAACTGCGAGTGCAGGAGGCGGGGGGCGGCCGGCAGCGCGGGACGGCCCCGCAGCGCGCGGTACGCCGCCACGGCGTCCAGGCGCGCCCGCTCGCGCCGCTCCGCCTCCGCCGGCGCCAGCGGCTGCCGTTTGCCGCCGCCGGACAGCATGGCGGTCAGCAGTAGCTCTTTGCGCCCCGGCTACATAATATCATTAGTTCCATAACATAATATTTAATTTGCATAGAGATTAGAATAGTACTGTATGTTTTGACTTACTCTAGGCGCTGTGCGGGGGCTGGCGGCGTGACGCGGCCGCACGGGCAGCGCTGGCGGCGCATGCGCCACCTCCCCGAAAGACACTCGGTCGTAGCGCACCTCGCCGGCGTGCTCGTCCTGTTGCAAACAAAATCAATGAAACATCTAAAAAAAACATTGTCTAAATATTAAATTAAATGCACCAATTACTCTCGAGTCCTCCGGCATCAAACAACAATAATGTGTACTGTGATTTATTTGTATGGACACTTTATTATACTCCTCCACATTTCAACTTACTTTATATTTCAAATGTAATTCTTCGATTTGCCATTTACATAGAACATGAAAGATGAACAATTTAAAGAAATAGCGGTATTCAAATCGTTATGAAGTATTTGCATTTAAAAACCTTTTTGTCCTGTCCACAAGAGCAATACTTCATTAGTATACTAAATGCCATTTGTTATTCAGCGATCGCAAAGCTAGATGACTCAACTCAGGAATATCATGACACGTGCTCCGGTGACCACCTTGCACACTGCACTATTTGCCTAGAATAGGCATCTATAGCTACTCGGGGGTCGAGGAGGCAGGGCGCGTATAGTGCCTAGCCTAAGTAAGAGTAACTTAGTACGAGGGCTCCCTCGGCAGAGGAATCCTGGGCTTGGGCTGTTACTTAAAACCCAGATTGAACACAACTCATCTGTCGTATCATCTTAAATTTGTTATTCACTCAAACCTCTAAAGCTTTCTCCTTTTTCGCCTTCTTTTTAAGAGCAAGTTTCTGGGTGCGGGTGAGCTTAGGAACAGGATCGGCACCGTCCTTGGCCGCCATTTTCTTTTGTTTCTTTTTGCGCCGTGATCTTTGATATGCCATTTGCTCACCTTTCCTATCTTCCGCCTCATTATCCAACTATATCGACAAACAATTTTACACTGAATAAACAAAAAACTAGACACAAAGTACTCATTGATCAACTCAACATTGGAGATAACAATTTCATATGTATATTGTTATTTTTTGTAATAACTTGTGCTGACCTTATGTATCTGTATCAATATTGTAGTCTTAGTATTTTTTTTATAGAATAAAGTGGCAAACGAGCAAGCGGCACATGACAATAAGTACCGCTACCCATAGACATCCGCAACAAGCTAATGAGTTGCAGATGCGTTGCCTTTCAACCAAAAAATATATTTCCAGAAAAAAAGATATTTCTATTCCCTCCTAATCCGTCAAATCCTCTTCCCCTTCCCATCCTTTCCTTATTAGAAAAGGGTGAAAGAACAATTAAGCCTCCGGCAAATCACTCATCACAAAACACAGAATAGTTCTACTTCATGCTTGTCTTCTGTGACGTCGTGGGATTTCACCGGTCGGGCCGGCCCATTCATGCAAAAGGTGTTGTTGTTGCAGGCTCTACCACTGTTTCTTTCCAACAAAGTCCTTACTGAAGTGCTTTTATATACTTTGTATCTTAAATCTTTAATTGTTTATTAGCTTTTTGCTAACTTAAATAGATAAATATTGTTATTCAACTTACTGGATAATCATCTTGTAGGGTTGGGTTGTGAATAGCCTTAATTGCACTGTTGATTCGGAGGGAGAATCCTCTTCCTGATTCTCCAGGAAGTTTGCGCAGATTTGCAATCGGATTCTCCGTCTGTGCGCTGCCGCTGTCTCTCTCTAATGAGAGAAACTGTACTATGGTTAAAATATCTAACAGTATTCAGGTGTTAGTAATTAAGTAATCACAAAAAGTAATATCAGCCACCAGAAGTGTTAGAGTGAAACAAAACAAGCAATTTGGCTCAAGAAATCTTGTGCGACCTATGTAATACTCATCAACACCTGTGTGCATCACAAGAGCTGCCGAAGTATTTGTTGTTGAATTATTGTCATTATTTTATAAAATTGAAAAATTCTTGTTTTTTTTACCTTTTGTTGGTCTCTTTTTCTTTTTGTTTAGTTCATTACTATTCCCTTTTTTTTTATTCTGAAAGGCGAATAATTGCGTCAAAGATTTTGGTACAGGTTGCTCATCTGGGTCTTTCGGCGGTGCATTTATTTTACCCTTCAATCTGAAACAGTACTTAGTAAATAATTAGATCAAGTAGGTAACAATTATTTCATTGGCTTTAACAGATTAATGATGAGCATAAACGTTATATTATGTACCTTATAATGTAATTAAAATGTTTTAAACATGTTTTAAATGATGTACTCACTCTTGTAGACGTTTGGCTTGTTGAACAAGCGGATCTTTAACACCTCTGTGTTTTTTTGCTGGAATTTTACGTCCCATTTCTATAATATTTTCATTGAATTATTTTAAATCAAATATTTATATTGAATAATAAAGCATTTTAATCACTTTCTTTTAAAGTGAGTTTATAACTTGAATTGAATTGAAAAAATATATATAGTGCTTATCTTTATATTTTATACTTTATATTTTAGAAAGAGTAATATCTATCACATATAACAGTTCAGCAAACCAAAAAAAAAACAAACACACGTGCTGCCGTACTACAGTGATGAGTGACAGTAACAGATGACCACAGTAAATATAACAGTCCTGGATTGTCTATAGTCTGACCAAAATAAAATAGCCTGACCATTAGAAAAAAGCAGCCAAGAGTATAGTATAAAATAAATGGGATCTAATACTAATACTGCATTATCTGTAGTCCAGTCAACAAAGACATTCACTGTTCCCTGTTTCAATGTTCCATGAATTCCAAAAACATTGAAAAATTACATGAATGTTAGTACCATTATGAAATCGATCCCATGGATGCGAAAAATAAGCTCATATGTTTACTACCAGATATTCCATTATCATATTGATATAACAAAGTCAGGTCTACTAGAAGAACCTGTACCACGGATTAAAGAAATTATTTCAGGAAAAGATTTCGCCTCAAAAGCTCGTATTCCAATACAACTATATCAAAATAGATCGCTGAGTGGGCCTACAGGCGTAAAAACGTGCATATTGTGGAGAATCCCAGAAATGGAAAATTTTAAGAAAAAAAACTGTTGAGGCAATTTTCGTAAATAATTTCATGATCTATCTTCCATGAAAAAGGTGTATACAGAATGATGTACACTGCGTTGGAAAATTTAACGTGACTGAAGACCAGTGACCAGCATAGTGATGAAACTTGGATGAAACTGTATTATATAAATCCTAAACTACTTACGTTGCCCCAAAAATATTAATACATGATCTATAAAATTGCTGTGCACTATATTTGGAGAGTAATTTCATTTTTACAATTATTTGACAATACTTTTTATAGTTTACTAGTGACCCGCCCCGGCTTCGCCTAGTTAGCGCTAATTACGTTGCTCCGATCGCTACCAAGCTTTAGAGGAACACACGCTAGGCCGATTCGAAGATTAATGTAGTTATTACATTCTCTTTGGTATTCACATTTAATCTGTACTGTAACTTTTGTGGAGGGGATGACTTTGCAAGCGAATGTTGTTCGGGATTGGTGATTGTGCGGGAGGGGACTTGTTTTTAGCAAACAAGGTCGTTCTTTGTGTCAAAAATTCTTTTTGTGACGAATAATCAGTTTTTATTATTTACATTTAGTAGCAGGTAGACTGTCATCATCAGTAGGTAACAAAGGTCGCAGTACGTATATGTCAGTGTTGTATATTAGTTGTTAACAAACTAGTCATTCAGAACGTTCCAATGAGTTTGGGAGGAGGTCTCAACACAGAGGGATCTAATGCAGGAGGAATATTTGTCCAGTTCAATCAAGATTGCACGTAAGTAACCATACCTTTACATATTTAATGTTTTAAGTTATTGTCAATATTTTGTAAAACTAAATAAAATACACCATGAGAAAATACAGGCGTCATCGAAACTCTTAGTTGATTAATGTGCAATTTGTTGTTGAAATGAGAAGTGTTGCGCTTATTGTCGTATTGCCATTCGATGATGCAATATGTCATTACCCAATAATTCGAGATTGAATTTTAAAACACGCCATATATCAATTACCTTTGTTAATAAACAAACATTATGTTAGATAATTACTAACTGGTTAGATTTTATAGCCATTTTAGATATAATTAATTCTGTAGCTCATGACAAGTGTGGCCTTTAGCCTGCATATGAAACATTTGTTTTGTTTTTTCACCACAATGTCAACACTGTTTTGATCCCAACATATGGTTAGATGATTGGTCTTCATATATTTGTCGTAATGTAAAATAACAAACTCTAGGCTCTTTTAGTTTGGGAATAAATGTTGGTGTGGCTTGGTTATCTTAAAATATTTGTATATTTAACCGTGGGTTCACACTGATGTATAAACTTGTTGCAATACAAGGTTTCTCTCTTTCTCTTTAAAAACAATATGTTTATTGTTAATGTTTTTGGCAGTGTAAACCCCCAGTATAACAGCCACTTAAAACATATTGTCATTTCAGTTTTTTCAGAGAGAAAGAGAAAGTTAACAATATGTTGTGTGTTAACATGTAAATGTTTTCAGCAGTGTGAACCTACGGTTAAATTAATCCTACTTTTCTAATGAAATAGTATAAAATTGCCACATGTTTATCACAGAGACAATGGACTGATAACCATGCAGCTGAGTTTGAATTTTTCGACTTCATGAATTATCAAAGATAGCTTTGTAAAACCGAAATGCCATAGCATTTCAGTTTTCAAAGACATTTTGTTTTTAGTTAAGATAGTATTATAGTAGATAGACAACAACATGCATAAACCTAGTGATCAAAATGGACGGCAAGTGCCAAATCCAACACTTTAATTACCTAAGTACATGAATTTTAAAAATGTATAAAAACGGGGGTCTTGCACACTTTTTCTTCAAGGGTATCTACCAAACTCTTTGTCAGCCCTCTAAAACCCCCATGTTTATGTGTGGTATTGTACATTGCAATATTTTTTTTGTCAAGTATTCTGTGGACTTGGTGCGCTGTGGGCTCACATGAAGTGATCCAAGGAATGATCCTTCTGAGTCATTTCCTACATCCAGCTACATTCAAAACTTTGAATCAATGCTAAATAAAATATGTTTTCCAAAATAAAACATGCACAATTTCCTGTTTTATGCAATTTAAACTCCTGCTTTTGCAATTTGTTCACAATTTCTTGAAGATTAATCTTGACCGTTTATTAGCTTACTAACTTGTTTTAATGTTTTGTGCCATTAATGCCAATGTGGTTGTGATATTACTATATAAATTCAGTACTTTTTACTTAAATTAATAGTCACCTATATACTCAAGTTTAGTTTAATGGCATATCTATTTCATGTGATACATGAGAGTATTCTAATTCTATTCCTCTTTTCCCTCCTATCCTTTGCTAATAAGGAAAGTGTGGAAAGGGGAAGAGGAATTGATGGTGGAGGGGATGAATAGGAATTGGAAGTAGCCATTTTCTGCGCGTCCCCTCCTCTGTCCATTAAAGGTGGGCAACGCACCTGCAACTCATTAGTTAATTGCAGATGTCTATGAGTAGCGATGACTTGACTTTGAGTGAAACGCTTGTTCGTTTGCCACCTCGTACATTAAAAAAAAATTAAAGGTAGGTAATGCATTTGCAACTCTTCAGTTTGTTGCAGATGCCAATGGGTAGCAATCACTTGATACAGGATGAACCACTTGCTCGTTTGCCAAAATAAAAACTCTACTAAAAAAAATATATTTCATTAGCGTTTAGATCTGAGGAGTCTGCATGGGTCTCAGTAGGTCAGGATGAATTAAGTGTAATACACAAGAAACTTGTTATGAACAGCAAGATTTAATAGAGTGCAACATCGACCATGCATCTGGCGTACCTTATCACCCCACCTACATTTGAACTCCATTGGTTTATTTATTAAAAACAAAACAACAACATTATAATCACAAGATTAAGTTTGCATTTATTTGTGTAATCATTGTTTTTTTTCCTTATATTTAATTATTTGTTATTAAGTATTATTGGGCAGTGGTGACTCAGCGGCTTAGGCCCCGACTTACGTACCGTACTTTGCGGGTTCGAACCCAGGCAAGGCACTTTACTTTGTGTTATTTATTTCATCACCACTGCTCCAAAGCGAAGGAAAACATCGCGACGAAACCGGCATGTTCTTAGAACCACCAAATTTGAAGACATGTGACATCCACCAAACTGCACCGGGCTAGCATGGTGGAGTATGGCTCATTCACTCGCAGTGGGGAACATTCTAGAAAAGGCTGATTTATTATTATAAGTATTATTTGTTTATAATAACACTTGTATAAAGATTGCTGTATGTTTTAGAGTATAGTATAGTATAGCACACAGGAGGTAGTTAGGTGATTATTTATATATTTGATTGTAATCGTAATTAAACTGTATTGTTTTGCACGCTATATACATAAAGTGAAACAATAATGAGCACATTTGCTATGTGTTTGTTCCAGGTCACTAGTAGCGGGAAGTAGTAGTGGATACCATTTGTTTGCGCTGTCGCCAGACGATGGCGTGGAGGAGATCTACGCGAGTAGGTCGGGCCAGGACACCTGTCTGGTGGAGCGGCTGTTCAGCAGCTCGCTCGTTGCCATCGTCACGGTGGCAGCACCCAGGTCAGTTTCATATTTTTACCAAAGTACTATATCATACTGAATTTAAAGCGGCCGGCCGCTGGAGATTCTTATTAAGTACCGTCCCGTGCTATGGCTGTAATACCTGTTTTTAGAAAAGATTGGCAACAACACGATTTATGATTGTCGCTCCGGTGTTAAGACGGACCCTTCACTACGCCCCAAGTGGTGTTACTCCTCGACTCCGTATTCCAGTTGATTTGTTTTATGTTATGTAGTCTGACATTATAAATGACATCTAAACCTCGAGACATTGCGTAATATTAGTACGTTGAGACACTAGAGTGACCTTTACCTTGCGTCGGTGTCGTCGGAGTAATTCAGTCGGCAGCGCGTCGTCGACTCCACCTCGCAGCCGCAGCGGCAGCCCGGCCGGCGCCGGCGCAGACCCGCTAATTTTAGCTAACCGTCGTCGCTCCGATGTCACTTATGACTGTCGTGTATCGCGAACTATTGATACAATTAGATTGTGGTAGAGACGCATAAACGTAACATGTGGGTAACATTAGAGGAATTCAACACAAATGAACAACACGGCACACATAAACTCCTCGAAACCTTGCACCGAAGTGATCATTTTTTTCTTATATGAACAATTTAAAAAAAATGTACCAAATGATAGAACTAAATCGTTAACATAATACTGTTAGACTTAATACATCTTGAAGATTCATTCCAAGATCGTATCGACTTTTACGTATCGTTATTATTGCACTAAACGGATTAGCTAAAATCATATTGCTCTCGCCAGTAAGACAACGACCAGAGCTGGAAATATTGTTATTGTAGTATTGTGCGTCAGTATGACCTCGTCCTTCCAGGGGTCGCAGCAACACCAGCCGTCTTAAACAATGGCACGCGCAGGGCCGGCCTGCTGCCGCGCGTGCGCCACGCTCCGGCGAAAGCTATGACGTACGTCAATTATCGTGGTGTGACGTATTCAAAATGAATGAACATCGCGTGCGGCGGTCGGTATCGACGGTCACACTTTACTTACTGATGCTACTTCTAAATGTATAGGTTATTATTTAGGCGCGTGTTGTAAGATCTCAGATCAACTAGCTCGGCTCTACTGTGCTTACAGATACAATAAACGACACGAGCCCATGCCCCTAGAGTACAGATGCGACCGGCTATACAAGTGTATGCTGTACTAATGTTATTACTTTTCGATGTAACGTATGTATGCGAATATTCGGACACCCGACATGAACCTCTTTACATTAGGAGCGCCGCCTCCGCCGACCCTGACACGTGCGGCGCGGCCTCCGCTACGACATTCGCAACGCCAGCACCTTGTACTGACAGTGACGAGCGCCTTGCTGTGCCGCTGTACGATCGCTACACGGACACGATATCACGATTTAAACAAATCTAATGAGGACTTTTTCTCTGGTTCTGTAATGCGCCGGTTCGCATACACTCTGTATTGTTTAATTGCTCCGATACAATAGCGCATACATTATAAAGCATTTTGGAAGATCGATCGTTTGATGGCTTATTATAATTTGCATTGTCGTTGTAAAAGGATATATATATATATATATATATATATATATATATATATATATATATATATATATATTGTAGTACTAGGTGGCAAGCGCTTCACCTGGTGTAAGTGATCGCTACCCATAGACATCCGCAACTAACTAATGAGTTGCGGATGCGTTGCCCAACTTTAATGGACATAGGAGGGGACAAACAGAAAATGGTTATTTCCAATTCCTATACATCCTCTCCACCGTCAAGATCTCTTCCTTCCCCATCCTTTCCTTACAAGAAAAGGGTGGGAAGGGAGAGAACTAGAATTAGGCCTCCGGCACCTCAGAGAATACTCCACTTTACGCCTGTGTTCTGTGAGGTCGTGGTATTTCACCGGTCGAGCCGGCCGATTCGTGCAACAGATGTTGTTGTTGCGGACTCTACCACTGTTAAATATATTCTATATTCTTGCAGTTGGTAAATAGCTGCCGGTGGCACTAGCTCAATATTGTTTGGGATCAATCGGTGTTCACAGGCCGGGTCATTGCAGCCTGTTATAGTATGTCGATAAGTGATAAGCGAGTGTTGTTGCAGGAAGCTATCCGTGTGCCACTTCATGCAAGGCACCGAGATCTGCAACTACAGCTACAGCAACACCATCTTGGCCGTCAAGCTCAACCGCTCCGTGAGTCGACATGCACAACACCGTCTCTGCCTTCCATACATTACTTTGGACCTGGAGATCGCTTAAATACTACACACTAATCTCTACGCGAAGGGAAACTAACATTTGTCTTGAACTGATCTTTACAGACATCATAACAATCCGGAACCCGCCGCTTATAGTGTGTACTTATTGAATGAATAAATCCGCTCCGCATTACTGCTCCCCCAGTTACCTCGGTCCCCGTTAGTAGGCAAATATAGTTCGCTTTCTGTCTTTGATCCGCTTTCTCGCGCCTTGTCTTGTTAGTGGACAGGCAGTCCTATGCGCGTTGGCTCCAGTTAAATATTTGAAACGATTACATTATTGTATCGCATACGATGATGAAAGCACTTCGTTAGTTATTAAGCGGCGTGTCTCTGTGTGTTGCAGCGGGTGATCGTGTGCCTAGAGGAGTCGCTGCACATCCACAACATTCGCAACATGCGCATTCTGCACACGATCCGCGACACGCCGCCCAACCCGCGCGGCGTGTGCGTGCTATCGCCGGACGCGGAGCGCTGCTACGTGGCCTACCCCGGCTCCAGCGCGCTCGGCGAGGTGCAGATTTTCGACGCCGTGCACCTCAACGCGAAGTGCGTGCTGAGCGCGCACGACAGCCCTCTGGCGGCGCTGGCCTGGTCCATGTGCGGCCGCCGACTGGCCACCGCCTCCGAGCGCGGCACCGTTATCCGCGTGTTCGCCGTGCCCGAGCGTACGCGCCTCTACGAGTTCCGGCGTGGCGTTAAGCGTTGCGTGAGCATCAGCTGCCTGGCCTTCAGCGCCTGCGGCCAGCTGCTGGCCGCCACTTCCAACACTGAGACGGTGCACGTGTTTCGTCTGTGCGAGCCGGCGCGCGACGACGCCGCGCCCGACGGCTGGCTGGGCTGGCTGTCGCAGGCCGTGACGGCGGGCGCGGGCTACCTGCCCGGCGCGGTCGCCGATGTGCTAGCGCAGGGCCGCGCGTTCGCCGCCGCGCGCCTGCCTGACTCCGGCCACCGCGCCGTCGTCGCCATCACCAAGTCGGTCTCACTCTTACCTTGAATATTAAGTAGTAGCTTCTAAAGTAACAAGAGATAGTAGTATTTGCAACACTTATGCTTGTTGTTTACGGGCAGGCGTGATGCTCACTTGTTGTCAAGTGAACCCAAGGTCAAGGACGTTGCACGTGTCTTGTTGCCAAGTTGCGCTAATGTTTGACAAAAGTATGCGTATAGGAGCTTTACTCGCATACTAAATACACTTTGTTACCCTCAATAAATATTGGGATCGATGAAAACCGATTACACCATTCTAATTACAATATAGCAAACAACCTTGAAAAATTGATTACAGGCGTTAGGCGCGTCGATTTAATTTTTATCGCGAATTAGTCAATGTCAGCTATAAAATGGCCGTCTGCGGTTTCGTATCGGATCTGATGTAAGACAATTGACGAGCGTTTATTCGCGTGTTGCAGCGTGGCGAAGAGAGAGGGCGGGAGCGGCGCGCGACTGCTGGTGGCGACGTCCGCCGGCGTGCTGTACGTGTACGCGCTGGCGGCCGATGGCGGCGAGTGCACGCTGCTGCGCACGCACCGCCTGCTCGAGGACGCGGCGCCCGCGCACGCTGGCGCCCGCCCCGAGCGCGCACACGATGGTATGCACCCCACACACTCCCCGCACACACCACCTCCAGTCCATTATCTTATAATTGATACCGGCCGAGCTGGGCTGTGCTGGGCCGCCGGTCGCCAGCGTCCAATTACAACAGCAGCTGGTCCCGGCAGAAACCGATGAACCATATCCGTTATGCAATCAAATTGCAGCACAACTGATTCAATGAAAAATACTTCTAATATTTCAACGCGGCCCCAAAAGGAACTGAATCAAAATCCAAAAAAATTTTTTTACTCCTTCTTTTAAAACATACAATTTTCATCTAAAACAATAAGTTTTTTTAGAAAAAAACCAGCCCATCGCCTCATTATATTAACATAAATAATATTTAGTTGAAAACATCACACTTGGTCCATGTAAAGCATGCATCGTGTTTGGGCACACCGTCAGCGAGTGAGAAGCCTCGTGCCGATGTCTTGCGTCGGGTTGGCGACAGGTCGGTCCGAGTGTCGTTAGGTACGCGTGGGCGCGTGGGCGCAGCAACATTGCCCGCGGGCAGGGGCAGGGCGCGGGCCGCGGCCGCCATCGGTCGCGCGCCCGCGCCGCCGCCCCACACTCTCACTCCTCTCCTCCCACCGCCGCTCTCCAGCCACACTCTCATCACATCACCGGAACGCCCGATCCTCCCGGACTCCGCGACGCTCTCGGCTGACTCCGTCGCGCGGCTTCCTCCTCGATGCACAATTCTTACTATCACAGCTCCACATATTCATACCCAACTATTTATATATATATATATATATATATATATTGTTCAGATGGTTCCATGTATTGTATCTGAAAAAAATGTTAACTATATATTTGGCTCATTTAAATATATTCATTATGTATGTGTGTATGTACATGTATATTTAAATTTATATTAATATATTTATTGGCATTAGTAGAGCGCGGTATCTGTAGCTAGCACCGCTCCCGCTTGCCAAGCTCTATCGGACCACCACCGCGCGACCTTTCATTATCGTCACAATAAAATATTGTAATTAATTAGTCTGTCGTAAAATTCGTCTTGGACGCGCGCGTACTTGTACTTTTATTTATGATTTTTCAATTAATTACCCAATTTAGGAAAGATAAGGCTGATGTCTCTATAAGTACCACGAAGTATTGAATTTATTTGTTTATTGACGGCGCCGTGGACGCTGCGTGTCCGTCTGCACCAGCGGGACACCGACTCGGCGTCTCGGCCATGTCGGGCTTGCACAATTACATTAATATATATATATTGAAAAACAAATTACGGCGGCCGAATCGAATGACTCATATTTTTAAAAGCATTTGCTTAAACGCTAGATATATAGTGTATCGATAAGGGCGCGAGAGGTAGGCGGCGCTGCAGCGGCAGCGCAGTAGTGGGGTCGCTTGGTGGTGGTCCGGCTCACGTTCGTTCCCCGCAGCGCCGGCAGGCGGCAGCTACGCGGGCGCGCTGCGCGGTCGCCGCGCGGACCACATGACAGGTACCTACGTCCACACACTCGTAACAGTTCACTCGCGCACTCGCCCCCCGCACACACCGCCCCGCAACCTCCCGCTCCCAACGTCCCCAGCCGCCCGGCGCCGCGCGCGCGTCGGCCCCGTGCTGGCGCGAGCGCGTCCGCTCATAAGTTTGTACCTTGTCATATTTTGTTTGTGTCAATCTAGAGTCTTCGGAGAGGTCATGGATATAACGGTAAGCCTGTTACTAACAAGCGCGGGTTGAAAATATTGTCTTCACGCCACTTTGTATTAACCACTACTTTTAAGTTTAGTCCCGTAACTCCTTCATTTGGGCCGCAAGGTGCGAGGCGAGACTCGTGACTCGGCCGCGGCGGGAATGATCTTGCCGACCGTTCGACTCGCACACATCTTTGCTGATACATGTTCGTGCTACGAAATCCTTCCCAAATTTTATTACGGTCAATTGCTTTGGGTGGCTTTCACGAGTTTTCCAACGCCTGCTAAACAGCAGAAGTGATTTGCTACGACGTGGTATCCGTGGCTCCGATTAAACTCCTACAAATGTAAACCACGATTGAGTAATCACATCACAGGCGCTTTGCGAATTCGGCAGATTTTTTTGTTTGAAATGGTATTTTTGAACCATTCTTTATGAACTTTATTTGTCTCTTCGCAACTCATACCAGTGGTGAGAAAAGTAACTCTAAGCAAAGAGGTTATCACACTGCGAAATTATTAAATATCACTTGTTGAAATCTTAAAACTATTAGTGTACTGGAATTTTCGATGTTAATGTATGAGTGTCTAACTACATTACAGCTCGTGGGTCGGAAATAAATTCAGAAGAATCCTCCAACTTAGTTTTAGATGTTAATGTATGAGCGTCTAACTACATTACAGCTCGTGGGTCGGAAATAAATTCAGAAGAATCCTCCAACTTAGTTTTAGATGTTAATGTATGAGCGTCTAACTACATTACAGCTCGTGGGTCGGAAATAAATTCAGAAGAATCCTCCAACTTAGTTTTAGATGTTAATGTATGAGCGTCTAACTACATTACAGCTCGTGGGTCGGAAATAAATTCAGAAGAATCCTCCAACTTAGTTTTAGATGTTAATGTATGAGCGTCTAACTACATTACAGCTCGTGGGTCGGAAATAAATTCAGAAGAATCCTCCAACTTAGTTTTAGATGTTAATGTATGAGCGTCTAACTACATTACAGCTCGTGGGTCGGAAATAAATTCAGAAGAATCCTCCAACTTAGTTTTAGATGTTAATGTATGAGCGTCTAACTACATTACAGCTCGTGGGTCGGAAATAAATTCAGAAGAATCCTCCAACTTAGTTTTAGATGTTAATGTATGAGCGTCTAACTACATTACAGCTCGTGGGTCGGAAATAAATTCAGAAGAATCCTCCAACTTAGTTTTAGATGTTAATGTATGAGCGTCTAACTACATTACAGCTCGTGGGTCGGAAATAAATTCAGAAGAATCCTCCAACTTAGTTTTAGATGTTAATGTATGAGCGTCTAACTACATTACAGCTCGTGGGTCGGAAATAAATTCAGAAGAATCCTCCAGCTTAGTTTTAGCGCCCTCTGTGTAGCGAGTAAGGCGATCGCAAACAATGTATCGGGAGAGTCGCGAGTCTCAGTCAATCGCCTGTTATTTAAAGGTCCGGCGCGCACCACGTATGCCATCACGTGCAAAAAAACCTGCGTCATTTCGACGTGCGACGAAAAAAGCAAACGTTCATTTATGTCATCGCAATTATCTAAGATACAAAAAGGATGTATCGTCGTACTGCTAAATTGTATTTTGCACAGTTTTGCCGTTGCGATGCGCAATGCTGTCAGAAATCTGCGTTTTTTCGTCGCACGGTGAACAGCTCGTAGCGCGCCTGGACACAGGAAACGAATCATAAAGTATGGATGGGCTAACTAAAAATGACATCTTCGCAGTTATCACACTCATGCAATAAATAGTAATACTAATAATTTTAAAATACACAGTGTACTCTGGTTTAGGTTAGGTTATGTCACGTGTGCAGCGTGCATGTGTGCAAGGGGCCAGCTTTAGTTAGCCAACCTGTACCAAATTGTAAATACAAGCAAATGTTTCTGCTGCACAGGTGCATCGAAAGATATATTGTATTTTAATTACATTAATTCGAATTAAATTCATCACTAAAAACGCTTTATGTTTTGGCAATTGCTTCGAGTGGCCGTCGACGCAGCTCAACATGTTTTGTCTGGTGAAGCACACGGCGCGTTCACGTCACAACCACTGATACCCTAATACCTAAAATAAGAGTTTTTTTATTGCTCCTTTAAAGTCGTTTCCAGGAAAATGTGTTGACGCATTATCGGATGGATTTTTTTCCACCGAGGTTAAAGTTCGACGTTACATGTCGATCTCGGCGGTTAATGAGTGGTTGTCGCGTGGCCTGCCACGTGCGGCCGACGCAGCGCGCACGCGCGTCTTACAGTTTGCATTGTGTGCGGCAGACTCGGAGCGCGCGCAGGAGCTGGGCGCGGCGGTGGACAGCTCGCCTCAGCGCGGCGCCTTCGATCTGCGCGACCCCGCGCACTTCCCGCCCATGCGCGGGCCGCACCACGCGGCCGCGCCCGCCGCCGCCCCCGCGCAGCCAGCCGCCGCGTCTCCCGCTCCCACGGCCTCCGACTAGATCTACAATGGACCACAGCCCGAAGCCCTACGTCTTATATCTGTACAATATTTTACTTGACTCGTAAAATGCAAAAAAAAAATCAAATACATAACAAAAGAAATAATGCAAATAACAACAAAATAACCTGAAAGTTGTGCGTGTTATTGTTGCTAGCGACCGCGGTGGAGGACATGAGTGGATGATGTGAGGTCCTCGCCCCTCCGCCCACACCGCCACCAACTGCCAACCGGTTGTTACACTTTGCTTATATGTATGTATATATATATATATATATTACGGAAACTACAGACATATAATAAAACATCTTATTTCGCCGACCACGTGTCTGGTGCGGCAGGGGGCGAGGGGCGGGAGGCGGTCGGCCTCTTGCAGCTTTGAATCTTGTTTGAATGTGATGTTATTACCAAATTATATGTATTTTTATAATTTACATAGTACACGTGCATCGTCTTAATATTTTCCTCAAAATTTACGTGTTTTGTAAATTTGTGTGACAGAGGTGTTGGCGGTGAGTCGGATAAGTTTTGTACATAAGTGTATGTAACCGAGGTTGCACACGTCAGATATTAATTAGATTATTCAATGTGATAGCAAATATACGATGAATGTTGATGGGACGCTTGCGTACGAGTGACCGACACAATTACTTTGGTTGTCGTCGATTTGCATAAGTGAAAAAAAAACGACAAAATGATATAAATTGTAAATAAAAAAAAGATATTGAGTGGAGATGGAAGGAACGCTTACAAATGTTGAGGAGACGCCGTGTCGGGGCGCGCTGAGACTACTTCGGGTGCTCAAGAAGCGGCGACAATAACACTGGTACAGTAACAATTGTGAAAGTGAGTCGCACCATTAAGCCCAAAGCGCGTGATATAGATTTACCGCAATACTTAATTTCCGTATTATTTGTCCAACGCGCGCACGCACAGCAGCCCGCGCCGCATCGGCCCCTCACCCGTAGATACTAAATTTGTAAATAATGAAAAAATAAATATTTTTACTTAACCAGATAATTTGTATTGTACCCTAATAAAAAAAATAAAAAAGAGGCTTAGTACCTATCCCCCTCCTATCCTTTTTCGTATCTCCATCCTTATCGGACCTACATAAAGCTTGGCAAAGACGTCTGTTGTCGCCTTAGATAAAAAAGACGTCAGGAATTGGCCACTGTTTTGTGTTGGCTATGTTCAAAATTACTACAGACTTTAACAGGCTGAAAGGCGCCGTCCTATTTCTATATGGTTGCTTGAAATCGGATGAACAGTTCGCTTGCCACCTTATTAAGAAAAAAACAAGCCTTTACCATAAATGACAGAGCGATGCACATCAAAAATAGAGTCAAATGTGAAGAAGTGTGGAAATATTGGCAAATCGTAAAGGCGTGGCTTTTGACGTGTCAACGTCTTACAAATTGGTGACATTCGCTAGAAATGTGTAGCGTTACGGCCGGGTTCCGCTGCGCTCGAGCCGAGTGAGAATTTTATCTATAAATCAGACCAAGTTATTTACCTACTACAACAAGGGCAACAAGGTGTATGCTTGGTTTGGGATTTAATTTTACTAATCACAGGATCCCAAGCAGATGTTAGAACTCAACCATCTCTTATAATTGCGTGCTCATATTATGCATGTAGTGCATCTGGATGGACGGATGATCTTGTAAAGTTGCGGATGGAGGCCCTACGTCCAGCACAGACGAATATCAGGTGAAACTACGACGACGACACGAGGCATCTGGGCCCAATCCAACAAGTGCGGTCGCAACGAATAACTTTCGGAGCGAGCTCACCACCGCATGTTGCGTCTTAGTTTTGTATGACGCCCGCCGGAGACAGCGGGGAGGTGCAAATAAAACTCATGTATGCGTACGACGCACATTATATTTACGATTTCTCTCTGTTTTATCAAAGCCACGTGACGGGCACACCATAAATACATAAGATATTAAATTAAAATTCAACACGGCGACGCACCCGGGCGGGGGGAGTGCCGAGCGCGCACCCGGGCCGCGGGGAGTGCCGAGCGCGCACCCGAGCCGCGGGGAGTGCCGAGCGCGCACCCGAGCCGCGGGGAGTGCCGAGCGCGCACCCTAGCCGCGGGGAGTGCCGAGCGCGCACCCTAGCCGCGGGGAGTGCCGAGCGCGCACCCTAGCCGCGGGGAGTGCCGAGCGCGCACCCGAGCCGCGGGGAGTGCCGAGCGCGCACCCTAGCCGCGGGGAGTGCCGAGCGCGCACCCTAGCCGCGGGGAGTGCCGAGCGCGCATCCGAGCCGCGGGGAGTGCCGAGCGCGCACCCTAGCCGCGGGGAGTGCCGAGCGCGCACCCCACCCCGCGGTCCTGCGACCCTTTCTTCTTTCGAGTGATTATTTCCATTACTCGTATATTTGATAAAATATTTTTATGTCATTTTTATTTCCCCGAAATTAAATGTAATATTTTTAACAAAATTACCCTTATTCAATAAAAAAATATTGTAGTGGAAATCGTTATTGAATTAACATAAAGCGAGTCACGATGTACAATTTCCCGCGCTTAACATGAGAATAAACTCGCTGCACGCTATTTTCTTAACTTTTCTAAAAAAATATCTTTTCCACTGCACTTTTACACTTGTGTCTGTAGCACTGGCTGGCGCGTCGCGCCTGAAGGGGGGGGGGGCGTCCCTTAGCTGGTGAGACTCGTGTCTGACAAAATCTTAGGCAAAAATAAACAAAAAGTTTACGTGTACATATTTTCGAAAACAAAGTAGTTATTGGACTATAAAAAAATTAATTTGCAAGTAAAGTTGCGTGAAAATCATGACACCCGTACAAAGTCCAGCCGCAGCCGCAGCGAGGCGCGCGCTGCCCCGCCCCGTCCCCCGCCGCGCTCTACATGCCGTCGTTCCTGCAACACACGCGCTCACTGTTCACTGCTTTGTTATGATAAATCGTGAAGCCCCGGTGACCATCACCTGATAGTTTGGTTAGAATATCAGGGCGAAAGAATTGCGGCATCACACAGTTCAAACGAAATACAAAAGTAGCATTGTGAAAGATTGCGGCCTTTCCCCGGCGCCAATGTTAAAATAGTCTCCGATTTGTTATCGGAGTGTCCTCTAACTGTTACTACATTGCCGTTATACAATAATCCATCTTCTTAAATAAAGGAACTTCATTCATCACAGCCTCGTGGCTCGTGACGTAACAAGAAATAGTAACTTACGTACAACGAGCGCAAAGTACGCGCCCCACAAGATAATTATCCCAAGTTTTTATGTTTGAATGAAATAATTGTTCAAGGAAACATGGCAAATAACAAAATAATGCAAGTGACCTGGGCATGGCGCACATCTCGCAGGAGCGCAGCGACGCCGCGTTGTGGTAGGTGCACAGCGCGCACGTCCACACGCCGCCCGCCGCGCTGAAACGTATCACAGTACATGTTAATTCCACTACACCAATCGGACTATCGATGTCGGTGTGTGTTGGGGGCGGTACTCACCCCGGGGGCGGGGCGTCGGCATCGGCGGCGGCGCGCGCCAGCTGCAGCAGCGTGGCGGGCTGCGGAGCGGCGCGCCATCGCTCGGCGGCGGCGGCGTCCTGCGCGCGCACAGCCTCCACCAGCGGCGCCACGCTCTCCAGCGACAGCGGCAGCGCCTCGTTCGTGCACAGGTACAGCAGCACGTGCAGGTCCGACATCGCCTGCGACACAAACACATGCTCACCGCGACGTAAAGGATAAGTCTCTACTCTCGTGTTGCATCAACATTCAGATATAGTCGAGGCGCTCGGGTCGAGGTAATACGACACTGCGCACTAGTGCGGGTCGCGGACGAGGGCCGAGACTAGTCCTGCAGATCCCTGGCACTGGGTGCCAGACGCCGGCTGCTAGCATATGTAAATATAGCAAATTTACCTCTAGGAAGGACGGCGCGGCCTGCACGTGGTGGTGTAGAGCGCGCAAGGAATGCAGGGCGGTCGGCGCGGCGGGGGAGGGCGCGGCGCGCGCGGCGGCGGACTGACGCGCCACGCCCACCGGCACGTCCACCAGCAAGTACGCCACGGGCACTCGCCGCGCCGACACTCCCACCTCGTTGCCGTACGCGTCACGCTCCTGAAAACATACCGTAACCTAACCTAATACTCATTGATCCCGCGAATTCAACGACTTATAGAGAAATGAAATCGTTGGTTGTACTTTTCTGTTAATGAAATCGGGACACGGCGAGTTCTACAGAATATTAACTACTAAATTCTAACTAATTTTTTTTCACTAATTTAAGACAAGTACACACTCCTCCTGGGCCAAAAGCTGGGTACGCCCGTGGGGGTGGTATGTCTTTAACACCCACTCAGGATCTCTAAACAAGTGCTTCTAAAAAGTAGTGTCGTAGAAGTGGCAAACTTACCACCGCCAACTACACACTCACTATTTCCTAGGTTTTGTGTCCTAGGAAATGTGGAAGTTAGTAATATATGGTATTACTAGAAGAAAAGAATACCACTTTTTACGAAAACATGTTCGGGACCCAAATGGGCGGTAGTGGTTTGCACTACAACTTCACAGAAGAATTTATTTACAGTAGCGTACAAAATGAGGCCACGGCCACGTTTAGTCCTACCGAAAGTATTAAGTAAGTTATATTAATTCAGGTATTCAGCGTTGTTTTATAGAGCTCAATTTGATTGCAAAAAAGCCGAGTTTAATTAGAGGGCGCCGCGTACCTTGTAGTAGACGTCGGGCACGTAGTGTTGCGGGCTGCAGTCGCGGATGTAGCCCAGCTCGGGCGCGTCGCGTGTCGGCAGCAGGATGCCATCACGCACCAGCGCCTGGCACTGCCCCGACACCTGGTAGCCTTCCAGATGCACCTGCTTCTGGCTGTCGCCTGCGACACCGACACTCACGTTACCACCCACCCACACTATACACCTTAAACTAAACATGCAAGCGCGGACGTAGACATCGTGACGCTCGTTGTCCAGGAACGAAATATATTTATCGTTTTAGTGCCGGTAGGTCGATTGTCAGGAAGAGGAGGTGGAGTAAGTGCTCCGAACCGGAGTGCCAAGTGCGAAGGAGCCTATTTCATGTACTAATTGTAATATTCCTCTGTTACCATTTAGTTAAGTATTTAGTTTAAACCAGGATACCTGTTACACAAACGGTGACGAATTTGGAGCCGAAGTTCCCGGAGGAGGCGTGCCGGCAGGCGTTAGGGTGCAGGTTCTGGAAGTGGCCCGCCGTGATGCACTCCTGCGCGGACAGGAAATGCGTGTCCACGCCCCTGCACCGCACAACACATGCTTAGCAACACCATCACAGATGCCACCGCCAAATGTACATCTGCCTTGAACTTGCCTTTGATACTTTAGTAAGATACTTAGAAAAAATAATAGCCAAATTATAAAATCGTTTTATTTGTAATTTTAAATGTGGGTGGGTTCAAAGTATTTTTAGCTGGCACTGCACAGCACAATTATTTTCTTTAAACATGTTATATTGTTATTGTCAGTCAGTAGTCGCAATGTGTTTGTTAGAGCGCGGAGGAAGCGGGACCGCTGTGTGTTTGTTAGAACGCGGAGGAAGCGGGACCGCTGTATGTTTGTTAGAGCGCGGAGGAAGCGGGACCGCTGGGTGTTTGTTAGAGCGCGGAGGAAGCGGGACCGCTGTGTGTTTGTTAGAGCGCGGAGGAAGCGGGACCGCTGTGTGTTTGTTAGAACGCGGAGGAAGCGGGACCGCTGTATGTTTGTTAGAGCGCCGAGGAAGCGGGACCGCTGTGTGTTTGTTAGAGCGCGGAGGAAGCGGGACCGCTGTGTGTTTGTTAGAGCGCGGAGGAAGCGGGACCGCTGTGTGTTTGTTAGAACGCGGAGGAAGCGGGACCGCTGTGTATTTGAAAATCATAAAAATGTCAAGACACCGCTAACTCACTAAGCATGTTATCGGGGTCTATGATCTATGGTCTATTTCCTAAGAGTAAAAGGAATAATATGATAAAGATAGAAAAGATATTTCAGACCATTTTCATTTTCCTCTGAAAGGTAACATGGGGCATCACAGGCCACAAATATCAGGTTCAGACACAGTAGTGCTACAGAGCTAGACTCACCGCACTTCGCGCACGGTGCCAGCGGCCAGGTCATCGGGCAGCAGGTCGGTGAACATCCAGCCGAGGCGGCGCAAGCCAAGCCGGCCCGCCAGCTCCGCCAGCAGCTCGGCGTGTGGCTCCTCGCCCAGCGTGATGAAATCTCGCCCGCTCTCCTGCGGCGGCTCGTACACCGCCGTCACACGCGCGCGAATTCCTGCCGCACGCTCCCATACATTATTTTCATTGAAAACCACATAAAACCTTGTCAGATACTCTTGATATACCTTGACCTTGGTATATCAGTATGAACCTGCTACACAAGCAAGCAATACTACTTTACATAATTTTCGCGCTAACTACAATATGGTCGCTACAGAGGCGGCGATCGGAGTCATACAACAAGCGTGGGTTTACAAACATGTATTGATTTCTTATTAGACTATATTATTTCCTTTTTCATTATAAGGAATTCTCATGAATAGAAGTATGGATGTAGAAGCGAGCGAGGTGGACAGGACTGTGACAAATGCCAATTTTTTTTTTTTTTTTTTTTTTTTTTATATTACAAAGTGGCAAACGAGCAAGCGGCCCCTGGAAATAAGTACCGCTACCCATGGGCATCCGCAACAAGCTAATGAGTTGCAGATGCGTTGCCTACCTTCATGGACAAAGGAGGGGACAAACAGAAAAATTATAATTCCTTTCCCTGTCCATCCCCTCCTCATCCGTCAAATCCTCTACCAACATCAGTGTGTTAGGAACGTGAGTGTGTATATTAAGATAATTTAACAAACATTTTCAAGTGCTCATGAACAATAACACAGGTATAATGAATGCGGCGTTGTTAACTCACCGAGCGGTACATCTGGGTGGCGCTCGTAGCGACCGTAGAGGAAGCCAAGGCGCTGGTGGCCGGTGGCGCGCCAGTACGCGAGCAGGCGTTCCACCAGCGCGGGCCGCTGGAACAGCACGTTGTCGACGTGACGATAGGGCTGACGGTTGAGCGTCACCGCGCCCGGCTGGCACGCCGAGCAGATGCCGCGCGGCCACGGCGGGTGCTCCTTGCACCCTAACGACAAATAATATTTCCGATTGGCAACAAATAAAAATAGGAACTTAAGATGAAATATGTCTTATTCTGTATAATTTTGTGAATCAACCTAAAAGCCGCGGTCAAATAGTCACCTGGTTTTATTTTGCATGACAGTTCATCTAAAGAAATGAACTTTCCTGATGTAATCTTCCGCAGGTAGGCATGGAAGGACATATGTTTGATGTTGTTCTCCTTGAGGTAGCCCTCATCCCAGGGCTCCAGAGGGGAGCAGTGCACGCAGCAGCCCTTGGAGTTATGCCGGCATCTACTCAAACAAGTCATTACCCTTTAGAAATCTGATAATCCCTAACCATGGTTGTCAAAACTTATACACATTTTTTACTATTACTTTAAATTATTTACACTGCACATGACAACTCTTCCAAAAAGTAAGTCATATGTACTTTTCAACTTGCACATCAATACTTCTTAGCCAGCAAAAGCTTAATATAATTTTTTTTATATATAACATACTAGTGACCCGCCCCGGCTTCGCCCGGGTACCTCTTATTATGTTGATCCAATCGCTACCAAACACAGGAATGTGCCAAACTGGACAATCCCTGTAAATTTCATCAAAATCGGTCCAGTCGTTTCGGAGTCTAAAGGTCTATAAGGAACATAAATACTTCGCTTCTTATATATTATTTTGTTTCACAAAAAGTATCCTATGTTACTTCTAATACCTCCAAGAATATGTGTACAAAGTTTCATGATGATCGGTTGAGTAGTTCTCGCGTGAAAGCGTAACGAACAAACTTACATTCACATTTGTAATATTAGTTGGGATACTTGCGTTATTTGAACTATGCCTTAACAGAGGCAATGTTTAGCTAACTGAGAAAAGGAGACACAATATTTGGGGACCACAATGTCACACGACACAATTCTCCTACTATAAAGAAAATAATATATTTTCAAAGTAATCAAGGCACAAAATGCTGTTCATGGTCAAATTAACATTTTATAATAATTACACTTAAAACTTAGTCTATTCAATATGAATAAAATGTTATAATTTACAATTTTTCATCTCGTTGTCTTTGGATGGCCCCAGAAAGCTTATAGAGCTCCAAATCAACTTCATCTTCTTCCGGTAGAGCGGGCCTCAGTGGCCCAGGAACTGCTGCATTGGATGTGGAAGGGCCCCCACCAACTGGCTCACCAGATGGTTTGTTGTTGGTCTGGAGACAGATACTAACTTCTTAAGCAAGTTTGAGTTAACAATGTTTTATTAACATTTAATCAAATATCAAATAACAGTGGTAGAGCCCGCAACAACAACATCCATGAATTTGTCGACTCGACCGGTGAAATACCACAACCTCACAGAAGACAAGCGTGAAGTAGATTATTCTGCATTTTGTCTGATGAGTGAGGAGTCAGAGGCCTAATTCTGGTCCTCTTTCCTTTCTCATCCTTTGATAATGATTGAAAGGATGAGAAGAGATTACTTGATGGTGGAGGGTGTGAATAGGAAAGGGATATAACCATTTCTATCTATCCCTTCCTCTGTCCATTAAAGGTAGGCAAGGCATTTGCAACTCTTGTTACGGATGCTTATAGGTAGCGATCACTTGATATCAGGTGACCCGCATGTTTTTTTGCCACATTCTACAAAAAAAACATATTAAAGGTATAATACTTCTTAAGTGATAAGAGAGAGTGGACTAGCAATACATATACCACTGCATAAATATAGAGGCAATGTGAACAATAATATGTCAAATTTCCAGCTTAAAGTCCACATATGCCCTAGTCCTAGTAGCCTTTGGGACATGTGACAGCACAAAGCTTGTAACACTAACCACTCTCTTCCTCTTAATATGTAATGTAATGTATTGGTGCCCCTAAACATTTCACCAGGAGTTACTGAGGTGCTGCTGGTCTTTAAGAAAGGATTATCGCTTTTTGTGAAGTTTGAAATTAACTTTTGTCTTTTAAATGATATTTTAACCTAATGTCTGCCATTAAGCAAGGGTATCTTTAGTACTGTGCAATTATATGACGTTACATGATACCTACCTCGGCACTAGTGGAAGTGGAAGGCTGGTCAAACAAAACTGCTCCATTCACTGGATTGAGGTACAACATGTCGCCATGTTGCAACCCATATTGCCGAACTTGACGAGATTTGCTTGAAATAATCTCCTCTTTGCGCTGGCGATCGCGATAAAGGGAAAATCCGAAAGTATTAAGTCGTAGGGCTTCATTGACTCGTTCATATAGCCGCGATGTAACGTCTGTGTCTAAAATCTCAATACGTGATGTTCCTTCTGGTGACTGCACGCGCAGCGTCTGAAACTCAATTTAAAACATATGCACCGCAATCTACGTGAAACTTGTTAGCGCTCTTAGCCGTTGTCTATACGACAGATTGCTGAGTCACTTTAAAAAATATATAGCAATTATTGTAAAAGACACATTTCTACTTGATAACTTAACACTTTTTAAAGTAAAACTATCAATAACAAGTCGAGGTAAATTTGAAAATTTAAAAACAGTTATCACCAAGATTCTTATATGATTACATTTTATAGTTATTAATATTTACGCAAGTTTTAATGTGGGTACGTTGTTCACTATGGTGAAATTGAACAATGAGTGTTTAGTAAATTCGTTTAAATTACAAATTACCATCTTTTTAGATCCTGACATTTTGTTTAGTAAAATAATTATAATACCATAGCAATACCATAGCACATAGCACTAAACCTAACCTGACATGATGACAATGACATGACATAACAACAATCTGTAACAATCACCAATCATCGTACGTTCAGAATTCCAACATAGTCTTTGTAATTGATTTGTGTTCTAAATAAGTAAAAATACACCTTAGTGAAAAAATTAAGGAGGAATATAAATTAAATGAAAGGTTGCATAACAATTGCTTATGTTGTCCCTAAATCTGTCTCTTTTCCATTTAATACTCATAATGTAAAAAAGTGTTTTCCATACTGGAGTGGTTATATTCTTACATATTTTTTGAAGCGATACTGACTGTCATGAGCAAAAATATAATTAATAACATAAAAACAGGATTTATAAACAGAAAAGTCACTGTCAGATCACAAGCTGTCAAATCTGCCCAACAAGATCAAAAATGTTTTATCACTATGACAAAAAAAATGAAAGGAATAGAAACATAAGCTATTTTTATTTTCGTATTCCAGTAGCGGTTTTCTTTGCGTGGGAATTTCGAATTTAAACTTTGCTACGGCATTTCTTTTTCGAGTACAACGGTAAGAAGTAATTCTATTGACAATGTTTATTGAATATTTGGGAAGTAGTAAAATACATTGGAATAATTATAATGTTGACAAATTATCTATTACTACTGTAAACTATTAAATCATTTAATGTTTTACAAATCCAAACCATACTTTGATGAAGACCTGAAATCGTGGGTGGATTAGTGGGAATAGCGGGGATACGGACTATGTATTAAATCAGTGACTATGTTAATGGCACCGGTGTAGTGATATAGTTCGTGAGCAGGTGTAGGACTGTGGCGCGGATTGCCGCAGTACTTTGCACATCAGAACGCATCTATTAGTTATTGTGTTAAACATCTATCGTGACATAATTATATTAAATTACGAAATAATCTAAAATAGAACAAAATACCAACTTACAAAACCAAACTGTGACGGTTAAATAAATTCAGTGCTATATTTTTACTGCAAACCTAGTACGAAACAATCAGAGTGAATGAAATTTAAGTGTTTTTGTAATTTTAGGTGATTAAATATTTTTTATAGTTTGTCTAGCCATTTCCACATTTCTAAATACTCTTATTTTCTAAAAATAATGCTAGGAAACTTACATTTAAGGAACAAGGCTAAATTATTTTTAAGACATTAGCATCAAACAAAAAATTGAAATTGTAAAAAATATTTACCTAACATAAATATTAGAAGGATTTTTATTAAGAATTTTGAATCCTACAAATTAATTTCAGCATATACAAACATTCATGTATCAAATTGCTTTTTTTGCAATACTTTGAATTCCATTTGACTTTTTTTTTAATACTGAAATTGGTTTAAAGTCTAAATTTAAAATTAAAACCTATATAAACATAAGTAACATCTACAGAAAGGCTCTACTTGCCTATAATTGTTTAGTATTGCTTTCAAAATCTGATTGGAAGTCACAAATTATAATCTTAACTCTGTTTGATTTTGGAGCATGTTATTAGGAGAATTAGTTAAGTAAAGGACCCTCACTAGTCTTCAATAATATTACTTATCGTTCATTTTTAATATATATTATTAGCTTTATAATTCACTGAACATTGTTATAAATCTATATATAATTGATATTTAATTAAATTTGGGTAATTTCAGAAATTATTAAAACTGTACAAAACAAATATAAAACTTAAATATGGCTGCAGAAGAGGGAGGTGCACCTGTAGACCTGTACATATACGATTTGACAAATGGACTGGCCTCTCTACTGTCGCCTGCTATTCTAGGTGGGATATTTATTATTCAATTATTTTTAAGTCATATTTTTATTTATTTAAATTGTCATCATTGTCGTCTCAGCTAACATTTGTCTGCTGCTGGACTTAGGCTTTCTTTCCACAAAGATTGGTCCCCTGCAAGTGTCCTCCTTTAAGTGGGCTCTTCCAACCTTGACCAGATCATCAGTTCAGCTTATGGAAGGTCTATATATGCTGCCTGGACCTGGACATGGCTGCTATTGTAAAGCTTATAAACTGAGTATTTAAAGATAATCTAGAGTTTCATTCAGAGTTGCTACTTCACACAAATAAAAAACGAAATATAAGTGTGTAGGCTGAAAGAACAGCTTTCTATTGGCGAAAGATTTTTTTAAATCGGTCTACTAGTTTTTAAGTTTATCAAGAACAGACAGGCAGGCAGATGGACGAACAGACAGACAGTATAAATATTTCATGTTTGCTTATATATAAAAATCAAGAAAACACAGACATAAAAATAAAATAAAAAGAGAGAATGGAAACTTTGCAAAAAAAAATTACACAATAACGCCTGACCCAGTGCAGTAGGCAAACATTACCGCTAAACGTTTTTTCCACGGCCCTGGCATAATTTTTTGCTCACTCAGTTGTAACATGTAAGGTTTTTTAATTTTGTTAGCGTATTACTTTTGTGACAAGTAAAGTTTCAATATATTGTTTTCGTTAATAAAATTATGCATTGTCGAAATAAGCTATTCAGAGCGAGTAGTGCTGGGCGGCGCAGGTGAGCAGCGCCCGGTGACAGCGTGTTTGTTCGTTGTGCCACTTTTCTCGTTCTGTTTTTATCCAATGCTAATTTTACACTGTTTATTTGTCCCTATACGTAACATGTGTACAAGAGATTCAATTTTGAGTTACAGTAACACATTTAGTTAAGTAATTAAGAAGGGATATTGTGTTGTAATTTTTTATAAATTAAATTAATAAGTCAGTTATAAACCCTTGTGGTGCATAATTAAATATTTACTACAGTTTAACTTAATATTTTTGTTTGTTTATGCCTTGTCTCGGTGATTTTGTACAATGAAAAGGTACTAATATTGCTTATACAATACAGTTGGCCTCGAACCAGAGACCTCAATGGTATCCTACCTAGACATAATTTTTATAGGAACGTACTGACGAAAAGCATTGTAGTACAACCTTTTTATATTGAGGAAAAGAATGTGTACCCGAGGTGACCGGTAGTGTTTGCGCAGGGCGGCAGGTGGAGGGCGTGTGGCACACCTCGGTGGTGGTGTTCGACCGGGAGTACTTCTACGGTAGCGGCGGCATCACCAACTGCACCCCGGTGAGTTGGACATTTCTTTTCACTTTTTCATGTAGGGAGAAAAGCAGCTCCAACCATTTAAGCTTGCTTCACAACATGCTATCCCTACTGTTATTTTGGATTATTTTATTAATTTACGACTAGCTGTTCGCGCGACTTCGTCCGCGTCACTTAACTACTTAATACGAACTAATTGTATTGTAAAAAATGAAGTGATATAAATTTTTGCTTCCTGTTTCAAAATATTAAAGTACAACCCTGAATAAGCTACTTGCAATTTAGCTGACGAATAAAGTCATCGTTAGCGTTTCACGATCTTGAAATCAGC
This sequence comes from Papilio elwesi, assembly GCA_029849275.1. Lineage (NCBI taxonomy): Eukaryota > Metazoa > Arthropoda > Insecta > Lepidoptera > Papilionidae > Papilio > Papilio elwesi. The sequence goes on from CM056696.1 coordinate 209,436, forward strand.
TTAACTTGTTAATAAAGTGCCAAGTAAATTATAGGTATAGCTAAGGATGTTTTGGGTGGTTATAGTTGGCCTTACGTTTCGCTTCAAATACAAAATCGATTTCTAAAAAATGCTTTTTTGTACGTTAGAAGTTTGCAAACGAGCAACTGGTTCACTTGATTTTAAGTGACCGCTCCTGCGGCATCTGAAACGAGCTACATTGTTGCCTACCCACTATACCTATCTTTAATGGAGATAGACAGAAAAAAAGATACTTCCTTTTCCTATTGATCCCTTTCCCGTCCAATCCTCTTCTTCCCATCCTATCCTCCTTAGGAAAGGGTGGGAAGGGTGAGAGGAAATTAACCCTCCGGCACCTCAATCACATGAAACACAGAGTACTTCTACTTCACACCTGTTTTCTACGAGGTATTGGTATTTGACCGATCGAGCTGACCCAATCGTGACAACAGATGTCGCGGGCTCTACCACTGTAGAATTGCGGTTGTCACGTGATTGTAAATTACGCGCGCGCATTGCTGACGTTAAGTTAGTAATATTTATTTATACCGAACACACGGTACAAACTGAAGCGTAGGAGAGTGCGCTTTTGCGCAAGTTTGGAGATTTTAACAGATGATTTATCCAGTCTTTGAAATGTACTACATCTTTACTTGTGTGAACGCCCATTTCGATATCAAACATACGTAGGTACAAAAAAAAACTGTTAATTATACTTTACTAGTGACCCGCCACGGTAACACTAATTATATTGTTCTGATCGCTACCAAACACAGGAATGTGCCAATCTGGAATCCCTGTAAATTTCATTGAAATCAGTCCAGCCGTTTCGGATTATATAGGGAACATACATACTTCGCTTTTTATATATAATACTATTTTTTTTCATAAAAGTATCCTATGTTACTTCTAGTACCTCCAAGAATATGTGCACAAAGACATTTTAGAATGCAAAATTGATCCAAGCCTCGTCCAATCTATAACCGACTTCAATTCTATACAGCGATGGCAAAGGTTGTATCAACGCCGACACAACCACCGTGTGCCAACTCTAACGTTCTGAATTGCGGTTTAATACTTTTTTACAATGTCTGAACTAGCGCTTGACCACAATCCCACCTGTTGTTGTGGTGATGTGGTCTAAAGATGGTACGCACTAGTTTAGCAACAGCCTATTCACTCTTCTCTTTTAGGTACCCGTAATCGGACGGAAATACTGATATGTATGTGTGTAAATTTATAATATTCTATTGCTACGATATTATTAATATTAGTTCGAAGTGACCTAACACTTATTCTGTGACCTATCACATACTTGTACGACTATTTTTGAACGCATTCTATTTTTAGTTGGTATATTTCCGTGCGGTGGCGGAATGCGGAAATATGTACGGCTCCCGTGTACTACGTTTTATAAACTTTTTTTATTTTACAATGGCTAATTTGTTGTTACCTTCGTTATAAAATTATAATTATTATTTCATTAATCTGTTAGTTAATAAATAAATCTACCTTCGATAGCAACGGATCGTCGGCGCCGCTCGTCTTGGAGTTCGATAAGGCGATACGAAACATAAAAATCCTACGTACTTTTTAATAACCATTGACATATCGTCTGTTACAATTCATCCGGTCTCTGTGCTGTAGACGGCAGCGGAGCTGGTGCATGTCGACGACTAGTTACTGGCCCAGATTGTTAGCGCAGCCGAGTCGGTGCTGCTGGTGTCAGGTGACACGCGGCGGCTCGTCCGCTGCCCACGCTCATTATTTCGAGCGGCGACTCCTTACAGGTGTCGGCTATCCCGCGACGTAGCGTCGGTAATATTTAGCTAAGGTTGTCAAATTAGCGGCAGATTTTGTCTTCCGGATTTAAAAGTTCTTCGTCCTCCTGGAATATAAGACCTTCCTAAAATGGTTTTGTCTGCATTATTTGTTAAATATTTTGCCACTTTATTCCTGTTTTATTTTAGATAAGGAGGAATCAGTTAGTTCAACTCGGCTAAAATAATTAGAGAAAATACGAAGAAAGCCACAGACTGGTTAAAACTTAAAACAGGTGGGGCAATAGTTCAAAAATAAACAAATGATCAACAAAAATAAACGTACTTATCTTAGCAATGAAAGTAAAAATTCATCACAAGCAAAACAATTGGAAAAATGTTCATTGCAACTGTTTCAAATTAAATTCAAATAAGCATGTTGAGCATGTTGTTCAAACGAACCTATAAGATTTTCCCAATTAAATTATAAAACAAAAAGAAGCAGATATGTCATTAGAAGTCGAAAAGTAAAGACTAGAAAGCGTCCTAATTGGGACGCCTTTACGCTTAAGTGACAAACACTAGCTGTCCTCTTTTCTCTTATTATTTTTATTACGCTATCCTTTTCACACCATTTGACATGTGTAAATGTAGCTGTCACTGTCTTTGGAATACTTTTGACCGGTTTAAGACACTTCGAAAAAGTGTGCCTTAATGTCATAGGAAGGCGTGCTGTTGTGTAACAGCTTGAATCAGACCATTCGAATGATTTATTTATGTTGTGAATTATTGTGACGATTATCACACTTCTTACTGACAATGTTCAACATTTGAAAAAGCACGGGAAGCTGCGTCGTGTGTAGGTAATATTAGCCGCGTATTAATACCGGTGTGCGCGTGCGCAGTCGCCGCGTGCCGCGCGCCCTGCTCTATTCCTGTTGCTTTGTTAGCTGACGTCACCTTGCAAGACAGAAGGTTGAGGAGGAGGAGGATGTTAGGCGTCCATTATTCCCTCTATCCGTGAGTTCACTGTCCCGTATAACATATTGTCACGTCAGGTTCTTTTGTGAATAAATATGAGAGATTATCTCAATTTTATACTACGTTTTAATTCCTAAGAGCCTGCGCCGCTCGTGTGCGCTGTGCTAAAAACATGTACACTAGATGCCTAGACCAAAACATTGCAAACTATCACTGTCTCGGTCCTGCAGTTTCTGCATCATCCCTTTAAATGTAACCCCATTCTCATCAGCCTTGCGCTGGAATTCGTTGAAACTTTAAAGGCGTAATAATTTTAATGCGCAGTAAATGGCAAGCGTAGAGACGTCAAGGGGCCGTCAGCGAACTATATCTACGCGTTGTTTATTTGCGAGGAATTAAATTGTGGTTTATTTTAGTGACACCGGAGCCGGTACCAATCCCCCGCCCGCCGCCACCGGTCACCGCTCTACTATGTTAGACTTAAATAAAATATCATCAGGACTACCCATTTAACATTTCCATTTCGTCTAGAGATTATAAAATAACAATAACTTAACGAGGAGTCCATACAGATAACATAAAAGACGATATCTTACCGTTAGGAAAACAAATGATATTTTTGGTCAATGTAATTTTTTACATCGATCAACGCCATCTAGACGTAACATAGTGATTTAAATTTAAAAATGAGAAAGTAAGCATATGTTTATGTGGCGGTTGCAGGGCAGCACACAGCTGGGCGCGCCGCAACAGGTGGAGCGGCTCGGCACCACGTTCGTGCCGCGCCAGGTGTTCGCCGACTACCTGCGGGGCCTCGCCACCACCACATACACGTCAGTAGATACAATCGTAATTATAATTTTCTACAATCATTCTTTATGTTTTGTATTGATTAACCATAAATTATATGGAGAGTGTGTTATAAAGGACTAACTAAACATAGTTTATAAATTAATTTAGAACTGAAATATGAGGCGACGTAACTTAACGCATATTTATATTACGAATGCCCGGCGGTGTACCGGCAGGGGCGCGGCGTACCGCCTGCTGGAGCACAACTGCAACCACTTCAGCGACGAGGCGGCGCAGTTCCTGTGCGGCGCGCGCGTGCCCAAGCACATCGTGGCGCAGGCGGAGCGCGACTTGCCGCCGCCGCTGCGCCTCGCGGTCGCCGCCTTGCTGGACCGCATGCTGCCCCAGCCGCAGCCCGAACAAGTAACCTCACCACCAAAACCACACCACGTTCCACTTTCTGTCCCCTTGTTAAACTAGTCAATTCTAATCGCGTCATCATGTTCAAACAAAACTTAGAACTTTAAAATTGTAATTACTTCAGATTGGCTGGCACATTTTTATGGTATTGTTTTAGTGCAAAAGGTAGTCAACGAGCGGGCATGGCACCTGGTGTTAGGTGACCGCTACCCATAGATATCCGCAGCAAGCAAACAAGTTACCGATGCATTGCTTAATGGACAGAGGAGGGGATAGACAGAAAAAATAATGTTTTCTTCTCCTTACCCTCTCCCCTCTTCCCCTGCCAATCATATCCTTATTAGGATAGGATGGGAAAGGGAGGAGTCTGAAATTTGGCCTCCGGCATCTCACACATCAGATTATACGAAGAATCTATCTACTTCACGCCTGTCTTCTGTGAGGTCGTGGTATTTAATAGGTCGTGCCGGCCGATTCGTGCAACAGATTTAAATTGCAATCTTTCTTGTACGTGCAAGTTAACACCAATTATCAAGTGGCTGTAGATATGGTTTATTGAATATGTAAAAAGAGAAATCTTTTTACATAACCATGCCACCCTTTGGTCTAACGTTGTCTTCAAGTAATCATTCTATATGTGAAAGTACATCAGTTATCATTGTTACTTTGGCGCCACTTGCCAACATAATTATCACATGATCACTGTACAGCAGCAGAGCAGGCTTCTATGTTGACGGTACTAAACGCTTGCTGTTTGATGGAATCGAAATCCTTAGTTCGCTGCTTCCACTCCAATGCTAATACAAAAACGTTGTTGCGTTCAGATACGACTCGATCTGACATTTGACCTCTGACTTCCTCTGAACCTTCCGCCGGCTCATCAGCTGGTTAACAAGATTCTGCTCAGGCTGAGGCTATATGAAGTTTGCTTTGTTTCTTTAGTAATTGGCCCTAAATCGAGAAGAAACGCAATGGACCTGATTGAATATTTCAGAATGTTAATAGGAAACGCTGTAAGTGTTCATACTGTGAGACTCGTTGCGGGAAGCGATATAGTTTGTTCCAAATCAAATTGGAAAGTTTGTAAACAAAGCTATCCAAGTCATAATAAGTTTACTAGCATAAAAGTTATTAAAATGTTATATTGTTCGTATTTACGCAGCCACCTCGAGTACTGTTCTCAAATATGGAACCCACAGTATGAAGTCTACATTAACAGACTCGAATCAATTCAAAGACGTTTTGTCTTATACTTACAATATAAATGTAATGCTTTAGATTCCAATTATGAAGCCCGATGCAGAAGATATCACTTTTTACCGCTAAACTTAAGACGTGAAGTTGCTGATATAACTTTATATGCCAAATTAACTCAATCTGTAATAGACTCTCGGCAACTTCTATCCAACATAGAAATAAGGGTACCCACAAAGTCGGTTCGTAAATTAAATCTTATTAATATTCCCTCTTCTTCAACGAATTATAGACGGAACGCTTACTTTGTGAGATGTGCAGGCTTAGTTAATAGACTGGTTGACTCTCATGACTTAGACCTCTTTTACTCTTCGCCAACATCTATCAAGAACGAAATTATCAGAGGCTGGATGAATCCGTAATACTTTGATTTCTCTTCTCTTTTTGATTTTGCCAACGCTAACAGGCTAATTTAATCGAATACTATATGTGAAAACTTGTTAATGGTGTTAGTTATATTTTTTTTATATTATTCATTTATCGTAATATGTCACTGTTTGTTTTCCAAATAAAATAAAAATAAAATAACTTTCTCTTCACTTTGTCTTACGATTTCCATAAAATTACATTTTCGCTGGACGTATATAGTGTAATGGCCGCCATGTACGGTAAATGAAGTTTGTTTACAAATTTTACATCTTGATGTGGAACAAACTATACGACTTTTTGGTTTTGGGCACCACTTTGATCAATACAGATTTCGCGTTGGGAATGAATTATATTTCAATGTATATAATCTTGGTACACTTAACATAAAGTCCTCATTACCAGACGGTGTACACGAACGGCGTGCGTCACAGCCGCGAGGATAGCCCGGACTACCTCACGCTCAACAGCCAGATCGAGGAGGCCAGGTGAGTGCCACCCGGTTCACCCGACGCGACTATCCGGATGTTTGGTGACCGTAAACTTTCTATCGTCGCGCCTTACACATTTACCCCTATCTCGGTCCGACTGCTCGGCGTACTCGGTCCGACAGTCCGGAGTGTGATGAAATTTGCACGGAATTACGAATAAAACTTGTTAACCACCATATAAGACCGTAACAGTTGTCTGACGACATGCGAGTGCACACTTTATATTTCGTAAAGATATTTTTAAACCAAACCTAACCTACCAGAAAACGCTATCGTATCGTCGAGCCTAAGAAACCCAAGACTTATAAATGTTCTTTGACATCGAACAGTACTTCAAAACAACTTATCTATCCGCACGTCAGACGTAAGTGTCGTTTGGGTTCCGTAGTAGTAAGGTGTGAGTCAGTTTGGGTGCAAGCCGTGTCCCTAGTAGAAACAGCTCGGATAAGTATGCGATGTGGACGTTGAAAGCGTGCGCAGAGAGCATGAGGCGCGCGGGCCCTGCGGCCCCGGCGACACGGCGGCCCGCTGCGCCGCGCTGCTGTACGGCGCGGCGCGCGCGGCGGCGCTGTGGCGCGAGCTGCGGCGCCGCGCCCCGCCGCCGCCCCGCTCCCACCGGCCTGCGCCAGATCCCTTCTGAATCATAGTTTTTATTCCTTTCATTAATTTTGTTATATAATAAACATTAAATGATAATTATTTTAATTGGAGTGGTCGAAAACGAAAGGCCGTTAGAAATAGAATTAAACACCGGAATTTTTTCAGAAGAGGCTGTCAATACATGATGTATTTAACAATAGAGTAGATGTAAGCAAGGGTCAACGCGTCCTTGAAACTTTATAACACTTAAACGGTTCTTTTTTAAGACACACGTGTATCTTCAAACAACATTTATACTCAATTGATAGAACTCGACCGACGAAACATTAATATACATACAGATTATAAAAAAACTGACCGAAGTAACAATCGAAATCACTGAGTCTAGGAACGGGCCGTTTTGTGATGTAAGCAAACATTTAAATAGGATTTCTGGAATTGAATTAGATGTATGAAACAGATACAATACTGTTGTACGGAAAATCTACATTGTTGAACCGAAGAGCGGACAGATGTCGCAGGCCAAAGTTAGTTTAGATTGATATTTAACTATTTCGGTTCATATTTTTGTAAAATCAATCGCACCGCACATAGTCCACAATCTTACGAAATCCGTGCAATATAAAATGTATTTTTTTTTCCTAAAAAATAAAAAAATGAATGAAGCAGGGGTTACCAGTAGCAACAGAGCAAATTTAAAAAAGTGCCAAAATTTGGGATATTATATAGAATTCACAAAAATTCTATCACTCTTCACCCTTTTCAGCATTTATTATTTTACCTATTTAAAGAAAGCATTCCGGAATACATAAACAGTAATAGTTGATTTGTGTACCGTCAACAAATGCTCCACTCAAACCATGCAATTTGCATTTGCAACATTCTAGCGACATTTTGGACGGCCATAATGGAGGCCGACGGTCTCCCATATTAGACTCCGCCAGTTTTCCTTATTTAGTAGCCTTTAGCAGCGATGGCTACGGCTCCAGGCGGCCGGCGTGTTGCCAGTCTCAAAATGGAGGCCGACGGTCTCCCATATTAGACTCCGCCAGTTCTCCTTATTTAGTAGCCTCTAGCAGCGATGGCTACGGCTCCAGGCGGCCGGCGTATTGCCAGTCTCAAAATGGAGGCCGACGGTCTCCCATATTAGACTCCGCCAGTTCTCCTTATTTAGTAGCCTCTAGCAGCGATGGCTACGGCTCCAGGCGGCCGGCATGTTGCCAGTCTCAAAATGGAGGCCGACGGTCTCCCATATTAGACTCCGCCAGTTCTCCTTATTTAGTAGCCTCTAGCAGCGATGGCTACGGCTCCAGGCGGCCGGCGTGTTGCCAGTCTCAAAATGGAGGCCGACGGTCTCCCATATTAGACTCCGCCAGTTCTCCTTATTTAGTAGCCTCTAGCAGCGATGGCTACGGCTCCAGGCGGCCGGCATGTTGCCAGTCTCAAAATGGAGGCCGACGGTCTCCCATATTAGACTCCGCCAGTTCTCCTTATTTAGTAGCCTCTAGCAGCGATGGCTACGGCTCCAGGCGGCCGGCGTATTGCCAGTCTCAAAATGGAGGCCGACGGTCTCCCATATTAGACTCCGCCAGTTCTCCTTATTTAGTAGCCTCTAGCAGCGATGGCTACGGCTCCAGGCGGCCGGCATGTTGCCAGTCTCAAAATGGAGGCCGACGGTCTCCCATATTAGACTCCGCCAGTTCTCCTTATTTAGTAGCCTCTAGCAGCGATGGCTACGGCTCCAGGCGGCCGGCGTGTTGCCAGTCTCAAAATGGAGGCCGACGGTCTCCCATATTAGACTCCGCCAGTTCTCCTTATTTAGTAGCCTCTAGCAGCGATGGCTACGGCTCCAGGCGGCCGGCATGTTGCCAGTCTCAAAATGGAGGCCGACGGTCTCCCATATTAGACTCCGCCAGTTCTCCTTATTTAGTAGCCTCTAGCAGCGATGGCTACGGCTCCAGGCGGCCGGCGTATTGCCAGTCTCAAAATGGAGGCCGACGGTCTCCCATATTAGACTCCGCCAGTTCTCCTTATTTAGTAGCCTCTAGCAGCGATGGCTACGGCTCCAGGCGGCCGGCGTATTGCCAGTCTCAAAATGGAGGCCGACGGTCTCCCATATTAGACTCCGCCAGTTCTCCTTATTTAGTAGCCTCTAGCAGCGATGGCTACGGCTCCAGGCGGCCGGCATGTTGCCAGTCTCAAAATGGAGGCCGACGGTCTCCCATATTAGACTCCGCCAGTTCTCCTTATTTAGTAGCCTCTAGCAGCGATGGCTACGGCTCCAGGCGGCCGGCATGTTGCCAGTCTCAAAATGGAGGCCGACGGTCTCCCATATTAGACTCCGCCAGTTCTCCTTATTTAGTAGCCTCTAGCAGCGATGGCTACGGCTCCAGGCGGCCGGCGTATTGCCAGTCTCAAAATGGAGGCCGACGGTCTCCCATATTAGACTCCGCCAGTTCTCCTTATTTAGTAGCCTCTAGCAGCGATGGCTACGGCTCCAGGCGGCCGGCGTATTGCCAGTCTCAAAATGGAGGCCGACGGTCTCCCATATTAGACTCCGCCAGTTCTCCTTATTTAGTAGCCTTTAACAGCGATGGCTATGGCTCCAGGCGGCCGGCGTACTGCCAGTCTCAAAATGATTAAACCGTTACTCATTGTCAGTTTCCTAGTTTTTCTTCAATATATATTTTTTAATCTGGTGATTAAAATGTTAAAGAAGGTTTCTACATATGGCGAGGATCAAGTTATTATACAGGAAAGTATAGTTACGCAATAACAATGTGACGTTAAGGACCTGTTTCACAATGTCCAAGTAAAGTCCTGAATGCTAACTGCAACTTATCTGACAAATAAAGTCATCGTTGGCGTTTCAAAATCTCAAAATAAGCCAATGTTGGTTAATAAGTTGCCAAGCAAATCATCTGTCAGCTAAGGATGTTATAGGTTAGTTTTTTGACAGATTATTTCTTTGGTTGACATTCGCCTTACGTTTCCATTCAAATGAAAAGAATCAATATATAAAAAATGCTTTTTGAAGTTAAAACTTATTTAGTCACGCTCGACTTGGGGAGTGCGCTGGCGAGGGCGCGACGAGAGCGTTACGGAAAGTGTCGGCCGAGGCCGTCGGAAGTTGTTGGAATTTATTATTTATTACTAAACTATTGTCGAGTCGGTTTTGGATTTTCACTTCTGTCGGCAGTCCTGTGTTTTTTATATCATTGTCACTTTTGCAGAATATGCATTTAATGTGCAATCAATACGTAGCAAGAAAAGATACATTTAAATGCTTGTGAGAGTGATTAAATAAAAAAAAATGGCCAACGCACATGTTCTGTAACACATAAACTTCGTTTGTCAATAAGTTATTAGGCATTTACTCGGTCTTCGTGAAACGGGCCCTGACGGAACTAGTTTAGTCGAAGAAAATCATTATCGATGACTTTGTTCGTAGTAGCATTGCACTAAGCGAGTGTAATGTGTAAAGGGAAGGATGAGTGTAAGGTGCGCGTGTCGGCAGGCTCCAGTCGCAGGAGCTGGAGCAGCGGCGCAGCACGCTGGCGGAGAAGCTGGCCCGCAAGGAGCGCCGCCGCGAGAAGAAACGCAAGAAGCAGCGCGGCAACGGCGACCCGCCCGCTGACGAGCCCGACGACGAGGCGGCAGACGGTGAGTCCCACCACCTTCATACATCCACCGTGTGGTGGACATACTCACGCCCACTCAGAGATATAGGAACAGAGCAGAATAAGCGGTTCTTATCGACTTTTTTTATGTAATCGCGTTGCGTTAGACATATTGTTTGTTTTTCGTTTAATTCACCTTCTTTCTGTTTGGCACAGTAACTAAAGCGTCAAATTTAGATCACCATCGGATTGGTTACAAGTACGTCTTTGCCATACAACCTCAAAGTAAAAAAACCTCTACTTTATCATTTATTCATTCATCATTCATTCGTCCCCCATTCTTATTTTCACATTGAAATTTTAAAAAAAAGTTGTAGCTTACTGGGTATTCAGTTTGATGTGTAGTCGATGTGATTTGGGCACATGAGGCATTTAATGGTTGAATCTCTAATTTTAAATAGCACTATTAAACTTTAAAACTCAACGGACTACATTCAGTAATCAAATTAAACAGCCAATATTGTTCAGACAGTGACATCTAGTGTCGAGAAACTACACTAAAGTAATAGGACACCTTCTCTGATACATACGTCCATAGGTATGTAACTATACCAAACAAGTATTCTGTGGTTCGTCTGATGAGTGAGGGAGAGGCCTAACTCTAGTCTTCTTCCCCTTCCCACCTTTATCTAGTAAGGAATGACAGGGAGTAGGAATAAGATTTGATGGGGGGAGGTAACGGATATAAAAAGGAAAGATACTTTTCCGTCTGTCTGCGACTCATAGCTTGTAGCTCTTGCTTTCTGGAAGTCTTTTAATATCAGAAAAACCTTTTGCTTCTTTGCTGCCTCATTCTATAGAAAAAATTAAGTTTGTATCTTTCCGTCTGTGTACACGTCCAGTGACGTACTCAGGAGGATATGACGTCACTGCAGACTCGTTAACCGCAATGTGGGTGGACATGTCAAGTCTGTGCTCTTGATTTGTAACGTCTGCCAGTCGATCAATTACAAGCGGAACAACTGTCCACCATAGTTGTTCATTTATGACAAGTCGTTGTGAAACCCACGTAACACATTGGCTACGTTTGTAGCATGGATTTCCATGCCCATGACAAAACATTCGTTAGTTGAGCATATACTTATAATTTCTCCTTATCTTTGATATGTGTTTGATATAAATTCAATTTCTTTTACCTGCTTAAATCACATCAGGGACTAGAGAGTATAGATAATACTTAAAACCTCTAGACAAATTGTAATACTAGAACGGTGGTGTGATCGACCTCGCATGCGTATTCCGGGCGGGTTGAACGATCCGTCGCCGATCGCCGCGTTCCCTCGCTTGTCTCGTTCCAATCGACAAGTTCAAATGCTGAACTTTCGGCAAATAATAAATCTAATTCGGATAATTGAGTAAGAGCGTGGTTATTATAAGTGCGGAGTAGCATGAGTCAGGTTGGCGCGGCGCCAGCGCGGCCGGCGCGCGGCAGTCGGACCCGGACCGGCGCGCACCGAGCAGTGTCCGTACGTGTCTCAGCACGCGACCGGCGTGTCCCCGACGGTGTCTGTCTGTCTGTGCTGTGCCCGTGCGCCGCCCGCGACCGATATACTCAGCGCCTCTCGCGCTGGTCCTTCCGGATCGTTCGCGCCTCGGGTCCACCTCGAAATAGATCTACGCCGGTGTTGCAGTGCTAGCTGCCGCGTTGTAAGGTAACGTGATTTCCATCGCCTCAACGTTATCACGTGTCGTCATCGCTACCTCGAATTTCCCTGAATGATAAACAAGCTTATTCGACACGCCAATGGTTCGGTTAAATATGTTTCCTTGGTTCGGTCGATGAAATCTTACATCGCAGGAGTTCTTAAAATAACCGCGGCGTGGCGGCGCCCGCACGCTCCAGCAAAACAAACGGCGTCGCTCCTGCGACACAGATTTGCAATACACTACGACAGTTCAGTTTTTTGAAAGTCCGGCCGACTACATACAATTATTTCCATTAAGTAATTTTTGAGTCATAGTTTTTTGTGTTTTGTCAATTATTGAGGTTTAGGTTTGAGCTCATGGCTTCCGCCATTTAAATGGGGGCACAGCAGTCTGTGTGGCTTTCGTTGTTTCCTTCTGTAACATCTTGCGCCATCGCGGCCGAGCCCCACTGGTGGACTTCTGCAGAGGCCGACGGTACGCGCCGTGCTCTAGGACTCCGTGACATCTCTCATGATCTGCAACTAAAGACACGTCAAACAATAATCTCTATTTTTAATATGCATTCGATGAGGGGTGAGGTAAATGTGTTCGCGTGTTTCAGAGATGGCAGAAGGCGTGGAAACGCAGGAGATGCCGGAGGCGGCGCGCGCTGGGCCCAGCTCGCGGCCGCTAGACGACCCGGAGGAGACGTACCGCCCGCCCAAGGACCCGCCCATACTCTACCGCGACATCGACGTGAGTGTCATCAACGCAACGCAAAACACATGTTAGAAGTTTACAACCAAACACGGCCGTTAAGCAATACACAATACACAATTTAGTAAATACAGCGGATTAGCCTTAATTATTAAGGTGACACGTACTAAATATTCCTTAGTTCTCTTAGCGAGATCGGCGTCCTGCAACCAGCTTTAGCTTTGTGCTCGAATGTATCGTAGGTATAAAGATACTAGTGACCCGCCCCGGCTTCGCCCGGGTACCACTAACTATGTTGATCCGATCGCTACCAAACATAGGAACACCCGCTGTGCCAATCTGGACAATCCCTGCAAAATTTATTCGATATCGGTCCAGCCGTTACTTCTAATATCTCCAAGAATATGTGTAAATAGTTTCATGAGCGATTGAGTAGTTTTTGCGTGAAAGCGTAACAAACAAACTTACATTCACATTTATGATATTAGTAGGGAATCATAATAGGATTAAAATAGCATAATAAGGGTAAAGCATTTAAAAGTGGATATTGTGGCTAGAATTGAGAAAGGTATGCTTCGGTGGTTCGGGCATGTTGAAAGGACGAGTGAAGAGATAGTAACGAAACAAATTTACGTTGCAAAAGTGAGTGGCAGTGTTGGCAGGGGACGCCCTAGGAGAACTTATATCGACCAGATTAGTGATATACTAAAGAAGGGCGATATAAGGAGTATACGTAACCGACGATCATGTTTGCGTAGATGTATGGATGTAGAAGAAGCGAGAGAGGAGTGCCTGGATCGCGACAAATGGAAGTCCGTTGTCTCTGCCTACACCTCTGGGTTACCGTCATGAGTGCATATTTATAATGACGTTATATTCTATACGATTTTGCCGACTGCGTGCTGAGCAGGCCTCGTGGTGGTGAGCGGTGGGCACAGCGGTGGGCGCGAGTCGGCACCGGCGCATAAAGTATTTCCTTAATAATGTTGATACTATTGTGAAATTGAAATACTTATACATTATGCAGCTTTATTATCACCATCGCTGGTACGACGGTCGCTTCCCGACGCCATTTAATATCATAGCGGCCACAATACAGTAATTCTTAAATCAAATTAAAGTAATTCTCATTTGGACATTGCCCGAGTTCGAGAAAGTTCGCTAACCGTTGCGTCGATGATGTCATGGTGGTGGGCGGCGGTGGGCGGCACATGGAAACGTTAGGAGAAACTGTGCGGACAGGGATAGTCTGGCTACAGCGTCACAGAACTTGGCCGTATACTGTCTATGTAGTAAAGTACGATACATGTAGGATGAACACATTTCGCAAGGAGGAAAATAACGTTTAACGGGACCGCTTTCATAATTGTTTTTATAGCATATTCATTGACTTTAACCGCAACGGAAATCTTGTCTTGTTTGATCTTTATGCTTATGATATAACACAACAGTTGTGTCCGGGTCGCCGGGCGGGCGCCGCTCATACATCATCCATCACGTCTTTGACCAACATCAGCTAAATGGGCTCAAAGGCTGAAGTGATAAGGCTAAACCGCTACACATGTTAGCTCGCGCTGCACAATATAGCGCTGTATTAGTAATATTAAATACGTTACGAAATGACGACATCATCAGAGAGATTTGTGTTGTTAGGCCGCCGCAGAGTTCGAGGGTCTGAGTCACGCGCTGGAGCAGGTGCCGCTGTCGGCGGAGGAGCGGCAGAGCCTGGACGAGCTGCAGCAGTACCTGGTGCACGGCGAGGGTAGCTGGGTGCTCGGCGACGACTTCCTTAACTTCATAGGTGAGTGCCACTCAACACGTTTACATTACAAAATAATAAAAGAAAAAAAAATATAGTTGTTTATAGAATTGAAACAAAAGAGATGAATGAAAGCGGAACGTGTTATCGCAAAGCAAGCGCCGGCGCTGACACGTTGAGCCTGCGCACACAGCGGGAGCCGTGCGCTTGCAGACGTCAAATTATTTGACGAACAAACAAAGCGCCATCTGTGCCGCGACGAAAATAAATAAAAATGTACGATAACGATTTGTGAGTTATTAAATTAATTAAGCCGACACGTCAGGATTGATTCTGTCAAGTGATGGATCTCACAAGATTACAGTTAACTCTGAGCGCGTTACCCGACGACCGCGTGCTGGACGTTGACGTTATTGTTCATTGAAGTGATCGAAATTAGGTGTCAATTTTAACAGTGGTAGAGCCCGCAACAACATCTGTTGCACGGATGGGCCGGCTCGACTGCTGAAATACCACGACCTCATCTGTGAGGTGTGAAGTAGATTATTCTGCGTTTTGTCTGACGAGTGAGGTGCCGGAGGCTTAATTCAGGTCCTCTTCCAGAAAAGGAAAGAGGACTTGACGGTGGAGGGGGTGAATAGGAAAGCGATATAACCATTTTCTGGTTATCCCTTCCTCCGTCCATTAAAGGTAGGCAACGCATCTGCAACTCTTGTCGCGGGTGCTTATGGGTAGCGGTCACTTGATACCAGGTGAGCCGCCTGCTTCGTTCGCATCGTCGTTCGTCACCTTCTACTATAAAAAATAAAAAAACCCTTAAAAATGCTGCGTCAGAGAGCCTTTTCAAATATTTTACGACTTTTGCGACACAAGGACAAATGTTACTATACAGCATAACTCTCCTGTCCTTTGCAACGTGTCGAAATGATTCAATTGTGGCCTGCAGTGCCTCATAGATATTCTGCCTTAATGTTGAAGTTGCTCGCAGGCAACGGCTGGTCGGCATCGAGCATATCAAAGTATTTTTTCTCCTTGGGTTCCTCTTAGAATAACCATTTCTTATCCCCAAAGTCAAAATTCCATGAGGAGCAAGGCGTCTCTTGAAATCTTAAATGATCATTCTTGTAACGCTTGAAGTCAAATGCAAATGTCGGTCAGTCAACATAAACTATGATATACGTATCCAATGAAATAACTTACATAAATAAAACAATACTCCGAAATTGTTATCGTATAACTCACGCACGAAACGCACGCGAGTGTTGGAACTGGAGCTGGAACCGATTGAAGACATGCACCGCCTAAAGACTTATGTATTGTGTATTTAGTGAGTGTCTTGTGACCAACAGGTCGCGTTCTCACGGACAAGGCGGTGGGCGGCGAGGCGCGGCGCGCCATGCTGCGCTGCCTGGCGGCGGCGGCGCTGCGCGACGACGTGTCGCTGCTGCTGCACCAGGACCGGCGCCAGCACGCGCTGCTGGGCTACGCGCACCGCGTCGACGCGCTGCCCACGCCCGAGCAGCACGCCCTTGCGCTATTCGTTAGTATTACTCCGCCGCTGATGACATTATGCTCAACAAATACACGCTGCAATTTTTTCACCTACAAATTACTCGTGGAATCGAGGTAGACCGAGAGGGGGCTCGCTATCTGCTACACAGCGCCGGCCAAGGTCTCAGCCGTTGCTTTACGGCTATAAAACTGCACTATATATACAATTTTCGTATCAAATATTTTCCTATGGCATATTGATGGCGTTTTTTGGTTTTGGTGTTGGTGCAGATGTGCAACCTGTTCGAGCACACGTCATCCTCGGAGTGGTTGCTGTACATCAGCGAGTGGGAGGCCAACGGCCAGCAGCTGTCCAACATACGCGTCACCACCAAGGTACAACATGACCGCATACTCACTGTGCCCTTAGAAACGTATCTATACTGGGCTACATCATTTGACGCCCGTAGTAATAGGCTGCCCTTATACCTGATGTAATGCAGATAAATTCGTTCGACGTTGTCGACGAGGGCCGGCGGGTTAGGATCTAATCTAACCTAACTCATGGTTTGGTTACCATAACCAATAATAACTGGTTGTCGATAATTACAAATTTACAATAATGTACTTTATCTGTAATTCAATGGTGCACAATGTATTGAGATAGTCAAATGTGAACGTGCGCAGGTGTGCGTGCACTGCGCGCTCAGCGAGGAGCAGGAGCTGCGCGAGGCGGGCACGGCGCTGCTCTACAACGTGGCCACCAAGGAGGTAAAGACCGTGGTCGGTATCGCACTCCTCTCTCTCTCATTACCTGTCACCTGTCACCACTCACCACTCGCTCAAACAACACTCATCACCTATATTAGCAATGCTTCGTCTTAAAATCTGTCAACACCTCCTGATCTATAACATTTAAGAAAATTCTCTTCGGTTGAGTAAATACAGATATAATTTATTCTCTTTCAATCATTTTATGAATGTATATTTTAATAAATTTTGGTTGACAAGCAACTTGTAGGAGGGGCCGGGCCCGAGCGGCGCCGGTCGCAGCACGTCCTTAAGCTGTCTATCGCTACACTCTACACAACTGACGTCTTATTTCACCGAGTTGGATTAATTGGCATTCGTTTGCGTGTCTGATCTCGATACGATACTTCAGAGTCCGCCACAACACCTTAATTTTTCTACATTTGACAAATCTAATACTTAGACACTAATTCAATAATAGAGATAAAACCGAAAAGTAACAAAATAATTATGAAACACAAAAACCGAACTGAGGCTCAAATAAATATAAGATATATTTATTTATGTGGTGTTTGCTCGTCAGCGGCGACGCAGCTCGTGGCGGCAAGAGGAAAATCGCTATAAATTGTTAAGAATTATGTTTGCTCAAGATTCCAGCCGACAGTAGGCTTTGTAAAATACGATTTAACCTGTCAAGACAACGCCGCTCGGCGTACACTCCGTTTTTCTTACCCTTTTTTACGAATAGCGTCTCTTCGGGCTTCGCAACATTTGCTGGCGTTAGGAGTTAACGAAGTAGCAGACTTACTTTAACAAATGTCCGAATCTTATTTCGGGAAAGGTTGACATCTAGTCGTTATGTTGTCGACGTCGATACAAAACGTCCAACGGGAGCTTGACAGCTGTCATTTAATTCGTTGGGCGCCAGGCAGCTAACTTCGAGGGGCGTCGGCCACCACAAGGCTCTGCATACATGTAAACAATGTAGTCTCATCACATTCTCTCTGTATGTCTGTACTCGCTTCACCTTTTCGTCTTCACAGACACAAGACATAGCAAATCCTTTTCTGTGACATGCAACCTGACGACCCTCGCGCGATGCACCACACTAACTTTGTTTAAATATATTTTTGTTGCGAAATATAAATAGATATTATAAAATAAAAAAAATACTATTTTCTTTTGAACAAAATTAAAGATAAATTAAATGGTTTGCACAATAATGAAGTAAGGGCGTCGTAAACGTTTCCACGTGCTCTTTGATACGTAACGAAACATGGCTGTCCAAATATTACGTGCGCTCGTGCACGTATGCGTGCGTGCGCGTGCGTACACGTACGTACGCATACGTGCGGGTACGTGTGCAGCCGGCGGTTGTTGCAGCGCCTGGCCGCTTACCGGGGGGTGCGCAGCCGTATGCCGGCATCTGCCAAGTGCAAGGTACCTCCCCTGTTTACTTAGGCCAGCTCCGCGTACCCCGCTGTCTCCGCCGCTACATAGTAAGTGACCACCGTTCGCATGCTATGCTGGAACATTGCACATAAGCTGTAACAAATCTCATGACTTCCAATAAGTAAATAAACTGTAATATTTCAAAACTATCCAATATAAACTAAATCGAAGGCTTTGCCGCATTAATACATTGAAGTTACCAGCTCATCCGTGTACTAACACCGTGTACAACAGCTTCATAAAACAAAATGATAATCTGCCGTAGGATAACCATCAGTTTACAAACCTGCAGTTGTTCTTAGAGCGAGTACTGGTATTGTAGGGCCGGGGGATGTCGTAAGCACTGGACATCAGCTGCGATTTAATGATGACGTCATTCATAAATTTAGTGTTCACCTAAAGCGTCCGGGTCGGGGCGAGGCTGGGCTCACCGCGCGCCCGGACCGCGGCCGTCAGCCTGTCCGTCGCGTACATTCCCGCGAGGTTACGCTTTCCTTAAAGCCTCCTTTCTACCGCCATTTATCTCAGCCTGGTCAGCCTTCCCGGATTCCTTTTAGAGAACTCTATCCTCATGAACATTACATCATCTCCTGGTCTCTTTTTATCAGTATTTAATTGAGATGTACAACCATTGACATTGTATTTGACATTGTATTTCCTAACAATCATAATATTTCATACCATAAAAACAGTTGGATGCGCAAAGCACGTTGTCAGCCGATGTTGACAGTGTCGATGACAGTAAATTATTTATAGAGCATTAGGTAGTTTCCAGGAAAACATCTCGCATCCGTTATATTGCCTTATATTTATAATGTGATATAATTTTATGAGTTCGTGCACATTAGCGGCACTGACAAGCCATAACTCGGCACGCAACAACTGTGTCCTGCGCGCACTGGATGACGCGCACTCTCACTCATAACAAAGGACCAAAGGATCAAGACTAGACTTCTTTTTTATGTGAGATGATGGCAAACGAGCAAGCGGATCACCTGATGCAAAGTGAACGCTACCCATAGACATCCGCAACAAGCAAATGGGTGCAGGTACCTTTAATGGACAGAGATAGACAGGAAAAATGATATTTTCTTTCCCATCCTGTCCATATGAGGAACGGGTGGGAAGGGGAAGAGGACTGAAATCCGGCACCTCACTCATCAGACGAACTAACCTACTTTTTTGTTTACTTTGTTACTTCTACTTACGGCAGTTTTCTGTGAGGTCGTGGCATTTCACCGGTCGAGCCGGCCCTGCAGTGCAACAGATGTTGTCCTTGCGGGCTCTACCACTGTTTAAATTGCTGCTGTAATTGTTTTTACTTATTACAGTCACGAACGACACAAGAATTGAAAGTGTAGTGGAGTGATTGGCCGACTATGGTATTAAACGTTTCGCAAATGTGTCCACAACAAGTAATGGGGCATGTTGCTTCGCACACTCTGATAACTCGAATAGTTATAATGAATGGACTAAATCTAAAAAGTAGGATGATAAGTAGACCAGGCACCGTGACAATCTGGTTAACCTTTAATCTTTAAATAGACATGTAAATATTATGAGCGGAGCCTTATCAACGGAAACCTTAGCAAATGTTTCCGTGTCTAGTTGGCTAATCTTCGCACAAACATTCGCACGCGTCGGTTCTCCCCGCGGGCGCAGCTCGGATCTGTCAGGGACATAACCGTCAGACTTTGACGCCCATCTCCTATGAACCCTGGCCAATTTGTTAATCATATGCATAAAAGTATTCCGTTATCACCGGATGTCTTGAATTAAAAATTAAAGCCGGCAATAGACTGCTTCAAAATTATCTATAAGTTATACAATAATTTAAACATATATGTCCTTAATGAAGCTACTTAAATATCGTACCGATTGTACACACTGCGCCGCGTGTCGGATGAGGGCGTTCACACACGAAGTTTATTGACGCGCGTCGAACGCGAGGACGCGTAGTGAGCCAAGACCGTCGACTCGTTGTGACTTTGTATCGGCACGGACGCGCAGATAACGCGCAAAGGACGCGCTCATCAAGCGTCGTCTGCGTGTACAAACGCCCTAAGGCACCGCGTTAAACATGCGGCGCCCGAAACTCTAGCCGCCTGTGTAAACAACTTATTTGTATGCTAAATTAATTGAACGTCAAACAAATCGTTTGTACTGTACTTTCCCGTCCATTTGTTTTACTTGAAGAAGTGTGTCCGCTAATCATGACCAGTCCACGGAGCGCAATATAAAACTGTGCTATTTTCAGCGCTCCCCGCTGCCAGTCGGCCCTGCAACTCACATACATCCGAACTTTAACATTTACAACAATGTTGACATCTATCGCCGCGACGCCTTCGTGTTGTAATTTATTAATTTAATTCGTATCGATGTATTACCTAAATATAGTTATATAAGCTTTATCTCCACCTTTTTGACTGTCGTTGAATGTAGCGGCAGAATTAGCAATGCCACTGAATGTTCGCGTAATGATTCTTTAATGCCATACTGTCGCTTCTCACACACCCTCACACATCTGCACCTTCTCATATTGTTATCGTTCATGAGGACCTACGTCACCAGCTACCGTACCTATTGTGGAACTAATTCTCGAGACAAAATTTTAAAAATATTTATCTGTACACACACTCTATGCTTATACAGATAGTCATACGGCCTGCGTGTACAGGGACTCCGGTATCGGTGTACATTGTCATTGATTCTTGTTCACGGAATGGTAATTGTTGGTTGTGTACCATGTTGGAGAGCCGGTCGGTTCTGTGAATGCGGTGTGACGCAGGTGTTCGACGAGGTGTGCGTGGAGCTTGCGATGGCGGCGTTGCAGCTGCTGAGCGCGGCGCCGGCGGAGGAGCACCTGTGGCGCTTGTGCAGCGCGCTGGCGCGTCTGGCGCAGCACTCCCCCGACGTGCCGCAGCTGGTGGCCATAGTGGGACCGGACCCCTCCGCGTACAGGTAACATGATAAATGATTTAAAAATTGAAATGGCTACACGACCAAACTAACGAGAACTCCATCGATTCTTTCACCGGGAATCTGAATTTAAAAATGTTTGGTTGCATCTGTATGGCTGAGGTAAGACGGTCTTTCTGCCTATTCGCATTGTTAAGCGATCTTCTTTAGTCTTCTTGTTCTCTCTAGTCTTTAGTAGTATTTTGGCTGTCGACTGCTAAGTAACGCCGGTGGTTTGCTTTCCTTGCGCAGGGGCACCAGCCCGCGCGTGGACGAACAGATCGAGCTCATCATGCGGAAGGTGAAGTGACGCGGGACACCCGGCCGCGACTCCTTAACCACCAGTGTTTTGTTTGTAATTTAATTATTTATGTATACTAATTTATAATGTTAATTGATACGACGTCGTGCTCAGAATGAAACAGCCGCAGAGCTGGGGGCGGGGCGGGCCGCGCGCAGCGACCTCTACTCGAACTTACACCGTTGTAATGATTGCGATTTGTTAGTTGCAGTCTCGCGCGACAAACGATAGTTAATAAATATGTTATATTAATACTTAATGAGTAAAGTATATACGCGAGGCGGGCTGCCCGCGCGGCGGGATGGGTCGGCGGTGCATTTACAAGCGGTGCTGCGTACTGCGCCGGATCGGCTGTGGGTTGTATAGCAATAAAATTTTATGGTGCTAAATAATTGTCTTTAATTTACATTCGTCCTTATTTATTGAACCTAAGCTTCGTTTCGGGGCAAAGGCCTCACCACACTTCGTTCCAATCAATATCATTTTTAGAGCGCTTGTAGTCGTTCGTTTTTTTTTCGCCGGACGACGGACCGTGTTTTTACCGGATTTGCGGTTGTGTACGGCTTATAATAAATGTGTACGTGCACCGGACGCTCAACGACCAATATATGATATCCATTTACTGTCGGTCCGTCGTCCGGTGAAAAAGACAGCCGTCTCAAGAGCTTTTGGGAATCCTCTAAATTAAAACCGAATCGACATTGACTTTGCCAGTAAACACAAATGAGTCGTGTACGTATGTAAATATTTTGTGGATCGCTACCAGTGAGAACGCGAACGCGGCGCCGGCCCTCGACCGGTATCGCTCCGGTCGTTAAGCCGACGAGTTCTGAGAGTGCTAACTTACAATTTAGTAAACTAACTCGAACTAAACGTCACCCCGAGTGGCACTGTGCTGTGCCCGACGTACCACATGTACCACAATGTACGAGAATATTAGACAAATACGAACATTGTCAAGTCAGGCTTGTACAGAGGACCTGGTAACACGACGCCGCGTTACATTTCTCAATTAGACGTAAATAATTAATAATCTTCAAATTTAGAAGGAATTAACGGTTTCCGCAGAAAATAAAAATAACGTTAAATTTAAATGGTAGAAGCGAAGTAAAGGGTTGATGCTTTACCAATTGTTTACAATGTAGGGCTGCCTATCACACGTTTGTAAATTTGAACAGACACACAAACAATAATGTTGATAATGTGTATCGAGGACGTGCGTGAAAAGTCCTCAAACACACGCGGACAGCAGCGCGCGGCGGCCGCGACCTCCAGCCAGCTCCAGCCCCGAGCGGACCAGTGCCCGACCTTATCATATAACGTAAGTACTTAATTATAAAGTAACACGCTTTTAATTAGGATTATATAAAATTATAGACAATTATTAAATTTGTTTGATTTCCTTCAGAGAATGTTCAAAGCATTTGAAAGTGTGAAACGGGAAATATTCGTTGAATTCAACTACAGGCGGCGAGCGATTAGTTGTTTCGATGTAGATACAAGTTTATTGTACTGCGTTGAGTCCAGGTCGGAAGTCATGGGATTGTGAAGTCGTCTTATCCCAAATTCTCTTAAGATTAAAGTTGTGGGATAGTATTTTTTAACTTACATAACTATTTTTATTGAAATACAAACGAATGCAAAACTTCAATATATGAAATGTTATCCTTCCTGTGGTAACATTAAACGATTTAATAAAATATTAAGATAAATATATAAATCTATGCATAACCAAAAGTAAAGTAATTTCGAAAATGCCTTCAAGTGCGCAATCTTATTCCACTTCAGTTCTCGGCAGATAGGCAAAAAGTCATCAGATATCCGCGTGACAACCTCATCAAGAGACAAACGGATAGTACAACTTTATTCTTAAATGCGATTTATAAAGCACCAGCACGCGACTTCACTCGGAACGCACGCCACTTACAGATATACCGACATTTTCAAAAAACAATATAATATTTTTACCAATTTACAGAAAAGATTTATCATATACTTAAAGTAAAACGTTACTTGTGATTGTAACATGACGGTGAATTTCGAATGAATTTAAAATGAACTAGCGAAATAAAGACATTGGTACCAACTCTGTTGACAATCGACGTAATGTTTTTACCTTTTACCTTTTAAATCTTTGCAATCTCCATACCTACACACATGTGTGGTGGACAAGACACCGGTCTTAAAAAAACAAACATAAAGCTACAAGCTGAATGTCACATTAAGGAGACGCCCTTTAGATGTTTGTATATCTTTTATATGCCTGAGATTTGTAAGTATTTAGCGGTCCTTAGCGCGGCGCTGATTAAATAAAACTTGTTTGTAGCAGTTTTGCCTTTCTAATGATCTCCACACAAAAACAACGTTTTAACCTCATGGTATTTGTGCTGCTATGTGCTGTATATATTAATATCCAGTTTGAAATAGGGTTTGTGCGGCAGGCAGGCCCAACATGGCAACACTCCCGCCAGCAAAGTTTCAACGGGCTCGGATTCAGGTCGCGACCCATAGTTTGGGCATCTCTGGTGTTGTGTTACATTTTTAACAACACAAATTAGGTTAAGCTTGTACCAGGACTCGAATAGTCGAATGTCCGACGCGAACCCACGACCTCAGGACTCGCACACCATACCCTTAACCATTAGACTATTGGCGCTTAGTTTATATTGGTGGCATACTAAAGAAAGGCGATATCAAAAGTTCCCGTAAACGACGAGCATGAAGGTATGCGTTAATTTAGAAGCCAGAGAGGTGTGCCAGGACCATGCAAGTGTTAACCTCTCCCTGCCCCTACGGGTTACAACTGTGACTACTAATTTATATTTACGTGATTATTTGGCAACATAAATTAAATTTGTCGATGTAAGCGCACGGTTTTTGGTTTGTTTACCGTTTAACCGATTAACAGCAAAGCAGCCGCCACAGCCGGCAGCTAGCAGCCATGAGACGCGGCCGCAGCCCTGCTGGCAGCCGCGCCAGCCTGCACTCGGCGCCCTCCTGCGACCGCCTCACTATCATGGGTCTGTGAGTAATCCCTGATAAGTGAATTTGTAAATTTACAAATTTAGATTTCTAAATTTACTTATCAGGGAATAAAAAGCATGCATATTATTAACGGTGAAGGAAAACGTCGTGAGGAAACCGGCATGTCTTAGAATCACCAAATTCGAAGACATGTGATATCCACCAACCCGCACTGAGCCAGCGTGGTGGGTTACGGCTCATTCCCTCTCTCGGAGAAGAGGCCTGTGTCCCTGCAGTGGGAAACATTCGAAATAAGATCGATTTATTATTATTTATATTCTTTACGAGAAATCGTACTCGACAGAAGATGGAAAAAAAGTTATAATATGCGCCATGTTCCATAAAACGCAACCAATTACCAATTTCTTTCTTCAAACGTTTTAATAAGATCTCACGACAGAGTACAGGAGATTGTTGCGCTCTGAGATAAAATGACATGTCGTGATAGTGAAGGGAATTTACGATGTTTACACATTATATGAATTTTATTACAAGATCAACTTACCTTTACAATTATGCTATTTATATTCAATGTGAATACGTTTGCGGTAGCAGCGGCTGTCCGCGGTATCACGCGACCGCCTGCTAAATGTTAACTGACAGATTCTACTGTGGACTACATCTTGCGGACGGTCGCGTAAAAGGCGCTAACCGTGTCGCAATTACAAAGTTTCTCTCTTTCTTTCTCTTGGGAAAAAACACAGACGACAATATTTTTTACGTGAATGATTTTGGCAGTGGAAACCCATGGTAACTCCAGCCCGCGGAGTCTATTTACACAATTGTGACGCGATGGTTTCACTAATGTTTCATCTAACAAATAGTGTCATAAAGATTCGCCAGTAGTGCGGCATAATGAAACGATTACGACGCCATTGACATAGGAGCATTGAGGGCCCGGACGAGCGCTGTAGACCTGACTAGAATAGGAGTGACACACTGACAAAGGAGGGACTTATTCTTCCGTCATTTTATAAGTTAAGAATACACGTATAAAATATTATGAATTAATATACGATACTCAGAATTAAAACAATATTTGTATTTCATAACATGTGTATACATGATATGATAATGGCCGAAGGGTATGATGTAACCGATAACTCTTTTCCATGTTCCATTCCGTACATTAACACTGATAATTGTGTGTGAAAATCATATTTGTGTACACGGAATCATATTTGTGTATACAATATTCCCCATTCAATATCTTATAGGGGATAACAAGTCTTAATGGATTAAATTCAACTAAAAGTAAACCGTTTTGTCGACATAAATGCATTGCGTCTCTCGCGCCGATACGCCCTATTTTATCAGCACGATCACAGGGCCGCTGCATTGTCTTTATTAGGAATTAAATAAGACGTGTACATATAGATAACGTGTGGTTATTAATAAATTGGGATAATCATTATACGACAGGAGTCGACTTTCGACGCCGCGCTATCTTATTTACATACGACGTCAAAGGTTCCTACTAAAGATAAAGTGAGCGATGCGCAGCATCAGTCGCAAGCGGCAAGCGAGCGCGGCAGCGGGCCGTGAGCACGCTAGAGCACCTAGTGAACGACTCGCGATGGACACAGAGGAGGGCACGCCGATGGCGGTGGAGTGCGGAGGGGGGCGCGGCTGGCGGGCGCTGGTGGCGCGGCGGCTGCCCGTGCTGAGCTGGGCGCGCCGGTATTCGCGCGCGACTGCGGTGGCGGACGCGGTGGCCGGCGTCACGCTCGGTCTCATGCTGGTCCCGCAGAGCATCGCCTACGCGTCGCTCGCCAACCTCCCCGTGCAGTACGGACTCTACTCGGCTTTCATCGGTTTGTCTATTTAATTTCCATCTATAATTTATGTTCAAAAGGAAATTTCGTGTTATTTACGTATATCATTCTTGCGCTACAAAAACAACGCAAGCGCAACAAGACAATAAACAATTGAAAGTGTGAGGAGTCTCGGACACCTGAGCCACATAAAAATCAGTAGGAGCCTTGAAGAGTAAGAAAGAAGCACACGAACAAAATCACTTGATAAACTTTGCCTTGCGTTTAACAGATGCACATTCATCAATTGTGTATCTGTCATCGGCCGGATTGTCACTCCTGTTGTGGACAGTGTATCTGATACAATGAAAGTGTTGGCAAATTCGCTGCATGTGAATATATGGCTTAAGTGTGCCGGCGTTGGTGACCCGGCTTCGTAATACCCTGTCACAATAAATACTGTGGATAATTGAAG
This sequence comes from Papilio elwesi, assembly GCA_029849275.1. NCBI lineage: Eukaryota > Metazoa > Arthropoda > Insecta > Lepidoptera > Papilionidae > Papilio > Papilio elwesi. The sequence goes on from CM056696.1 coordinate 236,087, forward strand.
GTTATCCAACAGCTGAGACCTCCCAAGCTCTGGTCTACCTCTAAGTTAATCTACTTAGTATCAATATACTTATAGCTATAGCTGAACTGTACACACTTCTTCGAGATTTTCGCAAAGTATCAAACGGTGCATGGTGTGTGTGTACTTGCGCATGGCATGCGGCGACGGTAGTATGTATGTGGGCAGGCACGATGCTGTACACGGTGCTCGGCACGGTGAAGGAGGTGTCGATCGGCCCGACGAGCCTGATGGCGCTGCTGACGCTGCAGGCCTGCCGCGGCCTGCCCGTCGACTTCGTCATACTGCTCACCTTCCTCTCGGGCTGCGTCGTGCTGCTCATGGGCATACTCAGGCTCGGTGAGTGATGAGCTGTATATCTTTAACCGTTACTTGAGTTCGTTAGGAAGTACAACATAGGAATGAATAAAGTTATACCGATCAACTATAATGACCATCTGGCATCACATCGCCTCTAACATTAGTAAAAGATGAACCTGAATGCAATGGCTATTAATTATGCAATGAATATAAGAGCGCTACGTACGAGTGTACAACACTCGCTGTGACAGGGATCTCTTCCACTGTTCAAGTACACTATCTTTTTGTTCAAACAAATGAAAGAACAAGGTGTTCTGTATCGCACTCATAATTCCTTATACCTTATATGTTTTTATTTCCTTTTAATACAAAAATAATTAATAAATATAAGCCGGCCTGTGCCAAAACTGTAGCCAATGGATTAAGGTCTTACCCGACTGAATCCACATGCATAGATGAGGAAAATGGCAGGGAGATGATTTTTTTTAAAGTACTAGGTGACAAAGGAGCAAGCGGCTCACCGGATGTCAAGTGATCGCTACCCATAGACATCCGCAACAAGCAAATGTGTTGCAGAAGCGTTTGCCAGCGCTAATGGACAGAGAGCATAGACAGGAAAAAAGATATTCCTTCTCCTCGTTAACAACCTCCCCGTCCAATCCTCTTCCCATTCCCGTCCTATCCTTATGAGGAAATGGTGGGATGGGGAAGAGGACTGAAATACTCACTCATCAGATGAAACACAGAGTACTTTTACTTCACGCCTGTCTTCTGTGAGCTCATGGTATTTCACCGGTCGAGCCGGCCAATTCGTGCAACAGATGTTGCGGGCTCTACCGCCGTTACTCCACCACTGACGATGATGGTGCCAAGAATATTGTTATGACGTCACAACTAACAATTTATTATTGATATATTAAATAAAGTTGTTTCCCGCGACTTCATCCCCTTGGAATTTCATAAAAAGTGTTTTCCGTAGACGTCCTCATTTGAATCAAGAGAATTAATCTCATTGTTCTAATTTGCAAATCGATTTTATATTTACTATTATTTTTTATTAATAAAAATACTCGTTTTGTTTTTTATGCATCAATTTTATTTATCGGTATTAACTAACTGCTGCGCGCGCCTTTTCAAATATTGTACGCACTCCAAAATTCATACTGATCGTAACGTTCCGTTAACGTTAACGAGCGCAGGGTTCCTGGTGGAGCTGATATCGCCGTCGGTGACAAGCGGGTTCACGTCGGCGACGGCGGTGATCATCACCGTGGCACAGCTCAAGGGGCTGCTGGGGCTGAGCTTCGTGGCGGAGAGCGTGGCGGAGAACGTGGCGCTGATCGCGGCGCACTGGCGGGACGTGCGCGCGCCCGACTGCCTGCTCAGCCTGCTCTGCTGCACCGCGCTGCTCATCCTCAGAGTGAATACCGCTTCCAATTGATCTGTTATTTATTACCGAGCCTTGTCACTGCAAGATCTGGATACCATCAAGGAAGACAAATGTCGGCGCTGTGCATGACCGATATACAATGTGCGGAACTATGCGCCTACAATACTTTCTAAGCTGTTGTACATACATTAAACTACAACACTAAAATTAGTAAAAAATACCGAGCGAGCGAAGTTTGCTCTGCCTCTGATTTACAAAGATATACAAGTGTAGTATTTCCATAACGTGACAGCGCCATCATAGGTTAATGAGTAGTTTTGTTTTTTGACTAGGTACATAGAAATATTAAAGCTAAATACAAAACTTGATTCAAATGGTTAGAGACGTTACCGACTTGCTCAAAATATAAATATATGTATACAAGAATTGCGGATTAATAATACTTAATTATAACATGTAATTGATTTTGTACAATTTTAATTTATAGAAATTAAAGGACGTGAATGTGGGTGCGAAGCGGCACAGGCTGAGGAAGGCGCTGTGGCTGGTGTCGATAAGTCGGAACGCGCTGGTGGTGCTGGCCGCCGCCAGCTTCGCGTACTGCACGCACGACCCGGCGCGCCCGCTGCTGCGGCTCAGCGGTGACCAGACATACCTACATACATCGCAACATATCTCGCACGTCACACAACACGCCTTACACTCGTATATATAATAGTATATAATAAAATTTAGAAAAACAACTATAATATAACCTATACCTACACTTTTAAACCCTTAAAAATTACTCACTTTGTTTCGTATAACAAACTAATTGATGATTTATAATTAAGTCATAAATAATTAAAAATATATGCGTGTGTTATGTGCAGGGCGCGTGGAGCCGGGGCTGCCGCAGCTGCGTCTGCCGCCCGTCAGCGTCGTGGTCGGCAACAGCACCCTCGGCTTCGCGGAGATGGTGCACCGGCTGGGCTCCGGCGTCGTCATGCTGCCGCTCGTCATGGTGCTCGCCAACATCGCCATCGCCAAGGCCTTCTGTGACTACACCTTTTATTTTTATTAAATAGAAAACATTTAAGTGATCTAATAACTTAGTTATATACCCCACATTTATTTCTATAAGATAATGTTGGCCATCTTCATAGCGATAGTTTATTTGAAACAAATAAATGACTTCTTGTAAATGTATTTGTTGCAGCGGATGGCGGGCGCATCGACGCCACGCAGGAAATGGTGGCGCTGGGACTGTGCAACATGGCGGGCGGGCTAGTGCGCGCCATGCCCACGTGCGGCGCCTTCACGCGCTCCGCCGTGTCGCACTCCAGCGGCGTGCGCACGCCCGCCGCCGGCCTCTACTCCAGTACGTAACCCCAGCACATACACCTCGCATCCATTCGTACCCAAGCCACACTTAGCTCTCGGGGCTCGCAAGTACTCCAATCTACACTCCATCCGCACTTATTAGGGGGAAATGCCTTAAGTAAACTCGACTCTTCGTGTGGACGTTTGAATATTTACACAATTAACTTTTTTGTTGCACTGCAGGCGTGATCACGTTGCTAGCGCTGAACTTCCTGACGCAGTACTTCTACTTCATACCGAAGGCCTGCATCTCCTCAGTGCTCGTCTGCGCCGTCATGTTCATGGTGAGCTGGTCGTACCGTCCCTACAGCTATGCCTGGGTTAACTTTTATAGAAGCAAATCAATGCCACCGATACATAAAACCATTATAAATATCATACTGCAGTTACTTATTCTTTTGGTGAGTCATGTGCCTAGCTTTTCGATGCAGGTCGTGGGTTCGATTCCCACCCAGGACAGACATTTGTGTGCATGAACATGTCTGTTTGTCCTGAGTCTGGGTGTCATTATCTATTTAAGTATCTATAGACATCAGCATCAAGCAAATAAGTCGCAGATGCGTTGCGAGCCGCTTGACTGTCTTGTGTCTGTAGCTGCAGCCACATCTTGTTCACATGCGCACTAATAAAATGGATGGTGCACACCATCATGGGATCTCCATAGTAGTCTCTTCCTCTGCTGTTAAATGGTGATAGTCACACCCATGCAGTGGTCATCATAGTTCAATAACCTGCTGCAGGTCGACTACCAGATCGTGTTCCGATTGTGGCGTCACAACCGGCGCGAGCTGGCGGTAGTGGGGCTGACGTTCTGTGTCGGCGTGTGGCGCAGCGTGGAGCTGGCCGTGCTGTGCGGGGCGCTGGCCGGCCTGGCCGTCACGCACCTCGCTCTGCAGCGCGCGCCGCTACATTTGCATACCGTCAAGGTACCGCACTGCACACCTTGTCTACTTCTATTGACGGGCCGGTTGGCGTGGTTTGTAAGATACTTGCTTTTCACGCCGCAGGTCGTGGGTTCGATTCCCACCCAGGACAATTATTTGTGTGCATGAACATGTCTGTTTGTCCTGAGTCTGGGTGTAATTTATCTATTTAAGTATGTATTTACAAAAGAAAAGTAGTATATGTAGTACATCAGTTATCTGGTTGCCATAGCACAAGCTCTGCTTAGTTTGGGATCAGGTGGCCGTGTGTGTATAAAAAAAATTGCATAATATACTAATGCGGAATATCCGTGGCCAACATTGGCCGTGCGCTCACGGATCGATCATCTCAGAAATTTTCTTCGCAAAGTGGACTTGGGAACTTGACTCAGGAATTTCTGAATTTAATGATGCGTTTTATGGAACGTAAAACAAAATAGCTTTGAACACCTTCATATTTAAGCATGAACAACAACATTGTAGCTGTATGGTCCGCAGTGGTCCCGGGGTGAGGCGGTGCGCGCGAGGCCCACGCGGGCGCTGCTGTACCTGAACTGCGCGCGGTTCGCGGAGCGCGTGTCGCGCGCGGCGGCCGCGCACCGCTTGGCGCTGGTCGACTGCGGCGTGCTCGCCATGCTCGACTACTCCGCCGCACAAGTTAGTCAATACACTCTAAGAACTTTAATAACTAATTCATTACATGATGCGCAATACTTTTAAAATACTTTAAAATCTTTAGAACCACCGTTATTGGTAATAATGCATGTTTTTGACTTTTCCAGACTCTTACAAGGTTGATCAAAGAGTTCAAAGAAAACAATAAGCTTCTGATCTTCTACAACGCGTCGACGGAAGTGATCAAAAAGCTGGAGCAAGTAGACGAGATGGACGCGCGCGCGCTGCGGGCGCACACCGTCCAGACCGCGGTGGACGCCGTGGAAGGCTCCGCCCACGACGCTGGAGACCCCGCCCCGGCCGCCGCGGACCCCGCCCCCGAGGCCTCCGCGCTGCTGCGCCGTTGGCCCCGGGACCACGAAAGCGTCTGACACTGTCTTCAGATGTTGCTTGGCTGATATAGTTCACTGTGACTTAAGTCCTCAAGTCTAGTCTGTTTGTATAGCTGTTACTATAGTTGACTACAAACATACATATTTATTATTTACAAACGCTAATAATGTGATGAATTATCCACGTCACAGCCGACATTTAGCTACTGAAGTACACACGTTATCAAAAATGCAAAAGAAATTAAACCAGTGACTAGGAGTATAACATCATTTCATCAAAAATATTATGTCAACAGGAAAGTTGCAATTGATTTTTTTATTTGCCGCATTACGATACTTAGGCAAAAGGCTTGCAACCACCTCACTAGTAGTTAAAAAGAAACAAAAAATCTTGAAATAAAATAATTTTGTTTTAAGATACAATAAATTATTAAAGAAAAATCGTAATTGTCTTGTAAACTCATATGTTTAATTATTTTAATACATAACGTTCAGTTACGTTACAATACTTACCAAAGTATATGGTAACTAGACATTGTTACTGAGGCAACACTATTGTTGAAATGTCAAAGTTAATTTTAAGCTCTGTGCAGGTTGTGCAGTTACTACACAGACTGCGTGAACATAGCAAATTTATATTTTTATTATATTAGTAATAAATATAAGTAATTTAATCTAAACATAAACATGTATTTTATTGGTTTTCAATGTCGATGGCAATGAGGCAGCGGCTACCCAGTTCGTCTGATGCTGAGGTGCCAGAGGCCTAGTATCAGGCCTATTGCGCTTGCCATCGTTTCCTACAAGATAGAATCAGAAGGGGAAGAGGGTTGGACGGGGGAGGCGATGAATAGAAGGAAATATGCTTTGTACTGTCTACTCCCGCCTTTGGCCATTAAAGGAAGACAACACACCTGTAACTGTTGAAATGTTGGAATAATATCCCTCCGCCGATAAAGAGCGTGAGAACAAAATGAGCGTTTAAAATTAAATTGAAATCATTTCTTATGAATTTTCAAAAAGGCAAACCGTTATCTGTTGTTCTTTAATATTAAAAGTAGTGACTGCATAGTAGTATCTAATTAAATACCTACATATAGTGCTGAATACATTATAAAAAGATTCTGCAGCGACGAAAGTTACTTTTGCTCAGTCCCTTTGTACCTGATTACAATAAAGATGTAAACTGTAAAGTATAATGTAATAAGCAACAGAACGTAATCATATATACGGATGATTGTCTACTGCTGACACTGGCGCACGGACGACTCAAGGGTTTTTGCATAACACCAGCGCTGGTTACTCCTGCGGGTAGCCAGCACATAGCTGAGCAAGGGCCTTATTCGTTCAGCATTGCAACACTTAGTAATTAGGTATCTATATTTTTGTATAACTTTCTTTCGCATCTTGTTATTTTTACCTATTCTTTCTTTAACTTGTTTATCTTTAAGTCTGTAGTGTTGTATGTTGAACGGATTAAATGGTTTATTATTATTAACTCATTTGACTGTCGCGGACACCAGGCGCGTTTGCGACTTTCTTACAAAAATTTAATACAGCAGAGACTGCTTGGCTCTGCCACTGTAAAATGTTTGCGAACTAAGCTACAAATTTCTGTTCAAAGATCTGCCTGGTGGTCATGGCTGGTCCACCAGGCAGATCGTTGACCAGAAAATCCTACTGACGCGACCAACTAACATTGTTACTCAAACGATGACTCACACTCTAGCCAAATAAATCATCTTTAGCGCTCTTTCTTCCCACAACCCATGCAGAATTTCAATGCGGACACTAGAAATTATATAGTAAAGGATTCTTAGTTGAAACTAAGTGCTCGAGAAGTTAAATGAACGAGCGCGTAAATATCCCGCTCAACATTGTTCAGAAAGCGCACGGCTTAGTTCAAGGGGCGTTAGGTTCTCCATCTTATGGCGGAGACATGGACAGGGTTGGATTTCATCGTATAATTATACTATTTGTATCATAATTTCACCAACAACAAAGTATCAAACTCTCAATGCGTTATTGTACTGTAAATGAAGGGCGTTGTAGGTCGTTTGCTTATAGGTCGGCCACAGGCTACTCGCTTAGAAACATGTGCAGCTTGCTCTGAATAGTGTGAATGCGAAAAATGCGCCTTTGAGCAGAGAGCAAACCGGCAAGCGATCGTGCTCTGCTCCTACGTATTATGTTTTGACAATAATAACTTTTTGAAGTATAAATATATATACCTATCATTACAATTTATTATACGCAGAATCAAGTTACAAAAATATCTAGCAAAAATTAAATGAATGCGTACAAAGCCACGGACAAAAGCTAGTATTAATACAAATACACATTATGGAGATTATCAGGTTAGTCGATAGATGGCACTTAATTAACTACGTGTCTCTATTCCACATGATTGTTTCGATTTTTTAACGCAATTGCATATAATTTTTTTTTTTTCTAAGAAACTTTAGTGTTGGAAAAAGCAAAGAAATAAAAAATAATTTAAATCAATCTAGCAAAAATTAATTGTTTTGTAATATTTTTTACATATACAAAGCAAATTTATGTTTTTTCGAATTGGTAACATTTATCGAGACCGAATGAAATAAAGACGATGTCGACCGGTCATTGACTTGTAATCAATCCAAAGACCCAGCAAACTAGCAAATGGCAAAGAACAAACCATTCATTACTTTAAGGACAACAGTGAATGAACGGTATTCTGTTAACTACTCCTTTTATCATTCAAAGTTGTCGAGCGGTCCTGTGAAAACGTCTCGGCGTGAACCGCTTAGGCGTAACAAAGAAAGTGTTCATTTTAACAAACATGTATTTTCTGACATAAAACTAATACAAAATTATCGATACTCGACTAAGGTGAATTAACTTTTGGTTCGACAACGGAAGTTCCAATCAATTAAACGAGCTTAATCAATCGATCCGCGTATTGTAGTGTTTATTTATTTTCAACGGGTTTCTTTTAGTGTTTGTTTTGCAAACAAATAGTTTACCCATCTTTAAATTTAACACTGTACAGTGCGTGTGTGTAGATTTTTGGGGTAATGTTTAGTGAGTTGAAGTGACGTAGAACGATGTCTATTCGGTTGGTGCTAGTGGTGGCGGCGGCGGTGAGCGCCGCTGCCGCGCCGGACCCCTGGCTGAGCGACATCGGACTGAAGATGCACTCGGAACTGTACGATGCGATGGGAAAGATCGAGGTGAACTACTCGGAGCCCATCATCAACACCACGTACGTGGCGCGGGTGGAATTCGACATGCGAGCTATGGGCGCTCTATATAACTCCACCCACATGATCATTGACTTCATCGCCAACGAGCAAGCTTACCCCGAAGGTAAGGATTACTTAGTTTTTTGTCTTGTCAATTCTTTTTTATTTTTAAACAGGCGATCATCTGTCATTTTGAATAAATTTTGAACTTTTTTTTAAATGGTATGTGGATACAGCCTTAATGATTGGTTAGTTTGGTAATAAAAAGCTAATGAAAACTAAAGCTTTTCTTGAGCCAACACCATATAACATGTAGAAGTGTATCCTGCTAATAGAATGTCTTAACATGACTCAACATATGATTAAACCAATGATATATACCGGTTAATAATGTTCAACAAGTTTTTTTTGTGTAAAAAGCTACATGATAATGTAATAAAACACTGTAATATTTCATTATCTGTAACATGTTTCCATATTGGTGCATTATAAATTGTCATCCAAAGCCACAATTTACAATTCCAAGAACTACATAGCTTCATTAGGGCAGCTTAATTATATTTTATATTGTCAAGAAGGAATTTGTTAATTTTAATATTGACCACTAATATGAATCATCTATTGTGAGTTAATACATTCCTTGAGCTGAATGTATTGGTTTACCATTGCTACTTTAGATAAGTTCATTTAAATGACTTTCTAAGAACCCCAGTAGTGATAGGTGACTTATTATCTTTTTAAAGAGCTGATTGATTCATTAGGTGGTGTTGTTAATATTTTACGATATTACCAGTATTGTTGCACAAGAAAGATTCTATATATGATTAACTAAACTAAACCTAAAAACTATATTTAATATCAGGAATTCACACTAACATCGCAAACAGGTTTTTTTTATGTGAGAAGGTGGCAAACTTGCAAGCGGATCACCTGATATTTTTTCTTTATTTCAACTGTCTGTTTTATAAGGCTGATATTGATACTTATTTCGTATTAACATTTCAATGATGTTACACTCGCAAATTATCAAATAAAAATACTGAACTTGTTTTTATTGTAATACCTCCTATTGTAGAATTTTAAATGCATTATCTAGTACAAATAGTAAGGTTATGAATGTATTGTATCTTTTTCAGATGAAGTTTTAGTTGCGTTAGTATATGCCATTTATGATCAAAGTTTTTTTTAAAACAACAACTTTTTTATTGCATTGCCCTCGGCAACAACCAAGTAATGACTAATTACCCATATTAATGATATGATTTCTCAAAAAAAATTAATTTGAAATATTTCTATTACTTTTCTCTCCCATTTCTGAAATGTCATTGATAGTATGTTATAAAAGAGTTAACTTATAACTCCGTCAAATCACTTAATCATTATACTACCTCATGGACGGACCTCGAAGCCTTGATTGTGGTAGGAATATTATAGACATAAAAAGGAATAGCTGCAGTTTGAACTCATTTAATTATGTTAAGTTTTACTTTGTTAGAGGATACCAAGTAACTTAAATTATTCAAGGAAAAAATTTGAACTGATAACTTAGTAATCATGGTTACTTTCAACTTAATTTTGTTGAATAGTGCAAGCCGCACCAAACTGCATTTGCTATTTAAGATAATATAATCCTATCCCACTGAGGGTAAGATTCAACAGTAAAACACCCTTCATATCAGTTGAAGAGTTCCAATATAGTGTTCTTTATCCGTCAGGATAGGCCAGGGCTGTTTGGTTATCACTAAATGTAGGTAAAGATTTTTTGTTTCGTCTAAAATAAATCGGAAATTATTTTCTTTCAAGTAAGTAAATGGTGGTGTCAAAGAAAACTGCCATGTTTTAGTATCAATGACAAAAATCTAGCTCCCGTATCGCTATCGGGCTTATCTCGTGGGGTCCGGCGACCGCTTGGATCCTGTGTGAAGTGTGGGAGGGGAGGGAGGAGAGGTCGTTTCGGTCGGGGATGCAGCGGGGGGTGAGGGCGCGGGCGTCGACCCCGCAGTGCCGCGTCCCGCACGTCTGCTGCGTATGCAACCGTGTCAATAAGCGAGCATACCCAAAATAAAATACATATAAATAAATATAATAAAGTTAGCCAATAATATTTATATATGGCGTTCAATGGATTCTCGGTATAGGCATGAAGGAATAAACGGACAAATTCTAAATAAAAAAGTATCTTAACAACCCCCATCACTGCAATACACTTATTTGAGCGTGAAAGTAACTTTTTAATATCCTCTTAAAATATTTTTCTTTCTTGTCTGAAAAAATGTTCCTAATTACTGCGAATTTGACGAATATAGTTAATGGTGCTATAAGTACAGTAGCGAAGAGTCAGAATGTGTCTATGAAGGATTGTCTGGCAATACACAATGCTGTACTAGTCCCCACTTTAATGTATGGAAGTGAGAGCTGAGCTCAGGAACAGCATGCTAGTAGAGTTCACGCCGTTGAGATGCGATCCTTAAGAAGTATGTTAGGCGTGACATTGAATGATAGGATTAAAAATAGCATTGTAAGAGAAAAGTGTGGCTTAAAAGTGGACTAGAATTGAGAAAGGTATGCTTTGGTGGTTCGGGCATGTTGAAAGGATGAATGAAGAGCGAAAGTGAGTGGCAACGTTGGTAGGGGACGCCCTAGGAGAACTTATATCGATCAGATTAGTGGTTTACTAAAAAAGGGTGATGTAAGGAGCACCCATAACCGACGAGCATGTATGCGTAGCTGTATGAATGTAGAAGAAGCGAGAGAGGTGTGCCAGGATCGTGCCAAATGGAAATCCATGATCTCTGCCTACCCCTCTGGGTTACGGGCGTGAGTGCATATTTATTTATTTTACGAATATAGTTACATTGGTCTTGATATCCCTATTTAAGAATACTATGTCGATCACAAGCGACGTTATAAATAAACGAATATATTCAGAATAAAACTGTGCTGGTAGCAATGATTGTTATAATATTGATATGTCACATTCACAGGTTCAAATGGTGTGAAAAGGATGGCGTAAATAAAATAGTAAGAAAAAAGAGGACAGCTAGTGTCGACAGACAAAGCGTACCAACTAGGACGTTTTCGAGTCTTCATTTTTGCTACTTTTTGTATCATTGGGAGAGTAGAGAATTTGCTGTGAGATACGTGGGGCTGTTTGTATTTGGGTACAATGTTTTTATATTGAGTGACTGTCACAATTATGATACGTGCGTCATGATTGTATTCCAACAATTAGAGTAACAATTGATACATTTCTGTTAGCTAATGCAATCGCTATCGTAATCAGTGTCATTTTACGGTTACACTGCGTAAAATCTGCGATAGCTTGTGACGTCAGCATTCTAGAGGTGCGTCCTTCTGTTCCAATATAATTTTATTGGACGTTTTAATTATATTAGCAACTTTAAATTCAAGCTTATTGTTAAGGAAAACCTCAATGTTGTCAGGAAGTCGCCAATCGCGTCATGTATGCAATATATTTAGTTAAATTGTATAGGGGAATTTGGTAGTGCGCTTTATTTATGTTTCATTGGAATACATACACAGAAATATGTATAATGTCTTAAGCAGTGTACATATAACAGCAATTATTTTGTGCGCATTTATTCGTCCATGTCGCTATAGCATCATCGGCCTACCTGATGTGGGATCTTCGGTTCCCTCTATAAATATTAAAGTGGTGAGTCAACTATTTATAGTTGCCTTAAGGCAAGCCTGGCCGTTCCTGCCAGCCAGCTTGTGACGCCCTGTCGTGTATCCGGTATAACCTGAAAAGAAAAAGACCATCTACCATTCTGAATCACAGATGTTATTATCATTTGCTATTTATAAATTTAGACCCATGTATGAGACGGTATGAATATTTATGATGTTGTAAATGCCAAGAGATTTGGCGCAGAGGCGGAGCGTCCGTCGGAACTGTCAGTATTGCTGTTGTGTTGTTGTCAGTTATGCCAACTGTATCGGGCAGTGATTACAAACCCACATCTTACCACTTGAGCTGATTTGATGGGAGATTTACTTGGAACGAATTGTGAGAAATAAAAGCTTTCGAGCGCTGCGCTGTCGCGGCCATTATTAATGAAAATTAAATTTACCAACTGTAAAATGTTAATGCCTCTCGCGCCTTATAACGGAACGAAACTTGAAGCGTCGCTTTCTTGGTGTTCATTGGAGAATAGAATCAACTGGCTCAGTGAAGTATAGACAGGTCTACAATTTATCTACAATTTGAATTATACAATCGGCCTTTTGTTTGTTGTATGTGTATGTGTTGTTGAGACGGCGACCTAACTGTCCAGGCGGGGGCGGGCGGTGGGCTCGTCCGCTCTCGTCAATGCGAGGTTGGGATGGTTCTTGTGCATACCGCTGTGGATTGTATCCAGTCGGGACGATTGTGTTGACAGAAATTTATATACCATGTTTATTTATAAAATAAAGTACGTACGCGGAACCTATTCCATTGAAAGAATTATTAGTCTTTGTCTGCCACTCACATAGTGGTCTCACATAGTCACTGTTCTATCACAAAAGAAATAACTCGGCAATGTTTACTATATTATTACAATTGTTAGTATAAATAGATTTTGTTTATCGCTCGCATTTGATAGACAGGTGAAAAGGAATCAACCGCAGTGTTGTTGAAGCAGTTGGTCTTGTTACAAAGTTAAGGGGCGGGGTTAGGGGGGTGTTGTCACATGGCACTGCCTTAACGTTCATTTTCCTTTAATACAAAGCATTACAAAAGCTGATGAACGCACTCATTAACAAGAATTAACATGAATTGTATATATTTCAGTCCAGCAGTCCACACTCAGTGCCCTGACATGATCCTGCGAGTCTAGCTGCACGCCCATAACAATAACCCTTAATATATTTAATATAAATAAAGCTGTAAGCTGTAAACGATGATCTCTGGCTCAATTTGCTGCATGAAGTTGCTTGACATTCAATAAGCGGGGAATTTCTAAGGAACGCCTAGCATAGCTCGTTGCTGTGGCGAGTGACTCACCGGGTGAGTTGTGCCTCGCGGCGCCGGCCGCCTCGTGCCGGTGCTCCGTCGCTGTACCTTTTCGTTGAATTTTAACATTCAACGCGATCCCAAATTATCTCTTTTCTTAGTTAGTTTACAATTCCTTTTTCAATGAGATATATCCCTACTAATATTATAAATGGGAATGTAAGTTTGTTTGTTACGCTTTCACGCGAAAACTACTCACCTGATCATCATGAAACTTTGAACACATATTCTTGGAGGTATTAGAAGTAACATAGGATACTTTTTATTGAAAAAAAAATGTATATAAAAAGCGATGTATGTATGTTCCCTACAGACCGATATACTCCGAATTTGCTGGAGCGATTTCGATGAAATTTACAGGGATTGTCCAGATTGGCACATTCCTGTGTTTGGTAGCGATCGGATCAACATAATTAGTGGTACCCGGGCGGGGCACTAGTTTTATATTATATCACTGGCCGGAAAGATTATTCATGGCGGCAAGTAACAACCGACGTATAGACTATGACAAAAATAATGTGTCTAATTGTGTGACGAGGAGATAGGACCGTTGTCGTGGGCGGCAGGACGTCCGCTCTCTTTGTAGCCCGTAGCCCGCTCACACTAATTTACTGACACATTATGTAGTTCATCGCTTAGGGCACGTTAACAGTCGCATGGGATGTTTACATGTTTGGATGTCTATGGCTAAGGCCGCTTGTTTGTGCACCTGGCAACAGCGGCTGTCAACATATGCCGTTTATGATGATTTACACACGTCTCGGCGTTACGTTACATTGCTCTAGGAAGGGAATTTGTGTAATTTATGTATACTATTGTGTTTTACATCGCTATGTTAATAATTTATAGTTTTTATTCATTGATACAATACAGTAACAAAAATGAAAACATCGTTTTTCCTGTGTTTTACAATTATAAACATTGCCAATGTTTACACAGATGTACGAGTGTATGGAAATGTTGCGATATCCATGCAGGGTCAGTTGTAACCGACGCGGAGATACGTTTCCATTTGATTGTTTTCAGGAGGTTTAATGGTTTATTAGTTCAAGATTAACGATATAGTACAGTAGATCAATGTGCAGCTTTGGCAACGAGCGCGCTGTGAGCACCAGCGATTGAAATATCCGTAGCCGCGCGATCCGTTCACTTCTAAGGAAACTACGCTTTTCTGAGAAGCAACTGTAAAGTGGCACTGGCATCGCTCGCCCAGTCTAAACACGTCATTATTTGTTTGTGTGTTGCATTCAAAATAACGACCATACGTCTCGTAGCAGTTCGTTGCTTTAATGAATAGGTTTTACAAACAGTGGTAGAGCCCGCAACAACATGTGTTGTATGGATGGGCCGGCTCGACCGGTGAAATACCACGACCTCACAGAAAACAGGCGTGAAGTAGAAGTACTCTGCGTTTCGTCTGATGAGTGAGGTCCCGGAGGCCTTATTTAAATCCTCTTCCCCTTCCCACCCTTTTCTTATAAGGATAGGATGGGTACGGGGAGGGGGTTAACGGGGAAAAGGAGTTATCCTTTTTCCTGTCTATGCCCTCCTCTGTCCATTAAAGGTAGGCAACGCATCTGCAACACATTTGCTTGTTGCGGATGTCTATGGGTAGCGATCACTTACACCAGGTGATCCGCTTACTCGTGTGCCACCTAATTCAGAGGGTTTTGCTTTTGCAACAGTTGTGACGCGACGTATTTGTACTTTACATGCTGGATGTCAGCGCCCGAAGTCTTATATCGCACAAGCCTGTGTCTCATAAGTCTATCGTAAATATCCATAAAGAATTGACTTATTAAATGGTTCGTGATGTGCCTCAGCTGTTACATGAGCGTAACGCTGTCGGGCTTTACGAAACCAGAGCTCGAGTTAGTGTATTTGTACATAGTTAATAATGTAAAGCCTTCGCGGTGCAATCGCACGTGGCCTGGGGTGTTGGGAAATACGTTTGGAATTAGGTTTTGTTTGCAGTTTACACTTGAGTAATATGTGATTGTTTAAATTAATATTTGTACGACAATGCAATGGCAGCGCCCTCTGCTCCGCCTGGCCTGTCCTGCTGGAAGTTGATAAGCAGCGCTAGTCATTTGTCCTCAGGTCAACTGCATAGTTCGTAAACTTTACAGGTGTAAATCTAACTGCATGCGTGTACATGACCCGTCTGCCTTCACGCAAAAGTCAGAAGTCATGTGAAAAACTGTCATACATAAATAGTTTAAGTAACGAAATAACTATGCAATCATTCTCATCGAAGTTATCAGTCGCTTAGTTTTTGTTGCTTATTTTTCTGCTTTTTTGTGCACAAATTGTTTTAAGTTTCTTTTGTCGTTGTATGCTGAATACACTGCGGCTTGCACCTTTAATTCAGATGGCACTCGCCAAGCCTGTTAACTAAGCACGCGTACCCAATTGTCTAAGTTAGTGCTCCATCTTGTTGGTGTAACATAATTGAATAAATAAATAAATAAATAACCCCAATTAAACGTGTTTTCATTCTCCCTTTATCTAGACACTAGCTAGCCCGGCAAACTTCGTTCCGCCCTATACTTAATAGATTCACTATTTTGGCGATAATGACTTACGCATAAAAGATATGCCGTCGCGGGCTTTTTGTAGGACTATTTAATGTTTACCACATTTCCATTGTGCATGATATACGTGTAACTACTGGTTTTTGAAGCGCACACCAGAATAGCTCGCATATGACGGAATTTTTTCCTCCTTGTTTGACACTTTTCGTTATATTCAAACTTTCTAAAGTGTGGTCGGCACATTAGTTTGACCCTACTCCGGCATGTATATGAAATACTAGTGATCCGCCCCGGCTTCGCTCGAGTAGCACTTAAAATCATCTTTTAAGCTGGACGAAATCACACATGGTGACCGTATTTGAAAGTAAATAATATTTTAGTCAACTAATAATTATTGCATCAATTAAAATTGATTAATGTAGTTTTTTTTTACTCCTTCCAATCAGCGCTAACTTATGGTATTCATTGATTCGCCATCTTGTCTATCATTGTAATTCTGTCAAGCTAGTTTAAACACAACTACAGGATGTTTCTTCCGTCGACTTGTTAAATGGGTTGAAACTACTGTCAATCATAGTTTAAGACAAAAATGTGTGTTTAAAGTTTGATCTTAACAGTATAGTTATGATTTGTCGTATAGTTTCCGGTATCGATATCTGTATCGGGTGACGGTCACACGTCTTCGTCGCGGCCGACACCCGACACCGCGGTGTACTGGCAGACGCACACAACGCGAGTTCCTAGTTCCCCGAACGTGACCGGTGCGAGGCGACACCACGTCAAGCTCACTATCAACAACTGCATTGTGACTGACCATTTATTAATTCTATCGCCTTCCGATGAACAAAACAGATGCTTCCTTTGGTCTGATTCCTTCAGAAGCGCAACAACGCGACACTTTACAAGCTTTTGTTTAGTTGTTTTGTTTTACCTGTTGTTTGTCATTAAATCTTGCTTGTGTAAATCGGGTGACAATGCAATATTATGATGACATGTTGCTGATGTGATATAGCTGGAGAAGGTGGCCATAGGAATTTCGCTATGAAACGACATAAACTCATCGAGTTTGGGCTCATTTGAATCGTCTTGACGGGTAATTTGTCTTTCATTGGTGACCATGGTCTGTTGGATCTGAAAGGAGGTCGTAGGAACTCTGCAATGAAACGACGCAACCCCATCGAGCTTCGGCTTTATTTTTAAATGGTTATTATCACCAAGAATACAATTAAAGCTTGTTTTTAAAATGTCATAAAGCACATGATCCATGACTTTTACTCAATGTATGTCCAGGTCTATTGCATGCACCTACCGCTCACCTATTGGAAATGGCGACAATTATAATATGTAATGGTGGCCCCGTCAGAGTGTGCGGGAGCTGCGGAGCGACTCCCGCTGCGCCGCTCGACCTTCAGACGCTACAGGCGGCTTGTGCTGTGTTATTGCTCCCGTTGTACATTAACTAATTATTAGCGGCGTCAGACCGCACCCCGGCGCGGTTCAATTGTGTCCTCTCTTGATGGATATCCCTACTAATATTATAAATGTGAATGTAAGTTTGTTTGTTACGCTTTCACGCGAAAACTACTCAACCGATCATCATGAAACTTTGTACACATATTGTTGGAGGTATTAGAAGTAACATAGGATACTTTTAATAAAAAAATCGCAAAAAAATATTTGTCAAAAAATCTAAAATTTAGACTTCTTCAACGCCATAATATTATAAATGCGAATGTTTATATGTGTGGATGTAAGGATGTTTGTTACTCACTCAACAACAGCTGAACGGATCTGGATGAAATTTGGTGCAGGGATTATAATCAGGAATAGCACATACCCTATTTCTTACCGCGGATAAATGTATAGGGCCCGTGGGATACGATACAGGATCATCATGCGAACGATATTACTAGACTACTTGTACTAGAATGTCGCTAAATCATTTTCGTTTAGCAATTAAATCAAAATTTTGAATGTACACGGAAGCATAAATATATTGTTAGTCATTAGGACAAAGAACATGGATTACAAGTTATTGCAACTTTTCTCAATAATTTATTGCGGTTGTAACTGATGAGCATATTTAGTCACTTTCTTAGTTTACTCGTATGTACACACTACACGTCCGATTTGTTTCAGCGCCCAAGTAGGAATGATAAGTAGTATATAGTGGTAATTATATCCCAAACCTAGCGGTGATAATATCTAAATCATAATTTAGGTAGTGCGCATGCGTCTGGTGAGATGCGATGTGATTACGTTTGCTCGCTGTCGTTACGACATGTACATAGGGCGTCGTGTTACGATGCCTCGCTCGTCACTCAGGGGTCGAGTGATTCCGCGTCTGAAGATTGTTTGATCGGAAGGTTAATTACTAACGACCCTAACACATTAAAATGATTTTGCAATAATTATAGCAAATTTAAATGAAGGGGGGCTGTAGAATTTTGGTAAAATTCAATGATTTTTGCGTAATATACCAGGGCTACATAATCACGGAGGATGTCGCCGGCGCCTACGGGTTGCGGGCGATCGTACAGACCGTCGTTGATAAGATAACGGCGTGTAGCAGCGCTTCGATACAGATGCGAGGCCGACCCCTCCCCCGCCCCACAGGCGCCGCAGCACGGTCGCCGCCGGCTTATGTTCGCCTGGTAGCTTTTCAGGAGGCGCGCCGTGGAAAGTAGTTTTCAGCGTGACGTCATTACGTAAACGCGACAAATAGCTGCAAAAACGAAACCAAATCGAATGAAACTGCGGGCCTTGCAGCGCCGTTATCGCAGTCGCGGTAGCTTTGATTTATGGCGCCATCTGACTGACAGTTGTGTGCCTCTGAATATATAGTTATTTAGTGCTCCGGATATTTACAAATACTATCCATTCCTCATTCGTTTTCACATGTAAACAACATACACTTATAAATGTTTTCGGAAACCTTGGACATTTAAAAAAAACAATTCGTAACAGTTTTAATTAGGGCAACAATAGGAACTAGGTGGCTGATTACAAGCAAACGGCTGTATGTAAAGCGTAAACAGAAAGTAGTCGCTGCACCGCTGCCGGCAGCCGCGCGAACTGGGTCGCTGCATTGCGGGACGAGCGACCTCTTTAGTACGTCAACATTCGTTGCGCCGCGTTGTACCTTTCTGTTTGCCTGGTACTTGTACTTTGTGATAGTCGTATTTATGGTAAACTGTCGATTGAAATAATCTTTGTAACAGTGGGACCTGACGCAATTTTGTGTGTGTTCCTTGAATACATTGCAACTTCCCAGCACACAAGTATATACACATCATGATTCCAACAATTTGTTTACAATTCTACTGGCAATTCGCGATTTGTATAGATTTAACTAGCGCTTGACCTGTTGTTAAGTGCTGATATGGTCGAAAGATGGTACGCAATTGTTTAGCAACAGCCTATTCACTCTTCACACTGACGCTACCTTGTTCCAATCCTTTGCCGTTCGCACGTTGAATGAAGATTGGAAAAGCTTCGTGCGAACACGCGGTATCTACTATGAAAGGATGGAGACGTGCCGTATGTTTAAACGTCCAAATGCAATCTGTAAAACAACGAGAGGCTAGCACTTTGCGCCACCTTTCCACTGAATCCAATGCCGCGACTTGGTATTTGGGTGCGCCTGCACAGATATGGCTGCAGTACTCCATACACGGTCCGATTTTTGATTTATGTAAAGTAAAAAGCTGTCCCGCCATTCCTTTGAAAGGACTTCAAGCTTCCTAGCAGCTACCTTTGGCGGTGAATAAACAAGTTTGGTATAACTGTAACATATAGTTCTCGGTTCAATATTAGGTGGTAGTTGGTAGCGGTCTCGGCGGCGGCGCGATGTGGGTCGCTCGCGCTGCAGTGCGGGCGCGGGCCACCAACCTGCTTCGCGCGCCGCCCGCCGGCCCGCTTACTGTTATTAACTGTTCACTCTTTCCCTTTCGTATCGTTTGGAACTGTCTGTTAATCACCACATCATTTATTTATTAAAATTCGTCATTAGCCAGCGCAGTGAACGGAAATGAAATCTGTTAGTTTTATAAAACGTTATAATATATATTTTTAAAATAAAATATGAATTCTATTAGGGAACCAAACTAAGGATGGTTTTATTTATTTATAAAATTCTGAGAGGTGGCCTTATTAGGCTTAATGCAAACAAACAATTTGACTAAACATTCCATGCAACTCTTTCAGTTGTATGTTCAGTCATATAATACTTGATCAACAATAAAATTCTCAGAAGTGGGAGAACTGTTATAGATAGGTCAATAAATAGTAATTTTGCGTGATGTGTGAGTGTCGGCGGCAGGAGGAGAGCGGGAGGAGTGCGGGCGGAGTGCGGAGGTCGAATTAATTGTATTGTAGCGGTGACGGCGAGGGAACCGTGATGGTTCCTCTCGACATGCTCCCTGCTGATTGACCGGCCTCAATGTGCGTGCGCCGAGCTGGCAGGCGCGCGTCAACACATGTTATTTACAGTTGTCCTAGTTAAATCTTGCCGATTTCAACATGGGCCTTAACTATGTACCCAATAATTTAAGCTTTAAGAGCGCCTCGTGGTTATAAATGATAAGCGACTGTAGTCACTTTATTTTTTCTGTTTGGTGCTTGTCTCACGGAGTACTTGTACAGCGGATAACTCTAATCTTGTCTCACAGTTGTGCTACAATTATTTTGCACCGTTAACGTAACAACGGTCTTAGTCTCATTGACTTGAAATATGTTTATTTGATGGTCGGCGCGTGTTAGTGACTGCGAGACATTGGGTACATATCGTTATAAGTTATTATTCATATATTATTAAATAAATAAATATGCGCTCACGACCGTAACCCAGAGGGGTAGGCAGAGATCATGGATATTCATTTGGCGCGATCCTGGCACACCTCTCTCGCTTCTTCTACATTGATTTCTACACATGCTCGTCGGTTATGGGTGCTCCTTATGTCGCCTTTTTTTTGTATGCCACTAATTTGATCGATGTAAGTTCTAGGGCGCGTTTCAATAAATCTTTATTTATAGCTGAACTAGTGACCCGCCCCGGCTTTGCCCGGGTACCACTAATTATGTTGATCCGATCACTACCAAACGCAGAAATGTGCCAATCTGGACAATCCCTGTAAATTTCATCGAAATCGGTCCAGCCGTTTTAGAGTCTATAGGTCTATAAGGAACATACATACTTCGCTTTTTATATACTATTTTTTGTCATAAAAAGTGTCCTATGTAACTTCTAGTACCTCCAATAATATGGGTACAAAGTTTCATGATGATCGGTTGAGTAGTTTTCGCGTGAAAGCGTAACAAACTAACTTACATTCACATTTATAATATTAGAAGAAGGGATAAACAAGATACAACTAGGTACCTATAATTACTTAAAGTAGAATTAACCTGTGTATGTAGGTGGCACGTTCGTGTATCGGTGGTACGGCTTCCGGTATAAGTCCATTGTTATCTGGTGTCTCGGTCAAAGCGGCGCGCCGTAAGCCGCTGACACAATACCGGCTCGCGAGCGCGGCTTAGCGGAGATACCGTAATGCGCTTAGCTGCGTGCCGACGACGAGCGCACGGAAGGTGTGTCGCCGTGGACCACTAGCGCACGGATATCTCTGCTTCACTTTGCTGTTTCACAAAACTCCTGCCCGGCAGTTATCTTTCCCTAATTTCAATTATAAAAGTTTTTCATTGGCTCGTTGCGTGCGTTTTCCATCTCGAGTCCGTTATGCTACGTGATTGTCGTGTGGTACATGCGAGCGCCACCAGATAATGCGGAAGAAATTAAATGTATCCCGTGCGGGCTTCTTCGCCATTCGAGCGAATACCAGATTACGCAATTCATTCATGTAAAATTACGTTAAATATTCTCACGGCTATGTAACTTTATGATTTGTTGCCAACTGGGAATAAAAAGAATAAATAATTTAAATGTGAGACTCATGGACAGATCACGCGGTCGTCGCAGAAAAGTATTATGTTCAGTGAAGAGCTTATCGGTTGCCGGGGACCCGGAGCCGTGGCCCCAAGGCCCACGAGCCCAAGCTCGAGATGCCCTTGTCTCTATAAAGTCTTCCTAGTTTACATTACGATGCCTTCTTCTGGTAGGACCTTTTTTGCCTCCTAAAACCGCGTGATATTACGTAACGCTTCTAGTCCGCATTTCCCTTGAATACTCCTTAAGGCTCCGACCCCAACTAATATTAAATCTGTTCAATTAACTTTGTCTTTCGTATTTCGTATTTCGTGCTCGAGCAAGATTGGCGCATGCCACATTGGGCCAGGTTGTTAACAGAGTCCCGTTTATAACTCAACGCGTATTGTATAGCACTTGACATCAACGAGTCCATTGACCGCGCCAGCTGTAGCGGCCGCACACGATGCACTAAAGTTTACGTGGTCCATAGATCTGACAACCAATTCTTTTATTACGTGCATACATACATATGGACAGGCGACCTCGATGCAGCGACACAACTTAATTATTATTACCACACATAAATATTTATGTGTGGGCGATATAAGGAGTACCCGTAACCGACGAGGATGCATGCGTAGATATATGGATGTAGAAGAAGTGAGAGAGGTATGCCACGATCGCGCCAAATGGAAATCCGTGATCTCTGCCTACCCCTCTGGGTCACGGGCGTAAGTGCATTTTTTAAATTTCGTCATTTCGCTTGAAATGATTATTTGAAAAATTTACATAAAGAGACAACATATTCTGTATTTTTTATGGTATTAGGTGGCATATGAGCATCCGGATCAACTAATGAACTGCCCATAGACATCCGCAACAAGCAAATGTGTTACAGATGCGTTGCGTACCTTTAATGGACAGAGGAGGGCATAGACAGGAAAACGGATATATCCTGCTCCCCGTCCAATCCTCCTCCCATTCCATCCTATCTTTATGGGGAAAGGGTGGAAAGGGCAAGAGTACTGAAGCAAGGACTCCGGCACCTCACTCATCAGACGAAACGCAGAGTACTTCTACTTCACGCTTGTTTTCTGTGAGGTCGTGGTATTTCACCGGTCGAGTCGGCCCATTCGTGCAACAGATGTTGATGCGGGCTCTGTTACTGTTACAATCATTGAATGTCCGCTAACTTTCACTTGTGTTAGTTTATAATTGTATTGTTGTGTTGTGTTTTAGAAGGTGTATATATATTACCTCATGCCGCTGACGTCATTGTCAGGCAGGTCGGGTATGACGCACCAGCATTCTCATATCTTGCTATGTACGTTAGTCAATGTCCGTTGTATACAGGTTTGGTGGTTTCGAGACGACATTTAAATACTCGCGCTCTCCGACCAGCCTTATGCCTTATGCATTGCACAAGTCGAACAATGTGTTATATGTTACTTCGGATACATAAATTCGATGCAAATAAGATACGGCCTTATACCGTTATAATATGATATAGTGACATCACAGGGTCTATGTTACTTCAATACACCTTAAATACATAAGAGATGCGTTAATGTGCCAGTGTCACGAACAAACGGACAAGCGTGTCCCCCCGCTTCTGCGCACAAAAAGCATGTTTTCTTTTCCTATCCTCCCCCCCCCCGTCCTATCCTTTCCTCATCCTATCTTTTTTTAGGAAAGGATGGGAAATGGGAGGAATCCTTATTAGGAAAGGTTGGGAAAGGAGGCGGATTGGGTCTCAGACACCTGACTCATCACATGAAACGCAGAATATTTCTACTTCACACCTGTCTTCTGTGAGGTAGTGGTATTTCACCGGTCGCGCCGGCCCATTCGTGCTGATGAATGATCCAGTCAGCTGTTATAGAACAACGACCTGCATTTTCTTGAGTTCAGCATTCAAACGAAAGCAAAGTGTATTATTAGCCTCGCTGCGGACGGTTGGTTTGTGTTAGATCCAAGCGGCCGCTCTACTTCGATTCGGGTCCGGCGCGCGGGCCAATACCGCACGTCGCGCGCACGACACTGGGCTCAAGTCCGCGCGACCACTGCAGACCACCGAGGCACACGGTGCTGCGAAGGCCACGGCAATTGGCATGCTGAGAGTTAGCGAGAGGCGCGGCTTATTTATTTTGTTGACTAGTTTTGATTGTGCATAATATCCCGAGACATGTATCGGGAAATGTAACGCAAACTAAAAGGTAATATTCAATTTGGTAATATTATTGATACATCTAACAGTCGTTGTCCTGTTATAGGGGCGGGTTCAATTCGGGTCATTTTTTTTAATTTTCTGAAACTTGATGGCAGCGCCACGGATCCAGTTGTGAATCTAAGTCATCCAGGGACCCACTGAAATACACAGAAAAATGTATGTAATCGGTGTAATGGTTTAGGTCAATTGCAACTTATAAGGATAACTTTTTTCCTTTGATGCATGAAGTACATAAGTTCAGCATGAGACTTGGATTGCATTCAACAATACCCTTGAATTGAATATTGTACTTCAATTTATAATTCAAGGCTCGAAGATATAAAGAAATACCTAATTATTAAAACGCACAATAGCACAATTCTCATGTGAGAACTTTATTAAATTCTTTTTACTATTCTTAGAAAAATTTAATTCATTTTAATTAAAACATATTCTGTGTTACTATGTAAAATACTTTTTATCGAAGTTCGTGCAAAACAGAGAGTGTGTTAAAGACTTGATTCTAAGTCTGCGCGCCATACGAAGACCCAGCAAACCCATACAATCCCAAGTCCACGAGTAACACATGCAACTCCTAAACTATACCGCTTAACAAAAACAACCTTATGGATTTCTCCAACTACTTCTAGCTAGAGATCGCAGGAAACTGGCTTTTTTAAGTACTAGGTGGCAAACGAGCAAGCGGCTCATCCGATGTCAAGTGATCGCTACCCATAGACATCTGCAACTAACTAATGAGTTGCGGATGCGTTGCCTACCTTTAATGGACAGAGGAAGGGATAAACAGACAATGGTTATATCCCTTTCCTATTCACCCCCTCCACCGTCAAGTCCTCTTCCCCTTCCCATCCTTTCCTTATAAGAAAAGGTTGGGAAGGGGAAGAGAACTAAAATTAGGCCTCCTGCACCTCACTCATCAGACGAAACGCAGAATACTCTACTTCACGCCTGTTTCTGTGAGGTCGTGGTATTGCACCAGTCGAGCCGGCCACGTGCAACAGATGTTGACTTGCGAACTGAGAACCAGTTCGTCCGGAGCTCGGCAGCTCCCTGCTGCGACTTTCGCCAGGAAAGTGGCCCGGCGCGTGATCAATGATCTGACGTTTCGATGGCACTGTAACAATATTACTAAGTTTTCGTTTCAAACGACCACCTCGGTCACGACAATGTCGCTCAAGACTCTGACTATGTGAAGATATCCGGCGTTTCGTTGTAGCCTAGTACGTTGTGTAGACTCGTACAACACAGCACTGATATTATCTTATCTCGATTATTCTTTATATTATCTATATTTTCCATTAAAGGTTTAGTTGTTTTGCATTATCATAATACACTTTTAGATAAAGCATATTGTTTTCCTAAAACCATATTATACGCAATAAAATTATATACATTTTCAATTATAATTGAATTAAATGAAATTGACACCATACCAAATCCCTACGAATATTATAAATGTGAATGTAAGATTGTTTCTTACGCTTTCACGCGAAAACTACTCAACGGATCATCATGAAACTTTGTACACACATTCTTAGAGGTATTATAAGTAACATAGGATAAAAAGCAAATTATGTATGTTCCCTATAGACCTATAGACTCCGAAACGGCTGGACCGATTTCTATGAAATTTACAGGGATTGTCCAGAATGGCACATTCCTGTGTTTGGTAGCGATCGGATCAACATAATTAGTGGGCGAAGCCGAGTGGGTCACTAGGTAATAATATATTGTATACAAGCTGAGCACCGCAGTTTCAGCCGCCGTGCAAATTCATTTAACTGATAATTCTCCAGTCTAAGCCGACACCAATTTAACCCTTTAAAATCCTTTCCTAATGCTAGCTAGTGTAGAGCTAGTAATAACAAAAACCTCTCTAGGAGTAGGAGTTTGAGCTGTGCGTTGATATATCCAGTTTCTTCGTTTATATATGTTTACGTTACAGAAAACAAAGTCGCTTCCCCTGTCTGTTATCTTAGATCTTTCTAATGAGGTAACGGATTTTAATGCGGTTTTCATCAGTAGACAGAAGAACAACAATACAAGAGAATGATTATGATGTATTAAACCGCGCTATGTATTAAATAGCAAGGGTGCTATCGCTCACTGTACTCAATGTGATTTTTAATAAAGGGATAGATTCGGGTATAACCCATCCACCAAATAGTACAGCTAATTCGAAAGTGGAACGAAGTCTGCCGGGTCAGCCGGTGCAGCTATTCTTGACATTCGCGGCACGCAACTTTTGTAACTTGCAATACATACTTTGTTCTGAAGATACGCTCCATACGTTTGTTCTTCGAAAACGCGAGACTAGATATCGTTATTTTGCATAAACGTATTAGACATATTATAAATAACTAAATGTATTTCAAAGGGAGAGCCGTCACGGTCCATTAGCGCGAGGAGTGTGGCGATGGGGTGGGCCGCCTCGCGCGGGGACTGGTGCGGGGTGTCTGCGCAGGGTCATTGCTATATTTGCACATCTCCTGGTCTGCCCTCGCAGCTTACTTTGTTATTTTCACAGGGCATACAGTCTGCTACAAAAATAAACGTCTTACCCGTGCAGGTGTGATAGTTTAACTGACGTGCCTATTTCTAAAACAAAGTATGTATATTTAATATCCTCTTAGTGCTGAACGTAGTTGTTGAAGGTGCATAGCGTCTTATCTAATTAAAACTGGATTGTTAGGTATCTAGTGCTGTTTTTATTTATAGGAGCGACCTCGTGGTAGTATGACTTCAGCTAAACTCGTGTTTTTTGTATTAGAACAATTAGATATTTCGAGTTAGTTTATCAGTACACACACAAAGGTATGCCTCGGTGGTTCGGACATGTTGAAAGGATGAATGAAGAGAGAGGAACGAAAGCATGTATGCATAGATGTATGAATGTGGAAGAAGCGAGAGAGGTGTGCCAGGATCGCGCCAAATGGAAATCCATGATCTCTGCCTACCCCTTTGGGGTATGGGTGTGAGCGCATATTTTCCCCGGTTTCGTGAACGCCTCTTCAGAGGTCAGCATTCTTGAATTCCTAAAACGAGAGGTCACTTGTTTGTTCGAGAGCTACAGAAAGATATGGCCTTAATTAAAAATAACAATGTATATCTATTTAGCTGTCTTATTAATTATTTATCATTGTACACATAATAGTACATAGTTTTCAAAGCATTATGTTAAACAAATAATATATATAATTGCACATAGTACATTGTAATATATAAATTTGAAGTAGACAATTTGGTAATGGACAAATTGAATGATTTATTAAAAATAATAAAATCTCAAACTAGAATTTTACAATTTCAAAATTAAACTAAATACATGTTTTAATGACAATTTCTTGTGTAACAAAGCTTCTTGTCCAGCGCGACCCGCTAATTTTGTAATCCCATCGTTTCAATTATCCTACGCCTACTTCGCTCGCTCTCTCTTGGATACCATTCCATGATTGATCCGAAGCGTTGCCCATAAACTTAGTTTTTGAGGTGTTCATTGTATAAATTTAAGACCTGATTTTGCGCTACATGCTTTAACAATTTCCTAAGGTCTTTGGAAATTCGGAAAACCGTAGGTAATCGGCACGGTTGTTTTTTTTTATTTTCAAAATGTGTTATTTTAAATGCTAAGATGGTACTTGAGAGAGACAGGCAGACAGGCAACGGTCTTCGTCTACTCTGGGAAGTCTACTGTCATGGTTAACTTAAATTAATAAATTTTGTAGAAAGGACAAAGTCATTTACATACTAAGGCCACGTTTAATAATGTAAGATTGTTAGATTGAAAGTAAATCTGTATAATTTGCCTGTTGGTCTGCGGAGGGCGTGCGCGGAGGCTGCGGCTCGGGCGTGTGGGCGGAGGGACGCCGGGGGAGGGCCGGTGCAGCGGGTCGATAGCGCCCCGTCTGTGCCGGGGCTCCGCTGGCCTAAGGGAATGTAGCGGCTAGTGCTGAACTCCACTCAAAACTTATTACAAGATAAGATATGAGTTACTGGATGCCTCTTCTGTGCATTTATAAATTAATTTCGATTCACAGTATCCTATTTGGACTTATGACTTACTCTAAAACTTTTACAATTATTTATTTTCGTAAAGTCCAAGATATTTCGTTGTAATGGAGTAATGTGTGCGTGTGATATTATTTATATATTAATTCAATTCGTACCATTATAACATTCGCCCATCATAAGTAGTACAATGTAGGTAAAGCGCCGTGCCGCGCCGCGCACAGCAGGGCTCCACAAACTAACGGGGCCTTTGTTCGCGACAGCTCGCAGCTTTGTTTTACAAATGTTAGCCATTGTCCATATATCCAATTTTTGTTGTGCTTTATTTGTTTATTTGGTAGCATTGGTGGCTCAGCGATTTAGGCCCGCGTCCTGTAGGTTGCGGGTTCGAACCCAGGCAGGCGCTTTACTATGTGTAATTTATTTCATCACCACTGCTCCAAAAACGGTAAAGAAAAACATCGTGAGGAAACCGGCTTTCTTTAACATTGCAATGTTAATCAGTATATATATATATACGGCACTCAAAATCATTGTTAATGAATTGAAAACCAATATTTTATTGTATGGCCAATATTCGCCGTTAAACAACTGCGCCCACTCCGCACGGTATTATAACGTTACGTCCCTCTCGCTGTCGTCTCCACCGCGAAGCAACAGGTCCCATGTTCATTACGTATTAGTGGAAACTAAACTTTAACAGACAGGAATAAGGTTGATTACGAAATGTTTTAGTAGTAATTTCAAGCCATTTCCTTGCGTTGTATTTATATCTAAGATTACCTACGTTTAATGGACAGGAAGGGATAAAATGATAAGGATATTTCCTTTGTCATATCATGCCCTCTCCCGTCAAATCGTCGTCTTCCTCACATAGCGTCCTACTTCAATGGTTTAGTACAACAATAAGAGAGTGGGAAAGGGAAGAGGACTGGAATTGGATCTTCACCACCTACTCAACAGACGAAACGCAGAATACTTTCTTCTACTTCACGCCGGTTTTCTGTTACTTCACTGGTCAAGCAATTCGTGCAACAGATTTATTTGTTAGTACGTAGTAGTATATAGTAGTGGTAGCTACTGTTGACATGTATTCAGAGAATCAAGCATGAACTAAGCCCAGGGCTTTGAGAACCGGTAGCATCCCTGAGGCGCTATAGTGTTTTCCCTCTTTCTTCTTGCAACTGCTGTAATTTTATTCTCGTTGGAATATTGTTGAGCGATGGTACCGCATACCTTGCACCATATTATTTCCAGTTAACGTCATCACGCAATGTCAGCGAGTTGGGCGCCAGCAGGCCTGCGTCAAGCCCGTCGAGTAACGCGGCAATCCGCGTTAGCGCAATCGGTAACCGTTACCAACTTTATTGCATATTGTAACAGTTGTTTCATTAGTTTGTCGTAACTTGGTCAGTCGTCAGCCGGTCAGCATATGACGTTATTATGTGCGTTTACAAAAGAAACAGATTTGAAATTAGTAACGTGCGCTGTAACAACTCCGTTACAGCAACGTGTGTGCAATGTCTGATAACAATGGCCACGGACTAAATGTATATATGTACTAGTGACCCGCCCCGGCTTCGTCCGGGTACCACTAATTATGTTGATCCGATTGCTACCAAACGCAGGAATGTGCTAATCTGGACAATCCCTGTAAAGTTCATCGAAATCGGTCCAGCCGTTTCGGAGTCTATAGGTCTATAGGGAACATACATACTTCGCTTTTTATATACTATTTTGTTTCATAAAATGTATTCTATGTTACATCTTATACCTCCAAGAATATGTGTACAAAGTTTCATGATGATCGGTTGAGTAGTTTTCACGTGAAAGCGTAACCAACAAACTTACATTCACATTTCGCGTCTTTATAAGATAGTGAGAGACAATATGCATATATTTTGTCACATATACATAATCATCGTGAGCAAGCGGAGGCAAGGCCGGCGGCTGAGGTCGCGCCATTCATACCGCACCGCGCGGGCAGGGGAAGGCCGGCCGCGCTTCCGCAGCGACTACCCGCCGTACTGCCGTTGGCTCAGTGTTATAAGCTGCTTCTTGCAATGTGAAATGTACATGTACTTAGTGTTTGAAATACACCCAAATGCCAAAACTGGTAGGTCAATATTACTTAATAAGGAACTACGCTGGTTCTGCCAGAGCATCCATCGAAAACGGATGTAGAAAAGTTCGCAATGGAATTGCATACCTCTTCTCGGTTGCTCTATTTTTCCTAAGATTCATTTGCATCGTGACACTGGTATAATATGTGAGAGAGGACAGGTACCGGCGTGGGGTAGGTTACGTTCTCCGTTGACAGACTGACCGTGCCGCGTATCAAAATGCAAACATTTGGCCTCGCCTAGCAAATGCGCCAGAATAACTGGTCGGGGCGGTTGCACGGTCGGCTTCATGTTAGTTATAACCGAAAAAAATTATATTTTGTGCCTATTTCTAAACTTTTCGACTTTTAATCGGATGATAGCCATAAAACAGACATAGGTTTATAATTTGTAATTCGTGGTTTCCAATGGTTCTTATATGAAATGAATTGGCGGGTGCGCATGCGCGTGTGCGACCGTCGCCTTGACATAGTGCGGCCGCGGCTCGCGGCGCGCGCCCGACCGGTACGGACTCCTTTGTTAGCGCGCTACATACACGCACGAGGTTTTTGCACTTACAATTCTAACGGTTATTTATTTCCTCAACTTGTTGGTAATAAACAATCAACATTGTCTCACAAGATATTAAATATATATGTTAAGACTAAGTTAAATTCACTACGGAGCTCCCAGGAACCAGTCGCGCGCGGTCTGTACCGGTGCTAGCTGGTCGTACGGGTCATTGTTGCGTATCTGGGCGCGGACCGATCGCCGATGACACACTTAAGCTAAGCAATGAGATAAACCAATTTAAAAAAAAGGTAGTGTCCCAAATGGCGTAATATTCTAATTGATAATCCATTATACTGTACGTATGGAAATCATAAGTATGACGTCACATGAAGTCCGGGCCCTTTATCAATGAATCCGGGTCCGGACAGCAATCGAACCTTGATGATGTGATCTTGCCATCCTCTACTTTTATAAGAAAGTACACTTGTATGTAGGAGAGACTTGATTTAGAAGCTTGCATTGTTAATGGCGCCTGTCCTAAAGGCCCTTTCACATTCGCCGACGATGAGTCACGCTGAAGATACAACGTTATACCCGACTGTCCACACAATAAAATGGATTGTTACGTTCAAACTGACCTTTCCCAATACATTATTTGCTTGCTATTGTATAAAAGTGCTTACATGATAAATTTAATTAGTAAATTAAAAGAGCATAATATAGTGGTTATGACGCAATAAAACGAAATGACGAGCACACGTGAGCACTGCGCCGCGCGAGCGGTGAGTGTACACGCTGCGCGCGCGCACGTCAGCCGCATTATAAATATGTTAATTACTAACGTCACTCCTACATAATTTCATTGTGTTTGCTGAAGACGCACTTTTCCTCTCTTTTGGTTAGATGAAGCTATAATTTTTTATTGACAGAAAATGACTGAAATGATGATGGCTTAGCTTTCGTGTATAATCCTCGCGAGTTGATAATAGGCCGGTACCTTGTCAAATTTACATCCGCTTGACGTCATCCGTAATTAAAATGTATAATTAACAAAAAATTCTAATAGTGGATTTGATTTCTTACTAACTAGTGACCCGCCCCGGCTTCGCTCGGGTGCCACTTATTATGTTGATCCGATCGCTACCGAACACAGGAATGTGCCAATCTAGACAATCCCCGTAAATTTAATCGAAATCGGTCCAGACTTTTCGATTCGTTTATGTACTATTTTTTTCCATAAGAAGTATCCTATGTTACTTCTAATATCTCCAAGAATTTGTGTACAAAGTTTCATGATGATTGGTTGAGTAGTTTTCAAGTGAAAGCGTAACAAACAAACTTATATTCACATTTATAATATAAGTAGGGACAGTAGGGATTACTAATAGTTATAGTCAGTAATATGGGTGATTAAGTATTAATTAATTGGACATATATCTTTTAAGAATAAAACCCAATGTTAATAACACGTTTCCGTCTGATAAACGTGTGTTAGTTAAAGTAAAGGTCACTTAACATCAGGTCATAACAGCGTGCTCTTTGGCCACCTTCTTCCATAAAAATAAATAAAGAATAAATTTAAATATCTGTGATATTACGACGTTCACGTTTTTATTTAATAATATAAAAAAATAGTCATTTCCTGAGCACTATTAAGTATTTTAAAATGACAGCATTAACTCCAATAGCAACAAACTAGATAGTTGCTTACGGTACTGACTGTTCAATGTCACGGAATTACGTCACCGAAACAGCGATCAAGCGCATTAGCAATTTGCGGGGGTTATACAGTGGATCTGTTACTGAATCTTAATAGATGCGTACTCGAGCTATGCTAACACTATGATTAGTAAATTAGACGTCACGTAAATAAGCCCAGCGCGGTCAGCTCTTTACTTGCAGTACTGTCACTAACGTAGTGCTCTAGCTTGCTCGCAGATCTTACAGCTTGTGAAAATGGCGATTTAATTTAATGCAGAAGTAATTACCTAGTGGTAGAATCAGCAGCTGTAACACCACTGGCATCAATGCGCTGGTCAACCGGTGCAGTACCCCATGATGCACGACCTCACAGAACACGGGCTCGAGTACATTTCACAATACAGAATTCTGTTGGTGTGTGATGTGTCACGGGCGTCACCATCAACCGGTTTATACCTGACCTTATTGATTGTAAGCACGGTCCAGACATACAACTCTCACTTCCACATTCGTTCAACAGCTTCACGCATTAATGACCGGTTATTGTTTGTACTCTACAGTTCAACATATCTCATGGGTTATTGCAATTTATATTGGAACATTTATCCGACGAACGAATTAAGAATATGGGTTCAGGTCTTGATGGGGTTAGAAATTTCATTGTAAGAGAAAAGTGTGACTAAAACAAGACCATAAATCGAAATTCTGCGGATATGTTGAAAGAAGACTGGACAAGAGAAATTTATGTAGATAAAGTCGGTGGCGGTGTTGGAGTTAAGACAAATTTCATGTTATTTTACATATTAGTCCAAATTATTATTCTTTTTTTTATAACTTTTTTGAAATAGTATTTTGTAAATTAATAACGAATAAAAAAACTTGGGCTCGTCCGGGATTTGAACCCGGGACCTCTCGCACCCTAAGCGAAAATCATACCCCTAGACCAACGAGCCGCTTGAATTGGTAGAGAAATTCGCGTTCATAAGAATTAAAATATTTCAATTAAAAGGCTTGACAATATTTTAGGGCACATATTAAATATTTACTTAAAGAACAAGATCCCACTTGTCGAAGTACAGCGCGATCGATCCAATTCGTAGGTGCGTTTTAACTACCAGTCAATAATTTTAAAACACTTTGAAGTTTATAATATACTGTACTGTACTGAAAATAGCTATATGTCCCGTTGTTCAGAGACGTGTCGTGAACGTGACAACGTGTGTCAGAGCCGTGCTTCGTGTGGCCGGCTCTCGCAAAGCTCTCCGACGGGTTGCACGACTCACACGGTAGAAGTGGAACAAATTGAACCCGCGATAAATTTCATCCGCTAGCGGCTCTTAAATTGATGTGGCCGCGTCGCGTCGCAAACGTTTTATTCATTAAAACACATAGTCATAAAGTCGGTTATAGTTTAGATAGGATCGGATAGTAAGCATGTCGGTAGTCTTGTAGCGGGCGGACTTACACTGTCGGACAAAAGTTTGAGACCACCTTGAAAAAATTACAATATTGAATAAAACTCCAAAAGTTAGTGCTCGTTTATGTCCATCTCCTCCCACAGAAGCTCTATCGGATTGAGATCCGGACTCTGAAGGGGCCACTCCATGCTTTACAAAACTCCTTCCGTCTCTTTGTGCTCTAAATATCCCCTGCATAGTTTAGAACTATGTTTTGGATCATCGTCTTGTTGGAAAATGAATCCATCTCCAATCAAACGTAGCCCGGAAGGAACAGCGTTTCGCTCCAGTATCTCTTTGTACTGCTACTTTTTCATTATTCCTTCAATTTTAACCTACACAGTCTGGCAACATCTTTTCTTCGGCACTACGACGTACAAAAACTCTTCTTTTCGAACCGAATATTTCTAACTTTTATTCATCAGTCCAAAGAACTTTTTTAAAGTCTTCAGTCCAATATCGATGAGTAAGAGCCCACTGCAGACGTTTCTTTTTGTTTTGTGTCCGTAACAGTGGTTTACGAACAGCTACGCGACCAAACAAATTGGCATCTCGAAGTCTTCTCTTTACTGTTGTCAATGATACAAGTTCCGGTCGAGTTTTATTGAGTTCAGCTCGAATCGATTTCACGGACTTTTCCCATTTTTGAAGATCTTCACTTGACAAAAAAGTAGCTCAGACTGAATAGATTTAACCAAGACTAACTCCTTAAGTAGCCATGCTATGAATAGGATTTATGGCTTAAAATATTCCTAAATATTTATCAACACAAAACAATAACCAATTGCAACATCTGGTCCTTACGCGGCACTCATCTGTGGTAAATAAACAATGCCCATTTATGGCATAGTCATTGTGTAAAAGATAAGAGAAATGGTGTTTAGACTTTCAAAATGATTAGTAGATTACACAGGTGTTCATATTGTTATGCTATCATACGTAGATTTAAAATATTTTGCAAATTATAACCTGTGTACAAAGTGGTCTCAAACTTTTGGCCGATAGTGTATATCACATGACGAATCATTAGACACAACGTCCCTCCGCCACCGCCGCCACCGCCGCTGTGCTGTATGTGCGCGTCGCGGGTGGCCGCCTCGGGCTGTCTTATTGTGCCTGCTGCTTTTGTACTCTGACCTATCAATTAAGAATACGAATGTGCCGCTCTGGAAATAGTACGCTGTACCCGCACGCACACATATCGATATCTTTTTTTATCGCCTTGAACATTACTTCACGCCCTAATGTTACTGTTTTATTGGATTTTATAGTTAAGTAATTAAAAAATAATAGTAATAATAAAAAAAACCTTTAATTAATAAAATTATATTTTTTTCTAATCCATAAACGTTGCCGTGTGGTATGCCGGCTCAAAATATGTATTTTGACTCGGCATCCCGTCTCATCCTCCCACACTGATTGTAATAAAACAGATCAGATTCCACGAGACCAATCTCAATGCTCAATCAATAAACTGCTTCTACAATGTCCAAACAGATTATGGAAAAAAAATCCAGATTGCTCAGGCCCTCTTTACAGTCTACCAGACGAGAGCATAACGAAATAATTTGTTGCGTTGTTTGCAGGTATAGTGTCGGTGTCGGACGGGCACGTGGAGGTGGCGCCCTTACAGGAGAACTGGCGGCCGCTGCTGGCGCACTACGCGGGCCCGACCGCCGCGCTGTTACTGGCCGCGCTGTTCGCCGCCTCGTTGCCGCTCGCCGGGTAAGTTGCCGCGTGGGGTGTGCCCGGCGCCGCATCTATCGCGCACGCTAATGTCGCTCGTGTGGGTGTTTGCAGGTTGTTCTGGTGCTGCTGCCAGTGGTGCCGCGTGGGCCGGCGCCGGCGACCATTCGACCGCAAGTACGACGCCTGCATCAAGGGCATCCTAGCGATCTTTCTTATCGGCCTGCTCACACTCTTCCTGTGAGTGCGATTACTTCTTCTATTATTGTACAATAACTATATCATTTTAACGCCATCTTTTAAAAAATAACAATAAACCTAACTGCATTGTGAATGTCTAGATGGCGTTGGGATCATATAACATACACGGTATTGTAGCGTTTTAAACATAGCTTAGTCACTAACAGCGTTGAACAGTAAAAAAAGCATTCAGACAATGAATCGATAAATAAATCGATACGCGAGGGTCACGCGAGTTCAGTGCTTTTTTCATATCCCGAAAAGAGGCCGACTTGCCTAAAGAAGTTTTGATTTCAATTATCTTTGGAATAAAACTAATTTTACTGATTTTATCGCAGTTATTTTACGTTTTTAATTCCCAACGCTTCGAGTACTTTTAGGGACTGGGGTGTCCGACGTGCCAATGTCAAAACACTGTGTTTAGAAAACAGACCCATACCGACAGATATTTAAACGGTGACATACCACCGTCCATCACAGTTAGCTACCGTAGGAAAATCTGTCTCGAGTGCTGCTCCCGTTCATCGTTTTCGTAATTTCATGCGACCGCCATGTTCAATTTAATCTACGGGAATATCTCGTTTTACATTATATATATTTCTATAACTTAAGATGTGTTTAATTATCAAGTGGTAAGTGTAATTGTTGTGTTAGGTTCGGGTTGGTGTGCGCGTTCGCGACGGACTCGCAGGTGGAGAGCGGCGCGGCGGACTCGCCGGCGGCGCTGCGGCGCGGGCTGCGCGACGCGCGCGAGTTCCTCAACGCCACGCAGGCGCACGCGCGCCACCTGCTCGTCGACAACTACGCCGAGCTCGAGCGCCGGCTCAACGCCGTGCTCACCTGTGAGTCTACACTACACATACTAGCTAACATCTCTTTATTGTTATTAAACATTTGTCATCTAATTTATTTAATTCTTATTCGCTTCAAGAAACGTCATAAACTGGACTAGTGCAATATTATACTAGATAGGGGGCGTAATATAAAAAACGTTATCTGAATTTTTTTTATGATGCATATTTCATTTTTTGTCTATTTTTTTAACTGCGTTTAACTATTGATTCCCTTAAACTTAAAAAAAATATTTAGTTATCTTGTTGTAACGTGTGCAGATAGTGGGGTGCTGATGTCGCAGCGGCTGAGCGAGGTGTCGCGCAGCGCCGCGGTGGGCCGGCTGGAGGCGCTACTCCGCCAGCTGCCAACAGCGCGCGAGGCGCTACGCGACGTGCGCGACCGCACGCACGCACTGCGTGAGCACGCACAGCGGCTCAATGCAGGTACGCACACATTGGTTCCACCGCTACTACACATTTAATATATCATTCATTCAACACTTAAAAAGAAGTGAGCTAATTAAGCATCACCTGCAGGACTACGCAAGGTGAAGGCGCTCCTTCTGCAGACGCTGAACGACTGCGAGCAGCCCAAGTGCAGGGAGCTGAAGGACAAGTACAAAATCGGCCAGCTTGACACCGAGATACAGTACAGCCAGGTCAGTTGTCAGTCACCTTGCTGGTGGTTCACAGTCAAGGTTACACATAAGAAGTAATGTTTTTTATTCGTTGGGCTGCTTTAAAATATATATAAAATATATATTACTAGTGCCCTGCCCCGGCCTCGCCCGGGTACCACTGATTATGTTGATTCGATCGCTACCAAACACAGGAATGTGCCAATCTGGACAATCCCTGTAACTTTCATCGAAATCTGTCCAGCCGTTTCGGAGTCTATAGGTCTATATACATACGTACTTCGCTTTTTATATACTAATTTTTTCCATATAAATTATGATCGGTTGAGTAGCTTTCGTGTCAAAGCGTAACGAACAAACTTACATTCACATTTATAATATTAGTAGGGATAATTATGTATTTTTTGTTTAAAAAAATTGTTGTCGATGGTTTTACCTTGCGGAATCTTGATGATGCAGTTTAAGGTGCGTTAGTTGAATTGTAATTTATATTTGAATGTAAACTTGCACGCTGCGCCGGACCAGATGCTGGATCAATACTTCCCGACCGTGAGTACTAGACCGGCAGTTTGATTCTCGCACGATACATTGTCTTCTATTGTATATCACTGTTGGTGTTACCACTTTCTTAATTGAAATCATCGGATCGATTCAACACCTTTTCCAGTTTTCACGCTTGAGATTATTTTAATCAATGTAATTCTTGATTACCTAAATGAGAAGTAAATTAAAGTTTATGAGAGTAATAGCAGAAGTGAGATGTTGTGATGTGTTTGTGTGCGTCGCAGATGCCGGACGTGTCGGCGGTGTTGGGCGAGGTGAGCGCGCTGCTGGCGGGCAACCTGACGATGGAGGTGGCGCACGGGCTGGACGTGGTGCGCGCGCTGCAGCGCGGCCTGCGCAAGGCGGTCGACGACGGCACGCCGCACGTGCAGCACGCGCTCGCAGACACCGGTAATCACTTGTTGCATTGGTAATAAGTTTTATACGAAATTGTCTCCAAATCACTGCAAAAGGATTTTGGTTTTTGAAGGCGTTCTTCATTGTGACACATTATTCAGTCGAGCCCCTCAGCAAATAAAGCAATAACGTGCGATAAAGAACTCCGTTCTAAAAATCTCTCGTCTTTTTGCCCAATTGTAAACACAGAGAGGCGTAAATTATCGCAATGTTCCTTATACAGTGACAATCGTATGCGGATGCGTGGTTGATGTGTTGTTTGGTGGCAGGGCGGCAGCTGCGCGGGCTGGCGGACCGGGTGAGCGCGCTGGCCGGCAACGCCAGCGAGCGGCTGGCGCAGCAGGCGGCCGCCGCGGACTGGCTGCAGAGCGCGCTCGACCAGTACGGCGGCTACTGGCGCCACACCGGCCGCGCCGCCGCCGCCTGTCTCCTACTGGTGAGCCCGCTCATATTCACTGCTTTACCAATAAATAACCAACAGTGTAATGAATGCATTGAAAGGTAATTTGTATGTATTGCGATTGCGACACTACTTACTGTGATTGTTTCGTTGTGCATAGATAACGTGTTTGTTCGCGTGGGGGCTGCTGTGCGGCGTGTGCGGCAAGCGGCCGGACGTGTACGGCGCCAGCGACTGCTGCAACAAGGGCGCCGGCTCCAGCTGCCTACTCTGGTCGGTCATCAGTCAGCTGCACCCTGTCCTCGCACCGGAGCGACCCTCGCTGCATCTTGTGTTTCATAACCGTGTTGTTGCGTTCGCAGCGGCATGGCGGTGACGTTCCTGGTGGGCGGCGCGGTGACGCTGGTGATGATGGTGTACTTCGTGGTGGGCGTGGCCAGCCAGCGGTTCGTCTGCGATCCGCTCACGTAAGTCGCCACGTTGCAGGCCTCAGTAGTGAATGAGTAATACTGTTTAAGTATTCGTTTATATGTCCGTCATATTGTTGTCACTTTAGTTCATCTATTTTATACTAGATGGCGTTGTACCAAAAGTGCAAAAAATCAAAACACGCTGTCTAAAATTTTACGAATAATGATATAGTCTAAAGTAAAGTGGTTATTAGGCGTGAGTGTTCAACTTGAACAAATACATCTCTTAATTAGCTTAATATCTGCAAATTATAACTTAAAAGGAAGACATAGAACTTGCTTGTATTTATTAGGTCTTAAATTGCAAGCAAGTATTATTTAAAATACAGTTGGGTCATCATATACATGTCGGCACATACAAAGAAAATGCTAAACCTTCAGAGCATAATATATTACTCTAAAAATATAGGTAGCTAGAATAGCTTGTGATAGATGTGTTCTGTCCGCAGCGAGCCGCGCGGCAACCGCTTGTTCGCGGACGTGGAGCGGTTCGTGGAGATGCCGGCGGTCGGCGACGCGCCGCTCAACCTCAGCGCCGTGCTGCTGCGTTGCCACGCCAACCGCACCGTCTACGAGGTGAGTCTTGCACTGCAGCCGCTTTGTCTTCTGGCTTCTCGCAGAAAACTAAAGCTTCTTCTATTTTATTTTATTATATTATAATAAATTCTTATTGTTAAGTCGGTCTTGTTCGACAGACGCTGGAGCTGTGGCGCGTGTACGACCTGGACTTCCTGCCGGAGAACGTGTCGCGCGAGGTGGCGGCGCGCGCGGCGCGGATGCGGCCGCAGCTGCCGCGCGACGTGGTCATCCTGAGCGGTGGCGCGCGCGAACAGCTGCGCCGCCTGGCAGACGCCGGCCTCTCAGACTTCCAGTTCGAGCGCATCCTGCAAGCCGTGAGTGAGATCACCCTGCTTGCCTACCGTCGAGGTTGTGTTCCTACATGTGGATGTCGTCATCGCTGAAACTATAAGTCTAAAATCTAGGGTCTTACAATGAAAAATTATGCATAATTTAGACAGCGAATGATGACTTAATCGCGGCTCAATGCTGTAACTAGTGCTGTTTTCGTGTTCAGCTGGAGACGAACATGACGTCCCTGGAACTGTCGGGGCTGGTGTCGCAGCTGCACAGCACGGCGGCCGCGCTGGCACCGCGCGCCGGCTACGGCGAGGTGGCGGCGCGCCTGCGCGAGGCCGCCGCCGCGCTCGACTCGCTGCAGGCCGACGTGCTGCGCCCCATGCTCGACCACACGCAGCACCTCAACGTAAGCAACCGTTACATCTCAAACACAATCTTACTCCCTTTTGTTCCTGTTATTCCATTCTAAACGACCCCCTTTTACTCCAACAAGGCTATTTTAATCCCGACATGAGAAGCAATACCCAGCATACTATTCAAGGATTGTCTTCCAACAGCATTAATTTTCCTAACATGCTTTTCCTGCTGACCCCAGCACTCACTTGCATACATTCTGTTTTCCTACTATGGTAGGATTGCTGAATGTATCATACCTTTTTCTTTGTTTTTCTGGTTTGAATTTTTGTAAAAAATAAATAAGTGCTCCACCGTAACCTGACGTTATTTAATTGTTTAGCGTATCCACTCTGCTCTTGAAGGAATCCGTTATAATTGTCCCTTACTGTAAATATTCCAGGAGACAGCAATAAAGCTGCGCGACGGCTTGCGCTCCAACTACACGTCCCTGCGGGAAGCTATCAATTACCTTATGGATGAAACCTCGCAGGCGGAAGTTTTCCTCAATAATCAGGGGCCGGAACTTGTTCAGAATGTAAGTACAAATTTTATATTATATAAAATATAAGTAGTACCTTATATTTGAATTGTTCAAACGCTGAAGACAAGTTTAGTTTTGCAACGTTCAAGTTTTTCGACTGATTACTATTCCCGGTACGTTTGTCCGCCACGTGCGAACGGCACGGTGTACAGCTTACGCATTGCGTGTTGCAGCTGACGGACGAGTTCGCGGCGGCGGTGAGCGAGCAGCTGGCGGCGTACGCGCGACGCGTCCAGCACGCCGCGCGCGAGGAGGTTGGCCGCTGCGGGCCCGTCTCGCACGCGTTCAACGCCACGCGCGACGCCGCCTGCCACGCCCTGCTCATGCCCATCGTGAGTAAACCCAGCCTCCGGACACCCCACACCATCACTTGCCGATCTTAACAGTGGTACACAGTGACAACGTCTGTTGCACGAGGTCCGGCTCAACCGGTGAAATACCACCACCTCACAAAAAACAGGCGACAGGTATTTCTGCGTTTCATATGATGTGTGGGAGCCCTATTCGGATCCTGGTTATTTCCTCTTTCTATCCTTTTCCAATAAGTAATGTTGGCACATATTTGTGATGCGCTTGCAGAACGGGTACTGGATCTCGCTGGCGTGGTGCGTGGTGCTGTTCGTGCCGCTGCTGCTGGTGTCGGGCCGGCTGGCGCGCCTCTACCGCCACGCCGACCCCTACCCCGGCCCGCTCGTCGAGGCGTAAGTGTCATCTCGCATTGCGCAGACTACACGCACCACACCACACAGTCAAATTAAAATCAATGTCAAGTCGAGGTGGTCGCCTTCCGCTCTCCACATTTACATTTTATTAGTTACAAGTCAATGCTCTCCGATTTCCTTTATACAATATAATTTCATTTTTTTTTATAAAAAAAATCTGATCCTTGGACTTACGAAAATTAAAAAGTATCTCTTAAGTGATTTGTGTATGAATTGTCCCACGACGCCGGTAAAGGTCCGTCTGCCGCCGCCAGCTCGAGGGACCGCCGACTGTCACTAACTAAGACCTTCTTCGAACTTTTCCATTCAATATATTCTGGGCAATATTCACTAGAACACTACAGAACTCACCGCAACACATCAGCGACTCGTACATATGAAACGCGTACGTAATGTATCCCTCGTGGTGCAGTCCCCACTCGAATCACTCATCGGTCATCTAAAACGCTGACGGCCGCGGGCGCGCCCCGCCTTAAAACTACTCTGTAGTGTTGATATTGTACCGCGCGCCCCGAGCCCCGCGCCCGGCGCCCCGAGCCCCGCGCCCGGCGCCCGGCGCCCCGCGCCCCGCCGGCCTGTCAGCCGTTTTATTAGTATTATCTTTATTTCCGTTTAGTTTTGTTATTTAATTTATCAATTTTAATGTTTCTTTTATTTGTTGTCGCGTGTTATTGGAATTCGTTCAAGTCATAATGTAGAGCTTTTTAGATTACCCAGCGCTCAGTAGTTTGTTAAGTGTAGAACAGCCTTGAGACATCGTCTGCTTAGTTCAGGTGGAACAAGTTTCCGATGGCGTCCTCATGCCCTCTATGAAGTTCAGACTTGTGTTACTTAATTATAATACAGTACACACACCTATAATATTACTTCCGTCTTGTTTTATTTGAACATTGATCCCAAAAGTCATGTGTCTTGTCTAAATATATATATAAATGAATATTTAAAGCCGGTAGCTTTGTGTAGAGTTGTTGCACATAGGTACCCTGACGGGTTGTAGACGCGCTGTCCACGCTGCGATATTGCCTCGTGAACTTCCGGCCCAGTGCTTCAGCAGACTTGCTTGTTTATTCTGTCCCTCGGGTAACACGCATGCACATGTTTATGTTGATTCATTGTAGACTACGCAGCGGTCCCCACAGCACGTGGCCTGCACACTAACCTTGTTTTTATTTATAATTTAATTTTCCTTTTTTTTCGTCACGAATGGTTTTTCATCGAGCATTCCCCCTCATTACCTTCTCATATACATTAATACAGCTACAAGTGTAGTACGTGTGTGGTGAGTTTAATATTTATCATATACTTATGTATGTATCTCTTGTATCGTGTCTCTTCTGTAATGACGTCACTCCTTCACTGTTCCTTTGCATCTCCGAACGACCGTGGTCTTGCTGTACCACCTCATTCCAGTGTTTATAACTGATTCTGTGACGTGTCACGCCGCACGCCGCCTACTCTCGTGCACGTTTGAAATCGTGTTGCTTAAGTTGTTGTCGTTTCATGGTTTCAAACGTCTAGTGAGAGGCCGGCCGGCGGCGGCGGCCCTGTCCTGACACGTGCGTATGTTGTCTGTTGCAGCGAGTATTTGTATGATGCGTATGCGGACCGCGATAACGTCCCCCTCGCCAAGTAAGTGCCGCTGCGACCACACACACACCGCTTGCGCCGCGCCCGGCGGACACGCGAGCCCTCCGCCCGCACGCGACCGACGACCGCCTTTGCTTATGACTCGAGAATAGGACAACTCGTTGAATCCATACTTCGTGCTAAAGTTAAAAAAATATATCGAAAGCATTTTTCTTACGAGTCGAGCTGCGTTGGCGTAGGGGCAGATCGCGAGGGAGGCGGCGTGCCGGAGGGCGCGTGTGTCCGTGCGGGCGCCGACAGCGCCAGTAGACCGTAGTGGCAGAGTGAGTGCATGCTCAAAACTAGTCTAGCGGCAGAGCACCGGTG
The DNA here is from genome assembly GCA_029849275.1 of Papilio elwesi. Taxonomy (NCBI): domain Eukaryota; kingdom Metazoa; phylum Arthropoda; class Insecta; order Lepidoptera; family Papilionidae; genus Papilio; species Papilio elwesi. The sequence continues at coordinate 279,496 of CM056696.1, forward strand.
GGGGGAGTCTGTTCTGTTTCAAATCTAACCTTTACTTCTATCTTAATCTCTGTAATCTTGTCCAGCTCTGCCGAGTAACTGCCGGCTCCTGTTATAATTATGTATAGCATGTAAATAGTAACTAGTAACTCTTAGTAATTGAATTAATCCAGAAGCATGTAAAACTACAACTGCATGATTGTGTAGAGGTAGCCAGGTAGCGAGGTAGAGAGGGCGGCGGTCCCGCACGCGACCCGCCTGTTACGTTATGTTTACTTTTTAATTTAATTTGTTTTGTTTCGTTGTCCGGCTAGGGACCGGGACCGAGTGGTGCATTACTTCGCTCAGTTTTTAAGAACTTGTCTTACTAAAAATATTTTTTTAATATAAGGAGCTGGATTTAGTAGTCCTCCAAGAGCACCAGAGCGGGTGGAACATGTGCAATATTTTCTGATAAGTACGGGGCGGGTACTTCCTGGAGTAAAAGCTCTTAAAAACAGAATGATATCTCATCTAGTCAATCAAAACGTTTTTTGTACTTTTGCGTTTTAGTAATTTTCATACAACAATACTGGACGTCAGGGTTTGCACAACTCAAAGTTATTTTACGATAATATCGAAATGTTTCTGTTGGTTTGCCCTTGATGTAAACACAGTATGTCACATTACAAGTTATATATTACCCATGCTCTGTACTTATCAGTTCGCGATGTGAACCCTTGGTTAGTGTGGCCAGAGGTTTGCGTTCTTTCGCACGGTTACGTAACTATGCGTAGCGGTTGAACCTCTGGCCACCTCCAGCAAATAGAGTTGAATGACCGCGGTCAACCGGCCAGTCGGATGTGGCCGCGTGTGGCCGCGGTCGACATGACATGTGCGCATGCGGCAGCGGGTCCAAGCGCAGCACGCTCGACATCGAGGGCAAGATCGCCGAGTGGCGCGAGCGCAGCGCAGCGACGGGCGCGGGCGTGGCGCTAGCGGGCACGGGCTCTGTGGCCTTAGCGGGTTCGGGCACGGCGCTGGTGCTGGAGGGGCGCGAGGTGGTATGCGCGCTGCTGCCGCCGCCCGCGCTCATCGACGACCTCAAGACGCGCCTCGACGCCAAGGACGAGGACAACGAGTCCGGCATACACGAGTCCGAGTAGACCAGCCGCCCCTCACCGTCGATATATGACAAAGGCAATCGTCACACGTCTTCGTTAGCGTTTCAAGGAAATAATTTTATTATTAACTTTTTGTGGTCGGTTAGCTTTGAGCGATGGTGCTTGCGCGGCGGGAGTTGTGTCCGCCCCGTAAATTGTTTCCTTGTTACGCGCGATTGCCTACGGCCAGCCGTACATTAGTTCTAAATGCAGCATATCAGAGCCCCGGGTAGTGGCGGCGCTCCGTTCTGAGTAACATATCACGCTGTACACAAAGTGTGACTTAAGATTCTAAAGTTTTAAAAAACGCTACCTATACCATATTATTGTTCCGCCCAGTTTGTTGAACTTCACTTATAAGACAATCCATTTGAAAATTGTTATCTCATATGATTTGTCATTAATTCATTAAAGCTACGGAAAAATATAACGGCCACAGCTCGCAGGTATCCCACTTCTGATATTGATCTGATATTAAATGTGGAAGCGACTGCGCCTGAAGCCGCCGATACTCGTGCGTGAGGCATGAAGCAGCGATACCGGCAATCGAAACCTTTTTGTTTCAAATCTATCTGTTCGTGGAACCAAGTTTTTTTTAAATAAGACAATCGATATTGCCGATATGATGTTGAGAAACAAAAATGTTTTGTTCCTCTTAAAATCTGTACTGATAACTGTTTACAAAATTGTATGTATGAATAAGCTTTATTGGATGACGCAATACGTCAATCAGATGAGATCAATGCTCGTACAACTTATGAATCTATGAGAATGTTTGCATACTGTAGCCAATAGTGAGGTATGCAATTGAGGATTTGGAAATATTTATTGAATAGTTTTGATACGACACACCTTGTAGGTTCGATAGCTGTACAAAGCCAGGGTCGTTGCAGACTGCACTTAACGCAGTCGTTGGTGAACGCACAGAGGTCTGCGTGCTCATGATGTTACCGAGTACTGTTTTGTGCTGCGCGGAGCGTGCACACTAAAGCATATTGTTCGTGTATTATATAATATAATATTATATAAGCGACGGTTAGAATTTAACATTAAAACAAATTCAGTTATCTTGTATTCCTTTTTCGATACTCGATACTAGATTCGGTGTTGGTTTTGGTTGAAAGTTCTGCCAGTAGGTGTTAGTATAGTAACGTACGTATCTGATACAAGGATTTGTCATAAGATATTACTATGTATATCTGTTGAAGTGGTCGCACTGCTGTGAATTGAAGTAGCTTTTGGATGTATATTGTAGTGGCGTCTGTATCGCGCTAGATTTTGATACTTGATATAATGATAGCTTACGCTAAGGCAATTAAAGTGTAACTTTATTGCGGGTTACGATCGCGCACAGTGTTTTGCTGTTAACTTTTGAAATTGTTATTCCATATAAATGTTAGATAAGTTTAGTTGTAAGAGGTAGTGGCGGAGGCGCGCGGGGCGGCGGGCTGGCGGGCCGGCGGGCCGGCGGTCGCTCGCACCGGTGGTAACTAACAATCATTTACCGTTCGCTTGTTGTTGGCTCCTGTCTCCTAGCGTGTACTCGGCACGGTCGTAGTATTTTGGTTCGCTTTGTTCTGTCTCGTGTGTAGAACCTTCTGCCTTAGCATCTACCTTATTATTTAGTGAGCTCCCACTCGTCGGTTTGTGTGGCGACGTTAAACGACCTTTCTACAGGCATAAACCTTCGAGTCTCGACTTCCGGCACTAGTGACGTTGCATGCATAGCGTTTTTTGTTTTCTGATTGTTCTTCTTCCTTAAGTAACATTTGAACGGCACGCTGACCGATACTTGATGCCGTTCGTGTGTTACCACTTGCACCGACTGACATCCGCCGACACCAGCACGAGCGACTTTGTTCCTTTAAATGACTAACCACGGTTCACTCGCTCTCGGTCTCCCGCTGATAAATTCTAATATCTTTGCTGTATCTTTATTATCGAGTCGTCGATTGTTTGAGTGCGAACAAATTATAGTCGGTGGTGGTAGTGCGGTGGCATGGCAACGATGAATAACACCGGGCGCGGAACTCGCCGGCCGGAAACATTCGATGGCCGAGAGCGAGCGGCGCCGGGTGTTATTTGTTGTCGCGGTGATGGGCGCCTCGGCCCCGTCCGCCTGACTGTGAGCTCTTGCAGCACCTACAAGGCGGAGAAGCGCGGCGGGCGCGGGCGCGCGGGGGCCGCGGGCGGGTCTGCGGGCGCGGTCGGCGCGGTGTGCGAGCCCGCGCCGCCGCTCGCGCCTCCGCTCGACACGCACGCTCGCCGCTACAACGACATGGCTCCCAAGTGAGTATCGATCCGGACACGCGCTTCTTACGCCCTTACAAAATATTATTTGTTATTTAACTGTTCACGTCTACGTTATGGACTTTGTGCTGTTTTAATATTATTTTTGCCACTCCCGGGAAGAATACGAATCTAATGACATTTCACTCATAAAAATTCCCCATTACCTTGATGGCTGACAGACTATCGTCTTGTTCATCTGTCGCCAGCGGTATTTCTAAATATATAATATATACGACTTAGGGCCTTTCAAGAAGCGAGCGTACTTCTTCCTAACCGCGGGCAACGCGACCGCAGTTTCTCTGGTGTTGCGGATGTTCATGGGTGGCGGTGATCACGTAACTTTAGGCGATACGCTTCTTGTTTGATCCATTCTCCTATAAAAAAAGATGGTCAAGCCGTCTATCCTTCCGACAGTCGGACAGAAAATGTAATACATTGATTTCCCTGGATTATTAGAGATTTTCTACCTAGCAACGGATGGTATATTCACACGTTGTTGAAGCACCGTTGATGGTGTTGCAGGCATTGGGAAGAAGGACCCCCGCGCTACCACGGCCCTACTGAGTACGAGCGACCGCCACCGTATTACTATCCCGGACCCCAGTGAGTAGCTAACCTAATCTAGAGTAGCAAATCTAAGGTCGCCGCGCGGCACCATCGAGGCCGCGCAATGCTTTTTACACACTTGTTTTTTATTCCAGCGATAGACAGTAAGCTGTCGCTCGACGGCCAGGACGAGCTGGTGCGGTACTGAACGCGTTCTGCCGCATCGCGACGTACTGCGCTGCAACCGCACGTACAACGACGGACCCAATCCAAACCCCAACTGGACCTATTAAATTCCCTACAAATTATTTTTCCAGTGTAGTAGTAGTAATAAGAGTTATGGATGCAATTTACATTGAATAACAAATCTTATGGAGTTTTCCGTTCCTTCTACTTTGTTCATTCACTCGTTCAGTGTGACCGCATACACTTGTGTCGGTGTGTGCACATTTATTAGTGTTACGGAATTTAAAATACACCTACGAATGACAGCTATGTAATGTCATTCATTCCCTTTCCTTTAGAAGATGTGTACCAACAAGTCAATCTTCAGCGAACGAATGAATGAACGAGCGTTGTATTGTTAAAGGGACTTACGGTACCTTGTCAGTCCCTCGTCTGAGATTTTAGCTCATATTAATTTAGTCTTAATTATAAACTGTGTAGGGCTCCAAGTAGGAGCCCTGGACCTTAGGAGATATGTAAGTAAGAAACTCGTATTCTGACTGAAGTGAGATCGTGTGCCGCCATAAGTCATAATTTATTATGACGATAAGTTGCAGTAATATTGTTGGCGAGGCTTTGCCTCCTCGGCCTCCGCTGTCGAGGGGTCACAAATTACATCACTAGTCCTAATATTTGAATACTCAATGTATCGGATTGTGCACAGTTGTGATTCCTTCCCAAGTTCGATATCTTTTTCAATGAATTATAACAATTTAATCATTTATTGGAATCACATCCGCATCAAGAACAATTTTTTCAACAAAGTTTAGACGTTGGGAAACAATATAATACAAAAACTAGTTTGTTGTCTCCGATTTAGTAAATCATTTTCGTTTCAATATAAAATAAAATGGGCGTTTCTTTTTAAATTATCAAAAATGATATTGTATTGTTTTTTGTATGGGGCACGGCGAGTGGAGCACAAAGTTGCATGGGGCACGGCGAGTGGAGCACAAAGTTGACCTGTAGCTGTAAGTGATACGTTTAATGTGTAAGATATTACGCGCAGAGATTGTTAGTTCGAGATGAACTTGTTAGTTAGAGGCCGGCGGCGCTGGGCTCCTTGCGCCTCGGCGGGGCCAGCGGGCGCGGCAGGCGCTCGCCGAGGCGGCCTGGGCCGGGCGCCGCGTCACATCACATCTGCTGAGATCGGAATGCATTTATATAATATAAAGGTAGTTTTAGTTAATTGTAGTTTATGATATAGTAGCATAAGTACTGGCGACGGATCGGGGACTTTGAGAATTTTCGTTAAGTATAATTGTAAAGTAGCAATTGAATTGCGTCTAATAATCGCCATATGTTACATTTTTTAATGATATATTGCAATGGACGTGAAGTGACAACACTTTCATTTGATTTATTAGTTACTTGGCGAAGGGCGCTCGGCACTGTGTCGGGTGCGGCGCCGGAACGTGAGGGAGATACCACACCGCGCGCCGCACCGTGTCGCCTTTCTATTGTGTATTGTAAAGCCATATAACGGTACGTGTCCGTTGTCGCGACGCCGACGCGAGCGCGCGTGGCCCCGCCTTAGGATATTGTCCGCCTCAGACCTTAAGGTAATGCCAAATGATGTTTCTTCAGTGTTCATCTTTTTATTGTTTTTAAATTTTCTATTGAAATTGTATTTTAGTGTTAGGAGCGTCTGTATGTTGCGTAGAGTATAATTTAAATTGCGGATAATCTCCGCGTTAATGCGTAGTCGTTGGCTGTCACAAAGTAGGTTTATCCTATGTTTTATTTCCTCTCGACAAAAGTTGGGCGAGATCGCTTCACTGCCGCGTGGCGCTGCGAGCGCGCGCGCGCGTGCGGGACGATGACGTCATCGCCGCCTTTTGATCTCTCATTGGATGTCTTCCTTCGCGAACCTTCTCCGGTACAACGGGACCTTTTCCTCGCTCAGTTTTAGTAGTGCGCCGAGACGTGGCGGAATGAATTTACTCTGTGCTCAAGCGGTGCCGACCGCCGGTGCTGGGCGCGGCCCGCGTCCACCGCGCCGGTCGAATCAAGTCGGTTGAATTTAGCGGAATTGTTTAGTTTTGATTGTGCTATATGATATGAACGATTCAGTGTACGAGGAGGAACCAAAGAGTGCGACGTACGTATTCACGGTGGCCATCCAAGATTTTATCACGTATATTAAATCGCTAGGGAACTGCTCGTACATAGATGATATTCGTCAGCCTAGTGTAATGTTGTCGGTGTGGGAGCGCGGCGCCACAGCTAGCCGCAGCTCGCCTCAGCTCGGGGCTGCGACTTGCCGGCCCGCTGCCGCGGCGCGCCCCGACCCCGACGAACAAGTTAGCTAGTAAGGTATACACTGACGCCGCCCGCCGCCCGCCGCCAGCCGCCCGCCGCGAGCGGTGGGATGATTATTGTAAAATAAATATTATATTTGATTATCCCCAATATGTTTTTTTATTTATTAACCCCACAATTACCATAAGAAAAATCTATACTTAAGGTGTTTTTTCTTCTGGTAACTAAAGCAGCGACAGGCTTGTTTCAATAAACACAATATCCGGATCGGGTTTTTTTTATGGAATAGCTGGCAAACGGCTCACCTGATGTAAAGCGAACGCTACCCATAGACATCCGCAACAAGCAAATGTGTTGCAGATGCGTTGCCTACCCTTAATGGACAGAGGAGGGCATAGACAGGAAAAAGGATATTTCATATTTCCCGATAATCACCCTCCCCGTCCATTCCTCTTCCCGTTGCCGTCCTATCCTAAGGAAAGGGTGGGAAGGGGTAGAGGACTGAAATTAGCACCTCACTCATCAGATGAAACGCAGAGTACTTCTACTTCACGCCCGTCTTCTGTGAGGTCGTGGTATTTCACCGGTCGAGCCGGCCAATTCGTGCAACAGTTGTAGCGAACTTTACCACTGTGAAAGTACGAGTGAAGTAAAATTCAATAAATTTTTCATGTTTTTATTCAAACAAAAATATCTCACTTTCAGTCGTCACATGTTCTTTAAGTCTACTCGCCTCGCTCTGCCTACCCTACTTATGCAACGTATAAATATAATACAAGTGTACGTACCACACTAATAGGCAATACCGTCCGTTCGCAATAACCCGTGGTCTCTACACAAGTAACAAGACTCCGATCGAATTTGCCTGCACATATAAAGACAAATTTATAAAAACTACTTATATAGTACAACAATCAAAAAATTCCTTTAGAATTAATTTGGTCCGAGATCCGCCTCCGCTGCACGGGAGACCTCCGGCTCACAGCCGCCTCGCTCCACACGCCACCTCACTCCTCGCTCCATCTGCGTGAAATAAACACAAAGCTGATAATGGTCTAGTCACGAAGCGAAGTACGAGCAGTATTTATATCTACAAACCTATCCAGAGTATTTGAGTTGAAAGATTTAGATACTGTTTTCTTAAGATTAAATAATAGAGCGCGTAATAATAATAATAAATCAGCCTTATCTAGAATGTTCCCCACTGCAGGGACACAGGCCTCCTCTCCGAGAGAGGGAATGAGCCGTGATCCACCACGCTGGCCCAGTGCGGGTTGGTGGACGTCACATGTCTTCGAATTTGGTGGTCCTAAGATTTTGCCGGTTTCCTCACGATTTTACTCCACCGTTTTTGAGCAGTGGTGATGAAATGAATTACACAAAGTAACACGCCTGCCTGGGTTCGAACCCGCAACGTACGCTAGTCGGGGCCTATACCGCTGAGCCAACACTGCTCTAATAATAACAGAGCTTATCACCTTAATTCCTGAGGATTGGCGTCAAGCAGGTGAACGCCCATAACCTAGCCAAGGCATATACAGTGTGGACTACGGTCACACTGTGCCGACCCCATATAAATAAGTGGTAAAAGGGAGGTGGGGGGTTGATGAGCAGTGCTCATGTTTGGTGAGATCTTATTGCCATCAAGTCCAGAGTCTGAAACTGCAGGTGCGGGGTACTCACCAGGCTAGCGGCTAGGCGCGCGCCTGCTTGCCGCGGCGATACGCCTCCAGCAGCAAGCGGTCGAGCTCGGCGCGGCAGGAGCAGTGCAGGAACTCGCGCGGCCGCACGCCGCGGAACACCTCCGCTATGGACGGCTTCACGTTGTAGAAGATGATCGTCTGGCCGCGCGCGTGGAAGTCCTCGATCAGCGCCTTGATGCCCTGCGCGCCCGATGGCACTCATTTATACCAGCAGTAACTTGATAAAGACATTTAACAAACGCTCCGCACCCAAAGGCATTTGAATGTAACCGGCGTATCTTGTACAATATAATTTGCTTGATTAAGCCTCAGTTTAATTCATTACGTCTGTTTGAATTAATTCTAAGAGTCATGTAATACCTGCTACTAAAATCTTGAGGGATACGATATTAGACCGCGAAACTACTGGAAAGTGCGCAGTCACCCAGCGACCGCAAACTAACACGATCTTTAGTCACCCGCAGGGCAGGGCAGCGTACCTACTAACTGTATAATGTGTGGCATTTGTGTGTGCGGGAGGGTTCTTACCCTGGCGGCGGTGAAATCCGCGGCCTGCACGTGCGAGGCGTCCAGCACGAGCGGCGCGCTGGTGTGCCTCTCGGCCGCCTTGCGCAGCGCACGCCGCACGAACTCCGCCGAGGGGAACGCCAGCGCGCGGTCCACGGTCGCCACCACGTGCGGCACGCCGTCACTAGACTGAACAAATAAATAAACAGATGTACTTTTATAACCTATATATATCCATCAACGTTCTTGACACTTAGAAGAGTCAGAAATGTGCTGCTCGCCTTTGGTGATAAGAAAATGACCTCTGACCACATCAGTCAGCCAGCTCTGGTATTCTGTGAGGTCGGGTACCTGGTACCACGACTGACTGTAGTAATATTTGTTACAATAAATAAGGTCAATAAAGATTGTATTATATTGTGCTGAAGTGGTTGTAGATGGGAGTACGAGGGTAATGTGTGTGGGTGTGTGAGCTGCGAGCACTGACCACGGCGCTGGTGACGCGCACGGCGGGCCGCGCGGAGGCGTACAGCAGGAACAGCAGGTTGACGGCGATGCCCACCACGATGCCCAGCTCCAGCCGCAGCACCAGACACGCCGTGAACGTCACCACCGCGGGGATTATGTCCATCTCTGAAATCGACGACGTGTTCATATTATTGCTTAAGAATTTTAACATTTGTATCTATATTAAGCATTCAATTTGCATGGCTCGAGTAGTAAGTTACAATCAGATCACCTCAATCCAACCAATATTATAAATGTGAATGTAAGTTTGTTTGTTACGCTTTCAAAACGAAAACTGCTCAACCGATCATCATGAAACTTTGTACACATATTCTTGGAGGCATTACAAGTAACATAAGATACTTTTAATAGAAATTAGTATATATATATATATATATACTATTTTTTATTAAATATAGTATAGCGTATAGCGGAAGAGGTGTGCCAGGATTGCGCTAAATGGTAATCCATTATCCGGCGTGAGCGCATATTTATTTATTTTATTAAATAAAGATGTATTCAACTTTAAGTACATGCAGTGATATAGCAGGTGGTATGTACTAACTCTTAGTCCTCCATATGGGCTTGAAGACGTGCAGCTCCATCATGAAGACCACGGCGGCGATGATGACGGCCGCCAGCGACGCCTTCGGGATGTAGTAGAAGTACGGCGTGAAGTACTGAAACACAAAAACACAATGAATGTTAGGTAGGCTTCACGCGTCTCCCTCTGTCGCACTGAGACGGGCGCGCCAACGATACCTGGAGCGCGAGCAGCACGAGGGCGCCGGTGTAGAGCCCGCCGGCGGGCGTGGCGACGCCGGACGCGTGGTTGACGGCGCCGCGGGACAGCGCGCCCGACACCGGCATGGACTCCACCAGCGAGGCCGCCATGTTGCACACGCCCAGCGCTATCATCTCCTGTGTCGCATCAACGTACTTGCCTTCCGCTGAAACAAACACTGCCACATTACCGCCATTGCCGGCACAAATTGATTTTCTCTAAGCCACATCCGCTCAAACTTTGCGGTAACAGAGACTTTCGTATAACTTCGTTATTGTTAGGATATGTAAACACGGTTACCTTATTCTGCTTTGGTAAAATTGGACATTATTCGAATTAAAATTAACTAATTTGCATACTAGAATAATCGCAGTAGAGTTAGACTACTAGCGCCATCTATCTACCATCATCACTGAACAGACACTAATGTTATGTCAGTGACGCAACCCAATAACGTTTGCTTAATCTGGCTAAAGCAGCATTCACTTTAAAAAAAGCCATAAAACCTACTTGATACCTAAGTTAGCGTGTCGCAATTCGTTATGACGTCAGGGCCTTGGCCTCATTAATGACACAAAACATTTCGATAAGCCTTAACGCGTGTCATAATTAAATATATTTACAGAAGACTTTAGCGAGAGCGATGTTTTCGAGGATGGAGAGGAGCGGCACGACAAATATGGCGGAGCCGAGCGTCGACGTCATCTCCATGAAGGTGTACGTGTGGTTGCCCACCACGGCCGAGAACGGCGGCGCCGACAGCCGCGGCAGCCCCGGCTTCACCTCGCCTGCAACAATGCAATGCAATCATTACAAGAGGTGCATATTGGTGGCTGAATAAATTAAATTAAACATTTCTCGATTTAAATATATAAGTTATTTTTAGAATTTTATTTGAAAGGTACTTTGTTAATAAGAACGATTCCAGACAGTCACCAAAAGTATGAATTACATTTTCACGCCGACCTCTGTTACTGCGCCGGCGCACAGACCGATAAAATATGAACTTATGACCATTTACTGTACCGGCATTTCATTAGAAAATTAAATAAGCAATTTGAATATTTATTCTATTTATCGCAGAAGGATGAGGACACAGTGGTAGAGCCCGCAACAACAACAGCTGTTGCACGAATTGTCCGGCTCGACCGGTGAAATACCACGACCTCACAGAAAACAGGCGTGAAGTAGAAGTACTCTGCGTTTCGTCCGATGAGTGAGGTGCCGGAGGCATAATTTCAGTCCACTTCCCCTTCCCACCCGTTCCTCATAAGGGGAATAGGATGGGAAAGGGAAGAGGATTGGACGGGGAGAGGATTAACAGGGAAAAAGAAATATCCTTTTCCTGTCTATGCCCTCCTCTGTCCATTAAAGGTAGGCATCGCATCTGCAACACATTTGCCTCAGCACAGGCAGCTCAGGCAGCGCTCACTTGACATCAGGTGATCCGCTAGCTCGTGTGCCGCCTTCTCACATAAAAAAGGTAAAATTACTGCTATCTATTCATACACAACAGTGATTTTATGTGCACAGTAATCATGATATGACACTATACCGGTGAGCACGAAAGGCGTCTGCTTTTTGGTGTCGAAGTAGTATGCCAGGCCCGCGCAGACTAGCACCACGAGGATGTTCCTGGTGGTGGACAGGAACCACAGCGCCTGCGCGAGCGCCGCGCGCAGCCGGCCGCCCCCGCTCGCGTCTGTGCTGTCGCCTTTTTCACTTGGCCCCACTTTGATGTCTTTAACTTTCTGAAAGTACACAAAAAATGATCGATTAACTAGAACGTGCGTTTACCAACGCCGTCAGGTTGTAATGCGAAGGTAAACATTACATTTTCTCTCTTTCACACGCTTTTATTACTTGGTCGGTAACGATGTAACTTTCGCAATGTTGTAAACGTCCGATCGATTTGAAAGTTTGCAGCGCAAATGACCGATGTAATACATTTTTTATCATTTTTTTAGTCCCGATCATATCTATTAGGATAAGAAAAAGTAATTTAATTTTACGATTGAGTACAACGCCATCTAGTAGTTCATAAAATAAAATAACTAAACTCCCTTAATACGGAAACATTTCGTGTTTTTTTTAATCGATTAACGATTCTACATTGGCTGAACCTAAGTAACCTTAATTGCACTTAGTGAGGACTTATTGTTGCAATCTATAAACATAGCAATCTGACGATATAATTACAATAAATCCCGCGCAGCGCTCGCCTGCAGTGTCCTCCTGCGAGGTGGAGGCGGAGGCGAGGAGGCGGAGGCCAGGAGGCGGCGGTGAGGTGTGAGTACTCACCCGTAATAGCAGCAGCAGGAGGATGCAGCAGACGCCGAGCACCGCGTCCCACAGCCGCGTCTCCCCGATGTGCTCGTACAGCCCCGCCCACACCTGATCACAATTACTATTTCATCACACACACCATCGCATGTCTTATAGGCAGCAAACAAACCAAGCAACAGCTTGGTGTTACCTCATGACATACATACATAGACATATATTTAAATAATTTACTTTTCAGAAGTGAGTCGCGGTAGTTAGTTGCTGCGGCCCGACGTTGCTTACAGTTTCCATGTAGACACAACACTTTGTTATTTCTGGATGTAGAAACAGCGTGATAAGCAACAAATTGACTCGCTATAGATATTGATATGGTAAAGAGGATTTCTTGGTCACCAATTCACAATTGTTAAGTTACGTGGCTTTGACCTTGACACTTGATAATAGTATTTTCTAAATTTTGAATTATACATAAAAAATATAAACATTAAATTGGCCCTTTTGAGACATTTGTGTGTTTTTTATAGTACTAGATGGAAAACGAGCAAGCGGTTTACCCGATGTCAAGTGATCGCTACCCATAGACATCTGCAACTAACTAATGAGTCGCGGATGCGTTGCCCATATTTAATAGACAGAGGAGGGGACGAACAGAAAATGGTTATTTCCAATTCCTATACATCCCCTCCACTGTCAAATTCTTTTCCCCTTCCCATCCTTTCCTTATAAGATAAGGGTGGGAAGGGGGAGAGAACTAGAATTAGTGCTCCGGCACCTCACTCATCACGAAACGCAGAATACTTCTACTTCACGCCTGTCTTCCTGTGTGCTGAGGAGCGCTTACAGATTTTAATAATTTTATTTTGTGAAGCGAAATTACGCGGCTTTTTTAAATGTTAAGAAACGAATAGATATATATGGCATATTATCTGTTTTGTTATACGTTTATTGAGTTTTATTCAATTTAATTACACAAAACGAATTAACTCGTTTTTAACAAAGCAGGAAAGCCATCGGGGCGGCGCGCGACACGATTTGCAACATATTTGTTCCCCCACCGTCGCAGTCACAGCACACGCGGCTCACGCAGCACACGCCAACGTTCCTCAAAGGTCGAAACAGATCGTACAATGAATGTAAACAATTCGCAAAAAATCATACTATTTAAGATTGGTTCTAGCAAAAAATGAAGCCGGCATAATTGCTTTAGCGCAAAAAGTTGCATTTGTAAATGTCTCCGGTTGGGTCTCAGGTTGGCTCGCAAGCCGCCGCACGATCAAACACGCTCCCAGCGAAGTATGTCATTTGTATTTAAAACTGCCTCACAAATGTATTATTAAAATTAATTTAAATATAAGTTTACTTTTGTTCAGTTTATTTAAGTCTTTAAAATTAAAAAGTGAGATATCTTTCGTTGATTTATCGTGTTTTATTCTCGTTTTTTACTTATCAGCAGCAATAACATTTAAATATTATTTGTACTTATGTATATTTGTCTTGATAATATTTAGTTAATACTAAATCAATTTTTGAAAAAAAATGCAAAAATATTGTCGATTCAGAGCAAAGAAAGAATTAATTATGTTGTTAATATTATGAATCAAAAGGGATTGGCGATCCTCAAGTGTCGAGAGTACCTATAGGGACACAAGTGCCCGCCCCGGCTCCGCCCGGGTACCACTATGTTGATCCGATCGCTACCGAACACAGGAATGTGTCAATCTGGACAATCCCTGTAAATTTCATCGAAATCGGACCAGCCGTTTCAAAGTCTATGGGGAACTTACATACTTCGCTTTTTATATACTATTTTTTTCATAAAAAAACTACTATGTTACTTGTAATACCTCCAAGAATATGTGTACAAAGTTTCATGATGATCGGTTAAGTCGAGTAGTTTTCGCGTGAAAGCGTAACAAACAAACTTACATTCACAATTATAATATTATAGATAGATAAAAACCTATTCTCAGACCTATGTATATATATACAAAATTTCATTAAAATCGGTTAAGCCGTTTCGGAGGAGTATGGCGACTGACACTGTGACAGGACAATTTTATATATATAATAAGACAAATATTACATTAGTTATAAATATTGAAATCTTGTTTTGTAGTGACGTCACGTACTCCTACGAGTCATTTACCTCCATCCGTGACAGTGTGGGTACTAAATGTTCGCAACTAAACCTAAAGGCTCCTTCAGTCTCCTGCAGTAATTTCCCATGCCGCATTCTGTAACGAGCCATCTATACAGGTGCCGGCTTTCCCAACAAAATCTAGTAGTGGTACCTGTAGGAACTTGCCGCCGGGGAAGCTGAGCCCGAGGATGTCCTTGACCTGCGTGGTGGCGATGATGATGGCGGCGGCCGACGTGAAGCCCACCGACACCGGCCCGCTGATGAAGTCGATCAGGAACCCTGCGGAACACTCACTTTATTTCATTCTTAACACCGCGCCGTGCATCCTGCATCAGATTTCCTTCCATAAGCAGAACAGAGCGCAATCTATGGTTCAAATTTTAGTCCTATCTGCCCACACTAATATGACAGAACACCAGAACCATAAATCATTTGTGTGGATAGAAGTATATCTGTGTCGAAATACTAACTTAATCCAGTGCAATCAAATTTGAATATAGACCCTTGTTGGTGTTATTACGCTGACGTGCTAATTGTTTTGAAGTGCATACAATTAAGATAATGCGCCGCCGGGACGTGACGAAGGTCACGCTACTCGATGACCACTCGGGGATGTACAATTAAATACATTAGCTGTTATATAACTAATTAATTTAGTTGATAAAGATGGTAATGACGTCCCCGAGGATGTTGTCCCGCACGAAAACTCACGGAAGCTATAGATTCGTGACAGAGTCCGTGTGATGAACGCTATTTAAGCACATAATTTCCGCCGAGTAAGTCGGTAACGTCAGCACGCATGACATGGCTCCACCGGCAGCAAATAGCGGGTTTTCTAGCGATAACAACGCAGACCAATTATCTTTAGACATGTCATTTAATTGATCGGGCCGCATGCCCATATAATTCTTACGTATGAAACAATGGAGACAAACCTTTGTACAGAAAATATATCTTTCGAGTTACAGTGAAAATTAATTATAACCTATATGAATCACAATTTGTCTACCGGGCACCTAAAGCGTAATGGTGGACTGCAGAACATGAGGCCCTGGGCCCTGTGGGTCATGTGATATTCGGAATTGTCAAAAGAAATTACTAAATAAACACACATTTTCAAAACTATGTAATAATTTCTATCAAAAGGCCACGGTAAAATTAATTCATCATAAATTTAATAAGCTGGGTGCTAAGATAATAATGTCTCTCCACCCTCGTTATACTATACGTCCCTAGAAAAGGCACATAGGTTTTTTAGTTTCTTGATTGATTCTTGAAATCCAGTCGCAAGTAGCGACAACAGTACAAACTGGTTGTCTCCAAGGATATTTATGTATTAAAACTAATCTTTAACTGATATATAAATACTTAAAAAAGTAATGCGGCGATAAAACAAGGTGAAGTACGCCATCGGTTAGCGATAACGTTTCCCGCCATTCTCTTTTTAATTAGATGACAGAGAGGTTACATAAGGCAACAAAAATGACTGTTATTTTTTTAAAGATTAAATACAATTATCGAGAGGTTTTTTCATGCAGCTTGCTCCAATTACACGGAAAACTAATTTCATCGGTCATTATTGTGTGAAGCCGTTTGTGAAGGAGTGTTATACATTACAATTAAATTATAACTGATCTGAAAAATTTATGTTGTAAGAGTGAGTGGCAGTGTTAGTAGGGGACGCCCTAGGACTTACATCGATCAGATTAGTAGCTTTTTATATGAGGGCAAACGAGCAGCGAGAACATCGAAGTGATCTACGACGCCCATGGACACCAACACCAGAACTGCAGACGCGAAAGAGATAGGCTTGCTTGAAGGACCCTACGTAGTCTTGTTACTAAAAAAAGGCGATATAAGGAGCACCCATAACCGACGAGCATGTGTAGATGTATGGATGTAGAAGCGAGAGAGATGTGCCAGGATTGCGCCAAATGGAAATCCATAATCTCTGCCTATCCCTCTGGGTTACAGGCCTGGGCGCATTTTTTTGTTACCCGGCAAACTTCGTTCCGCTTTAGATATTATCGGCGTGAGGACCGCGCTTGAATATAATTTTGCGCGTGTTGTTTTTTATTTTACGATATCTCCAAAGATATTCATTTAAATTCTATGGTGTACAGGTTTTATAAAATGTGTGTTAAATGCTTGAAGTAACAAACGTATTTCAGTTGATAAGGATCTGTACTGTATCCGTATAAATAGCTTTTCAATTACCGCATTGTACGTGACCATTTTTTTAGATGTTAGAATGCGTATAGTGAGATATCCTTTAAAGTTAGTTATATGTTATCCAAGACCTTTTTGTATATCTTTGTAAGATCTACAATTCCGTATACACAATTTTCCATGTGATGGTCTGTCTGCAGACCGGAGACTTAATTCAGACACCCAGAAATGTCTCTAGTTTAATATCAATAAAATTTTAATGTTGGAAAATTAGTCTAAGAATTTGCTAAACAATAAGTTCGTATGTACTGGAGATAGTTCGAATATGAGAGTTTAGAATGTTGGGTTAGTATTGTGTGGGGCACACGGACAGACAGGCGACTTGCTGTAGCTGGTCTGGCCGCGCGCTAGGTCGACTTGTTAAACCTGAAGTCTCACCGAAACCTTTCGCGCTCGTATTTAACCCACTAGGTCAAGGCGGTTTCTTTACTCTCTAACTGAATAATTAAATGCTTAATTAATTAAACATTAATGATTGTCCGTTAACAGTTAGTTTATTGTAATTAAAATTTTATTTACCGTAGTTTACAGGCTGATTTTTTTTATTTGTCTTGGAAGCGTGTTGTGTTAAGGGCCCAATCGGAAAAGATCATAGAGGGCGCTTAATACCACCAGCTAACACAATATTTTTGCATTGTTTTATGTATTTAAATCCTACGTAGCGTCTTATTCAATGGCAAATGACGTAGACATGAAAACTAAGTTATATTATACTTATCAACATACCCAGCTGTAGGATGCCCATGAGCAGCTCGACACAGCCGGAGAGGAAGGCGAGCAGCACCGCGAACTCGGGCCCCAGGCCGTGCAGGTTCTCGCGCGTCAGTATGGCCGCGATGGCCGTGGGTCCCACCGCCGAGTCCTTAACCGACCCGAACGCCGTGTACACGAAGCACGCCATGAAGGAGGAGTACAGGCCGTACTGCGGCGGCAGACCCGCCACGCCCGCGTACGCGATCGCCTGCGGGATCACTGTCAGCCCGACGGTTACACCTGCGTACAAACAACCTATTGCATTCAGGAAGTAGAGTCCAACTTACTCCGTGCTCCGGTGAGTAGTCAGTCACATTTATTTATACATGTTTCTAACAACATTTTGAGACGGTCAAGTATTGACATAAATATATATCGAGAAAGAGTAAGAGGACAATAAATATGAAAGAAATAAATAATTAAATGGAAATGTGAGAGATGTCGGTCGGCCCGGCCTGTTGTTGGATGGTGGAATTATACATACACCGCATAATGCCTGACGTACAATCTCGGCCATTATGTGGAGTATTAAAATGAACAATGTGTGTGCAATATGTTGCGAGAAAGGCAGTTCGTAGTTGCGGCGCGGAGCGGTTGCGACGTCGTCCAGACCAGACATCCGCGCCGCAATGCACCTGAAAACAGCAATTTCACGCTCCGATAACGGTCAATTGAAATAGAAAACGTAGCTTGCGCCCAAGGGCATAGAGATTAAAGTTCTTTGTCTTGCAGCGCTACCGCAATATGCGACGTGGTAACATTTTAAAAGAGAAATATTGCATTGAGTCAGTGAACTGTGGTTTATATTATTTTATATATATGTTGGGATTAAATTTTGTTATATGTACTTCTACTATTGTCAATAATATATCAGATTTCAAAGTGAATCACGATGATTTGTGCTCCTTAACTTGTTACCAACGGACAATTACCAACAAGTGAGTACGGAATATAATATCCCTGAATACATTGTTGAGTTAAAATGCAAACTATCTTGTTCTATTGGTCTTATAAACTCTTTAGTAAAACATACATAATTCACAAATTAATCGTATATTTAAGTGACACAATTGATACTTATTACAGTCCTAGGTCACATCCCGTTGTGTGGCGATGGTTTGGTGGTTTCTCACAGTTTGAAGGGAATTCTAAAGTCCCTGTACAAAACACACTTGATTAAAATACTTTTCGAACAGAAGACACAACACAGCTTCTAAGAATACATTCATTCTGTTCCTCTAAGACCAGGTCAGAAACCAAGTCAGTCTCATAACTTTACTTTTTTTACTAAGTAAGAGAGTGATTCATCGTACCTGCTATTAGATCGGCGAGTCCGTTCCTGATGGAGTACTTGGGCAGCCAGGCGAGGATGGGCAGGCGGCGCAGCAGGGTCTTGGCGGAGCAGCACGACCGCGCTCGCCGTGCCGCCGCACTGCGCCAGCTTGACTTCTTGCTGGGGTAAGACAAGTTGGGGTACCCGTCGCCGTCTGTACAAACACCAAATATTGTTTATTAGTTTATTAGTTGTTGGTGAACCAGCACAAGACTGCTGTTATGTAACGGGTGCTTAGATTTAATTAATATGGACTTATACCTAACGGCAAGATGCAGAAAGTTGTTCATCGGTACAAATCCCCGCTGCCACGTCTCCTTTCCCTTAACTCACCATTTGTCTTTACATAGGGGTAACTTTGCTAATTATATACGTAGGTTCTTCAATAAGATACCGATATAGAAAAAACAGTTTCCATTACAGCCAATTGCTCAATTCGCGATCAAAGGCGAAATAATTTAGTATGAACCAAAGTTAATTCATTATCACTTGTATCTACAACTGTGACGTTGTACGAGCGGCGGGCGGCGGGCGGCGGGCGGCGGGCGGCAGGTGTGCGCGGGCTGCACGTCAGAACAGCGACATGATTCACCTAATTGATTCTTAAATATTTACATAGATTGTTATACAGCTGTTAAGTTTTGAACTACTTTTATTAATCAGCTGATATTGCTGGTATGTCTTCCGGTTTGTGTCAAACAGTTGCTTGCAAGACAGAGCAGCGAGTTGAATGTCGGTGGTAGGTGACAGGTGACAAGCAGCGGTCGGTCGTGAATCATGTCACCGACTGCAACTATCGCCGGGTCGTAGCAGCGTCAATATAAACGGGCATTGCGGATAATGAAAGACATTCGCAAAACTTTTAAAATCAAAGTTGGAAATTCGAAATAGTTTGAAAAGGGACACGCCAATAGCCTAATGGTACCGACTGCGAAACATGAAGTCGTGATGTTCTCCAACCTTCATTCGACTATTGTTGTGAACCATGACTTATTTGGTTGGTTACAGTTAAAAGAAATATTATTTACTCATAAAAAAGGTATAGAGTACGCGATTCACCCGATATCACGTGATCGCTACCCATAAGCATCCGCGATAAGAGTTGCAGATGCGTTGCCTACAATGGACAGAGGAGGATTTCCCTTGCCGATTCATCTCCTCAACCGTCAAGTCCTCTTCCTCTTTCCCTCCTTTCCTGATTACCAAAGGATGGTGAAAGATAATTTTCCATGTCAATCAAAGCGACGAGGTGAACACTCATGATAATTATTAGTTGATTTTACTAAATTAGTTGCATATATCTGTTAAAACACGGACTAGCTGCGTTCTGTTTTAAACTAAACAGTACTTTAAACGGCTGACACCCGACGCCGCCATTTTTGCCAAACGTCACAACATATATCATAAGACCAATAACCAAATATTATGTCAAAGGCACGTCCAATTAATACATAGTAATCGATTTTCTGAATATTCAATCAGCAGTCTTCATTAATTAAATGTGAACGTATCTAATTATTTAAAAAAGAGCCATTGATGTCACAATAGAAATAACTAATTATTTCGGTACATTATTATAATGATAATAATTTACACGTCATACTATTTATCTATGTCAACCAAAATCGCTTGGTTTCGTTTTCTAAATAAGTTTGTTTTCGTTCTCACACATGAAAACATTGTTTTTAATATGTGTAACAGAGTATCATGATCGATAAATTGTGTCATCGTTGATGTATGATAAAGTGAATAGTCGATTATTCGATATCGATTATCACTAACCACTTCACTAGCATCATTAAAACTTAAAACGCACGACACGACTGACAGACGGACAATGACAATGACGGCTAATGACAACATTGAAAATATCTGCATAAAATATACCTAAAATATTTTCAATTACATAATGGTTTTATCTCTTAATAATAGGAAATGAGAGTAAGATAATCTGATATTTAAAAAAAATTGCATGGCAGAAATCAACAAAGAAAGCTAGACATAGGACCGCACAAAGTGACCATTGTCGGCAAGCGTTGTAGGTACATAAGCTGTTCAAATAAAGTGGTATTTGTGGTCAGTTTGTGGCAACACTGACATACGACCGAGCCGAGTGCCGAGCTGCAAACATAACGCTGTCCAAGTTGTGAGCGCACGGCGACTTGGCACGGAGTTTCCATCAATCAATTCAATCAAAATATAATTTTCATTTCACTTAACATATAGTGCCAAAGGATATTGTGACCGTTGCGTATAGAGTATAATTACCCGCTTGTGCTTGTGCTTGTACCACGCCGTGTTACCACACATTGTGGTTGTCTCGGGCGCGTCAGAAGCGTCGCATGTCACAATGTTTACCAACACGCGCCGTCCGCCGGCACAGCAGCGCCACTCAACATACTGTGCAAGTTCATTGTTGATAGGTTGGAGTGCAAAACGCACAACACTTACACAATGCTTGTTACTCAATACAATGTTAAATAAATATAAATATTGCAAGTATTTAAAAAAATAATGGTAAACGATAAATGCTCAAAGTAAATAAGACGCGGTGTGGGTCTACAAAATCACCACACGGAACGCCATCACATTTAGGGTCTATAATAACCACCATAAACTCAGCGAGGTAACGTCAGCAAATCATTTCTCTGTATAACAAAAACAGATGAACACAACACTGACATAAATGTATTTACATAATATAGTGCGTTAATGTACGCACTAACATTCTTGTATTTTTTATTATATCCTAGCTTCAACCTGTGGCTTCGCTCGCGTTGAATTCCTTGCGAATCAGCTGATGAGTCAATATTGTTTTCAAATTATTATATTACAATATGTATATTGAACTGACAGTCAGTATTTAATAATTTCAACGCTAGATGGCGTTGAATTATAATCAAATTGCTCCAAATTTTATTTTATAAAAAGGGTTCTATATCCTTTAGTCTTGAAAAAATGTATACAATGTGCATGATGATCCGTTGCGTTGTTTACAAGTGAAAGCATAGCAAACAAAATCACATGCGCATTTATCATATATATAGATATATTTAGATATAGGTGACACAGTTTGAGACGACATTAGACAGTTGGAGATTTAATCGACAGGTTCTTTCATAAGCGACTGTCTGTACTCGATGTATAACAAAATTACACCACATTTTATCTTGTGATACATTAATCTTTCAAATACATGACGATTTAAAAAAGCATCCTAACAATGTTGACAGCTAAGTCATAAAGCGTGTAACAATAAAACATAATTAAGTTGCAATAAACCAAGTTATGTGTCGTTAAAGTGAAGCTTAACCGACTT
Organism: Papilio elwesi; assembly: GCA_029849275.1. Lineage (NCBI taxonomy): Eukaryota > Metazoa > Arthropoda > Insecta > Lepidoptera > Papilionidae > Papilio > Papilio elwesi. The sequence continues at coordinate 301,503 of CM056696.1, forward strand.
AAGCGGCTGCTTATTATCGACTAGTAGATGTGGTTACATTTGCTGAGCCACCACTGCTTCAAATTCTGCATCTCATAGAAGCTGGATAAATCTAGATTCAGTGTGTGTGTGTGTGTGAGAGAGAGAGAGAGGGAGATATCTTAAGAGTGTGCGGTAACACGTATACATATAGAAAATGCCCGTTCAGGTGCGCTTATAACAAAACTCATCGTCAATGTCATGCAAATAAGGAACCATTAAAAGATTTATTAAGATGCAAGTAAAACTTTCTGTCAACGCTAGCAGTGTAAATAAGCGAGGAACGAGGCACGTGCGCGACAGCTTTCTAACGCAAGGGTGCCGGCTCCTCATGAATATTCACGGCGAAAGCTCCGCAAACATATTGACCCATAAATTGTATCACTAATGTAGTTTTACATGTAATCTAAAATGATATTAAAAAAAGAAAAAATTGATTGCTTGTTTGTTACGTACGCTACATTTAATTATTTTATTTGTCTATCTAGCCGAGCAAAGCTGGGGCGCGGGTTATGTTGTAAACAATCCCTACTATATTATTATTATCTATCCCTCTATCTATTATAATTATAAATGTAAGTTTGTTTGTTACGCTTTCACGCGAAAACTACTCAACCGCATAATGAAACTTTGTACACATATGCTTGGAGGTACTAGAAGCAACATAGGATACTTTTTATGAAGGAAAATAATATATAAAAAGCGAAGTATGTATGTTCCCTATAGACCTATAGACTCCGAAATGGCAGGACCGATTTCGATGAAATTTACAGGGATTGTCCAGATTGGCACATTCCTGTGTTTGGTAGCGATCGGATCAACGTAATTAGTGGTACCCGGACGAAGCCGGGGCGGGTCACTAGTCTCTAATAAATTAGAGGAACTATTCGTCGCTAATGCTACGCGTACGATCAACAACTTTACGTAATGTTTGTTTGGAAGTAATTAGGTTTTACGCTTCAATCAAATCAAATCAATCAAAAAATAACAACTAAATGCGCACCACGCGGCGGCACGCAACGCCCGCCATTAACAGATGAACATTTCTATGGCGTTACTTTGGCAGCCCTACCCATTATTTATACATACACCTTTAAGGTTAAATTAAACAGAATGTGAAGAATGTTAACAACCATAGAATAAGTGCACACCACAAGATCGACGTTGCGTTGTACAAACCCTCCAATTGTGTACATTACACAGGGAAATGAGTGGGTGAGAACATCGGCACCGCGTCACGCGTGAGTCACGTGACTATTGTTGTGGCTATATCATCAGTTGAAACGCAAAATAGTTCTAATTCACGCCTGTCTTTTTTTACCTGTATTAAGTGACGCTACCCATAGACATTCACAACAAGCAAATGTGGTGCAGATGCGTTGCCTACATTTAATGGACAGAGGATGCCATAGACAGGAAAAAGGATATTTACTTTTCCCCGTCAATCCCCTCTCCGTCCAATCCTCTTCCCGTTCCCACCCTCTCCTTATAAGGAAAGGGTAGGAAGGGGAAGAGGACTGAAAGGGCGCTCTTCAGGCGAAACGCAGAGTACTTCTACTTCACGCCTGTCTTTTGTTAGGTATTTCACTGGTGGAGCCGGCCTATTCGCGCAACAGATGTTGTTGCGGACTCTACCACTGTTGAATCTCATTCTTCGGGTAAGGACCGCCTTATACTTCCTACGTTAAGGCTGGCAACGCCTCCACAATTTTTTGAAAGTTGCGTTCAGAACGTGCTGCTTCACATAGCACATATAGAGAAGAGTTCGCCATCATCGCCACACACACACATACTATACACACACACATACTATACACACACACATATACATAATATAATATTGTAATGTCTGCGAGTCTGTTGTCCGTGTTGTTGTTATCGTGTGGCGACTGTTGCTGTGCGTTGCTTGTCATCTTGTCTCAATGGCAATATAATGTACGTTTTGTTTATAAAGTCCTAGCCTTGTCATATGGACAAGCAACTATTGTTATTTAAATTTGTACCTAGGTGGCGTTATTCTCAATCTTAAGATATACAATTACAAGTTATACTTATGAGGAAAGGTTCCTTTTATACATACAAACATAAAAAACACAGACATAAGGACATGCCACAGATGAGAAAACTAAAAACGGATGATAATAGTTCAGAGATAAATGAATCAACAAAAATAAGCCCTTGCTTCGTAACAATAGAATTCAAAATTGAATACAAGAGAAATAAATAATACGAAATAATAATACGAACCTATAAGACTTTCCCGATATGATAACTTGGCCGATTGTTTAGCATGGTTCTCCGTAGCGCTTTGCAGTTCCGTGCTACGGACATACCGGAGCCTTGGGCCTGAGCCCGCTCGCTGTCGCCCGCGACGTCACATTCGATGTTACGCTGTTATTGTAACTCTACGCCCTGTTGACACTCGACTCGCCGCATACCTCCACATAGCACCATTAACTTAACAGATTATTCGTAAGTTGATGCAGAACGAATTATCTATACTATACGCGGCTTGCATCTGCGGATTGAATCTCGTACAATTTATGTGTATGAGTCAAACTACAAAATGTTCTTGAACAAATGTCAATATGAATAATACGGAAAAAATAAAGTTTTCCGCTTTTTGATACAGAGCACAGTTTGAATGTACAGAAGCGGGCGGCAGGAAGCGCCTTGAGGCGCCGGCGCGGGGACAGCGGCGGAGCGGCGCGGCCACATCCAGCACACTCCACCTCGAGACCCTCTACGTCACTGCAGTTCAGTTGCAGCAACAAGTTAATACACACACAACATTAGCATAGCTTATTCAATAGTATAGTAGGTATATATATCTATGTATGTATGTGTTACCAATTTCAAAACATATGAAATCGTATCAAAATTAGTACATCAATATGGACTCACCGACAACGACGCGTCTAAACAAGTCAAGTGATATGGAGTCAGCACACGTCAGACTTTGGGCGGAATTAACTCTATAATTCAGTAAAAAATGCGCACCGAATCAATACGACGCAAATCATATGCTAATAATGAATGTCACACTTTGACGTCACTCGGTCTCGGTTGGTTACGTCAATTAACTTTTATACAATACTAGCTGTCCCGGCAAACTTTGCTCCGCCCTATAATTAATAGACGGTTCACTATTTTGACGATAATGGCTTACACATAAAAGATAGACATATGCTGTCGCGGGATTTTTTGTATACATACGTATACGTGTAACTCTAACGGTTTTTTCAGCACACACCAGAATAGCTCGCATATGGCGGAATTTTTTCCTCCTTACTTGACACTTATCGTTATATTTTGGTTAATTCACACAATATATTTATAAATTATATCCTATATGTTATTCTGATGTACGGACTATAATATTGTAAGGTTTCATTAAAATCCATTCAGTAGTTTTTGCGTGAGATAATTACAAACTTTCCCATTTATAATATTAGTAGGATATACGAGTACCATTAGGGCGCAGCGCACACCGCCGCAGACTTCCACGTCAACGTCACAGTATAAATATTATACAGATTGTACATTTACGCTGTGTCAACGCGCTAATTTTTTGCTAATCTATAATATTGTTAGAGAAAACAAATCTTGGATACTATAATAAAACCTTGAGGAAGTTGTCAGAAATTAATTTTCAACTGTTTAAATACTCTTCGACTAGAGCTGTGAAGGTTGCTTAAGGTTTCAGTGAATATGCTACATGACTCACATTTTTTTAAATATTTAGTTGCGTGATGTGCTCCCCTACCAACCTCTCTAGGATGGGAGCCAACGACGCTAAACTTGTACATCCTCGGGCATCATGATGATCTATTGGATTATTAGATTAGATGATAAAAATTGGCGCAATCCTGGCACACCTCTCTCGCTTCTTCTACATCCATACATACACCGCCCTTTTTACGTTTTTGTTTTCCTTTTTAATTCCTAATTACACCTATATTGTATTTAAAGCTATAGTAAATAGATTTACTTTGAATTGAATTTTCGTCTCTAACTGTGAGCCGAAATTTGATTGTAGATTTTATACCTCGTGCCTGTTATTATTTAGACATAAATAAACTATATTAGTAATACGATAAGTGTTGTAATTTAAAGATACCTTAGATAACAATGTTACGATCAAATTCCTCGAGAGTCGCGGTGACCGTGGCGTAGCGGAGGGAACCGGTGCAATCCGCACAGCGATGCATGTTAAAAGGCGATCAGATCAGTTTCCTGCAAGCGACGGTCCGCGCCGGATGCCCTCCGGGCATTTGTCACAATTGGAGCGCCTTCCTGCTCACCTCTCCGTATGATGCGATCCCGTTGTAAATGGAACTCGGGCAAGTGAGAGCACTTCCGTATGACTCGCTAAAGACCGTGGGAACTGCATCAGGAATGACCTAAATGAATGCCTGTACCTGACGATATTCCACATGTTGACAAATAGCCGCTTCTTGTGACCGCTTTGAAGGTAACCTCATAAAGAGGAGTAGATTAGACTCTAGCCTAAACTTACTGTACTCTTACAACCAAGTAAAGCTACCAAACTCTGGTTAAAATCAGTTAAAATTGATAATATCGATAGTCTAATAAACAATGTACAGTTTAATAATTTGATATCACGCGACCTATGTTAAATAACCGGCATTATTATATTATTTATTATAGCCACTGGATGAGGGCGCCACTGAACCAATATTTATGGCGATGAATAGGGGGACCTTTTTTATGGAAGAGGGTGATAAATGTGTAAGCGGATCAACTAGTGTTAAGTGATACACATACACATACCCATACACATCCGCAACAAGCAAATGTGTTGATGAGATGCGTTGTGCATAGACAGGAAAAAGGATATTTCCTTTTCCCCGTTAACCCCCTCCCCGTCCAATCCTCTTCCCGTTCCCATCCAATCCTTATGATTAAAGGATGGGAAGGGGAAGAGGACTGAAATTAGACCTATCAAGCAACAAACAAAACTCTGAAGAATCTAACGAGCTGAATGCATCGTAGTAAACGCCACGTGGCAACTGAAGATATTCTATCGGACCAGAATGACAAGTTGTTCCGTTCCAATCTAAGATTTTACTGCATTATGCTCGGTGTTATTTGATAAATAGCGGGAATTTCTTACTGTGCAGTGAACACACAATTCATTACTTGACAAGCGAGTTGAACGGACATTTAAATGTCATGCGTTGTGTCTGTCTGTATGTCCTTTTGTGACACTTGCTAAACGCAACGGGACCTCATTTTCGTACGTTTACAAGTTCGAGAAGAACTAGGTTTGTCGATGGAATCTTTTTATCACGTCGCAACAATCGACTATTTATTTTTTCATGTCGTTGTTTTTTAATAGTTTCTTATAGTTCAACTAATTGACTTAAGACTTCCTCTCGTGAATTTATTTCGATTTAATTGTATTAAATTGTACGACTAAAACATCATTGAGTCGATCTCGTTGATTCAAGGGAACTACAATTTTAATTTATTTATAGTCGAGCTTAAAGGCACAAACATTTTTTTTGTATAGAATAACACAAATAACAAGTTCTGCTACCCATAAGCAAGCCTAAACCGAGGATTGGATAGGCAGGAAAGGGATTCCATCCCATCCTCATCTATTAAATCACAACGGTAAATTGTGTATTAAAGTCGTGCGTGTTTAGATATGTCACTAATTTCCAAGGTCACCCACGTATCAGGTAGCGAAAACTTCAAGACGTTCGCAACATGTAAAATTAAAAGGACTGCGACCGAGGAAGGCTCAGCTCATTGGCTACCTTGATACAATTAGTGCGCTGCAAAAACATAATTAACTTCAAACCTCACCCAGGAAATAATTGACTACAAAAACACACGCTCAGACAAACGGACCGATAACGGAGCGCGTGTTGATCTCGGAGGGTTTGGTTGTCCCGGGAATATTTTTGATTTTCTTGCGTACTCATGTTGAAATAAAATTATAGTTAAATTATAGCCGTAATTAGTTTTTTTTTATAAGGGAAGGGGGCAAACGAGCGGCGGGAATACCCAGGTGATCAACGACGCCCATTGACACCCGCAACACCAGAGGAACTGCAGATGCGTTGCCGGCCTTTTAGGAAAAGATAGGCTCGCTTCTTGAAGGACCCTAAGTCGTACTGGTTTAGAAATACCGCCGAGGACAGACCATTCCACAACGCGGCTGTGCGTGGCAGGAAATGTCGAGAGAACCGCACTGTTGAGGAATGCCAGCCATCCAGATGGTGTGGATGGTACCTGCGGTCTGTCGTGTCGTACGATGACGAAACTCGGTGGCAGGAATCGTTCCAAATAGTTCTTCGGAACACTCCTCGTGGTACATACGGTAAAAAATGCAGAGGGAGCTGACGTCCCTCCGCAAGGCCAGAGTATCAAGCCGATCGGTAAGAGCTCGGTCGTTGACGATTCGAGTCGCTCTCCGTTGTATGCGGTCAAATGGAAAAAGCTGGTATTGGGGTGCTCCCGCCCAGAGATGCGAGCAGTATTCCATGTGGGGCCGAACTTGCGCCTTGTATAGCTGAAGGCGGTGGCCCGGCTGGAAATACTGCTTCGCTCTACTGAGTACACCCAGCTTTTTAGAGGCCAATTTGGCCTTGTCTTCCAAGTGACCACGAAACTGAACGTCACTCGATATGTCAACGCCGAGAATACCGATACTGGCTGTGGCAATAAGAGGAGTGCCCTCAAAACATACATTCGCGACAAAGGCTTCTTTTTTAGTGGTAATGGCGCAGACTTGTGTCTTTTTGGGATTGAAATCAACAAGATTTTGTCGACCCCAATCCGAGACTTCACCTAATAGGATCTCCATTTCAGGCACAAGTTTGGTCCGGTTCTCAGTGGCAGTAGCCCGAGAAACGTTAGCGCGGGCCGTGTACAGTGCATCTCACGTACTATCGTCTGCATAACAATGGATGTTGCTAATTTGCAGCATGTCATTGATATGCAGAAGAAACAGGGTGGGCGACAGTACACAGCCCTGTGGGACACCAGCATTAATTGGTTTCGGGTCAGAGCATGCACCGTCGACAACGACCTTGATGCTCCGACCCTCCAAAAAGCTGGAAATCCAGGCGCATAGTTTCTCGGGCAGCCCGTAGGAAGGCAACTTCGAAAGAAGTGCTTTGTGCCACACCCGATCAAAGGCCTTGGCTACGTCCAAACTAACCGCCAGGGCCTCCCCCTTGCCCTCCATTGCCACCGACCATCGATGCGTGAGGTACGCAAGAAGGTCACCAGCTGAGCGACGCTGCATAAGCCGTACTGACGATCGCTCATCAGCTGGTGCTCCTCAAGATACCTCATGAGCTGGCAATTGATGATCGTTTCCATGACTTTCGAGAACAAGGTAGTAATGGCAATCGGCCTGTAGTTGGACGGATCTGAGCTATCACCTTTCTTTGGGATCGGGTGGATTGTGGCAGTCTTCCATGACTTCGGGACAATGCCAATGTTCCAGAAATTCCCCTGGACAGCCTTGGCGAGAGACCAGAACGCACGAGTTCCCGAGGGAAGGCGTACCAGTCTCTCACCAATGCTGGCCACGTGTTCCGATTTTGCCGTAGCAATAATTCTTTATTTGTTTGTCATTGGCAATGTCAATTTAGTTTGACAACAGATCGAACTAAGACCGAAACAAGTTTATTTTATTTGTGTTTTGTATGTATTATCGGGCAATCGATATTGTCCGTAGAGTTGTGAAACTTGGGCGACGAACAGGGCACGTTGCTCATAGTAAAGATGATTGGTGATGGATGTAGAGGTTCAGGATAGGTAGGATTCCTAGAGGAATCGGCAAGGTTGCGAGAGACCAAGGACTGAGAGCGACCCCGCTACATGGCTGCGTAAAGGAATGAGCATGATAATAGGAGCTATTCGAATAACATACGTAATGCAATATAATGTACTGAGCACCGGGTCAAACTCATGCAACATGTTATACAACATATTGAACAACATGTTGTACAACATGTTTTAATTTACTCCTAAGTTGTGTCTGTGACAAAATTGCACAGGGATGTCTGTTATTAGGTCGGCGAGTACAAAAAAATACTTTTTTTAAATTCATCCCCTAAAGATCTAAAGTAGGGGATGAAAGTTGGTGTATACAAACTTTCCGCCGTGCGAAGTCGGGGCGAGTCGGTAGAAAAGTATAGAAATGAATTCAAGATTACAGAAAATAAATCTGCAAGCAACTTATCCAACTCCCCCACATTGCTGACCCCCACATGATAATGCTGATGTCAATCTAACATTCCTCGAATTGAGTCTGAATTGCAAATACAAATTAAGTGATGGGGTGACTACTCAAGATATTGGTTTGGTTGGTTGGCTCGTGTTTCTCCTAATAAATCATAAAATTAGTAAAAAATCTACCATAAAATTTATCTCTAGCTCATTTCGATTAGCGGACTAGAATTATTCAAAATTCCTAAAACAAGAGCACAAATGTCGAGGCTGCTACAAACAGCAACAACTACAACTTCAAGTAAGCGAGTGGGAATGTTCCGTTCACATTGCAAATATTTGCTACGCGCACATGTCATTGTATCTGTTATTTAAGATAAAACATGTCGACTGTTCCAATAATATAAACGGAACAATTTATGCATACATACATACATACATACATACACACACATATATATATATATATATATATATATATATATATATATATAATTTGTAACCTCTAGACGTTGTGTTATTGTTTTCAAATATTATACGTAGGTAGATAAAACGCATCTGTGACATTTTATATTTTATAGTACTAGGTGGCAAACGAGCAAGCGGTTCACCCGATGTCAAGTGATCGCTACCCATAGACATCTGCAACTAACTAATTTGTTTCAGATGCGTTGCCCACCTTTAATGGACAGAGGAGGGGACAAACAGAAAATGGTTATTTACAATTCCTATACATCCCCTCCACCGTCAAATTCTCTTCACCTTCCCATCCTTCCCTTATAAGAAAAGGGTGGGAAGGGAGATAGAACCAGAATTGGGCCTCCGGGACCCCACTCATCAGACGAAACGCAGAATACTTCACGCCTGTCTTCTGTGACGTTGTGGTATTTCACCGGTCAAGCCGGCAACGTTAAACATGTTTTCTTGGTCACCCCAGTCAATATAAGGCAGTGAATTTCTACAGGAAGCTGAAGCTTCAAATTCAATAAAACGAATTCTATTGAATTATTCTTTGACAATAGTGTTTGTTTGAACACCTTCTGTAGGCACTTTAATATTTTTGAAATATCACGTCTGAGCCACGCAGGTGCGCTCGCCGCGTTTTATTGTGAGCTTGAAAGTATTTCAAGTTCTCACGATATTTATAAAACAGACAATATGGAGTTGAACCTCGTGCAAGCTGGGTGTGTACTCACACAAAATGTACATAGTATATTAGCTCATAATTCCTACACTTTGAAGTCAACGGATCGCAACGGATCCGCAATTTGCGCACCGCTTATCAGTTTCCTTGTGGTGGACTACGAATAGTAATTCCGTTCGATGCTTTTCGTATTAAAGTAAAAGAGTTAAACAGAAAGGTACATTAATTACCGAAAGAGAATTGAGGTTAACAACGGATCAATGGGCAACGTTGAACACTTATCAAGGACCTACGGTAATGTAATAATTTAAATATTAATTTTGATAGATTGACAAAAACGCCATCTAGGTTTTAAAATTTAATTACAATGGAAAGCAGCGAGCTACTGTTAAATGTTAACTCCATATCTTAATGATAATAACTTAGCCCAAGTCGTCTTCAACCGGCATCACCACCACGGCCAGCCTCCCGCGACGTTAAAGATCCCCCTCACAATATTATTAGTTTACACGCAGAGTGCCAACCAACACATTGTCGTACCGCGGGAAACATCGGCCCTTTCAATGACTCTATACTGCTCTGTAGTTGACCGTATAAGAAAAAAAATCTTTCCATCTGTTACGTACGTGTCGATGTGAGAGTTTACACGGAATTCTTTTCGACGTGATTCACTTTAAACTTCTAAACATATCGGATGTGGTAAGTACAGGACCAGTGGTGGCTCAGCGGTCGCGGGTTCGAACACCGGACAGGCGCTTTACTTTGTACAATTTATTTCATCACCACTGCTCAAAAAACGGTGAAGGAAAACATCGCGAGGAAACCGGCTTGTTCTTAGAACCACCAAATTCGAAGACATGTGACATTCCACACTGGGCCAGCGGGGTGAATTACGGCCCATTCCCTCTCTCGGAAAGACGGCCTGTGTCCCTGCTGTGGGGAACATTCTAGAAAAGCCTGATTTATTATATTATTATAATGTACAAAGCTTTCAAGTGGTGAGTTGAACGAGGCGAACAACATTCTGCGCGCACTTCCCGCTCTCCTAGAGCCGGCTCACGCCGCGCCGGGGCTCAAGGAAACCAATGTATTAACAACACTGGCTGAGACTCCTAGCCGAAGCTGGGATTATTGTTACATTCGTCATCTACATGTGACTGCGGAATATCCATGTTTTGATACGCAATTCCTTTTGTTTGAAATATTTCACATCACTACATGTCGACAGTACTCGTATCCCTACAATTAAATTTAAATTCCGATTACCAACTATGTTAGTATTTATGTTATCTAGTAACCAAAAAATATATAACCTACTAGTGACCCGCCCCGGCTTCGGGTACCACTAATTATGTTGATCCGATCGCTACCAAACACGGGAATGTGTCAATCTGGACAATCCCTGTAATTTCATGGAAATCGGTCCAGCCGTTTCGGAGTCTATTGGGAACATACACACTTCGCTTTTTATGTACTATTAATTCAAAAAAGTATCCTATGTTACTTCTAATACCTCCAAGAACATGAGTACAAAGTTTCATGATGATCGGTTGAGCAGTTTCCGCGTGAAAGCGTAACAAACAAACTTACATTCACATTTATAATATTAGTAGTGATATATATAGGGATACAGGCTCAGCAGCACAGTAATGTAGTGTATTGACTCACATGTACAGATATACTATGTATGCATAATGTCGAAAGCCGTTAGTCTCCGAAAACGTAACAGGTGTCCATTTAGCGTTCGTCTCGCGTCGCCAGAGGTCGCCGCTCGAGATCACTGATAAGGTTCACGGTGGCGGCTAACGGTCGGCCGTGAGCTGTGACGGACAGACACTCCGAACGAAGATCACGTTCAATGAACGCTGCACATTTACTCATGATATTGATATTGAGGGGCCGGTTGGCGTGGTTTGTGAGATAGTTGCTTTTCACGCCGCAGGTCGTGGGTTAAATCCAGGACAGACATTTGTGTGTATGAACATGTCTGTTTGTCCTGAGTCTGGGTGCAATGATTTATTTAAGCATTTATTTACGAAACAAAAGTAGTATATGTAGTATCAGTTGGTTGCCATAGCACAAGCTCTGCTTAGTTTGGGATCAGATGGCCGCGTGTGAATATGTCCTAGGATATTATTATTATTATATTTAACTGTACGTTTGTATCACTTTACGTATTTTTTATAGTAACACGTGATAGTTGATAGTGGTGCAGTTGAATAAGTAATCGATGAAAATCTGTATCAACATACGGTGACGGTACGGTGGGAGTGGGTGTGGGAGCAAAATGGGGGGATTTATTTTAGTTACTTAATACATGGTTTTATTAAGCCGGTGTATAAAAGTAGAAGGGAGGGAGTGTAGGTTATAGGTCACTTTATTTAAAACAATGTAAGTGCCATATACGGATTGACAAATGTTAGTTTCTGGTATAGTTACAATTAACCGATAATTTCAGTTAATGTTGAACGATGGGATCCAAGGACCGCATAACATCATTTTACTTCGAATTCATAATAACAAAAACTACGAAGAGAGACGAAACCATTGCCAAGCCACCAAGCCTTGTCATATTTAAACCGCTGGCAACAGAATCCTTGGATTTGTATGGACCCTTGGACATGGTCAGCAGCGGTTCCATAGTTCCCAGCGAATGTACGAGTTTACACACTCCTGCACGGAACGTGGCCGCTGCGGTGTAATGTGTGAACGGCGTTATTCATGGGTTCCTCGATCGATTCCCAAACAAATAACTGTTTAAAGGCTGTACATACGGCTGATGTCTGGGTTTAGCGTGTACTAAACACCAATACATAAACATAATTATAAGTTCCTAATCCATTTAACGCGGTCAGCAACCTTGTAAAGTGTTAGATTCCGAGTAGTGTTGAGTCAGTAAAACGTCACGTATGTGAATACACTGGAGATAACTGCGTGACTGGCGCGCGGTGGAAGATCCGCGCGTGCGGGCGTGATAGTGTCACGTCTTTTAACTGCACGTAAGCGATCCGCTAACTGCCGTTAGATGTGCTAGAGTAAAGTTTGCTGTAACAGCATTTTTATGTTTATCTTAAAACTTGAACTATGTAAACATTAGATACTCAGTGTCTAATAGAGCACGTTAGTAATAAAAATAGTCTGTGTAACTGTTGGAAAGTGAGTTTCTGTTTAAAATAAACAATTGATTTTTATAGAATTAAAATGAAACTCTCACGGCCGTAATATAATATATTGGACGGACTTGAACTGGAGAAACGCGGTACGGAAACCGGAACAAATATCATAGCTCAGTAGCTTTCAACTAAACTATTGCACCACAAACCGCGCCATTTATCAATTTTTTATAAATACCAAAAAATACGATACAGACAAACCTGTAACCCGCTTGTTTACATTACATAAACATAATCGACAGGCCGGTTGGCGTGGTTTCTAAGATACTTGCTGTTCACGCCGCAGGTCGTGGGTTCGATTCCCACCCAGGAGAAACATTTGTGTTCATGAACATGTCTGTTTGTCCCGAGTCTGGGTGTAATCTATTTAAGTATGTATTTACGAAACAAAAGTAGTATATGTAGTATATCAGTTGGTTGCCATAGCACAAGCTCTGCTTAGTTTGGGATCAGATGGCCGCGTGTGAATATGTCCTAGGATATTATTATTATTGTATTACAATACATGTATGACAATCAAAGCGAATTATCCTTTCAACAGCTCAGTGCGTTCGGCCTTAAACTTTTGTATTCAAAGTCACTTGTAAATTGTACACAAAACTGTATATACAATTAATTCCGCTTTGCAGTTGCCTACGTTTCCGTAATAACAGTATAGTACTATTTACGGTGTATGCACACACATATATATATACTATGTGCAATAAAGGCGTAGGCAGTGACCAGTGAAAAAAATGTAATTTACTTTAGTTTGTGAGGTAGGACTTTTATTGAACTCCCAATGATTCAATAGAATACAACGGACGAATTCCTCTTTAATGGCCTAATGAGTGCAGGCTATGTAACATACGCTACATGGTCCTGGGTTCGAACCCGCTATTCGACTATGGTCGTGTACAATTTTCAACCAAGTTTAAGTTTGGTTGGGATTGGTATATGCCCAGGGAGGGTTGAAGTCAGGCGGCCGGCTGTAAAAAACTATAACCAAAACCTATTACAGTATGGACTACAGTCGTACTGTACCCACCCCATATAGAAAAGTGGGAAAAGGGTGAAGAGACGAACAAGAAACAATGTTTATTTTATTAGAACGGTGAAAGACTTATATATTATGAAAGGCTTGAAATGGTAGCAAAACTGAGCGAGACTTGCAAAATATCAACGACGACCTGCCACCGCGAAGGTGGTTTGCTTTTTAAAATTGCACGCGCACGTGCACGCGTTGCTCTTTTGAAGCGAACGCAAGCAATCGCTGTGGAATTCTGCTCATGCTTGAAGTAAATAGATATTAACTCGATTATTTATAACGATAAAATTAATTTGTGAGACGCGTACGGCAGGGCGACCGGTCAGGGGGACTAGGGCTCCGGTGAAAACATGAAATGACAACAACGTGAGCTTTGTCGGATAGAATGAGCTTGGATCAACCCTCAAGCAAAGCATTTACTTATTCATACGTATTTCTTACTGAAACAAATAAAACCGAGAATAATTTGTTATTTTTGTTTGTGTAAAAATGTGTTCTTACATTGAGACATAAAGGAATGAAGTAAGTTCTTTAACTGTGCGTAATTTTATATGGTAGTTATGAGTTATAAGCGGGGTCCGGGACTAATGGTACGCGCGTGAAGAATGGCGCGATAGCGAGCCGGCCGCGGCGCAGCGAATCGACCGCATTGTGAAGTCGCAGATGGTGGCCGCTAGCTGTTCGGCGCTTGTCAAAACATTGCGCCTCGTGATCCACCACACAGCTGAACTGTTTGTTTTCTAAACTAATACATGAAAGTGAGAGCCTTTAGTATCTAGCGGTACAATTTAACAGTGGTAGAGCCCACGACAACATCTGTTGCACGAATTGGCCAGCTCGACCGGTGAAATACTACGACCTCACAGAAGACAGGCGTGAAGTAGAAGTACTCTGCGTTTCGTCTGATGAGTGAGGTGCCGGATGCCTAATTTCAGTTCTCTTCACCTTCCCACCCTTTCCTCATAAGGATAGGATGGGAAAGGGAAGAGGATAGGACCGGGAAAGGGAAATATTCTTTTTCCTGCATATGTTGTAAGAGGACTGAAATTAGGCCCCGGCACTCACCAGACGAAACGCAGAATAATCTATTTCACGCCTGTTTTCTGTGAGGTCATGGTATTTCACCGATCGAGCCGTCCTCGTGCAACAGATGTTGTTGCGGGCTCTACCACTATTCATGGCATACCGCCCCAGGGCACTGTAAAAATGACGCCCCATTTTCGCAATTTACTAATTCGTAAAATGTCACTTTCAATTTTTCAAAAATAGCATTAGTATAATTTATAAAAAAGTACATTAGTTTCGTAAAGAAAAAAAACATTTTCGCGAACGCTTTTTTCATCTTTTGGCACTCCTCTCGTGACACTGGCTACGAGTGGTCACTCTGGGCACAATACTAAATCTGAAGCATAGATGCATTCATGCATTCTGCAAACTGGCATCCATAAAACACCAGGTCCTACTTTACTTACCCCGATAGGAGACGCCTTTCGTCCGATGGCTCGTACTCAACTTTTCATATGACACAATACTACCGTATGTTGCCAGGATTATTATAGCTTTATTATTATTATAACACTAATCAATAAATTATAATTTTCTGTTATGTTTTATAGTACTAGTGTCAAGCGAGCGAGTTTCAATAAATGTTCGTATTTACTTTGGGAAAATTCCGGACGTTTGTGTGTATTAGGTTTAAGGTTTAAGTGTGTATGTGTGTATCGGCGCTGGCGACGTGCTGCGGGGATCATTTGAAAACATGATGCTTAGTACCTTCGGAACAGTAGAAAGCTTACGCACGCGAGGAACTTGCAACAACCTAATAACTGCTCCAAATAAAACATCAGTTGTTACTTGAAAGCACAGAGATGAACAAGGCTTTGTATACCTGTCTGTGATAAGGGAACACGGGAAGTTCTCGATTTATTTATTGATTTTTGAAACGTCGAGTGAAGATTACACACTAGCTTTGCCCCGCGGCGTCAACCGCAGTGTAATTTAATTTAAACGAAATCATGTTTGTTAAAAATATATGCATTAAATTGATATTTTTTTAATTCGAATTTTTAAACTTTCACCTAGCTCTAAAGAGCCGGTGCGAAGCGCGAGTTTACACGCCCGCAGGAACATCGTAGCGTTAAGAAAAACAGATTCAAAATAAAAGAGTGTGTTGCAAGAACCCTCAAATTAATCGCCTTCGGTATCAGCTGATATAATAAGTATTGTGTAAGAAAATAATAAGCAGACCAAAAAAGAGTTTTAACTCACTTGTGTAGGGGGCGCCGCAGGTGCCGCGGTGGCAGGCCAGGCAAGGCTCCTTGTTGTCAACACCCAGGCTGAGCGTGGGCGCCAGGCTCGGCCTCGGGCACAGCTTGCAGCCGCCGTTATACTTCTCGCAAAGGCACACATTCCGGTCCAGGCCCTCGACCTTCAGCTCGTTGAGTCCGAACTTGTCACACTCGGTCTTGGCCAGCGAAGCGGCCAGCTTGCCCGGCAGCTCGCACGACGGGCACCCGGTACACCGCGGCCCCTCGAGGTTCCTATTGGACTCCGAGTCCAGGTTGTCATTGTCCAGCACCGATATCTGGTAGCCCTTGTCGTCTCTCTTAACGCTGACGCTGTCGGACGTCAAGTAGGAGGTGAGGGTCACCTCGGAGGAGGAGCGCAACGCGTTGTTCAGCTTGTACTTGGTCATTGTGCGCGGATTGCGGAGCGGTGCGAGCTGAACATCATTCGAGTGCGCGGCGAGGTGCTCGCGGATCGCGAGCGTTGGTCGAGCACAGCGAAGCAGCGTCGTACGACCGCGCGCGCCTCCGACCACCGGTTGAGTGGGCCGGCATCCGCCACGCGCGCCGACCTCAGCGTACCCGAGCGCGCTCGTTCGCAGGTCTTGACAAAAACATCACAACACCCAATATTCCGTCACTTAGCAGTAATTTTACTATTGCCAAGTGCCGCATCGATATCACCGCGTGTCGAATTTGGCCTGTATCGGTTACGTAAGGGACGAAATATTTGATCCGTTGACGTTGTACAAATAGCGACGACATAAATTCGAATTTAAAAATGTACTGTAATGTACTGTACTACCTGAACCACACATCCATTTTGGTATAAGAGGGACCTTTCCATATGAATGGTTGGTGAAAAATCAGTAAAAATGTGTCACAAAAAAGCCGTGACAATAACAGCCGCTAACATTCCTCCATTAAAACTTGTGAGTATATTTGTTAATAAGGTATACATGCCATCCCTGTGATCATTTTCAAATACAGATGTAAAATTGGATTAATTTAATTTGTCACAGATGGCGACACTGTGGCGGCTTTTATAAATACATTTAATTTACGTAAACATAGACTTTATGTTGATAATAACACTGCATATAAAAATATTATTTAATTAAAACGTTTTTGTATTGTATCAGTGCTGTATATTTTACAAGAAACGAAAATACCTAAACAATTTATTTTACCTAATTTATATTTTTTTTTTATTTACATTTGAATTCAAAATGATGAAGTATGACTCATATCAAGCAAATGAAAATTGACCGTACAATAAAAATGAACAAAAAGACAATCCGCCCGAACAGGGACTTGAACCCTGGACCCTTGGATTAAAAGTCCAATGCTCTACCGACTGAGCTATCCGGGCTGTACGTGAAACTTCGCAATTATGTATTAGATTAAAAGAATTCATTCAATTTTAAGTCTTGTATTAGATGGTAAATTAGGTAAAATGTGTAACCATTTATAAATGATATAATAATATTAAAATAATTTTGATCCTTTCATATTGTATGATTCAGAGATCACATTACAAAGAGAACATTGTTTGCTAAAATCACAAATGAATATTTTAACTGTCGCATACAAAACTTGATAAAATTGTTGAAATAATTAAAATTGAAATATTTTATTACCTAACAACAGTCAAAATTATCCCAGAGACAGAGGTCAGTCAGGGACGTCGAGACCAGACCTGTTGTACCGACAGGATGCAAATACCTTGCAATGATGACCATGTTACAGAACATGCTTGATATATTAATCGCGGTCACTCGATTTGGAGCGCAGAGAATTAAACATTTCAATTACACTTATAAAGTGTATATAAAAGGTTGTATGTAGACTTGAGTCGTTTTACCTAAAACTTATTTACTTAATTCAAGTAAAGGATTCGAACATATGGCCTGTGAATTACACATCCGACTATTTGACCACTGAACAGTGTAATTATCTCTTGTAACATGTAAAACCTTGAACGCCACTATTGATGGCGAGATGGCGCTACGGGCGCGGGGCGTGCACACACAATCAGCGAATGAGTGAACAAGCACGCATTGTGATTGTCCGTTTGTGCGCCGCCTGCCTTTCGGGCGCAGCTGTACACAGAAATTTCGTTAGAATTTTAACGCTTATAACTTAGCAATGTATATCACCAAAGTAACTACTAAAAAGTTTTGTCACAATTTAGTAAACCACGTATAGAAGATATCACGCCTAGGCTAGTAGAACCCCCATATTATTGTTAGTAGTGGTCCGATCCTCTATCATTATCTAATTCGAATAATTCAATGTACACATTAACTTCCAAAATAGAGTGTCTTTTTTGCATTTTGGACTGTACTTCCAACTGCCAGTCTTTACCCCATCTTAAGCCATAAGCAAAGCAATAAATACTTTTTACGAAGCTGTCGTTGTAAAGTAGCGTTGTGCAAGGCGCAACGAACGAGCCGTAAAATCAACAGCTTGTTATCGTGAACCATTTCACATAAATGTCATACCGGTTTATGTTTTAAATGAAAACATTAAAAAAATGTAATAAAATTTATTTTATTTCGCAAACTGTTTAAATATATATTGAGAATTGTGTTTTTAAATATGCGCTCACGCCGTAGCCCAGAGGGGTGGGCAGAGATCATGGATTTCCATTTGACACGATCCTGGCACACCTCTCTCGCTTCTTCCACAATCATACATCTACGCATGCATGATCGTCGGTTACGGGTACTCCTTATATCGCCCTTCTTTAGTATGTCACTAATCTGGTCGATATAAGTTCTCTTTGGACGTCCCCTGCCAATGCTACCACTCACTTTTACCACTTAAATCTGTTTCGTTATTCTCTCTCACTCATCCTTTCAACATGCCCGAACCACCGAAGCATACCTTTCTCAATTCTAGTCACAAAATCCACTTTTAAGCCACACTTATCCCTTATAATGCTATTTTTAATCCTATCATTCAATGTCACGCCTAACATACTTCTTAAGGATCGCATCTCAACGGCATTAACTCTACTAGCATGCTTTTCCTGTCAAACCCAGCTCTTACTTCCATACATTAATTTTAATTTTATGAAAAAGTATTTAAATGTTTTTGAAGGCAGATAAAACCTTTTTCTTGTTTCTACCAAGCCCCCAAAAATGTCAAAAGCTAGTGAAACATATACAGTTCAACTTTTATGATGGCCTAGTATTACACGTTGCTGAATAACTTTTAGCAGTGATAGAGCCTACAAAATCATAACGTTGAATGGGCCGGCCCGACTGCTGGAATACCACGACAGTACAGACGACAGGTGTGAAATAAAAGTATTCTGCGTGTCTGATGAGTGAAGTGCCGGAGGCCCAAGTCTTCCTCTCCTATCATTTTCTAATAAAGGATAACTACGGGAAGAGAATTTGGATATAAAAGCAAATATTGCTTTTCCTGTCTATTCCCTCCTCAGTTTGTTGCAGATTCTTTTGGCGGTTCCATAAAAACAATTCTCGAACCAGACAAAAAGTCACTACTTTGATGATCAATCAGTCAGTTCTAGGAGTAGGTACAAAGTCGCATATAACCTTTGACATGAGGTCGCGAGGTACAATGAGGCAAATTCATGTCATGTCATGACGCCGTGACCTGATAGAAGATCAATAATGTCCCACAATTGTATAATGACCCACTTCCTTCTGAGTTGAACGTGTTTACCTTGTCTTACACAAAGTAGGTATATGTATAGACGCTACAAGACATAAGATTTGGTAAACATTACCCCATTTGTTATGTTTCGTCTATAAGCTTGTTACGTCATAATTCTATAATGAATGTGGTATGTGGTATTTTTTTTAATGTTATGGCCTCAAAATATAATAAATAAAGCATTTTTGCGAGACATCATTGGAAGAAAATACCTACACGAAAACTGGTTAAAACCTAAAGCTTTATTTTCAATAAACGATTTGTAAATGTATCTGTAACGTACAAAAAATAATTTTGTATCCTGAGTTGATTGAAACTCTGATAATATTAACGCCGTAAAATAAATGTGTGAAAAAAACATTATTATTACGTACTGGATATTTTAAGCCCTGCCTATTCCATTATGTCATAAAACATTAAAATATACCAAATTTAAAATAGCAATAAATTTGTGTCCGTGTCATTTTAGTTCCGGCGGTCGGAGGCTCAACAATAGCCGGCCAGTCGCACCCAGACGTGCGCCAATCTACCGTCCGCGTAAACGACGCTATCGGTGTTGCCAGCTCGCTACTATAAAAATAACTACCATTCTTCCTCTTCCTTTCAATCAATAAAACTTCCTCATTAATTCTAAAGTTACATTTAAATCAAGAGATGAGACTGATAGGGTCAAATTTGTTAAGTGACCTAGGATGTTGCCATTTTATTTTGTAATGATTTAAATTGTAGTCCCATGACCTGTTACTTTGACCTCAATCCCTATTTATTATTATTAAAGGAGAAAGCAGGCGAGCAATCGATCCAACTGATGGTATTTGACGATCGCTACCCATAAAGATTCACAACAACAAGTATTATAGGTGCTTCACTATGATATTCTGTGAGGTCGTGGTATTCCTGCGGTACGGCCTGCCTGTTGACGCAACCGCAGCCGCTGGCTCTAGCACTGTAACTGTGTTATATGTGCTGTAAAAGTGAATATAAAGTAAAGATAAATAAATAGAGTTTCTAAAAAAAATATAAACGTTACAAATTTCCGACCATAATTGGAACAGCCAATCCCATTCCATCGACTGGATATTCTAGAGTTCTCCTTGCGTTGTAATAAAAATAAATATTTTTCACGGTGTGTATTAAACTTACCATATATTACAATATAATTGTATGCGTGCGGCAACACCGGCCGGCGTCACGCCTGTCGGTGGCAGTTCACGGGCAATTTGGCGGGAAACGCGGAAGCGACGCGCGACCTCGCGCCTTCCGCCAGCCGCAAAAAGCAGCCTCCCATCCCAGGAACTATGCCGCCTACTGCTAACTATCTGTGTAACAATAACCGGATGTGTTTGACGCAGACTCTCTGTGTAGATTCTTAAAAATAGCGCCAACTTTTTGAAAAATTTCCCTGCGTGTATCAATTGCGTCTATAATATATGTAAATAGGAAATTATTACAATCAACTCAAAAATAAATAATACAGTCCTTGCCCAGCCCCGTAAAATGTTTAAATCGAACAGGTGATGCAGGAATGACAGGCTACAACACGAATCATTATCGAATTTGTTCACGTCCAAGCGAAATAAGTGAGATACAAAATCGATTTTTGTATGACTGTAATCATGTCTAATATAATATGAATGGCGAACAACTCGCTCGCAACCGTCGCCTTAAATTGCAGACTAAGGATAAACAATTTATAACAATGACGAGAACCGCTTACTGGTGTTTGAACGTAATATACTGGGACGCATTTATAGGGGCATACACGATATAACCATGAATTGAAACAAAAAATGGGCTGGACATGTCGCGAGAATGGATGATTGTAGTGAGCGAGGTAGGTCGAAGATAAAACGGCTGGATGACGTTGAGCGAGATCTAAACAATATTGGCGTCAAGACCTGGAGATAAAAAGCCTAAAGTAGACCTACATGGAAAAACTTACTTGACCAGGCCCAGCCACATGCGGATGTAGATATTGTATGCTAGCTATTGTGTATAACCTCAAATTAAAAAAAAAACAATTAAATTTCGACTTTAATAGAATACGCAGTTACGCAGCATAACATTTGTAAATTAATAATAAGAATACATGATCATAAGTGAGAAAAATGAAGACCAGTAACTGACATGTTATATAAATTACTTAACTAAGTATTTATGTTTATTTAATTAGTGCTATTGCGGACTTGTTTACGATAACGTTTCCTGTACTTAATTTACTGCAGCTTGTGACGTTATTATAGTATAGTATACTGCCATCTAGCGGTATTTTTCAAAGTATTTCGCACTTTAGTTCCAACTAGTGTTGTTGTTTTATATTATAGATGGCGCTAAATCAAACATAATTATGTAACTATAAACACATGTAAATTTTAATTCATAACAAATTAATATCATTTAATGTAATGAATATTAAAATGTTACATTTACAGAGAATAAGATAGTGAAAATCAAGTATTTCTTTATTTAATTGAAAAGTTAATACAACCTTAAAAACCAACCTAATAAATGAATTATGGGTTAAGTGAGAATTTAAAAATGTATGACTCGGCGTTAAAATTTTAAATTAAAGTAGACTGTAAGAAATCTAGTGTCCAAGCAAGTAATTGTAGTCGGCCTACATTTATGTTATTTAATGTACAATGCCAACACAAAATCTTTTAAACGCGTGCCCTTTGCATTCGGGATAATTGACACAACGCCTCGTCATTCTTCCGTATTTTCGTTTCTCGGTAATGTTATTAAGATTCAGACACCTACCAGTCAACTTCTGAATTGTACGAATCAAGTAATAAAAAAAATTACACTTCGTTTGCTCGCAGACAAAATGTGTCTTCAACCAGCGCGATTAAAACTTAGCCTTCTCTTGCCATTCCCAACTTAAGGTCTTCGTATCCCTGGGGGTACGCTGGGTCTCATTGGGGGGTACGTGAAAATTATATTGGTAATGTCGTATGTGTGTTGTATTTATTTTATGGAAAAAGGTGGCAAACGAGCAAGCGGATAGCCTGATTTAAGTGAGCGCTACCCATAGACATTCGAAACAAGCAAATGTGGTGCAGATGCGTTGCCTACCATAATGGACAGAGGAGGGCATAAACAGGAAAAGGGATATTTCTTTTCCCCGTCCAATCCTCTTCCCTTTCCCGTCCTATACTTATGAGGAAAGGGTGAAGGGGAATAGGACTGAATTTACGCCTCCGGCACCTCACTCATCAGACGAAACGCAGAGTACTTCAACTTCACGCCTGTTTTCTGTGAGGTCGTGGTATTTCACCGGTCGAGCCGACACATTCGTGCAACAGATGTTGTTGTTGCGGATTCTACCACAGTTAAATGTGTGTAGTTTAAAATAAACCAGATATCTAATAATTCACTAAGTACATTCGTGTGTGATCCGACAGACATTTTTAGGAGTAGATATAATGGTACCTGGGGTACTCATATATGCAAAATTTTATTTAGGGGTTAGGGAAGGAAATAATGTTAGGAAGCACTAGCCCAGTAGACCGGTAGACCGGACTAATAGACTATGGCGCGGTGGCCACTTAACAAGGTTACATAGTATATTTGTAATAGTGAGACAGCTCGAGTATGTCATCCTCATTGGATCAGTTAGTCTTACTTGGTCAGGTTTACACACAGTTCTAATATTTCCGTATAACGACATCTCGAACAATCGACTTATATGCAAATAATACAACACTAACTTTAGTGCTTTTAACCCAACATCACACAGTAAAAGTAAATGCCTCTTAATTTCATCTCTCCTGTCTTAATTGCTTGACTATGGTAGTTGCTCCATACGTATTTGATTTTTGATTTAAATTGTATTTAGTTTGGCTTGGATTTTACCTTTCTTGACCGCCACGTTTATTTTTAACTCGTAATACGATCACTTGTAAAAACCCATTACAGATAATTTACCACCACGTATAAACTTGTTTTCAAATGAGTAGCGATTTTGATATATAACTGAAAAAAATAATTCTAATCTAATTTTGTAATTTCCAGTTTCACAAATTGTACTCGATTGTTTGTATTGTACATTAGTTCATAAACCAATGTATAGATGGCGCTTTAATCAATTTTTATTCTGTTCTTTTCGCCAAGAGCAAAAGCGTAGCAAAAGAATATTAGGGAGCCCAACAATCAGCAGTCATCAGCCGCAGCCCCGCCTTCATTCCGCTGCGCCTGCGGCCGCGCTGCGGGTACTTAGCATAGCCTTATCTTTATTAATACGTTAACCGCACGCGCCTGGCTCATACATATTCAATTCTTTGTTCAAAAAGCCTCTAGACAATTCGACGACCAAATGAACATAATATTTATAAGTGACAGCTGATCCATCGGCTGTATAAACTTTACTTTCAATGTAATTCCGAAATTAGAAGTCTATAGATTATATGTACACAGGAATATAAGTGTCTGCCCATCCATTTTATGTATTGTCGCTCGGGCTGATGTATTTTTAAATTTATGAAATTGCTTCTGGCAATTGATGATCGTTAAATATTTTACAACATATCCAGCGTGTTGTGTGCTTAATGATTTCTTAGTAATCTTAAGTTAATATTGTTGTGATTATAAAATGAAACAATATTAAATAACACCACGGCTGTTGTCTAGGAGACCGAGGTCATTCAGGTTTGGGTTTCTGGCATATGGATTTCTAGCTTCTTCCGTACGCTGGTCATCGTCAGATCGTGAACTTTATCAGTTCACAATCTTATAAGGAATAGGATAAAATGACGGCAAATTGTAAACTAAATGATACGTTACGTAAACAGTTTATAAGCTGTCAAAATCAAATCGTTAAATTGTGAACTGATAACTCTTTTTGCGTAATTATTAAAACTAATTATTACAATGAAAGATATATAAGAATAATTAAGGTTATGTTTGTTAGGTCAGACATGAAATTAAAAAAAATAGGATTTAAAAAAATGTTAAAGTAAAATAAAATCGCTTGTTAATAGTTCAAATTGTTCATTCGTTCAGTATACAATTTACCGACAGTTTATAATTTGATTCGTGAGATTATGAACAAACAGCTATACAACAATGGATACTCTTGATATGGTTGTAATATATGAACAAATACAAATGAACGAGCCATGCGTCTGTTGTCAAGGGACCGTTCCTACCCACGACCTAGGAACATTCTTAAGAAACAAAAGAGTTGCCAGTGAGACACCAGTGAAGACTTGGAGCCACTCCTACGTCTCATACCTCTCCGGTATGGATAGGCAGCGGATGTCCTCCTTAGCTACATGTTATTAGGCTTCCATTAAACTTACGAGCTGCACATTTATTGAATCGCTCTGCACTGCACCGCTCATTGTGTCCTTCCCTACTTCAATACAATTACACGCAATAACATTATAGGAGTGTTGGCGTGCAGCTTCAAACACGGACGAAATGCGCACTACATTCAAACTCATACAAAACAACATAAAATGTAAATAAAGATTCTCGACAATATAAAGATAAAGCGTTCACTTGGCCACGGAATCTCAGGTCGTCGTTACTGCGTATCGTGATCGTGTACAGCCGTGCTCTACCCCTCCCCCCTCCCCCACACATCAAGGTGGCCAAACTAAGGCGGTTTACCTATATCCGCTTTTTCTATATCATTGCACAAATTGTGGTCGAAGAATTCGTTCTTTTTTATTAGACATTCCTCTTGCAGTCGTCGAGATTTGAGGCGATTTAAGTGATCTAGTGCGCCCTCTACCGACGCTGCATTCGTTTGCAAAATTATGACGTTATGTACAATCATTACCTACCGGTATCTAGCAGACCGCCAATAGTAATATTATGTATTAGTAAGTACTATGTATACCCAATACAAGATTTGTATTTTTTCCCTTTCCCTGCGGTTTTGGTAATTTGTTTAGTTTCGGCTTAGTACCCCTTTCAGTGAAGTTGTGCCTTAGACCTGGTCACCACAATCAGGACAACTTTGTGTGAGCTGTGCACGCTTTGAAAGTACACGCGTAAATACCTACGTTCAAAGTTCTTTGTTTAAATAGTACTTAGGTATGATAAAGGTTAGAGATGTGGGAAATTTAAAACTAATTATTAACATAAAGAAGTATAATTAATCATTTCATTGTAATTATCGAACTACCGATAAAACGTTCGGTAACTACATACCGAAAGTATGTACATTCAAGCGATTTTTTAAAACGGACAAAGCAAAATTGAAATGGGACGTCTACGCTCTTATGAATGTATTTTTGTAAGAGACAAGATAGGTTGGAAAGTCTAACTGTTAACCACCGCATATATCCATACCCATCCCCAACAATTAGATCATCTGCACGTTTACCAGCTTTTATGGTACGCTACGAAGGGTTGATATACCGTAAACCGAGAGGGTCACAGGTTGAAACACGAAACACACTTGGCGAAACGTAGGATATCTCCACTTCATGCTAGTCTTCTGAGAGGTTGTATTACATCCCCCTTCTAGCCGGATATTTAGACTTCGGGATAGCCTGGTGTCGCTACATGACTCTACCATTCTTTAAATATATTATTTTCCATGGAATAAGGTGTAAGAAAGATTCTATTAAACTATTAAAATACCTATTTATTTAGTATGCGTATTACCTACGACGCACGAAGTATGGAACAATCTGGCGACTATCTCGGTTACGTCACTCGACAGCCCTCAAGGAGTTCCCCTTGTCCAGGTCGTGCGGGCCATGCTAATTGTGCATTAAGATGCGGCGGCTGTCCGCGCTGGCCGTGAACATTCGACTCGGTTTTTTCCTTTGTTTTTGGGTCAAAGGTTTTCGGTGGATGACGCGACTTATCTAACATTGAAATGATACCAGTTAGGAAGTTAGAAGCTCTCGTGTCTTATGCGCCTATCATCGCGGTTGTTATGTCTGCCAGCACTCTGTTATTTTTTTAACTCCTTGTGTAGAAATTATGTACCTCATTGTATACATACATACCGCTGTATTCCACTTCATCGATGTAAGGATTGATAAACGACCCTTTTATGTATGCTGAATGTTGTACACATATTTGCAGTTAATAAGATACCTTGTCAGCATGATTTTGGTAAAAATTCAGCTAAATATAATATGGTGGGTACTGAATTTGGTGTCTCTTGTTCATTTATTTGTTTTAACTAAAATATTACCCAAACAACTCAGGTCTTGGGATTCACATTTAACAATACTTAAGGTTATTTCGTTGATTTTAGTACCAATGTAGGTATATATTTGACAGGCCGGTTGGCGTGGCTTGTAAGATACTTGCTCTTCACGCCACAGGTCGTGGGTTCGGTTCCCACCCAGGAGAAACATTTGTGTGCATGAACATGTCTGTTTGTCCTGAGTCTGGGTGTAATTATCTATTTAAGTATGTATTTACGAAACAAAAGTAGTATATGTAGTATATCAGTTGGTTGCCATAGCACAAGCTCTGCTTAGTTTGGGATCAGATGACCGCGTGTGAATATGTCCTAGGATATTATTATTATGCGGTGGTTAAAATTTTGTCTCCGTCTGGTTGGGTATAAATATACCCTATTATTATTATTATATCGCTACCTGGTAGCTCGAGGCTTTGTTCGCGCTTTTCTGACAATTTGTGTACGACATTTTATAATGACCGTGATTGTGACGCGTGAATTTGTATATCGTATTCATAGCTACGTTTAACGGTGGCAGAGTCCGCAACAACATCTGTTGCACGAATGGGCCGGCTCGACCGGTGAAAGACCACGACCTCACAGAACACAGGCGTGAAGTAGAAGTACTCTGCGTTTCGTCCCATGAGTGATTTCAGGCCTCATCCCCTTCCCACCCTTTCCTTATAAGGATAGGATGAGAACAGGAAGAGGATTGGACGGGGAAGGCATTAACGGGGAAAAGGAAATATCCTCTTTCCTGTCTATGCCCTCTTCTGTCCATTAAAGGTAGGCAGTGCATCTGCGACACATTTGCTTGTTGCGGATGTCTATACCCATAGACACGTTAGCTTAACATCGGGTGATCCGCTTGCTCGTTTGCCACCTTATAACATAAAAAAGGTGTCAAGTATCCATATGTTTCTGAAGCAGCGACGTAACGCCATCTTTTATCTGTTTGCGTGATTGTAGCGGTTTAGCATAAGAAAGCCGGGGCGGTAAAATCAACTCTTTATCTTTATTATGCGTCTATTTAAAGAAGGTCTACGACAGCCGTCGACTCGTAGGCCGGCAGTAGACTAGGTCACGGTGCCAAGGTTATTGCTCGTGGTACTTAGACCTGGATTCTCGGATTTGTTTATGCATCGGTCGTGTTCGCCGATATGAAAGATCTTTATAACTAAGTAAAATATAATGTAGAGTAGACAGAGATTGAGGCACATCACACTTCTGCCTTTTATTATAATTAGTACAATGTAGCACCAACAGTACAGATAGACATAACTTGTAGAGGCCGCACCAACAACATCGTCATCTAGTTGAAGGAATTGGCCGGCTCGACCGGTTAAATACCTCACAGAAGACAGCCGTGAAGTAGATTGCCGATGCCGGAGGCTAATTCTGGTCCTCTTCCCCTTCCCATCCCTCGATAATAACGAAAGGATGGGAAGGGGAAGAGGACTTGACGGTGGAGGGGGTGAATAGGAAAGGGATATAACCATTTTCTGTTTATCCCTTCCTCTGTGCATTAAAGGTAGGCAACGCATCTGCAACTCTTGTTGCAGATGTGTATGGGTTCGATCACTTAATATCAGGTGAACCGCGAGCACGTTTGCCAACTTCTAAAAACTTAAAAAAAGAAACATAATACGGCTGTGTGAGTTAGAATGATTAATTATATATGTCTTTGGCTTAATATGAATATATACGTGTTCGAGTAAGGAAATAAATGATATAGTCACTGTGTTTAATATGACAGATACAGCACGACTGGCCGCAGGAATTATCACAAGAGACGTTGGTGCCTCAGAATAGGTTATATAAATGTATCACAGTATTGAGGGTAGTAACACGTAAGCCACGCAAGAGGACCTCGTCACCTAAGCGTGAGAAGAGCGTCTGCCTAAGCGACCTCCCAACCAGAAACTAAAGGCCTACGCAGAGGCTTCTAAGGAAGTCCTCGAGCTTGGTAACTATAACGAGGCTTAGGCTAAGCGCCTTCTGCGTTGTGTTACCTAAAGCCCAGTGTAGCTGTGGGTGCCTCTTGAATGCAAACAGTGGCAAGTTAGTTACTAAAAGCATGACTACACCATGTATTGACGTAATTTATAATAAAATGAATTCTATTCCTTTATTAGCGGCTATCGGTTGGCCGCGTTCGCACCGAGCCGCCATGTACGCCATGTTAAGCCATTTTTTGATAAATTAGACCACATAGGGCTAATTAACGCTATCGGAGCCTGTCCGCCGCTAATGACGCAGGCGACGATAACTCGACCATAAATACATACCTACGCATCGTTATGTGGACGTGTTTAATGCCCCGCACCTTGTCATGTGTACCTCGTTACCGAATTCTGATAGTGGTAACCTCGAGTTATTAAAATTATATACTGGCTGTTTAATTTCATTTTTAACTTTTAATGTTTTACGTTTGTATCGTTCCTAGAACAGATATCATGGAGAACAACAGTGTGCCTAAAGTTAAAAACACTTCATTTTTAAAATCTCGTAAAACCTTGTCTTTCTGTACAAATATATTACGAGCAAGCGGTTCACTTAATCTTAAGTGACCTCCATAGGCATCTGCAACAAGCTAAGTTACAGATACGTTGCCTACCTTTAATGGACAGAAGAAGAGATAAACAAAAGAAGGATATTTCCTTTTTTTATCCGCCTCCGTCAAATCCTCTTCGCCTTCCCGTCCTTTCGTTATTAGAAAAGGGTGGGAAGGTAAGAGGACTAGAATTAGACCTCCGGCACCTTCTCGTCGGACGAGATGCAGAAATACGTCTACTTCACGCCTGTCTTCTGCGAGGTCTCGGTATTTCATCGGTCGAGCCGGCCCTGCAGTGCAACGAATGTTGTTGCGAGCTCTCCCAGTTAGTGTTTTCTCGTAGTTGTGTAAGACTGATCCACCGAGATTTATCCTATTGGGTCATTGCAAACATATGAATTACAATTAAGTGAAGACCGTGTTTGATGTATATAAAGTGTTAGTGTCAACTTTATCCACAGTTACCTACTTGAATAATTAATCGATAACTCGTAGAATCTGTGTGTTCAAACTGGTATCTTCAAACTATCTGGTATCTGTTCACATTTCGTGCCACGAATGAACAATTATAATTTTCGCGTAGGTGAAGATTGTGGTCTTAACGTGATTAAAACATTCTATAAAATGTCAAGTATCGTTTCGTATCAACATAAGATTGCGCAAAACCCAGACGGGTGAGTAAGCGGGGGTGCCCGAGCGACAGTCGAAGCCTTCGCTCACAAGGATAAAGCGGCGTCAATTCTCGGAAAGGCGTCTGCTGAGGCTGCCGGCGCTCCAGGATTTCCCACGTAATCAGCGAGACTAGTTTACGATACGTTCATTCATATTGCCAGCTCAGCTATTGCTCAATATTTATCGCTTGCGGTAGTTATTACGGTAATAAAA
The DNA here is from genome assembly GCA_029849275.1 of Papilio elwesi. Lineage (NCBI taxonomy): Eukaryota > Metazoa > Arthropoda > Insecta > Lepidoptera > Papilionidae > Papilio > Papilio elwesi. Next base: position 331,643 of record CM056696.1, read on the forward strand.
ATAAAAACACTGCGACAGTGTATTTGCAGGCTTAAAGTAGACCTATTACAAGTCACCCTCCATTTACAGTGGCACAGACGTGCGGCAGCCGATTTGATATAGGCATAATGCGGCATGGATATGGCGCGGCAGCCGATGTGGTATAGGTATGGTGTGGCAGCCGATTTCTCATAGACATAGTGTGGCAGCCGATTTGATACAAGCATAGCGTGGCATGGATATGGCGCGGCAGCCGATATGGCATAGGCATGATGTGGCAGCCATTTCACGTAGAGATAGTGTGGCCAACGATGTGAAACCAGATCGATCGTGACTTGAAATACTTATATTTTTGAGTTTTGTCTAGTAATCGGGATATCCGAAGTCTCAACAGCCTCATGGTTTTCAGTTTGTGCCTCAAGTTACCCTCTTCGATATTGCGAACATGTGTCACATGTATATACAAATAAAATATCAATGGTTAATCGATTAACCGGCACCTGAGATACAAGACAAGAGTTGTGATATTTACATTAACGACAGTTCCAATATATATGTTTTATATACGCGTACTAGATGAGCCGGCAAACTTCGATGCGCATTAAAACTAACTAGTGACCCGCCCCGGCTTCGCCCAGGTACCATTAATTATGTTGATCCGATCGCTACCAAACACAGGAATGTGCTAATCTGGACATTCCCATTAAATTTCATCGACATCGGTCCGGCCTTTTCGTAGTCTATAGGTCTATAGGGAACATACACATTTTGCTTTTTATATACTATTTTTTTCATAAAAAGTATCCTATGTTACTTCTAATACCTCCAAGAATATGTGCAAAGTTTCATGATCGGTTGGGTAGTTTTCGCGTGAAAGCGTAACAAACAAACTTACATTCACATTTATAATATTAGTAGGGATTTATGTTATGTCATTTAACTTTAATTTCAACTTATATCGATCTGATTAGTAACATACTAAAGGAGGGCGATGTAAGGAGTATCCGTAGCCGACGATGTATGCATAGATGTTTAGATGTAGAAGAAGCATGAGAGATGTGCCAGGATCGCGCCAAATGGAAATCCATGACCTCTGCCTACCCCTCTGGGATACGGGCGTGAGTGTATATTTATTTATTTATTTTTCAATTGTTGGATAGGTTTTCACTCGAATCGATTCATTGAAGCACCTCGTTTCTGTCAGATGTTGTAATGTAATTGTAGAAAACGCATTTTATGAAAAAAAAAAGTACGTGTATTTTTCATTAATATTTATTTTATTAATTTTTCAAAGATCAAAATAATTGTGTCTTTGTTTTTATAGCAATACTTTGAATCTGGGGTCCACTCGTGCATCGTTGATCCAACACTTACGCTCCTCGGCCGTATCTGGTGTGAACTGGTTTGTACTGTCCTTGGCCGGTGCTTGCGCAATGCCGCGCAGGCCCTGACCTTACGGACAGGTATCCGCGAACAGGTTTGCCTGCAGACCCGCGCCATATTTTTTTGGACAATGAAGATTTATAATTGCGCTTTGACTCGGCCGAGGCCTCTGAATGTCTCGTGATGATATTTAAAACTATATTGACTTGTACATACATTAAAAAATCATGTCTTAATGTTTATTTGTATTTTAACAAATTAATTAATCAATTCTTTGATAGATACTTGAACAGTTATAAGCAATTCTCTCTGGTGGTATTAACGCATTCTCATGAACCATTTGGCAGTGTTATTATTAAGGAAGGTTATAGGCTATTTAACATCACGCTACGACCTTTAAGAGCCGAGCAGAAACAAAAAGAGCTCGGCGAGGGATACCATGCGTTGTGTCAATAAAATGTTATTCTGAAGTGCGTTTCGCTTACGAGAGGATCCTTACTAATATTATAATTGTGAATGTAAGTTTGTTTGTTAGCGCTTTCACGCGAAAACTACTCAACCGATCATCATGAAACTTTGTATACATATTCTTGGAGGTATTAGAAGTAACACAGGATACTTTTTATAAAAAAAGAGTATAAAAAGCGAAGTATGTATGTTATCCTATAGACCTATAGACTCCGAAACGGCTGGACCGATTTCGATGAAATTTGCAGGGATCGTCCAGACTGGCATATTGTATTTTATAACGGATTAACATAATAAGTGATACCCGGACGAAGCCGGGGCGGGTTACTAGCACATTATAAATTGTCTCTTGTACACTTGTGCATTAACTCACTCCGATCGACGAGTTGTAACGTTCGGAGTGCGCTCGCTAGCTGTGCGTTTTATTTAATCAACATATAATACCATATTCCCATAAAAAACTTGCCTTCTCTAGATCAGTTTGTGGCGAAAAGATTCGACTAAAATATTGTCTATTACAAGTGTGTAGGTACTTTCATTTTATACGAACAGGTCGTGTGTTTTTGTTTGAACGGAAACCTCGGTTTTCTAAATGCACAAGATTGTTCCTTACATATGTCAAAGTGTTTGTTTAAGCGATTTTTCCTTCCCACGTGCCTTTTGAAACAACATGCGTGTAACATTTGTTTACATGTATTTAATATTCAACGCTACATAGTACAGTAGAACTTTCGATTAACAACTGGTTTGTTATTGTTATTCCGGATGGTAGATAAAGCCATCATCGCAACAAATGCACCGAAAACAAGTAAACAAAACTTAAAGTTAAAACAATATCTCTGCGGTGTCACGTACAAAACATTACGATCCTATCCGACCAGACTGCGAAGGTCCGCGCTCGAGTTGTTCACGAGGTCAAGGCCGGACCACGTTGTGATGGTCATCATCTCTCCCCCGCGCCCCGCTCATGCCCCGCTTCAAGAGAACATGCGCCTCAGAGTCTATTGTTTTGCTTGGCACATTAATTAAGGCAACCTTACGAATTCATTTGATCGCTAAAGCCGTAAGAGGTAGTCACATTGGTAGAGTAGGACGGTAACATGGTCCTAGAAGTTATTTGCGCCATCACAACGATACGTTGGGGAAGCTAAGTAGCAGGTGTGGAGGTGACCGGTAGCAAAATCATTGAAGTTAGCTCACGGACTCGTGAGAGCCCGGGGTCTACTTACAAAAATGTTATACAAAAGCTCCGAGATGACGTCAGCTGCTTGTCCGCTGCACCAAAAGGACATCGGTGCAAGTCGCCGAAACGACGCGCGGACAAACAGCGGTGGGTCACAAAAAATTCGACTGTTCCGTATACTTTGGTATGCTATGCGAATATTATGTACTTTTGCATAAAATCTATCGTAACACGTTTAATAAGCTTACTTTAGTTGTAAGTGTTAAAATGTTTTACACATTAAAATACTTTTCATAAGCTATACGCTACTCACTTGACAAAAACATTCGCTTTGAAGAGTTCCATAAATTTTTGCACACGTATAACAGCATTCTGCGTCGTAGCATACTCACTCGTGATCAAAAGTACACCAGTATAACTAGAGAAAATGTCGCTGGAACCAAACACTATTATCGCTATGCATTATACGTGCCTACTGTTATAATATGGATTGAAACAAAATGAGGGTCTCTAAATTAAAGGTCGAATTTTTGATGTGCATTGTGGTATGACAAGGGTCTAATGGAGTCTGTCCCCTCGTGTTGTTGGACCCGTTAATGTTCACATTTCTATCAACTCATAGCCCAAACTACCGGGCTTAGAGACTTGAAATTTTGATATGTAGGTAAGAAAGTATTTTTCTAAAGTTAAAGGTTTTAAGTAGGGGATGAAAGTTTGTATATATAAATATTTATATCCAATGTAAGTTGACCCAAAAACTATATGATCAATTATATTAAATAGGGTTCGACTTAGGTTGGACGTTTATATTAAATTGCACTGCGAGTGAAACCGCGGGGCACAGTTTGTGTACTTAATATTTGTTCAGATATTGTAATAATATAACTGTGGTATTGTAACTGGTGGAATATTTAATTTAAATTTAATTGTGGGTTATACATTTTAATGATGTGTAGTTTCCTGTTGGTTTTACTAAAAATGTGTTTGTTTCCAGAACGACATCTACCGGACAAAATGTGCTTACGCAAATCACGGCATAGCAGCAACATAATAACAAAAATTCTCAACATTGTCCATCTCGTATACAAACAAATGTTATAAATCCATAACAAATCAATTTAGAACCCCCTTGTTGTTTAAATTGTCTTGATAAAGAATAGCTAAACTGTAGTTCACTTTTCAGAGTAAGGAAGTCTGAACTCTATAGAGTATACAATATAATTTAAATTTGCATGAAAACAATTTTCTTAACAATGTTATGTCATGTTATATGGATACAAAACTTGCCCAAAACAGACGTTGCACCCGTGTTGTAACACTAATCGTGTAGCGACAAGCTTTGTCTTATCTTTCTCTTTGTTTTAAATTAATGTATTCGGCAGTGTAACCACGAAGAAGTACTTGTAATCTATCTACTTGTCGAAGATAATATTGCCAAAATGTGGTAATAAAAACCCACGATAAGTCGACTTCAAAGTCCTGCAGCACTCCAGTCAAGAACCTACAAAAAGGGCTTGGTTGCGTGTTCATTGCCCAGAGTTTAAAGTATTGTTGCCTTCCATGTAACAAGACGCACTCGAGGCGAGCTGTGTCTCGCGTAAACACCGTATGTACTTGGTACATAGAATAACATAAAACGGTGTGCAGGTGTGACTTAAATACCTACCAGTTGACTTTGTGATAGTGTTGTGATGAGAATATTAAACATGGATCATGTAAAACTGTTAAGATATAAGCCGTGGACTATATTTCAAAGATATATATAAAAATGTATAATGTTGTATGATATAGCATAATAAAGTTTTTAATATTTCCTAGGATGCAAAATCCTATGAAATATTAAAAACTTTACGTCAAATCAACATTATTTTAGCTAGAGTTGCCACTTACCACTTTATTGTGCAAATTAATTACTTTGTATATTAATTTAGTTTTTAATTACTCGCGGTCTCACATGCAGCCGTAACATTTTTACATTGGTAATTTCTGTAACTTTATTTCCGGTATAAAATTGGAATTAAAAGTTCGATATGTCAAAAAGTTGTTACTGATAAAACATAACACGTAGCCGCATAGCAACCGTATTACCAATTACCATGGCAACGGATATTGTAAATACAGGTAACATTTTTATATTCCTCTGTGATAGAGTTTCCGGGATAAAATTGTTGTGACGTGAAGAAACAAACCAACAAATTATTTAAAATTAGTTTGAATTCATAAAATATTTAGTATGAAATATGGCAACCCTAATAGCGCATAGACAGCAGCTCGTAAACAACATATTTAAATAAAACATTCGTGTATAAAAAGGCATTTTATGCAAAAAATATCACTTAAAGTATCGCGTTATCCTTAAAGCTTGATGAATGAACTATGCTAGGATATGAGTACTAGGAAAAACTGCTACAAATAATATTATGTAAGGTGGGAGTTTCCTTATGTCTTAATCATTCTTTGTTTAGGATTCCCTTGGAGTTTTTTTATATTTGTGTGACGTCACACAGCAAAAGGCGGCTCTCCAGCGCCCTCTCGCTGTTGACGACTGATCACATCTCGATAACGACCATTTAAAGGTACTGCTATTTGTGTGACGTGTTTTCCTCAACATTACAATTGTTTATTTACTTCAGTTCTAATTGTTCTTATAACCTACTGTTTTCACATATTTTTCGACCATGGTCTCTATACGAGGACGAGTTTAATTTCCTTTAGTTGTGTTGTTGTGCTTCCGACTATCACAGATGAAATAATATCGTCTTTACCAGAAATGAGATGAGTTTGTTATAATTTTTTTAAATCTGTTATTGTTTTGTGCTTATTATTTGAATATAGAATACGTATTTTTTATAGTACTAGGTGGCAAACGAGCCAGCGGCTCACCCGATGTCAAGTGATCGCTACCCATAGACATCTGCAACTAACTAATGAGCTACAGATGCGTTGCCCACCTTTAATGGACAGAGGAACAACACACATACAAACAGAAAATGGTTATTTCCAATTCCTATACATCCTCTCCACCGTCAAGTTTTCTTTTTCTCCTTTTCTTATAAGGAAGGGATGAGAAGGGGGAGAGAACTAGAATTAGGCCTCCGGCACCTCACTCATCAGACGGGACGCAGAATACTCTACTTCACGCCCTTTTTCTGTGAGGTCGTGGTATTTCATCGGTCGAGCCGGACCATTCCCAACGAATGTAAATAATAAAACGCGCGTAATGGTAATAATAGTGATTCCCTGAGCTCGTGCGATCACGTTTGTCTCGCGTATATATTTAAACCTATGTAATACAGCCAATTAAAATAATTATTTTAGTTTTCCTGTTAGGGCTGTTTCAATTTAGACGTTTCTTGACGGACTGCTGCACGTATACTGTTCAGCAGTCCAACGAGAAACGTCCGAATTGAAAGCGTATTTAACTGCTTTGGAATGTTAGTGTTGTCTTCATATTTGACTGCTTTGGAATGCTAGTGTTGTCTTCATATTTGACTGCGTTGTATGCTAGTGTTGTCTTCATATTTGACTGCGGTGGTATGCTAATGTTGTCTTCATATTTGACTGCGGTGGTATGCTAGTGTTGTCTTCATATTTCACTGCGTTGGTATGCTAGTGTTGTCTTCATATTTAACTGCGTTGGTATGCTAGTGTTGTCTTCATATTTGTCTTCATATTTGACGGCTGTGGTATGCTGGTGTTGTCTTCATATTTGACTGCGTTGGTATGCTAGTGTTGTCTTCATATTTGACTACGGTGGTATGCTAGTGTTGTCTTCGTATTTGACCGCGGTGGTATGCTAGTGTTGTATTCATATTTGACTGCGTTGGTATGCTAGGGTTGTCTTCATATTTGACTGCGTTGGTATGCTAGTGTTGTCTTCATATTTGACTGCGGTGGTATGCTAGTGTTGTCTTCATATTTGACTGCGGTGGTATGCTAGTGTTGTCCTCATATTTGACTGCGGTGGTATGCTAATGTTGTCTTCATATTTGACTGCGGTGGTATGCTAGTGTTGTCTTCATATTTCACTGCGTTGGTATGCTAGTGTTGTCTTCATATTTAACTGCGTTGGTATGCTAGTGTTGTCTTCATATTTGTCTTCATATTTGACGGCTGTGGTATGCTGGTGTTGTCTTCATATTTGACTGCGTTGGTATGCTAGTGTTGTCTTCATATTTGACTACGGTGGTATGCTAGTGTTGTCTTCGTATTTGACCGCGGTGGTATGCTAGTGTTGTATTCATATTTGACTGCGTTGGTATGCTAGGGTTGTCTTCATATTTGACTGCGTTGGTATGCTAGTGTTGTCTTCATATTTGACTGCGGTGGTATGCTAGTGTTGTCTTCATATTTGACTGCGGTGGTATGCTAGTGTTGTCCTCATATTTGACTGCGTTGGTGATGTTACGCATATGCGGTTCCATAGAGCAGGAAGTATTTCAATTTTATTTATAAATTCTTACACGCTTAGATCATACATTTAAAATAATTAAGTGAATTTTTCCATGAAATGAGTTCTGTAGATAACGTATATGAAAAACGATCGCGCGCGGGACGACTGACGCACCGCTTTTTTTGTAACTGAAAGGTTACTGTTTGCCTAGGGGAGGCATTTACAGCTACACCGGGCTCGACGCGGCAGGGCACAGAGGGCGCTCATACCAAGCCTCTTTAAGAGTAACTAAGCTCGTCCCTCCGTAGAGGGAACTTCGGCTCGGGCCGTTACTTTATTATTTTTACCGGATTGGGAGGCCGCCGAGCTCTTAGGTCACTTCGGCGGACGCTCCATGGAGTGACTCGGCTCAAGGCTGCACTTGTTAAATACGCTGTAACCATTAACGTAAATTAATTGCATTAATATAACTTAATTTATTAGCTATGTTTATATAAAGCGAGTTAACTGCAGTCAAACTGCGTAAGCAGTTTTGCGGGGCATGGTTTAAATGAAAGTGTAACTTTTTATTAATAAATAAAAATAAAATAAAAAAAGGGCTCCCGGGAGGGGATCTCGGCTTGGGCTGTCACTCATTACGCGTTTAGCATTCCGATTCGAAAGTGCCCGAGAGGGCAGAGCCTCGGCTCTGTCGGTAGCTATTATCGGATTACTGACGCACCGCTTCGGTGTCGGATACGTCAAAATTGAAAGAGCCCTAGCGCTATCTATGCTAGGCGCTAACAAGGCCTATGACCCGGTACAGGGTACAATAATAGTAATGCATCGGTTCCAATAATATGATCAGTATTGAATCGTGTATTTTAGTAATTCAGGTCATCCATTTACTATCAAACTAGTTACCCATTCGTCACTAAAAGGTTAAAACGAACATTTGCGGCCTGCCTGCGGTGTTGCTTACGTAGACTTCGCCGTGCCCGTGTTTCCCCAAAACAAATTCTAAAGGGTTTTGTTTGTTTAATTATTTTCGTATGAAGCCATCTAGGGTTGTCGACTGGCTTCAACTTGTGAAACAGATGTTTTGAAAACCAAAGCACAGATGTTTTGTTAGCTCCATTAGACGGCTCAAGGTCACTCGACAGGCAATGGAGAAGGTACCGCTCGGTTTCTGTGATCGTATCAGAAATGATGAGATTCTCAATTGAACCAAATCAATGGTAATTGCGACGAAGGGATGCACGCCTTAAGTGGCATTGGGCCTAATAGTCCTGGAATGGCAGCAGATGAACTGGTCAAGTTTGAGGGAGTTCACAGTATGAGGGTGGCGATGTGGCGATCAATGGCCTACGTTCAGCAGTGGGCGACTCTGGGCTGAATGGATTGTCTCTTACTACCACGTTAGCTGAAGTTTTATTATGGGTTCAGTTCAATTTCATCAAAATTACAACTAAATATGGACTGAATATTTGGAATATATTGTTACGGTGGCGAGATGTGACATCAGTCGTAGATCAGCGAAGAGTGATTTTTAATTATTTTATTTTTATTTAAAACAAATCGAATACGTTATCAGTGGAGGTTACCAACGTCTACACTGTTAAGATTTGAGAAATAGGTATTATTATTTTAAAAAGGAATAACTTAGAGATCTACTAGACAAGTCCTATGACTTGATACGAATATTGAGAGAGTTCTCAAAAACTATAATGTTGTCCGCCATTTTGTTGGCAACCAGATTGAATCTACTTTTTTTTCAATGCTTACTCTATTCGGTAAGTAGTCAATTCAGCAAATTCAAAAAAAAAATCGTGGGACGTAACTTAACCCAAGTAAATATGTTAACAGCATTTGACAGTTGCGTCCCACGATTTTATTATTTCGTATACACGTCTAACTTCTGAACGTTTAAACTATGTACTATTAAATTGTAAATGATTTTTTTATGATACAACATTACGCATTGTCGAAACATTGGGCCGTCCGACAAGCAACAAGTTTGCAGTTCGCCTTGACGTCGCTGGCGCTGTTAGCGGGTATTCCCCGCGCGCGGGTTTGCCCTCAGACAACGTTTTCTTTCTAAAAATGTATCTACATTTATTAAATATTGCATTTTGTTTGGTTAAATGTTGCGTTCGACAAGACATAGTTCATAAGAAAGTGAGTATCCCTACTAATATTATAAATGTGAATGTAAGTTTGTTTGTTACTTTCACGCGAAAACTACTCAACCGATCAGCATGAAACTTTGTACACATATTCTTGGTATGAGAAGTAACATAGGATACTTTTTATGAAAAAAATAGTATATAAAAAGAGAAGTATGTATGTTCCCTACAGACCTATAGACTCCGAAACGGCTAAATCGATTTCGATGAAATTTACAGGGATTGTCCAGAATGGCACATTCCTGTGTTCGGTAGCGATCGGATCAACATAATAAGTGGTTCCCGGGCGAGGCCGGGGCAAGTCACTAGTAGGTTATAAGAAAGTGCATCTATAGAATGAAACAATCACGTCTGTGACCTCGAGGAGTACGCGCCGGATTTCTATTTCGCGAGGTTTTCGTGTGTTTTGCTTGGTTTATCATTAATACATCTATTAAACGGGAACAGTCGATGGTGAACATGTATATGTCACCGAATGAATGTCAGAGCAGACACTTTATAATTGGGCTAGGCAAATTATAAACGGTCGGCACATTCTCAGTTGAACGAATCATTGACAATATGACGATTCACTTCCAGTCACTATAATGGGGCGAAGTCATTGGTCGAACGGTAGGCATATTGTGAATATTTTGTAAATGTCGTTGGACAAAACGTAATGTCCGCGCTTATTGGCCGAAACTCGTATCCTGCGCCACTTATTTTCTTTTGCTGGCTAAAAAATAAACAAAATGTTCTTACATGTATAAACTGTCTAACTTTCAATATTTAATTTAATTCTAGCATGACTCGGCGCGTTGAAATCAAAGCAATGTAAAGTTAAAAGGTGTTTGCTTGCGAATTCTGTTTATTGAAGTCTGAACAAATATATCAAAATAAATTAAAGGACTGTGCGAATTTAGCAGCGAACGGATCAACATTATAGTTGCTAGCTGGGCGCACCCGGGGCAGATTAGTAATACTAAATAATATCTGGAAAAAACAATACTCGGTATGTGACTATAGGTTAGCCTTCCTGCACATTTAGTTTTGCTACTTGACAGACCGGTTGATCAACGGATAGGATTTGTCTCTCCCTATGTATTAGATAGTCACAGTGATATTATTTACAAGTGTCAATAAGAATTGAACCTTGGTCTTCCGTGGCACAAAGCTTGCACAACTCATTATTTAAACGCCTGACCCACCGAGCGCACATCATCCGTCCAGCGGTTGCATAATTTTAGACTGGAACAATCCACCGGGTCGCTATTTTCCTTATTCGTACATTATTAATTAAATTATTATTAAATTTTAATAGTTTCATGGACGGGTAAATTTATAGCGTACAATAAATCAATCGGACTGTGAAAAATTTTTAGTATTTTTCCTCCGTTCAATTTTCATTACAAGATATTTGGACTTAGCTCAGCTTATTTTTTGAAGAATGTGGCTAACGAGCCAGCGGTTCACATGGGCATCCAACAAGCTAATGAATTGCAGATGCGTTGCTATGGAGGACTTTGGGTTGGTGCTGCGGAAGGAGCAAACGAGCAAGTGGTTTGCCTAATATTAAGTGCCAACTACCTTAAGGCATCTGCAACGAGCTATTATAAGGAAAAAGGATATTGCCTTTACCTATTCATCCCCTCCACGTTTAATCATCTTCCCCTTCCCATCCTATACAGCATAGGATCGGATAGTATTTATTAGAGATTATCGATGGAAAGAAGATAACTGAAATTTGTCCGTGGTATTTCACAGACGTTTTTATTTATGTGAGAAGGTGGCAAACGAGCAAGCGGATCACCTGATGTAAAGTGAGCGCTATCTATAGACATCCGCAACAAGCAAATGTGTTGCAGATGCGATATATATTTAATGGACAGAGGAGGGCATAGACAGGAAAAAGGACAGTCCTTTTTCTCCGTTAACTCCCTCCCCGTCCAATCCTCTTCCCTTTCCCATCCTATCCGTGTGTGGAATTGTGTGAGAAATTAGGCCTCCGGCACCTCACTCATCAGACGAAACGCAAAATACTATACTTTACGCCTGTCTGCGAGGTCGTGGTATTTCACCGGTCGAGACGGCCAATTCGTGCAACAGATGTTGTTGTTGCGGGCTCTACCACTGTAATTTATTTAGCTACGCTTTCACACATAAACTACTGAACCGATGATCACGAAATTTTGTGCACATATTTTCAAGAGTATAGGAATAGAAAAATATAACCTACTACCGGATGTCATAGTAAGTCATGGCAACAAGTTCTTGATGTTGTGTCATGTCGTGTCAAACGTTACTATTGTGACCGATTCCAACTACTTAACAACTGAAATGTCAAGTTATTGGATGCGAAATCACTTGGTATGTAAAAAAAATGTCACCAGGAAAATAAGAAAAGAATACCTGCCAAATCGCGGCCATGCCGAAGTCAGATTTGATAGATTTGGGTGTGAATTCGGATGATCACAATTGCGTCCGATAGAGAGGATCCCAGGTTTTTTTTCATAGGCATATAGGCGTATGTATAGCAAAAAATGTGTACGATTCATGAAAAAAACAATTTCCTTGTCTGTGCCGACACCGACACGGACAGCGACACGGATTGGTGACGAAGATGGGAATTTGTGTTTAAATTGTGTAAGGTAAAACAATATTTATTTAAAAAATAAATCATGTTAAATTATCCAACCACATTTTCCTTCTGTCGACTAATTGCATAGATATATTATGTACCTATAAATAATTTCCCCATGAAATAATATTTAATAAGTAATTTAATAAATGCCCATCACTTATTACCGATAATTGGAATATGTGTTAAACTAGCTATGCCCCGCGACTCCGTGGGAATCAGGAAAAATGTTTTTCATTCGACTTAGACCAATCTTATTTTTTCCTTTTGGCAAATCGACAATTTTTTAAAAGTTGCATCGCAAACTCTTGACAACAAATTCAAGGGTTTTTTTTTATACTGATAGAGGGTTTTCGTTACCTTGAGTGAAAGAAAACTGTATTCTTTTTTTAAACCGTAATGATGCGTGACCCATTTGCAATTGATACACAGGTTGTAGCCTAATATTTCCACTACACAATACACTGTACACAGAATATACGACAACTTATAACAATCAGTCAAGGCTCGGGCCTCAAGAGGTGTTGTCACGACCGTTGACAGGAGTACAAACTGAGTCTCATTCCTTTGACGAGTGCTTATAAGGACTCTTGCTGTCTAAAGTCAGCTACGCAACTACACGTTTCAGTACCGTACTCATACATTTCCGGCAAACCGGAAATGTGAGCGACACAATCTTTTTAGCTACCCACTTGGTGATTATGCGTAGTATATGGACATTCTAGTTTTCGCGTGGTAATTCATAAGTAATCATTATTTCCCTGCCTTTTTCCCCACTTATGTGAGGTCGGCACAGTATGACCGTAGTCTCTCGCCTCACGCCAACCTCCAAATGTAGTGATTCATATATAATTAAATTGTCTCAGATTTGTCTTTATTAATACGGCGTTGATTTAAAAAGCGTTAAGCGCGCCACGTTGAAAAAAGCGTGGAAAAGCGCGAAATTTTTCTAGGGGATATTGAAGACGAGACGAATGTCTAAACTGGGGGAGGGACATTGTGAGCTAGGTATTTAGTAAATCTCCTGCCCCCCGTTCCCTATTACCGGATAACAGACAAAAATATATAATTGACGTCGGAACATGAACAAATTTCAATGTAACATGAATGCCGTCGATGATTTATTTTCCGACTGCAAGGCCACTGTTTACTTTGAGGAGGCATATACAGCTAAACCGGGCTCGAGGCGGCAGAACGCAGAGGGTGCCTAGCCTAAGCCTCTTTAAGAGTAACTAAGCTCGAAGGGCTCTAAGGGCTCCTTCCGTAGAGGAAGCCTCGGCTCGGGCCGTTATTTTAGAATTATAACCGGATTGGGAGGCCGTTGAGCTCTTACGTTGCTTCGGCGGACTCTCCATCAAGTGACTGGGCTCAAGGGACCCCGAGAGGAGACTTCGACTTGGGCTGTGACTCATTGCGCGTTTAGCATTCCAATTCGAGGGTGCCCGAGAGGGCCGAGCCTCGGCTCTATCGGTAGCTATTATCGGATTCCGCTGTTGGTGATGTGTATTCCGCTGTATCAATGTATGGGAGTTTGTAAAGCGAACAAATCTGCTCATTTCTACATTTAAGACGAGTTTTTCTAATCTTTTTGAATTTCCTTTTGGATTTCCTTTAGTTAGGGTTTGGTTTCAATTAGTTAATTTACGTAAATTTAAAAACTTGACAACTCAATGCGAGTGAATTGTACCGTAAGAAAATCAAGTGACATAAAACATTATTTCCTAATTATTACTTGAGTTTATCAGTCTATGTTATTCTTTACAATCTTCCCTATCATCCAATAAAGGTCCCAATAAAATCGGTCAAGTCGTTTCGGAGATTACCCGGAACTTCCGCACAGACAGACAGACAAAAACTTGAAAAATGTAAATATTTTTGTTATTAGTACCGCATATACATCATGCGTATTGAGTGTGGAAATGTTGATATTACATACAGACATTTCAATTTTATTTATCTATATGTAGATATTAACTACCTAATTTTATGATTTACATGTGTCACCATTTACAGGACAAACAGTTATCTTTATTTAATATAATGAAGCTCAAAATTTTGTTAGTTTGAACGCGCTAAATATCAGCGGCATGACTTAACTATGACAGCGCAATTTAAGGAAGGGCTATTTAAAATTACACAACCACCATAAGAAGCCGAGCAAAGTTGACGGGCCGGTTGGCGTGGTTTGTAAGATACTTGCTTTTCATGCCGCAGGTCGTGGGTTCGATTTCCACCCAGGACAAACATTTGTGTGCATGAACATGTCTGTTTGTTCTGAGTCTGGGTGTAATTATCTATGTAAGTATGTATTTACAAAAGAAAAGTAGTATATGTAGTATGTCAGTTATCTGGTTGCCATAGCACAATCTCTGCTTAGTTTGGGATCAGTTGGCGGTATGTGAAAAAAAAGTAGGAATAGAACTCCAAACAAGGACAGCGATGCGATGTGACGCGGTACGTTAGTGAAAGGTCCGTCACTAAGCTAACAGTGGAGCCCGCAACATTAACTGTTGTACGAATAGGCCGGCGCGACTGGTGAAATACCACGACCTTACAGAAGACAGGTACTAAGGTATCGGCTTTATACTCTGACCTTGCGGAGGGACGTCAGCTTCCTCTGCATTTTAAACCGTATGTACCATGGGGAGAGTTCCGAAGAACTGTTTGGAACGATTCCTGCTTTTCCGAGTTTCGTCATCGGACGACACGACAGACCGCCAGGTACCATCCACACCATCTGGAGCTGGCCTCAACAGTGCGGTTCTCTCGGCATTTCGATTATAATACAAGTCTGTCGCGGTTGGTGGTGTTAAGAATTTGATGACAAATAGATACCATTAGGTCATGGATCGGCGCTGACTGAATATAATAATAATAATAAAAATACAACAATTTCAACAGTGGTAGAGCCCGCAATAACAACATCTGTTGCCCGAATGGGCCGGCTCGACCGGTGAAATACCAAGACGTCACAGAAGACAGGCGTGAAGTAGAAGTATTCTGCGTTTCGTCTGATGAGTGACGTGCCGGAGGCCTGATTGTAGTCCTCTTTCCCCTCCTACCCTTTTCTAATAAGGAAAGGATGGGAAGAGGATTTGACGGATGAGGAGGGGATGGACAGGGAATGGAATTATCCTTTTTCTGATTGTCCATGAAGGTAGGCAACGCATCTGCAACTCATTAGCTTGTTGCGGATGCTTATGGGTAGCGGTACTTATTTCCAGGGGCCGCTTGCTCGTTTGCCACTTTGTAATATAAAAAAAAAACTCAGAAATGCACAAACATACATGTAGACAGTGCCGTCGCTATATCAATATTTATGTACCTTTATGTATGCATTAGCATAAAGGACCTTAAACTATTATTATTATTTCCAATTTTATTGTAATAATCTTATACAGCAAGACAAGCAAACCTATTTATATATTCATAATTGAAATTAAACTTTCGTAATATTTTATATTTCCGTATATCAAAAAAGGGTAATCTTTTTGGAATAATATTCCCGACTGACACAGTCCAAAGTACTGGGATTATATAATTCAAAATTTTCTCAGATTTCTGTTGTTATGTAGGCGTACTAAATTACTGATACAAGATGACTAATCTAATCTAATAATCTAATCTATATGAACAATGATATCAAGCAGGGTTTAGTCCGGCAGGTGAGATCGTCAGCTTGTATTACATTCAATTAAAGTTGTTGCAATGCATATTCCATTTCAAGAAAAAAAAAATTGGAACAGAGATAAAAATTAAAATATGTTTTTAATTTGCATTTATATCTATTTTAAAGTCTATTGCAAATGATATCTAAACCAATAATATTGCGGTATAAGATATATTTATCTACATTGTATGAAGTATATAATTTTATGTATGAAAAGTGTGAGATAACTTAAGACACCAGATAATCGATAAGCACTTGCCCATAATCACCGAGCGAGTGTCACGTGCCGCACTCGGCGCGCCACTACGCTGGCCGGGAACCGCGCGGCTTCTACACATTTATATACGGTGCATTCGCCAGAGCCGCACGCCGCGCTCTACGCAGCGCAGTTGTAAACAAACAGTCGCCGCCGCGTATTTCATAAGGAGAGGCCGCACCGCGCGCCCATTCCGCCGCGAACCGTCGGCCGCCGCACACGTCGTCATGCTCGATCACGCGCGCCACTACGAGCAGAACATGTGCGAGCTCTACCTCGCGCCCCCGCCGCCCGCGCCCGAGCGCCTAGACGCCTTCCAGGTCTTCAGGAAGAGTAACTCCACTCCCTACGTGTACGGGAGCTACTACAACCACTACGATGGCTTCACCGAGCCTGACGTCGACGCCGCCGCCAACGTCTACCACAACCTGCTCAACTCCCGCGAGTACTACCGCGATGAGTGGAAATACAAGACCGTCATGGAGTGGAACGAGGACGACACTCTCTCGTGGATGGTGGATACTGCCTCACAGAGCCTCGGCTTCTGCGAGTACGACATTCCCTTCTGCAACTTCAGAATCACCGGCATGGAGCTCCGCGGCTTGAGACGCGAGGAGGTTATACAGAAGATGTCGCACCTGAACATCGACGCCTCCGTTTCGAGGAGGATAGGTGACGTAATATTCGAGAAGCTGCAGACGCGCCTCAACGAGGAAATGCTGCGTCATTCATCTGTGTTTAGATACGCGGAGGGCGACACGTACCCGAGCCAGGAGGCGGCGCAGACGGTGCTTGACCTGGACTCGCTGGACCACAAGAACAGACTGTACGGGCTGGATTACAAGCCGGCCGAGGCGGCGCTACTGCACCCGCCGTGCGACTCGAGCGACGATGACGTGTTCCGGACGTCGGACACCGCCTCGCCTGAGTACTCGTACGGCAGTGACGGCAGCAAGTCCGGCGACGAGGAGGAGAAGCGGAAACACTTCAAGCGGCCGCCCGGACGGCCCAAAGGCAGCGGACGCAAGGTGTGCAAGCGCCCGCGCAGCGTATCCGTGCCGGAGTTCCTGAGGAACCTGCTCCTGGACCCCAAGTACTGCCCATCCATCATCAAATGGGAGGATCATTCGCAGGGAAAATTCAGGTGAGTTTATTTGTTTTTACATCTAAATACATAGATGATATGTCGTGACTCTCTTGAGTCGATCACAGTACATAGTGGGTCGTGTGCGCGCGGCACGTTGCAAGCCGCTATTGTGCGTTTGTCTTATTAACAATTTAATGGCGACGTGAGGTGTACGGGTTCTGTTGAGCTCTATGTATCTATTGTCTCCGCCAGCTCGGCGCTGATGCGGCGGGAGTTTATTTTCGCGAAAAATGTAATCTTCCTTAGCTATCTTACCCAAATAGATAAATTCTAGGCATATCATTAGAGTTAACAAATTCGAGGTAAAATATGTTTAGAATATTAGCATAGGTTATACATTGACAGTAAAATTTAAATGATTTTTTAATCTGTCAACTATGTATCTACAATTAACGTCAATTAGTGTTGTGGTTGGGACGTTATCACTACAATTAGAATGGGTTCAAAATGAAGAAAATATATAACTTAAACAAAACATAACTAATGGTTAAAAGCATTCAATACATTTTTAATAATAAGTCATTTTAAATAAAGGCGAGAAATGGATGACAAAAATTTATTCATTGTTTTAAATGAGTCTCCAAAAGTCGTCAAAAATCTATGGCTTGATACGCAACAGAAAAGCGATGATATGTACGAAACACATATATTGACAATAACAAGAAGAGCTGACGTTGTCTTGGTATAAGTAATATGAGAAGCGAAAACAATGTTAAAACTATAGCCTAAGTTTATTCTTAAACCTAGGTCATTAACAGCCGCCGCGCAGGGTCACTGCAAACAATTACACTGACCAACTGCGACGTGTCGAAGTGGAAGTGGCAAAACTCGCACAATAGAAATGACAGGCAGAGATCATGGATTTCCATTGCGCGCGATCCTGGCTCTCTCGCTTCTTCTACATCCATACATCTACGCATACAAGCTCGTCGGTTACGGGTACTCCTTATATTGCCCTTCTTTAGTATGTCACTAATCTGATCGATATCAGTTCTCCTTGGGCGTCCCCTGCCAACGCTACAATTCACTTTTGCAACATGAATCCGTTTCGTTACTCTCTCTTCATTCATCCTTTCAACATGCCCGAACCACCGAAGTATACCATTCTCAATTCGAGTCCCAACGTCCACTTTTAAGCCACACTCTTCCTTTATAACATGATAGACACCTATAATAATTTATTATTATTAAAATGGTTGCGTTGTGACAATATTCAATACGCAAAATACACTTACATATATGTAGACACAATGCCAATGATATGAAATATTTACGCGGTGTATATACAACGACGATATAAAAACGAACACAGGAAGAATTGATGTGAATTTAACACCAGCTTAGTTGACTTTTAATTGAAATATATTAAAATCTTGTCTTAAATTGATTAACGAGATGCGTAAAATTGTTCAAAAGTTCGAAGTTAAAGTTAAAAATCTATTATATGCTGTGATAAACTGTCAAGTTTCTCATCGTTTGCTGCTCAAACAAACGCCTGCAGCCGACCTTGTCATTGAAAAACTTCAATCGAGCAAAAACATGTCAATGTGACATTGCAGCTGTGCCCCTACCACCGGTCTTGTAATTTAATCGCTGCAAATTACATTCTATGCTAACTTTTAACAGATTTTTTATTATTTTAATCGATTTGTATGTGTCAAAACATTGTTCAATTAAGAATAATAACATAAAAACGTCACAGTGTTGTTTGTGTGTCATAGTGTACATAGAAGTTCGTAAAAATCTCGATCGGAGTGGCGTCAACTGAAGATTTCGTTTCGCGTTTCATCAAAAAGCTTTGTTATATTGATTTGATATTGCCTTATATAGTACAAAACATAATCGTTCGATACGTCAACAAACCCACTTTGCCGACATGTTAAATTTTTCTCCGAGCGGCATTTAATAGAAGTAAGCACGTGTATGATCGCCGCCATAGCAACTGAACTCGAAGTAATAAATATAACAAGTCCTTCGACTCAAATGTCTCTTCGAGTGGTTTGGTAGGGGCTTTGATAACTAGCGTATTATACCCAACAATAATACGTGTGAACTACGCTTTGTTGTGAGCTTGAGACTGCATATTCGTAATAACTAAACGTACTTTAATCACTTTTAAGGTTGGCTTATTGTCGCGGTAAATAGAAGCGTGTTACAATCTTTTGTATTGAAATCATGTGCTTTACAAATATCACTTGATAAGAACCAAGTCCGTTCTATTCGATTACTTCGGATTTCTTATGGATATTCTTATTAACATCTAAGTAATGTTCACATTATTAAAAATTAAGTTACATCGAGGTTCCCAAGTTTAAAGTAACCAACCGCTTCTTTTCCGTTCGGGTCGAACAAATCACGTGTCCCAAAAAACGTGACTACATCACGTTTCAAATTAACTATTGTTTGTAACGAGTTATTTTTTTTACTACATCTGTGTGTCTTTATTTAATAATTAGCAAGCTAACTTTAACGGCTCCATCGTATGATAAAGACACAAGTAATTTGATAATTTATACACATAGATTGTAATAAAATATCTAATAAAAACTGTATTTATATTAATAGTGTTTTTGTTGAATTATTATTTAGGCGAATATTTTATCTAAATCAGAGTAGTTTATTTAAAAGTGGTAGCGCCAGCAACATCTGTTGAAGGAATGCGTCAGATGTGTGAGGTGCTTCTTCTTCCCATCCTTTGATGATAGGTAAAGGATGGGTAGGAGAAGAGGAATTGACGGTTGAGGGTATCGGAGGGTAATAGGAAAGGGAAAAAAGCTTGTTGCAGATGTCTATGGGTAGTGATCACTTGATGGTGAACCGGTTGCTCGTTTGCCAACTGCTTCTATGAAAAAGTGCATATTGGGCTAATGCCTTAACCGGTATACACAATTTCAAATCAATAGAATATCTGCAGGTACATAATACACCTTAAGTTCTCTTTGCATTTAAGAAATTGAATGACTATAACGTTACGTTATTGAATAACTGTAACGTTACGTTACGTTACTGGCACGAGTCGAAGGTTTCAGTTTTGAGTGTGGAATTATTGAAAACTGGGTTAGTTTGACATTATATTACAGTAAGTTGTATTTAATATTTTAAATAAGTCCATTTGAAATTTGTTTTTTTTTTATGTTATAAGATGGCAAACGAGCAAGCGGATCACCTGATGTTAAGTAAACGCTGCCCATAGACATCCGCGACAAGCAAATGTATTGCAGAGCGTTGCCTACCTTTAATGATATTTCCTTTACCCCATCCAATCCTCTTCCTTTTCCCATCCTACCCTCATGAGGAAAGGGTGGGAAGAGGAAGAGGACTGAAATTAGGCGTCCGGCACCTCACTCATCAGACAAACGCAGAGTACTTCTACTTAACGCCTGTTTTCTGTGAGGTCGTGGTATTTGACCGGTCGAGCCGGCCAATCCGTGCAACAGATGTTGTTGCGGACTCTACCACTGTTGATATAAAATAAATGATATAGTTAACATAATTTGCGTTCGAGCATACCGACAGAGCTGCACTGTAATTTGTGCTGTGTGGATAAGATCGCTATTTGTTCGCGAGTCCGTCCCTGTAGCCGGCGCGGCCATTGTCTCATCACTTCGCGCGTGCGATTTTTTATATTACCTTAACCTTGTACTAGCACTGGCCTCGCTTGATGGCTACCAGACACTTTACATTGCTAATCTACATACATTCTTAATACGTTGAATTAAGATTCATTTTTAGTTACATTCATAGCAACCGTTTTTAATTGTACTCATTTTGGGCGACGTTAACTACATGATGAATTTGTAGCGTCCTCGATGAGTTTGTTTTAGTTCTTATATGTTTGTATTAAGAGTGATTTTTGAATGATCGATTGCGTCTTAATATATGTTTTATCAATGTATTTTGTTTGAACTAACGAGTCACGAGAGTTGCGTTGCGTTCAAAATGTTCCTAGCAGTATTTCATATAACCTTTATACTTCCAATCACCTTGCACGCAAGTTTGCTCACAAGTTTTAGTTAGATTTTTTTATTTTAATTTGAATTCTAGCATTGTAACCTTTTTAGAGTTTTTTTTTAAAATTATACACATATAATTTTACTCATAATTACTTTTAATGGTTGCAACCATTTTTATTTCTATCAATTTTTCGTTTATAAGTTGACATGTAGGTTGAAAACGTGCGTGAGAAACGTAACGCTTCGGAGATAATGGACGGGCCCGACAACGGTTAAAAAATAAATTATTAATCCAAAAAAAAATAAACCGTTGCGTTTTAACATCAAAAATGGATACATGAAAAATTAAATGAAAAAAGTTCCTCGAAACTGTTTCCAATTCAAATAAGCTTGTTGCTGACGCTGTCACTGACGCATGTTGCGCATGTTGATCTCTCGAACCCATAAAAAAACTATGATTTTACCATTTATAGAATGTTCACCTACCTAGCCTCTGGATGTTGCATCCTGGTTGTTCCCAACGTTGGAGGCGCTGGAACGGTGTTATTATTCAACAGCAAATCGAGACTTCGATATTATCTACCGGAAGATAATTTTTAGTTTAGAAAAAGGAAGATGGATAGATTTTAGTGTGTGGCGATACAAAGTCAACAGCAAGTCGATGATCTTGCGTTCGCTAGACGTACCAATCTCGTTCAACGCACGTCGTCGGCACACACGAAAATATCCGTAAAAAAAACTACAACTTGGTATGTATGTATGCATTTTATTTACATCAATAAGTAATCAGAGCAGTCTATTACTGTTTGTGAATACAACTGACCTGCGCCCGCGCAACTTGCGACGGCGCAGAGCATCCGAACCGGTTTGCGTTGCCTCAGTTCCGAGAATAGATTGCACGCAAGCCCTAGGACCCGCAACTAACTAGGTAGTAACAGCATAACGCATAGGTAGCGCGCTCTAACGTAATTATTGTAAACCGCAGCCTTTGGTTAATGATCCAACCGGTATACGAAGAACAATTTTATGTTATAAAATCTATTAAGATATTATATTGCAATTGGATAAAGACATGCTATTATGTCACTTCAAAATAAGGATTCAAGACTATTTTAAAATGTTCATACCTATGTAAAAACGCACTTGTTATTAACACTCAGAAAAAACACAATGAAAACCCCAGGCGCGATAATACGAGTAGATGAAAAATGGATGGATAATGAACAAAAATGTGTTCGGTATTAATTATAGAGACCAATAAAAGTAAATGAAAATAAAAGTTAGTCGAAACCGGTACAAATTAAAAAAGCATGTTCCATGTTGCGTATATTGTTCACGGGAATGTATTAAATTTTCCCGTAACAATTATCGTGTAACGGGGCTAAAGAAGTGTTCACTTCAATAAGAGGTTAGCACTTTATTCGTATTAAAAGATTTTGAGAGAAGACTAGTACACCTGTACTTTGGTACTCAATACATTCAATATTGAGCCTTCCTACCATCTATATAAAGTTGAATTTCGCGTGCTTTATGTCAAAGTTACGTCTTTTTATAATTCGAACGTATTTGTTGGTAAACATGGAGCGGCAGAGTATTTCATGTGTAAACACGTGACCTAGAAGCCCTGAAACTAGTCTACTCCGGCCTTGTCTAGCGCCCGCGTGCCGTATGTAGCTGTCCCTTGCCGCAAGATCGTTACAACGGTATTCACGTACCTTCTGAAAGTTTACTGAACCTTCGAAATAACTCTTTAAGACAATTTTTGACATTATGTATAGAAATATAAACGTCGTACATTTTTTTTATATTTCCTAGACGCAGATGAGACCTGATGGGCTTGACTTCGGTGAAGTTGTACTGAAATACACTGTACTGTATTATCTTTCATTAGAATGTGTGTTATTTGTAATTAGTATTTTTACTATTTGCAGAAGTATCAAGTCGTTGTCCTCTGCGCTTGTAACGAGGCGTAGTTAAGCCGACACAATTCCCCTTGAGCAAGTGAGTGCACGGGGCGAGCCACCCCCACCCGTGTCCTAGTATAGATTTTTTCCCATCCGCTCCCGTGCCGAGGCTCAAGGCCGCGCGCACTTCCGCTGCCTACACGTGCCAGGTGGAAAAACTGGTAGCGAAGGACTGCCGGAGGTCAGAAAAACATTACACGTGTAGGCCTCGGTATTTTGTAGTTATCAAGTGATCGCCCTCTTAATTAGTTTCGATTTGCATGGTTATTATTCTTTATAAATTAAACGCGTGTCCTGTTGTTTTAGTTTTTTTTATACCAGAAGACAATTTATGTCATACAAAAGAGGTAGATAGAACTCGATCAGTTCACATAATGTCGTCGGTTCGAGTGTGCCATGCAATTATTATTATTTATTAATTATTATTAGTATTATTTTTAGAAATTAATAACATTATTGGTATTGTCTTTAAACATTACTAAGCCTATATTTAATTTTTGTTACAAAAACAATAAGTAAATAATATTAAGCAAGTGAATAAGGAAATTTAGAAAAAAATGTATGCGTTAATTGTAATGTTTAAAGTAGTTACAACGAAACAATGTAGGCTTACAATTCTCCTCACGACAACCACGAAGAAAAAACATTACTTCAAAGCGCAATTCGCCAAACATAAACTGTTTAAAAGTGTCACACAAAAACGCCCTCAGTAATCCCTCGACAAAAGAAAACCGACGTAAAACTCCAGCGTCGTGAGTTGCGAACGAAAATAAACGGCGTGGAGCGCCGCCGTCGCCATGGCAACGCTCCCGGGAAGCCTCCAGTCACGTGTCGCGGGAGCTTGTTTCCGGTTTCCGCGTTTTTCTTTTTTCTCTCGCTCGGCGCGCATTTTTCCCCAGTCACCCGCAGGGGGTGGGGGCTACGCCCGCGCACCCCGCACGCGCCTACTCACAGCTCGTGTACGCGACTTAATTGCGTCTGTGAGAGTGTGGTCCCGAGAAATTAGAGCAAGGTTAGATCGCAACAGAGACTACGAATAAAAATCTATTGTTTAATAACTCGAGTTATGACTTATATTAGTCAAATTTTCTTTTTTACGTCCGATTGTAGCAAGTCTTGCATCATGATCAAGATCAGGCTTTTAACTAATGTTATCGTCCCTTGGAATTTTATCTAATTTTGACTACTAGTTATTTGTTAGGACTCTATTAAGAAAATATAACAGATGGTATATTTTATAAATCCAGTGAAGTCTATTAAATTAGTCCAAAATTATTCTGTCAAATTAATTAAACTAAGTCGGAGTTATTCGAGCGATAACTTCAAATGTGTCCTCGGCAACAATACGCTTGTTTACGGCGCACAACGCCACGCGCACCAATTAGTGTGTTTGTTTATTTACATGTGTATATATAACACTATTAAGTTGTATTAATTAGCACATCTTCCAGTATGACCGCTCTCGGATAGTACCATCCGGTTAATAATTAATCCATGGAACTGTTTTAGTTTAATAATGTACAAATTATGAGGCAGTGCTTTTAATTGTTTTATTTTCAATTCTTATTCCATAGTGGACTCATTAGATTGGTTGAAACGTTTGAAATGTAGCTGTATATTGAGGGGCTTTCTTATTTTCCCTTTTTAGTTAGTATCTATTCTTCTGAATTTGTTTATGTCACAAAGTATGTCGAATATTATTATTATATTATTAAATAGATATATGGATTGATGAGTAAATACGCATGGACAATATTTTAGTTTTTTTTTAATAAAACTCAAAAGTAAATTGTTAAGTTACATTAATTCCTCTTTGGGTCATGTCTTAATAGTTTTTGGTTCATGCGATCGTGTTCTCTCTGTCTCGCCAGCTTACTCTGTGCCGGGCTTGCATCAAAGTCCCTGTAACATTTCTTTTTGCGAAAATCTATTTATAACTAGGGCAGGCCGGCGCGGGGCGATGCGGGCCGGCGCGCGTTTGTGTACCTTATGTTGTAAGGAGCAAGGTCTTTTTTTATTTATCACATCGAGCTTTGTGCGACCGGCTATATATATGCACATATATATTTTTTTCTCATAGTAGCTCTATTTTATTGATTAGTAGGTGCCCCGGCTTCCGGGTGGCGAGATCGCCTTTTGTGCGAATTTTCTTAAGTTTCCTTTGTTTACCCAATTCCTTCGTTTATTTCGTGCGCTAAATACACATGAATACTGAGTAGGTAATAGAATTTTATAACATCTCATTGGCTTACAGAAGGAGCATAGAATTCATTATGGCCGTTCTCACTATATCTGACGGGCTGGTTTTGTACTTGCTTTTCACGTTGCAGGTCTTCCGTTCGATTCCCACCCGGGACAGACATTTGTGTGCATGAACATGTCTGTTTGTCCCGAGTCTGTAACTAATTGTAACTGTAATTTGTACCATTTTATCTGCTGACGCTACCATAGAACTGGTCAAAAATAAATAATAAACAAAGTATTTATCAATATTTATTGTAATTAACCAAGAACAATAAATGTACAACTAGAAAAAGCGATCTTGGTCGTCGTCTAATGTTTCCGATTGATTTTAATTGAGGTTAACTGAAGTGTCAGTTAAAATTAATCAATTTAACTGAACCAAAGTTTTAATTACAATAGAAACATTGTTGAAAGTTGCACATTTTCCCCGACAAGAGATATTTCTCTTACGTTACGTTGCGTATGTTCGAGATGGGGGGGGGGGGGATAACACAATACACGTTAAACGATAAACCTTATATATGTACATATTTCACAGAAACAGTTTTGCAAGTGATCACATGTACGATTACATTGTTATTTACATGAAAAATAAACAATTACTTTGCGATGTGGCATTTGGGTAAAACCCGAAGCGTACGTAAAATGACATAAAACAAAATTGGTCAAGTGTATAGGTAATCCTAAGTATATATTTTTAATGCTTTATTACAGACCTCAATATTCAAATACGAAAGCAGGGCAATAGATACACACTTGCGAGGACATTGTTGGTCACAACTAAAGAAGGGACTAAAAGGAGTTGACTAGTATAGGGCAGCTATTGTTGTTAATAGTTTTATTTTTCCTGTTAATACACAATACACATTACACCATTTAATCCAAGCCTAAACTCCTTCGGGAGCATTTGTGTTGTTGACTCAACAGGCAATATAACAAGTTTCAATAATATATAATATACACGTGTCAAATGTTTGGTCAAACTTGTGTTACCAAATGTTTGTAAGCCACTTCGTGTGAAGTAAAGTCTTACTACCATCGTTACCTTGAAACTCATCACGTGACTCCGTCTCGTCCATACGCGTGCAGAAGGATGCCGTTAAATCATTAATCGACCTCGAAATTTATACTTCTGTGTTGATGTGTATACGGCGGATAATTAAAATTGGATAAAATGTAAACCCACACTAGAACGCACTGGGCTTAGTGCAGTCCAGTTCACTGGATTGGTGGTTTATTTTTGAATCCAGCACTAAACTAAACGTCTAGATTAATGTAGGCGTTATAACAAGTCCCCTCCACTCCACTCCAGCGCTTATAAAATTAGATATTGCTTAGCACAGAGTACACGACTCAGCGCTCAGAGTATTTATACAGCTCTCCCAACTCAATGAAGTGACTGTGTTTGTAAAGCTTTACCGCCTAAACGACTCAACCGATCATTATGAAATCTCGCATAGATATTGTCACGGGTACAGAAAAATACATAGGTACTATTGTCCATAAAATTCCAAGTTATTAAATGGTAAATGCAGCCAAACCAAGGCGTTCACTTGAGTGCCTAGACAGAAACCATTACCCTCAAAATTCTGAAATAATATTTCATCTGAATTTGATTCAATATGACAATAAGCCTGAGCCAACAACAGTGTACATGGACGCAATTTGCATCAGAGTCGCTAGATGTCGTCTGTGATCTGTACATCTCTGAGATTTCATTCCGGATTATTGTTAACTGATGCCATAAAATGTTCAGAGACGATATCGTACTTAAGATTACAGATGTTATCACAGGTCACATTTATATATAGGATACGCTGACTGTCATAGCATCTCATTACAATGACTTTGTTCCGGAGGTAATGTCACCCTTATATTGTCAACCAGTCGCAAATGAGAACTTTTATAAACGCAGAGATAAAATGGCCACTTACATGTTGACCAGATATACTTTAATGTGTATTAAGACATAATATCGAATTGAGCTAATCAATTGTCCCCTTGTCATAATTATTTTATATAAGATATAAAAAAGGAACCAATCTCGAAGTGTCAGTCCATAAACAATTTAATTAATAATAATATCCTAGGACATATTTACACACGGCCATCTGATCCCAAACTAAGCAGAGCTTGTTGGCAACCAACTGATATACTACGTATACTACTTTTCTTTTGTAAATACATACTTAAATAGATAAATTGCACCCAGACTCAGGACAAACAGACATGTTCATGCCCACAAATGTCTGTCCTGGGTGGGAATCAAACCCACGACCTGCGACGTGAAAAGCTATCTTACAAACCACGCCAACCGGCCCGTCAAATTCACATTCGAGTTTTTAATGCCAACTTTAAAATTTATAACGCAGTAGTTTTTCAGTAAAATATGTGTCTGAAATGAGTAAAGGTTTTTTTAGCAACCTTGCACCAGCGAAAGGCAGAACTCAGTCATTCAGCTGCGGGTTAAAAAAAATCGTAAGGTCACAAACAGAAACAAAAAATCATCACATGAAACGTGTCAGTTGTACACAGCGTTCTGTTCGTGATAATTCACTTTGAAGGATTTAGTCATTCGGTTTAATTGGAACAGAACCTATACCGGAGAGCGTAACGACAAGAAATTCTGTGAGAATTTGCGTGGCGGGATTCCCCGCGGCCATACACACACGCGTCGTCCGAATGCCGCGCGTCACCAATGTCGCAGACACACTCGACATTCAGAAGTTTACTATAGCGACTAATAATTTTACAATACTGTAATGTGTAACAGAAAGTAACCACCACTTACACAATGTGTCCACTACATACTTTCTATTATTTTGAAATTACTTATAAGGTAAACAATATTGAGTTATCAATGTATGTATGCATGCACATAATCTTGCATTAAGTTTGCATGAGTTACTAAAATTTATTGATAATTTTAATCTTTTGTTTTCACAGATTACGTAATTACGTTTCATTAAATTTGGGATCATGTCTATCGTCTGATAACACCTTACACACTACACACACTAGCGATATTGGTTAGTTTTAATATCAGTGTGTCTTAGTTAACCTCCGCCTTCGATGACGTTAAATTTAAATCCACAGAAACGGGTATTTATACTCGTGTTATTATTTTATTAGACGCGTGACATTTGAATTGTGTGCGAAAAATACATTTCAACGTTACGCAACGCCACACCTTCGCGACGCTTCAATAACCAGTCCGAGATCGACTGAGTTTTGTAATGACTGTTTCCAAAGATATCCGCGACATAGCGCGCTTAGAATGACGTACGTATTAACGTACGAGCGGTGTTCACACTGCACAGCTGTTGTGAGTATTTTTTTAGTAAATATTACAACCATTATCTGACATGTAGTTTGGTATCAAAACTAGTTAACTGTGAGTCAGTTCGCTATGGTTGGCCTCAGTGATCCATCAGCGCACGGATCTGGGAATTAAAAACATTTGTGGTACGATATTTTTATGTATAACATTGTATTAATAATTATTCACATTGTATTATTATTATCTTATAAGGTTCAACAGATCAGATGAACGTAAGAATATGTGTGACGGTTCTAATAAATTCAATTGAAAGGTACGAGTAAACTGTCCCCGAAGAAGTCATAAAATCCCTACTAATAATAATTATAAATGTGAATGTAAGTTTGTTTGTTACGCTTTCACGCGAAAACTACTCAACCGATCATCATGAAACATTGTACACATATTATTAGAAGTAACATAGGAAAATTTTAATGAAAAAAAAATTATCAAAAAATCTAGCTACTTCAACGCCAGTAATGTCGATGGTCACGTCAATATCCAATCCAATTGACTATAGTTTCAGCTGTTTGTCATTTTTCTATATTTATTGTTATTTTTTTTTTGTCATAAGTATAATATAAAGTTGCATCGAAATATATTTTTAAAGTGGACGCTAACCGTGGGTTTTCACTGCCGAAAACCTCCACATAACATATTGTCATTTCAGTCTTTTCAAAGAGAAAGATAGAGAGAAGCGTTGTATCGCGAAAGGAAGCGTGCGTAGTGCGTTGGTGTTAATTGTAGTTTTGTGCCAACACTGTATCACAGCTTTAGATATATCAAGATATAAATTATACAGTTTATTGCAATTAAACTACGGACGAGCGTGCGAGAGGGACGGAATGAGGATAACATGAAAATAAATGATAAATGAAAGACACTGTACACGGTAAAATCAACCGTGTGCTGAGGGTGCAAGGCTCAAAGCTGCTTGCAAACTATTCCCATGTTTGTAGTGTCCAGTATTGTAGGCGGTACTTAGAAAAGCGTATGCGACTTTCTATCGATTTTTCTTTTTTGTTATTGGATTGTTTTAATTCACGCCTACCCCGTTTGGCTTGAACGGACGGCGGTTCAGTGAGGCTTTGCGAAAGTCGAAAGGTTGGTTGTTGCGTGAGGTTGGTGTGACCAACATTGTGGTAGTTTGTGAAACTAGAAAGGATGGTCGGTGACTAAGATGCATGACGATTTGATATTACGAAAGTTATATAAAATCGAGTTTATAAAGTAGTTTCGTCAATGGACTTTTGGGCAGCTTTTGCTTGGTGACAAACTATCATTGGTTACTAATTCGTGGGTTGACTAAACACCTGATAATTACAAATTACATACAATCTTAATATTAAATTAGAAGCTCTGCTTAGTTTGATAGTACTTGCTCGTTTGGTACTCACATTATTGTAGTAAGGGTATTTTTCTCACACTACATCATACATTCAAGATAATCAATTTATAAAACTTGTAATTCACCTCCGTTGGTTATCCGTAATATATGTTAAAGCCCCCAAGTATGAAGTTTGGATTACGCTTTTTTTATTTTAGTTGTAGTTACGTAACAGTGAAGACGGAATTTGGATGTTCTTCATTGAGTTCTGTCTACGCTGGAATCCCAACTACATGCGTTAGGTCCACATCGGGCTTCGGCTTAATGAAACACAGACCTTGGAAACACTGAAGTCGAATTACTTTAACAAGGTCTTGACCAGACGTTGTATTTGAAAGCAACTTGAATCCAAATTTCATACTAAGAGTTCGTTTCAATCTGTATTAATGACATAAAAAGAGAAACATTCAGATTTTGTAAAATCGAACCAATGGCGTCTCTAGCCCATGTGTCGCCCGTGTGCAATCATCACCTAGCGCCATCTAGTAAGAGCACATTCATTGAAAGTGCCGAGACCAGCGCCACTAACAACCAGCAGTGTTGCAACGCACACCCTGCACTATCGGTAAAGACGCCTCTGTCGTCGACTCTTCATACGTGAAGATTAATAAAAGTCAGAGTAGTTTTTAAATACAAGTTCCGACAAGACCTACCGCAGCAAAAACTGTACATAATAACGAACTCGCCGTCCGTTTTTGGTGACCGCTTTAGTAGTGGGAATTTCGACTTCGAATGAATCAGGAGAAAGACCCGCCAGTAAGAAACTAAGGATGAATTGAAAGTTTGTGTGTCAAACAAACTATTAACAAGGAAAATGTACCCTGCAGGATCATATCGATTGGCCATTTGCTAAGTATATACGTGGTGAATAAAGCCAATGTGCTTCAATATTGATAATTAAATGCTGAATTGTGAATTATAAAATTTGCACATAGTTGTTACACCACGACCTTAGAACTGACAATATAATTATAAAACGTTTACTAGGTCTGTGCTGGGTACATAAATATGTAAAACAAAAATGTATTTTTTTTTCAGACAATTATTACCAATAGAGATAGGAAGAGGCGGGGTCTAAAGCTCGTGACCAAGTGAGCTGAAGGCTGTTGGGTGTACGCGGTGGCCTCCCTCACTTCAATACCTATGACGAGCAACGGTTTATCTCTAAAAAAAT
This sequence comes from Papilio elwesi, assembly GCA_029849275.1. NCBI lineage: Eukaryota > Metazoa > Arthropoda > Insecta > Lepidoptera > Papilionidae > Papilio > Papilio elwesi. The sequence continues at coordinate 362,945 of CM056696.1, forward strand.
TCAAAACAAAAACAACTTTAACAAATTATGCAGTTTGGTTCAGTTTTGTTTGACAGCTGTGAGAATCAAACAAGCTTAATATTTCGTGTGCGAAAACAGCCGCTTACAATTAATTATACATAAATATTCATAAAGGATTTCACAAATGAAATAAACGTCAGCCTTTTTGCCATTGTAATAACCTCATTCGGTTTAAATGACACAGTACCATATCAAATTATATCGGTACATTTAAGAAAGTCATAGAAAAAAGACTTGTACACACGTCTAACTTAACTTAACTAACTTGGTTTTGAATATACTGAGTAAGTACCCAGTTCTCTTAGCCTTTTAAGAGACTTTAAGAGACTGCATCATTACAGGTACAGTGGCCGTCCTTCTCGGTGTTCCATTTACAGAAAAATTGCCTCGTTCCTTGCAACGAGACAAAGTCCTTCCCGTCTTACAAATAACTAATTAGGTAGCAGTGAGTTGTGAAAACGACGGGATATTAGTAAAAAAACAATAAGTCGTGTCTGTCCCTACGTGTTGTACTGTCGTTGATTTCCGTTCTTAAGTTCCTACGGTTTTAAGATCATTAATGTTGAATACTGTATTGTTGCACAATACTGAGATAATGTTTCTATCGTACAAACCCATCCAAAAGCGGCACCCTATTGGTTATTGTCTCCTCGACATCACCTAAAGGCATATGAAATGTCCAAACGATTGTCGCATAGGTTTGAATACCGCCAATGTAGGCGACTGTACTAGGCGGCAGAACTTTCAGGGCTGTGGTCTAACCTCGTAAGGTCCGGGGTGTGGGGCGTCGAATCTTCGTATGACAACAAATAAAAAAGCACAATAACATAGGATTTAATTATTGAATAATCTTGCGTAGTTTGTCCCAAAGTCAGACGATTCTGACGCATTTAGTGTTATTTTTCTAATATGTAAAGGTCGCTTATGTTACAGGATGGCGAATATTTTGTCCGATGACGTCTACATGATTAGTTTTAAATATATCTGCCGTATTGACGATACGAGAACCTGTCGGACGGGCTGTTCTGACGCAGGTTTGCTACACTATTAAATTGGTTCCAATTTCGATTTGGACACGTGCTGTCTCGTTTTTGCACGTGTAGATTACATGAGAGGTTTCGTTTAAATGGTGGTTTGGCTTACACGTGAATCTTGTTTGTATTTATATCTTAATTATATGATCATGTATTTTTTAAATATTTATGTCTGGTTTGGTTTAGCGTCATCCGAGTATGTTATTATATTATGAAGCGCCAATAGCCTGATGGTTAACGATCCGGACTGCAGGAAATAAGTTCGTAGGTATGAAATCACAATTCGAGTATTATCACCGTGTTTCCATAATTTACTAATATTTATGAAAAAAATCTAGATCTAACTAACTGAGAGAGATAGAGAAAGAGAGAGAGAGATGATTTGAAGCACTAAAAGTAACATTTTTAGTTAGATACGTATTGTTCGATCTAATATACAAATAATCACACTTTGTAATTTCATTAAGTCCAATTTACACTGGCCCAAAGCAATGTCGCTTCAAGTTTAAAAATATTTGTGCAAAATTAACCCTCATAGATAATATTCGTTCGCCTACAGCTATAGAATACTAGTGACCCGCTCCGGCTTTGCCCGGGTACCACTCATTATGTTGATCCAATCGCTACCAAACACAGGAATGTGTCAATCTGGACAATCTCCGTAAATTTCATCGAAATCGGTCCAGCCGTTTCGGAGTATATAGGGAACATACATACTTAGCCTTATATATTTTTTTTTTCATAAAAAGTATCCTATGTTACTTCTAATAACTCCAAGAATATGTGTACAAAGTTTCACGATGATCGGTTGAGTAGTTTTCGCGTGAAAGTGTAACAAACAAACTTACATTCACATTACATACACATCACATACACGGATCTGGATGAAATTTGGAACAGAGATAGATTATAATCTGGAATAGCACATAGGCTATTTTTTATCCCGGATAAATGTACAGTTCCCGTGGGATACGTTTTGTTTTTTACGGGGCCATATCTACATATATAAAAGATGACGTTCCGTATATTTTCCGAAACGGCTACCCGGGCGAAGCCGGGGCGGATCATTAGTAAATATATAAATAAATAAATATCTCTAATTTCGTTTTGTATTTTATTCTTTTACAATTCTAAATTTTTACTAAAAATAAAAGTCTAACTAAATAACAACCTAACAACTAAATACTATTTCATACAAAGGACGAATAATTTTTTAGTGCGAGAGCTGTGCTCGGTTATTTTTATTTAATCTGTACAAAGACGTAAGAGGAGTCTAAATGGTTATTGATGTGAAAACAGTCGTACTTATGTATATATGTATGTATGTATGTATGTATGTATGTATTTATGTATTTGTTACCTCGTTCGCAATGTCTGTGACAATGTAAGAAAAATAAATTATCGGTCGCCCTTACGTTACCTTAACAGTGTAAAATTATAAAGTTACAAATGACCCACAATTGAGGTCCTCTCATTTTTTAAATTCCTCCAATGTCAAAACACCTACAGACAACCTCCATATCGTCTTGTTATTTTTTGGCGCCAATAAAGACGTACAAAAGGTGAAAAAGGTTAAAAAGCGAGTCAGGTTAATCCGCGCGCAAATCTTGACGACCCGAGGTTAAGTGTTGTTGAAGGGTATTTTAGTGACAATAAAGAAATCAATGTACTTAATGTGATAACGCAACGCACGTAGGGGGTCAAGGGTCTCCTCCTATTTTGGATTTCGGAACAAATTTAAAAACTGGCACGATGCCTCTTTGCATGTGAAATTCGCGTTGACCCCAAAATAAGATTTGTTGACACTCCGAGTTACTTGCCTTATATAGCCTTCGAAAATATGTGTACAAGGATTAGTCACACAACGTAACAAAGTTATATTTTTTTATTGTTTTTTTTATTTATATTATTTATTTAAATGAATAAAGAAAACGTTGTATAAAAATGAAATGTAAGGCGACGGACGGACTATACTTTTAAAATCCTAACTTAATATTTTAAATACAAATGTGATTTGTTTGTTACGCTTTCACGTGTAAACTACTGAATCGGTCATGCAATGTACGCATATGCGGACATTTACAACTATTATAAGGCATTAGAAAAAACAACTTTTTGTGTTTTTAATTATCATGTTATCACATTACCATGGCGACCAAGATGGTGCATCCGTATCCCAAAGCGATGCCACCTTAAGTCGCCGATTATCAAATTCATTGACAAAAGTTCCAACGAGTAAAATAAGAAAGGAAGCCACGGGCAACAGCTAGTATCTACGATAAAACTATAACAAACATTAAAGGTAACAAATAATTAAGAGTTCATTTCTGTTAAAGTGTTTTGATATTTAATGCACGTGTATTGTCCAAATATACATAAGCCATTATACACACTGCTTACTACTCGAGATAAGGTGCTATGAGACCAGGTGTGTTAATGTCTTTTAAATGAATTAAAATCTTACTTCGGAAGCTTCATTCTCTGACAAGAATATTTATTTTATTTATTTTATTTTCTTCTAAGACAATAATAGCATATGATATCGCTCATCGCATATCATTTGCTTGTCTATTAAATATACGGCAGGCTGCAAGGAATTCTACAGTCATCGCTGTAAAAGGTAAAAGATCCGTAATTTCCAAATAAGCCAATTCAATTCTACATTCATACATGTTGGCTAAGAGACGGGCGACTTGGCTGAGGCTTGTGGCGGGTGATTTACTGGCGAACGCTGGGCGCACGTCAACGGACTGCAGGCTCAACCTAATTCTAAGCCTGTTTTCGCGTTCTCACATTGGTTGCTAGGATTGATATTTTACTTTTCGCTTGAGCTTGGTTTTTCGACGATCTTAAGAAGTAATAAGGAAGGTGTCTTTGGAAGGAAGGTTGGAACAGAGTTCCTTACGCTATGTTTTTTGTGTTCGTGTTAAGTAAATAGGGTTTAAACTTTAAAATAAATGTATATTGTTGTGAATGAAGGCAAGCTGAATCGATTAAAAGTTTTAGTTTACTAATCGGGATGTGATATCGGTTCTTGGTGACTTACATTGTTACACTTTTTTTGGGTCTAGCCCGCAAACAAACACCGTACAATAAAGAACTCTGTTATAATAAAATGTTATTCTACAGTGATCTAGTTTGCCTTCGCGGCAGAATGGCGTTTCTATAGTGTCATATAGTGACGTATATCTAATATTGTTTTCTTGTGTCAGGTGCTACGTCACGACAAATGACCATTTATACCTTGCGCTATCATGAGAGTCGAGTGTATGTACATTAAACAAAAACACATCGGTGACTCCCGTTCGACATACGCCATTTAAAGATATGTTGAACACGGAGGCCTTATTCTGGTTCTTTACCTTCGTATATTTTTCTTATTAGGAAAGGATGGGAAGGGGAAGAGGAAATAAAAGGGGAGTGGTTGGATTTGGTCCTTTTATTGCTTATCCCTTCCAATTCCCATTAGAGGCAACGTATCCGCTTAGCTCAACTCGTCAGCTTGTTGTTCAGGTATATTAAAAAAATATATAAATATTATTTAAGTTCTTATTATTATGTCTTATGTTAAGTAATGATTCTTGTATCTACATACAAGTAACTAACTTTATGTAAGTTTGTCGATCAGCATAGGACATATCTCAAACATCGTACAGTCTGATGGTCACCCTACGGCGGTTTGTTTACGTCTGCAAGCTTCTCGAAATACCTGGAAAGCATTAATACGCGCCTTGAATTCGTAAAAAACAATTTTGATATTTGATCCGTTGTTTATGGAATTCACATCTTAATGCTCATGTAATAAGGTATAATTTTTGTTGACATGCAGGTCGAATGTAGCGGTATGCAATCGAGTGCCAATTCGGGACAAAAATACAGGAAACCGGACTTGAATGATGTGTTGTTTATTTTGGAGGTAACCGCAGCGGCGACTGTTTTAACATATCGCGCAGTCGTGGAACTGGAATCGAGTTGTTTTTTTAAAATTTACCACTGGTACAGTCAACGTCGGGACTGTCGTTAAACTAATTCTAGTTCTCGCCCCCTTCCCCCATTTTATTATAAGGAAAGGATGGAAATGGGAAGAAAACTTGACGGTAGGATGAATTGGAATTGGAACTATTTTCTGTATGTCCTCTGTCTCAAGGTGGGCAATGCATCCGAAACTCATTAGTTAGTTCCAGATGTCTATGGGTTGCGATTACTTGACATCGGGTGTACCGCTTGCTCGTGTGCCACCTAGTACTATAAAAAAATACCATTGTAATATCAATTTACCGTATGGAGTTTTTCCTTTGATATTTATATAATGTAGTATTCCTAACAGTCCTCGGGCCACCGGGTGCTACTAATTATGTTTATCCGATCGCTACCAAACACAGGAACACCCGCTGTGCCAATCTGGACAATCCAAATCCGTTTCGGAGCTTATAGGTGTATAGGAAACATACATACTTCGATTTTTATATAAAAAAAAGTTTTTCATAAAAAGTATCCTATGTTACTTCTAATACCTCAAAGAATATGTGTACAAAGTTTCATGATGATCGGTTGAGTAGTTTTCGCGTGACAGCTTAACAACATTCACATTTATAAAATTAGTGGGGATTTCAGCGTCACAAAGTGCACTATACAAACCATTAAAAAAGGCCTTTATAAGAATCGCTTATGTGTGGTTAGCACAGTATGCCCGTAGTCAATGCTGTGTCGGTTTTAGCTTAAACTTTTGTTGCTTGACACCATATACAAACTGTAGTTTTAAGTATGCTCTAAGTATCCGATGTGCAATGGTTGCTTAGAGCGGATTGGAAGTTAAGATTATATCAAGTGTATAAAATTTCGAAATCAAACGAAAACCCGTTCAGATTAATGTCTAGACAGTCGAGACGGGGGACATCGGGGGGTGAAAGTCGATGCACGATGTTCGATGTCGTCATCTGATAACCGACTTTAACGTAATATTAGTAAAAAAAATATACCGATAAGTGTGTTATCTAACAGTAGGTTTCGCGGAAGTGGCGGACAAAAGTTAGCCAATCAGCTAGGGCTGGCGCTTTGCGACTGTATTGTATGGTGACAAACTTTACTTTATGGTGCATACCCTAGGAATTTTCGTTCGTGCGTTTCTTTATGGGATGCGTGCCAAACAGAAGGTACGATGTGACGTATCACATACTAGACAGATTTATTATCTTTAACAGATCATGACAACTTATTTTAGTGGCTGTCTATTGTAAGCCGCTAACCTCTCAAACCTTCTAAAAAAGAACAATGCACCGATTACTCCCTACTATTATAAATGTGAATGTAAGTTTGTTTGTTTCGCTTTCAGGCGAAAACTACTCAACCGATCAACATGAAACTTTGTACACATATTCTTGGAGGTATTAGAAGTAACATAGGATACTTTTATGAAAAAAAAGGTATATAAAAAGCGAATTATGTATGTTCCCTATAGACTCCAAAACGGCTGGACCGATTTCGATGAAATTTACGTGGATTGTCGAAATTCGCACATTCCTGTGTTTGTTCGCGATCAGATCAACATAAGTAGTGGTACCCGGGCGGGTCACTTGTGTAGTATAAAGTTCAAATAGATAAATCGGCATAACATATAGCGTCCAACACGTCAGAAATAAGAATCGAGTCACGTCATTATGAGTCGGGAATGTGACCCGAGTGTGCCAGCACCGCAGCCCTCACGGTAGTAGATTGATAAATAAATATTATTCCTATCTGCAGCTGATAAGTATTTGAATTTCATTGTAATTTGTTCGCTCGACTTCCGCAGTAACCACAGACTGTAAATATAGTAGATATGACATAGAATAATGTTAACCTTGGGCCAGAGGCAGATGTTGACGACTTGGGACTCACACACATTCTGACAGGCCGGTTAGCGTGGTTTATAAGATACTTGTTGTTCACGCCGCAAGGCGTGGGTTCGATTCCCACCCAGGACAGACTTGTGTGCGCTGTTTGTCCTGAGTCTGGGTGTAATTATCTATTTATGTATGTATTTACAAAAGAAAAGTAGTATATGTAGTATATCAGTTGGTTGCCATAGCACAAGCTTTGCTTAGTTTGGTATCAGATGGCCGTGTGTGAATATGTCTTGTATACTAAAGCGATCTTTCTGTTGGAATCTTACATCAATCAGTTTCTTAACCTACGACCTGAGAGCGAGATTAAATTTACATAATTATATTTAAATACGAATTCTCTAATCACTGCTCGGTACTTCCCCTTTTCTAAAACAAATGAATGTATATGAATTGAATTCTATTCCCTTGTGTTTTAGTAGTGTTGTGTTCCTAAAGCTTTAGCCGAACTTAACTAAACTGAAGGAACAAGGAAGGGCCAAGCCAAGTGCATAAAACCTTTGCGAACAAACGACGCCCCGCATTCTGCCTTAACCGTCTATTACTTTGAGAAAATGGAGTGTGAGTAAGAAATTGTAATAGCTGGTTTAAATAAGGGCGTTTGCACACGCAGGTTACGCGCGTCCTCGTCGTCACAACGCGTCATCCGAGCGCACAGAAAACGTGTTCAAAGGCCCTTACTGTTGCAAATGGAGTTCGCTCTAAGTACGGTTTATTTTAAACCGTCTCATTGACTAAGGATTGACAGTTTTTTTATTTCTGATAGATACAGTAACCAAGAAATCCGTTTGAAAAAATCCTAATAAATGAGAAATACGTAGAAATAATGTCTTTTATAAGAGTTTAAAAAACAACAGTGGTAGAGCCCGCAACAACATCTGTTGCACGTGACCGGCTCGACCGGTGACATACCACGACCTCTCAGAAGACAGGCGTGAAGTAGAAGTACTCTGCGTTTCGTCTGATGAGTGAGGTGCCGGAGGCCTAATTCTGGTCCTCCTTATCTTCCCATCCTTTGATAATAAGGAAAGGATGGGAAGGGGAAGAGGACTTGACGGCGGAGAGGGTGAAAAGGAAAGGGATATAACCATTTTCATTTTATCCCTTCCTCTGTCCATTAAAGGTAGGCAACGTGTCTGCAACTTTTGTTGCGGATGCTTATGGGTAGCGATCACTTGATATCAGGTGAACCAAGTCTTCTATAAAAAAGACAATCACCGATATTCGTGTGCTCCTAAGTAACAAATAAATTGTATTACATCAGAAAAAATACAGGGGAAAACCGTACGTACATGTGTGACAAATTCATAAACATGTTTATATTCCGTTATGCTTCCCGACAAAGAATGTTATATACAATTGTGCATCAGATAAGTAGACAAATATTTGTACTGCGGGATTTGGCGGGGAAATTATGTGGCGTGTTTTTTATATGTGTTGACCACGCTGACAGCTGTACTTAAATATGACACCGTGACCTTGTTCTATAGTTACCATGTAAGCTTGAAGAACTAGAAATAAAAATTGATTGTTGAGGAGAGGTGGTCAATATAGTAAGAGGTGGCAAGCCTCAGAGGAGGTGATAGACAGGAAAAAAATGTCTCCCTTCTCTGTCCAGTCCTCTTCCCCTTCCCATCCTATCTTTGGAGGATTGAAATATCTAAAAAATTAAAGTACGTTACAAATGTATTGATAATTTTAATTAATTTATTACCTAGGTGATAATAGAATAAAAAACTAACAAGTTTGATAAAAAAATCTTTAAAAAGTCTATATACAAATCTACAGTCTAAAAAAATATCCCCCTAAAATAAAAAATAATCGGGAGTTAACTTTGTTGAAACGCAACGCAATGAGTGTAATGCACCTCTTAAGTGTTAACAAAAGAATATTTGTCCACAAACAATGTACACTGTTACTTAACAAGACCTCAAAAAACATTAAAAACTCGAAACCGTTGTCACAGTTTCCGCGGGGGGAATGCAACGCGAAAGGAGGGGAGGAGATCGAACCTCAAAAGCAACAGGTTTATGTGCGAATGGTTAAGGTGAGGTGGTCGCATTGACTCACCCGCGAGGGACAAGTCATAACTTAGCCGTGTTATTACTTGTAACCGTAAACTACATGTCTTTACACTAAACACGTACCTTTACATTAAATTCACAGATGTATGTATGTTTGTTACTCTCCAACGACACAGAAACTCGACCGATCATAATATTTCGCACACACATTTTTTCACATTTCACATTTGAATTGAAAAAGCCTTGAATGAAATGAAAACGAGAGCGAAGTCGCCCCTAACATGTTCCTCATTGTATCTCCTCACGAGGTGTTTTCAAAATGCTATGAATGAAATTTGTACTCTTAAAAATGATTACCAGCGAAATGTACGTAGGGGTTTTATCAAGTTTTATTTTAATAGTCCTATGTATTGTTTAGTGTTTGCAAAACAGACTTGTTTAAAAAAATCCTCTTGTTAACGACACGTACGTGTGCAGAATCACGTAGAGTTACTGAGATCTATTGGAATCACTTCTACAGAAAATTTGTTTGTTACACTTAACGGTGGAAATTTCTGTTTTATTACGTACTAGTGATCCGCCCTGGCTTCGCCCGGGTAGCCGTTTCGGCATCTATACGGTAAATTGTCTTTTATATATGTAGATATGCACCCGTAAAAAAAACGTATCCCACGGGAACCGTACATTTATCCGGGATAAAAAATAGCCTATGTGCTACTCCAGATTATAATCTATCCCTGTACCAAAACTAATCCTGATCCGTTCTGCCGTTTTTGAGTGAAAGAGTAACAAACATCCACACATATAAACATTCGCATTTATAATATTATGGCGTTGAAATAGCTCGATTTTTAGATTAAAAAAAAATTTTTTTTCGTATTTTTTTTTCATAAAAATTATCCTATGTTATTTCTAAGACCTCCAACAATATGTGTACAAAGTTTCATGATGATCGGTTGAGTAGTTTTCGCGTGAAAGCGTAACAAACAAACTTATATTAACATTTATAATATTAGTAGGGATTACTGCAAAACAATTGGGCGGTAGTTGTTGCATGAATATTATTTTAAGATCTAAGATTCTAGAGAGTTACTACGTAGTTAAAAATACAAGAATAATTATGATAACAAATCAACTGGCATTTCAATATTTAATAGTGGGGCATATTTGAAAGGATAAAATCTTGAACGTAAAGGTGAGTGCATGCTGGTCGTATGCCGGTCACGCGTGCCCCTTGGCCCAGCTGATGCCCGGCGCTCCGCAAGGCCGGCCGGCGGCCGCGCGCGAACGCTCGCCGCATCCAAATTCCCATGAATCACGGCTCGCGGCCACAAACCAACGCTGGAAGGTTAACGATATTATATCAAGGGTCCGCGCTAGCTTGACATCATATAAGTTGAACAACTTGGACTTGGAGGCCAGCGACAAGGCACGGAGCAACGTGATTTGATAACTGTATGTGATTTAAGTTTGTTGGCTTCTGTGTTATAGATGTAAGACTTGAGATAAGAATTAATATCATGTTTAGATAGTTAATTTTGATATTGAATAAGGCATTGAAATCTAGTATGACAGACAGACAGATACAACCGCTGTTTTCCTAACATCTATATGTACAAAAGGTGTGTGTATGTATGTTCCCCATAGACTCCGAAATGACTAGATTTCGATGTAATTTTCAGGAACTCTTCAGACATCCTGGCTTCATAAGGTAAGCCCGTGAAGCCATCGGACCAATATAATTAATGGTGCCCGTGCGAAGCCGAGGCGGATAGCTTGTATAAACCTAGGGATCAACTATCGCATAGGGATAAAAAATGGGACCATTCTGGACAGCAAAACTAATCATAAAATCGATTCATAAATGATAACAATAAAAACCGTGGGTTTCCACTGCGGTAAACATTCACTTGAAAGAGAAAGAGAGAGAGAGCAAGCTTGTTTCGACACACTATTTTACGCCGGTGGAAACCCACGGTAAAAAATACCAACAAAATCGAGAACCCCCTACTTTTAAGTCGGTTAACAATTGGACTCAGAAGTTAACAGCCGATGACAGTACGTTGTAAGAGCTAGTCTTAAAAAAACTTAAAACTTTAACACGATAATAAAATAGTGGTATATTATGTATGCCATTGAATGTGTTCCCAAATCAAATTCAAAATTCCATTATCATATGATACAAGGTTTATTTTTATTGTTCTGTTATGACGTGTTTGCATTATGCATTTGTGACGGCGTCTGTAGCGACCTCTAGAGGTCAGCGGTGCGGGTTAGTCTAAAGGACGCAGCGAGGAGTCACTCTGTAAACTAAAGTGCTGTAGTACTGATTTGCACTCGCTACACACTAGGTCCTAAAACGTGAGAGCAGTGCAGAGAGTATTTCCCTCTCTCTTCCACTCATGGTTCTTAGGGCGCAGTATTCTGCTAAGTGTAGTAAGCTGCGCATTATTCGATTCATTTGCACTACGTTGTTAATTCAATCGCTTCATATTTGGTTGGCGCTTGGCTCCCGGTTGGCATGGTGAGATACTTGCTTTTCACGCCGCAGGTCGTTAGTCGATTCCCACCCAAGACTTTTGTTTGCATGAACATGTCTGTTTGTCCTGAGTCTGGGTGTAATTATCTATTTCTAGTATATGTAGTATATCAGTTATCTGGTTTCGATAGCTCTGCTTACTTTGGGATCAGATAGCCGTGTGTAAACAATGTCCCGTGATCGGATCGTTTCAACGTTTTTCGTTTTAAAGGCCGACAACACATCTGCAGTTCCTCTGGTGTTGCGGGTGTCCATGGGCGTCGTTGTTCCCGGTGTTCCCGATAAATTTCGAATAATCCTTTCTAAGTGTTCCCGCTCATTTAAAATGGAAGGCATGTGTAAACAATTAACATTCCCAGGTCCAGCATTTAAGCTGTGCTTTGCTTGCGTATTTGTATTATCTTTAGATAGATGATGTAATAAAAGATTGATTGAAATCATAGTATTGTAGCAAGGATTGTAAATAAATATTTACCAGATGATCTGGTTGTAAGAAGAACTAGACAGTTTGCATTGTCGGCCAATGTTACAATCGCACGCAATTAAGTATCGCCTAAGTGAAAAGGAAAACGGTAAGACAGTCACAATAAGTTTATTAATGCAAAAACCATGGTCAATAGTATGTTTGTCTCAGTAAATTAACTTGCGATAGCTATTGGTGGTTCAAGAATTAAACAAATTGCTATGGTAGGCACAAAACTACGCATGATCGAATAATTTAGAAATTAGATAGTAAAATACGTTAAATTGCAAAAGTGAAGGGCATCGATCTGATTAGTGACTTACTAAAACAGGGCGCGGGTAGATGTATGATTGTAGAAGAAGCGAGAGAGGTTTGCCAGGATCTAGCCGAATGGGAATCTATAATAAAATAAATATAACAACTCGAATCAGGCCCGAAAATAGTTCAAAAATAAATAAATAGTCAAGAAAAATAAACCCTTGTCTTCTAACAATAAAATTCAAAATTGAATGAAAAATAAACGAAACAAGTTCGTCGAAACTAACTAAAGTAACAAATATCGTCTAACGGGGCTAAAGAAGTTGTCACTTCATCTAATTTTAACAATGTTAGAGCGAGTTCATAGTTTGTAAATTCTGTAAGTAAAAACTTGGCGTTGACGTTTCCACTGACACATGATAAATTTTAGATGACGGCGTAAATCTTTGGTAACCAGAATTTAATAAAGACGATAATACAATGCTTATTCAAACACCATATTGTTTCGTACATACGCAAACTGTCGTAAAACCATGTAAATGTTAAGAACCCGAGGCGTCGAACAAAGAAAGTCAGTGGCCGCGATCCGATGACGTACGTAGTCGTAAGTCTTGCCGCTGTCCACGTTCCAAGTCCTTAAAACAGTAGTCACGGAGTCCATTACCGACGAGGCCACTATCTGCACATCGGCAGCGTAGGACCACTAAAATACAATTTATAATGACAGCGGTTTCCACTTTAAAATCTATGCGCATTAGCAGTCGCTTGCGGTGTAGTATGTCGGACGCATCTTGCGAATACCTATATAGAATTTAGAATACTTCTAGACTTTTCAGGTAAAATGTATTTTAAGGAACAATTTTAATTAATCATTTGATAGATACTTAATCAGATTAAATTAAATTTTATTATCCGTTAACAAATTACCTGTTTCATTTTGTATTCATTATTTTAATTCAATTGAAACGGTACAAAAAAATATAGAAAAAGTAAATAGAACTGAGGGACGGGTGCTATAAAATTTAGTTTCGAATGCAGAATTGTTGCCGGGAACAACTGTCAGGGCGCTGTGCCCACTCAGCAGCCACGGCCGAGAGACTTAGCATGTTCATAAAACTTTTACGATCGCCTGTTAGACCTTAAATGAGATATTTATTTAGCTATTAATTCTCAAGTACGTTTTCTCGATTAATAACTAAGGAATATTATAAATACTTTTTTGATTATAGATATAAAGTAACGTGCGATCAATAAACGCATGTACTTGTGTTATTATTACACGTATAATAATAATAATAAGATGGCAAACCAGCAAGCGGCTCATCCGATATCAAGTAATCGCTACCCACAGACTGCAACAAGCTAAGGAGTTGTAGATACGTTGCCGACAAACCTTTGTATCCATCATTTGTTAGATTATGACGTAATATATGCAATTCAAGTTAGTTATTTAAAAAAATCTTTAATTTATTATTTAAAAACGAGAAAGGCACAGGATCCACAATACAATTTTATAAAAGGAATAGAGACATAACAATTAATGCAATTATATATCGCTAAGTTATCATTAAACTGATTTGTTGTCTAGTTATAATGCTTTTTGTACTAGTTACGATTTAAGAAATCCCAGTATGTACGTTAACAACTCTTGTTTCGACCAGATTATTCCACATATATCTGGTTCAGTTGTGTGACTCGGCGGTCACGTTTGTTCCACCACCGTCAACAAGTAAGCCTTGACTCGGATCACAATTATCTGGACATTTTGCATCAGAACTTGACACGGTTGTTGAATACCAGTTTCATTTGTGCCGCGCATCTATATAAGTCTTGTATCTGAGAATTCATTTAATGAGCAAATTAAATGAAGCAATATGTTATTAGATTTCCCAGTCTGATTCGCCTGATCGCCGCCCATGCATTCTTTGAATACATTTTATCTGATCAATATATTGAACGATAGCAATGAAAATATACGTAACAAATAGTTGTATTTGAAATACAATTAAAGAACTAATTTGAGATTTTCTTTAAATTGCATCATCACACATCCTTGACTTTATAATTTCACTGAAGAGTGTTGAGAATTGGCTACCACTCGGTCTTCGCAAGGCTCGTTTCTTTTAATTTTTTCACCGGAAATACTAATCAAGCCACTTTCCCGTTTGAACACTATTCATTTAACTTAGAATTTAGATTTTGTTCTTATGAGAAAAGTTGTATTAACTTAATGTCTGTAGATTATGTCAGTTGTCTTAACTTCTTAAGTTTTGTTGGAAAGCAGTAAATAGATCCCATATAAATAAGATGAGATAAATTAAAGGATATAAGCTAAGTCTTGTTATTGCTGCAATTATTTCTTTTCCAATGGCATCGGTAAGGACTCTGACGTTAATTTCTTTATCGGTCAGGACAACCTTGTCCACTGCGTTGCGTTTGCGAACCTTGAATGCTAAATACAACACGAAAGAAATTATTTCTGTAATCAATAGAAAATTGACCAACAGTTGTCTATACCGATAATGTTATAAATATCTTCGATTAGCTTGCGGCTATCGAGGTTGAATGTACAAGCAGGGTTGTTACTCGATAACATTGTACAGTCTGCGTTGTGTAATCTATGGCATTGTTCTTGCCTACAACTATTTTTATCTTTCTTTAGAACTAGCTGATCTGGCCAGTTAGAAAAGCTTACGTGGACTCTTTTGTAGAAATTTGTAATAGATTCCGTAGATTCATCTATCTCGTAAGGTTAAGCTAGCGTTTGCAATGCAAGAGCATAATAATATGTTTTTCCATTACATTATATGACATGTATTATACACATTAACCTTCCTCTTGAATCACTCTGTCTGTTTATGAAAATCTCACCAAAATCTGTTGCGTAGTACTGAAAGGATAACATCAAATAATATCTATATTTTACAATAGAACTAAACAAGTTTCAAATTGTAATGTTTTTGTTGCAGGTTCGTCAAACCGGACGAAGTGGCCAAGCTTTGGGGTACGATGAAACAGAACGACAACATGACTTTCGAGAAGTTCAGCCGCGCCATGCGGTACCACTACCGGCAAGCGGTGCTGGTCTCCGTGCCCACCGCGCGTCTCGTGTACCAGTTCGGCCACAAGGGGCCTGACTTCAAGACGGACAACCCGAATTTCATTAAAGTGAAATCAGAATTCGACGTTCATGACATGTCACAATCTTAGTTTGCACAGATGTAAATTATAGGTTAAACAAAATTAAAATGTCTGTTGATGCTCAGAATAGGACGCAGTCGGGAGCGGAGTGGTTATTTAAATCGAACGTAGGACCGAGATCTCTGATGGGGTCACGACATGTGTTGGAGGAGTGACAAGTATCGTTGTCATAGCTCAATTAAGCAACGATGTTTTCAATGTCTAAACGTATATGTAAGTATGTATTGTAAATGGATAATTGGAACAATTAATTCGATCGAATGCTGTTCTGAAAGGCTAGTTATCCAGTTGTTGGGAATACGAACAAGCAGTAGGTGTAATTGAATTGGTTAAGGATTCGATAGATGTTTGTTGGATAGTGTTTGTATGTTAAGGCTAGGCTCAATGTTCGGTTCGGAGTATGTTCGATGGTTGTATCTTTGCGACGGTAGAATCGGTCCGGTCAATTATCGGTTGTAAGCCCGACTCGTCGATGTGTCCATATTATTGTTTAAGTGATTTTATTGTATTTTTACCGATGGTTTTATAACGTCGCGACGTCGACGTGTTACAAATTCGAAAACTTTTAAAGGTTGTATAGATGTAACAAATTTTTGATATAATATTTTTGATGTTTAATTGTTGTTACCATTATTAATAAGTACCGTAGGACGTATGGACAAACAGACATTCCGATAGTGGATAAGTCATCGCTAGGAATACGATAGCTAATGTTGCCATACTTATTGTTCGTTTGTACTTAATTTCGAATTTATCTTTACCATTTCCATCTGTCAAAGTTCATATTTTTATCATGATCCATTAGAGTATATTTTTATATAGTTATTAATAAAATCCTTTCTCAGTGTTAAATTAAATGTTAGTTTTAAGATAATGTTATGTGAAATTATTGGCGCGAATGTGCAATAACCTAAAAATGACACGAGTAAAGATCTGCAGGCCAAAGATTAAGTAGGTTCGATGTGGAAAAATACATTTATTTTGTAAGGTTAACAAAAATTATGTTTTTGACAATCTTATTGTACCGAATAAGTATTAGAATTAAGTTTACGACTCTCAGGCATTTGCTGTGATGTAAAATAGTATGTGGATCATCTTAATTGTACATATATGTATGTATTTGTGCTTCTTTGTGTCGTCGGTTGCGTGCTAAAACAGATGGACAACGCTCATTGAAATTCGTCATAGATTAGTTACTACTTCGAGTTGTAGACTGGACACATGCAGACATTTCCTTTTGCAGTATTTATTCTGTCTCCCTGTAAACATACGTTTCGATAAGATTATCCAAGCTTTGTTCTTTGCTTTGCAAAGCTGTGCAGTCATTAGTTTCTGTCACAAAAAGTCAATTATATACAGGATTTGAAAAAACGTTAACTTTCAGTACAAAGTCTGTGTCTTATTCATTATGTAAGACATGTTTGACACGCTGCGGGTCATGTGTAGCGTGTTTTGATAAATTTTTACAGACCATTGCCGTGTGTTGGCAATCCAAAATATCTTAGAGTTTAAATACTTGAAGATAATAATACAAAATGATGTGTAATTTAAGAGAAGTACTTTAACGAATCAATTAAATAGTAATTTTACCTACGCTGTTATATTCATTCTAACATATACAGAGTTGTGGTTCGTAGAATGCGAAATCATTCGATTCCATTTCCAAGCTTTAGCCACAGACGTCACAGGGTTGCGATATAAAACAATTGTGTTAATACTAAACCCCAGTTTATTCACCCAGTGACACAACGCTTTGTGATTCACGGGCTACCAACATGATATGAGTAAGGTTCATCTATTGTTTTTATATCCAAAGTACAATGATAAACGTTTGCGACGACCAAGAAACGCACGTAGCTCGAAATGTAACGCATATACGTAAAACTAAAGCTGTTTAAAATTTTAAGCGGGATTTTTTAAGGAATTCCGTCAATCTAAACTCATGATGAGACAGCGTTCTGTTCTTAAGACATTATCGTGAATTCGTTAGTTTCAAAAGTTGTGCAAATATATTGAAATATTGGTGCGTAATATATTTATTTGTTTTGGTCTTTTAAATTATTTAAGTACCGAAAGATTTTCTTATTAGATATACTTAGCATAAGTGCAAGTTAAGTCTGTTTACAGTATGTTATAAAGTGGTTATTTCGTTTCGAGACGTGTTCTGGTGTTTTTAGTTTGCCTAGTTTAAGCCAGACGCCGACCGATGTGCAATCGAATTTATGTATTACTGATGGTTTTACGTTTTTGATGACGAATACATGATTTATGAATGTGGTTTTTTGTTTAATTTCAACCAAACCTCACAGAATAATGCACCTTTAAGTTTCCAACTGTCATATATAGGCGATGATGCAGCGTACTATCCAGCAGATGCCTGCCTGCCCTCTAACGCTTTCGTCACATGTCAAAACCTTTGAATTAAAAATACACTTATTTAAACTGACTATGATTTCATATTCGCTTGATCTGTATAAATCTAGATGTAGATCTAAAAACCAGTTTCTTAAGTTCATCCCCTAAAGGTCTGAGGTAATGGATGAAAGTTTGTACGGAGAAAGTGCCCGAGCGAAGCCGGGGCGGGCTCGCTAGTATTATAAAGAAAAAAGAAAATGTTTCTTGAATTAAAAAAATAATATAAAACTTTATTCTCTCTGTGTCTGTTTGTGTGAACATTGCAGAGGAACGTAACAATACCAATTGTTTTTATAAAAGTATCCGTTACTTCGAAACTTATTTTAATTTTTAAGAGTTCAGTCGTCTGTAAAAAAGAACAAACCTCGTATAATAACGTCCCGAGTTTAAAAGATAATAATTGGCGATTGAGGTGTCCATTGCGGCGTTTATCATCGCGAAACCAGAATGCAATAAACCGCATGACGGTAGATTAAAGTAGCAGGTCGTGTCCGATTGCCCTGCTTCAGGTCATATGTCCGCTAGGCTACCGTAGTTTTACAAATTTCTTGCATTGACTTTAGTATTTTTTGTGCCAGAGATAAATCTATAAAGGTACGTTTGGCGGAATACAATGTCATATAAGTAATTAAGTGTGTTTTACACCAGTAAAAAACTTTTGAAATTTAACCTTACAAGAAGAACGTGAGGTGATTTTTGTAAAGATGTATTCAAATAGATGGCGTTGCTTCTACACGGAACCATCTTTGTGTATCATTGCATATCGTTATTGTCACTTAGAATAGAACGCATTAGCATTATATTTTACAACACAAATGTTTTGTACATCAAGCTGAATTAAAATATATATATTAAAAAATAACAAAAATATTATGTATTGTAAATTCTCACTTTTATCGACAGTCCAAATTTGATTAAAAGTTATTGTCTTCGCGGAGCAATACAATGCACATATTTAACTACTACAGAGTTTAATTTAAATTTAAGTTTAATCGTAATTAAAATAAGGTTCCATTTGAATTTCCTACATTTAGATTTTAAGTAATAAACATAAAATGGTGCTTGGTTAAATAGTATACGTATAGGCGACATCTATTTCATGGCTAACAATAGAAAAGAAAGTAATACATGAACAAGAGATGGCGCATTTGTAATTTGAATATGAACTTGGTGTAGGAAATTTATGACATGCATCAATATTTTAAAATACGATAAATAACCCGAAAATACCTTTTTAAATTCAAACAAAACTAAAAAAAACTTTATTTAACTTGTGTTTCAGGTAGCTACATTGATTGCGAAGCGTTCGTAAGGCGACATCTAGTGTCACCTATGTAAACTAGTCGACTGCACCGTTGTCTGATTCTAATATGTTAATTATTTTTAATGTTCCCCACAAGATGGCGTATTTATGAATTAGAAACAAACTATACTATCAAGAAGAATAATAATATAATAATAATTATACAGTTGCAAAAGCAAAACCATTTCTAAATCTTATAGTTGTTTGCTTTACAATTTATATTTATTTAATCATTTTGATTTGTTGTCTTTTTATTCCCTGAGCTTGAACTTCAGCCAGTGTCCGCCTTTCAACCGAATATTAAAAGTGTCCGTGCACAGTTTAGCAGGTATGCAGGTTCTCTCGCATGGAGACAGCTGCACATGCAGAAGCAGCTGGTACAGCAGCACCTTCACCTCGCACAACGCAAACCTTGAACCTGGAAAATTAAAAATAAACAGTGATGCAGTCGGCAGCACCAGTGAGTGGTGTGCTTCCGTGTTTTGTCAGGGGAAAAAAGAAATGTCCATATAAGGGCTTGTTATAAATTAAAATTTCATCATTACAAAAACACAAATTGCACCATTCTACACGTCATGCCCATTAGTTATGATTCTCAACAGACAGAGCCGTGCGCGGGCCGTGCGCGGGCCGGGCCGACGCCGTGCCGAGTCTTACAGCGTAGTGATGTGAATCGTTCACAATTATCGTAATTTAATAATAATGAACTTTTCTTTATGTTGCAAATAGTTTTATTCACGTAACAATAAACTTCTGTTGCAAAAGCGAGTGGCAGCGTTGGCCGGGGACGTGCAAGGACAACTTATATCGATCAGATTAGAGAAGAATACAATACAATCGATCGAATCGAATCGTCAACGAGCGAGCTCTTACCGATTGGCTTAATGGCCTTGCGGAGGGAATTCAGCTCCCTCTGCATTTTTTATCGCATATATCACGGGGAGTGTTCCGAAGAACTGTTTGGAACGATTCCTGCCACCGAGTTTCGTCATCGGACGACACGTCCGCCTACCAATCGCACCACCATAGATGGCTGGCATTCCTCCACAATGCGATTCTCGCGAAATTTCCTGCCACGCGCAGCCGCGTTGTGGAATGGTCTGTCCTCGGCGGTATTTCCAAACCAGTACGACTTTGGGTCCTTTAAAAAGCGAGCCCTTCTCTTTCTTAAAGGCCGGCAACGCATCTGCAGTTCCTATGGTGTTGGTGTCCATGGGCGTCGTTGATCACCTCGGTGCTCCCGCCGCTCGTTTGCCCTCTTATAAAAAAAGTACCCGTAACCGTCGAGCATGTATGCGTAGTGTGGATGTAGCGGGAGAGGTGCGCCAGGATCCCTCAGGATACCCCTCTGGGTTACATCAATATGGAGGATTTAATGCTCTATGTAAATACTTCCAGACATGATATAATAACATGCAGGTAATGTATTGTAATTAATACACATATGTAACCTTAGGACATCAATCACTTTAATTGAAATAAATAATAAAATTCACCGGTTTCATTTATTTCATTACCAACTATAGAGTCCATAAGGAAGTTTTGAACTTTGTATCCATGAATTTTGGAAGCGACATGTCATAAAAACCACAGGTTATTTTCGTACAGATTCTATAAGATTTTAAACAAAACAGTTTCCTCACTAAACATTCGTCGCTCACGGCCCGTCCGCCGCACGGAACAGTATTCATATTACGACGGGACGTGGCGGGCCGGGGCGGGACCGTGACACGTGCACGGCCCGATCAAATTAGAATAATCTCTTATCCTGCAATGTCAATTAAGCACAAAACTCACCTATACAGTTCCTCGGTCCGAGGCCGAAGGGGATGTACGTGAAGGGTTTTATCAAATGTTTCCGTTCCTCAGAGAATCGCTCCGGATCGAACTTCTCGGGATCTGTGTAGTATTTGGGGTCGCGGTGGATCGACCATGCGGGGATCATAATAGATTCACCTTTCCGTACCTGAAAGAATTTGTGAACAATGATGAAGGAGGCATTTTCTATGAAGAAAAATAAAGATGTTAACAGTGGTAGAGCCCGCAACAACAACATCTGTTGCACGAATTGTCCTGCTCGACCGGTGAAATACCACGACCTCACAGAAGACAGACGTGAAGTAGAGTATTCTGCGTTTCGTCTGATGAGTTAGGTGCCGGAGGCCCAATTTCAGTCCTCTTCCCCTTCCCACCCATTCCTCATACGGGGGATAGGATGAAGACGATTGGACGAGGAGGACGTTAACGAGGAAATATCCTTTTTCCTGTCTATGCCCTCCTCTGTCCATTACAGGTAGGCAACGCATCTGCAACACATTTTCTTATTGCGAATGTCTATGGGTAGCGCTCACTCCACATCAGGTGATCCGCTTGCTCGTTTGCCACCTTCTCACATAAAAAAAAATTATATAATTTTGTCAACTTTAACGATATTTTGATCTTCAAATAAAAGGGAATATATCTTACCACATAGTCAAGCGTACACTCCTTACTTGCTTTCCCTAAGCTGTAATTTCTGACACAGAGCCTGTCCAACGCCACAGCGGGAGGCCAAAGTCGGAGCACCTCTGAAAACAACCAAATCACATTTACAAACTTGTCAATTTCCGGGGATATTTAACACCGAAGGAAAGAAGAGAAACAGCTTGCAACTCACAATTTTTTTATAGTACTAGGTGACAAACGAGCAAGCGTTTCACCCGATGTCAAGTGATCGCTACCCATAGACATCTGTAACTAATGAGTTGCAGATGCGTTGCCTACCTTTAATGGACAGAGGTGGGGACAAAAGCAGAAAATTTTATTTCCAATTCCTATACATCCCCTCCACCGTCAAGTTTTCTTCCCCTTCCCATCGTTTCCTTAAACGAAAAGGGTGGGAAGGGGGAGAGAACAATAATTAGGCCCCCCGTCACCTTACTCATAAGACGAAACGCAGAATACTCCACTTTAGGCCTGTCTTCTGTGAGGTCGTGGTATTTCACCGGTCAAGCCGACCCATTCATGCATCACATGTTGTTGTTGCGGGCTCTACCACTGTTAACTCACAGCATAACGGCGGGAAGATGTTTTTGTATTAGTGCGTTTGGTCTGGTGTTGTCTTATTTCTTACAATCCGGGAACGCAAATTCTACATTTGCTAATAAACTTTGTTTATTTCTCTCCTGTAAAAATGGAAGAAATTGTTTAATAAACTTACCAGATACAACCATATCTAAATAGCTCATGCTCTGAATGGTGCTGTAGTCTATGGCACCACTGTTCTTGACGTCGTATTCCCTTATCTCCTGGTACAATCGCTCCTGGACGTCGGGGTGCAGGGCCAGCTCGTGCAGGGCGAAGGACATGGCAGCGGAGATCGGCTCAAAGCCGGCGATGAAGAACAGAACAGCTTGAGCCACCAAGTCACCGTCTGACCAAACTGAAAGTGAAACAAATACAATTATATTCATATCGGAGATCAGCAAAATTTAGCATTGTGTTTAAAAAAAATTAGCACAGATACAAAGCAAATCTAATTATCACCTTTTTGGTTAGAAACTCTATGTTTTACTGAGAATACGTACTTCGTACCTTCTCTACATGTATGATTCACAAGAAATATTATAATTAATGTAAGGATTAAGGTCTAACGATACCATTTTTTTTTATCAAAAGTTTTGTATGGATAATATTTGTCTGCAAATATCTTTCGCTTGCTATCTTATTGGTGAAGTGGATGATGAAATAGGCAACCACTTACCTCGGTTAATATTCTTTTTGCCGACAGATGACTCCTCGACTGTTGCGAAGCCTGCGTCTGTGTCGGTGGCAGATTTTTCTTCGTGCGTTAAGCGACCTAAAGAAATTTTAAATCGTTTGTATTATATGTGTGCAGCAATTGTGGCCCAGTGGTCTAGGCGCCGACGTACGTAGGTGGCGGGTTTGAACCCTTTATTGTTCAGACGCTTTGCTTTTGTGTAATTTATTTCATCACCACTGCTCCAAAACGATGAAGGAAAACATCGCGAGGATAACGGCATGTCTTAGAATCACAAAATTCGCAAACACAACACTATAGTTGAATAAACATATGACTAGATGGCGTTGCTTCGCTATTAAAACACGGTTAAGTTGTGCGCTCGCTTGGCGTAGTGCCAAAGTATATTTAAGTGAAAGAACTAGTTAGTCAGACAATAGCTACGATCGAGCCGAGACTCGGCCCTCTCGGGCACCCTCGAATCGGAATGCTAAATGCGTATTGAGTGACAGCCCAAGCCGAGGTTCCCTCTTTGGGGGCCCTTGAGCCGAGTCAATCCATGGAGCGTCCATCGAAGCGACCTAAGACCTCGGCGGCCTCCCAATCCGGTAATAATAATAAAGTAACGGCCCGAGCCGAGGTTCTCTCTATGGAGGAAGCCCTCGAGATTAGTAACTCTTAAAGAGGCTTAGGCTAGGCGCCCTCTGCGTAGCTGTAAATGCCTCCTAAAAGGCAAACAGTGACCTTACAGACACGAAAAAAAGTGAAAGAATTGTGAACCCCTGTCGTCATAATTTTATAAATCGTGAATTAAAATAACTAGACATCAGTGAATTAATGCCTAAGTTCTTATTCCTACAAGACTACGTTTGTTTAATCCTATACGTTTTCTAAATTAATTATTTGTGCCTTAAAATTTTGAATGATTGGATAACGAATAAAATTATGGAAGAAATCACTTACACTTTCGTTTGTAAAGTTTTTTTATGATTGTTATAAATATTTATACCTTTCTTCGCCTCCATCAGCAGATGTATCATGTCGGGCCTGACGATGTGCTTGGCCTCGCGGTCGCTCATCGTACCGAGCACCAGGTTCAAGAAGAAATCCTTCGTCGACTGCTTGAACACACTCACACGAAGTACCTGAAATAAAATAATTGATCATGGAATTAACCTATTTATTAGTTTTGCACCTTTCGATCATCATATCAGATCAAAACTCCAATTTGGAGAAATAATTTTACACTATTGCTACAGCAAAAATTAGTCTTATGCACTCTTTATCCATTAACGTCATGATGTATCTTCATTGGGTCTTAATTCGACGGTACTTCCCGTATAGAATCGTGATTTATTATTCTTCAGCGGTTTTGGTCTTCCGCATGATCTGATCTACCCATTTTTACTTCAACCAGCTGATTCGCATTATGTGCATTAATCTTTTGCTTATTACGGATGCCTATTGGGGACGGTCTTTTGATATCTGAAGACCCGCTTCCTCGTTATCACCTTGTTCCATAAAAACACGAATACAAAATCTTCATGTTGAAAAATATATAATATTTGTGCTATGAAAATAGTGTACGAACATCACATTTCACAATCCCGGCAAAATAGACCTTCACGTTTGAATGTTGAATTTGTATGGAACGCGATATCTGGAGGTCTATCAATGTATGGTTGCGGATTATAAAAATAAGTTTATCTATGACGCGGCACTCATACACATTTAGCGATATCAAACGAAACAAAATTACAATGTGTAACTCACCTTTGAAATATTGGGCCAAGAGATGAGAAGGAGAAACTTCAGCAACTGATTAAAGTTAATAGTTGAAGCGATCTTGCCCATCTTGTAGAATTTGTTGTCCTGGTCGGTGTGGGAGTCCACCTTCAGGCCGAAGGCACAGGAGGCGATTACATCATTCGCGTAGCGCGTCGTCAAATCCTTGCACTCCACGTCAATAGAACTTTCTGAAAGACAAAAAGAGTGAGCTGGACGCTTGGGAATTAGGAAAGATAATATTCTTTCCCCTTCCCATCTTCATCTGGTCTTTTCTCTATCTGCTTTTGTCCTCTATCTTAAATCGTGGATGGAACCGTATCTGCAACTCGTCAGGTGTATGTACTAAGGAGCTACTGGGTTTTCCTTATTGTACAAAAGGCGCAACTTACCTTGCGAGTTTTTTATTTTCAATCTTAGCGATTCTACCATTTTATCTCCAACTTCGACCATGAACGGCACCATTGAGCGCATCTTGGAGCTGGTGAAGGCAGGACTCAGGGTCGATCGCATGTCTTTCCATTCTTGACCTGTTGGAACAAACGATTTACTTCAAGCACCAGCATAAATCTGTTATGTTTTTGGGACGGTCACGTGACTAAATGAATTGCGCAGTTACTTTGTATTAGTCACCTGGCGACACTTACTACTTAAGATCGATAAAATACAATTATATAACAATATACTATTAATTAATAAAACATCACATGTCGTGTTCCCACCTTAAGTTAACTTTAAGGCGCAACACGTTTCCTACTTCCACGCACGCACGTTCTATACTCCACATTTCATCTAACATTCTCCTTTACACACCATTCTTCCTTATAACATGCCCATACCATAAATAACTATACTAAATAATACACTGTAGATTACACACATAATATAAATTGTTTGTAATGAGTCGACTCCGACAAAACTGGACAGAGCGTCGTGGCTAATATCACTTGAACTAATACTAATCTCCACGTAGTATAGTAATAAATGTAACAAAACAGAAAACAGAATCAATACTAGTGAATTTATGAACTAATAAACTCCTATTTACCTTTTAAAGCGAATAGATTTCGCCCAAAGAACGGATCGAGTTTTTCGTCAACGAACGCGCGGTGGTCCAGGAAGTACTCGAAGTCTCTCACTGCCATCTTCTTTATCAGTTCTATGTCCTTGATCATTACCATTGGGTTCAGGAATTCGTATCTGCCCACGAACCTGAACCAAAGCATAATGAATTAAACATTCACCTATTTGTTTATGCCTAATCAGAACTTTAAAAGTATCATGAACACCGTACCATAGTGCTAACTTCTGATTCTTACCGATCCTAGTAGTTCTTTCTAGGATCACTACCTTATAAAATTGCTAGGCTCAACTAACACCAGTAAGTGCGGTTTAAACTTGTCTTGAGAGGTACTGGATACGCTAGGGTTGTTTTCATTCATTTTGCCACACATCTATAAACTGTCTCTCTACCAGTACAAAATGCACACTTAAGTGGCTGTAATATTAAATACGAAATGTTACTCAGTTCTTAATTAATTCTAACCCTTATTACCTCTCTTCAGGGAAGGCTTTGTAGACCTTCTGAATATTATCTGAGAAGTGCTCCAAGCGGGCTGTGATCCCCGCCATGTCACCGAGCAGTGGCAGCGGCCGCAGCGTCTTGACGCCGCACCTGCTGAACCTGGAGTACGCCTGGCGCAGGTAGAGCAGCACGGTGACCACGGCCACCACCGACCACAACACTAGCAACATCACCTGACAACAAACAATCATCTTACAGTGCACAGTACACAATAATCGAAACCAAACTACGTCTCTTAGCTAGCGGCCGGTCACAGATTCTCACAGCTATCATGTGTAGCCAGGAAAACACGCGTGACGTGATGACAGCTCACGTGACAAAAAATGTGGTGTTTTATACCGCCATCTCGGTAACCGATCCTTTTACAGAACTTATAAAAACACCAGAAGCTGCAGACGTCGATCGAGATAAAAAAACCTTTTAAGTTGGATCGAATTACACATAATGTCTTAACTTTAGACTTTTGCGGAATAACAATGCGACGGTGAGTTTTTATATTACATCTTATAATCCTGAGAATTTTATACTGCTGAAGTAACTAAAAATTAAAAATAAATGTTAATCAAAGTAGGTAATTACGAATGAGAGTTTAAATAAAATAAGTAATTTAAGTTAAACGGTTTTATTGAAAAAAAAGATAAAAATGAAATGGATAATGTACTAAACTCTAACAAAAGCAGTATGATTTTTGATTGAAAAGGCGAAAGAAGAGTATGCGGGAGTGTTCCTGCAGCCCGGCAACATGCGCGAGGAACATTGCGAGCCCGGTCGGTGCGAGCCCGACACAATACGCACTTCGAGTGACATTTACTCAAAATAACAACTAGTCTCTTTTTATTATCTTTTAAAATAGGGTTAATGACTTGTGAATTATTTATATAGTCTTCAAATGTATTATTTTTCGTGCGAACGTCGAATATATGAGTGATTTGCAAAACTGCTGTCCGTAAGGAAAAATAATACACAATATTAACAAGCAAAGATTTGTAAGCCGTCGCATTACAAGGCAAAAATCAAGACTATTGTGAAGTTGTAGAGAGCAAGAGGCCAGATAGATTAGTCAACAATTCAACTGCACGGCTCACTGATCCACAGCTGGTGATATTACACCCACAGATATTATTTACAAAAAGGCCGCAAACGTTTTAGATTTCAATAAAATTTGATCTCCCGTAAACTCATTTTAAAGATATATGTATATAATAGGTAAAAGCATTAGGGTTCGTAACGGAGAGGGGTATTTACCTTTTTCACTTCTTTTACCTCCATACTAAGCACGGGCTCTTTATCTATTGTATATAATTTTGTCTAGGACCCCTTTTTTTCGAGGGGAAATCTTAACCAAGATTCCCTGCTTCTATGAGAAATGCAAATGTGAGAATGTGGAAAACGAGCAAGCGGATCACCTGATGTAAAGTGAACGCTGGCTACAGACATCCGCAACAAGCAAGTGTGTTGCAGATTCGTTGCCTACCTTTAATGGACAGAGGATACGTTGATAAACAGGAAAAAGGATATTTCCTTCTCCCCGTTAATCCCCTCCCCGTCCAATCCTTTTCCCTTTCCCATCCTATCCCCCTTATGAGGAACGGGTGGGTTGGGGAAGAAGACTGAAATTAGGCCCCCGGCAACTCACTCGTCAGACGAAACGCAGAGTACTTCTACTTCACGCCTGTTTTCTGTGAGGTCGTGGTATTTCACCGGTCGAGCCGGCCCTGCAGTGCAACAGATGTTTTTGCGGGCTCTACCACTGTTAACTAATTAAACTGTCAATAAAATTTTCATTATTATGTAGTTGTTTAAAGGTACATTACAGTATAAGCAAGGAAATTATTAAAGTAACCAGAGGCTATCATCCTTCTATCGCCTAACAAGGCACATCTATAGATTTCATATTGTATTATGATATGCATATTACATGCGCAGATAGAATAGATAAAAACTTTCCTCTTGGTAATAATAACAAAGGCATTGCTCGAGCCGGGGCTCCCCCTACCGTCAAGCTAAGTTATTTTAAAGAGGTTAAGGCTTAGGTTGAGTCTGCAGATGCCTCTTCCTGTGAAAAATCATTTACCAAAAAAATACAACACCAGAAGTCATAATATACGAGTATAATAATAAGAACTACGTTACCCTCTTGAGGGACCAAGTTGTATTGGTTTTGAAATATCGGACAAATGTTTACTGTACGACACTGTTAACATAATATACACTAACTGATATAATATAAACTTGTAAACAATATAAAACTTCCCTCTATGTTATGAATAGGCAAAAGTATCTTACTTGATTCTGTATTAGTTGTGCCCGTGATACAACGTCTCTGAACAATGTGAATGAAGTCCTCGTGTCGTTCGAAGCCAATGCTGCCGGGAACTACCCTGATATATATACAGACGTAGATGTGACGTTAGCCGGTAGACACAAGTATATGTGTGCGACTGCACTCGATGTGGACAGCGTACTCAGGTAGCCGACACATTTGTTTGCGTACATAATACGGTTTTACACTACAGGTATATCTTATCTCAATGTTGAAGTAATTGCAATCCTCTTGCTGTGGTATGTAAATAATTACAGGTTCTACGGCCTAGCAATGTCAACAGTTGAACTTTAATTATTGCTTATTAATTCGCGTGTTTCAAATGTACGTACCGAGATTATTTTTATTTCAAACAATGATGTTCGAAACTTTAGCAGAAGTTGAATGTATTATTAATAATTAAATCATTTTCAAATTTGATTTCAAATCTAAATTAATAATTACACAGTTGTTTAAGGAAATAGAATGTTACAGGTCGAAGCAGTGTAGGACCGCCTGCAATATTGCCGAATGATCCGGTCAATGTTGCGGTCACTGGACTTTCCATTCATAGAAGAAGATTAGGTTCAACAGTGGAGTGTCTATTGGGCTTGGATTTTTTTATATAATAGAAGATGTCAAACGAGCAACCGTTTCACCTGATATCAATTAATCGCCACCCATAGACATCTGCAAAGAGGGAGTTGAGTTGCATATGCGTTGCCACTCCACCGCCAAGTCCTCTACCCTTCCCATTCTTTATTTATTAGCAAAGAACGGGAAGGTGAAGAGGATTAGAATTCCAACCAAAACAATTTCATTGGTCAATTGTGTACAGTGAGGTGTTTCGTTTGCGATGGATGATGAGTCAGCGGCCACACAAAGGTTTAATAAATTTTAGTCATTAACAACTCAAATTTCAAGGGTTACAAAAAATACAATGAGAGATAAATACGTTTTTAGCTTAAGGAAAAACGGGCGCGCTTATTAAAGTTCGTTTTTTTAGAACATTATCTTAACAGTGGTAGAGCCCACAACAACATCTGTTGCACGAATTGGCGGGCTCGACCGGTGAAATACCTGGTGGTGGAATACCTCACAAAAAACCGGCGTCTAGTAGAAGTACTCTGTGTTTCGTCCGACGAGTGAGGTGCCGGAGGCCTAATTTCGATCTTCTTCTCCTTCACACCCTTTCCTCATAAGGATAGGACGGGAAGGGGAACGGGATGGTACGGGGAGGGGGTTAAAGGGGAAAAGAAAATATCCTTTTGCTGTCTATGCCCTCCTTTGTCCTTTAAAGGTAGGCAACACATCTGCAACACATTTGCCTGTTGCGGATTTTCATGGGCGGCGCTCACTTGGCATCAGGTGATCCGCTTGCTTGTTTACCACCTTCTCACATAAAAGAAGAAAACTATAGAAGAACCGAAACAAGCATACTAATCAACCTGATATAAGTTTTGCTCCGCACCGTTGCAACGTTGCTCCCCTGTCTTGTTAGATCGACGAACCTGCATCAAGCCAAGACCGTGATTATGATTTTCTGTTCAGAACTTTTTTCATGTAAGCCAATATTTTCGAAAGACTATTTTTGCGTTCTTCACTAGTCTGTTTTCAAATGGCCCTGGAAGTAGATTTTTTAATTTTAGATAGGCGTTCCGTCCTGTCTTCGTTTGTCTCATTGAAACGACGCTGTCTCATATGAGCAGCACGCATTAACAAACAAAATGAGTTAACAAGCTTTAGATTCACTAAAAATTTAAAGAAAAGCAAAATCGACTTTAAAAAAACCTATGCAAAAACAACAAATGTACTGAAAAGTGTAAACTAATTTTACGCAATTAAAATCAATTCTCAACCATATTTATTTTTAGAGTCGTCAGCCAGTCTGTAACTAGGGGCACTGTGAATGCGACTTCCCGGTGAGAGGGTAGAAGGTTCCCTTCCTACATTCTCACACAAAATTACTCATCAACAATCAGTGTTCAGATTGGCACAGCGGGTGTTCCTGTGTTTGGTAGCGATCGGACCAATATAATTAGTGGTGCCCGGAAGCCGGGGCGTGTCACTAGTAAAGTAAAGTTCATTTGTAAAAATAGTTTTATTAAGGCATCCTCGTATATTGGTATTTCCTTAGCTGACGCCGACTGCAAATATAAATATGATTCTTATGTTTACTTGCGTAAAATTATTTTATACTTTTTAGTGCATTATTGGTTTTGTTTTAAATGTGGAGTGTGTAATTTAAAATAATGATTTGTTATAATATTATGGCGGATGATGACGCACGTCTGTGAATTTTTTGAGTCGTCCAGTGTACACTAAATATAGCGTCGCTGTTGTGTTTGGTCATCGATGTCAAACCAGCCAAAAAATTGTCAAATTCATGCAATCTTTGAATTTTATTGAATGTTTCTTGTAAAGTTTCGTATCCTACATTAATTATTTTAATCTTGTCCATTGTTATTTTTTGTTTATCTACGAGCAAGCTATATATACATATATAACATTTGATGTGCGATCACTCTGCGCGCGGCTGCTTGTGCCTTTCGAGCACCGAGTATTTTTGTAATCTTACCGTCTTTGTTTAACAACTAATCTCAATTTGTACTGGGATTATAAAAAAACAGTAAGTACTTAACTATAGTGTAATTATTCATTAATATTTTAGTGGTTTTTTATTGTTTTTTTATCATTTTTTTTATTTTTACTAAACCCTCTTATGATTGACCTGGATAGCTCGTATGTTTTTCCTACTTACTTGACACATGATATTTTGGACAATTCACACAATATCATTATAAATTATAGCCTAGGTGTTATTACGATGTGTAATCTATATTATTGTAAGGTTTCATTCAAATCCATTCAGTATTTTTTGCAAGAATAACAAACATACATACAAATTTTCGCATTTAGTAGCAAGTAGGACTAGCTGAGCCGGCAAATTTAATTATATATAATTAAATTTGCGGCTCAGTTATATTTTTGTTTAATTCTGTTCCCCCTTCACCTTCTCTTTTATTATTTTGGTTATTTCTTGTGTATTGGGAGTTTTATTTTATTGAGTTCTTGTCCAAATTTTCTGACCAGCGTTCGAAGAACTGTTGGTATCGTCTTTATCTGTTGGAACGTCGGGGGCCTTTCCTCAGGGTCAGTGGGACGGGGATCGCGGCCTGTCTCCCATTGGTACTTTTGGTTTTATGAAATCATTAGCTGATGTATCGAAATTTTGTAGGTACATACGTAGTTCCTGTAAACGCTCTGCTCGTGGCAGTAAATATCCTTTGGATGGATCTTCATTGCTTTATCGTTGTTATTCTACGTCAATGTAATAAACAGACCAGTAATAATAGAAATTGGCAAAACACTCAATGTTTTTGTATGATTAGGAATGATTAAGCATAAATTAACTAGATAAGTGTATCAAAATAGTATTGATATCATTGTACGACGTGACGAGATTCTCGGCAAAGCAACTTTAATAATTGCACGCTTTGGTTTTTAATTATTAATAATTGCAACGTCATCGACGATACTTATAAATTTATAGAGGTTTCCCTTCGTCGCTTGTCACGCAAAGAACCACAATCATTTTGATTTTAGCATGCCTCTAGAGTTGTTTTGTCATTTATTCTCATGATCAGGATTATTTTTTGTTGTGGCTACAATATTAAAATGAATCGAGTTAGTTGGCAATTATTAGACGCACGTTTGTTTCCTTATCTAAACACAATTAGCTCTTTTTATGAAGAAGACATAATAGGCACCAATGTAACAGACATTGGTCTTATATGCCCCGTGGTGCTACCAGTGAGCCGGACAATATTAAACATAATGGGGACTCAATCGTTAAAGATTTCAATTCGATGAGGACTCACTTATACTATTGACAAGATAAAATGAGAAGTGGGCGATAAATAGATCCGTAATACACGTGTACTTTAACTCACTTTTCTGACTGATTGCGTTTTATACAAGAATCATAGGCACCTGCTAGAAGCTAATGAGTAGCAGATACTTCGCCTACTTTTAATGGACAGAAGACGATGAAAAGAAAAAAAGGACATTTCTCTGACTAGGGTCGGGGGTCAGTTGCAACTGACTCATCAGGCAAAAAGCAGAATGCTTCTACTTCACGACTGTTCTGTGAGGTCGTGTCCTTTTAACCGTCTAGCTGGCACATTTGTCCAAAAGGTATTGTTGTCGGGCTTTACCACTATTACTTGTGTATCAATCTTATTGAAATTATATCATGAGGATGGATTTGATTGGATCATATATACTTTATACCAACAAGTACGATGCTATTATTTATTTCACAATCACATTTAATTAGAAGGAAGACACCCAACAAAGGCGGGGAGAGGAGATCTAAGGAGATCTTTTGACGCTAACTTTAAATAATTTTCTAATGACATTATTTCTGGAGGGATTGGTCTGATCTGAGGGACAACTTCAATGCGTTACTTATCACCGTAGAAGTATCCACTCTCGTAATTGTGGTTAAATTAGTATTAACATTCTCGATATTTCTTAAATTTAATCTTCATTCTATGAGTAGTTTACTTTTAAATAAATTTGCTTGGAATAAGCGCCAAGCGTCTATATGGATGGATCGTTTACAGGACGTTTGTTGGTCGCATTCCCAAGCTCTGGACTGGCTGGGTATTTCTCAGCATTCCAGTTCGACTGGTTCTAAATAATATTAAACCCTTAGTTATAAGGAACAAATCGATATGTGCTTTAGTAATGAAACACATGCCACAATTTGTGGTGAGCCTAAATTCTGAACAAAAAAAATCTTCAATATGTTAACATGAATTGTTTGTCAGGTTATGCTTCTAGTGATCTGGTTGCTGGTGGCTGTGGTCGCCTTGACGCTGTACTTGTCCCAGGTGTACTCCAGGTTCAGCAGGTATGGCGTCAAGTCACTGAAACCTGTTCCGATCTTCGGGAACATGGCAAGGATTACAGCTCGTATGGAGCACTTCACGCATCACATTGAGAAGCTCTATAACGCCTTCCCAGAAGAAAGGTAAATATTATAAGCATTTATAGCTTTGAAATTTTCGTCTAATAGTATGTGTAAGAGAATCACTGCTCTCTTTTTCCCGTGTACAATAGCTGTCAGATGATCTGTCGTCATTCGAGAGGAACCGAGTCAACCAGACAACAGAAAGTTATATCTTGAAGATTTATCCCGAACAATGAAAGTATAGATTTTACTCTAGCAGCGAATCCAGCCACCGCAGGAGGAATAATTAAATAAAATCTTATCTATAGATGATGTCTGTTTGGTTGCGACAGCGAGCAGCCAATACATATAAAACTATTTTATTCCTATATTTTTTTATCAGCCTTTTTTTTAGAATGTTCCCTGTAGTGGGAACATAGGCCTCGTCTCTGAGAGAGGGAATGAGCCGTAACCCACCACGCTCGCCCAGTGCGGGTTGGTGGATGTCACATGTCTTCGAATTTGGTGGTTCTAAGAACATGCCGGTTTCCTCACGATGTTTTCCTTCAGCGTTTTTGGAGCAGTGGTGATGAAATAAACTACACAAAGTAAAGCTCCTGCCTGGGTTCGAACACGCGCCACCACTGCTCCAATCATATGAACGAGTGTTTCGCTTTTACAAATTCCTGTGGTGATATTTTCTTTATTTTAGATTTGTAGGCAGATACGAATTCCTGGTTCCTATGATTGTGTTAAAGGATATTAACCTAATAAAAACAATAACCGTCAAGGACTTTGAAC
Source organism: Papilio elwesi (assembly GCA_029849275.1). Taxonomy (NCBI): domain Eukaryota; kingdom Metazoa; phylum Arthropoda; class Insecta; order Lepidoptera; family Papilionidae; genus Papilio; species Papilio elwesi. Next base: position 397,254 of record CM056696.1, read on the forward strand.
ACTTCCTCGATCACCGCACGTTTGTTGACGAAAACCTAGATTCGTTCTTTGGAAGGAACTTGTTTTCATTGAAAGGTAATACTCGTACAAGCATCTTTCATAATTTTATGGTATAAGGTGGCAAACGAGCAAGCGGATCACTTGATGGTTAAGTGAGCGCTACCCATAGACATCTGCAACAAGCAAATGTGTTGCAGATGCATTGCCTAACTTTAGTGGACAAAGGAGGGATAGACAGGAAAAAAGATATTTCCTTATATATTCCTTAGATATTTCTCGTCAAATCCTCTTCCCGTTCCCATCCTATCCGTATGAGGAAAGTGTGAGAAGAGGAAAAAGACTGGAATTAGGCCTCAACTCACTCGTCAAACGTAACACAGAGTACTTCTACTTCACGCCTGTTTTCTGTGAGGTCATGGTATTTCACCGGTCGAGCCGGCCCATTCGTACAACAAATGTTGGAAATATACTTCTACTTCAAGCCGAAGTACTTCTGTGAGGTCATGGTATTTCACCTTAACATGACTCATCTATCACATGTTTTAAAGTGGTTGTAAATTATCCTATATTAAGTTTTTTTGTCACAGGTGAAGAGTGGAAGGAGATGCGATCGACCTTGAGCCCAGCCTTCACCAGCTCCAAGATACGTTTGATGGTTCCGTTCATGGTTGATGTTGGTGAAAAGATGATAAAGTCGCTGAAGATGAGGATAGAGCACTCGAAAAGTAAGCAGTTGTTTTATTTCAATTATAATATAGCAAACGTTTTAGGAAACACTGCAAGAGGGATAGGGTAGCCCATGGGGGACATCAACGGCTACGCTAGGCCATGAAAGAATCTAGGGAGTAAAGAACGTATTACTTCCTAAAACAACTTTTTTGTACATATTTGGCATAATTGGGTCACGTTGGTCACACCTTACCCGATGACTTTGCTGTAGTAGCTTAGTGTTTTACTTATAATACATAATCTGTGACCGTTTAATATCTTGTGATAGAAAATTCAATCGATGTGGAGTGCAAGGACTTGACGACACGCTACGCAAATGACGTCATCGCCTCGTGCGCTTTCGGTCTGAAAGTGGACTCCCACACCGACCAGAACAACACATTCTACAAAATGGGCAAAGAAGCTGTCACATTTAATTTTAAGCAATTGCTCAAGTTCTTCACTCTCACTTCTTGGCCAAATGTTTCGAAGGTGAGCCGCTTCATGTTTATAAAATAACGTAATTATTTAATAAATAAGTAAGTGTAATAAGTAAGTAATATAAAATACAAGGAAAATATGTCATGGAAGTATGCAGAGTTTAATGTCAGACTTGTTTCTAAAAGTGGTACGATGTGTATAAAATGTACATTATTTTAACAACAGAGAGTTACAGAGCCGGCAACAACAACATCTGTTGCACGAATTGGCCGGCTCGACCGGTGAAATACCAAGACCTTCTCTCCCCCTTCCCACCCTTTTCATATAAGTAAAGAATGGGAAGGGGAAGAAAACTTGACGAACGGAAAAACCATTTTCTGTTCGTCTCCTCCTCTGCCCATTAAAGGTGGGCAACGCATCTGCAACTCATTAGTTAGTTGCAGATGTCTATGGGTAGCGATCACTTCATATCGGGTGAACCGCTTGCTCGTTTGCCACCTAGTACTATAAAAAAACGACTTGAAAGCTTCTTCAAGGATGATTTATCATTGAGGTTAACTTAATGTTCCAGGTGTTGCGGCTCACCCTGTTCTCGGAAGCGACAAGGTATTTCTTCCGAGACCTGGTCTTGAACACGATAAGCGATCGCGAAGCCAAACACATCGTCAGGCCTGACATGATTCATCTACTAATGGAGGCGAAGAATGGTATGAGAGAACAAAAACTATTGTATAATAACTGTTTGTGTAAGGAACGCTGTATTCTGTGCGGTTGTGCTATGTCTCCGATCCGAATGGTCCGATTCGCTGCTCCTACTATCTCTACCACAGTTAGACATCTCATAATAACACTACAATTAGTACCACGACTAAGTTTTGGATTCTGTTAAACTAAATGTTCACGATTTCTACACATCTCAAGTTCCAACCATATTTTATCTGTGCCTAATTTTTCAAGGTAACTTAAAACACGAGGAAAAGAGCGGAATCGAAACAGATGGAGGCTTCGCCGCGGTCCAGGAATCATCTGTTGGGAAAAAGAACATAGATCACGGTAACGTCTTGCAACGGTTGTTGATTTGACATTTTGTGATTTATCGACCATTATTTTGTTACTACAGACCCGCCCCGGCTTCGCCCGGGTACCACTAATTATGTTGATCCGACCGCTACCAAACACAAGAATGTGGAATGTGGACAATCCCTGTAAATTTGATCGAAATCGGTCCAGCCGTTTCGGGGTCTATAGGTCTATAAGGAACATAAATACTTCGTTTTTTATATATTATTTTTGCTCATAAAAAGTATCCTGTGTTACTTCTAGTTCCTCCAAGAATATGTGTACAAAGTTTCATGATGATCGGTTGAGTAGTTTTCGCGTGAAAGCGTAACAAACAAATTTACATTCACATTTATAATATTAGTAGGGATTAATCTACGATCAAGGAATTTTTGGTGTCTTGTTGATTTATTTTTCTCTATAAATCTAAAACTAGCTCTCTTTATTTTCCTAGCTTAGTTTTCATTCAACGTATGTTCAATTAACTTCTGTGTCCTGGTCGATCGAAGAATAATTGGTTTTAGTTTGGACGGACAGCGATATAGTGGCGCAAGTCATGTTGTTCTTCATAGCGGGCTTCGACACGGTGTCCACGGCGATGTCGTTCGCACTGCACGAGCTGGCTATGAACCAGGACGTCCAGGACCGCCTGTACCGGGAGATACAGGAATGTGACGCTAGGAACAACGGGAAAATTGACTTTAATGCTATACACGAATTGAAATATTTGGACATGGTTGTATCGGGTAAGAATTTATAATAACAGTAGCGTTTTATAAGACGTTTTCTTTACATTTTTTTAGAAATATAGTAAAGTAAATACTGTAAGGCAATGTTATACAGGGCTTGAAACGGCTTTTTAATTTTGATTTCAGAGGTGCTCAGATTGTGGCCCCCTGGTGTTGTGTTTGACAGACTATGTGTCAAAGATTACAACTTGGGGAGATGTAATCAGGACTCATCAAAAGACTACATCGTAAGAGGTTTTGTATTAGTAGAAAAATATTTATTATTTAATTAAATTATACATTAGCTGTTGTTTTTAATTAAAAAGCACAGCAAAATATTTCTTATTTTTGTTCCATGATATCTGAAAAGGTTCCAAACCAAACTCTTATTGTTTCAATATCAATGAAATGACCATTCAGGTTCAAAGCAGAGATATTTATCTACACCGGGCACGAGGCGGCAGGGCGCAGAGGGCGCCTAGCCTAAGCCTCTTTAAGAGTAACTAAGCTCGAGGGCTCCCTCCGTAGAGGGAACCTCGGCTCGGGCCGTTACTTTATTATTATTACCGGATTGGGATAATTTTAATAAATCTCAGATCGATATATCATACAACTTGAACATCTCAACACTGCGTTTTAAAATGCGTGTGTGACATCTAGCGGTGGCGCGTGAAACTAAATATGTATCATTACAATAACATTGCGACATATCTTTGAGACTTAATTATTTATTATATTATAAACATACTTATATAATTACTATAATTAATTAAATTGTTTTTCTCGTTTTATTGCGATCAGGTTCGGAAGGGCGAGGCTGTATTGATCCCCGCATGGCCGATCCACCGCGACCCCAAATACTACACAGATCCCGAGAAGTTCGATCCGGAGCGATTCTCTGAGGAACGGAAACATTTGATAAAACCCTTCACGTACATCCCCTTCGGCCTTGGACCGAGGAACTGTATAGGTGCATATTCTTTATTTACTACTTCTACTTTCTGCCACGTCTGTCTGTCCGAACACAACGGTTGTAAACAATAGACGAAGTAATTTCATGAAGAAAGCTTAGCTAAATTATTGATTAAGGTTTGCTCTCAATCGGCTGAAATATGTCCAAATGATATGTAACAGTTTGATAGAGCCCGCAACAACATCACCTGATATATCATTGTCTAAAGTTGTACAGAGTTGCAATCAATCAGTAATGTATTTTTGCAGGTTCTAGGTTTGCTCTGTGCGAGGTGAAGGTGCTGCTGTACCAGCTGCTGCTGAATATGCAGCTGTCTCCATGCGAGAAGACCTGCATTCCCGTGGAGCTGCCGAAAGACACGTTTAGTGTTCGAATTAAAGGCGGGCACTGGCTGGCATTTAAGCTTAGGCCATGAATTTAATCCGAATAATTTTTTTAACATTTTTTTTTAATAACATTTACATTGATACTTAACTTGGAAGCTGTCTGTATGGTACAATTAAAAAATAAAATATTTAACATAAAAAGGTTTTTGTCTCCTGTACTCCATTCGTCAAGGTATCAATTCCTGAAGCGCTTATACTCTTAAAATATAGTCTCTTACGTCTGTAGAAGCTTGATTACAAGCTGAACAATGACCAGTCGGCGCGCGCCCTCCCGCGATTCAGCCTGTATGACCTTAGAAGGTCAGTGGGGTAATGTGTGGTGGTAGGACTTACACTCACCAAGTAAAAGGGACGAGACAGTAGTCTCGATCGAGTACTAGGTGCGTGTCATTCGAGTGCGCGGCCAAGCGCTTGACCTACGATAAAAGCGAGACAGTAGCTCGGTCCCCGTTCTTACTAGACCGAGTACTACCTCGCCGCTTCGCTCGGTACGTGTCATCAAGCCTTAAGTCCGATTCCGGTGTATAGAAACATCAGTCTATCTGCTTAGCACTGTATGAACAAATTCTTAGTTGGAAATCGAATTCCAAACCTAATAGGTATGTTATCTAATTGCTGTGCCAATAGAAATAAAACATTGTGCCGATAACGGTCAATGATATTGATTTATGAAAATATATTTTATTGCTTATCTCTGTAGAGTTTTATAAAGAAAACACACACTTACAAACAATCCTATAGTTACAAACACGCACACAAATTCACACCGTCGGCCATCTTACGATCAACTTGTCAGTCCTTTGAGCCGGTCGGTACATTGTTGCGCTAAAACAAGTTTTGCATATTGTTATTAGTGATACCTTATATAATTACATATAACTGATATACGTGTACACTCAACGAGTCAAGTAAAATTAGTATTGTGTTGTGGAACAGTTTTATCTTATTAAAGAGCTTGTTACCAGATTTTTATGTTATCTCCTTCAGTAAGTATAAATGTTTTGTTTGACGCGTATTCTTGCCGCTTTATGTGTTGTGTTACATTAACTGAATTATTATTATTTGTGTAATAGGCCATTAGAAATAGAAAGTGGAATACTGACGCCAGTTTCCGGAAATGTTTGTCAACATTTTATTCAACAAACGCTCCTGTTAAGTTAACAGACATGTCAAATCAATTACAGTTTCATAAAAAACAGTTGATCACGTTTCTCACAACTCAAATAACATTTGATCGGATCTTTGACAGTTGACTTACGGCTGGCGGGCGTAAGAGTCATTGCTTTTTATAACATTACATTGACAAAAAACACACACCCGAAAATAAGTCTGACTGTTCTGATGTATTACCATAATTTACCATGAAATTATAATTACCTAAGAACAATTTTTTTCTAAAGAAGACAAAGAAACTTTGTGTTATCTATATTAGACACAGTTTACTGTGATAGACTCTTAAACTAAACAAACCTTAGGAAGTTAGTAATATCTTAGAAAATGTACTATTACAGCGCAATCAGTTGTCCCAAGAGTGATAAGACCTCCCTCTATAAATACCACGATATAATTCACTTCAATTTCCTTACTTATGTCTTCCATTTTGTCACTAGGTGATGTTAATTGAGCTATTGTGGGTGGTCATCCTATTCGGTTTGACCCTGATCTTGCGGCAAGTCTATTCAAGGTTCAACAAATATGGAGTGAAATCGTTCAAGCCGATCCCGATTTTAGGCAATGTTGGGAGAATTGTTTTCCGTCTTGAACATTTTGCAGATCATTTGGAAAGGCTCTACCATGCCTTTCCACAAGAAAGGTAATTTATTATGCATTTTGTTTTTCAGTCATCTGTTTTCAAATGATAAATATGACACGTCGACGCCTGTAATCCTTAATCTTTCTTGAAGGTTTATTGGCAGATACGAATTTACAAATCCAATAATCATGTTAAAAGACCTGGAACTAATAAAATTGATAACCGTTAAGGATCACGAATATTTCGTCGACCATCGCGTGTCCGTTGACGAACGCATAGATCCATTCTTTGGGAAGAACCTATTGTCGTTGAAAGGTAATGTTATGTAAAATCTTTCCTTTTATTAATAAATATCTCATCACAATTTATCATCAGTACATTTAAAGCTTTGACCTTCTGACGAAGACGTAGAATTACATAGAATTAAAAAAGCAAACGAAGCGAACGAAAACTAAATTGTATTTTATTCATTGTATTAGGTCAGGAGTGGAAAGATATGAGAGCTACTCTCAGTCCAGCCTTCACCAGTTCAAAGATACGCTTGATGGTGCCGTTTATGGTTGAAGTTGGTGATGTAATGATCAGATCGCTGAAGAAGAAAATTAAGTGTTCAGCAAGTAAGAAGGATTTTTATTACTCCTGACTGACTAACTAGTGGTTTGTTTATATCTAGCTCTAGGTGTGTGTATTATATATATTATATATTGTATTATCCCTGCGGTGGGGAAACCAACCAGATTTTTACCTACTTTCAACTGGATAAACTTCTCCAAACGAAAGTTTACCTAACAGTTACCCTTCTATTGCAAAATATTCTGAATGGACAGATAATTGGCACTCCATGTCTTCAGAGGTACATCAGATCACCGTTATACATCAGCAAGACTTAAATAATTTTTCTCAGACATCGTCGAGGTGGATTGCAGAGACTTGACAACGCGGTATGCGAACGATGTGATAGCTTCATGCGCCTTCGGGCTTAAAGTGGACTCGCAAACCGACAGGGACAACGCGTTCTATACGATGGGGAAGCTGGCCTCCACATTTAACCTAAGCCGACTCTTTAAATTGTTCGCACTGAGCGCTTGGCCTACTGTGTCGAAGGTAAATTTTTATTCTATTTAGCTTCAGAAAAAGTGCGCAAGCAACTCTGGTTGAGGTATTACCTTGAGTATTCAGTTTTTATTTATTGTATTTTTGAAGTGAAAACTTCTTAAGCCGCATTGAGCGGTTTTCGGCAAGGGCAGGCCTACCCAATGACGCGGAGCGGAGAAACGGATCGGAGAAGAGAGCACTCGATCAGTCATCCGAAGGGAGCAGGCAATTTCTCCCCTCTGCTTACGTGAACAGTATAAACTTTTAATATAGCTCGGAAATTCTGTCCATGAAGCGAAGCGGAACGGAAAGTTGGTTTGATTGGTTAATATAGCCAGGTACAAATTGTATTCCAAGAGTAAAGTGAGCAATTGACAACTCGTTGTCATAAAATCAAAATGATATGTCTCAGTAAGACAGTAATATTTTGATTAAATTAAATGTTAAAAAGAGACCACGTGTGTAATTTATTTTTTTCATGTTCACTTGTAACATCCTCAGTGACGGGCTACATTTTTAATATTATGTCCGTTGTGTTCCCAGGCACTGCGCATCTCTTTGTTCACGGAATCAACAAAGGATTTCTTTTACAACCTCGTGCTGGACACAATGCACGAGCGCGAAGCTAAGCGCCTCGTCAGACCTGACATGATACATTTGCTGATGGAGGCCAAGAGAGGTTTATATAGTTTTACCATTTGACCGTGTTGTGTAAACGACCCGCATGTCGTATAATGATCACTGACGCCCATGAACAACATAGTAATTATTTATATATCTATATGATTGATTGTTGTTAGTAATAAATATATATACGCTCATGCACGTAACCCAGAGGGATAGGCAGAGATTACGGATTTCTATTCTCGCTTCTTCCACATTCATACATCTACGTAAATCACTACAAACATGGTTGAAAACTAAAAACTACGATGAGATTGAGGCTCTAATGACTGCAATATCGTAACCCAACACCTTATATTTATATACCTAAGTTCACTAACGCGCCCACTAAAATATACGTACAAACTGGCCCACCACACACATTTACGTACACGCACGCACGCACAAGCCGTAAGTTGTAAGCCGTGTGTTAACGAATAAAACATTTTTATTTATTTTTTATTTGTACGTAAATATGTTCGTCGGTTACAGGACTCTTGATATCGCCCTTCTTTAGCATGTCAACAATCTGATCGATTTAAGCTGTCCTTGGTCGTGTCCTACCAACACTGCCACTCACTTTTGCAACGTAAATTTGTTTCGTTACTCTCTCTTGTTCATCCTTTCAACATGCCCGAACCACCGAAGCATACCTTTCTCAATTCTAGTCATCCACTTTTAAGCTACACTTTTCCCTTATAACGTTATTTGTAATCCTATCATTCAACGTCCCGCCTAACATCCTTCTTAAGGATCGCATCTCAACGGCATTAATTCTACTAACATGCCTTTCCTGCCAAACCCAACTCCTACTTATTGATCTATTAAATAATATGTCAAAGCTAGAAGAGGATAATTATTCGTTTTGTATATTTTCTATCTAGCTAGCTATGCTGAATTACATAGCATAATTTGTGTAAATAATTATTTTGTTTAGGTGAATTGAAACACGATGAAAAGGTTGGCACGGAAGCTGACGCAGGTTACGCGTCAGTCGAGGAGTTTTCTGTCAGTAAAAAAAATGTAGAGCGAGGTGAGTAGCTTCCAAGATTAACAGAAACCTCATCCATAGACGATTAATGTATTAAAAAGATTTACTGTATTGTTAGTTTGGACGGACAGTCATCTCGTGGCTCAAGCGATGTTGTTCATTATCGCCGGTTTCGACACCGTCTCTACGGCGATGTCCTTCGCCCTGCACGAGCTGGCCCTGCACCCTGATATCCAGGAGCGACTGTACGATGAAATCACAGATCAGGAAACCAGGAACGAGGGAATATTCAATTATAATTCCATTCAGAACATGAAATATTTGGATATGGTTGTATCGGGTAGGCATTCTGAGCAAATTACATTCCATTCGATTATGAGTAGATTACATTGTAAGTCAGAATAATAATGTGCATCCACTATTATAAGTAACCAAGGACCAACTTTAATGTCAGTTTTATCCAAAAGTTGTGGTCTTGACTCAAACCGACAAATGAGATAAAATATATATAGGTAATATTTGACGAATTGATTATTTAATATGAATAATTTCAGAGGTGCTAAGGCTGTGGCCGCCTGTGATCTCCTTCGACAGACTCTGTATTAAAGACTACAATTTAGGAAAGCCTAACAGGGAATCCAGTCGAGACTACATCGTAAGTTGTCTCTTAAATTCTATTCTTTAAGAGTTGTGCATTAAACACAATAGAAATTGTTTTTTTTTAGATACGCAAAGGTGAATCAGTTGTGACTCCGGTGTGGGCAATACATCGCGACCCCGATTTCTATCCAGATCCTGAGAAGTTCGATCCTGAACGCTTCTCCGAGAAAAATAAACATCTGATACAACCATTTACATACATACCATTCGGCCTCGGTCCGAGAAACTGTATAGGTAAGGTTGAATCATTGAAATGTATTATTAGCAAGACATTCGGTCTTAGATCTAATATTCCTTTTTTTCAAGAGTCAAAGAAAATATATCTCCTCCAAAGAGGTCCAACTTTTATGTAGTGACAAGACCTATTGCGTCTAAGACCCAGGAATCTCGGCGAAAATTAGATATCAATTATAAGATATATGAGATAAGAGGGGTAGACAGTGATCACAGATTACCATCTGGTATGATCCTGGTACACCTCTCTCAGTTTATCTACATCCATGCATCTACGCATACAAGCTCGTCGGTTACGGGTACTCCTCATATCACCCTTCTTTAGTATGTAACTAATCTGGTCGATATAAGGTCTTGGACGTTCATGCCATCTTTTGCAACATAAATTTGTTTCGTTACTCTCTCTTCATTCATCCTTTCAACATGCCCGAACCACCGAAGCATACCTTTCTCAATTCTAGTTACAGCATCCAATTTTAAGCCACACTTTTTCCTTATAACGCTATTTTTAATCCTCTCGGTCACGCCTATGATGAACAGATTTTATAAATGTTATAATCCACATTGTCGTATTTCGTTGTATTAAGGTTCCAGGTTTGCTTTGTGCGAGATAAAAGTTCTGCTGTACCAGATCTTGCTCCACATGCAGCTGTCTCCGAGCGCGAGGACCTGCCGACCAGAGAAGCTGTTGCCAGGAATGTTCAACATTAGTCTCAAAGGTGGACACTGGTTGAGATTCCAGCCTAGGAAATAAAAAAGTATAAAGTAAAATTTTAAAGATTGGTGTAATTTTTCGGCCATCTAATATTTAACAAGCATTATTAACTTTGGACGATACTGGGCTAGGCTGTAGTAAGTACTGAGAAATATGGACATGAAGGTGAACATTTAATCTGGGAAAGAACTGTCCTAAACTGATCAAGGATGTGGAGTGATAGAGGTTTTGAAATATTGGACTCTGATGGACCAAGTACAGAGCGTAAGATACGCATGTTAGGATCAAGAACAGTTATTTATTTAAGCATCTTAATGCTTACCACGCCATAGACTAATTTGTGATGGTAAATAAATAAAATACATGATCATTTTCTCGTCTTACGTTTTATTTTACAAACCAAAAATTTTACTAAAGCGACGAGCATGTGACATCAAACAAAAACTGGTTTTGAAATTGTAATGGTTACGGGTAGTGACTGCCAAACATGCACAACGTGGTCACGGTTTCGAGTCCGCCATTCGACAATTGTAGTGAACCATGTCCTAGCACAATGAACTTGTGCTTAGCTTATAGAATAGTGATATAATGGGAGAGGTTTCCAGGAGCTCCAAAGGAACACTGAGCCTTTACATGGCCAAGGGGAGACAGATTTCAACTTGTGCGTTAGCTGTTCTACGGCAACGCAGTATCACACCATGTTACCGTTACCGTCCTTCAAGTTCAGGTCTGGTCGAGCCAAACTCCTAATAGAGCTAAGATTTGAGCTAAAAAGTATTGATTAGCGTTTCACCGTCTGCACAATGGAATGGGGATAACGTAGTCCTTGTCCCGGATTCTGATGCTGTAGTGCAGGCATAGGACTTGAATAGATACTTTACTAATCATGCAAGTATAGAATCATAAAATAAACAACGAAATCAATTGTACACACTGCACGCGCTGATAGCTTTAATATAAATAATGTGTGTTTAATTGAGAACAATTTATAACACCGTATATCGTTACATAGCATTGAAGGCAAGCGTAGAGCATATTTTAAATACGTCAAAATAATAATGCTCGTGTAAAACGTCACTGCCTCAGCCGGAACCTCAACCAATGTCCGCCCTTGAGTCGTAAATTGAAGGTGTCCCTCGCGATCTGTGTCGGGACACAGGTCTTCTCGCATGGAGACAGCTGGATATGCAGCATCAGCTGGTAAAGCAGCACCTTCAGCTCGCACAGTGCGAACCTGGAACCTGGAAATGCAAGGATCGTGAGCACAACTCTACAATATTTCTTCTACGATAACTTATGGCCGTATACTTAATCGGGATTTATTGTATTTTTTTTGTATTTCAGTTGAATAAATAACAATTCAGCCAGTTAGATAACTGATGTACAGGATAGTCCAATGCTGTCCGATTTAAAAACAAATGAGTAAAAAGCAACATGTAATGTAATAGTAACGTACCTATACAGTTCCTGGGGCCGAGGCCAAAGGGAATGTAAGTGAACGGTTTAATTAGAGGTTTGTTTTGTTCCGAGAATCGCTCCGGGTCGAACTTCTCGGGGTCCGGGTAGTAGCTTGGGTCGTGGTGGATCGCCCACACCGGGATCGCCACGCCCTCACCCTTGCGGATCTTGAACAAAATAGATTTCATATCGACTGTGTCTTACTGTGGGTTTACACTGCCGAAAACATTTACACAAAATATATTATCAACTCAGTTCTTTCAGAGAAAAAGATAGAGGAAAGCTTGTATCGCGACAAGTTTATACGTCAGTGGAAACCCACGGTATGTGGAGAGATCACACAGACAGACAGAATCGTTTCCAGAAATGTTAGTATTTTACTTTCTCAATCGGATATACTTTTATGTAGATATTTTAATAGGAATACAGTTCAAGACATCGTTGCGTAAAGAGAATCAACGAAAATTTAGTCTTATCACTTCCCTTGCTTACTCCAATCAATGTACAATATAATTTTGTACGTATTACAATTGCTATATTTATTAGAATATTAATGTATGAAATACTTACAATATAATCCTGAGTAGACTCTTTGTTAGGCTTTCCCAAGTTGTAGTCCATCAAGCACTGTCTATGTAGACTAAGCGCCGGCGGCCATTTTCGCAGTACTTCTAGAAGTTCAGAATTTCAAATGAAAAAAACAATGAAATGTAGAGATAACAAGAATTCCGTATCGTACCTGATACAACCATATCCAAATAATTCATACTGTCTATGGACTTGTAATCAAATCCTTCTCTGTTCTTCGTACTGTGGTCCTTAATTTCTTTCATGAGACGCTCCTGGATGTCCGGGTTCAGCGCCAACTCGTGTAGAGCGAACGTCATCGCCGTGGAGATTGTCTCAAAGCCAGCCAGAAAGAACAATAATGCTTGGGCCACGAGATCGTCATCCGTCCAAGCTGAAATATATAATCTAAATGTCATTAGTTTCTTAAATCATTTTTGAAGTGGGAATTATAACCATCATTGTTGGCACATCGTGGTAACCCATCTTACTTTTAATTACGATTCTTGATGACAGATCTACAAACGTAAGTACGAAAATACTCAGAGCTACTTACCATGGTTGACTTTCATTTTGCCTACAGATGATTCTTCGACAGTTGCGAACCCTGCATCTGTGTCGATGCCGCTTTTTTCTTCATGCGTTAATTGACCTAGAGGTTAATTAGTTTTGTTAGCTGCCTGAGTCTCTATTGTAACATTTTTGTATAGCAATTTATCGTATATAATGAATTTACCTTTCTTCGCCTCCATTAACAAATGAATCATGTCAAGTCTGACAATCTGTTTAGCTTCACGTTCATTCATTGTACTCAGGACTAGGTGCCGGAAGAAATCCTTCGTCGATTGGTGGAACAAGGATATCCTTAAAACCTAGAATTATCATTTTGTATGTTTTTTTTGCATATTTTTTTTCGAGAAAGTGGCAAAATTGATATTTAATCGGATTCGTTAATCCGAGCGATTTCTGTCGATGAGATTTTGTGAAACCTTGGACCTGTATGGCGCCAATCCAACGCGTCATCGGTGAGACACCCTCATCCTTGTCAAAATGTCATAAAAAGAGTAATATTTTAGTTTATCGGGAATTTGCAATAAGAATAACGAAATCCCTCGAAAACTGTTTATTTCAAAACAAGCTGTTAACAGCCCCCGTATCGTTTACATCACTACAATCATCCACATACGACCAACATACAACCACACACAAGGCGAGGCTACAACCACCCACAATCAAAATTGCTCAACGATGTGTCTTGGCTTAATAGTGAAATATACGGACACGTCCATTTTTATGTATATTTTAAAATGAGACTCTTACTGAGACACACCAAAAATCATCATAAATTACATTTAATGTATTGTGTCACCGTCGAGGACTGTTGTTCTGGGCGCATTTACTGCTCCAATGCGGCCAATTTGTGCTAATTGTATCAATCAAGGATAAACCAATTGGGGTCTTCATTCAATGTCAAGCTGTATAATTATGCGTGTGTGCTAGCGCTTCGGATTTCTACTTGTGGTCTTCCTCGATGAATTAAAAGCGAAAAATATATTTAAAATCAAACCATTACCTTTGATATAGTGGGACAGGATGACGTAAAAATCAGCTTGAGTATCTGTCTGAAGTCAAAATTGGAAGCTATTTTGCCCATATTGTAGAACTTGTTGTTTTGATCGGTGTGGGAGTCCACTTTAAGGCCGAAGGCGCAAGACGCTATGACGTCATTCGCGTAGCGCGTCGTCAAATCTTTGCAGTCGACATCGATGTAGCCACCTTTAAAAATAAAATCGTTGCAAATATTATTCGATGCACTTTCTAAAATATTATTCGCTATATATCAATTGATATAAGGGTTTAATACATCAAGCAACACCTTATTATCATATAATTGTGGTACCTTCTGAGCTTTCTATTCTATTGTTAAGCGATCTGATCATGATATCTCCAACTTCGACCATGAACGGCACCATCGAGCGCATCTTGGAGCTGGTGAAGGCAGGACTCAGGGTCGATCGCATGTCTTTCCATTCTTGACCTGTTAGAGAACCCGAAATATTTAAAAGATTGCTTAAATTACCTTTGACTGAAGTACAAATTACATTACCATTATGTAAATGAAAAACTGACAATGAGTGAGCAAAATTTCATGACCGGCTGAGTCGTTAAGTCGTTAAAGCTTTATAAACAAACAAACAATCTTACATTCGCATTACGTACGATACGACAGGATTAACCGATTACTGATACCTTTTAGCGCAATCAAGTTCCTCCCAAAGATTGGATCAATTTTTGTGTCAATAAACGTCCGATGATCCAGGAAATGTTCGAAGTCCTTGATTCCAATCATCTTTATTAACTCAATGTCTTTCAATATTATCATGGGATTGAGAAGTTCGTACCAGCCAATGAACCTGAAATAATTGCCTTTTGTTATTTTCTTGCAGCCAACGACGTGATATAAAGGTTAAATAAATAACAAAACAACTAATTGTCAATCACTGCTTTACTTTCGTGTCTCCAAAACACCACTTTGCCCGTTTCTTTTTGACACATTGAATGGTAGGAGATATCAAATAGGGCCCCCAGCCTTGACCGCCTTGCAAAACGATTCCGGGAAGACGGCAACAGGTGTGGTCCTGTGTTGCCGTAGCACTAGAAAGTGCAAGGGGTGCTAAAGGAGACCGCTAGCTCCACAGGGCCGCGCGGAAAGCTCTGTTCAAGGGATACCGGTGCGTTCCATTGGAGACCCTGGAGCCCCCAAAAACGCAGGATGGCCACCGAGGGGGTTTTAATGAGCTAACCTCACATAGTCTTTCCCCCAGACGCAGACGCGGTATCTTGATCAAGATTCCCCCCCCCCCGAAACAAAACAAGTAGATATCAAATATCGTTTAAGATAAAATTACGAAATATACCTTTCCTCAGGAAATGTTCTGTAAAGCTTTGTTGTAGCTTCCGTGAAGTGTTCCCGTCGTAATATTATCCACTCCATGTTGCCCAAGAACGGTACTGGCTTCAAATTCTTCACTCCATGATTGCTGAACGTTGAGTACACTTTTCGCAGGTAGATTGACAGAGCGACCAGAATCACGGAAATCCATATGAACAGTAACATAGCCTGGACGGAAAATAAAAACATATCACAAGGAACTTCCAACGTATTTTGCAACATATTTACTAAATAAATGTACTTGCTGATATCTGTTCAGATATCATCACCAAAGACGATTAATGCTAGACAATGACTACCTTAGGTATCGCCACAAAGTTGTCCCAGCGCCCTCATCCATTGACATTAACCCAACATTACCCTCTCCTATGGTACCACCACTACCTTTTGCCCTCACCGGTTAATCATTCTACCAGGTATTATTGGAATTGCAGATAATAAAAATAACACGAAACGTAATAATGTTGTACGTAATCACAATTGTAATTTTTGGCCTCTCTCGCCATCCGTTCTAAGAGTAAATGTAAACCGTACACTAAAACCAAGTGGAGGGGATATATCACTTTTTGTTGTAACTTGTTTCGTCACTTTAATTAACATAAAAAACTTACTGGTTATTGTCTTTTGAAAATTTGTTTTAACAATATCTTTTAAATAAAACAAAAAAACTTGCAAAACTAGTTTCAGCACACGGCGGTGTGTCGGCGAACATTATACAACACTGAACACGAGGATGTTTGCTTCATTCATTTTACGGCACACACATGCCTCCTCTGTGTTTTCTTGCTCGACTCAACCGGACAGAAACATAAATACAGTTTTTTTTATCTGGTGTTATTATTTTTTTCTCTGTGATAACAAATGTTTACATTAATTTAAAGTTTACGTTAAAATTCTTTTACATTAAGTGAGTCTATTACGCATTTTAAGTTTTGGCTTGTGTTAGAATTAATAAAATAAGTCCGCTATTAGTTTTCATTATCAATGCTTGATATGGTAATCGCGTATTTATAAGAAAGACCCCTTCCAAGGCATATCAGACAGATAAGACAAGATGTACAACGGTGATGGCGCGCCTGTTGTTGGAAAAAATCGTAAGAAATGTTCTATATTTCTTATAAAATGAAGGAGAAATAGTACAATAATTGTAGTATAACATTCCATTTTTTCATTACACTTTTTTGAAATGAATAGTCTGCCATCTATCGTCAAGTGGCTAAATTAATTTTGACCCCTATTCACTTTTTGTTTGTTATAATTATTTATGGTTATTATAGATGGGGTATAGAAGGTATAGAGCCCGACTTACGTACTGTAGGTTGCGGGTTCGAACCCAGGTAGGCGTTTACTTTGTGTAGTTTATTTCATCACTACTGCTCAAAAACGGGAAGGAAAACATCGTGAGGAAACCGGCATGTTCTTAGAACCACCAAATTCGAAGACATGTGACCAGCCAACCAACCCGCACCGGGCCAGCGTAGTGGATTACGGCTCATTCCCTCTCTCGGAGAGGAGGCCAGTTCCCTGCAGTGGGAAACATTCAAAAACAAAAAGGCTGATTTATTATTATTATAGATGACGTAAAAGTCAATCTTAAAAGAAATTCTGTATTGGCTTCTAAAGTCTGTTATATAGTATTTGCTGTACGGCCCAGAGTTAACTTATACATTTTGTCGAATGACAAGGTATTTTGAATTAACCTTCTATTACAAGAATACGTGATTATTTATAAATAAAAGCCTTCGCAATAACTGTAAGAGTTGATTTGTACGCCAGATATAGATATAATATGAGCTAAAACGTAGAACAACAAAATTTTACATCTGTATTTTGATTTGGCCACCAACCGCTAGATGGAGCTCATCATTATAGCTTTAGTAGTCATTTTATTCACATAAGCTAAAACTTGAATTAGAGAGTGGTTAATATTAATACTTGAATGTGACAATATTGGGATAAAAAACAATACGCGGATTTAAACATTTCTTTTTTTTTTAAAGCATAAGGGGGCAAACGAGCAACGGGTCGCTTAAAAACTAAGTGATCACCGCCGGCCATGAACATCCCCAAACACCAGGGGGGAACTGCGGATGCGTTGCCGGTCTTTAAGAAAGGAGTACGCTCGCTTCTTGAAGGACCCTAAGTCGTATTGGTTTGGAAATACCGCTGGCGGCAGATCATTTCACAATGCGGCTGTCCGAGGCAAGAAGTTACGCGAAAACCGCACCGTAGTGGAGTGCCAACCATCAAGATGGTGAGGATGGTAATTGGAGCTCTGTCGAGTTGAGCGATAACGAAACTCAGCGGCAGGAATTGTTCCGAACAATTCTTCGGAACACTCCCCTTGGTAAAGACGATAAATGCAAAGGGAGCTGATGTCCCTTCGCAATGCCAGTGAGTCAAGCCGATCAGTAAGAGCTCGGTTGATGAGATTGGGCTAACGCTATTTGAGTTTCAAATTAAATCAAATAATTTACTTCTGAATTTTAAATCTTAAGTATCTGTTCTGTAAGTAGGAGAATCAGTCAGTTAATTCCTGAGTATAGTCATTGCTTTCCTTGTTAATAAGACACGCAAGCCATCAGCTCGGGAGCCGACTTTATGAACCTATAAAATGACTACGTTTTTTTAAACAGGAATTTTATGAACATCGCTGATTAGATTCGAAAGCAACGGCTTTATGTCAGAGCAAGGTCGCAGGTAAAGAATAAAATTGAACATTGTTTTGGAAAAGAATTCTTTCAGTAAATCGAGATTTAGGCCAAAAAGAGAAATCAATTTAATATTTGTGCCTATAGCATGTTTCATTATATTGACAAAATGGTTGTTAAAGTTAATTTTTGCTTCATTAAATGGATTTGGGGATTTCGTATACTGCAGATATTTCTGACTCTATTCTAGTTTTACTTCTCGCCACTATGTCGCATGACCTGGTTCTTTCCACTTGGACCAGAATGATTTTTGCGTTTATAATGTTGCGGCGCCGACACCGTCGGCGTCTGAATAAAACTTAGTAACGCCATTTTCTTTTCTTATTGTTAACAAAGATGTCTAATAAAGATGGACTATAAATAATAATAATACTTAATTAATTAGTGTTCTTTTAATTTATAAATTAAATTTCCAGAGTTGTCCGCTTGTAAAACAATTATACGAAGAAGGTGAGGTCGGTCGGTCGGCGCGTTCATTGAAGGGTAGAATTTTAATAACCGTGTTAATTATCTTAACAGGGTCGAGTGCATCGTTGGTGAGAATCTGTATAAGTCAATGAATACACCAACAGAAGTTGGTTTGTTTTTCTGCAAGCGCTTCTGATCACAATTCATCTCAGCTTCTAATTGAACGTGTTTGTTTTATTTCGGGCATTAACATAATAATAACAAATACTATGACTTCAAGTCTTCGTTCCTGGTTTCTTGTCTGTGGCCGTTGATTTAAGGACAAATATTACATAAGATTGTATCGGAAATGTCATTTACTTATATATTAAGACACACGTAATGTGTTAAAAGTGTTTAAATATTCGCCAGAATTCCGCCTCTCGGAGAGGAGGCCTGTGTCCCTGCAGTGGGCAAACATACTAATATATATATAATATATATATATATAATATATATATGTATATATATATATATTTTATGTGATAAGGTGGCAAACGAGCAAGCGGATCACCTGATGTCAAGTGAGCGCCGCCCATGAACATCCGCAACAGACAAATGCGAGGGCATAGACAGGAAAAAAGATAATTCCTTTCCCCTGTTAACCCCCTCCCCATCCTATCCTCTTCCCCTTCCCGTCCTTTCCTTATGAGGAAAGGGTGGGTAGGTGGGTTTTTTATGGCTTCATGTTTTTTTAAATAAAAATATAGTAAAAAATAAGTTTTAAGTTTAAGTTTAAGTTTGTAATGATTTCATTTGTGTTGGTGAATTTCGTTGTACAGTTAGTCGGGAATCGTCTCGCCGGGATGTATCCGCGCGGGGCAGAAAACGGGCACAAAAGCACCGCTTTCTGCCCTGTTGGTGCCGCCAACGGACCGTGACCGGACCCCGGGTCCACAAAACATATACGTAACAGTACAAATTGTTCAATGCCTTGACTACACGCCACCAAAGTAATTATTCTTCGGACTATTTCCCGTTACAGTCGATGCGAGATTCGGTAAATGGAACGAATAGAGATGGTGTCCGTACCAAGTTAAGGTTTACCTTTGTTTTATTTCTTACAATTTAAATAAAGTAAAGGCCCAGGCTTTTTGGCTGTTGCTGGTTGCGTAAAAGGCAAATTTTGTTAAAGATAATAAAGATTTTTATTTGTCATACTACATACTAAAGTAATTTGGCAGTGTATACCTTAGAGCTTGTAACAATATAACTTATAGACTACGCATACGCCTACCTATTACCAAACTAAGGTCTATGATTCCTGTTGGTGCAGGAACGGGTAGTATTTGTAATGCACTTCAATTCTGTACCTATTTGACGTATGCTCCCATTTCTGAGTCGCATGGAACATATCGAAACAAACTTGGAGAATAATAAATGAGACAGTTGTGTGCCAGCATTGTTTGTAACTGGACGTCAGTCTGCGCGCGACGCGTCTCCATGATTGATGTTCACTCACTGTGAGATATTCCGCTACTTTCCCAACTTCAGCGTCGGCGTCCGTGGACCCCATATAAGGATTAATGAAGTATGTAGACTCGCCCATAATAACAATTTCGTCTATAAACATTGTATTCAGGTACCTACCAAATGTGAAGTCTAACATCACTAGGTAACGACTAGACTTGAAGCTCTCTACACATTTAGTTTAGGAAAAAATCTGTTCTAGAAATTTTACTTAGAAACCCCAGTCTTCTAATTCATATGCATAAATGTATTATAATGTTAAATCTCTCTGATTAATTAAAAACGAATTAATTTCACGTTGCTTTGTTTTTGTTTGATTTCATTAGGTTTTTTTTGCGAGACATCACCTGACGTGGTCGAATTTACTTTTGGTAAAAAGATTTTAGACGCCAAGCGAAATTCATTTAGAGTTTCATTCGTCTGGATTGGGTTTGTAAAAATATTTTTTCTCTTCGAATTTTAATTGGATACAAGCCTGGGAGATCTCACGAATCGTTTGCGAAATCGATTAACCATGTTTTTAAGTATTATCTGTGTAGATTTCTGTTAAAATTAAAGTTTTGTTCAAGTTGTAAATAAGTTTCATTTATATTTACTTAAACCGTAACTTAGCTTGGCCCTAAAATTTCACATCACTTAACTCTCAGAATCGATGATCATTCGACAAGTTCTTAAGTTTTTCTAAGTTAGATAAAAATTAATATGTCTGAGTAATGGAACTTAATAAACCAAGTTGTACTCAAATATCAATATAAAGTGGTTTATAATTAATACCTTACCTTCATCCAATTCAACATTCATGTACCTTCTAATACTTGACCTGGTCAGGCTACCTGGTAGTGGCTATATCATTACACTAATTTCATTATAAATATACCCCCTGTGTTGCAAAATCTTATACATGACAAGTAAAACCAGACGTATTCATTACAAGCACAGCAGCGCAGCGCAGCGCTGGAGGATTAAAGTGCGGGTGAACGTGAAAAATTTGGAGGAGCGGAGCGGAGCGGAGATTACTGGTGGGATTACATCCCCGTCATCTATCAACTTCATCGCGCGCCGCGTGCTGAGCGATGGCGGCCCACGCAAGTAAGGAGCGTACGCGTTCCAACAATTCCGTCTGAATATGTCATCGTGGGCGCCAGTCCAGTCAAATTGTGTATGTACGTACATAAGTTGGGAAGGGAGATGTTGACGATTTGTACACGGAAAGTCTTGTAGATCTTCATAAGAGTAGGCCTTGTCCATCCCTACTAATATTTTAAATGTGAATGTAAGTTTGTTTGTTACGCTTTCACGCGAAAACTACTAAACCGGTCATCATCAAACTTTGTCCACATATTCTTGGAGGTACTAGAAGTAACATAGCATACTTTTTATGAAAAATTTTATTTACGAAAAATAAAAAAAATGAATGGATGTTTGTTACTCTTTCACTCAAAAACGGCTGAATGGATCTGGATGAACTTTGGTACACGGATAGAATATAATCTGGAATAGCAATATAATAGCCTATGGCTATTTTTTATCCCGGATAAATGTAGGTTTCCCGTGGAATACGTTTTGTTTTTTTACGGATGCATATCTGAAAGACGATGTTCCGTATGGATTCCGAAACGGCTACCCGGGGGAAGCCGGGGCGGATCGCTAGTAATATTAATATAGAAATTGAACAGTGAATGTAATTGTAGTCAAGGTGAATGCCCCTGCCGCGCCTCAACCGCAGGGGGTTCAGTTGATACTGGACAAACACAAACGGCTTTAACTTGGACCACACGTCAAATTTTTCAAGGCGTTGATCGATGAACAGACGCGTCCCAAATATG
This sequence comes from Papilio elwesi, assembly GCA_029849275.1. Taxonomy (NCBI): domain Eukaryota; kingdom Metazoa; phylum Arthropoda; class Insecta; order Lepidoptera; family Papilionidae; genus Papilio; species Papilio elwesi. The sequence continues at coordinate 419,092 of CM056696.1, forward strand.
GGGACTCAAGAACGAAATTTGTGTGACATAAAAAATGTAAGACGTACGAAGTGCTTCTGCAAAAAATGTGTTTTTTATTTTCTGTTTTGAAATAAGCTTTATTAGGAACTTATATACTCATTTTGAATTTAAATTGCAGATATACCTGTATAGACGAGTGGCGGTCAATATCAGAAACTAGCGACCCGCCCCGGCTACCAATCCGGTAATAATAATAAAGTAACGGCCCGAGCCGAGGCTCCCTCTACGGAGGGAGCCCTCGAGCTTAGTTACTCTTAAAGAGGCTTAGGCTAGGCGCCCTCTGCGCCCTGCCGCCTCGTGCCCGGTGTAGCTGTAAATGCCTCCTCAAGGCAAACAGTGGCTTTTCAGTCACAAAAAAAGCCCCGGCTACGCACGGATAGCTCCTCATACAAACATTCACACCATTACTTAAGGTAATATTTTTTTATGTTATAAGGTGGCAAAAAAGTCATTTTTTAACTTATAGGTGGACATTGACACTTAGGTGACTATCCAAGGACATAATCTAGAAATTATTGCTGTGACCTTTTCCTAACGGTGGAGCAAATATCACTAAATGCCCAGTTTGTAAATTAGCTTGGTGGTTCTTAAGCATTTGTCAAACAACAGACCTATTTTCCATATATTTATTGAACTTTTAATATGTTTGGATATTGAGGGATAACTATTTTGTAAGCAGTATATAAAATCATGAGAAACATGTGTCAAAATATAAGATATCAGACATACAACAATGAGGGTGTGCGTTACGAGAGGGTAGTTGTTGAAAAGGGAATCTTGTTATTTGAAAAAAAGGATTTCTTACAATAAACAATCTTCTTTCCTTTAACAAGGGGACTATAGTTAGAGTCTATAATATTTCGTAAGCCGCTTACCGAATATAATATTTAAAAGAAACTAACTAGGAGAATTTCAAAATTTCTTAGCGGACATTTTTATTCTAGTGAACTTGGTGCCATTAGAATTAATGTGCATTACCTTATTGGTTATATTAATTGCTAGACGGGTTCATCTTGTTTCATTTTGTTGTATTAATTAATCAAATTCATCTTTTAATTTTTGTCGTTTCATCACAGATAATGTGGTAAAATATGTGTGAAATCACATTTTCTGTTAACATCTTTTTTTTCGTGAATTTATTTTATTAGGTACTTTGCTACTCGGTCGGAAACAAGTCCGACACAACAAGTGTCAATAATATCTGTCAAGCCATTCTTAAGCTACAGATGGCATATTAGAAACAAATATATTTTATACATTATGCTGAGTAATGTTCCATTTTCAATAAATTTTAATAGAGCGCCATCTAACAAATTATGAAATATCAAGGTGTTAGCCCTTGACAACACTCGCAATAGAAAATTCATAAACCTATCAAAAGATGGCGCCATCTTTTTATTTTACATTAATTATTTACATTTTTTTCGACGTTTTTATGAACAAATCACCTATACAGATAAATTTAAAAATAAAAACCGATTCTTAATACAAAATTTCATGAAATAAGTTGGAGCCGTTTCCGAGATTCAGGATATATAGATACACTAATGACCTGCCCCGGCTTCGCTCGGTAATCCGTTTCGGAATCTGCAAGTAACATCGCCTTTTATATACGTCGACTAATTAAATGCATTGAATGAATACATACATACATTACACGAAATGAATGAATAAATAAATACACAAAAGTTCATTCAAGTCGATTCAGCAGTTTACTTGCAGTATAGCAGCGCCATCTGCTGGATTTATTTGTGAATCTAAACCATCCTTGAATCCACATGTACACATACAAAAATTAATTCAGCCGTTTCATCGGTTCAGTCGTTTAGGAGTTCACTGTCAACACACGTACAGAAGAATTATATATATATAAAGATCAGTCAGTCTTTCCTTGCTCATAAACCAATAGATATTTGGATCACAAGTATGCACAAAGGAGAATACTCGAGGAAGATTTATTAAAATAAAGAAAATCCACAGACGAAGTAAGATTTCCTTCCGTAATTTTTCAGAACGCGCTCTCTGGCGAGGCTCCATCAAGAAATTCAATTGACAGGATATTTTAAAAATCTTTGTGCATTTGAAATCTCTCTCGGACGATAAATCTAACAGATGAAAACTACGAGTGAGATTTTTAAAACGTCTGTCTGTGCTGAGCTTTTATTTTTATGATGTTACTAGGTGGTTGCGAAAGGACAAAGGAAATTCATTTGCCTCGCTGCAATATTTATCGTTGGTCTTTAAATATATGATAAATAGTGACGCCTGAAAGTGATTTTAAGTTAAAACTAGATTAAGTAGTTTAGTTTCGGGATTGAAATCTCATAATCGTGTCTGTATTTGCATTCCATATTATTATATCAGTTAAAAAGTTGGTAAACGATCGCTAACTCAAAAAAAACACGTTGTAAAACAAATCCCAGATGTCTGGGCACAAGGCACTCAGACGTTACATTCGTGAGAACGTAAAAAAATGAGCCCACTCGTGCGTTTTCTATCTCTCTCATGACCTGCTCTCGCTTACACACTATAAACGATGTGGCTCGTGCGGCATCGTGCACGATCGGCAACTCTCGGCTCGAGCGTAACGGGACATTTTGCGCGAATATCACCCAGTGTTCATCAATTTAACTAACTACATTGGAATAAATAAAATAGATATTAGTAAAAAATTATGCGATCTTTAAGAAGTATGGCTTGACGTTAGATAATAGGATTAAAAATAGTTTATAAGGGAAAAGTGTGGTTTAAAAGTGGATGATGTGACTAGAATTGAGAAAGGTATGCTTCGGTGGTTCGGGCATGTTGATGAATGAAGAGAGAGTTACGAAACGAATTCATGTTGCAAAAGTGAATTGCAGCGTTGGCAGGGTACGCCCTAGGAGAAATTATATCGATCAGATTAGTGATATACTAAAGAAGGGCGATATAAGGAGTACCCGTAACCGACGAGCTTGTATGCGTAGATGTAGATAATATACTCCTTGTATTCGAAACGTCTCGAACGTCTGGTTGGATAGCTGATTTTGTTACAACTATTCTTGTTTTAAATTACACAGATCATTTAGTTGTAAAGAAACTAGAAAGTGCAGGTTGTAGGTACATTAATCGCTTGAAGTAGAAAGCGGTCCGTTGACTTAATTGTCTCGAGCGTTGCGCTTTTGCATTTTCTCGTCTCCGTGGAATTACGCTCTTTGTTATAACAAATTGTGAGTAAATCATAAGCTACTAACTTTTTACATCAATTAGAGTACCCTGACGAATAAAAATAATAAAAAATAATAAATAATATATTTTATTACCAACAAGTTAGTAAGCAAAATAGTGTCTGGAGAAATACGTTACCAAGTATGTTGGTCACATTGGAAGATATGTAACAATAAAAAATCATTTTATTCCTAATTAAAATTAATAAAAAAATGAATCTTTTCCATTAATTAATAACAATTAATTGCATTGAGTATCGTCAGAAGTATTACTCGATTTATTTTTGCTCTCGGTTCCTTTGAACGGAACAAGTTCGCTCAAAGCACGGAGTTGACTTCGATGATGACGTCATAGCGAACATTGATTACAAGACTCTTGTGCCTCATATTTTTATGAACATATACTCACTAACACTAATAAATATATTTACAAGTAAAATAAATTACGGAGTAATTAAAAAATTATATAATTATATAAATTAAATGTATAGTTGTAAATTGCTTGTATTATTGTGTTTATATTGTTTTTAATTTATTGTTTATTGTTATGTATACATTTACATTTATATATAATTATTGTAAATGTAATAATTTCTGTAATGGTGTTGTATTGTTGTTAATAAATGAATAAATAAAATAAATTACATACAGTAACATTTGCGCTAAGATTAATCTTACTATAGTCATCAAGTGAAATGTCTTACGCAAACATTTTCTGCTGGGAAGCAGGTAAACATTTGCACTAGACTCTTTCTAGAAGGAAGGTTTAATTAAATCTTAAAAATAATAAGCTTCAAAGGAGAAAGATTCTTGTGCATTTATTAAGAAAGCGCAATTCAATGCGAGTTATTAAAAAACGACTGCGAATGAATTACTCTCGAGAAGTTTTTATACCGTAGTATTTACTAACAAGATAACATTGAGATGAATTTTTATTAATAAAAGAAAAACTAGGAGTTTTCATTTAATTACTTTTGAAATATCTTCATAAAGTTGGAAGCTGTATAGTGGACGTATAGATACAGCCACGGCAGATTTGCAAAATAACCATGTAAGATCTGAAATATTATCATTTAAACATCTCCTTTCAATATCTTTTCTGGTAAATTTGTAAATGAAACAATGCGAAATAAAAATTAAACTTATAACTAGCGCTTGCACAAAGTCGAATGCGAGATGCAAGGAGATGAGCCAAAATGTCTTATATTAAGTAACATGGCAATTCAAATAAAATCAAAGCAAGCGGACCTGACTTTAAGTGAGTGCTACCCATAGAAATCCGCAACAAGCAACTGTATTGCAGATGCGTTGCCTACCTTTATTGGACAGAGGAGAGGGCATAGACAGGAAAAAGGATATTTCCTTTTCCCCTTTCAACCACCCCCCTGTCTAATCCTTTTCCTGTTCCCATCCTCTATGAGGAAAGGGTGGGAAGGGGGAAGAGAACTGAAATTAAACCTCGCACCTCACTCATCAGACGAAACGCAGAGTACTTCTACTTGTTTTCTGTGAGGTCGTGGTATTTCACCCGTCGAGCCGGCCCATTCGTGCAACAGTTGTTGTTGTTGCGGGCTCGACCACTGTTTAATTGGATTTAGACTCTGACTTATTAATTAATCGTGAGAATAAACAAGGTACATTTGAATTCCCAACTCAAGTCGACGCCATTGACACGACAGCGGTCCGCGCGACAGCAGGCTACCGCTTCATTAACGGCCCACTTAACTCTGTAAAGTGGTTATCGACCATTAAAATTCTTCCCTCCAATGAATTCCGCCACTCGAACAATTTTACACTTTATATAAATGTTTAACAGCGAAAAGTTGATTTATTATTTCTTAAAATGTATAAAATTGTAGCGAGAGTGTTGATAGGCAGTTATTAATTTTATATGTAACGGATTTATTAAAACGCATTTAGCTCATTAGGTTGTTGCAGAGGCCATGGCGGTCACATGATATCAGGTGAACTGCTTACTTGTTTGTTACCTGCTCATAAAAAACAGACTGAACAAGGAAAATATAAGAGCAAAATTGTGTTTACCAAATTTATGAATTGTGAAACATTTTTGTGAATATACGAATCATTTAAAGCCATTTCAGAAAGTTTTAACGTTCGAGCTTAGGTAAAACTATGTGACTAACAAAGCGAGCCGTGTAGCGCTACACTCGCGACGGACTTCAGAATCTTAAGGCGATGTAATCGTAGATACCTTGGTTAGAATTGGCAATTTTTTTTATTCTATATTAAAGTTAATAAATAAGTTAAAAATTGATATATAAATAAGTCGTCTAACTAACGAAAGACAGAAATATAAAAAATAAATAAATTATTTATTAAAAATTAAAATAAATAGTTTATAATATAATAATATGTGTTCCTAATATAAAAGTTTATTAATTTGAAACAAAACTTTATTATACAATTTGACATATATAATCTAAAGAAGTTTCATTTCTTCCGTGTGTACATATACACGCACAGATTTTTTCATTTAATTAAATAATAAAAAAAAACACTCGTAACTCCTTTAAAGAGGCTTAGGCTAGGCGCTAGTTCTTACTAATTAATTTTATTGAAAATCAGGGATTAAGTATCTTCAATGGCAACGGGAACATCTAACCGATGCTAAGTGTATTTTTTAAATTAAAGTTTACAAAATTTATGGTAAAAATTCTAGTCTGAAATTAACTCTGGTATGTTTTTTTTGGTAAACTAGTTGTAGGAGATTGATCAATACTTGGTAATAAATTAATCCAAGTGTCAATTCAAAAGGTTGATCTATTCTTTACAACTATTCAACACTTTCAAAGTATTACCTAAATTAGTTAATTACGCGTTCAAAAACTTAGAAATCCGCGTGAAAATGTCAAATGGCTCTTAAGGTTGCTTTTCTTGTTTTATACTTTAGGCATTCTCTAAACTTTTTTTACTTTACAATTGGTAAAACGTAAGCACATGCGTTCAGCCATGATGACATCTAAAAGGCTTTTCCCTTTTGTTGGAAAGCCTTTTATTCTGTATTCGTTTACCTTTATTCTGACTATGAAATTAAATTTGTCAACTTGCCTTTGACTATTGTTTTCAATTCTATTTCATCCAACCGGAGGTTTTACGTTGAAAACAATTTTGTAAGCCTTTTGTAGGCATTAAATTTAAACGAAATACAACCTGAAGGTGTTACAACAGTTCGCTATACAAGGATTTCATCATCTTTCCATCTATCTGGGGTCGGCACAGTATGTTCCCCTGTTCCATGTCAACCAAGAAGGATGATCACACATATTATGCTTAACACAATCCATCCGTACTTTCTCTGGTCTTCCTCTACGATGATCTAAAGACATTCTTGGATCACAAGTCCTTCCAGTGAAACGCCATTTCATCCAATCTGTATTGATTCGGCTTTTCAAGACTCGATCAATATCGCTATTGCATTGTATGAACCCAGGTACTTAAAATAGGAGTGGGTTGGTAGAAATTGGGCAAAATCCCAGAACAAATGTTCGGTTTTGGCCCTTTTGATCTTTAGACCAGCCTTCTCCAATTTATTCCGCCATTTCTCCGACCTGCTTGCGTTCATCCCCAACAAATACTATGTCGTCGGCAATATTCATACACCAGGGTGCTTCCTACTGCATGTCTGATGTCAGTGCATATATTAACAGAAGGAAGAGAAACGGGCTTAGTGCCGATCCTTGGTGCAGGCTCACTGAGACCCATTCTGTGAAAACTTTCAGCCCTAATTTCAACCCCTTACATCCTTTCATTGCATTAAAAAGTAGCCTATGTCCCTTCTCAAGCTCTAGACCATCTCTGAACCAAATTTCGTTTAAATCGGTATGGTAGTTTAGCCGTGAAAGCGTACCAAACAAACAGACAGAGTTACTTCCACATTTACATTATTTCAACATTTATTAAATAAGGATTTGCTATACAACTATTTAAAAGCCAAACTCAATGAGAAGTTTAAATGATAACGAACACAATGAAACGAATTTATTGATCTTTTAATAATTTTTTGGTTGTTGTACTTTAGACACAATGTATATTGACGTCAAGTTATCTTTCACGAAACATTCGTTGAACTTGCGAGGTTTGAAAGGGACGTTCGGTTGAAAATAAATATGGGCGAGTGCTCGCCGTGCTCACCGGAAATATGCAGAGAGATGCTTCAGTGGATTGAATTATTGCTGCAGAGAATTCAGAATGCTCGGTGGGATTTCATTGTGTAATATAATAGCATACAGCAACGAGCTTTACCACTGTAAATAAATTGAGCTAGTTATCCTAAATAATACTGCAAATGCGAACGCGCGTTTGTTTGTTATTCTTTTATGATTGATTATATAAATTTAACAGTGGTAGAGTCCGCAACAACATCTGTTGCACGAATTAGCCGGCTTTCCCGGTGAAATACCACGACGTCACAGCAAAAGGCATGAAGTAGAAGTACTCTGCGTTTTGTCTGATGAGTGAGGTACCGGAGTCCTAATTTCAGTCCTCTTCCCCTTCCCACCCTTTCCTCATAAAAATGGGACTGGAAGGGGATGATTATAGGACGGGGTGGGGGCGGCGGGGAAAAGGAAATATCCTTTTTCCTGATTATGCCCTCCTTTGTTCTTTAAAGGTAGGCAACGCATCTGCAACACATTTGCCTGTTGGATGTCTATGGGCAGCGCTGTAGCTATATAAAAAAGGTTGGATTTTAATGTTTCTGCATAAAAACTTTCATCCCCTTCCTTAGACGTTTATTAGTGCTGGTCTGGGTCTGGTCTGGTGTTAAATCAGTCTTAATATATCATCCATCGGACCTATATTTCAATACATTTGTACTAGGACCATATATATATACCAAACGAAAAAAAAATCTGTGTCCGTTTACTCACTAGTGGTTAACTATCAAATCATTGTCCCGATCATCGGTTTGTATGGCGCTAATTAAAGCTCTTTCGATAAATGTAATACGTAAAGTTTGACTAAGCAATTTGTGTCAGTGAAAATATGTAAAGCAAATTTTATAAATTAAGAATAATGGTTGACTTTAATTCATAAAAGGGGCTCCGCCATTGTTTCAACAGTCTCGGCTACAACAAATCTCAAAAGGAATCCGTTCCGCTTGAGCGGCGGAACTTTTTCGTTTTATCCGTTTCAACGCGGAGCACGCTGCTCCGGCCGGGCGCGGTGATAAATTGTTTAAGATTTAACGCCGACAAAAATCATATCTTTAACTTTGTATTAAAATGCTTTCCAACGATTTTAATATTTGCGCAAACTTAAAAAACAACGATAGGGAAATAACAAAAGTCCAACGTTAAGAAGTTGAACGGTACACGGAAAAAAGTAGACACGAGTGAAGCTTAAATTAAAATGCAAACTGATGAACCACTGACCACATGATATTGTGATACCCAGTACACAGTAGAAAACATTCACACAAAACATATTGTCGTCTCAGTTTTTTCAGAGCGAAAGATAGAGAGAAACCTATACGCTTATCGAAACCCACGGTTATCAAATTGAATTGTAGCATCTGTGAGTTAACGCGATTCTGGCGCCATCTAGATAAAATTTACGAAAAACAAAACGTACAGCAGCATTCAGCGTGAAATATAAAAAAATATGGGATTACATCCATACATACATTTTCCCTGTCCATGTCTTCCAAGGGTATGTATGTATATTCGTATTCTTTCCGGGTGTGTCATAAACATGACATCAGCAACCCATGTCGTGGACGTAAGTCATTAAATTGTCAATAATTAAACATTCAATCGGCTATTTATTTAAGGAGTATCCTTATTTCATTACTATTTGATTTGTATCTTTAAATTTTTTACTATAGTGAGTTCTGAAGCGGTAAAGTACACAATAGGTGAGAGCTTGTCCGTGCTCTGTCCCAGTAGAGGTATTACGTATACGATATCGACCAATATTTCATTTATATTCAACATGAAAGAGGAGGAATTGCAAATTGGTGTTGAAGATGTCAGGGACAGATAATTTGCTTGTCATTCACCGAACGCTTTTTACTGGGCAAGCAATCGATCAAGTTTCTTTCCATTAAATACTAATAGTAGAGCTTTGTTATAACTAAAATCTAATGCGAAAATACATGATAATTCATTTATTTTGTGTTAAAACACGTCTACTTCAAGCTACTGAAAAGAGTTACATGTTAGATACTGGAACGAGTTGGGGCTTGGACTGTGGTGTAACAGCTTACCGTAACAACATTCTTCGTTATCAGACAAAGGGGTCTTTCCGCCGGCTGCCATTGATTTGTATTTTACTGGGATTACAAGCTCTCCTACGTATTTGGGAATCAATTATATTATATCTCTCAGGTTATCTATTTTATTTATAATTCCGTTTTAATATTTCTTAAGTCCTAAAAAAATGTATTATCTAGGATAAATGTGCTGCGAATAAAAGATTCTTTGTGTGCTACTTTAGGTCATATAAAACACAGGCATTAGTCTCCTCCCCAGGCTTGCTCTCGTCATTTTTGTCTCCGCGTGACCTACATCCGAGCTACGAAGGAGTAATGTTTTTCTACGCGTCGAATTCTCAACAAAAACTAGGTTTGTAGAAAGGTCGGATCAAATTTGACCTTTAGTTAGTTTTTTCTCTCCCTTCTAAAATATCATGACCTCATTCTTTTATCACATGCATTAGTACTGAACGGGACATATTTTACTCCGCCACTGACAGGTACCTAAAGATTAATTATCTTACAATGAGTTTTTGTTCCTTATAAAAGTCGTGTATAATATTTTCTTCGGTAACAGAGAATAAATAAACTAGTTTCTTCCGCGCTAATGGCTCTAAGCGACAGCTTGCACTTCCAACAATGTACTTAATCAGCAAAGTGGTTATTAACATAGTTAAAATTCTGCGCTCCACTTCATTTAGCAGCCGACGCGCTCATTGTTTCGGGTGCACTACAGTTGTCTTCAACCCAAGGATATAAGCTCTCGTGTCTAGGAGATATAAAATTCATTTAGTAGACCCCAGGAGAAAACAAAGAATTTATAATTTTGAAGTATTGCTTTCTACTGGAAGTGCCAGTACGTTTAGCATAAGAACTGCGAAATATGAGGTAGGTGATCCGTCATTCGTTCACTGCTTTACTTAAACTTAGATGAAATGGTTAAAAAAAGAGCTAAAATGACTTAAGTATTAGGTTATAATACAATGTTCAAAGTTAAAGTTGGGACTCTGTGACATCCCCTTCGGCCGATGCCATTATTTTAATGTTAGGAAAGGGTCGATAAGGAATTCGATTCGAATTAAACTTACGTTACAGACCTGAAATTTCCAAAGTGGCCAATTTATCACATAAATCCTTACAACTTTTGTTCCAAATCTTTTTATCTTACGCATTCCAAAAGATTTATTCGATATAAATATTGGAATCCCGATCTCGTCCCGATAGATATTTGAATGTTTCACATCGCGACACATGAATTTATCGAATTAAAACTTTATTTGCACAAGAAATTTACAAAAAACATCATAAAAAGCGTTCGACCTTTAACAGTCGCGACTCTTGACTGACTCTTGACTTAAACACACTGAAACAAGACAGTAATAATAATAACTCGGCCTTTTCTAGAATATTCCCCACTGCTAGGACACAGGCTTCCTCTCCGAGAGAGGGGAATAAGCCGTTCCACTACGCTGGCTCAGTGCGGGTTGGTGGATGTCACATGTCTTCGAATTTGATAGATCTAAGAATATGCCGGTTTCCTCACAATGTTTTCCTTCACCGTTTTTGGAGCACTGGTGATGAAATAAATTACACAAAGTAAAGCGAGTGCCTGGGTGCGAACCCGCGACCTACAGTACGTTACTCGAGGCATTAACCACTGAGCCACCACTGCTACCTACATCAAGACAGTACAACCAATTATTCCCCAGGAGTAGTAACTGTAGCCAAGACCTATACAGTATGGACTACATCATACTGTGCGGACCCCACATGAGTGGGAAAAGGACAAGGAGATGATGATGAGAGGACAATTTATATCGTTATTTTGTTAGACGCAGTTTGTTGTACTTGTATGAAAACCACGTAGCTTCAGTATAACTGGATTTAATACCTTACACAATGCTTTTTGTCCACGTCAATACCAATGTTTCCACCATTCGTAACACAATCAGCGCCATTATTGGTTTTTACATCACAATTACAATAACGGTTTCTGGTGACAGAAAAAATATATTTCTTGACGGCAAAATCCGTAGCGGGTAGAATTTTTCCTTTCAAATTTTGAATCTATCGGACTTATGTGTGTAGTGGTAAGTAGCTAGATTTAAGATTTTTTGACTAATATTTTTTTATTTCGTATTTTTTTTTCATAAAAATTATTCTATGTTACTTCTAATACCTCCGAGAATATGTGTACAAAGTTTAATGATGATCGGTTGAGTAGTTTTCGCGTGAAAGCGTAACGAACAAACTTACATTCCCATTTATAATATTAGTATAGATATTATCTCATTCATCGAGCGGCACGGTAGCAGTTGATGTACTTTGTAATAATGAGTTTTTTTTATAATGTACAAATCGTACGAGCCATGACGACGATAGGCCAATTATCACTTGTTGTGTCCAATTTGTTTTTGCAATTAAACCTCAATAAATAGAACATTCGTGGACGAATGTTTAAGGATTCCACAAAGTTTAAACGAGTTTATACTAGAGTAGCACCGGTCGTTGCGCGCTTCGTTTTCGTTTTACAGAGTTTAACATAAACCAGCAGCTGGTAGCCGTCGAGTTAAATTGATACAAGAAAAAGTTTCGCCGCCAAACTTGCAACTTAAGCGCAAACTTCTTTCCGAGCCACCGCGCAACTTTGGTAATAAAAATGTTACGCTTTTCTTTCATTTAATTAATTAATTAATTTATTTATTTATTTATTATATTGAATGGCCGAATACAATAACAATGTTGGCGGAAACCTCGCCTGAGTTTTTAAATATTAATTGGAGATATATTCGAAAGCAAGTAAAGGCATCGTAGATGTCAAAAAGGTTTTAGAGCTGGTTCAGCTTGTACACCAAAGATAACTTGCAAATCATCTTTCCAATCTACACTGTCTGACGAACATACTTTGACATTAACTCTTCGTGTTAGTTTATATTTTTTTCGAAAACTGTAATATCTCATAGTGACGACGTCAAATCAATCATGTAGGGACGACAGTTTGCTAGTCGGCCGACTGACGTCACACAGGAAATAACTTTTTCCGAGCACTTTATATGTAAGTTTATTACTATTTTTGCTATCATTTGTATGAGAAACAGTAAGAGAAAAAAATGAAGAAAGGGGTAGCACGTTATGCGTGGGTAGCGAAATCTTCATAAAGGCTACTTCACACTAATTCTCTTTGTGTGTGTGTGTGTGCGTTTTTTTTTGTAAGAGAAGGGGGCAAACGAGCGGCGGGAACACCGAGGTGATCAACGACGCCCATGGAAACCAACACCGGAGGAACTGCAGATGCGTTGCTGGCCTTTAAGAAAGAGATAGACTCGCTTCTTGAAGGACCCTAAGTCGTGGTTTGAAAATACCGCCGAAGACAGACTATTCCACGTGCGTGGCAGGAAATTTCGCGAGTACCCCACAGTAGAGGAATGTCAGCCACCAGGATGGTGTTGATGGTACCTGGTGGCTATTATCGCAATTTATCTTATGTTCGCGTGACATTTCAACCTATAATTTAACACAAAAATATCTCTAAGCAAATTATCTTAACATCAAAGTTTCTATTGTGGTAAAAAACTTAGTTTAGCCGATTTAGGTATATCTGTACTACTGACCATAGGGATGTAAAAATTATGGAATGGCAATTCAGAATTTTTCTTTCATGTCAAAATGTACAACTCCGATCTAATATAAATTAGACGCTAAAAGAAATTTAGTTTTTCACGCCATCACATTACAATCTTTGAAATTCTCTGTATTTCTCTACTATTATATGCATGTATTATACCACCGCATTAAAATCCGCTGCGTAGTTTCAAAGATCTCAGGTAACAAACAGTGAAAGACTAAATTAAATTAAAATGCATACGTAACATTAAATTAGACCTAAGACACGTTTATAGGTAAAATAGTTAATTAAATAACTTAACATAATTGGTTACAATCTAATAGATTCTGATATATTTTTATAATGAGCTGAGAATTGTGATTAAATAAGTCGTTAACATTCTCTGGTGTTAGGTAGGGAGGGGTTAGGGAACTCAAGTCATAATAAAATTGAAAGCTTATTTTAGCATTAACGTGAGAGCTTTTTCTGTTAAAATCATTTCCTTGTTGTTTTCACTCTTCATTATATAGTTTTAAATTTCTCTTACGTAAAAATTACAAGCTTGAAAATTGACAGGTATTTGGGGTCGATGAATCATTACGCATTGCGATTTTGCATTGCTTTCTTAAAAGGGAAGACCGATAAAATGTCATAGTGGCCCCACAACAGTGATGTTACGTTGGGAAGTATGATATTGTTAGGGGCAGGAATATCATTTAAGTTATGTTTAAACTTGTAATTAAGCGCTTTATTAAGTATCAATTCAAGGTTGTAACGTTCAGACACCAAGGTCTACGGTCCGTTAAAATCTTGCTAACGAAACTTAAGAAATATGGAGGGTAACTGTGGTCAGCCGATCCTGGTCACAGTCTTAGATCAGGCCAGTCATACCCTTTACTAGTGTAATTAAGAAAAAAATACACACACTCTGAGAGTTGAAAGCCGGTATCCGGATACCGGATCAGTATTTAAATGGAATTATCACTAACAGAAAACTTGGCATTGACTTGTTGACGAATTTCTTGAACTTCAGACTATGAGATATTGGTAACAAAATTATTTTACGCCCTGAAAAAAGAACTGTTTCATTAAATAATTTTTTGAACTTGTGGATTGCTACTTGTTAAGAGTTTTTTTATAGACAAAAGGCAGTCAAATCAACATATTTGGGGTTAGATTCGTAATAGTTGACGGTATATTTTCGCAGGTAATACTTGCAGGTGTTACTTGCAAATACCTGGGCGGGTTAATTGTAAGCGTTTTGCATGCAAATAAGGTAGCAACTGCGGTCGGTTTGTTAGCGCCGACAGCGTCATCCCCTACGCCCGCGCCACCGGATTATGGCCAGATAAGGGCAACTGCAAGATATTTATTGTCTGTTTGTTTGGATTATCCCGAAGTTATGTTTTTAGTGTTGAATAACTAAGAAATAAAAGTTTATACGTAAAAAGCTTGGTGTTTAACTCTACTAAAAGATTTAAAATAAAAATAAATATATAAGTAATTTATACACTGAGGATGAATGAGGTAGGTGAAAACATTACAAGTTAACATTTTAAATTGGGAAAATTTGTGTGGCAACACTACAGCTTGGGTAAAAAGAAATATGGGGAAGAATAAATTGGGTAATAATGGAAGGTAACTTAGAAATATCTATATCATTATGGTAGAAAGAGACAAGTGATAACATAATACGTGTTCGAGCGAGGGGGAGAACCATGCGCCACGTTTTCTTATGGGAAATGGAAAAAAAAAATAGAATGAAATTACAAAATGACATTTGTCTTGTCATGTAATGTCATGGTTTTTAGGTTAGGTGTCATTTTTGTAGTATGCGTTATGACGTTAACATTACTATCATACGCATAGTATCCTTTCATTTAAAAATAAAAAATAAACTATTCGCTTAAATAAGATTATCGGCCATTGAGTTTGTAATATTGGCGAATTTATTCCATTAGTAAATAATTTATGTGCACCAGAAATACTCAGTAAAATTATAGTTTTAGCAACAAAACCAATTTTCAATGATGTTTATTCAGCGAGTGCAAATATTGGAGGTTAACCACACATATGTGGTATGTGAGCTATCATGAGCAATGTTGCGATAAAAAAAAGGTTTGAAAAGAATGAACACATTTTTTGGGTACTATATCTCCGCTATTCATTTCGTTTAATGTTTTGGTTAAAAGCATTGTACGTGATAAAATGTTTTACCCATCTCGTATTTTCCCAAAAATTTGTCAAGTCTACAGACTAAAATTAAAGATGGAGTGAAACTGAAAACAGTACATCAACGTCGTCACAGAGTAGTTTACATGTTAGGTAATGTACGTAGATTCTGGAAGTTTATAACAACCACTACTTGGAATAAATTTATCATGTGACTAAATTACCGTTACAAGATAAGAGAGCGTGTATTAATCAAGTCGGGATGTGATGTCATGTGATGCAGATTGACGCGTGTGCTCCCAAGTGACTAATTGAGGTATTTGGTACAAACTTATACTTATTGATATAAAATGTATGTAAGAGACGAAAAAATAAGCATCTGCTATAATAATTATAATTTATTAATAGATTTTTAACTTAAAATTCGGACATTTATCTATTAAATTGACATGGAAACATGAATTTGATCGTAACGAATCTGAATTTAAAATTAAAAACCATAAATATCGTATGTGTTGTACTTCAGAACTGTTTCCGTGCTAAAAGTATTAAAATAAATTAGCCGACATTGCCTAAAAGCGTTAACCGCTCGATTATCTCCTAAATGGAACATTTCAAATTCAATTAAGGCCCTCGATAATCGTACTTCATTCCGACATTTCCACGCAAAAATCCCCGACACGCCTTATTAACGAACGAATCGCATTAACTTGGGACCTTGGTAAACAATTACATATTTTTTAAATACCAATTTTCAGGAAAGCGTAATAATTGCAAAAAGAGACAATACGATTCGCGCGTCTAGTTAGGAATGATAACTCCAGAAATTCTAAAGTTAACAATCGATTCTAGGTTCGGGTTCCAAGCCTGAGCCGAACCTCAAGTACAAAAGTCCAAGCCCACTGTCACGCGTCTGAGCTTGGCCTCTTCTCAATTGGTTGATTTGATAAATAAAGCAATGACACAATCCGTGGACTACTATAATATTAAAAAGACTCAAGCTAAGCGCCCTCTATATTCGACCGGTGAAACTATTATCGGTCCGCCGGCGGTTGGAGAAATGTGTTTATTACATAGCGGCTACTGAATACGAACATTCCTAATCTAATTAAGGCCAGCTATAACCGTACTTTACCCCGAGGCTACCCGTTATATATCCCCGGCTAACATTATTAGTAGCTAAAAAGAAATATATTAGTACCGTCAGCAAATTAAGATCTCGGACGGTATTTTCAGGTGTATCAAATTTAATTAAAATGTAATAAACTTTACTGTATATATATATATGTATATATATGCGCTCACGCCCGTACCCCAGAGGGGTAGGCAGAGATACATTTATCATACATCTACGCATGCATGCTCGTCGGTTATGGGTATATATATATATATATATATATATATAGAGAGAGAGAGAGAGAGAGAGAAAATGACGTGTGTATGTATGTATGTATGTAATTAGATATGTACATATGTATAGTGCTACCCGGGCGAAGCCGGGCGGATCACTAGTATAAATAGTTTTAAACTAACTAAAACTACGCCTGGTTTGGTCAAAGACTACATGTAAAGTCCCGTAATATTTCTCGCAGACATCACAGTGATGTATCGAGCGTGGCGTCAATGGCGGGCGCCTTGCAGGCAACGTCGGTAAGCCGCCGAGTGCGCCCTAATGAGGCTTCAGCCCGCATCCCTTCCACTTCGTTATAGTTAACAAGCAAAATACTCACCTATCAATACAGCCTTTGCTCTATCATTATAGCTTTTACCCAATGTTGTATCTTAGGTGTATAAACTAAACCTGAATGAGACAATCAAGAAAGTTTTACATTTTAAATAGTACTATTATTAGTTATTTTCTCAGTGACCCTTATTAGTGAAGACATGGCGATCTAAGCTTGCTTATATAATATATGTATACAGAGATTCCGATAGTTTAATTTAATGTTTAAACGATTTAAAAATTCAAATAAAGGTTACACACAAAAGCTAGGAACGAGTGACGAGTAGCTATATTAGCTCCAAATCAGAGTTTGTATTACAAACTGCACTTAGTATTGATTTGACGCTTCAATTTACTACTATAACCTTTCAATTTATTCGGTGTACTGATCCATCGCCGCAGTTTGAACCAAATAAGGTTAGTTGATACCGGATAGATATCTTAATCTAGCCCAGTAATATAAAAGATGTAAGAGATGCGTGAGAATTAATAATTAAGGTGACTAAGGAAACAGTGGTAAACTTTTTACAGTTGTAGAGCCCGCAACAACAACATCTGTTGCACGAATTGGCCGGCTCCACCGGTGAAACACCACGACCTCACAGAAAACAGGCGTGAAGTAGAAGTACTCTGAGTTTCGTCTGATGAGTGCCGGGGGCCTAATTTTAGTCCTCTTCCCCTTCCCACCCGTCCCTCATAAGGAAAAGGATTGGACGGGGAGGGGATTAAGGGGAAAAGGAAATATCCTTTTTCCTGTTGATGCTCTCCTCTGTCCAATAAAGGTAGGCAACGTATCTGCAACACATTTGCTTGTTGCGGATGTCTATGGGTAGCACTCACTTTACATCAGGTGATCCGCTTGCCACCTTCTCACATAAAAAAAATACTACACTGACTGTTAAACGGCGGACAAAATGTACAAATGAGCTTCGATCGCCATGGTTCAATGTTTTGCTATTAATTGGTAAGAGGAGACCTGGCAACGGTTCAAGTACATATCTCCAGGGCCGAGCGCCGCGCACGGCTCGTTGCGCTAATGTGCACTGTCAAATTGGTATCTTGTGTCGACCAACGACCCTTGTCCTCGCGCACTCGACGACTTGCGGTTGAAGATTTAATTTGATCCATACTAGTTTGAACTAGTTTCGTAAAGTGGTTCACAGTCTGTGCGGACCAATGATGATATGTCATACTAGCTGGCCCGGCAACCTACACTCCGCCCTATAATTAATAGATGGTTCACTATTTTGTTGATAATGACTTAATGGATGGTAAACGTTTCCATTATACATTATATACGTGTAACTCTAACGTGTGTCGTTGGAATCTGCGTTAGATAATTGGAAATTGTCGTATTCCGATTTACGAATACATTGGTTAAATTACGGTAGATTATTATCGAAGCATATTCTTCAATTACAATCTACCGTGACTACTGACGCGGGACAGGCCGCTAACATCGACAGCCTGCCTTTGTGTTTGAATTTTCATTGATTGCCATCATTGTACATACTGTAATGAACAAGAAATCTATGAGTTGAAAGTAATTTCAGTGCTGCGTTCAATCTAACAAGTTATTATTTTTACTAGTAAAAAGGAGCTAGTAGTATTGCACAGGGTGAATAATTTTCTTCTGTGTAATGTCTTTAAGATTATTTTTAATTTTTACCTAGAGGAAGTTCGCTTTAGTCTGCTTTCAAATGATCACGATAAAGTTTATGACACTCCTGCATCGTGTCTCGTCAGCTAAAGATCAACACGCCAGAGTTCCAGGTACAATCTACACCGTCTTGATAGCTGGCATTCTTCAACTGCACGACGTGCAAAACGCAAAACCGTTCCATAGAATGATCTGCTCCCAGCGGTATTTCCAAACATATACGACTTGGACCTACTTTACTACTTTTAAAGACTTACTCCTTACACGTCGACAACTCATCTGCAGTTCTGACGTAGTCGATGTTCATGGGGGCTCGGTGATCATTAAACATTAGGCGAATCGCTGTAAAGATACTATTCGCTTCAGAATCTTTTTAACATTATGACTAAGAAAGTATAACTTTCTTCTTAAATGTATGGACATTTGTTCCGCTTCGATGTAATAATTCTTCAAACCAACGAATAACTTCAATATTTCCGTGTCCTACGCGAGCGTTCTACTTATTTTAAATTTATGGCATCGGTAGGAATCCGAGTCTTGTATATGGTGCGCATTTTTATCATTCCCGACTCATTGTATAGTAATATCTAACCTCTCATATTTATTAATTCAACTTTTATAAGAGAAAATTAAGCCTTAAAAGTGGATGTTGTCATTAGAATTGAGAAAGGAATGCTTTGGTGGTGCGGACATGACAAATTTACGTTGCAAAAGTCAGTGCTAGCGTTGGCAGGGGGCCCTAGGAGAACTTATATTGATCAGATTAGTGACATACCAAAGAAGGGCGATATAAGGAGTACCCGTAACTGACAACCATGTACGCGTAGATGTATGTAGAAGAAGTGTTAGAGGTATGCCAGGATCACGCCAAATGGAAATCCATTATCTCTAAGTGAGTGAGTGCATATTTATTTATGTATTTAAGTTACTATATCCTTTCTACAGCAATGAAGATTCGATCTATGAACGCTATAGTATATCTACTCAGCGGGTCATCAACTGGCCTCTATCGGATATGATATTTCGATGTGACGAGAATCCAGCGAAAGAGTCAAATTAGGTTACCTTTATCTGGCAATGCGTCAGGCTTGTGTCACAGTATCAGTATGGATATCCGTGGCTGGACTAATGACTAACAATGACTTAACTATTGCTCTAGAGTTCTCTGGAAAGCATATAAATCATGGTAATCAATATAATTCACCAACTCAACTATTATTTATAGCTTACTACCCAAGTTCTGTTGGTCTGTTCACTGCTAAACCTCACAGGGTCTCCCGCTTTGCCAGTCTGAATATTTTCTGGAAATTTCATAGAAATTGTTCTAGCCGTTTTTGAGTGTATAGGGAACATACGACATATGGCGTTTTATGCATATAGTTATAGTACGACAGTTGCTTTTTCTTCGTTATTCTGGCGCATGTCTTGACGTTGAACCGAATTGAAAGAGAGCTGGGAGGAATTGTAATTTAATTTTACAGCTTGCTTACCATTAATTCTCGAATCAATTCAGCATATTTTATTTTAATGTGTTGACTTTTTGATATTATGTTTTCTTTATTTTAAACTTTAATCTACCTTAGAACTATGGAGTATTTACTAATTTGCATATGGATTTTATTATATTTAATGTCATTATTGAGGAGCAAATTACTAATTTATATTTTCGATATTGAACATAAGGGAGCTTTATAATTTTTACTTTATATTAATGCTACGAGTATATTAAAGTATGAAAATTCGTTCCGCTTGAATATCACAATGTTCCTAGCGAACAAACGACTTTAATATTCCCATCTTTCGCGAACGTTCAACTCTTTAAAATTTATCTTATCAGTGGAAATCCGAATTCAATATTTTGTGTGCCAATTTACGTCCTGCAGAGTTTTGAAGGAAAAACTCAAAAACTCATACTCAAACTGTAATATATATGTAGGAGACTATATTGACATTTCCGATTTATCCAACTTAAGTGACGCCACCCATAGACAACACCAACAAGCAAATGTATTGCTGCGTTGCCTACCTTTAATGGACAGAGGACAGGAAAAAGGATATTTCCTTTTCCCCATCAACCCCTTCCAAGGAAACCCCCTTATAAGGAAAGGGTGGTAAGGGAAAGAGGACTGAAATTAGGCCTCCGGCACCTCACTAATCAGACGTAACGCAGAGTACTTCTACTTCACGCCTGTTCTGTGAGATTGTGTTATTTCACCGGTCGAACCGGCCAAGTCGTGCAACAGATGTTGTCTACCACTGTTAGAGCTTGAGTTCAAAAATCTGTATAGTTACGCCAGCATCAAGATGAAGTGGCTGAACTTTTGAAGGTCATCGTATCGCACTCATGGTAGATGGCGTGATTCAACGACACGTTTTGGAGTAATCTGTACTATTCATAACAAATTAGGACTATCACTAAAAATGAATGTAAGCAGACAGATACCAACGGTTTTGAAAAAGTGATAAAATATGTACTTAAGACTCTCCCGAAAGTTAATTTTAATAAAATACAACTCGGCGAACATTTCTGTTGATTTAATTCAGCGGTTTTGTTAAAGTTATTTCTTCATTTCATTACGTGTTGTATTTCGAAGGGAGTTAAATACTTCACAATTTAAAGTTAAATAGCGATAGTCAAGTTAGCAAAGACGCCGACCGCGGTCGCGAAACTTTAACGGACTCTCGAAAATTTGATACAAAGGCGAATTATTCAAAAACCGCAAAGTGGTCAGCGTAGTGATGGACCTCAGAGACCGTGTAATGAAATATATTATAAAGCTTAAAAATACATACATACATTTCGAAAGCCGCATAAAAAAGCGTAAAATCTAAAAACACATTTTACAGGAAAGCGATTTGTAAATAAAATTATATAAAAAAGTTTATTGACAACTCCGGAGTCTTTCCTGGGTGGGAATCGAACCTACGACCTGTGAAAGCAAGTTTCTTACTAACCACGCCAACCTTAAAGAGTTACGTCTGTCATTAAATTATACGTGACAAACAAACAAACAAAACATTGAATACTTAAAGGATTATTAGTTATTATGTAATAAAATATGTAGTGCTACTGACCCGCCCCGGCTTCGCCCGGGTACTACTAATTATGTTGATCCGACCGCTACCAAACACAGCGACACCCGCTGTGCCAATCTGAATAATCCCTGTAAACATCGAAATCAGTCCAGCCGTTTCGGAGTCTATACGTCGCCTTTTATATACTATATGGCGTTGAAGTAGCTACATTTTTAGATTTTTTGACATTTTTTTTAATTTTCGTAATTTTTTTTCATAAAAAGTATCCTATGTTACTTCTAACACCTCCTACAATATGTGTACAAAGTTTCATGATGATCGGTTGAGTAGTTTTCGCGTGAAAGCGTAACAAACAAACTTACATCACATTTATAATATTAGTAGGGATAATATTATATAATATTATATTGATTAATTAATAGTAGGGACTTATACTGAATAGCATTTACTATAACTTTAAAGTACATTCAAATAATTTATTATGCGTTATTCGTGATGTTAGACTAGACGCAACTCTTTGTACGCGTATTGGTATCACGGCGCGAATTTTTAACCCATACTTAAAAAAAACCGGCCAAGTGCGAGTTGCGCGCTTATCATATGCGAATAATCTTTGAAATATGGATACTGTAATTTAATTTGCTAAAAGTGGACCATCTCTAAAGGTAGGAAACGTTGCAAAGGGAATAGTTTACAACTATTTAAACGTGAGAATAAATGAGCCAACTTTAACAGATACAACAGTGACAAATTGTTGGCGAGTTAAAATAGATTCACGAAATTATTGTTGCATATTGTCTAAGAGTCATGAAAGACACAGAAGGAAGAAAGTGGGATGTGCAAGCTGGTTTGGGGAAAGGCATGGGCTGCGTGGATCAGATCTTTTCTTTACGTATGATCATAGAAAAGTTTTTGGATCTAAACCAAAAAGTTTTCTGCGCCTTCGTAGATTTAGAAAAGTCATACGATAAAGTTAAAAGAGAAGATCTATGGTGAACCTTGGTTGCGTTTGGATTGGACAGTGACCTAATACAGGCGTTAAAATCTCTTTATAAAGATTCTACTGTTTGTGTTAGGATTAACGGGGCCTACTCAGACTGGTTTAGCATCAATAAAGGTGTAAGACAGGGCTGTGTAGCATCCCCGTGGCTGTTCAATCTCTTTATGGATGATTGTTTGAAAGCATTGAAAGACGAAGAATGTGGATTAAGAATGGGTGAGTATGTTGTAAAATGTCTCTTGTACGCCGATGAGCAGATCGTGTTTGCGTCATCAATTTATGCTGAATGTAATTCGGTATTTCATTCCATTTGAGGATCATGATACAGACATACAATTTAGCTTAAACTTTGCTCTTTAGAAAAATAAAATAAATTATTGGTATTGAATTCCATCCCAAATAGACTTATACTTTGTTTCATAGCAAAATAGATTTTTTGTAAAGAAACAAACGTCATTTACCATACCATATATGGCGGTCATCACGTAATTTTGTGGGAATCGTAAGGTGAAATTGTGACAAGTTGTTTGAATTTATGAATTTTAACGTAAAAACCTTTGTTTGCAAAAATCCATCTTGGTGTGAAACAAGGTATACATTATTATTAGTTATTATAACGTTATCTGCGTTATTTACGAGAAATTCTATTCTTAGCAGATAGAAGTAATTATAAGGTTGAATCTTGAATTTTAAATACTGTTTGATAATGTAATCCGAATGTTTGTGGTTTGGTTTTTATTGCATTACGCATTATTTTGTACGCTCAACTCTTTTCTAGATCCAATTCCAAAAATAAATAAATTAGGAGCTTAATGTTTACTTACCAATAAATCAATTCTTTAAATAATGCAGTTGGTATCAATTGCAATGAAATTGAATCAATAATATGTTCTGGACACCGTTGATCTATGACGCCTGTGGAAACATCAAGTTTATATTTTTGTTATATTTACATCAACTGGTAAAATCTATTTATAATTTTATACTAGATTCTACAGTCCTTCAATCTATCACAATGACTTGTTATAATCCAACTTAGCTTGCTTAGTTTAAGCATCTTTGAGATCATCTCATCTCGAGGACTCTCACGCTAGCCTTGGTTGTACTTCTTGTAGTATTTATAGTTAAGAGAAGGCTAGATCGCTTAGTCTGACGCTCAATGGCATTGCAAGGTCGCGAAATGTAGTAATACACAGTACACAATGTGCGTCTTCTGTTCACCACGAAATTATATCACCTAGGTTATGTAACCTGGGTGAACGAAGTGCTATAGATAATTGTTAATTTTCTTAGTGGTATACTGACTATGCGACTAAATTACTCAGTTTGCAAAATTACTACGACATAACGTATGTGTGTAGCCACTCACCAGCTACCAGAGTGAATTGCTCCGAAGTTTCCACTCCCGCGCAGTCTCCGGCGCCGCTCGCCTCAGATCGGTTGCTTCGCCTTGTGTTGTTGACATTTTGTTTGTGGTTTTGGTTACAGATTAATCCACATGTACTGAGAAGTATGTATCATTTGTTTACTTTTACATTTTTAAAATATTTTACATCTATCATATTCCTTACGTGTCTCTTCCTATTTGCTACTTAAAGCCCAAGAACATACCTGCAAATATTTTGGTATACTAAAGCCATTAACGAAAACATAAAAAATATAATTGTCTTGTATCTTTCCATTCAAAGAGCCTAGTCGATCATTAGACTTTTATGCTTTAATAAAAACATCGAGAATTGTACGCAACTGACAAGATAGGAATATCACAAGCCACTTAGAATACGTTTTATGTTTATAACATAAAGCGAATATGTCTTACGTAATTAAGAAATCTTCACATAGTATAAAAAAAACTCTTAAATCTCTCAAACTACGCAACGGATTTTAATGTGGTTTACATCAATAGACAGAGCGATTCAAGAGGAAGGTTAATATGTGTAATACATGTATATTGTAGTAGATTAAAACAGGGTATTTTTGAAGATTTGTAATGTGATGTCGTAAAAAACATAATTCGCTTAAATTGCAAACGCTGACTAAACCCAACGAGGTAGATCGAAATAGTGTACTACGGAATTGTATACCTTAAGAAATATCTACAATAAGTTAATGGCATAAATGTATCTTTTAAGGATAGCTTACTATACTAATTTTAACTTCTAAGAATATGGTCACGTACAATACGGTATGTACAATTGAAAAGCCATTTAGATGGAATCAATACTAATACTTACTAACGTAAATACGTTAGATACTTCAAGCATTTCATTCATATTATAATAACCCCTTACACCAAATGATTTAAATTATTACCTTAGGAGTTATCTTAAAATAAAAACTAATGCGCGTGAAAATAAAATCAAGCGCGGATCTCACAACGATGTTAGGACTGTTCGGTTGATGCGACCACCCCCGCGCCGCGCCCCTTGCCCTCGCCCACTGTGCTCAATGTGCTTTGCAAGGGATTGACCCGGGTATAACTCATCCAGTAATTAATACAGTTAATAATGTAACACACACATAATACCATGTAATAAAAGCTTAACAGCCCCAACATTATCTGCATAAGGTAAATAGTAGATAACAATGTTTGTATTGTAATCAGGTTGGTGTTATTGACAGCAAATTATCATTAATTACGAAGCTACACTGAGGGACAATGAAAGATAAGATACAATAAGTGAAATTATGACAGTTGGTAACGATTTTGAGAGTTAAGTTTTTGGTAATCATTTTACGTTTAAAATAACTCGTGAAATTAATTTAAATGTATCAAAATACAAACTCTTCTTACTTCGTGATTATGTTAGGATTATTCATTTAGTCGCAAACGTTGGTTTCGTCGCCAAACTTTAAAAAGTAGTGAGACTTCTTGAATCACCAGCTACGAAGTCAAAAATAAAAGAGTAGGGTTGGCGTCAGGTGGCCGTAAAACTGTAGCCAAAACCTATACTGATTACGGTCATACTGTGTTGTAACTGTACAGAAAGACAGACAAATATTTTATATGACCTTTTAGTTGCAAAATATAAATAACTTTTTATCTGCCTGTCTGCATGAACACGTGTTCTTGCTACAGACAGGCAGATTTAAATAGTATTAGGGAAGAACTCTTTTGTCCTAACACTACAAGGTAGATCGTAGTGGTCGAAACAAACTATCAACAATAGCTTCTATTTAAAAAATAAAGAATGACTTCCGTTTGCTTGTCTTTTGCGATAAAAATATTTAGATTACTATTTCGCTGACTTAAGTTAAAACATTATTACTTAACTTTGAGCCTCAAGCATTTAATAACCTGGCCTTGGATTTAAATTTACTTAAAACATCTCTTAACGTTTGTTTTTCTTATTTAGTTAGCGGATATTATATCATAAAATTTAACTAAGTGAAAGTGGCTGAGTCATCAATGAAAGTTCTCGTGAATAAAATAACCAGTTTGCTTAATACAAGTGGCTCTATGGTCTGAGGTTCAATGACTTGTGAAATCTTGGAAGGTTTTGCTTTTATGTCCGAAAAAAGTATTGAATTTTATTTTAAATGCAATATTAATTAAGAAAACATAATTATGATTACTTTACATAATAATAATAAATGATGTGTAACAGGGACATACAGATAAGCTGCGTTGACATTTAACTCCATCTTGAATAGCTCGGGCGTCGGGTGTTAGGGTAAGGAGAGTGACACGTAGCGAAATGCATCAGGACATTACAAAATATAATCTTGTATCGATAGTACAGTAAGTAGACCGGCTTCATGTAACGACACTCCAACAAACACGTAGCGCGTGTCCACGATGCAACCCGATTGTTGTCACTCCTCGTAATGTAATGACCGCTACCAGGTTCGCCGACACGGGTTGTGTCAGAGTGAATGACAGCTCGACCGTTTTACTCGTCAATTCACTCTGCATTCGGCCAGTCCCCGACATATATAGTTAGTAAAAATCGCTTTAATTGAACCCATCTATGTACAGCAAGGAAAGTACATTCTGAGTTATTTCTCTTTATTAATTATTGTTCTTGTCTTTTATTAATCAATGCCTGCTCGTAATTGCTAAGAAGAAAATTCAACAAAACCCTATTAGTTATTAATACTAATATTATAAAGAGGAAAGATTTGATTGTTTGTTTGTTTGCAATAGACTCCGAAACTACTGAACCGATTCGAAAAATTCTTTCACTGTTGAAAAGCTACACTATCCCCGGTTGATATAGGCTATAATATAATATTAAAAAAATTAGGGATCCTCACTCAAACTCCAATAATGTAACCAAATGTGTAAAAAAAATTCTAAAATATTCTTAAATTTTGTCATTATGTGTAATTTCGTCCAACGTAAAAGAAGGTGTGTTTTTTTCCTTTTTTCTTCAGTGCTACCCGTGCGAAGCCGGGGCGGATCGCTAGTACTCCTATATAATATTTACTGCCACATTATTGTTTACAGTCATCACAATATGATGTTTGTTATCTGGGCGGCGCTAGCTCTGCTATTACTTCTGTTGTACTCACGACAAACGTATGCCAAGTTTGCGAGGGCTGGAGTCAATCACCTGCCGGCAATCCCATTAGTGGGAAACAGTGGGCACACACTACTGCGATTGGATAATATAATAAATCGTATCACAAAAGTATATGGGCAATTCCCCGATGACAAGTGAGTATTTTTATCTCTACTATGCAGTCTTTTTTAAAATTTAACGTTGATAGAGACCGCAACAACATCATCTGTTGCTCGATGCGCCGGCTCCACCGGTGGAATACCACGACCTCACAGAAGACAGGCGTCAAGTAGAGTATTCCTCGTTTCGTCTGATGAGTGAGGTGTCCTAGACCTAATTCTAGTTTTCTCCCCTTTCCCACCATTTTCTTATAAGGAAAGGATGGGAAAGGGAAGAGAACTTGACGGCGGAGGGGATGTATAGGAATTGGAAATAACCATTTTCTGTTTGTCCCCTCCTCTGTCCATTAAAGGTGGGCAACGCATCTGCATCTCATTAGTTAGTTGCAGATGTCTATGGGTAGCGATCACTTGACATCGGGTGAACCGCTTGCTCGTTTAAAAAAATTACCTCTTTGTTAGAAAATGTAAATGTGTGCTAAATTCTGTTTTAAAGTTCACAATTTGTATGTAAATAGCGAATTTGGAATTTTTAATATAAATTTTTGGAATCCTCAAAACAACTCGAGTCCGTTATTCGGTTAGTACTTGCTTTTCACGCCGCAGGTCGTGGGTTAAATCCACGACAGACATTTGTGTGCATGAACATGTCTGTTTGTCCCGAGTCTGGGTGTAATTTTCTATTTCTTGTATTTATAGTATATCAGTTATCTGGTTTCGATAGCACAAGCTCTGCTTACTTTGGGATCAGATAGCCGTGTGTGAATATGTCCCATTTTTTTTATTACAAATATTTCTACAATTTAATGTATCGGATGCCTACTAGCGACATCCTGGAGCATCTCAACACTCTGGAAAATATCGGAATGGTCCATTTACAAAAGATAGCGAATATTAATATTGTAAGGACTGTATTTCCGTGTTTCTATACACGTATTAGAACCTTCGACTGACAAGGATATTTTAATTTACATATTTATTTTATCATAACCTTCTTAACATATGGAACACAGGACACGTAGTTACTCACGAGAAAAAAAATAAAGAATCCTGCGTGACGTCAACCAAACAAAAATGTCCCAATTAGGACGTTTTCAAGTCTTCACATTTCGCCCGCTAATAACATATGCTACTGTTAATTTTGGAATAAAACGGATTTTATCACGTTTACTTTACGTTTTTTTATTCCCGACGTTCCGAGTACTTTCCAGCGCTCATGGTCGCGGGGGGACTGAGGCGTCAGACGGTCCGATGTCAGAAGTTGCTGGCGAAGTACCCACTTATTTCGAATTAATTACTTCTACTCCGATCTATACAGAATGAGCTCACTGTAGTGAGGTCTTGCATTTGTATGCTTGTAATTATTTTTCAGTTTTGTTGGATTCTATGAACTTCTGAATCCATTAATAATAATCAAAGACGTAAAGCTAGTCAAGCAGATCGCCGTGAAGGATTTCGAGTATTTCGTGGACAGACGAGGTTTCGGTAAAGAGTTCGCCGATCCATTGTTCGGCAGAAATCTGTTGCTTTTGAAAGGTATGGTAAAATCGAATTATAAACCTTTATAAGAAACTCAAGACGGCGCCAGCGGGGGAGGACTCCCGAACCTGCCTTGCACGGTGCCGTCTGCTAGGAGCCCCAGACTATCTTGGGGCCAACCCGGGCGGTAAGTGGGCATCGTGGTACACGTGCTTGTCATGCTCCCGTGGCGCCCACTCAATGGTAATTGGGAATGCGTGTGTTTTTAGTGGGTACGCCTACCTCGGTGGCAGAGCCCCACAGACAGGGGGCGTGTGTAAGGTCGCATTTTCCACACTCAAAAAAGGGTTCAATATTTATGAAAACAATTACAAATCAACACATTTATATGTCGAGTACAGTAAATGTAAGATTAAGCAGTGGTAGAGTCCGCAACAACATCATCTGTTGCACGAATTGGCCGGCTCGACCGGTGAAATACCACGACGTCACAGAAAACAGGCGTGAAGTAGAAGTACTCTGCGTTTCGTCTGATGAGTGAGGTGCCGGAGGCCTAATTTTAGTCCTCTTCCCCTTCCCACCCTTTCCTCACAAGGATAGGACGGGAAGGGGAAGAGGATAGGATGGGGAGGGGGTTAACGGGGGAAAGGAATTATCCTTTTTCCTGTCTATGCCCTCCTTTGTCCTTTAAAGGTAGGCAACGCATCTGCAACGCATTTGTCTGTTACGGATGTTCATGGGCGGCGCTCACTTCACATCGGGTGATCCGCTTGCTCGTTTGCCACTTTATCACATAAAAAAAATATATATATTTAATTAATAAATGTAATGACTTCGTAACAAAGAACAATTCTTTTGTTTCGTAAAATAATTATACAGTTTTTATTTATACTGACCTTGTGGAAACCACGGTTTAGTGATCACCAGTGAGTTCTTACAATAAACCTGTTTGAGTATGGTTTTATAACACATTTAATTAACACGCCTTTAGTGACCGGGTTGAAAGTTAATTTATTATAATTGATTATATAGATTTAAGGTCAACTTACACTGGACCGTTAGGGTAGTAATTTAGAAAAATCCTTTCGTAGTGTCGTCTAGTTGCCTAGTAAATTCCTTTCCATGAAAGAAGTCCCGCGGTGATTTTTGGAACTAAAATTGTAATGCTTTTCTTGACTCTATTTTCTCATCTTTTCCATGTAAGTAGGTAGAACATCACTTATATAAGTAAATTTATATATATTTAATTCTCCTGTCACAGTGTTAGTCGCCATACTCCTCCGAAACGGCTTAACCGATTTCAATGAAATTTTGCATATACATTCGGTAGGTCTGAGAATATGTTTTTATTAATCTATCTATCTATAATATTATAAATGTGAATGTAAGTTTGTTTGTTACGCTTTCACACGAAACCTACTCAACCGATCATCATGAAACTTTGTACACATATTCTTGGACGTATTAGAAGTGACATAGGATACCTTTTATTAAAAAAATAATAATATATGAAATGCGAAGTATGTATGTTCCCTATAGACTGTCGAAACGGCTGGACCAATTTCGATGAAATTTACAGGGATTGTCCATATTGGCACAGCGGGTGGTCTTGTGTTTGGTAGCGATTGGATCAACGTAATTAGTGGTAACCGGACGAAGCCGGGATGGGTCACTAGTAAAAAGTTCTTACATAACAGAAATGTAGTAAATATAGGTAAGTGGGCATATTTATATGTCGCGCGAGTGCAGCGCTGCGTCTGGGGCACTTCTTTCATGAAAAGGACTATAGTTTGCACTGTGCTCTAATAAATAAAGCAAACAGTTTCTTTTTATATACATAGATTAATAATTAATTGCGTTTCTATTGACAAACAATATTCTACTGCAGGTGAAGAATGGAAAGCAATGCGCTCAACTCTAAGTCCAGCGTTCACGAGTTCCAAGATACGTTTAATGGTTCCCCTGATGGTGGAAGTTGGTGACCATATGATAAGAACATTAAAAAGGAAAATTGACGAGTCTGGCGGTAGGTGTTTATTAAAATTTCATTTATTGTCTCGAAACATGAACTCTATATTTGGAACAGAACAGCAGTAGTAGTCGACGTTTTAAGCCAGTTCCATTCATTACTACAGAGATCATCCCTCCGCCCTAATCCAGTAGGCTCCCGCAACCTTAACCAGGTCACCAGTCTATCTTGTGGGAGGCCTACCTTTGCTCCGAGTTGCCGCGTGAACCTTTCAGTCCCACTGACCATCCGTTCTGCGAGCAATGTGTTTATTTCTGCTTAACGTTTGCAAATCCGCAGTAGAACCGAAGTACGAACATTAAATGTCGATTACTTTGTTTCTACTCACAGGATCGCATTATGTACTTCTCTTATATGGTATTATATGGCTTACAGTAAATTACCTGGACATTGAATGTAAGGACTTGGGGACAAGGTACGCCAATGACGTTATTGCCTCGTGTGCATTCGGTCTACGAGTCGAGTCACTAGATGAAGGCAACCAGTTCTATGAATACTGCAAGAGTATGACAACTGTTACCTTTGTGGGAATGTTGAAGATTTTGGGCTATAGAACTTGTCCAAAGATTTTAAAGGTAAGGATATATTATTGTTTAAGGATCCGTCTTTTGACCTGATGGTGCAACAACATATGTTTTGCTTCCTCCACAGATGTTAAACGTAACCTTGTCTTCAAAAGCCCTGTCGTCATTCTTCAGTGACTTGGTGCTCGGTACAATGCAGCAGCGCGAGGATCAGCATGTGTTGAGGGATGACATGATACAGCTACTAATGGAAGCTAAGAAAGGTATGAGCCCTCAATTTTCCAAGCGAGGTAGATGTAAAAACCCGATCCTCGCTGCTTGTATCAGTCCACTGCTGGACATAGGTTTTTCCCAATGGCTGCCACAGTTCGAGGTCCACCGTTCTCACGAGGTCGGCTCATGTGGCAGCCATTTTGTCTTTCGCCATGTGACGTCGGTAGCTCGACATATGTGACAGACCCATTGCCTCTTTTTAGCTCCTTGAAAATCAAATTTTGCCAAGTATATTTTTGTTTTAAATTGAACATTATTTATTTATAAAAATGAAAATATCCGTGTCAGTAAAAATACTTTTTACCTGTTTTTCTTAAGAAAATAACATTAAATAATAATTTGTGATGGCATCATGTGTAAGCATTTACCGATTTCTAAAACTTTCAGGGACGCTGTCTCACGATAGTAAAGTGGTAAAAGATGCAGATGCTGGCTTCGCGACAGTCGAGGAGTCCGCTGTTGGCAAGACGAAAGTAGCTAAAGGTATTATTCGTACGTATTTATAAATCGACAGACTTACCTATTGTTAAGTGACCACTGTTAGAGAACAATATCCAGCAATAATCCAAGGAACTACGATTGAGTCGATAACCTTTTTGTAGAAAAAGAGAGTACAAATCTCACTCATTGGACGTGGCGCGGGAGCATCACACTGCTGCTTCACAGCGGTGATTGATATTCGACCAAAATTCCCGCGCCGGGCTTAAAGTAAGACAGGCGGCCGGCCCTAAAATATATGCAAATAGCCAAAACCTTATTCTTACTTCACTGGCCGAGTCTCCGTTGTCTATGACTTATGGTCTTTAAAGTTAATTTCTTTAATTTACCTTTCGAGAATGGACGGACGTCGATCTAGTGGCGCAGGCAGTGCTCTTCCTGATCGCTGGCTTCGAGACGGTGTCGACGGTGATAGCATTCGCCCTGTACGAGCTGGCGCTGCACCCTGAAGTACAGCACCGGCTGCTGCGGGAGATCCAAGAGAGCGTCGCCCGCACCAGAGAAGATAACACGAACATCGACTACAACTCTATACAGCGCATGAAATACTTGGATATGGTTGTTTCAGGTTACATTTTTTGCTGTGGACTAATCCATGGCATGAGATTGACTATACATTTTACGTCTTTTTAAATCTGATGATATAGCTTTAAGAGTATTCTTGGATACTGCTAAACTTACTCGTGCGCCAATCAATATGCACAGGCACAAAAAATATCAGGTAATTTTTGCTCGTCAGAATCGTGTATGTCCTGTATCTCGTGTACCGCAGAAAGAAATATGAGTTAAAAGAAATATCTACTCTTCTTTCTCTTTCTCTTCTTAGTGAAGGCCTCGCCTCGCACTGCTCGCCTGAGCTTGCAACTAGCTCGACAGAGAGGCGGCGATGACAAGCTAGACACCGATGCGTTTAACTAGTTAATACTTCAAAGAGACTCTTAACAATTCCATCATTTTTACAGAAGTACTTCGTCTTTGGCCGCCAGCGCCTGTGGCAGATCGCTTATGTGCAAGAGATTACAATTTAGGCAGACCTAATAACACTGCTACAGAAGACTACATTGTAGGTGACATAGCTTTACTAAATTAAAGTTCAATACCTAAAAAAAATAAGTTTTGAATTGGCTCTTATTATGAAATGGATTCTGCCAAACAATTTAGCACGTGATGACGCACGATTATCAAATTCACAGATACGGAAAGGCGAAACAGTCCAAATCCCCATATGGTCGTTCCACCGCGATCCCAAATATTTCCCTGACCCCGAAAGATTCGACCCGGAGAGATTTTCAGACGAAAATAAACATAAAATTGACCCGTTCGGTTATATGCCATTTGGTGTCGGTCCCAGAAATTGTATTGGTAAGCATAAACAGCGAATTTAGTATTTTGTGAATAGTTGACGATCGTAAATCTAAGATAAATAAAACGTTTCCATAGTAACATTATCGATAACTATGACGCGTTGCAAGAAAGTGTTAGTGTGCCGTCAAAAATATTATGACTATGATGACAGATTGGTTTTCAAGGCGGCATCTAATTACCATAAAAAGTGCACCGCTGCTACACACTGCACTAAGGCGTGCCCTGTCATCGTATATTTAAAGGTGCGTCCAGGTCTGGCTCGCGCGCTGCGCAATCGCCAGACCTAGACGCACCCTAATATTGATAGGATGGTGTCGTAGTCATAAGAAGTGGACCACAGTTTATTGCTAACAATAACGACGTAAACCATAATGCAATATAACTTTTATACAAAGAGCAAATAATTCATACAATTCTTTAACAACAACTCCTTGCAGGTTCGAGATTCGCGCTATGTGAGTTAAAGGTTGCTTTGTACCAGTTGCTCCAACATATAGAACTATCGCCCTGTGAGAAGACGCCAGTTCCAGCCAAGCTGCGTAAGGACAGCTTCCAAGTGCGGCTGCAAGGCGGACACTGGGTCAGAATGAAGACTCGCCAATTTTAAGCTTAGTTCAAATTAAACATTGTGATATTGTTAAGGTTAAGTAAAATATATTACTCATTAAGCAATTAAAACTTGCCCATTTATTTATATATTGAAACATCCCTTTTGTCTTTATTTAATGAACAAACTAGCGCTTGGCCACACTTTTCCCTTACAATGCTATTTTTAATCCTATCGTGCCTATAATTAAATCGAAAACCACTTCCACCTCTGTTGTAACATCACAATAAAAAAACAGCCTTGTTCTCGACGTAAATAGTAGAAAGATTTTTGATAGCTTCGACGCCTAACTCCTCATTGATGTCCACTCTTGGATTCTTTTGTAAGAAAGCTCTTAACAATTTCGTATCCAATACCAGCGGCTCCTTCTATCTAAGTATTTAGAGTAATCTAGAGGAGCATCAGCCGAGTAGTGATATCCAGTGATCTTACTCATCGATGGGTGGAGGCAATGGAGAGCAAGGGCCTTGACGGTTATTTTGGACGTGGCGAAAGCCTTTAGTCGGGTCTGGCAATAAGCGCAATAAGCCCCTTCCGCTGAATTCCGTCATCGATCAACACGACAGAGCTCCAACTAGCATTCATAGCATCTTGAAGGTGAGCATTCCCCTACAGTGCGTTTTTTATTTCCAACCTCGCATAACCATGCTGTGGAATGATCTGTCGCTATAGGTATTTCCATACCAAAACGACTTTTTTTTTTTTTTTTTTTTTTTTATGTTACAAAGTGGCAAACGAGCAAGCGGCCCCTGGAAATAAGTACCGCTACCCATAGGCATCCGCAACAAGCTAATGAGTTGCAGATGCGTTGCCTACCTTCATGGACGAAGGAGGGGACAAACAGAAAAAAGGATAATTCCATTCCCTGTCCATCCCCTCCTCATCCGTCAAATCCTCTTCCTCTACCCATCCTTTCCTTATTAGAAAATGGTAGAAGGGGTAAGAGGACTACAATTAGGCCTCCGGCACGTCACTCATCAGACGAAACGCAGAATACTTCTACTTCACGCCTGTCTTCTGTGACGTCGTGGTATTTCACCGGTCGAGCCGGCCCATTCGTGCAAAAGATGTTGTTATTGCGGGCTCTACCACTGTTACTGACTTAAAGGCCGGCAACGCATTCTGCATTCCATTCCTATGGTGTTGCGGATGTTCATGGGCGTCGGTGATCACTTTACAACAGACGACCCGCTGCTCGCTTGCCACCTTATTCTATATTAGTGGAATTAAAAAATTGACAAACCTTTCCAACATCGGGAGTTAATCTTCTATTAAAATATAATTAAAAAAGTAATATTACTTCACTTGTGTTATAGGTTTGGCTCCTTCAATGAGCCAAGCAGTGCCGCTGTCTGCGGTTTCGAACACTTCAACAGTAGCTCTGCCGACAGCATCAGGTGTCTGCCACAGCTGCGTTTTAGCGTGAGAATTAAATTCTTCCATTACATCAGGCATCAATGCTCCCATATCACTCCCTAAATTGGTTTCAGCGGTAAATCCGGGGCAAATAACCACCACCCTGACACCATATTTTGTAAAGTTGTATCCATGTCCTAAAGATTTTGTAAAACCCATCACAGCAAACTTTGACGCATGGTATACAGGCACGTAAGGGTCGACTCTGTATCCATAAATTGATGCAACGTTTATTATTGTTCCTCCTTTTCCTGATTTGTCCTTCCTCATATGCTCCAAAAACTTCATCGACCATTGCATCAAAGCGATGACGTTTATATCGATGGTTTTTTTAAGGTAATAATCATTAAATATTCCCGCATTGTTAACTAATACATCAATAATGGTATATTTGCTTTTAATTTTTTCAAAAACCACTTCGAGATCTGTTGTAACGTCACATTTATAAAAAACAGCTTTATTCTCACCATATTTAGCCGTAAGTTTCTTGATAACTTCGACGCCTAACTTCTCATTTATATCCAAAATGATGACCACTCTTGGGTTCTTTTGTAGGAAGCTCTTAGCAATTTCGTATCCAATACCCGCGGCTCCTCCCGTGATGACAACAGTTTTATTTTGTACGTCTTTTGCCATTTTGTGTGTGTGTTGTGAACAATAAGACAGAAAGTAAGCGCATACACTGTCGAGTGGCATTTAAATATGTCCCTTGTGTGGTCAAGCATCATATCAGACGGAATTTATGGACCATATAAGCGTACAATCTTTAGCAAACAGTGATATTTTCAATGCACAGGCTATCCGTAAATGACGTAAATGACGTAAATGGAATACGATAGTGTGGTTTAACAACGCGAACCAAGTCCTTTTTCCTTTTATCCGCTTTCTAACCTTTAAGAAGACGGTAACAAGAGAGACCTACTGATAGTACATAAGGTACGACTACAACTATTAAAATATATTAATGAAGGAATTTAAATGACCAACACAATTACCAAAAGGAAAGAAGCTAACGACGATAAGAAAATCTGAGCATAGTATATTATACAAGTATTTTAATTTTGATTGTTCATCAAGAAAATACTCTCTTGCCGTTTTATCCTCCTAAAAGGAGTCCTGTTTTGTTGACGGGGAACCGGACATTTTGGAATTTCCAAATTCTGAACTGAAGAACTTCATATTCTTCATTCGTTCATACTCCCGCAACCATGATCAGATCGTCGGCTCGTGTGGGAGATCCACCTTGGCTGGATACTCCTGTACGTGGGCGCCATTCCATAATACCTTTCCCCCATTGGTTCTATGACTAATGTGTCAAATTGGATTAGTAATTGATGACTGTACGACTTGCTTTGCTAATATAAGCATATCTTAAATAAACAAAGGACATAATATGCATACTGCGAGCGAGCTCATTACACAGATTAAACGATAATGGGTAATGATAACATTAAAAATACAGCGGTTATCATTTGCTTGTCTCGTTATCAAACGAACACACCCGGAGCTGTACATTTTAAGGCGTTTATGTAATAAATATAGTTGTTGATATCAATTTGAGTGTTTTCTGTCCAAATCAACCCAAAATGCGTAAGCACGACTTAGTATAAAAAGCAATTTATATTTAAAAAAAATAATGGAATGTAAACTTTATTAAACACAAATTATTCAGATTCTCCGGTATAATACTGGACTTGTGTTATAGGTTTTGCTCCCATAATGGCCCAAGCAGTGCCACTGTCCGCGGCTTCGAACACTTCAACAGCAGCTCTGCCGACATCGTCCGCTTTCTGCCACGCCTGCGTTTTTGAGTAAGCATTAAATTCTTTCATTACATCAGGAATCCATGTTTTCATATCACTCGCCAAAACGGTTTCAGTAAATCCAGGGCAAATAGCGACCACCCTGACGCCAAATTTATTGAAGTTGTAATTATATCCCAACGACTTTGTAAAGCCCATCACAGCAAACTTTGAGGCGTGATATATAGGTAGGTATCTGTCGATCCTATATCCATAAACAGAAGCAAGGTTTAATATTGTTCCTCCTTTTCCAGATTTGTCTTTTCTCATATGCTCCCAAAACTTCATCGACCATTCCATTAACGCTGTCACGTTTACATCAATCGTCTTTTTCAAGTTCGAATCGTCTAATATCCCCGCATTGTTAACTAACACATCGACAGTTCTGTATGTTTCTATGATTTTATTGAAAACCGCTTCAAGATCTGTTGTAACATCACACTTATAAAAAACAGCTTTATTCTCGCCATATTGTTCAGTAAATTTTTTAATAGCTTCGCCTCCAAATTTTTGGTTAATATCCAAAAGAATGACCACTCTTGGGTTCTTTTGTAGGAAGCTCTTAGCAATTTCGTATCCGATACCCGCAGCTCCTCCGGTGATCACAACAGTTTTATTTCGTATGTCTCGTGCCATTTTCTGTATGCGTTGTCACACAGTAAACAAAGAAAGTAAGCGCATGCGCTCTCGAGACGTATTTAAATACATCCGCTGTGCGGGCAAGTGTCATATCTAATGTAGCGATAACACATTACGTAAATAGAGTAATATTTTAAAAAATAATAATGACTGCAATTTTATTTATCGAAAAACAGTTTAAGCCTGATCTTTGTATCAATTTGAAAGTTGTTCACATCCGAACACAAGAAAGCGATTTACGTTTATTACCTTCTAAGTTTCCTGGCTAGTTCCTGGTTGGCTGGTCCTGGACTTAAAGTTATAGAAATATTTTCAAGATGATGGAAGATGGAGGTGCGTGTGGATCAAACACTTACCTTTTCCTTATTATCTGTATCATAACCTCAAACGACGAATTTGAAATACTCATATGGTAATCACAAAAATGAATAATGTGTATGCGAAATTTCCAATATTGACACATGGATTTTAATTTTAAATCTCACGTTAATTAGCTTTCTAAATGTTCTGTTTGCCAGGTCCCAGTTGTTTTACACTCAACACGATCGAGTTCATATAATGCAATCGGGTCAGGGTCTCTAGATTATAGTCTCGTTTATAACTTTTGTTATTTTTAAATTTAAATACAAAAGAAGTTGTATAGGTACGTACACATATGACATCAAGCCATTCAAAGTCTGTGAATGGAACAGCAATCTCAGAATTGCAGAGATGTAATTCAGAGCTCTTGTTTCAGCTGTCAATGCAATTTGCAGTTTTTATTTCGCCGGCGTGTACGCTTCTGCTGACTGCTAACAAAAGCTCCACACGAGCATGGATGGGTGGGGTAAACATGTCGTATGGTTCAAGTCAAAACAGTTGTACAAAAACTTAGGTTCCTGCAATGATTTTTACTAATATAAGTCTAAAGTTAAACAAAGGCTTTTGCCTTGTCTAGATGTTGTGTAGCATTTTAAGTTTTAAAACACAAATTTAGTAGTTTATTAATAGAATTGTTGTTGAATCTTCACTTAACACGAAACTTTATGATGCAAAAGTGGCTAGCGGTATTGGTAGGGGACGCCCTAGGAGAACTTATATCGATCAGGTTACTAAAAAGGGCGATGTAAGGAGCACCCATAACAGACGAGCATGTATGCGTAGATGTATGAATGTAGAAGAAGCGAGAGATGTGTGCCAGGAT
Organism: Papilio elwesi; assembly: GCA_029849275.1. Lineage (NCBI taxonomy): Eukaryota > Metazoa > Arthropoda > Insecta > Lepidoptera > Papilionidae > Papilio > Papilio elwesi. The sequence goes on from CM056696.1 coordinate 458,167, forward strand.
CGCGCCAAATGGAAATCCGTGATCTCAGCCTACCCCTCTGGGTTACGGGGGAGAGCACATATTTTATTTTAATAATTTATTTATTTAATAAAAATATTATGATAATAATTGCGAAAGTATTATCCAATTAAGTATTTTGTTTTCTAATACACTAACTGCGTGTCATTCTCTTCTAAAAGGTAAGCACTACACCAGATGTTGGAGTTCTAGTTTATTCTAAATTAATTTACTTCTAAAATTCTTACTAAATAATAGATTACTGGGGGCTGCACATCAATGTTTCCCAGATCACAGTATCATGGTGTCGATCTGAAACCTCTCTTTATGATTTTGCATTAAACGTTTGGTGCATGCGTTCTCGTTTAATTTTGAAATTGAGGCAATTTGAGCCATTTATAGTCGCTACATCTTGCGAGAGGTCTAATTACGCTAGCTCTTATATATTCTAGAATCTTTTTGCGCAACGATTCGTTCTTGCATTCCGTTAGAACAATGTGTGTTTTACTTTTATTGCTATAAAAGTGGACTTGTACCAAACACGGTATGTGCAATGAAGTGTGTGTTGCGAGCGAGCGGCGCGATGTTATTAATAAACAAAACCCGCGCTATGTCGACGAACAATTCAATCGCGCCGTGCGCCCTTCCTGTTACTTTGAACCATTACTTATTGTTGAGATAATAATAATCTGAAGCATTATTCACACACGGCCATCTGATCCCAAACTAAGCAGAGCTTGTGCTATGGAAACCAGATAACTGATATACTACATGTACTACTTTTGTTTTGTAAATACATACTTAAATATATGGTCATATACGAATGAATAGACATGTTAATGAATACAAATGTCTGTCCTGGGTGGGTAAGGAACCCACGACCTGTGACGTGAAAAGCAATGATCTTACTAACCACACCAACCAGCCCGTCATATGTCTAAGTAAGCTGTACATCAAAAATCTCACTAGCAAAAAATAATGATAATGTAAAAAAAAGACAAATGGAGTTGGGGCATGATTGCTTGTATCAATTATTTGACTTTACTCTCAGATACAGTCGGGTTAAAAAAAGGTTCGTCACATTAAAGTCGACATTTGGTTGCACCAGGGACAATGATAAAAACTGGAAATAAAATATGCATAACATATCTGATTCGTATTATTGACTAGGAGTGTTTACTATTTTGAACCTTATCGTCATATAAAGTAACCAAAATTTTATATGCATTTAAATAAATTTGAAAGTGTACTTAATAACAATTTTAAAGTCATTAATGGAATACAGTTAACCTCTTGCAGGAAATGTTACTTCACTTTTGTAACAGGTTTTGCTCCTTCAATCAGCCAAGCTGTGCCGCTGTCTGCGGTTTCGAATACTTCCACAGCAGCTCTGCCGACAGCATCGGGCTTCTGCCACATATACCTTTTTGTATGAGCATAAAACTCGTCCGTCAGTTCTGGTATCCATGTTTTAACTTCGTTCACCAAAGGAGTCTCAGTAAATCCGGGACACACAGCCACCACCCTGACACCAAATTTAGTAAAATTTTCAATATGTCCCAATGATTTCGTAAAACCCATCACAGCAAACTTTGAGGCGTGATATACAGGCACGTAAGGGTCGACTCTGTATCCATAAATTGATGCAACATTTATTATTGTTCCTCCTTTTCCAGATTTGTCCTTTCTCATATGCTCCCAAAACTTCATCGACCATTCCATTAACGCTGTCACGTTTACATCAATCGTCTTTTTCAAGTTCGAATCGTCTAATATCCCAGCATTGTTAACTAACACATCGACAGTTCTGTATGTTTCTATGATTTTATTAAAAACCGCTTCAAGATCTGTTGTAACATCACACTTGTAATATTTAGCCTTATTCTTACCATATTTAGCAGTTAATTTTATTACAGCTTCGGCAGCGAGCTTGTCGTTATTGTTCAAGATAATGACCACTCTCGGATTTTGTTGCAAAAATTTTTTAGCAATTTCGTATCCAATGCCTGAGTACCCACCGGTGATCACCACAGTCTTATTTTGTAAGTCTCTTGCCATTTTCTGTTTGCGTTGTCACAGCGAACAGCACGATAAAAAGTGAGCGCATACGCTGCCAAAACGCGTTTAAATGCATTCGTTGTGCCGGCGCGAGTAATGTTACACTGATAATGTAATTAGTAAATACTGTAATAAAAAGTAAAATAGTATAATTTTTTTTTCCCGGATACATGTACGGTTCCCGTGGGATAAGTTTTGTTTTTTTTATAGATGCATATCTGCATACATATATAAAAGACGATGTTCCGTATAGCTTCCGAAACGGCTACCCGGGCGAAGCCGGGGCGGATCACTAGTATTGGTATTGATTTACGGACTATCTGCGTTGTAATTGCAATTATCTGAAGGTTATAAGTCAAATAAGCTATAAAGAGTTCACTAACGCTCACATATCGCACACATTGGTTATCAAACCATTCCTGTCGTTCCTTAGAGAGCTCACAGTAACAGATTGGAGAATAGTAAAATTGGTTCATGTGTCTAATACTAAGCAATTATGGTAAATTAGAGACTAGTACAAAACTCATCTCGTTTTAGGCAGAGTTATTAATCCGTTAGAAACTAAAACTTACTCTATCGAAGATCTCCTGCCATTTTACCACTTCGGGATTTCCCCCCGAAATAAAATACACCCAAATATATAATTCACAATTATATTCTGTAATAAAACTAAGGTTCCTGTTGTTGTTTTGTAATATAACTGCTAGGATTGATATAGAATACAGTAGAATGAGCAACTGCAGATGCGCTGCCGGCCTTTCAGGAAGGAATGCCATATTTACTCAAAGAATCCTAAGCCGTATTTTGGCAATGTTGAAGACTGATGGCACATTTACGTGAAACATTTTTTGCACACAGTGTTAGTGTACAATGTGATATCACTATCTGGTAGAAAACAACCCGACATTACGTACTGTGAGTGCGGTAAATGAACGCTCAAGACAAATAGCCCGATACTCTTTCCCTTTACCAAACATTATAATACACGGTATTCTTCGAGGAAACCCTGCTTGCTAACTATTCAAGACAAATGTACGACAGGTAAAAATATATTAATAGAATAAAGAGAGCTATACCTTGGACTCTTACACTTGTGTTATAGGTTTTGCTCCTTCAATCAGCCAACCTGTACCGCTGTCCGCGGTTTCGAATACTTCCACTGTGGCTCTGCCGACAGCATTAGGTTTCTGCCACAGGTGCCTTTTTGCATGAGCATTAAAATCTTCCGTTAGTTCAGGTATCCATGTTTGAAATTCAGATACCAAACCGGTCTCAGTAAATCCGGGACACACAACTACCACCCTGACACCAAATTTAGTAAAGTTTTCAATATGTCCCAATGATTTTGTAAAACCCATCACAGCAAACTTTGAGGCGTGATATACAGGCACGTAAGGGTCGACTCTGTATCCATAAATTGATGCAACGTTTATTATTGTTCCTCCTTTTCCAGATTTGTCCTTTCTCATATGCTCCCAAAACTTCATCGACCATTCCATTAACGCTGTCACGTTTACATCAATCGTCTTTTTCAAGTTCGAATCGTCTAATATCCCCGCATTGTTAACTAATACGTCGACAGCGGTGTAAGTTTGTATAATTTCATTAAAAATTGCTTCGAAATCTGTTGTAACATCACATTTATAAAAAACAGCCTTAGTCTTGCCGTATTTAGCGGTGAGTTTCTTGATAGCTTCGGCGCCTAACTCTTCATTTATGTCTAAAATGATGACCACTTTTGGATTCTTTTGTAAAAAAGTCTCAGCAATTTCATATCCAATGCCCGCGGCTCCTCCGGTGATCACAATTGTTTTATTTTGTACGTCTCTCGCCATTTCCTGACAACGGCATCACACATTGAGAGTTAAACAGATAGTTATTATTCCGGTGCCTGTCTTATCCTCATATGACATCAGATAACCTTAAGTGATGTCGTGCCCGCTCGGGTCCACAGTATACATATCTCTATCACACACAGATTGACTATTGTATTGACCATAATATAAAGAGGAAACCAGTAAATCCTGATTTCTCATTATGTGAGGACCTCTTTAATGTTATGTATTTTTGGTGGAAAACAAGCGGTTTTATCCTTAGGCATCTGCAACAAGCTAATGAGTTACAGATGCATTACCAACCGTTAATAGACAAAGGAAGGATAAACATAAAAAAGATATTTCCTTTTCCTATACTCTATATTTCCACTTCCCATCTTTTTCTTATTAGAAAAGGATGAGGAGAATTGCGCTTCCTCACTCGTCAGACGAAACTTAAAATATTTGTACTTCACTTTCTATTTTCCAATTTATTGGCACGCGTGACAATTATATTTTTGTTTTGAGATATGGTTTTTGAGGTTTATTTTCTGCGTTATATATTAAGTGTGATCCCTACTAATATTATAAATGTGTATGTAAGTTTGTTTGTTTCGCTTTCACGCGTAAACTACTCAACCGATCATCATAAAACTTTGTACCCATATTCTTGGTGGTATTAGGAGTAACATAGGATACTTTTTTTTAAAGAAAGTAATTATGTTGCCTATAGACTCTGAAACGGCTGGACAGATTTCGATGAAATTTACAGGGATTGTCAAGATTGGCACATTCCTGTGCTTGGTAGCGATCGGATCAACATAATTAGTGGTACCCGGGCGAAGTCGGGGCGGGCACTAGTACTTATATAGTTCTTAGATTACCTACTCGTTATACGGAAGTGAGGTTTGATAAAATCTCACTCCCGTAGAAATAAACAGATACAGATATTATGACTTCTCATTTATTTATTTTTTGAAATATAGGGCTTTAAGGGTGCGGCTAGATATGGCGAGCCACGCACAATACATAAAATGAACGCGCGCAGCTCCCGAGCTTCGCTTTCGTGGCGCATTCGCCAGATCTGAACGCACCCTAAGAAATGTTTGTTTGTTCTTTTAAATTGACTTTTATATATAATTTTAAAGCTTTGAATATAAAAGATTGTATTAAATTTGTGTCGTTAAAAGTGAAAGCCGAGAGAAAATTTTCTAGATACTTAAGGTGAAATACAAGCTTTTTGCATTAGCATAATGGTACCTGAAAATGTGTTTTACGATATAAGTGATAAGTTACGGCAAAAGTACGCCCTATCAATTTAAATAAAACCTTTTGAAGTTGCTTAGCTGCTAAAGTTTAAATCACACCCTTTAGACTTGCTAGTGTAGATTATTTTGCATAACTACATTCAACTATCTACACATCGAAGTACCGGTAGTTCAGAAAATTGGTTGTGTGACTCCCCATGGATAAATTTTTCCGTTAGCAAATAATTACCGCAACTCAGAAAATAAATTGTTTCCTCAGTTCCGTTTACATCATTAGTCCCGTGTACCTATCATCGCTTTTAGGGATTTTCTGACCAATTACTGTAAACAACACGAGAAAAAGCAGGCAGAAGTAATTGCACACGTTGCTTACAAAACAGTATTTTATTCTGTATAGATTCAATAAAACATAGTACTATTTAATCACTCATAGAATTATGAGGGTTAAACAATAATAACATAGTACTGTTTTTCTTAATATACACGCATAGTGCTCAAGTTGATAGCTTGTTTTTAATAGTTTAAATTCTAATTATAAATAATAATATAAAAATAATTGTTTTGTTGTAAATTGTGTTTTTTCCACTTTTTCCTGTTTTATTCTTCTTATAGTAGGTAACGCAGGTGCACTTTAATGTCATTGGATCTGCACACGTTTTGTCATGCTGTGTACACACTCTTTGGTTTATGATCTAGCTTTTAAGCTCTCCTAATTAGAAATATGTAAACGATTGTAAACTGTTATGTGTTCCTAAATAAAATAAATAAATAAGTTGTTGTGTTGATTCCGTTCGTAGCGCCTCTATCGAGTCGCGCGACTCGATGGTGGGGGGTGGGGGGGGGGGGGTTTAATTATTTAATCTTATACTTTATATTACCTGCATTGCTTAGTATTAAATATTGTGTGTGTGTGTATGATGTAAAGGGGAGTGTTGATCCTTGATATAAATATGTTAATAGATTAATTTGAGGAGGAGACTGTAATATATTGGTTATAATGTAGGTAGGCTTGAATAACCTACCGTCTGTTCATTAAAATAAAATCAGTTCCAAACCAACCGCCGTTTTACTAACACACGATACATCACAAATAGATGGACTTGTCATGCGCAATTTGCGAACAGGGCAATTGTACTTTTCTCTCCGGAGTACACAATCCGGGAGATTCACGCCCTACAGTACAGGCAGATGATTAAATCATAATGGAATGTCCCTCGTTTCGGGTTTACTTGTGATCAATGTATATCAAAATTTACTTACTGTATAACTTTTTAAAAGTAATTCAGGTTATTTCTCAATACAATAGCTTAAAATTACTTTATAAAATATTTTGTTAGAATTCAATATGAACTCTAACCGTCGACTCGTACACTACTCGAGGTATTGGATAAACAGAACGCGGTGACCCGGAAACACTCGTAACGAAGTCAAGCGATATCGAAATAATGACCCGAATGCTTACTGCCCCGGCGCTGGAGTCCATCGAATTTTAGAAGCGTAACTAAAAATGAAACACTTAACAATATACTCGAGGCTCTGTTTATTTCTACATAGATTATATAACCTATTAATAATGTCTTCTTTACTTTTGTATACACACAGTAAAATCAAAATCGACTGCTATGACTGGTATCTGGGGACAAGGCAATGCCTCCGCCAAGACGAGCCAAAGGAACGTGGCGCAACCTTTTATTTCTCGATGCAATTTTCCGAACCTTCATACCGTCCACTGAAAGTCAGAAGAAATATATCATGTAGGTGCCGGAGGCCTAATTTCAGTCCTCTTCCCCTTCCCACCCGTTCCTCATAAGGGGGATAGGATGGGAAAGGCAAGAGGATTGGACGGGGAGGCGATTAACGGGGAAAAGAAAATCTTTTTTCCTGTCAATGCCCTCCTCTGTCCATTAAAGGTGGGCAACGCATCTTCAACACATTTACTCGTTGCGGTTGTCTATGGGTAGCGCTCACTTTACATCAAGTGATCCGCTTGCTCGTTTACCACCTACTAATATAAAATAAAATGTAGAATTATTTGCCATGTTTAACAAGGTCATAAATGCTTTTACAATTTAAAAGTTATGAGATTGCTTCAATTAAGTTTCAAAGGGAGCTTTAAATAGTATTAAAGGAAGCTTACTATCAAGACATCGGTGCAATATTACGTTTATGTTAACATGATGGGTGTACTCTTATATTTTGTATGTAACATATTTCTTATATACCGATGGTCTGAGGCGTGTAATTTATCTATTATTCCCCTCATTCGATCCACGATGAGATTACTCCTGGATTATCTACACGTTGTTTGTCAACTTCATCTTGGAATGTGACGAGCATTTTGTGCCGTGGCCCAAGTTCAGAGACATAGCGAAGAAAAGTTTCTCAATGGATTTAGTGAATCCATTCATTTGTAATTGAAGCTTTATTCTGTACACAGTACAAGTAACACAGAAAGCGGCTCACACTTAATGTAGGTACAGTAATAAAACTCTATTAAACTTAAAAACTAACATTACTCACGAAAGTAAATGCAAGTAGTTGACCCTCAACTACGAGTTGTTCCTTGACTCCGCAGTAGAACGAGCACAGAAATAAAACTAGTCTATGTTTTTATCCTAATTAACAAAACACTTCTATAGCACGTTCTAAAAACAAGCGGCGCCATCTAGTTCATTTGGTATACACTAAACACTTTGATGGTGCTATCTAGTGCACTTATGATACACTTATAAAGTTTTTGGCTTTACATTATAAGCATTACGAACTGTTCGCGGACAACATTCGGAGCAACCCATATTGTTAATGATGTACTCCATGTCACTTTTATATTTATTTTATTTTATTTTACAGCTGTTTCAGAAACAATATATACAAAATAAAAAAAGTTTTTTGATATGTAATTCTCTTCATCTGCTTCTGTGTGTCCTTTGACAAAGGGATCCTCCAATCTTTTCCAAATGTCTCTATTTTGGAGCCAATCTGGTCCAATTTTTGCTAGTCACTTTCACTACATCATCACGCCATCACTTCATCATCATCTTTCGAGGTTTTCCTTTCCTTCTTTTCACTTCTTTTGGGATGTCGTTGATTGACTTAATTTTTCTTCTCCCCTAACTGTGTGGCCAGCCCATTTCATGTCACTTTTATACCCCTCATAATGTGTGTGCAAAACTTCAAGACAAAGTTTCATGACGATCGGTGTTTTTTTTTGTGACTGACTTGTCACTGTTAGCCTGGAGGACGCTTTCACAGATTCACCGGGCTTGAGGCGGCAGAGCGCAGAGGGCGCCTAGCCTAAGCCTCTTTAAGAGTAACTAAGTTCGAGGGCTCCCTCCGCTCGGGCCGTTACTTTATTAGTATTACCGGATTGGACGATTTTATTTCCCGGTAAAAGGCACATCTCTTATCACGCTTAGGACTCAGATGAACCCGACCCGACGATATCAAGATGATATAATAAAATCGACGATATTTGAGATTTTGAAAGCCTATTAAACAATTGTTCGAACTTACACATAGACAAAAGGAAACAATTTTATATAAAAACCATTATCTTTTCACTCGCTCAAGAGAATGCTTTCGCCTTAATATCTTGGAGGACACAATAATTACCTCCGAGAGCGACAGGGTTAATTACTTATTTAGGTCGGGTAAAAGCTATTTGCGAAGAAATAAACATCAGGCGAGTCTCAGAAATAATGGTTAATTTATGAAATATTTAATTCTAAAAATGTTTATTATATATTAATTATCAACTAGAGGGGTGGGCAGTATCATGCATGGAATGTCGATTTCTATAAAGCTGCAGGATTGGGTGTACTGTTATTTTTAAGGAATCCCGAACCTTAGTCCAACAGTTAACAGTGGTAGAGCCCGCAACAACAATACCTGTTGCACGAATGGGCCGGCTCGACCGGTGAAATACCACGACCTCACAGAAGACAGGCGTGAAGTAGATTATTCTGCGTTTCGTCTGGTGAGTGAGGTGCCGGAGGCCTAAGTCTGGTCCTTTTTCCCTTCCCACCCTTTGATAATAAGGAAAGGATGGGAAGGGGAAGAGGACTTGACGGTGGAGGGGGTGAATAGGAAAGGGATAGAACTATTTTCTGTTCATCCCTTCCTCTGTCCATTAAAGGTAGGCAACGTATCTGCAACTCTTGTTGCAGATGTCTATGGGTAGCGATCACTTGATACCAGGTGAACCGCGTGCTCGTTTGCCACCTTCAACTATAAAAAAAAAAAAACTCGAAGTAGTAAAGCTTTGTGATGAAATCGCGACAGAAATAATTCGAAATGATTTGATATCTCGGATCAAATTTGAATCCTGATTTATCGAGTAAGTACCCGAATTTTTTTTTTTTAAGTCAATGTCATTTTTGATTCGACTTCAAAAAGGAGAAGGTTATCAATTAGTTTGCTTTTTATGTATGTGACGTCACAGCTCCGCTCCCGGTGAACCGATTTTGATAACTCTTGTTTTGTTGGAGAGCCAGTGCTTCCCGGTTGGTCCCATTTTTATTTAGTCAAGATCCCATCGGTAGTTTTTGAGTTATTCTTCTGTGTTTCATGCGACGAGTGAAAGTATGCAGGCACCTTGCTAATTCGTCTATCATCATCACCTTATGAAGACCCCAGCAATTTTCCACACAAAGGCTGTGTCAAGAGGCAGCGGTTACTAGAGACCTGCTAAAAATGAAAGTAATATTTTAATTTTCGTTCTACGCTATTTTATTTTAAAGATTTTATGGCATGCCATGTTAATTTTCAAAAACGCATTGCGTCGCCGCAGTCCGTGTACCATTCGACTTCGCCCGCTCATTGCCCTCGCAAAGAGTATCATTTCGCGCGCTCCGTCTTTCAAAAGTATATGCGAATTAATTAACATTTTCCATGTTTTTCCGAATGAAAGCAAGCGCGCTTTTATTCAACACATGCGACTTTTAGATGTTTATTCGTGCGCAAACTTTTTGTGGTAATTTTTGTAGCGTAATAATTTATTAAATAAAATTTATATGAAATTAAAACTATGGAATAAAGCTCATATGAAACTTATTTGTGTAATATAGAAATCCAATACTATACTTCTATTCTATAATATCTACTAGTGACCTGCCCCGGCTTCGCCCGGGTACCACTAACGTTGATCCGATCGCTACCAAACACAGGAACACCCGCTGTGCCAATCTGGACAATCCAAATCCGTTTCGGAGCTTATAGGTGTATAGGAAACATACATACTTCGCTTTTTATAAAAAAAATGTTTTTCATAAAAAGTATCCTATGGTACTTCTAGTACCCCCAAGAATGTGTGTACAAAGTTTCATGATGATCGGTTGAGTAGTTTTCGCGTGAAAGCAACAAACAAACTTACATTCATATTTATAATATTAGATAGATATAGATAGATAGATGAAAACCTATTCTCAGACCTCCCGAATGTATATGCAAAATTTCATTGAAATCGGTTAAGCCGTTTCGGAGTATGGCGACTGACACTGTGACAGGAGAATTTTATATATATAGATACTAATATAAAGAGGAAAGATTTGGTTGTTTGCTTGCATTGAATAGACTCTGAAACTACTGGACCGATTTGAAAAATTCTTTCACCATTAGAATTACATTATCCCTGATTAATATAGGCGATAGCATTTTTTAATTACATTTTTGTTAAAATACCCGTACGACGCCGGGGCGGGCCGCTAGTAACTATATATAGTACAGTGTTTCGAAGAGCAACGAGCCTGTGTTTTATTCTGAAGCAACCTATGGGCAAGTGCTTGTATTTACAATTTCAGCGTGGACAGACCAGTCTCAGTGTAGAACATTCAAATTCCACCCTCACTGTTATTTTAAAATAGCAACTATGTACAAACTTACATAATTGCTACTACGTACTATACGAATAGATAAACTAACAACCTCTTGTGATATTAAATGGCGATGTGATCGAAGCCACCTATTATTTTAGCATCGGGCTATGGACTCTTCTCTAGAAGGTTTTATTTGGTGGTGGTAACAGTGGTAGAGCCCGCAACAACATCTGTTGCAGGAATTGGTCGGCTCGACCGGTGAAATACCACGACCTCACAGAAGAAAGGCGTGAAGTAGTGTATTCTGCGTTTCGTCTGATGAGTGAGGTACCAGAGGCCTAATTCTAGTTCTCTCCCTCTTTTCTTATAAGGAAAGGGTGGAAAGGAGAAGAAAATTTGACGGTGGAGGGGATGTATAGGAATTGGAAATAAAATTTTCTGTTTGTCCCCTCCTCTGTCCATTAAAGGTAGGCAACGCATCTGCAACTCATTAGTTGCAGATGTCTATGGGTAGCGATCACTTGACATCGGGTGAACCGCTTGCTCGTTTGCCACCTAGTACTATAAAAAAAGGTGCCCATTTCAAAATTGTACCGAAACTCTGAGGAAATAACAAGTTTTAAATGTATTTATTAATGCAAATTAATGACATCCAACAAGGTCGTGGCACGATACGGTACCCGTCTTAATTGAGAACAGTTCTTGGCTCGACGTAACGAGGCGACGCTTCGCTGTGAATTGATATAAGTAGGGCGGAGAACAGAGAGCTCGGCTGAAAGCTTTGCAGCATTAGTCCTCATAACAGCTCGTGGCTTCGGAGTAACTCACCCAATGCATAGTGGGATAAATGGGGTATTTTAACTCACTCAGTACAGAATTATATAATACCCTTAGTATAATTATCTTCTATTTGTATATATCTATCTGTCTATCTGTCTATCTATAATATTATAATTGTGAATGTAAGTTTGTTTGTTACGCTTTCACGCGAAAACTACTCAACCGATCATCATGAAACTTTGTACCCATATTCTTGGAGGTACTAGAAGTAACATAGGATCCTTTTTAGAAAATATATATATATAGATAAAATGCGAAGTATGTATGCTCCCTATAGAGTCTGAAATGGCTGGACTGATTTCGATGAAATTTACAGGGTGTGTTTGGTAGATCAACATAATTAGTGGTACCCGGGCGAAGCCGGGGCGGGTCACTAGTATACATATATAAAAGGCGATGTGTGATACATACATTTCAGCCATTCCCTTTAGACTCAGGAATGACTGGATCGATTTCTATGTAATTTACAGGACATGGCAATGTAACAGCAATGTAATTTACAGGACAGGATTCTGTAAAATTTGGTGGCGATCGGATAACCATCATCAGTGCTACCCGTGCGAAGCCCTAGTTTTATAGACACACAGATGCTCAGATTCAATGATTTCTGAGTGTTTTTTATAATTTTTACATCAACGTTACATACGTTGTCACTAGTTGATTTAAAAAAAACTTGGTTGCTGTTTCTAGTTCCAGGTCGAAAATTGAGGTGAGTTTTCGAAACGCAAACCCAAAAGTTGTCTTATTTAATCTGTTTTACTTTGACCAGGTACATTTAGAACATCTAGTTCAAGGAAAAGAATTCGAAATTATATAAATTATGCGAACGAAGGCAAAGATTCAACTAGCGTATTAAAATTAACTGCCGAGCTGTGAGTTGTGCCTGGCAGTGTATGTATGTGTCAGGAGTCCAACGACGAATTGTTTTTGTAGTTAATGTACGAGCAGACAATATCGATGTATTGTATTCTGACGAATAACGAAAACGATATATTGTTACCGCAAAACATACTGCGTCTGTAGAAATTTGTAAAATTAACAACAGTGATGTGATTGGCATAGCGGGGTGGCTTCGCATTAGAATTGTAATTGAAGCGTTATTGACCAATGATTTGCAAACATATTCCATTTATAATAAATGTGTTAATCACTGATTCAGATGTTAATGATATTCGGTTCAATTTGAAACGTTAATGAGAGTTTGTAAATTCCAAAATTATTTTGAGAGTAATATTTAATGCTTTGGTCCAAACTCCTATGTCCAAAGCAAATATCTCAACGCTGGCTGTCGATACAATCTCGTCTGTAGACCTGCCTATTGGGGTAGACTCCAGTAACAATAGCTGTCCCCTTTTGTGTAATTGCTCTATTTTATATTGACACATCCACATATCCACGCGGGTCAGGAAAATCGCTTCTCGTTAGTACTGTAAAAACATACCAACTGGCACTCGCATCGGCTTGTTCACAAAAGATCTATTTTTGTTAAGTCCTGGGTTATGTTTATTTTATTTTGATTTCACAGCAGCAACTGTGTATTTGCAACTGCAAAAAGCCAGTAAAAGGCGCTGGTTTTAACGCTGGTTTTAACTGACAAAGGCTTAAGCCTTTGTCAGTTAAAACCAGCGTTCGAATAACGGTATTATTTTTCTTTCCACTCGACTCTTTTGAAGATAACCATTGCGTTACATTATTTAGTTTTTTATGTCATACAGTTTTTTCTTACCCATTTTATAAAGCTGAGTTTAGAAAGTAATAACTTGAAAAGATTTTATGGACACAGAAGTAATCATTTATCTTTCCCTTTCTAATATTATAATAAGGCATGGTAATAAATTGATGTAGAATTTGCGAGGCGATTTAAAGAATACTGTACATCGCCTTTGCAGATAAAAAATAAAATGTGGTATAAAAACCGCACATATCCCAGAGCATTTCTCATCAACAAAGCGTTGTTTCACCAAAGCTACTGTTAATAATGGATTCATTTTAACTTATCGAAACAAATACAGGCATACAGCTAATGTCTAAGAAGGTTCTAAATATTCATAATTCTGGATGCGTAGATTTATATTAACAGTGGTAGAGCCCGCAACAACATTATCTGTTACACGAATGGGCTGACTCGACCGGTGAAATACCACGACCAACCAGAAAACAGGCGTGAAGAAGAAGTACTCTGCGTTTAAGTACTCGTACTCGTCTGTTGAATGAGGTGCTGTAGGCCTAATTTCAGTCCTCTTCCCCTTCCCACCCTCTTATAAGGATAGGACGGGAAAGGGAAGGGACGGGGAGGGGGTTCTTGGTTCTAATTTGGAATAAGGCTTAATTATTTGCATTACTTAAGTTAACATTTATACGTACCCTGTTGCTTATATTGATTAAAAGAAATGTTTCCCTTGTTGTTGCTTTCATACAAATTTGGTTGATATTTCTTCGCTTTTAAATTTTGAAATTATAATCGTTGAAAGATTGAAAGATTTGACGGGGGAAAAACATAACAATTAAATATATTTTTATCTGTTCGTTCTTATGTCTATTAAATTAAGGCAACGCATCTGCAACTCATTAGCTTGTTGCAGTTGTCTATGGGCAGCAGTCACTTTACACCGGGCAAAAATATATTAATGAGGTATTAAATCTTTGTTATAAAACTATATTTAAACCATGACGTGGCAAAAGCTTTGGAATGATTTTATTTGTACATTGATTCCAATAGCCTTCAATTTTAAAAGGTCACTAATTTTGCTAGCATAAGGATTGAATTGACAAAAAATAATAACCCTATTGCAATGTTACACGAGACGAACGTAAACAAATATCGTAGTCAAGTGGAGAGCCAAAATCCATTTCCTACTAAGTTCTCATCTCAAACTCACGAACTCTTATTTACAACAAGAAATCTGTCAGAAAGCTCTGCAGTAGTTGTTTGTTTTGAAAGAAATTGTCATAGTCACGTGGTCAGATGTCATTGTCCTAGGTGAGCGACGGAACGCGACGCGACTCGATGCTATGCGACAGCAAGCGACCAATACTTAACGCACGACTGATTATGGTAGCAATGTGGTCCTCAAATATTTTGCGCGTCGCGTTTGTCGTTATTAGGAGAAGTTAGGTCCAGGACAAAGTACATTCTCCGAAGCGATTCCATAACGAAATTCGCTATCGATATGCAATCGCTAGTTAGCGATATCGCTTGTCAAACTGTGCCAATTGTCAACGCTTTTCTATGGAATAGAGTAATATGTATTTTGTCTAGCTATTTTCTATTCGCTAACGTGTGTTTGTGTGTGTGATTGCGTGACATTTTAAAAGCTTTATATCAGTTTCATACATTTTTGAATTTTGTACTAGCGATATCGCTAATCGAATTTAACTTAGTCTGGTTTGTAGATCACATGTGGTCCGCCCCGGCTTCGCCCGGGAACCACTAATTATGTTGATCTGATCGCTACATAACACAGGAATGTGCCAATCTGGACAATCCCTGTAAATTTTATATATATTTTTTTCATAAAAAGTATCCTATGTTACTTCTAATACCTCCAAGGATATGTGTACAAGGTTTCATGATGATCGGTTGAGTATTTTTCGCGTGAAAGCGTAACAAACAAACTTACTTATTCACATTTATAATATTAGTAGGGATAGGGATTGTGTTGTGTACACCTGTACCCCAACTAAAGTGACGTTCACTTTAAATGTATATTTAGTAGCAATGATTCACTAGATGGTAAAGGTATGAAGATGAATGTGGATAAGACGAAAGTAATGGTGTTTGAAAGAGAACAAAGTAAGACAGTAATTGAAATAAAGGTTAACGGAAATGTAGTGGAACAGGTGGATGAGTTCGTGTATTTGGGGTGTATGTTTTGTAGAGATGGTAGGCATGTTAAAGATTTTGAACGACGTGTGAGTGCGGGAAATAAAATGAATGGGGCTATAGGTACAGTAGTGAGGAGTCAGAATGTGTCTATGAAGGCTCGTCTGGCAATACACAATGCTGTACTAGTCCCCACTTTAATGTATGGAAGTGAGAGCTGAGCTCAGGAACAGCATGCTAGTAGAGTTCACGCCGTTGAGATGCGATCCTTAAGAAGTATGTTAGGCGTGACATTGAATGATAGGATTAAAAATAGCATTGTTAGAGAAAAGTGTGGCTTAAAAGTGGACTAGAATTGAGAAAGGTATGCTTCGGTGGTTCGGGCATGTTGAAAGGATGAATGAAGAGAATAACATAGCAAATTTATGTTGCAAAAGTGAGTGGCAGTGTTGGTAGGGGATGTCCTGGGAGAACTTATATCGATCAGATTAATGACTTACTAAAAAAGGCCGATATAAGGAGCACCCATAACCGACGAGCATGCATGCGTAGACGTATGAATGTGGAAGAAGCGAGAGAGGTGTGCCAGGATCGCGCCAAATGGAAATCCATGATCTCTGCCTACCCCTCTGTGTTACGGGCGTGAGCGCATATTTATTTTATTTTATTTATTTTCCTTACATTTCCATACAACGACTGAGACAGCAGGAACAATTCTCTCATTATTTACATTTGAGTCTTTCCGATATATTTGTACTCCACATTTGGAATGCACTAAATTTATATGACAGTTCAATTTATTCCAGAATCCAGGCTAAGGGAGCGTACGAGTTCACAGTTATATTTTGTTACGTATTACCTCAGTATTCTCGTGGAATAGATAATATAGTATGTGTTTTGTATGTAAAATAATATGCAATAACGCCCGTAACTAAGAGGGGTGCATGCATGAATTACGGATTTCCAATTGGCGTGATATATATAATATTTTTTATAAATGTAATATAATTACTATTTTATATTAATGAAATACATTTTAAGTCAAAATAGTATTTACTAATTTTATGTACAGCCCTAATTTATCTTAAGTTGATTTGGTTGATTAATATTGTCACTTATGGTGTACATTTGTTCAGAAATGGGATAGAGCACATAACAGCTTTTTAGAAAGGTAATACGACTACCTTTTTGAGATCTGTTGTCTGAAGGAAGTAGTCTTTGACACCGAAACTAATTTCCTGAATTAGGAAGGACCTGTGAAAAGCGATGTCGATTGCCACATCTATCTACTTCAGATATGTTAAGTAGGTGTAAGTAATCGAATGGTAGATCAACTGAGATGTTCTACGGAGCGTAATATTCGATTAAACTATTACCGAGGCTTACTGAGTTGTAGTTGGAATAGGATTAAGTTATAAGCCCATCCTACAACACCTGGGCAGGTATACCCTCGTATTATTTCAGGCATTAAATCTTAAAATAAACAATGTAAATAGATTTCACTTTAAAAACGTGTGATATTTAAATTAATACAGCCATTTAATGAAATATCGATAAAGTTAAATGGAGAAATTGAAATGATAAAACCGCTTAAACATTCGTCAGAACAAACCTAATGAGTGAGCCTCAAGGCGTGATCTAACTTTGGCTTAACGATAGGCTTTATTTCGGGAAGGGACAATATAATAAACGATTCAATTGGCTATTACAAGTTCTTAATGGATTGCCGATGACAACTTTGTACTACTGTTTTTAACCTTGAACATTCCTTGTGTGTCTAATATTCTTTGACACCGGGTGCACCGCATGCTCGTTTGTCACATTATTCTATAAACAGACCATCCCTATTTTAATGTTTAACAAGGGCGTTTTAAAAATTGTTTTAGAAATATTTGTCAAATGAAAAAAATGTCCCAATTGTAAAAACACAGTGTTAATTAGAATCGCAAGAGTTGGATGAGATATCTCCCCCTCCCCCCACCCTCATTCCAATCAGTTGTCTGAAGAACGTCGTAAGATATTTAATAACTTTAACACCAATGTTCTGATAGAACAAACCTCCATCGGTACATTAATTTTCATTCGTAGTAAAATACTTTTATGATTGATGTCTCGTCGGATTTCTCTGTCTTGAATCTTTTGTGAACATCAATCATAACGAGAAATATTACAATGTTGTCAGAGGGACGCTATTCAAAATGGAAGTTTATCAAGGGTAAACACGAAATATTTTCAATAACGTGACAGTTCTCGGATGTCGGCATCATTGAAGCTTCAAGATGTATTTGAATGACATTCTTAAAACTTACGGTTAGTCTGTTGAAAAACATAAAAGTGTCACCGTTGTTGATTGAAACCGTTTATAATTAAGAAATCACTTTATTGGCTTTATTTAATTCATATTAATTTAAAATCCGAGGTCGGACGACGGTCGGACAGCAGGAAGAAGGGAAGGGAAACGAACTCTTGACAGTGTTGTCATCTATATAAAACAACGTTCCTTTTTACATATTAAGTACTAGTGACCCGTCCCAGCTTCGTCATAAACCATACCATAAATTACCACTAATTATATTGATACCGCTACCGAACACAGGAATGTGCCAATGGCAATCCCTGCAAATTTCATCGAAATCATTCCAGCCGTTTCGGAGTCTATAAGTCTATAGGGAACATACTTCGCTTTTTATATGCTATTTTTTTCATAAAATGTATCCTATGTTACTTCTAGTACCTCCAAGAATATGTGTACAAAGTTTCATGATGATCTGTTGAGTAGTGTTCGCGTGAAAGCGTAACAAACAAACTTACATTCACATTTATAATATTAGTAGGAATGACTTCTATTATTGTTTTACATATTTATAATTTATATACTTCTAAATTCTAAAAGTCATCGTCATCATTGTTGTAATAAAAAAACGTATAAATGTTGAAATATTAAATACGCCATATTCTTAGTTATCTTGTTGGGGTCTTATTAAAAATCTGATCCATCTGCCTCAAATTTTGTTGGGCTTTTCCTAAATCTTTCGAGATTAAGTTATAAGCCCTCACCAAGTCCTTGTTTTTTGATTTAATAACATTTTATAGGTTACATTTTTTCATTAAAATGATGTAATAAGCACAAGGTTGACTTGAAGTATCCAAAGCTTTGGTATAGGCCTTTCTAAATGTGTCTGCCCAAGATCAAAGAAAATGTATGTTCTAATTATATTATATGTATATGTCCCAATACATATACGCACTGAGTACTGATACTTTTAATACAACCATTCTGTTAACAATATGATTCCGCAGTCTAGCTTTTAAATACACCTTTTTAATTTTATAAAAAAAAACAAAGTATAATTTCCTGAGAGAATTCCCCAATTCGGGCATGTTGAAAGGATGAATGAAGAGAGAGTAACGAAACAAATTTATGTTGCAAAAGTGAGTGGCAGTGTTGGCAGGGGACGCCCAAAGAGAACTTATTTCGACCAGATTATGGACATACTAAAGAAGGCGGTATAAGGAGTACCCGTAACCGACGAGATTGTATGCGTAGATGTACGGATGTAGAAGAAGCGAGAGCGGTGTGCCAGAATCGCGCCAAATGGAAATCCATTATGTCTGCCTACCCCTCTGGGCTACGGGCGTGAGTGCATATTTATTTATATGTGCCCAATTATTTTATAAACTTACACTCCGTACAAATCAATTTACAACTGAAAGGAATAATATGATTAGAGATTTAACATGCCGCAGTTGCTTGTTAAGTCCTTTTGTCCTGGTATGTGTCATAGACAGATCCCTGAGGCGTTTTGGAGTACATTTTCAAAACTGCAGACTGGTAGCATAGGACAATATTTGTACACGTACAAAGCATAGGATGAAAAGCCGGGTGATTTTTTCATACGAGTTTCAAGACATGACGGCTGTTTTATCTGTACATTTTTCGTTATTTTTATGACAATTATATTTTTGAAACCATTTTGTATACGAGTTATAAGGAAGTTCCTTCGTCCACCACAACTTACCAACTACCAGTTGATATTATCTTAAATTTGATATAAATTGTAGAATTTTAAAATAGTTTTATGCCGTAATCTGTAAGAGATAAGTCCATAACTCGTTTAAAGTAACTTCTAACACTATGCGTAGTATTGTGTACAATCCTTACTAATATTATAAATGTGAATGTAAGTTTGTTTGTTACGCTTTCACGTAAAAATTACTCAACCGATCATCATGAAACTTTGTACACATATTCTTGGAGGTATTAGAAGTAATATAGGATACTTTTTATGAAAAAAATGGTATATAAAAAGCAAAGTATGTATGTTCCCTATAGACCTATAGACTCCGAAACGGATAGACCGATTTCGATGAAATTTACAGGGATCCAGATTTGCACATTCCTGTGTTTGGTAGCGATCGGATCAACATAATTAGTAGTACCCGGGCGAAGCCGGGGCGGGTTACTAGTGTAAAATAAATATAATTAATTTGTAAATGTATGGAATCTTAATGTACGTTCAGTTCAGTTAAGTTATTTACATGTTTAGTTCAATTTGCCGGACGAGCGGACGTCAAAGCGAGACTTTACTAACATGCAATTCTCATACGGTCCAAGGATTATCTAAAGGGGCAATTATATTACAAATAATAGTATTGGAAAAGTATATATAGGTATTTTACCTCAACATCTATACAATGAATTTGGCCAATATTTCTCTTGTCGATCGGCTGGACTATTTTTTTACAGAAAATTATCCCCTAATTTTGAAACTTGAGGTATATGACCTCCTCACAGCATTTACCCATTTAGCCCCCAAATTCCTCTTTTAAATACTTTTAATTTAATCTGGAGTATCAGTAACTTGAGCTCGTCATGAAATTATGGAAAATAAGAAAATTCATTCGACAATTTGTTCTTTTGAAGATTTAATTTATAGATTCGAATTATTAAAACTATCGTGAGCCATTATTAATAAACTTTTTATGAACGTATATTACGTGAGTAGAGCTGTTTCATGCAAAGTTTATTTATGGCGTAATTGACTTTAGGGTGTACAAAACATTATTACTTCATGATTATAAACTTCTAATTTGGTATTACATAATAGTTTTATCGAATCCTACGAACACACAATGATCCAGCTTATTTCAGGCAATCACGTATGGAAGCCGCGTCGGAATCGGCTGCCGGCCGGGGATCCGCTTAGCGGAGTAATCTGCGCATAACGACAGCTGTACAGGTGTACACGACGAGTGCACACCGAAATGAATACACCACGCGTAAAAAATATAGCATTTCTTCCGTAATAAACTATTTAAACTGTCCCAATTAATCTTAAGCTTGCAGGACCATCCACGTCAATAGTCTAATGGCGGATTCGGACATGATTCAGAGCCCGTACTCTTGATTTAGCTATTTTATTTATATGCAAAAATGTTCCAGAACAGTGAAATAATTTGCTTGTAACTGGATGATCGTAGCAAAGTGAAGTTTTATTGTAGCGTTGCTGCGTTTTAACTTGAAAAAAAATGATAACACTACAAAACAATATTACTATTGAGGTGTAGTGTTAGATTTGTTGGTTAACCCAGCTTTATTGTAAATTAACCTCTATTGTAACATTGGCAGCTCCATCTAGTAATAAGATGGCACCAAAACCTTCTAGAATAATGGGATTATTCGATTTTGTGGGAAGTTCTAGACGTCTGTTAGTGCCACCGGGCGCTGGGGGCGCTGTACAAGACTATAAAAAGCTATATAAGGCCATGTAACGATAATTTATTGTATACTATAAAATATTACTATACTATACTACGCATAATTTATTGTATGACCCGCCCCGGCTTCGCCCGGGTATCATTATGTTGATCCGATCGCTACCAAACACAGGAATGTGTCAATATATCCCTGTAAATTTAATCGAAATCGGTCCAGCCGTTTCGGAGTCTATAGGTCTATAGGGAACTTACATACTTCGCTTTTTATATTCTACTTTTTTTCATAAAAAGTATCCCATGTTACTTCTAATACCTCTAAGAATGTGTGTACAAAGTTTCATGATGATCGGTTGAGTAGTTTTCGCGTGAAAGCGTAACAAACAAACTTACATTCACATTTATAATATTGAAGTAGGGATACCATAGTATATGTACATGTATATTCAAAAGTGAAGCTTGATTTTTGGCCCGAATGTATACCGGTGTATACATATATAAATACAAAAGTTAATCAAAATTAACTTTAATTACAAAACACGTTTTTAATGTATCATAATTTATATTTCGTTCTATTTTTGGGGTTAATAAGATTTTGTAATGTAGTAGAAAATGCTAATACTTTATCGCGTAGTTTATTGTTAAAATGCTATATTTAGTTTTGTATAAAGTCATGACATTAATTAAATACGATTTCATACTACAAACCGTCATTTTTAAATTACAAAAGTGGAGATTTTGTATTTGCGTAGCGGGAAACTAATGGCTGAGCTGGATTATGAAGTCACCATTTGGCGACTTATGTTGACTTCACTTTCGAGTCCCCGATGCTCCATCTGAATCTTTAATTGTTAAGTTTCAAATCGTTTTTGTTAAGTTTTTTTGGGGTTCCTTTCCAACTATTGAACCTTGTCCCTTCAACGTGTTTATTTTCACGTGAGGTAAAAAGCGTACAAAGAGGGAGAGGGTAAGTGAGGACACGTGAGGGTATTAAAAGATACAGGCCGTAACGCGTATCCGTGATCCGCATTTGTTTTATGTCGCACTTTATTCACTTTATTGCGAGAGGGAGTAATGTAATAAAAACGCATTAGATAATATCGAAAGACTAGATATGAAAAAAAATATTGAAATACGAATAATATATAGGTACAACTTAGGTATATGAATCCTAAGTATATAGTTTTAAGTTTATGTGAATCAAAACTGATTCCACTTGTCTTGCTTTGAATTTTTTTTATTTAGTTTTATTTCCAAAGTTTTTTATTTCAATAAGGTAGGCAGAAGTATAAATAAACACCTTTTATATTATATTATTGGACCCGTCGTAGCAGAAAATGTTTCTGTATTCGACATAAAAAGTAAATTTTGTGCCCTCGTATATACGTAACACAACACTGAGTTAGTGGCGCCTTAAACTTGTAACCTTGTAACAGCGCGTTTCGTTAACTATTAGTGTGGTTTGTGTGGCCACTGAGGGTAGTGAAGGGAAACCTAGTCAAGTTAGACCTAAAATTTGTGGCAAAATATAAACTTCGGAGAGCTGGAAGTGCAATTAAATCCAATTTAAATAGTTTATGAATTGAGGTTGCCCTCGGACTGTCGATCTTAAACCGCCCTCAAAGAAACTGGCCTATTTTTTTGTGGCTGAATGGTCACTGTTTGCCTGGAGGAGACAGCTACACCGGGCTCGACGCGGCAGGGTGCCCGAGGGCCGAGCCGCGGCTCGATCGGTATCTATTATCGGATTACAAAACCGGTGTACTCCTTCGAGCTATTTACATATTTTAAAACAGAAAATGTGCTATATTCAAGCCATAATTATCTCTGGCTCGGCGTTTATGAGTTTTACTTTGAGCGACAGTGAAAGCAACTTGACGATGAGGCACGACTTTGAAATTACAGTAAAAGGTATGAACTCACGCGCTAACATGGAAACGTTATTAGCACCGTGAACGAAAAAATTTATTAAATATGGAATCTGACTTATTTTTATCGAATGTTTTTCGGTATGTTTTTTCACAATGTTTAGTTTAAAATCTCATTTTTCTTTTTACTTCTTGTTCGCATTGAATTAGAGTAATGCGTATGTTTCAGATGAAATAGACAAGAAAGGAAACAAAATTAAACATTTCATTGCTAAGACTGAAATTAAAAAAGAAAACTTAAGTATTTTAATAGGAACAAAAGAGAATAGAGAAGAATTTGTCAAGTTTGCTACATCCTTAGCCCAAAATGTAATAAATAGAAATAAGGTATAAAAACTGTGATATTAATTTTAGGGTATTTATTATGTATTTTAACGGTATATATTTAATTAGTATTTTAGGTCTTTTTTAAATTAATTGCATTCTAACTAGTTTTTACTTTTTTAATTGCTATGTTATCTTTATTGAATTTTAAATTGTATTTTAATCTGTATTTATTAGTATTTTATCTGAAATTTAAATATGTAAATACCTTGTCAATAAAGTATACCTGAAAAAATTATTTACCCCGTGAAAAAGGTCCCTGAGAGAAAAATGTTAGGGGAAGGAAAAAATTCATTACTAAGGTCATAAAGAGCAAAGATTTGATTGTTTGTTTGTCTGGGAAAAAATCAAAAACTACTAAACTGATTTTTAAGATTCTTCTATCAGTAGAAAGCTCTTTTATCAGACTATTTCCTACCCAGTCTATGTATCTACCCGAGTACAGTAGTCTATGTATCTACCCGAGTACAGTAGTCTATGTATCTTTGAATTTAGGTTAACTTTTTCATCAAAAACATTTATATTAACTTAACATATAAAAATGATAAATCAGCCTTTTTTATGTTCCCCACTGTCCGTCCAATATAATAAAATATTTTAGAAATAATAATGTTATAAATTCGTTTTCTAACTAAGCAGCTAACTTGAAGCTATTTAATAGTTTTTTTTTAATTCACTATTTATTTTTATTAGGCGCAGGCAGATGACATGTGGCTGCAATTACCCATCATCAAATGATTTGTCACACTTTATTAAGGGGTTACGATTATGTATCCTAAATTCTTCATGCAGCTAGTGATGATTTTAAAAAAATCCCATTTATTACTGCTGAACAACACTCCGGTCAACAACAAACTTTGCACAATCAATTGGCCATTACGTTTCACGTTTCGTATTTCCGTATTAACAGATATGTGGGCGGCTAACCGCTTTAGTCTGTCCGCTGCTAATGGCGACAGGCGTAACGTTCCTACGAGTGACGCTTTCCCTGTCAGAATTAGCCCGATATCCGCAGCCTGTGATAAGAGACAAGCATTGCAATTATTATGACACAGATGGTTATTACAAGTCGCAGAAATAATTGACAATATATAATTATTCAAGAATCGGGAGGTAGGTTGCAGTCACACAAACCGAAACCAATCCAGTATCGACACATACTCTGCCGACCCCATATAGCTGGGAAAATGGTTGAGAGATAAGGAACTATTAAAGCGTACCTTATATAAAGAAGTATAAGCTTCTTATATCAAAAAGCTGTTAATAAAAAAAAATCTATTCAGTCCCATTTCCCTTTTGTGTGAATTTGGTCACGCAGTGTTTTGTTATGCCATAGAATAAAGATCCATAGCAATTTAAGGATTCTCAAATAATTTTATTATATTATTTACAAAATCAAACTTTAAAGCTTGCTTAAATTACACATATACACAAATTACACATATACACAAATTACACATATACACAAATTACACATATACACATATACACAAATTACACATATACACAAATTACACATATACACAAATTACACATATACACAAATTACACATATACACAAATTACTTAAATAATAAACCTTTCAGATTTTTATTTTATACACAATACTTGCTAATAGAAGTACTGCGCGCATGTGTTGTGTCTGCATGTGATTGCGTGCGTGGGCGTGTGTCTGCATGTGTGTCTCTGTCTACTCTGGACTGACAATTACGTTATACATAGATACATTAGCTTTTAAGAGCACTCCTCGCTGCTGTGTGGACCACGACACTCACTGGGATTACAACGCTTTGAAGTTGGCTCGAGCAGGGGACTTTAACAAATACTATTAACCGTAGCAATGTCAATGGAGAGCAAATTTAAGTGATTCATTAATTACTTACGAAATACTTCCCTTAACCAAAAGGAGTGGGTAGAAAATATTTCAGTTCTTGTATGATCCTGGCATACCCCTCGCTATACCATTACGAAAACCGTCACAAAAGTATGATATTAAAATGTAAGTGAAATGATCCTTCAAGAATAATAATACATCAGCCTTTTCTAGAATGTTCCCCACTGCAGGGACCTCTCCGAGAGAGGGAATGAGCCGTAATCCACAACGCTGGCCCAGTGCGGGTTGGTGGATGTCACATGTCTTCGAATTTGGTGCTTCTATTATTAAGTAATAACTTCTTCAAGTTAACGTTAATGGAATGATTTATATGTTTGTAAGATGACAGCATGATGATTTAACATTACGCCTTGGGACGAATTTGAAAATTAATAAATAAAATATATGTAAATGGATATCCGTGGAATGGAATTCTACCATTTAGGGTCAACGCTTAAAACTATTATTACAGCTAAGTATTGCGTACGTAGATGACGTCGTTCGAAATGTCACAGTTAACATTAGCATAATATGTCTGTTTATTAGGGCAGCAGTAATAGACATGTCTGCGTTTTGACCGGCCGGCTGCCGAGCACGTCGCCATTAGCGTGAGTCGCTCCAGACAAAAGTTTTGTAATTTAATTTAATGTAACAATGTTAATTAAAGTTAAAATACTTAAAAAATTAAATTTATATTTTTTTTTCTATTTTAAAAAATATAACATCAGTTGCACGAATGGGTCGGCTAGACCGGTGAAATACCACGACAGAAGACAGGCGTGAAGAGTATTCTGCGCTTTAACTGATGAGTGAGGTGCCGGAGGCCCGGTGTCAGTCCTCTTTCCCTTCCTTTTGTTTCCTACATAGGACAGAATCCCCATTCTCAGGTCAAGAGGATTGGAAGAGAAAATATCCTATTCCCTGTACCCTCCGCTGTCCATTAAATGCAGGCAACCAACTGCAACGTGTTGCGGATGCCTGGGTGAAAAGAATCTACGACTGAATGTAGACACGAAACATCATACAGGTACTAGGGTATCATTACAAAGAAAAGACTAAGCGATTGTTACGGAACATTAGAGAGTATAAAATATACAACTGCTTAAATTTGTTAGTCGGTGGGATTGAAAGGAATGGAAAGGGCATGGTGTCATTCCATTCCACGGAAGAGTACGACTTTGTGACCTTCAAGAATTTTTTTGTGACTTTAAGGGCACTGTTTTACTTGAGGAGGCATTTACAGCTGCACCGGGCACGAGGCGGCAGGGTTCAGAGGGCGCCTAGCCTAAGCCTCTTTAAGAGTAAGTTAGCCCGAGGGCTCCCTCCATAGAGGGAACCTCGTCTTGGGCCGTTACTTTATTATTATTACCGGTTTGGGAAGCCGCCGAGCTCTTAGGTCGCTTCGGCGGACGCTCCATGGAGTGACTCGGCTGAAGGGCCCTCGAGAGGGGACCTCAGCTTGGGCTGTCATTCGCATTTAGCTTTCCGATTGGAAAATTTCTAGAGCTAACATTACTATCACTTCGGAGAGCGAACTTCAAGAAAAGGCTATGTCTTTCTTAAAGGCCGGCAACACATCTGCAGTTCCTCTGGTGTTGGTGTCCATGGGCGTCGTTGATCACCTTGGTATTCCCACCGCTCGTTTGCCCCCTTCTCGTATAAAAAAAAGAAACTTCCTTACTTGACACAACTATGTTTGCAACATAGCAAATAGAATAGAAATTTAAAATAAAGAACGTTACGCAATTAACTATAATTTATTACATGTTTTTTTTTGTCTCCGGGATTGGGAATATTTCAATATTCAAGTCATTATGATAAATGATCAAAGGGATCGGAGAGGAATCCGACGAGACATCAATCATAAAAGTAATAAGTGTTTTAGTATAAATGAAAATTAATGTACTGACGGTTCGTTCCTTCTTCACAGACAAGATATTACTGTAATGAATTTTACAAAGGGCAACACTTGATTGTATTTTTTTATGTGAGAAGGTGGCAAACGAGCTAGCGGATCACCTGATGAAGTGAACGTTGCCCATAGACATCCGCAACAGGCAAATGTGTTGCAGATGCGTTGCCTACCTTTAATGGACAGAGGGGGCATAGACAGGAAAAAGGATATTTCCTTTTCCCCGTTTACCCCCTCCCCGTCCAATCCTCTTCTTATTCCCATCTTATCCTTGTGATGAAAGGATGGGAAGGGGAAGAGGACTGAAATTAGGCCTAAACATGAATTCATATGCCTACGAACTACAGAGGTGAGAGATCGATTTAAATAGATATTGGGCAATAACAACCGCACGAACGAACCGGCTTGATCGGTGAAATACCACGACCTCACATAAGACAGGCGTGAAGTAGAAGTACTGTGCGTTTCGTCTGATGAGTGAGGTGCCGGAAGCTCAATTCTAGACCTCTTTCCTTCCCATCCTTCGCTAATAAGGAAAAAATGGGAAGGGGAGACAAAGATGATTTTACAGTAGAGGGGATGAATAGTAATACGTGAATTTATTTTGGTAGACGTCAGTATTTCCACTACAGTTTAACCCTTATCAATGTACAGCGATCACTTGTTACCCACGGACACGGATCATGACTCAAGTCACATTAACTTCCCCTAACTGATGGCTGTCTGTTAAAAAAGGTATCCGTAATGAAATAAAGAACCCCTATCTAAAAAGTTTTGATAGGATTTCTTGGAAGTTTTTCTAAGGCCAATTTCATAATATTTTACTTTATAAAACCTTCCGGGATATTTCACCATGTATAGTTATAAAATCAGATAATTATGTATTTATTATTCATTTAAAAGCCTAACCTAAAAGTTAGCCTAAAAGATTATGACCTTCAAGAGAAAAGTGAATAGGCTGTTACTAAACTAGAGCGTACCTGTCGACCACATCACCGCTTAACAACAGGTGGGATTGTGGTCGACCGCTACTTTATCCCTACTAATATTATAAATGTGAATGTAAGTTTGTTTGTTACGCTTTCACGCGAAACCTACTCAACCGATCATCATGAAACTTTGTAAAGATATTCTTGGAGGTATTAGAAATAACATAGGATACTTCTTATGAAATTTACAGGGATTGTCCAGATTGGCACATTCCAGTGTTTGGTAGCGATCGGATTAACATAATTGTAAAATAGTGGTACCCGGGCGAAGCCGGCCCGGGTCACTGGTAGGTTATAAAACAACAAGCAGGATCAATAACGCCCACAACGTAGCATTATTTTGTTTTCTAAATTTCATCTTTTTGTACCTTAAATCAGTAACACCTCGTGAAATTGCAACAGCTTTTACAAATTTAAAGGACCGCGTCAAGAGCTGACCAAAAACATTTAAGAAGTTAGCGAAGCGAGCTCTCCCGAGAGACAATCTTCACTCTATAAACGTTTGGATCTTGATCCTAGCGAATTTTGAAAAGATTTCTTCCATGGCTTTTAATATGCGGTTTTTTTCTTATTCGAGTTTGCTGGAAAACCCAAAATATATTCAACTCAACGCAAGCAGTTCCATTTAGACAATGTTAAAAAAAACTTGCTTATTTAACAGAAACATTTTGAATCCAACGAGACATGACCTAGATACATATATAATGAACAATTTTAAGTTTTTAATTAAGTGAATAATTTAAGATCTCATTTCGGGCGAGTTGCAACTCTCGACTGAATAAGTTTTAGGGTTACAATTTTTCTTAAATAAATTTAGGTTTTGATGAAACATTTTCGGAATGGTGAATTTCCCAAAATTGAAGCTTACCAGGATTCTGGGTCTCATGTATGTGTCATCATCTTCCTTTTCCCATCTACCTGGGGTGGGCAGTATGTTCTCTTACATATCAGTCTATCAGCCGTCATATTTATATCACGTACTTTTTACACATACCATCTTTCACATTTACATTGTCATTACTTTCTTGGGTCTCATATATGTTGGTGTGATCTTTTTATTTCATGATTTAAGTTTAATGTAAAGTACACTACAAGTACAGTACAAGAAAATACACTTACACAAGTTTGATACAATTTTTCCACCTTGCAATACCCTCAAACCATCACCCTAAAATGCTGTAAGTAATACAAATAACAGAGATGTGAGATTTAATTTGATTAATTGATTTAAAGATAAGAAATCCGGTCATCATTTTCGTTATTAATTCAGTTACCTTCGTCTGATCCCTCGCATGTTGACAGCTTAGTCAACTCTGGCAAAAGGCTCAAGCCTGAAGAGGGCTCGATAAGAGATTTGAAATTCAATTTTGAGGTTACGCGATGAATTATTAAGGAAGTCAATTTATCAGTTTACGTAATTATCGTAAAAAAGCTTACTTTAGCTTTCGCAATGAACCAACGAACGAATTAACCATTTGAACGTCAGTGGGTTCAAAGGTCAACGGCCTTACCACCTGTAATTTTGTTTCAAATGAAAGTAATAAAAATAGGCCTTTGGATTTCGACTTCCAGAATGTATTGTGTGTAGCGTGACAGCGAAGGAATAAGATTTTATTATTTCCCAACGGGCCTCGTTTTATTATATTATATGTCCAGTTTATAAGGAAATATACTATCACTAGGATTTGAATTGGAGTATAAGTATACTTTAATAATAAATAAACGTGCCTGTAACCCCGAGGAGTAGGTAGAGATAACGGATTTCCAATTGGCGCGATCCTGGCGCGGTTACGGGTGCTCCTTATATCGCCCTTCTTTAATATTTCACTAATCTGATCGACATAAGTTCTCCTTGGAATTCCCCTACAAACACCGCCACTCACTTTTGCAACATATATTTGTTTCGATACTCTCTCTTCATTCATCCTTTCAACATGTCCGAAATGACTTTAGAAAGTGAAAGAAAAATACCTAACATAAATCTAGGGTAGCTTTGATTGATTCTTGATTGGTATATTAAACAATTGTATTAAAACCACAGGGTTCTATTATATGTATGCAATTTAGACAAATGTTCCATGGCCTATTGAGCACTGTGGGCGTTGTAATTAAATTAGCTTCGTAAATGCCTATTCGTCCTTGGGTTTGAATAGATTCCCATTGTAATGTTCTAGAAAAACTAACGCCTGCAGAGGTTATATTCTTTGGTAAAGCGTATTTAAAAGTAATGTGATAAATGTTTTTTTCAAACACGAAGTACGCTAATCACTTGTGACCGCGACTGTCTTGGTGTGTTCTTTCAAAGGAAAGTTTGTGACGTATCAATGATGAATCAACCTTCACACAAAAGAAATTCAACACAAGACATTATAAATAATTTTAAGAGGTTAGTTACTTTACTGATTTGATTTTTTCTTGCCTTGAATTTATGCTTAAAAGTCTACGTGGGCTTGATTAATTTGCCTTCAGTGAATCGTCCAATCTGACTTCAGAGCGAAAGTCCTTTGTCACGTTTGACAAAGGGATAGCTCGATAAGGGCTTCGATTTGAATTTTTGAATAATTTCGAACTGCACAATTTATCACTGAACACCTCCGTTATAAATTGAACCACTTATTGATTTATGCTTTAATTATACGGAAGGCAATCAAGAAGGGAGAGTATCCCTTCTGTCTTAGGAGATAGAGTAAGATAAGATCTGAGAATAGTACCTAGTAAATCTCCTACGGCAAACACCCTCATTACAATTAGAAAGAGAATACAGTTCAATATTTCCAACACAAGATTTACATAATTCAATGAATGTATAGGATAATCTGTACCAAAGCCTTGTTTTGTAAATAAACATAAAATAATTTAAGACTTACTCTAACATTCTGTATGTCAATTCGTTGGTTTAATGTCATAGCAAGCAATCTATTCAATTCTGCTGTCTGAATAAAGGCCATACTAAAACTTTTCTAACTACTACTACTATCTAACTTCAGACATTTCGGGAACTGTTCATTTTACCGATAAAAGTAGCATATATGCTATTCCTGACTGTAACGTAATAATAATATTAAATCAGCCTTTTTTTAGTATGGACCCTCACTGTATGGACAGGCCTCCTCCCCGAGTGAGGCAGGGGTCGTAATCCACCACGCTGGCCCAGTGGGTTGGCGAATGTCACATGTCTCTTTGAGACTTTGAGTTTAACACGCAAGAATGCAAGGCAAAGCTTCCGCAATACAATATATACAATAAACAGTGGTAGAGTCCGCAACAACAACATCTGTTGCACGACTTGGCCGTCTCGACCGGTGAAATACCACGACCTCACAGAAGACAGGCGTGAAGTAAAAGTACTCTGCGTTTCGTCTGGTGGGTGAGGTGCCGGAGGCCTAATTTAAGTCCCATCCTTTCCTCATTAGGATAGCATGGGAAAGGGAAGAGGATTGGTCGGGGAAAAGGCAATATCTTTTTTCCTGTCTATGCCATCCTCTGTTCATTAAAGGTAGATAACGCATCTGCAACACATTTGCTTGTTGCTTGCCACCTTGTTGCCGCTTGCTCGTTTGCCACCTTCTTACATAAAAAAATGTTTCTTAGGGGTTTAATTAATTTATTACATATTTAACCCGTTTGCTAATTTACCTAATTTTTTCATTAAAAATACGTAATATGAACGTTGTAAATACTCTAGTCCATTT
The DNA here is from genome assembly GCA_029849275.1 of Papilio elwesi. NCBI lineage: Eukaryota > Metazoa > Arthropoda > Insecta > Lepidoptera > Papilionidae > Papilio > Papilio elwesi. The sequence continues at coordinate 490,213 of CM056696.1, forward strand.
GCTACGAGAGCGGACACGCCCTCGGCCCACTGACCCGCCGCCTCTCGCATCTCGCTGCTTAAATAATTGAAAACAACCTGTTTATTTGTGTATCATTATACCCGGGCCGTCGCCTTCCCCCTCGCTACACTTATTTGCATTAAAACAACCAAAACACGTGCTTGCGAATTTATTTCGTCTTTGGTAGTTAAAAATACAATATTTTACACATGCGAAAAGCGAGAACGCAATTTTTTAAAAATAATATCATATGATACATTTAAATTATATTATGTAACTAGCTGGCCCGGCAAATTTCACTGCGCCGCCATTAATAGATGGTTCACTATTTTGGCGATAATTGTTTACACGTTAAAGATATATGCTGTCGCAGGCTGGTAGTTATGGGAAATTAAATACATAAATACACATTGTTTATACGATTCAAGGGATTCAATTAATGATTTTAATTAGTAAATGTCAATTAGCAATCTGCAATTTAAGCTTCGAGCGTAAGTATTTTTATAGATAACTAGAGACCCGCCCCGGCTTCGCCCGCGTACCATTAATTATGTTGATCCGATCGCTACCGAACACAGGAATGTGCCAATCTGGACAATCCCTGTAAATTTCATTGAAAGCGGTCCAACCGTTTCGGAGTCTATAGGGAACATACATACATCGCATTTTATGTACTATTTTTTTCATAAAATGTAACCTATGTTACTTCTAATACCTCCAAGAATATGTGTACAAAGTATCATGATGATCGCTTGAGTAGTTTTCGCGTGAAAGCGAAACAAACAAACTTACATTCACATTTATAATATTAGTCGGGATAAGGATAAATATAAACGTGAAAATTTCCCATCGCCCTCTGTCTGCTTCACTTTGACGCCCACCATTATTTATAAGGCGGAAGATTAGATCAGATTTCGAACAAAATTCCTACCTTCCTAATGGAAAATATAAAAAGCAAAGGCATTTCTCTCAAATTGCTTTTTACGAAATATGATCGAAAAACAAACACACACTTACCTGACACTTTGACTCATTAAATTACGTTATTTTGTGAATGTTAATGATTACCAAAGAACCAGAATCTATTTCCTTATAACATTTTCATTTTTGTGATAAGATAATACGTAGTTAGTCATTAATAGGGACAAATTTAGCCACAGTTAGTGTTGGTAGGGGACGCCCTAGGAGAACTTATATCGATCAGACTAAAAAAGGGCGACATAAGGAGCACCCATAACCGATTAGCATGTATGTGTAGATGTATGAATGTAGAAGAAGCGAGAGAGGTGTGCCAGGATCGCGCCAAATGGAACCCCATGATCTCTGCCTACCCCTATGGGTGGCGTGAACGCATATTTATTTATTTTTAGGTTAAGAAATTTTCGTACAATTATAGATAAGCTATGTATGGGAAAGAAATGTAAATATTTCAATCGATTATCTTAAAGTGTCGTTTTCAAATAACGCAAAACTGATATCTATTAAAAAGCTCCTCTTAATTGTGTAACGATTCTAACACTGGTGAATATTGCAAGCATTTGCCAACAAACAAGATGCGCAACTCGCTGATTGACTCGCGCAAACTGGATTACTTCAGCAAATTAATCATTTTATATCACTGGTTGTTTTGACACGAAGCAAGCAATTCAATTGTTTGTCTTGATAAAATTTTACAAGTGGTAGAGCCTATAACAATATCTGTTGCACGAATGGTGAAATACCGCGACCTCACAGAAGACAGGTGTAAAGTAGAAGTATTTCTGCGTTTCGTCCGATGAGTGAGGTGCCGGAGGCCCAACCTTTTCCAATAAGGAATGCGTGAGAAGGGGAAGATCATTTGACGGGTGAGGGTATGGATAGAAAAAGAAATATCCTTTCTCCTGTTCATCCCCTCCTCTGTCCATTAAAGGTAGGTAACGTATATGGAACTCATTAGCCTGTTGCAGATGACTTTGTGATAGCGGTCACTAATATAAAAATAATATTAATACATTAAAAGTTGAAAGGAAATTTCCTATCTCCGAAAGTTGTGATGGGATAGTTCGAATTCGGAACACGGTTTACGAAAATGTTATTAAAAATGAGCTTAAAATTAATCGACTACTTCAACGTAAGCTTTAATTAGCGACTGATGGATTAAATATACTAATTAGGCAATAGAAATTAAGTTGCTAATTAAATTAGATAATAAAATGTACTATTCATATTTCACGGTACAATTAAATTAGTTGAATAGGGTTCGAATGATACAGAATCGTGACATGTTATTTGTGTTTATTTTAAGGGCAATCGAGTTCGGAGATGTAGCATTAAAAGTAATATATTCTACATTGTGTCATTGAATTTTGTTAACAATTTTTTTTTACAATATTTTAAAATTAAGTAAGTGTGTTAGCAAATTGTAATGAATTATTAATTGGTCGCTTTAAATTCAAACTGATTACCGAAAATCCTTTCTTTCTGTGACTCTTCGCTTTAGAGTCCTGAGGGAACATGACTTTTTGTTGATCCTTGAATAAATTATAGTGTATTTAGTAATAAGCACATCTGCGTCGTTTGTTTTGAAATGAACACGGACAGAGCCGAGGGGATTCGAGGCAAAGGGACAATGGATTTGACAGGCATTTAGGGAAAAAGGCAACAATATCCGCTTCGGATATCAGATCCAACTAATATCCTAACCTTTGTAATGTTGTTTGCGGCACGCACTGTGGATAATTTTGTGTTGGGTACGCTGCGCAAGGTAGGGATTGCGTAAGGGATTTTCCGACGAAAAATTTTTATAATGCTATAAAATGTACGGATTATTAAATGAAGGTATGTCATTGACTTTTTGAGGAAAGAGCCTAACTGACCCTAACACATATCGCTTTGGCAATATCTTTAGTGACGGATTATTCAACAAGATGCATTGCGTAAGGAGTTTTCAATAGACATAGACAGGGGACTGAAACAGAGACAACAAGAAACAAGTGAAATATAACGAAACAAAACCATACATCATATCATCTCAATACTAGTAAATCTACGACGTGAATAGTTGTAGAGATTGATTAAAAGTTTGCCTAAGCTATCAATTGTCAAACTCGCTTTGATCCGTCAACTGAAGGAAAGTGTTAGCAAACTTGTGCACAGTTAATTGTGTTGTGTTGTTCGCTCCAACGATACCTTCTTAAGTACCTGTAACACAATCAGTGTTTATATTAAGCAAATTAAATGTCACCTGCAGTTGTTATATTCAAGTTTTGTTTACCTTATGTTCTGTTACCATATACGACCACAGCATCCCTACTAATATTATACATGTAAATGTAAGTTTGTTTGTTACGCTTTCACACGAAAATTACTCAACCGATCATCATGAAACTTTGCCCACATATTCTTGGAGGTATTAGAAGTAACATAGGATACTTTTAATGAAAAAAAATAGTATATAAAAAGCGAAGTATGTATCTTACCTATAGACCTATATACTCCGAAATGGCTGGACGGATTTCGATGAAATTTACAGGGATTGTCCAGATTGGCACATTCCTTTGTTTGGTAGCGATCGGATCAACATAATTAGTGGTAAGTTAAATAATAAATTGACCTGATTTTGATATTATAATGGGTGAACCCATGTTACATGATCCCTGCCTACTTCTGCTTATGTTAAAGTTAATCTACGGCACGCCGGGAGGATCTTGATACACTAAAAAAATAAAATCTCACACTCGCAGCGTGAACGAAACGCGGCGTAAAACGGATGCGGATCACGAATTCTGGTTAAGCTATATATTTTAATACCCTCTCGAGTCTTCACTTACTCTCTTCGCTTTTGTGTACTTTCTTCGCTCGTGCGAAAATAAAATCCGAGGAAGCGTAGCGTCGTTACTACGAGAGAAACTAACTGCGCCGAGCGCGAGATTTTATTGCCAAAAAAAATGAAGAAATACTCCACTGGATATTGCAGCCAGAGTTTTTATTACTGACTTGCCTTCGTTGCGTTGCTTTATTTAAGCAGCTGAAGTCTTTATTAATATCTTGATCTGATCTGACAGGATAAGGTACTAATAGATACATTATAATGCAAATATTAGGTCCAAATTAGATTTAGTTATGTCAATACTTCGTAATGTTAATGTCTGTCTGGTGCAATACAGGTTCACCTTTGGCTTCCATCCATACCCACGTATGTAGTGTTACATACATTGCGTTGGTTTCAGGTCTCCTTGTATCGCGTCTTGACGTCCTCTGCCAACACTGCCAATCACTTTTGCAACATAAATTATTTAGTTATTCTCTCTTCAAATCCGAACGTTTCCGAACCACCGAAGTATACCTTTCTCAATTCTAGTCACACCATCCCCCTTTAAGCCACATTTTTCCCTTATCGAATACGTATGTCGTAGGTATCGCAGCATATCCAGATGCAGTTATGAGTTGATTACGATAATCGGATATCCGACTAGCAGCTGATTTTAACGAGGCTTTGGAAGCAAATTCCCGGATAGGTAATTACGAGTAGCAGACGATCGGTATAGCGGATTATCGGACATCGCCGGCACTATGATAATTAAATGCTAATATTGGTGAACATTAATGATGGATTAATTTATCTTCATATCATTTTAGATCTTTGTTAGTTCGAATTTAATTTAATAAAGATATAAAAAGATAAGCAAGCTGGTAATTGTTTTTAAAGATACGAAAAGGTCAAGATGTGAAGCTTAAAGCAGTTTTCCTCAATCTTCAAACTTTTTCACTAAAATATCGGTTCTAAATAAGATTGTTTAGTGAAAGTCCATAAACCTTTTTGTGGACAATGTATAGGTAAAGGTAGAATTGTTGGCCAAACACGTTATAAACAACATGGAAATATAAAACACTATTTGCTTCAGCTAAGGGCACACTATGTTTTGAACGCACAATTATATTCACTTATTTACTTTAGCCGGGATTAAACTGACAAATAAATTAACTGATACATAAAACTGCTCGTTAAAATAATTTGGGTTCCACAAGCAAAGTTTATGTCACTTTGTTTTGTAAGTTCAAGATGGCAACGTCATATTTTGACGTTTCGAGTTACGGAATGCGAGAGCATAAATCATTCTTTTTTTAATTAATTAACTTTCAAAAGTAAATAATTACACAATTTAAATGCATATTCTGAAAAAAATATGATAAAAATCATTTTTTTAAAGTCGAAACGGAACGTAAGGCAAATGTCAAAGAAAGAAATAATCTGTCAAATAACTATAACATCCTTAACTGACAGATGACTTTATTATCATTAATTGATTACTTTACTTTACTTTTTAACTTATTTGGAGATTGTTACACGCCAACGACGACTTTATTCGTCAGGTAGTAGCAAGTAGCTTATTCAGGAATTTATTTGCATATTGGCAAACAGGCCCTAAATATAAAGATAATTATAATTGCTCCCATAGGATTGTTTCAATGAGAACAATGTTTTATTGTTACGCTAAGAAATATCAATAGATTTATTCGTTTACTGTGTCAACAATTTGTAGATGTAAACGCATCTATTGTGACCAACATGACTTAGAGAAAGATTGTGTCTATTGTTCTAGTGCTGTTATTGTGCGGTCGGGAGGAGCTGCGTCCGCTTTAGTCAGTTTTTTTAAAGCGCTTTGGAATATTTTATTGCTGGAAATGTATATTTATTGCGCCGTGACAACTATTGTGCGGGTAGATGCAGCTTTTATTGCGAGCTCCTGGGATAATGGGGGGAAATATATTTCACAAACTTTCATAAAAGCATAGCAAATGTTTCAAAGTCGGAGCACAAAGTTAACCACAGAGAAAAGGGTTCGTGAGAATGGCTTAAAATTTTCATTAAACGAATTTGTTTTCTATGAACTTTGTTATTGAATTATTACGTACTTATATTATTTATGACAAAAAAGCCACAATCATTAATTTTTAACTTTCTCCCTTGGCTCTCCTCCTTTGGGGACCTACACTCTTGCCCGTTATGTATACCATATTTACAGGATAATGTGCTAACAGAATCAATATAGTATCAAATGTCATAAATACAATACTGATTTTTTACAGTGGTAGAGCCCGCAACAACAGCATCTGTTGCACTGCAGGTCCGGCTCGGCCGATGAAATACCACGACCTCACAGGAGACAGGCGCGAAGTAGAGTATTCTGCGTCTCGTCTGATGAGTGAGGTGCCGGCCTATTGCAGTTCTACCCTTCCTATCCTTTCCTCATAAGGATTGGATGGGAACGGGGAAAAGCTTGGACGGGGAGGGGGTTAACGGGGAAAAGGAAATATCTTTTTTCCTGTCTATAACTTAATTTTCTATGTACATTCCTAATTTCTTCGCAGTCAGCCTTGTCAGCGTTGTACAAAGCTTACGACTTCAAATCAAGAAAAAGCGCTTAAAGCGCCGGAGAGCGCCGCCGGGGTCGCGCGGCCTCAAATAAATATGACCCCTAAGCTGACGGCACATAAATACGGCCCTAAGCTGACGGTTTATAAATGACCTGAATTACTTCAACTATAATATAAGCTCGAAAAAAGTATGAAGACGTAAGTTAAGGAAGTGTATAGCGTGAGTTGCGGTCTTTTATTGCTGTGATATAAAGGTTAGGAAATTTTACCAGTAGTTAGTGTATACCATAACATGGTGGTACCCTTCGGGGTCGAGACTTTGTCCTCTTGGTTTAGGACTTCGACTTATTCTTCATGGGTTCATGCATATTAGAAAAGGATGGGAAGAGAAAGAGGACAATTAAGCCTCCGGCACGTCACTCATCAGACGAAACGCAGAATACTTCTACTTCACGCCTGTCGTCTGTGAGGTCGTGGTACTATACAGAATAATAATCAATTTTTTTTAACATATTTTATCTTCAAATAAGCCTCGTATTTATTTAAGTATGAAGCGAATTTGTGTATTTTTTTATTTTTGATGACAATTTTTATAATGGTTTCACCAAAATTATATAGAACTTACATTAAATGTTAAGAGAGCTTTGTTGTTAATGTTAGTTAAATGTGCGTTTGTTTATCAGCCACGTATAGTTTATCCTACTAATATTATAAATAAGTTTGTAAGTATGGATGTATGGATGTTTGTTATTCTTTCACACAAAAACAGCTGAACGGATCCAGATGAAATTTGGCACAAACATAGATTACAGTCTGGAATAGCATATACGCTAATTTTAATCCCGTAAAAATGTACAGTTACAGTGGGATGATATTTTTGGTTTATTGTCTAAGTATATAAAAGGCGATGCTCTCTGGATTCCGTAGCGGCAACCCGGGTGAAGCCGGGTGGATCACTAGTGTCATATAATTCAAATACAAGTCATTTGAATACTAATATTAGTATCAAGTAGGCTGAACGATGAATGACATAACTGTTATTTCAGTAAAATAAAAAACCAATCATTAAAAACTTATAAAAAAGTATCGTAAACTAAAAAACTTGAGATGTCAAATGATAAGAGAACGAATTCATTCCGACCTATAATTCTAAGAATAAGGTTTAGGCCATTTTAGTTTATAGCCATTTTATAGTCGAGGCATTAAAATTATGCGATAAAAAGAAATATTGCTTTATGTTTAAATGTCAAGTTGAGTTCACGCATGCGCCGGCGAATGTACGACTAACCGTTGGTTTCCACTGGCGTAAAATCGTGTCGCGATACAAGCTTTCTCTATCTTTCTCTCGCAAAAAACTGAGACGACACTATGTTTTGTGTGAATATTTTCCGCAGTGGAAGCCCACGGTAACTCTAATACCGAAAAGTAACACCTGTCCGGGTTTCGTAAATCGTTTTTTTTTTTAAATTCAGTCAAAAACAACATTGAGAATTTCAACTTTAAATATGATATTGTAAGTATTTTGTTTAGTTAAATTAGATAAGAATTGACTGTAGTACATGAATACAAACTTATTCAACTAATCGACGGCATCCCGTAAGATACCTGCTACGGTTAATGCATCCAGTATAAGCAGGCAAAGGTAGCCGGGTTTTACATATTCACCGATTACACAAGTGTACTCATTACATAGGTGACAAGTTTACACTTTCACAACTCCGCTTCAACCCTGCATTCTACGTTTAATATATGTTACATACAATTCAACTGTAGCACTATTTGTTAAATGTAATTTTTTGTAGGTATTGTTATGAACACCATGATGCACAATACCATAAAAAAGAAGCTGAACATATAAACGGAATGGTATTTATAATAATATTACAACTAGAAGATAAATGTTAAAATTAGCATACTATTTAAATTAATATGTAAATATGAAACAATACATTAATTTAATTAATATCAGATCGTATAGCGCATTTCAAAATTTCCACCGTACCTAATTACTTTAACTTGTATTTCGCTAGAACAATATTTATTACTAATAACGGTACCTTGATAACCTCAAAATTTAATTAACTACCAGTATTCGGAACAGGTACAATGATATCTGTTAGCGGCAGGTTGTTCAGGAAATTTTCATATCTCGGATGGAGCGCCGTGCGTCGAACGAAGTCGCGCGCAACCCTAGCTATCTTATCATTTTGACATTCGCGCTCAGTTCGCATCCGGCGGTCGTCGACAGCGGACGTACGCGTATCTTGCGCTCTAAACACGAACTCGTTAAAAAAAACGTTCAGTTTGGTTCGTATGTTACGAAAGTTATGTGTGTTCAACGCGAAGGGGATTAAAGTTTAAAATGTGAATTGTTCGCATTATAAAATGTGATTTTTATATCTAATAGATTATTGCAATGGCTTTCGTGTGAATGTTACGTTTGTGAAATGAAAATGGTCGTGTTGATACTACTGGGCTTGTTTGTTGGTGAGTTTTAGTGACAATATTAGTACTTTTTTATATCGTTGGTAAGTTATTACCATTAATCCTTATTATTATTTTTATTAATCTCAGGACTCCCCTAATTTTACTTGACTGGTAAAATACTCTCTGTACTCATTTAGTTAAGCATACTCCGTATATAATTAGCAGTTGAGGCCAATTTATACGCCCGGGACTTATTTTTTTTTGATTGATTAATTTTTGAGATTTTACTATATCTAAGTGTGTTAGACTGGCTGAGAGTACATTAACTATTACTCAGCCAGGCGACATGGGGTGCTTATCTAAACATTATCAAACCAACCCAATAGAAGGTGCCGATTCATGTAATTATTCTCAACCCTTAACGGTCGTCACTCTTTCGAGTTTCATTTACTTATTTATTAAGTTAGGATCGTAAAAGCAGCCCCTAAATGGTTTTTTTCTTTCTTTTATGTGTTTAACTTTCTCTACGGATAATAAATTTTATTTTATTGTATTGTTTATTATCTAGATATACTGTTACAAATTAGTTTGACGTTTTAATATTATTGGTAATAAATATTAGCAACATATGTGTATTAACGTTAATAATAATAATACTAGGCATTGCTTTTTATTCAAATTATTTACAATTAAAGTCAATTATTATTGACTCAAAAACTATTTAGGTTTAATCATTGACGTTTTATAGCATATAGTAGATGCTGTAAAAATTGTATCGCTTATGTTAATCAGGGATAATGTAATTCTAATGGTGAAAGAATTTTTCAAATCGGTCCAGTAGTTTCAGAGTCTATGTAATGCAAGCAAACAATCAAATCGGCCCAGTAGTTTCAGAGTCTATTCAATGCAAGCAAACAATCAAATCGGCCCAGTAGTTTCAGAGTCTATTCATTGCAAACAAACAATCAAATCGGCCCAGTAGTTTCAGAGTCTATTCAATGCAAACAAACAATCAAATCGGCCCAGTAGTTTCAGAGTCTATTCAATGCAAGCAAACAATCAAATCTTTCCTCTTTATAATATTAATTTACATAGATAAAATATCATTGGGTCAATATTTTAACCCTTAATTGGTATACATATTTTATTGGTTTAAAATTATTACAGGTACTTCTAAAGTTATGATAATAAAATATTTTTAATTTCATATTAAGAAACCGTTGCATCATTAATTGGATAGGAGCAATTGTTCTAACGAAAAGTAGCATGCAACAGAAATTAGGGTTTCGGGTATGTCCTAAGTCTTCAACCGCGGTTCCACCGTTGAGTGCGCGATGGACATGTTTACAACTCTAATAGACTTGTGACGTCACTGTCTCGGTTGTTCGAGGTCGATAGGCTGTTAATATTATATCCAAATCCGTAATAAAAAAAACGTGTGATCAGGAACGCAGAGAAGTACTTAGTCACCATAGACGATATGCTGAGATTGTCGGCGGAGGTACGCGACCTATTTCACTTGGAAGCTCTTCTAGCTAAGCCACGTTTAGTGTGGGGGACTGGTATATCGATATTGAGCCAGACGTACCAGGTATTCATAAGTGATAGTGAACCATCATCAATCAATGAATACCCTCTCTGTATAGCTAAATGGAATGGCGAATGTAAAAACAATTCCGCTTTTTAAATCGGTACAGCGGAATTGTTTCAGAATTGCTCTCGCTGAATGAATGCATCTAAGATTTGTACCCTGACTAATTTTCTTACAAATACGGCTGATAAAGAATGGACCCCGGATCCCGGACCCACCATTCGAATCGAATCGACGAATCACAGTGCGACTGCTGATTCGGACGCTATCGCCGCAATAGTTCGCGTCTAGTGACGTTTTAGTTAATTCTATCAAATCTTATTGGTTTTTAGAATAAAGTCTTAGGTCATCGTAGTCCATCCCTTTTCTTTCACCCTTTATAAGATTGAATAAAACTTTGTTGCCATTGTCATTAGTCTTACAAAATACCATTACATATATTAGCAGTACATACCCACATTCTTATTAAGTCCGTACAGTCATTACAGTTCATGGCGTATAGCGTAAACCTAATTACTATGAGAGGCATTCTATTTTTTCTTTCATTAGTGGCGTCCACATGAATGAGGAAATAATAGAGGCCTCCATGCACATATCTCTCGACTGTTCGTCGACGACGATGACTGCTCCCTCTGGGATAGGCCTTTTTATAAATTGTTCTCATAAATTTATATCAACTGATTGTATCTCTTGCTCAGTACAATTTAGTTAAGCATTCTACTCAGTCTTTGTTATTCTCCGTGAAATACCGGTGATAGGTTTGCGCCATGTCTTAACATAGTAATGTGGCAGTGTGCTCTTTAATATTTAATTTGATCTGATAAAATTTTGCGGTTTACAAATCACTGTCATATTACGACACTATTAAAACAGCAGAATTAAATGAAAGACCTGCCATGTTGTGGTTAATGCCATGTTAGATGAGATGATACTTTTTTTACTTTTAATAGAGCCGCAACAATATCTGACGACGACCTTATAGATGATACGCGTGAAGAAAAAGTATTTCGTCACATGAATAAGGTGCAGGAGGCCTATTCCTAGTCCAGTTCAGGATACGAAAGAGGATGAAGGAGAGGATGTAATGGGTAATGCACATTAATTTGAATCTGTTGATCCACTCCTCTATCCATTAAATATAGGCAACGAATCTACAACTCATTAGGTTAGACCTATAGATAGACGAATCATAAACTGTTTTATGATACACATCTCGGCACAGGAATTTCATTTGACTATGTTGATTGTCAAATATTTAATACAATTTGGGACATCAAATGATGACCAGATATCTCATAACGTCACAGCCTATATATAAATCTTTATTTTAACCACTCGTCTAGGTTCATACAAGTCTATACCTTTTTCCTGGAGTACATTTTGTGTTTAAATATCATTATGTTTTAGTAGACTAGTGAAGTTACTGAATTTAAATTACCAACCATTTTAAATGTGTGGCAATGTACAGAAAATTTGCAATCGCATTCCATGTTACAAGAAGAAAAAAGAGAAATGTATAAAGAGCAGTAGAAAATGGAGAAAAAAGGAGTGTAGAACTTCTTCAAACACGTGAAGTACAAAAAAATACGTCTACTATTCGGTGCACCTTGTTATCAAAAGAATTATTTAAATTGAAACATGGAAGTATACAATTTGAATATAAAAAGCGTTGCCCAGCTCTGTACAAATTACGAAAAATATTTCTCAACGCTTCAATACGTGAAATTATTTTTATATTTCTATTTAGTTGCTCACAGCAAGGAAAGTACTCTTCGGACATAGCTACAACGAAATCAATCTACGTTCCATTCGGTTCCTTATTTTTGTTCACTACTTCATTTTGCAGCTAAGTACCTCGTTACAATGTTGACATAAAATTAACCGTTCTTACGCTGTTCTGCTTTACCTGCGCAATCCCCTCTCATATTTTTCCACCGCTAATTGGATTTCAACATGACTTTCATGTATTAACTCTATTAAAATATAATATTTATTCATGCGTTGAATTAAGTCTGTTCTAATTTCCTGGGTAACATTACGACTGAATTTTATAATTACATTTTAATAGACTTTGAAAACATCAAGAAATTTAAAATACTTATCACAGGATTTTATAAACTTCTGTTAACTAATTAAAAAACAGAGCCATAGGCCTCAGCAACATGCTAATGAGTTGTAGACCTTTAATAGCAGAGGGGGGATAAAAATAAAATAGGCTTAATTGAAAAAAGATAGGAATTTGAAGAAAGCCCCACCTTATTCGTCAAACGAAACGCAGAACATTTCTACTTCACGCCTGTTTATTCTGAGATAGTGGTATTTTCGAAGCCGGCACATTCGTGCATCAGATGTAGCGGGAACTGCCATAGTTATGAAAAGGGATGGATATATATTTCTCTGTTACGCACAAACTGTACATCGGATTTGGATAGTATAGAAAATTAAAAATATGCTAGTATATAAACACAAGTTTAATTGAAAATAGTAAAATACAATTAAATTACTCGATTGTATTCCAGATATCCAGATCTTCGAGGTATGCCCACCCATCCCTATTCAATAGATCAAAAATATAAATAGTCAACAGCTAAACTCAACGAAGTCACTGTGAATAAAACGTTTTATATGCGGGAAAATCAATAAACTGTACGAACTAACTGCACTTGACTGTTGGCAAACTGAACATATCAGAGTACAAAAGTTAAATTGAAGATTTCCTTGAAAAGTTAGTATCGTATTACAAATAGACAATACAGTTTAATAACGTACCGCTGTAAGGTACGTCTGAGTATAAAGAAAACGGCATAGGATATCTTATACATCTAGCAACATGATTGTTTCGATTATCAAAATACTTTCCACTGTGTCCGCCCCTCTACATTTCAACCTTTGAGTGCCGGTAACGTTAACTCTTCTCATTGTGTCCTAAAAAGGATAGGATGGGAAGGGAAAGAATATTAGACAGAGGAGGGGATCCTAGAGGGAGGAATAGGAGAAGGAAATATCTTTTTTTCCTGTCTATTCCCTCCTCTGTCCATTAAAGGTAAGCAACTCATTAGCTTAACTTTAAGCTTCAACGGATGCTTATAAGTAGAAGTAGTAAGGTCACGTAACATCTGTGTTTTTTTATAGAATAAAGTGGATAATGAGCAAGCGGCCCTTACAATAAGTACCGCTACCCATAGGCATCCGCAACAAGCTAATGAGTTGCAGATGCGTTGCCTACCTTTACGGACAAAGTAGGGGACAAATAGAATAAAGGATATTTCCATTCCCTGTCGACACCCTCATCATCCGTCAAATCCTCTTCCCCTTCCCATCCTTTCCTTATTAGAAAAGGGTGGGAGAAGGAAGAGGACTACAATTAGGCCTCCGGCACCTCACTCATCAGACGAAACGCAGAGTACTTCTACATCACGCCTGTCTTCTGTGACGTCGTGGTATTTCACCGGACGAGCCAGCCCATTCGTGCAACAGATGGTGTTGTTGCGGACTCTACCACTGGTGAAATGGTGAATCGCTTCCTCTTCTTTTACCATAAAAAAGTGTCTACAACAAGGCGGCGGGTTTCATTGATAAAAAAGTAATTTCCTCTGAAATATTTATGTCACACACACGATGTTTATTTCGTTTCGTTTTTGTATTATTTCCTCAAACATCAGAAGTCTTTATGATAATGTTTTGACGCCTACATAAATTAGCTTTTATAATTGCTTTATTATTTACTCCCCAACTTTTTTTACTCTGTTGATATTAATGATTCATATTTGGTAAGAGTTGCTGTGTTTATCTGTACAGTCTCTTGTTATTTAACAATACGATTATAACATGGAGTTTAAATATAATATTGATTGTGCGTGTAATTGCACCGTCATATTGGTTTGGACCACGATATCGAAGTTAAGGGGAGACTGATGGTTGGTATTCCTTATTGTGTTCTTTATAAATAAACTAGTGACTCGCCGCGGCTTCGCCCGGGTACCACTTATTATGTTGATCCGATCGCTACCAAACACAGGAACACCCGCTTTGCCAATCTGGACAATCCCTGCAAATTTCATCGAAATCGGTCCAGCCGTTTCAGAGTCTATAGGGAACATACATACTTCGCTTTTTATATATTAATTTTTTTCATAAAAAGTATCCTATGTTACTTCTAGTTCCTCCAAGAATATGTGTACAAAGTTTCATGATGATCGGTTGAGTAGTTTTCGCGTGAAAGCGTAACAAACAAACTTACATTGGCATTTATAATATTACTAGCTTTTACCCGCGGCTTCGCTCGCATTGAAGCAAATAAGTATCAGAGATCATAATGATAGAAATGAATCAGTATGCTAACTCTATTTTATTGCTTAGCTAGGATTATCAAGTTTTAAAATTACTACGTACAATGGAGTTTAAAAAACTTACAATATACTTTCTTGAAAGGCAACAACAAATGTTAAAATATATTTCTCTGTAACAAAAATAAAATAATTTTAAATTTTATCAATTTGAAAATATATAAATGCAGAGTTTAGATAAAAGATAGATAGATAGATAGATAAAAACCTATTCTCAGACCTACCGAATGGTTTTTTCAAAATTACATTGAAATCGGTTAAGCCGTTTCGGAGGAGTATGGCAACTAACACTGTGACAGGACAATTTTATATATATAGATTATTTTTGTTCATAAAAATTATCCTATGTTACTTCTAATACCTCCAAGAATACGTTAATAATTCGTTTTAGTCTGTTCCTTGCAGCACTTCCTACACATTACCTAGCTATTATACTTCGATTTTAATTAATTCCGTTTTTTTATTTTGTTCATTTCACCAAGCTTCTATAAACTGTATGATTTGTTCACAAACTTGACCGTAACTCGTTGACGTTAATAGTTAAAGAATCGGAGCTGGGTAATAAATATGCAAGGAGCTCCCCCCCACCCCCAGCATACCCTACCCCGCGCCCGGCTCGACGCTGCGAGGTATGCCCGGGACCGTTCTCGTGGTGTGTTCTACTAACCATGTAGGTGAACTTTTGGGGTCACTTTATAATTTATTGAGATCTTCAGATAGTCTTAATTATACCGACTAATATTATAAATGTAAGTTTGTTACGCTTTCACGCGAAAACTACTCAACCGATCATCATGAAACTTAGTACACAAATTCTTGGAGGTACTAGAAGTAAAATAGGATAGTTTTTATTTAAAAAAAAATGTATATAAAAAGCGAAGAATGTATGTTCCCTATAGACCTATAGACTCCGAAACGGCTGGACCGATTTCATTGAAATTTACAGGGATTGTCCAGATTGGCGCACATTCCTACGTTTCATTCTTTTCAATTGCCCTTACAGTTTTTCAATTGTTTCAATAGTGTAATACGGAGTAATTGTTGATAATCAAAAATTTCGTGCGCGATTTGGCAGATCGTTGACTTTGTGTAAGTTTTTAAATTATTTTACGTATGTGTTGAAATATCTTTATTTTAGTTGCAAATATATCGTAAAATTAATTTCAGTCGTTATTTCGTTGAAAAAAACGGTCATAGAGGGAGTCCTCCCGCCCTCGCAAAAAAAGTCGGTGATATTGGTGTTTTTCAGCATTTGGGATTCGCGACTCTTAAAGGTCTAAATTAAGGTGCGTTGCGGCGGTAAAAATACGGTCTTAATGGCCGCATGCAAAAATGTAATGTAAAATAATGTAAAGTATCATTTAAATGTTACTTCTAAAAATTAAATACGGCAATGCCTATAGTCATTCGAGGTTATCCGCTTTATACTGAATCATTAACCGTGGGCTTCCACTGTCGAAAACATTCGCATAAACATATTGTCATCTAAGTTTTTCTCAGAGAGAAGGTTAGAGATGAAAGCTTGTGTCGATACACGAATTAACGCAATGGAAACCCACGGTAAAACGTACCAAAACCAAAAGGATGAAAAGTGCAACCCCCTCATACAATCGTCGCGTCGTTTCAGCCAATATTTGTCCACCGCTGTACGTAGGCCTCCACTATTGATCGCCGCAAAGACCTATCCTCTGCCATCCTCATCCAGTGGACTCCAGCAACTTTGACCACATCATTGGTCCATCGTGTGGGAGGCCTACCAACGCTGCGACCTGTACGTGGCCGCCACTCTAGGACCTCGTACAAAATACCAACATATTAACTATATCTGTTCATCCACTGTAGTACAAGACCTTATAGTTTTTCTTGTAAAAACATGTCCCCGAACTTAATCAAACAAATATGTCCAGAGATTTTCTCATTTACCTAGGATAAACTTTTGCCCGCATTGCGAGTTTGCTGCGAGTTTGCTGGTAGTTCCACATTTGTTCACTTAAAACTTAGCTACCTAATCATATTCCGAGTGTAAAGCTCGCTCTATGGGACCGTAAATTAAAAATGTTTTATAAATATTATACATCCGAGACTTCACATCGCTGAATAATACCGTTTGAGATTACGTAGTCTTTTTTTTGTGAAACGTTTTATAGGTCATTAACTTATATAAATTAACGCAACTCTCGTCTGAAGGTAATAGCGAGTCGTGTGGATAGTCCACTGTACCAACGCTGGGTCGACGCCCACGTTGGTATATAAATTGTAATTATATACCAAGATCTTTAACAGTGGTAGAGTCCGCAACAACATCTGTTGCTCGAATCGGCCAGCTCGACCGGTGAAATACCACGACTTCAGAGAAAACCGGCGTGAAGTAGAAGTACTCTGCGTTTCGTCTGATGAGTGAGGTGCTGGACGCCTAATTTCAGTCCTCTTCCCCTTCCCACTCGTTCCTTATAAGGGGGATAGGATGGGAAGGGGAAGAGCATTGGACGTGGAGGGGATTAACGGGGAAAAGGATATATCCTTTTTCCTGTCTATGCCCTCCTCTGTCCATTAAAGGTAGGCAACGCATCTGCAACACATTTGCTTGTTGCGGATGTCTATGGGTAGCGCTCACTTCAAGAGATCCTCTGATCCTCTTGCGCGATTGGTACCTTGTCACATAAAAAAAATCTACTAACCTAGTTTTAAGTATTTTTTACTAATAAATGTGGATGTTACATCTGAAAGTAAATGATTAAATTAAATTAAAATTTAATTGGATCGATAAAGTGATTGTGCGTTCACACAGAAATAATGATTTAGTTTAATGGTTTGAGATTTTAAATCGCAAAATACAAATAAATATATGTAAGTAAAACTATTGTTTGGTTCTGGTATTTTAGTATGGTCCTCGCCGTTGGGATTTGGTCCTGTCTAATTAATTATACTAACCTAATAGTGTAGCATTTTGATAGATTTTGTTTCTTGTCTTTTTTAATAGTCAGTAGCCATGATTGAGTCACTTTAAATAGTATTGCCTTGTTTCTTTTATTATCTTTCTCTCTGTGTAGATTTTAATTCATGGCAGCACTGGTAAATGTATTCTCATTATGGTATGAGATACAATTTATAAATTACTGTGCTCTTTCTAGAAGTTTGAGAATCCAGATCCAAAACATTAACGCA
Organism: Papilio elwesi; assembly: GCA_029849275.1. Lineage (NCBI taxonomy): Eukaryota > Metazoa > Arthropoda > Insecta > Lepidoptera > Papilionidae > Papilio > Papilio elwesi. The sequence continues at coordinate 508,099 of CM056696.1, forward strand.
ACTTCTAAAATTGTAATTTAAAAATCGGAAGTTTACAAAAACACCAACCCCATTTGTATATAATATGATTTGTGTATGAGTTGGTCTGTTGATCCTGGCAACTTTGACGATAATAGGCTACGTCGACTTAGCAACAAACTTCAGAAGTGAGCTTAAATTCACAAAGCTGTTCGAATCCTTTGAGATAGTTAATACGATATTAATGCTTGGATTAGAAACTGTATCAATACCAGTGCCAATAAATTATCCATATTTATTACATATGAACGTACAGACAGGCAGCGTAGATATTTAACTCCATCTTGAATAGCTCGTGTCGGGCGTTAGGGTAAGAATGACACGTAGCGTAATGTAACGTAACGTAAATACATTAGGACATTAGAAAATATAATCTTGGATCGATAGTACAGTAATTAGACTGGCTTTATGTAACGACACTCCACCAAACACGTAGCGTGTATCCACGATGCAACCTGATTGCCGTCACTCTGCGTAATGTAATGACAATACCAGGTTCGCCGTTACGCTAGAGCTTGGGGTTGTGTCAGAGTGACTGACAGCTCGAACGTTTTAGTCGTCAAGTCACTCTGCATGCGGCCAGTCCCCGCCAAATATATTTTAATACTCCCTTTATTCATTGCTTTTTAAAGCATTACATTTGCTTCTACAAACATGACTAGGAGTCCTCCTAGTTGGAGGAATTTAACGTTAAAGTTTTAAATACTAGTGAGAATTAATTTAGGCACCTAATAAGTTAGTAGATTTGTATTAATGAGATGGTCTGATAGATATCACAACCTGTTTGTCATACTGTGACGACTCTTCATTACTAAATTCCTTTTAATGAAAGTAGCCCCGCGGTGATTTTTGGAACTAAAATTGTAATGCTTTTCTTCACCCTATTTTCTCATCTTTTCCATGTAAGTAGGTTACACCGCTTAAATAAGTAAATAAAAATATACTTTTAACATAACAGAAATATAGTAAATATAGGTAAATGGCATATTTATATGTCACGCGAGTACAGCGCTGCGTCTGGGGAGACTTATTTCATGAAAAGGACTATACATTACTCATTGCACATTATCAACATAACGGTAAATTTGTTAATGGTTCAAGACGCAAGAATTCTTATGATATATATATAACTTGTCCGAAGTTGCCAGCATTAGTTTTCCTGTCAAATTATGACTTGGGTACTTTATCCATGTCATACTCAAGTCAAGAGAAAAATGAATAGGCTGATACTAAAGTAGTGCATAGTATATTTCGATCACTTTACCACTTGGCGGTATAAACTTGACCACAAGTTCGTGGTCAAGCGCTAGTTTATTTGATTATTAAAAAAAACCGGCCAAGTGCGAATCGGACTCGGCGGCTTTACACTCATATTTCGTCTATGTATCCAACGAATTTCTTGTCATGCAATTCGATTGTAGGAAAGTAATACTGTACTACCACTGTGTACTCAACAGAGTGCTTGAAGCTATCGGCACTGACAGCTTAAAGCAATCCGTCTACGGCGGCCCCGAGACCGTAAGAATTTTATGGAACTTGTACAGACTCCGTCCAAAATTCACAAAAATGCCGTTTGGTCTTCAGAATAAAACGCAGCAGCACTTCAGAGCAAGACAATATTTTTTTTTTTTTTGTGACTGAAAGGTCACTGTTTGCCTTGAGGAGGCATTTACAGCTACAGCGGGCACGAGGCGGCAGAGCGCAGAGGGCGCCTAGCCTAAGCCTCTTTAAGAGTAACTAAGCTCGAGGGCTCCCTCCGTAGAGGGAACCTCGGCTCGGGCCGTTACTTTAATATTATTACCGGATTGGGCAATATAATTATTTACAATAGAAGTATAAGTACAATTTCGCAAAACATAACTATACTGCGTTCACTGACATATAAACGCCATCTAGGTATAAACATGTAACATTTGTTATTTTACTACTTAATCTGATAGATGGAGTTAGAATCTATAGCGATTGAACATTTATAAAAATATAGAGTTTACTTCAAAATTGAATTTGTTATCCTCAGTCGAAATACCTGTTACTAGCGACCCGCCCCTGCTTCGCATGGGTATCACTAATTATGTTGATCCGATCCTTCCGACAAACCCTGTAAATTTCATCGAAATCGGTCCAGCCGTTTCAGAGTCTCTAGGTCTACGGGGAACATACATACTTCGCTTTTTATATACTATTTTTTTCATATAAAGTATCTTATGTTACTTCTAATACCTCCAAGAATATGTGTACAAAGTTTCATGATGATCGGTTGAGGAGTTTTCGCGTGAAAGCGTAACAAACTTACATTCACATTTATAGTATTAGTAGGGATAGTCTAATATCCTTGTTTCTTTTAATAACATAACATCACTTATAGAATATAATAATTTAAGAGTTTACTTGTATAAAGCTTGACTTCTATCTCACTGGATATTAATATTATATTATATATTATTATAACTAGTTCCAACGTTTTCCGTGAACACAAATTGGAACCGCTGCGGAGTTGTGGTGTATCTTAAACAGTGTGGAATCTACTGTATGTATAAATGTCCGACTGTGGGATGGAGATGGGGGAATAAAATTGTGGTCGTACTCACAATATCGTTACATTTCAGCACGGAGCGTGTCCCATACGATCACGTTACTAGAGGTGCCGCTGTGGGCTGACCCGCGCAAGGAGGCCGAACTACGCTGCCACTACGCACGGCAGCAACGCGACCCTCCTCTCCACTCCGTCAAGTGGTACCGTGACACCAACGAGATATTTAGATATACGCCGCAAGAGGTGAGCCTACATAAATAGATACTAACCCTTTCTCTACTGCTAAAAGTAAAAATCCAATAGGACCTATTGGATGACGCTCGAGAATGTACAGCTTCAAAATGTGTATGTAAGTAAGATGCTTAAAATCTGGTCAAAACAAAACTTAGACCATTCGAGTTAGTAACTCTAGAATTATTTGTCAGTATATGTTCCGATTTCACTTTTATATTGTACCGGCGTTTCTTGCAGTTCGAGACTCGAGCTTTCAACAACAGCGAGGTGTCAATCAGCAACAGCTCTTGCGACCTGAGCGCGTGCGTGATCGCCGTGCGGCCCGAGCGGGGCACCGCGCGGTACACCTGCGAGGTCTCCAGCGAGGGACCACGGTTCGCGGTTGACAAACGCTCTGCGAATATGACGCTAGCAGGTGAGGGTGCTATTAAAAAAATACATTCTTATTCATTCAATCATTAGACATTATAGTCCAGCCACTTTCGGTATACCGACAGCTACTTGATGAACATGATACCACAATCATAGATTGTATAATACAAAAAAATCTCTAATACAAATAAATGACAAATCTAAAGTCCAATTTTACCTGTCAGTTCTTCCGGAATACGACCCGCTGATCACGGGGCTGCCGACGCTGGTGCAGGCGGGTGAGCAGGCGCTCGTCAACTGCACCTCCGACTACTCCATACCCGCCGCAGAGATCGATTGGTTCGTAGACTCTGAACCGCAAGAGGTGCGTACAACTTGTTTTTTATCTTAATGGTAACTAAATCCACACGAACTACCAATAGCCTTATTAAAGGTACGGAATGCGAAGCGGTTCAAATCCGCCATTAGACTATCGTGAACCATGTCTCATCACAAGTTTAAGCTGATGTTACTCACATTTCCGGTTTACCGGAAGTGAATCCAACACCAAAACCATGACTGGAGATGGAAGTTGCCTCGCTGAATTCAAACAGCAGAGTCCATTTAAGCACTTGTCAAAGGAAGGGGACTCACTTTAACTCCTGTCAACTTTCGTGATAACACCTTGAGACATGAGCCTTGTATGTAATGTATTAAATATGTATGGTTATTTATTGTGTAGTGAGAGTCGGCAACAACCAGTTAGAGACATTACTTTGTTGGAATGGCTTAATTCTTCTTGTGAAGTGAAGCCGTGGCAAGTTGCTTGTAGTTTAAACACTTAATATGCCATCATCTAACAACGTAATCAGGTTATTACACATATATCTTCAAGAATGTAAATTCAAAAGCTAGGTCTATTATTAGGTTGACTAAAATTACCGCCTACATACGGCTCAGTAATGTAAACCTATCAATAACTAGGCTAGAAATATCGATCGCAGAACATGGAAACAGCATTAACTAAAGTAGGTTAGAAGCAATATTTCAGTTTTCGGCTCTATTCATGTTGATTATAATTTAAAAGCGATCCACAATTCTAATCGCAATTGCACTTTCATTCTAGTAATAGGACATAAAAAATTAAATGGACAATGTAAACGAAGGTACAAGGTAATTAACAAATATGAGGTAGCATAGATCGATAAAGAAACAATATTTTGAACCAGAGTCAACAAGCGATCGGGTAGTACCAAAATGTATTAGATAGTTAAATTTTTTGGTGGCGAAAACAATAGTTTCAAAGAACTATTTTTTTATGTAAGCTTTGATACATTAATACTAAACTAAGAGACTTATGACTAGCGACTCTGCACCGAGTTGAAGATGCTAGAATACTTTCTTGTCTATCTACCGGCGTGGGATCACATGATACCATTAGTCAGTGGTAGAGTCCGCAACAACATCTGTTGCACGAATGGGCCGGCTCGACCGGTGAAATACCACGACCTCACAGAAGACGGGCGTAAAGTGGAGTATTCTGCGATTCGTCTGATGAGGTGCCGGAGGCCTAATTCTAGTTCTCTCCCCCTTCCCACCCTTTTCTTCTAAGGAAAGGATGGGAAGGGGAAGAAAACCTGACGGTGGAGAGATCCCCTCCTATGTCCATTAAAGGTGGGCAACGCATCTGCAACTCATTATTTAGTTGCAGATGTCTATGGGTAGCGATAACTAGACATCGGTTGAACCGCCTGCTCGTTTGCCGTCTAGTACTATAAAAGAACACTGGATCCTCTTTTTGGAAGTTCGTTATCGTCTATTTCATTGCTGTTGCTGTTATAATCTCTTTAGGTAATTGCATAACTGAGTTTTGTTATTAGGTCTTCAAGGGAAATACTACGGGAGCAATTTCTATCGATACATTTTATGCAAAGTTATCAGGAGAAACTATTTTTCTTGCTACGTTTATGTACATGTAGCTATGAATATACATAATACTATTGTACTTATTCGTGTGTTTATAGACTCGTTGATTGTGCCATTAGCATTTTACAATCGGTCCAGTGGGACGCTAGCTTCATTTAAACTTCATGTTTTTGTATAATCAGATTTCAATCTGATTCTAAAGTAAATTAATCCATTAATTTGATTCGAAGTCTTATCAAATCTGAAATAGTATTTTGTTGAAGTGAAGCCGCGTAAAATTAAATAAGAAAAGCAATTTCAAGAACCTTATCCTTTTTCCTTTTGCGGCGAATGTGGATGAAATTTCAGCGCTGTCAAAATTGTTGTTCCGTTCACGCTTCGACTGGAAAGGTTAAAACGTGTATGCAGGGAAAATAATGTGTGTTTTTCTATACGCCGCAATATATTTTTCTGCAAGATGAATGGTATTTTTAATTTTTTTTAAACTTTCAAAAATTTTTTGTATGTTATTAGGTAAAGTAACCAGCATTCAATGTTTCATGTTCTAATACATATCTTTTGTAAATTAATATTTGGATGTATTATGTTTGCCACTGACGAGTATATCTATTATAGTATATTTTTGACCCCTGATGGATAGGTCACGAATTTCCTAACATATGATGGATTTACCAGGACCCCTTGATAACTGGCGTGACGCACGTGTCGGGCGCGGACGGGGACGGGCTGCGGGCGTCCTGGCGCACGCTGCACGTGTTCCCCGAGGACTACGCGACGCAGCGCGGCTACCTCTCCCTGCGTTGCCGCGCCACGCTGCACACGCGCCCGCCCCACGTGCGCGCGATGGCCGTGCGCCTCTACGTCGCCGCACGGCCCCACATATCATCGTATATGTTTAGTAAAAATAGTAAGTTTTCAAATGTTAAGTTATATTGTTCTAAGTCTGATAGTCTCAAAGATAAAAAGGCTAGGGTGTTTGTTCTTGTTGCACCTAGTTTAAATACCAAATAATTGCGTATTATTATTTAATGTGTGCCCAAAGCCTATTGGCAATTGAACTTTTTAACATAAGACCATTTTCCAAACCAGTACTTAAGGTCCTTCAAGAAGCGAGCCTATCTCTTTCTTAAAGGCGGGCAACGCATCTGCAGTTCCTCTGGTGTTACGGGTGTCGTTATGTTCCCGCGGGTCGTTTGGCCCATTCTCTTACAAAAAAAATTACACCTTAGTTCATTGAGCTTGGGCCATGTTTTTATTGTATTCTTGCTTTTTCTGTCTATTTAAAACGTAATGAATGTAGGTTATTAATTAACATGTATTTTGTAAACAATTCGAGTATAAAGTAATGATATTTAGCAATCACTTTATTCCGCAGATGCTGTGGCCGAGGGCACTTCTGTGAGGTATAAAAGGGAAATGTTTGTATGGACATTATTACTTCTACTCGGGAGACAAGTGCCTTTGTTAGTGAAATGAAATTTTGACCGTGTACAAAGTAATACGAATGTAATAAAGAATTCTTACAAATAATGAGGGACAAGAACAGTGATGTAATAGAACTTAAAATAAATAAAACTTTATGCTCGGGCAGTAAGACATTAAATTAAATATTTTTTTAATTCTTATCTGATCCATAATTGTAGTTTTATATATTCTGTCTGTACATACATATTACTGCTCGATCAATATTTATCATTGTTTAATTGTCATGTAAATGTTTAAATATCTTAAATATTTGTAAATATAACATAAAACAAATTAAATGATTCTCCCGTTCGCTTTAATGTCGCGAGACGTGCAATATATCCCTTCAATATCGCCTTTTATCTGTACTGTAGCAGTACCCGCCTGTAAATACTAAAAAAAATACATGATTCAGTACAAAATTTTGTATTTCCTTCAACAACATACATTATACAAGTTCATTGGATCTGATAAAATTAACTAAAATCACAATTTTATTACATTAAAAAAGCATAGACACTAGAGTTAGGAAATTAGCTATACCCAACTAATGTTACCCGCTGCATGAAGCTTAAACAATGTCAAATATATGAAAAATGAACTATATTGTATTGAATTATGTTTATGCAATAGAGTTATTCGATCAGATGACAGACGATACGAAAATACGCATAAAACATGTTTTTATACGAATATTTCGGCAGTGAGAACTCAGTACTTTTAATACGTTTTGATTTTAGACATTTATCTATTGACGCTTTTATATTTACGGCCGAGTACTGTGAATGTGGACAATTTAGAAATAAATGTTAATTTAATCTTTCCTAAAGTGTGTATAAAATTAAATATATCCGTTGTGCCAATACTGTAAATAAATTCTTTAACGTAATGCAATTTATTACTTATTTTGTAAATCAGTAATTCGCTAAGCAAATAACTAATAGTAACACAAATATAATCATTTACGATTTGTAATTTTTGTTACGTTATGATTTTACTTTGACATCGCAACATTACAGTCAAATAGTTCAAGAACCGCCCCGGCTTCGCCCGGGTACCACTTATTATGTTGATCCGATCGCTACCAAACACGGGAATGTGCCAATCCCAGTAAATTTCATCGAAATCGGTCCAGCTGTTTCTATTACCTCCAAGAATATGTGTACAAGGTTTCATGATGGTCCGTTGAGTAGTTTTCGTGGGAAAGCGTAACAAACAAACTTACATTCACATTTATAATATTATAGATAGATTAATGAATCGTAGCGAATTACTTTCCGATAGACAATCCAATCGGGAAACATTACAAACATATTCCTTTACTTTCGATTAATTTTACAGTCGGACTATCGGATCGTGGTCACTTTTAAACTGCATATGAAATTAAACTTACTTAATATGACAACAAGGGTCAAATAACACTACAAGTCATTGTGTAGTACAAATCAAATATTTTCTATTTAATTAGGAGCATGTGACCCTGGTGCAAGCAAATGACTTTAAGCACTTTTGACACACGTCTTTTTACCTGTTCAAACACTACGCTACGTTCTGTGTTGCCATGTAAGACATAAAGATACTAAAAAAACATACTATTCGATTTGATAGTTTTGAACCGGATAATGTTTTTCAAACTCCTGCGCAGCGCTGCATTGCTATTTGCATGATTATTGTATCATCCGATATAATTCCTGCGTGTCTCTTACTGTTTTTAAATTAATTAATTTAAGTAACATAACGGCGATAGAATTACGATTTCAATTAAGGCCACGTATTAAGAATGTGGAATTTAAAACTTCAAGTAACATCTTGTGTGATACTGATTGTAAATTTTATATGTGTTATTAAGAAATCTATTGTACAGATAATAAAGAACAGAATCTTTATCAGTAATGAACGGACTTTTCTTGTTTCCACCTTTTTCGTTTTAATTCGGCTTTATTACTTTACTGTCTCAATTGCCAAAGAGTGACACAAATCTAATTTTTAAAAGAAATCAGGCATGATTTTTCATTCTTTCACGCACAATCACAATACCTATATGACAGATGTTGAGCCTTCAATTTGTTAAAAAAAACAGTTATTAATGACTACAGAGAAAAGTCTAAGGGTCCTAGAACGGCGGCCATGTACAGGTCGACCGAGCTAGGCCTCCAACAAGATGGACCGATAAGGTGGTCAAGATTGCAGGAATGCACTGGATGAGAGTGGCAGGGCAAGGGAAGACTATTTGCTAAAACAACGACGACCGAAGAAATATTTTCTCACACATTTTTTTGTGACTGAAAGGTCACTGTTTGCCTAAAGAAGGCATTTACAGCTACACCTGGCTCGAGGTGGCAGGGCGCAGAGGGCGCCTAGCCTAAGCCTCTTTAAGAGTAACTTAGTTCGAGGGCTCCCTCCGTAGAGGGAGCCTCAGTTCGGGCTGTTACTTTACTATTATAACCGGATTGGGAGGCTGCTGAGCTTTTAGGTCACTACGGCGGACGCTCCATGGAGCGACTCGGTTCAAGGGCCCCCGAGAGGGAGCTTCGACTTGGCTCGGGTCGGCGAAATGAGGTAGATAAATAAACGACCGACTAATTTATTGAATAGGTTGTGTGAAAAAACCAAAAATGTAGGAAACATTGTCATGAATTTAACGCCCGAGTGCCTTACGTCCAGACACATGGGATCATTTAAATAAAATTTATAATTATAATTTTATTAAATTTATAAATAGTCAAAGCTTATCATATCCCATCGGCATTAACAAGTATCAAACTTTATACGCTGGGGGTTTCCAGTAACTAGAAAATTCTCATGATATTTTATTTACGGCGTCGTGAAAAGGGTCTGGCTTGTCAAACCCGAGCTTTAAGTATTTTCGTACCTCAAAGTTAAAGGTGTTCCCAGAAGAGGTTGTGTGTTACTTATATTTTAACCCAAAAGTATCAAAAACGGAAACTAAATAGATTAAACGATAAATTTTGAACATCGTTTATGTTATTTGTATTAACCAGATTTATATTTATGAGTCATTACGAAAGCTCTAAAGTTCATATTACGACAAAAGGTGCAATGTACAGACAACTTAATTAGTATCTTTAATTTTATCTCGAGACTAACATTGGCACATATCCGTTCGAGAAACTTCCACCACTAGGCGAGCGTGGTAGGCGTTTGGGGAGGCGTAGTCATCAGCAAAGTTTCACACATCTTTCGGCTCGATGTGACAAGATAATATATATATACAAACATACATATATACAGGGATCCCGTATAGATATACAGGATAATGTATACATCATACAGTAATTATCAAGGCATGATAAAACTTAAAACTTACGTTACTGTTAAAACTAAAATATATGTTATAATTTCGGTTCTAGTGGCCGTAGCCGCCAAGGTCCAGGCGTAAACTTTCTGTTTATTCTCATACTTCCCAAGTTCCACATGAAGAGAAACTTGATAACAAGTTCCATATATACTCTCCTCGAATTTATGTCTTATCCAATTACCGTCGGACAGTCGGGCGCACCGGTGGGACTGCAAACGTTCAGTAACTTAAACTTAGAACAACTATGCACTGAACTTAGTAAGAACTCGTATTTTATAGTCGAATTTTATTAGACTCTCATTCTATATAAACTTACTTTTTTATTGAGTTATCAATCTATACTAGTGTAATAATTCGGAAGAGTTTGTACGCACTAATCTCAAGAACCACAAATCGGATTCGAAAAATTCTTTTTGCATTTGACAGCCAAATTATTAAGAAAAGTTATAGGCTACTAAACATCACGCTTCGATCCTTGAACGACCAGCAGAGAGCGAGAAGAATGTAACACGAGCGAGTAAGGTGTATCACGCGAGTGAAACATTGAATGGCCTAGTTAGTTGTACAATTACGTCTAAATTAGAGCGACTAGTTTATTATGATGAATATAGTTGCTTTCGTTGACGAAAGGTGAGTAGGCAGCCTTACCTACTCAAAGCCATTACTACTGTATTGTGGTAATATCAAATTGCAGAGTATGGCCATCTTGGCCTTGTCTATAGTGCTTTAATTTTTATCTGTTTAAATGTCGATAACTTAAAGAAAAAGAGCGCCGTATTGTATTTACCGAATCTTTCGCGATGTGTCCATTTTCTAATCCTAAAGCAGCATTCAATTTGTAAAATACGTAATTATAAATAAACAATTCACTGTTGATAATTTTTTTTAATCGTGTTCACAAATATTTCTATCTATTATTCTATTTGACAATGGTAGAGCCCGCAACAACATCTGTTGCACGAATGAACCGGTTCGACTGGTGAAGTACCGCGACCTTACAGAAGACAGGCGTGAAGTAGAGTATTCTGCGTTTCGTCGGATGAGTGAAGTGTCGGAGGTCTAATTCTAGTTCTCTCCCTTCCCATATATTTGCATTTATTCTTTCACTGTTACAAACACAATTCATACTTTACGATACAAACGTCCGGAATTTAATACGAATAAATTCGTCGATTGTGCTGATTCACATTTAATGATATCGCGTTAAACAACAAACGTTAAGCATTCCCGCTTCCCGCGCTCTTCGAGTGCAACAATTTATTTAATGAAATAATATCCGCGCGTGATCACTTAATAAGACCAATTAATATTTACAATTTTGAGAGCATTAAAATATTGAACCAGAAATAGACGAGCCATCGGCTCACCCGATCTTACGTGATGAACTTCTGCGTCACCAAATTAGTTTCGGGCTGCTGTCCTGAAAGGAAGGAACTGTCGAAAGCCAAGAGTCATAAAAATCGGCATACATGCTTAGTTAACAAATTACAAGTCTAATTAAAGTTAAAAAGTTCCTCATTGATATGCTTATAAAATCTTTTATAACAGAAGGTGGAAAATCCCCCCTCCCCCCTACTTGATGCAACCGCCACCCATAGACACCGTCAACAACCCAACGACTTGCAGAAAAATGTTATCTTTTCCCCTCCTCCTCCCCTCCTCCCCTCCTCCTCCCATTCCCATCTTTTCCTTATTAGAAATGGATGGAAAGGTGAAGAGGAGTAGAATTTGGCCTCCGACACTCCACTCATCAGACCAACCGCAGAATACTTCTACTTTACGACTGTCTTCTGTAAGATGGTGGTATTTCACCGTGCAACAGATGTTGTTGCGGGCCATAGTTAAAATGATAAAAAAATAATGAAAATGTTATTCGTTTGTCCAATATTAATATGATTACAATAAAAGACCTCACAGAGTTCGAAAAGGAAATTAAATGGTACGTAAGAGCTCTATTGTTACTCTCCTTTTATCAACAATGTGGAATTTTGTAATCAAACCAAAGATATACAGAACCCATATTATATTTCTCTTGAAATTCCGCTTTGATTGCTTTCTCGAATGTGCTTCCAACTTGTCAACTAGTTTATAAGTAAAATTAAAGATATAACGGGTGTCATCAGGGCGTGGCGTGTGAATGCAGATTTAAGAAACGTCATAGTTTCATTTCACACACAGAACAGAGGACAAGTTAGTAACTAATAAAGCTAATAACTAACGACACACGTGCAACTTCCGTCCCACAAAGGTGGAAACAGTAACTGGATAGCTCAGAAAATTCCCATTAAACAATGAGGCTAATACATTATCAGCATAGTTCACAGAGGCAAAACTTATCTGAGAACTTATCCTAATTCACAAAGTACTTCTATAGCGCGTTCTAAAAGGCCAGTGGTGCCATCTAGTTCACTTATATTACACTAAACACATGATGGGGCTATCTAATTCACTTATGATACATATCCAGTGTTACAGTAATTTTTTCTATCTATAAATGCTCCCCAATGTCACTATTCCATGCGGACGGAGTCGCGGGCACAGCTAGTTTATTATATCTGCCACTTGTACTCACAAAGGACACGAAACAAAGTTGTTTATCAAATTTATCACAGAAATTTCTCCCTTTCGCAACTACTGTAGAAAGATTTCAATATTTACTTCCCGTGAAACTTTTGGGTCGGCTAATCATATTCACTGTTTGGTCAAACCTGCGGATTCGGCGTGTGTGGGATGCTTTGTGAATATTTCAGCTTTAAGGTTAATGTTAATGAAATAAATACTCTTTCACCTTTAAAGTTAATTAAAACAGATGTTATAATTATGCTAAATGCTTTTTTTATATTACTAGGTGGCAAACGAGCAAGCGGTTCACCCGATGTCAAGTGATCACTACCCATAGACATCTGCAACTAATGAGTTGCAGATGCGTTGCCCACCTTTAATGGACAGAGGAGGGGACAAACAGAAAATAGTTATTTCCAATTCCTATATATCCCCACCACCGCCAAGTTTTCTTCCCCTTCCCATCCCTTCCTTATAAGAAGAGGGTGGGAAGGGAGAGAGAACTAGATTTAGGGCTCCGACACCCCACTCATCGCAGAATACTCTACTTCACGCCTGTCTTCTGTGAGGTCCTTACCGATCATTCATTAAAATAAGTACAACGGTAGGTACTTTTGGAAGTTTATAATATGTGCAAATCCTTATAGACCCGATGAGTAAAGACAAATAATTTGTACAAATATCTGGGTCTGAGTAAGGCGCTGAAAAGCAAATAAACCTGGCATTTTTATCAATTTCAGTTTGCTACAACAAGAAAGTCGAATGGAGAAGATTTCGATGTATACTTTTCTCACAGTTATTCAGATTTGTAGGCAAATTTAGATTATAATGCAAATATTCTATTCCAACTCAGAAATAGCGAGATTCACGTCAGCGCTCCACAGCTTGCCTAAATAAATAGTTCTTGTCACTGCTTTAGCTCTGCTGTCAGTTAATTTTACAACAGAAGCAGTTATTAACCGGTCTATAAGAACACAAGGCAAGTATTTATTAACCAGTCTGTAGGAACACAAGACAGGTATTCCCTGTGGTAATGTATGGATGATGATTGAATTAGTTTTATTTGCTGTGTGCCGTTTGCTTCTAAAAATAGAACCGCAAATAAATGAGTCACAGCAAGTTTAATATTATCTCAATTCATTATCAAATGTTATTCATGAAAACTACTCTTTCATCGAGTTCATTTAGCAGTTGTAGAGTCCGCAAAAACAACATCTGTTGAACGAATTGGCCGGCTCGACCGGTGAAATACCACGACCTCACAGAAAACAGGCGTGAAGTAGAAGTACCGTGCATTTCGTCCGATGAGTGAGGTGCCGGAGGCTTATTTGAGTCCTCTTCCCCTTCGTACCCTTTCCTTATAGGGGTAGGATCGGAATGGGAGGAGGATTGGACGGGGAGGGCGTCAACGGGGAAAAGGAAATATCCTGTTCTGTTTCATTCCTAAAGGTAGGCAACACATTTGCTTGTTGTGGATATCTATGGGTAGCGTTCGCTTAACATCAGGTGATCCGCTTGCTCGTTTGCCACCTAATTCCATAAAAATCGACCAGTATTTAACAACGACCCTACCGAAAGTACACATACAAGAAAACTAATAACAGAATCTTAATAAGCTTAGCGAAACCTGATAGCCATTGCTATCATCGTGTACAGAGACGTAAAGAACTTGCCAAGTCCTCTAATCCGCTGTCCTCTGAGTCCGGATTATCACCTGATAATGTTTCCAAGTGGAGGGAATGCAGCACTGATGTACGCAGCTATATTAATCGTATTATAAACTATAGCACAAGTTTACGTCCTTACATTTCACGTCGAGCTCACTGTATAGCATTACATATAGGAAGCCGAGAAACTTTGGTAATATTCTTCAACACTGTATTATTATTGAACAGTGATATTATTTATGTACAGTGGAAGTAATAGTTATTTTGTTTTCAGAAGATAGTTTCGGAGTCTATTGATGTGAAAAATAACATAACATCATTTGTAGAATACATTAAATGTAAGACGGAAATAACATTTACTGGTAATAACAAATATCACAAAATAATTACATTGTACTTGTCATGTTAAGGACCTAAATATATATATATATATATATATAAAGTGAAATTATGTAAAAAAATCAAGTAAATTAATACTAGCTGTTCCCGCGACTTAGTCCGCGTGGGGTCAATACAAACGTACACATACTTAAATGAAGGTTAATCTTTTTGATAGATATTTTTAATGGATAGAGAGTTTTTATGCTTATAGAGGATTTCGTTATTTTTGTTATTCATGAGCGCTGTAAAATGCTCCCTCGTGACGATGAGCGCTGTAAACTGCTCTCCCGTGACGATGAACGCTACAAAATGCTCCCCCGTGACGATGAGCGCTGTAAAATGCTCCTCCGTGACGATGAGCGCTGTAAAATGCTCCTCCGTGACGATGAGCGCTGTAAAATGCTCCGCCGTGAAAATGTGCGCTGTAAAATACTTTAAAACAAAATCGTAAAATTAGCTTTATTCTAATAACTTCAGGATGTTTAACGCGATTTCCAAATACTTTTATTTTTTCGGGTTTATACCCACGCAAATGGATTCGTAGGCGAAGGAAGAACATGATAATAAATCCTTTTAGCAAACAATTATAATGAGCATGTAATTCAAAGTACAAAAATTACTTTAACGGATAAAGTAAACGAAAATACAGTCCGGGCCATAGTTGATTCCAAGAAAGAGGATTAAGTTAAATTATTTTTTCGAGGGACATTTTCTTGTTTGAATTGAACCCCGATCCGTGACTGTTTACTTTCGTTCCGAACCAATTCTGTTAAAAGTTGAGACGGATTGCTTTTTTACGAAATGAATTATGTAATGCTACAATTAACTTTTCAAGACTCAGACTTTCTCACTTTATGTATTTTGAAATGATTTTACATATAAAACGTACGGAGTGATTAACGCAACTCATATTTTGTTTCGCTTCAAAAGGACAATTGAAAAACAATTAAATTCTTGGGAATGTGATCAAATTTCTGCAATAAAACTTATGGCCGCAATTATTGGGTCTTTAAACAAGTCTAACTTAGTACCTCAAATAATTAATTATAATAATAACTTTTAGAATTTCCCAGAAGATTCCTAACCTTTGTTGACTCCTTACTTTGTTGACCTTTTTATTTCTTGAGACTTCAAAGCCAGCGCAATATTATTTTTTATTATCGATATTAATTTTATGGATGGTATCTAGGGAAGACCGAAGACTGTATGGATAGATTGTGTGAAAGGTGATAGAGAAGGGTGTGAATTCGTTGATAGCTAATAGAGGGATATCGATAGAAGTACTTACTGTGAAGATCCTATGTGGGAAAGGAGGAAAAGGAGGAGAGGAGGAGGAATTTGATGTTAATGAATATTGATTTCAATGTATCTATTTTCTGTGTCTGAGCCTGCAACAACAACATCCACTTCACAAATGGGCCGGCTCGACCGGTGAAATACCACGACGTCACAGAAGATAGGCCTGAAGTAGAAGTATTCTGCGTTTCCCCTTCCCACTTTTTTCTAATGATGAAAGGATGGGAAGGGGAAGAAGATTTGACGGCTGAGGAGGGGATAGACAAGAAATGGAAATATCCTCTTTTCTGATTGTCCTGTGTCCATTAAAGGTAGGCAACGCAACTTATTGTCACGTGCCGCATGCTCGTTTGCCACATTATTATTTATACATAAAAAAAATACGAAATCCATTATAAATAAAATTCAAAATTAATACGACACATTTTTCATCTATTCCATATCATTTCATTAGCTTAATGAGAGAATAACACTGAATAGTAAAATCGTTTTATAAAAAAATTAACGTGACATTTTCCCGTTACGTTTCTGCATGAAATGCCATTTTTACCGCAACACTCAAGCACACTATTTCAAAATGAACGTATAATTTTCAAGCAGACGCTCGCGATCGCATTCACGTCAGCGAATCGCTGCGCCAGCAAGTTCGCACGAAAAAATCCAACTTCTCAACAAGTAAGTAAAACATAAAAGTTTATCACACTTATTTTTTAGAATTCTATACACATGTTGACATTCATTATACAGTTAATTAATTAATTATGCAGTTATAGCATCTGTAGTGTTAATATTTCATTGGGCAAATTGAACACGCGCCAGCGCGCGGTGGGCACAAATAGTTAACGAGCTATTTATTTAACAGAGGGCGTGCGGGAGCTGTTTTATTAAAACTGATAGCATTAAATATA
Organism: Papilio elwesi; assembly: GCA_029849275.1. NCBI lineage: Eukaryota > Metazoa > Arthropoda > Insecta > Lepidoptera > Papilionidae > Papilio > Papilio elwesi. The sequence continues at coordinate 524,758 of CM056696.1, forward strand.
AACTTGCTTTATAGTTATGAACTATTTTTATAACTTACGTTTCAAGTAAGTAAATTATAAAGAGTAAATTATAAATTTAATGACGGCTAACGGTGGCCTCATTACATTTATAATTTTCGTTTTTTACAATTTATAATTAAGGAGGCATTCGGAAATAAAGTTTGACTCAATGTCCCGTTACCTGACTTCTCCGTTACCTATGACTCATTCCGTACCAAGTGCTCTTTGTTTTTTTATACTACTAGGTGACAAAAGAGCAAGCGATTCAGCCGATCGCTACCTATAGACATCTGCAACTAACTATTGAGTTGCAGATGCGTTTCCCACCTTTCAGAGGAGGGGACAAACAGAAAATGGTGATTTCCAATTCCTATACATACCCTCCACCGTCAAGTTCTCTTCCCCCTCCCATCCTTTCCTTATAAAAAAAGGGTGGGTAGGGGGAGAGAACTAGAATTAGGCCTCCGGCACCTCACTCATCGGACGAAACGCAGAATACTACTCATGTCTTCTGTGAGGTCGTGGTATTTCACAGGTCGAGCCGGCCCATTCGTGCAACAGATGTTGTTGCGGGCTCTACCACTGTTAGAGTTTGTTTTAGGATTCGTTGTCACGAATTTAATGTCCGAACACCTTGCGCCAGACACCTGGGATTTTTTCTTTTTTCAATGACCGGACAATACATGCAGTGTGAATGCAGCGCCGCGTTTCTGATCGCCTCTAGTGTTGAGATACTTATATAGATACTATAAATAAAAATAATTAAGTAATTTATCTCGCGTATATCATTCCAGTTTTTATTAAGTGATTTATGTAAAATAACTTGACGCTGTGTAAGAAAAAAATAACGAAATGAAGATTAAAGAACGGAATTAACGAATTTTGGTAAAAAAACACGTTGCATTTTGCAATATGAAATAAATAATTATCGGGACTTAATCAGCTAACTTAGTGCCAAAATTTTGTTGGCGTCATTCCCACGGAAATAAATTAGATTTATTAAGTTGGTATTATCGTAGTGACACCATGCTCCTGCAAGTTTTACACTTAATTCAAGTAAATGTTAATAATATAAGCTAAACAATTTCCTAGACTTAAATAAATAAATATGCGCTCACGCCCGTAACCCACTGAGGGTAAGAAGAGATCATGGATTTCCATTTGGCGCGATCCTGGCACACCTCTCCAACATTCATACATCTACGCATACATCGTCGGTTATGGGTGCTCCTTATATCGCCATTTTTATTAATTCACTTATCTGATCGATATAAGTTCTCCTAGGGCGCCCCTACCAACACTGCCACTCACTTTCGCTACATAAATTTGTTTCGTTATTCTCTCTTCACCCTTTCAACAACTTAAGCATCGAAATAAATGCATTCATAAGACTAATTCTTGAATCTATTAGATGATCCAAGATCATTTGCCCAGGAGGCCCAATTTTGAGTTCTATCCCCCTTCCCACCCTTTTCTTATAAGGAAAGGATGGAAAGGGGAAGAGAACTTGACGGTGGAGGGGATGTATAGGAATGGGAAAAAATCATTTTCTGTTTGGCCAATCCATTATCTATTAAAGGTGGGCAACGCATCCGCAACGTACGCGTCTATGGGTAGCGATCACTTGACATCGGGTGAACCGCTTGCTCGTTTGCCACCTAGTATCTACTATATAAAAAAAAACAAACAATAACACTTCAATTGCGTAGTACATGTTAGGTCGGCGTGAGACCATTTGGACCATAAAGTTGTCAATAATTCATGAAGGCGTAGTTAACTGTAAACTTAATATAATTCTTTTTTCTGATAAGCCTCGCAATTTTTAAATCGTGTTCTAGATGCTTAAAACGTTCAACAATGGATGTTTTACGTCAACGCGAAATAAAGAGTTTTTTTTTTTATTAAATTAAACGATTTTTCTTTAAACAAACATTATAAGAGTCATTCAGTGAGGTCACAAAAGTGTTCCATAGACAAAAGGTTGCTTAGAATAGCACAAGGTTGCCAGGTCGCCCGCGATGCCTCGAAACTCAAGGCGGGTTCATTTTCATTTTATAATGTTCAAGTTTAAATCAAATTTCAGAAGAGCCTTTGAAACTTATTTTTTAATTTTTTTTATTTTATAATTAAAAATACAAAGTCTAATGTAATAAATAATGAAGAATAAGCCAATGTAAGTTGACCTCAGATCCATACGATCATTCATATTAAATAGGGTTCAGCTTAGGCTGGAATAGTCGATTAAATCAAATTGCTCGGCGGGGGCACGGTTTCTTGGAAACTAATTTTCTTACTAAATTAATTAAGCAGGCTAGGCGCAGCTGAGGCAATAATTTCCCAGCAAATTGTCAAAGCCTAGCGCACACTGCCACATGCATCCCTACTAATATTATAAATGTGAATGTAAGTTTATTTGTTACGCTTTCACGCGAAAACTACTCAACCGATCATCATGAAACTTTGTACACATATTCTTGGAGGTATTAGAAGTAACTCAAGTAGACATGTTACTGACGCATGTTGCATCTGCAGTTCCCCTGGTGTTGCGGATGTTCATGGGCGGCGGTGATCACTTAGTTTTAGGCGAGCCGTTGCTGGTTTACTCACTTATGCTAAACATAAAAATGTTGAGCACAGGTTGAGCATGTCGTTGACGCGAACCTATAAGATTATCCCACGCCAAATAATAACGTCTACCGCGGCTAAAGAAGTTTTACTTCAAAAATATAAATCTGTTAATAATAATATATATCTTGTTTTTTATTATTAATTTATATCCTACTGGTATAAGAGAGAGCTTTATAGCAAACTAGTGACCGACGACTAGACGGGCCGGTTGGCGTGGTTTGTAAGATACTTGCTTTACACGCCGCAGGTCGTGGGTTCGATTCCCACCCAGGACAAACATTTGTGTGCATGAACATGTCTGTTTGTCCTGAGTCTGGGTGTAATTTACCTATCTAAGTATGTATTTACAAAAGAAAAGTAGTATATGTAGTATATCAGTTATCTGGTTGCCATAGCACAAGCTCTGCTTAGTTTGGGATCAGATGGCCGTGCGTGAATGTGTCCTAGATATTATTATTATTATTATTATTATAGTGACCCGCCCCGGCTCCGCCCGCCCGTAAATATGTTGATCCGATCGCTACCAAACACAGGAATGTGTCAATATATCCCTGTAAATTTAATCGAAATCGGTCCAGCCGTTTCGGAGTCTATAGGTTTAAAGGGAACATACATACTTCGTTATTTATATACTATTTTTTTCATAAAAAGCATCCTATGTTACTTCTAATACCTCCAAGAATATGTGCACAAAGTTTCATGATGGTCGGTTGAGTAGTTTTCGCGCGAAAGCGTAACAAACAAACTTACATTCACATTTACAATATTAATAGGGATTGGTAACTGTTTAACTTTTTAATATATGAATCAAATAATTAGTATTGTAAACAGTACGAGCCTTAAAAATATAGAAAGTCCCATTTCCATCCCTTCCGTTCCCTTATTCCAAGATCCATTTGTTTTATCCTGGCGGCAGATCTCGCCCGCGCGATAGAAATCAGCGGCCGGCACGAATTTGTTTCGAATGTACAAACGAAATACTCAACCGAATTTGTTATAACAAATATATACATTAACATGTTTATAGTTGAAATATTTATTTCTCTTGATAGGTAAATGTGAATGTAAGCTTGTTTGTTACGCTTTCACGCGAAAACTACTCGACCGATCATCATGAAACTTTGTACACATATTCTTGGAGGTATTAGAAGTAACATAGGATACTTTATGTATGTTTCCTATAGACTCCGAAACGGCTGGATCGATTTCGATGAAATTTACATGGTTCAGATTGGCACATTCCTGTGTTTGGTAGCGATCGGATCAACAAAATTAGTGGTACTCGGGCGAAGCTGGAGCGGGTCACTAGTATTGTAATATGTAACAAGTGAACAGTAATTAGCAGACGTACGTCCGGTTTCTGAAAGGCTTGGCAATTTTTGATTCAACTAGCACTCTTGTCAAGTTTACCGCCATGACAAGTCATGTCAATGGCAATCATACTCCAAGCAGCTGCTAATTTTTCCGTTGTTCAGCCTTTTTGGAATAAGGCATTAATTTCTTTTCCTCACTGTAATCAATGTTATTTATTGTTATTATAAATTTATTCGAATTTAAGTGAAATTTAATTACGGTTCGCAGCCATAATATTTTTTTCTAGGTATATATTATGCTTTTTTCTCATAGAATCAAGAAAGTACGCTTATCTGGTATTATTTGTAACCTGCTATTTTGTAACTTTGTCGTATTTTCAGGTCGAGCTTTCATTAGGCAGGGTGTAATGTGAGCTTTACAAAAACACGGTCTCGTATTTTTTGCGAAATCATCGAGTCTTCATTATCTATTGTACGGCGTCCAGTCAGCACTTTTCAAGTAATTGATGTAAAATGGCATTGTCAAAGCTTTTTCTAGAAATATATGTTTTCTTTTTTAATCTAACAAAATTAATTTTAATCGAGTCATAGTGGAAGTTGTAATATAATAATGATTTTTGGTGATACGTTATTGTCATAGTTTTGAGACAATTTAATTAAGAGAAACGAGGGTCTGATCGCTTCATGGGTAACGTTACTCGTAAAACGTGTACGTTTTCGTTTAACCTATTCATTACAATTTTCACTTGTTTTGTAAATCCTAAAACGTATTCAAACAACGCAAAGATAAGGTAAAATTAAGTGTCTGCAAAACGTACAGTCGCCAACAAGCTTATCGCAAGAAGTGAGGCGCACAAAGGTCTTAAGAGACATTAGTTCGAGTTTATCATACAATGCTGTGCACGTTATATTACATAAATATGTCTTGTCCGACTTATACCATTAGAATAACTATGTAATATATTTTTCTGACTGACTTGTGACTGTTTGCCTGGATGGCTCCTATGACTACGCTTGAGGCACGGGGCGCGGAATCTAAGCCTCGTTTAAGAATGACTCAGCTCGAGGGCTCCCTCATGAGCCTAGGAGGTCACTTCGGCGGACGCTCCATATGAGACACAATACATGCGTGAGGTTTATACTTCTTCCATTCGTCCCATGAATTGGGTGGGCCCCAACTCTTTTTCTTTCTCATTTTTCTTCCTCTTGTGTTCCTTATTTATTCTGCCCTCTTTTTCGCAACATAAATACTGGCATCTGTAACTTTTCTGATCGTTACGTATGTTGCTGGGCCGCGGTAGTCAGTGAACACCAGTAGCTTCCTGTTTCCCGTCTTATAACATACAAGTCAATCTATTTCTCTTTATTTTTGTCATGGCAGTTTTCTAACATTGCGCACATTATGGTGTCAAATATTTTTATTATTTGTATAAGTTTGTATATGACTGTACTTTGGCTTGTTGCGTGTCTGAATATGCCTGCTACTATACAAATGTAGGTAAAATACCTTCTGAATAAATTTATAAGATTTATTAAGAATTTAAATTTTGCAAATGTGTAAATTAGAAACACATTTGCTCCTTTTATTTTGATTTTACATGTACCTCCGCAGTTACTTGACTAACTTAGCATTGGCTAAAGTTCCATTTGTCATGTGTTGATGATATAATATATATGTATTTTTAAAGTATTACGTATGAATCAATGACATAGCTGTGATGTAATACTTTTTAGATTTGAATCTTAACGGAAATTACGTTGATTTCTTTATAGTAGGTACTAGGTGGCAAACGGGTAGGCGGTTCACCCGATGTCAAGTGATCGCTACCCATAGACATCTGCAACTAACTAATGAGTTGCGTTTTTTTGTGACTGACTTGATTCACCGGGTTTGAGGCGGCAGAGCGCAGAGGGCGCCCAGCGTAAGCCTCTTTAAGAGTAACTAAGCTCGAGGGTTCCATCCGTAGGTAGCCTCGGCTCGAAATGAGTTGCGGATGCGTTGCCCACCTTTAATGGACAGAGGAGGGGACAAACAGAAAATGGTTATTTCCAATTCCTATACATACCCTCCTCCGTCAAGTTATCTTCCCCTCCCCATCCTTTGCATATCATAAAAGGGTGGGTAGGGGGAGAGAATTAGGCCTCCGGCACCTCACTCATTAAACGAAACACAGAATACTCTACTTCACGCCTGTTTTCTGAGAGGTCGTGGTATTTCACCGATCGAGCCTGGCCATTCGTGCAACAGATGTTGTTGCGGGCACTACCACTGTTAAATTCGAATGATTTAAATAGAATAAGAAGTGACGTCACAAGACTTTTTCAATGCTAAATTATATTTGTATTTAGATTGTTAAGTCTTTGTCGTATTACAATTTTTTATTACCAAAACCTACGCAAAAGATAAATGGTACAGCTGGTAAGAAACGAATGAAAAATTTCTTTCGGCATACTTTAATAATACCTTCAAAGGAAATTCTCAACAAGTCGACGTCACAACTACAAAAGAGACGAAATATTTTTATGAAATTTTGAAAATTATTACACCGCCATCATTTTTTCTCTTTCACGTTGTTTTTATAATAGCTTTTGATGTAATTTACAGGTTCTTTTCTCTTTTTAATCTTGACCTTCAAGTAAAACAACGGTTTTGTACATTAATTTCAAAAGCCAACAGAAAACACGGGGAAGTAAATAAGAAAAAATATTTGCTCATCAAACAATAATATACCGGCCAAGATGTCTTTAATCTATCTATCTTGTATATATCTATACTAGTGATCCGCCCCGGCTTCGCCCGGGTACCACTAATTATGTTGATCCGATCGCTACCAAACACAGGAACACCCGCTGTACCAATCTGGACAATCCCTGTAAATTTCATCGAAGTCGGTCCAGCCGTTTCGGTGTCAATAGGGAATATACATACTTCATTTTTATATACTATTTAAGTTTTTCATAAAAAGTATCCTATGTTACTTCTAATACCTCCAAGAATATTTGTACAAAGTTTCATGATGGTCGGTTGAGTAGTTTTCGCGTGAAAGCGTAACAAACGAACTATAATTTTATTATATCTATTGACTCGTCACGATATCTCTGGAACCTTATTGCCTAGAGACTTAAGATTGGAAAGAATATTCGTTTCGCCGAGTAGAGGTCAGCTAAGAATGGTTTTTACGAAATTCTTCCCGCAAAGGGGTTTTCAGGGGCGTTAATTACAACGCGGAACGAAGTTTGCCGAGCCAACTAGTATATTATATTAATCTACAATATTATTATCTACTGGCTGTTTCCTGCGACTTCGTCTGCGTGGAAATAAATTCAAGAAAATAATTTCGAAGGTTTTTCACTTTTTTCCCGGAACCGTAAATATTTTGCTTAAATTAAATTAGCCTTTCTGAATCTCGGAAGTCATTTCGGAGATTACCCAGAATAAACAGAAAGACAGACAAAACTTTAAAAAATTGTATTTTCGTTATAACTACCGTATATACATCATGTGTATTGAGTATGGAAATGTTATTTTGATATTACATACAGACACTCAACTCTATTTATCAGTATAGATTACTTTTTAGTTATTATGTAAATATGTAAAAGTATATCATAATGCTAGTAAGTGAAATTCCATTGCGAGTATTTTAAATTAATTACCTCATTGATATTCAACATTGTGCTTTTGATTCCGTCGATAAAATTACAAGTTAAGATTTGGCGGCCTTTAATTGTTTTATTTGTCTCTGTTGGCTCCGAATTTCTTTTATTATGGCAAACTGATGGAGCCGGCGATTACGTTTCAATTTAAAATGTAAATTAGAGTAATTCAATTTAGGGTAAGTACGATTCCATTCTAAGACATCTCTTTAAAGAACAAAAACGAAACTATATGTTTTCCAAAATGTATAAAAGATTTTTAATTGTTAATTAGCTTAAACAAAAAAGGATCTTTGTCAAATCTAGTTTTTTTTTTATAGTACTAGGCGGCAAACGAGCAAGCGGTTCACCCGATGTCAAGTGATCGCTACCCATAGACATCTGCAACTAACTAATGAGTTACAGATGCGTTGCCCACCTTTAATGGACAGAGGAGGGGACGAACAGAAAATGTTGAAAATGGGATTCTACCACTGTTAGTGTTTAACAATTGACGTGACTGGTAAATCGGTAAAGTAATTAAACTAATGCGTTAGTTAGTTTGGGGAGCTGTGATGGAGCAGTGGTAGCCCAGTGGTATAGGCCTCGACTTACGTACCACCGCAGGTCACGGGTTCGAACCCGGACGTTTTACTGTGTCTAATATATTTCATGACCACTGCTCCAAAAACGGTGAAAGAAAAGCCAGCATGTCTTAGAACCACCAAATTCGAAGACAATGTGGTGGTATTAGGGCCCCTTCCCTCTCTCGGAGAGGAAGTCCCTGTGTCCCTGCTATGGGGAAACATACTAAAAAAGGCTGATTTATCAATATTTATTATATTACTTATAGAAACTGACTTGTAGTGTAATGATTAGTGTCGTGTTTTTGCCATGGCTCCGGTGTTCGGTTTTCAGTCATAATAAAATTGTGTCCTACATAGCCAAAACCACAAAACTCGATATCAGGTGTACCATTGTAATTTAATGGTATCTAACTAAGATCGTAGACCACCCATCCCATACTAATCCCAAGCTGTAGTATCTCTTAATGTTACCAACACTTAATATTGCGTATAGCATGCTCAAAAGCATGCTCTTTTGATCTAAACTAAGTGGCTTAGAGCCTCCTTTATGCCTTAACCGAAAACACTTAATCGGACCCTACGCTCCATTAACTTAAAGAAGGCAGCTAACGAGGCGAACTTCCGCCCCAAGTGAGCCCGCACGAGGGTCTATTGAAGCCTTACAATGACTATGATGACCTTCAAATTACTTTAGTTATAATATAAAGGATAACAGGCCTCTTATAAATATCCTATTTGAGATCAACCACGAATAGTGACGTTATTTCAAGTAATGTTTTAATTATGTAATCCCTACTAATATTATAAATGTGAATGTAAGTTTTTTTGTTACACTTTAACGCGATAACTACTCAACCGATCATCATGCAACTTTGTACACATATTCTTGGAGGTACTACAAGTAAGATTGGATACTTTTTATGAAACAAAATAGTATATAGAAAGCGAAGTATGTATGTTCCCTATAGACCTATAGACTCCGAAACGGCTGGACCGATTTCGATGAAATTTACAGGCATTGTCCAGATTGGCACAGCGGGTGTTCCTGTGTTCGGTAGCGATTGGATCAACATAATTAGTGGTATCCGAATGCTAAAGTTTTTATGTATGTTTTTATTCTTACATGTAAAAACGGCTGAAGGGATCTGAATGAAATTTGGCACGGAGAAGCCGCTTTGACAATGAAAAAATTAAAGATAATATTGCAAAATTTAGTAATAGAGGCGTCATTTGAAGATCTAGTAATAGTGGCTTGGTAATGGTAATTTTAACGAATTTCCATTTGGCGCGATCCTGGCACACCTCCCTCGCTTCTTCTACATCCATACATCTACGCATACAAGCTCGTCAGTTACGGGTACTCCTTATATCGCTTTTCTTTAGTATGTCACTAATCTGGTCGATATAAGTTCTCCTTGGACGTCCCCTGTCACCGCTTTGTAAATATTTATCACATTTTAATTACAGCTGTCCATTCAGTTAAATTCATTATCTTCTGTGAGTGTTCAATTTAAATTTTGTTGGCGTCCTCGTTAGTTTAGCATACAAAACAGATCTGTATGTAAAAATTTAATCCGAAACCATTTCAGACAGAGGGCGTTGCTGTTCATTTAAAATATAAAAGGCTTTACTTTTAATTATTAAAAAAATATACATAAGATAGCGTCCAATTTACATTAATTCTATGTTTGTATCCATTTCAGTTTTTATTATAAAACTTCATATTATAATTTGAATTAATAATATTTCAGCTTAAGTGCCTTCATTTTATAACTAGTGAGCCAGCTTCGCCCGGTGCCATTAATTGTGTTGATCCGATCGCTACCTAACACAGGAATGTGCCAATCGGAATGATAAATGCGTAATGGGTAACAACCCAAGCAGAAGTCCCCTCTCGGGGGGGCCTTGAGCCAAGTCACTCCATGGAGCGTTCGCCGAAGCGATCTAAGATCTCGACGGCCTCCCAGTCCAGTTATAATGATAAGGGCGGGCCGGTTGGCGTGGTTTGTAAGATACTTGCTTTTCAGGCAGCAGGTCGTGGGTTCGATTCCCAACCAGGACAAACATTTGTGTGCATGAACATGTCTGTTTGTCCTGAGTCTGGGTATAATTTTTCTATTTAAGTATGTATTTACAAAAAGAAAAGTAATACATGTAGTATATCAGATATCTGGTTGCCATAGCACAAGCTCTGCTTAGTTTGGGATCAGATGGCCGCGTGGGAATTTGTCCCAGGTTATTATTATTAATGATAAAGTAACAGCCAGAGCCCCGAGCGAGCCCTCGAGCTAAGTTACTCTTAATGAGGCGTAGGGTAGGCACTTTCTGCGCCCTTCCGCCTCGAGCCTGGTGTAGATACCTCTTATAAGCAAACAGTGACCAGTCACAAAAAAAAACTTCTGTGCCAATCTGACGATAGCTTCGAGCCGAGGCTCGGTCCTCTCAGGCACCCTACAATCGGAATGCCAAACGCGTAATGAGTGACAGCCGGCAACGCATTTTGCAGTTTCTCTGGTGTTGCGGATGTCCATGGGTGATTGACCTGTGTATTCTGTATTGTGTGCGGGATAAAGTTTCATTATTTTTAGTAGTCTGCGTCTGATTTCACTCGCTTCACCACAAATTAAATCTTTAATGTTTCATGTACATTAAAATACTTTCACACAACACTTAGGCGTCGAATCTCGCCACCAACACGGTTCTGTGGTTACATTGACACGGGTGGTTTTATAAAATGCCGTGCTTAGTGGCTTCGTGTACGTCAAATTAAATCGGCTTTATTGCTTTACTTTCATTTTACGTATAAACTGATAACAAATACTTAAAGGCCACATTTATTTAAGGTGTTACAATAAATTATAAATACTTATAAAGATAAGTATTACTTATTACATTAAAAGTATGTCTAAAAAATAGCAATAAATAACGTACCTTCATAAAGTAACACGCCTTCTTTAGATGACAGTAAATAAAATGAAGGCTTATGTTTATATAGCTGGGCTATACGTGCAATATCATTGTCCATTTCATGCCGAATAAGCTAGAAATAATAAGTTTTATATCTGGTACAGTGTAATAATTATTACCCACTGTATACTCTAGTTCAGTTTTAAGTACAAAAGAATTACTTATTTTATTTATGGAGCGTGGTTTAAATTACCTTTATAACATGTTCTGTTTCACAAATTATTTAAAACTTTTTATATGTTCCTTGTGTACGAGACAACAAACAAAACATTTTGTTTCCGAATCGTTCAACTCATTAACTTCGAAAGGAAGTATGAGGGCCATAATACTAAAGTTCCCGAGGGCAATTTGCTTTCGGCAATGTTTGTATAACAAATAAAAAGTTATGTGTACAGTTTAGAATGCTGATAGCTCATTGGTTAAAGGTTTTATTTAAATCCTTATGGCAGGCATCATTGTTAGCATGTGCCGAAGTATCAAGCGCTAGTTTATTTAATATAAAAAATATAAATTGTTTGTTTTCGCTAATCGAATTAACTACCAATGGGAATCAATAAAACCTTTTTGTATTTGACAGCTGAATTATTACGGAAGGCTATAGGCGATGTAACATCACCCTACGGCCCTTGGGAGCCGAGTAGAAAGACAAAGAAAACTAAGCGTGAAGGAAATATTAACACGGCCAAGCGATGTTTGCCGCTGCTGTAGTCAATGTATCATTGCAACTAGCAAATAAACACAAGATATTAAAATAAATACTTAAGACGCGCGTGTGAAAGGAAACGACTGTTTGGAACGATTCCTGCCGCCGAGTTTCGTCATCGGACGACACGACAGACCGCCAGGTACCATCCACACTATCTAAATGGCTGGCAATCCTCAATAGTGCGTTTCTCTCGAAATTGTCCTCGGCGGTTTTTCCAAACCAGTACGACTTAGGGTCCTTCAAGAAGCGAGCTTATCTATTCCTCAAGGGCCGGCAACGCATCTGCAGTTCCTCTGGTGTTGCGGGTGTCCATGGGCGACGTTGATCAGCTCGGTGCTCACGCCGCTCGTTTGTCCCCTTCTCTTATAAAAAAGACCACGCTATTTGTATAATAAATTGTTAAGGAAGCTGATTCATACTTAATGTCATGAAAAAAAAAGATCTGTCACTTTAATAAAACACAAACGGTCACTATACCGCCTTCGCGACACATTACACGAAATAAATCTCGGCAATCTGGTGACAGACTTTATTTCCTTCGGCAATTTGTTACGTAATGTGCGCGCGTGGCGGAATCTATGGGTTCATCCCATAGCGGGTTCCCCCCAAAGTTCATAACATAACGGTACAGCTTGTGTCCGTCAACACAGACATCATTTCTTTTTCTCCAGATGTAGTGTGTGTAGTTTTGTACGTATATCTAAAAAGTTATGTTGAAACCTTATGATATAAAAAATCTTTTTCTGTTGTTTATTAATCGGCTTACAGAAACGAAACCACCTCGTTGATGTTTGAGCGATTACGTGGTTCATAATTCTCAGTCGAGGTTTATTTGCTTTTAATATTTCAAATGTCTATGGTATGAAAAAACTGAACTTCAAGAAAAGTGACCATCGAACAAATAATGACTATTGCTATGGACGCTCGTCGGAAACCCACGGAGCCAGGTTAGGTAATTTTGTCGCCCATAGATTGCGCCTCGGACGCCTAGTACAAAGTACAAATACACGCATGTATTCGTACAAAGGAACTACAGACAAATTACTCGCGTCTAGACAATTATGTTCTTTTAGCGGAACTTGTGACATATTTATTTGCACCGGAATTTATTATTATTGTACTCTTTGCACCAAATGGCACAAATAAAGGCGGACAATCAGAAGATAAATGTCTCGTCGGCCGCCCTAATGCTTACGGTAATTTGTCAAGAAACTTTTAAACTAAGGAGACACGCCCGCTTTCTTGTTACATAAAAAAAATAAAATTGCTGAATTTGTGTCCGTTGTAGGATACATTCAACTCCATTAAAAACCCGTCAAAGTTACTGATGTTACCTTCAATTGCTGTTTAATCTAGAAAGTAAACAGACAGAAACAAAAAACATCGCGATTGTTACACACAGACAGCTGAACCGTTGACAGTTGAACAGTTGGACAGTTGCGTATGGCCAAACTCATTAGGAAAGTATATAGCTGTTTTCTTTTCTAAAGGGTGAGGGTGAATTAGGTAAACAACTATCGAACTACAAACAGAGAAATCATGAAGTTAAACATTTTGTCAAAGCTCGCGCTGTGTACACAATTCGACTAGCGAACGAGGTCAAATAAGTTCTATCATGTAATCAAACACCGGAAGTTTAGATTCTTTTTGTAGTTTAGCTTAAATTTAACAGTAGTTTAATTTGTCATTTAGTTTCATTTATAATGGGAAGGAAAAATAAGAGTATAATTTCTTGAAGCAATGAAATCATTATAGAACAAGCAACTCCATGCGATCGGTACCAAATAACTACGAATTCATTCAAGGAGCAGTGGTGGCTCAGCGGTTTAGGCCTCCACTTACGTACTGTAGGCTGCGGGTTCGAATCCAGGCAGGCGCTTTACTTTGTGTAATTTATTTCATCACCCCCGCCAAACGGTGAAGGAAAACATCGTGAGGAAACCGGCATGTTCTTAGAACCACCAAATTCGAAGACATGTGACATCCGCCACTGGGCCAGCGTGGTGGATAACGGCTCATTCCCTCTCTCGGAGAGGAGGCCTGTGTCCCTGCAGTGGGGAACATTCTAGAAAAGGCTGATTTATTATTATTTATTAAGAATTCATTAATAACTAAATAAGTAAAGACAAAGCTAATACTGGCGATGCAGTAGCGGGTGGGCTTCATTGATTTAATTAAAATAAAAATAAATAATAATCTGATATGTTAGAAACAAAATTAGCATGTCCAATTGAATTACGTGGATTTTGGAAAATTGGTGAAATTTCAAAGGAAATTTTGGTTATAAATTCCAAATAAGTTTCGACTCAACGAAATAGCCGAAGTTAATTATCCGAAAATTGGAAACAACATCTGACGTAAATAAGAATTATGCTCGTGTTTAGAATAATACATAACATGGTGCAGTCATCTGAAAATCAGGAGAAAATAACCTTAGCGAGATACTTATAAATAAAATGACATCAACATGGGGTAGACAGTAAAAAAAATATCCCACGTCTTTACTGTATAAATTTTGGCTTGATTGGTGGCATACTAGAGGAAGGTAAGTACCAGCAACCGACTATAGAATCTGGCAGAACTGTAATGTTCATTTCCTCTCAAACAAATATGGTAAAATGCGGTAGAATTGTTTACAGCCGGGACAGAAAAATGACGGTATTTATTATTACATGATGTTGTCGCTCATATTTCCGGTTTGCCAGAAATGTATGAGTACGGTACTGAAACGTAAAGTTGCGTAGCTGACTTTAGACAGCAAGAGTCTTTATAAGCACTTGTCAAAGGAAGGAGTCTCAGCTTGTACTCCTGTCACCGGTCGTGACAACAGCCCTTGAGGCCCGAGCCTCGACTGATTGTTATACGTAGTCGTATATAGTGCGACCAGTATCGTATTTAGTGGAAATATTGAGCTACAACCGGTGAGAAATATCAATACTATAGTTGAAAAAGGTCGGTTTTAATTACAGAAATTGTTTTCGGAGCTATTGCAACCGGTTCAGTGGTTGAGTTTAGTAAATTCAACAATATTCATACATGAGATTTGTATCGGGCTACTTTTATGTTGTGTTCAATCAGACCCATATCTGTTATTTCATGCCTCACCGCTTGTATTACATAACTGTCACTAACAACGGACCCACAGAAGCGAATTTGATAAATATCAACATTTTAAGTACCGACAAAACGTGACTCAACGAACTGAACTGAACTAAATCTAACAGAGTTTTATGCCTTTTATTTTTTATTCTATGCGGTATTGGGACTTACACACAGTATTACACTTTATTGTACTTAAATTATTTCTACTCCACTTGTTGTTTCCCTTCGTGCCCTCTCAAGACTGCCGCCACCAGTGCATCGCTCGCCGCCCCCCCACCACCATCGACAACGTCGCGCGAGTCGATAGAGGCGCTACAAACGGAATCAACACAACAACTTATTATTCTTATATTATTGTTGATAATTATAATTTAAAAGTTTAAGCGTGACCGGATCTTCATGACGAACTTATGTTCAACATAACAATAATTATTACAACCAAGCTATCAACTTGATTCATATGCGTGTATGTTAAGAAAACCTAACACTGCAACAGAATATTTGAGCATTAGACGTTTTTTAATGTCATCTTTTACTGCACCGAACACGGCACTCGATACCGTACATGCAGTTAAACATTACAAGCAAATCGATTTTTAGATTTCTTGACAATTTTTTTTTATTTTTCGAAAATATTTTTTCTTCATAAAAAGTTTTAAAGCTATCTTATGTTACTTCTAATTCCTCCAAGAATATGTGTACAAAGTTTCATGATGATCGGTTGAGTAGTTTTCGCGTGAAAACGTAACAAACAAACTTACATTCACATTTATAATATTAGTAGGGATATTCATTCATGATGCACGAGTGTAGACATGTTACATGTTGGTTCTTGTGTGTCAAGGATGAAAAATACACTGTGAATTAAAGCTTCCAACAAACCTGTCTATATGTTGTACTTCTTTTCAATAAAAAGCTTCCAAATGGTAAAATAGGAGGATCTAGAGTGTTTATAAAACAAATCCTGTTTGTTTTACAGTCGACCCCGATTCCCTTTTACCTGCACAACGAAAGCTCCTGAACATTCATTAAAACACGAGTCTTATTGCATTGTGCTTTGTAATTTCCAACGAGCTTTAAATACTACTCCTCAAAAGGCACAGTTACCTCTGCAGCTTACTGTTCTTTAGTACTTTCACTGTGTTGATTTTTCCTTGTTGTTTTCAGTATTTTTTTTAAATTAGATTAATCCGTTCGAACTTTTTCTTTTCATAACGTGCATGGAAGAAGTTATACAATTTTAGCGCAACAAAACAAAAATAACTAAATTCAATCCCGTGTGCCAGTACTCTGTGTTTGTGAAAGAAAAAAAATATTTTATACTATTTATGTTATACTCATTCAAAATCACCGGTCTAAAGTATTCAAAAGACACTTAAAACAATATGCACACATATCAAAAAGGTGCGAAAAGGATAGCGTATTTAAAATAATAACAAAAAAGAGGACAGCTAGTGCTTATCACTTGTTTTTTTTAACAAACAGACCAGTCCAACCCGACTTTCGCCCGTCGCAAGACTGACTGGTTGAGTTACCCTCTCCACTCGTGTACATGAAACAATGTACTACACTGACGTTAAGCGATTTTAGGTCCATCATTTGTAAAGATTGTAGTTAGCCATGATGGTTAAAAATTTCCGCTTCGGTAAAAATAATGAAGCAATATAAGAGTGTCTGTCTGTGAGGTTTAATAAATAACAAAAAAGAAGATGTTATATGTAGTATGTCTCGCAATACAGTTCACTTCTCTGTCTGTTGTAATAAATAATATACAAATGTTATAAAGCTATATTATATATTTGTAATACGTTCATTTATACTGTAAATGTAAAGCTGAGTTATTAAAGACCGTTGAATCTAGTCATCACTCAAAAACGTGAAAAAATATGTTCGTTACTCGAAATTAATACGAAAATGTTGTTCCTAAACAAGATAACAAAATCGAGATTTCGTCTTTCGTACATCACAATTTAAAGTGTCGTAAAGTTCTCTTTATGTTAAGGTATCGATTTTTTCGCTGGCGTAATAAAAAAAACTGGAAATCCTTTTTGGGCAGAGAACGGTCCGTTTTTATGGAGGAATCTGTTCGTTACAGGCGCTAAACGATTCAACAGTTACTGCCCGACCTTCATTTTCACACAAAACGTGAGATTTTTTCACAAGAAAAGTTAAAAAAAGTTTGATAAATTTAATAAGCAAAAGCTCCACTGTAAGTGTTAATGACACTGATTTTAGTATAGCTAATATAGTCGCTCTACTGAAACTCTGGCCTTGCGCAGGGATGTCAGCTCCCTCTGCATTTTTATCGCATATACCACGGGGAGTGTTCCGAAGAACTGCTTGGAACGATTCCTGGCGCCGAGTTTCGTTATCGGACGACACGACAGACTGCCAGGTACCATCCGCACCACCTGGATGGCTGGTATACCTTCACCAATTTAGATTCACTCTACAAAAGTGAACCTTGACTGAGTCGACCCCACGGAGCTAACGCACACAAGCATACAATTATCAATATTAGATATTAATGCTTAAAATCACAGTATCTATGATTGACTATCATGTCTTAGACGAAATTGCTTTTTGAACTGAAAACATTCATCGTCCATTTATCGTTTTTACACAGAGGTTCTCTAATTTCTTAACTCTGTAACTAGTCCGTCTAGATACAACCGTTTCCATTCAACAGTGGTATAGCCCGCAACACCAACATCTGTTGCACGAATGGGTAGGCTATACCGGTGATATACCACGAAACAGGCGTAAAGCAGAAGTACACTGCGCATCGGTGAGGTGCCGGAGGCCCAATTTCAGTTCCCACCTTATCCTCATGAAGAAAGGGTGGAAACGGGAAGGGATTAACGGGAAAAAGGAAATGTCCTTTTGACTGTCTATTCCTTCCATCCATTAAAGGTGGGCAACGCATCTGAAACACATTTGCCTGTTGCGGATGTCTATGGGTAGCGCTCACTTTACATCAGGTGATCCAGCTTGCTCGTATAATATATGTTAAGTCATTGTAACAAGAAGAATCTTGTAGCTTCAGAGACAACGTTGTTAAAGCGGGGCGAAGGCGATGCATCTTCGGAGGAAATAATAAAATACCACAAGAACTGTTGGTAGCAGTCGGAAGTATTGCCGCTCAGTTACATTACAACAAATACTTTTATTTGTTAAATTAATGGATACAAATTAGGAACATTATTTTATTAAACAATGAAAGGAGATCGCAGTATTTTCTTTAAACAAAACTTTTTACAAAACGAATTGAAATTTGTTTTCTCGATTTTTCGTTACAAAACCAACTTAAAACATTTTAATTATCGCTAGGGTACTTTAAACTAAGAGCATGCATGTGTAGGTAAATTGTGTAACTTGTGTAACGTAGTGTAGAAGTAACCAGAGGGGCGTGACAAGATCGTGCCCAATTACGAATATATTGTAGGTACTAGCAATTCGCGACTGCCGTTTTGCACGCAATCGTTTCTTAACGACGACGACTCCCACTGACGAATAAACTTGTCACGATACAAGCTTTCTCCCACTGACGAATAAACTTGTCACGATACAAGCTTTCTCTCTCAAACGCCACAATATGTTTTGTGTGTGTGACACTGCAAACCCACGGTTACCTTCATCGCTCGTCTTTTTGTACAACCTATTTGGATTATGCATAAAATAATTCGGATCTGTAAGATATTATTGTTGTGTCATACGTAACCATGGCAACCTATACACGGTTTTATTTGCCTTTCCCATGGAAGATTTTTTTCGGGATAAAAGAGTACCTGTACCTGAGTCGTTAAGGAGTTAAAGTGTAAAAACAAACAAACTTACATTCACTTGAATATATAATGATTATAATAAATTGGTAATGTCTATTTGGCTTAATATAACAACATTCGTATGTTTAAATGTATGACATATTATGTGTTTACGCAAAAAGCGCCTTGTTGCATCGAATAGCAAATAGTTGTAAATACTTAATTTCTCTTTTATTTTATTATTCCTTTTTGTCATTGACCTACCTACATTTTGTAACATTTATTTATATATTATATTAGATTAGATATAATGACATAATATAGTAAAATATATATGATTCTTTCCAGTTGTTTCGCAGCGCCATTAGTAGAACAAAACACATTCACAAATTGAACTAAACTGTATTCGGTATTAGTTAATGTCTGGCGCGCAGCGAA
This sequence comes from Papilio elwesi, assembly GCA_029849275.1. Taxonomy (NCBI): domain Eukaryota; kingdom Metazoa; phylum Arthropoda; class Insecta; order Lepidoptera; family Papilionidae; genus Papilio; species Papilio elwesi. Next base: position 543,899 of record CM056696.1, read on the forward strand.
GCGAAACGAGTCCATAAACAAAATCACAGTAATAACAATGAATCGAACTTTGTACGTTGTAGTTGAGGGTAATTACACTCGGCTGGGCCCAAACATAACCTAACATTTGAATGTTTCGTTCAATTAGTATATACCTAGATATGTATTGTTAGGAATAAAATATTGACAAATGTATTTATTAGACTATATTAGATAGATTTATGACAGTTGCTTCTATTACCAAACATTTTGTTTTATTTTAAAACGACAATATGATGAGTTCTTACAATTCTTTCTCATTCGGCTGTCTTTATTCGGCCCATGTTTGTCAAAAACATGTAAGCTGTCAAGTTTATTATCACCCTTCTGAGTTAAATTAGGTTAGTTTTCAATTTATTTTATTTTATTTAGTTTATGTCTATACATATTATATCCATTTATAAATCTTACTAATATTACAGATGAGGAAGTTTGTACGTTTGTGTGTTTTGTATGTTTGTTACTCTTTCACGCAAAAATGACTGAACGGATCTGGATAAAATTTGACACAGAGATAGATTATCGGCCGGAATAGCGCATAGGCTATTTTCTATCCCGTTAAGATGTAACGTTCCCGTGGGATATATATCTATAGATAAAGATAAATCGACACTTTACGTAACGACATTTAATTTAAATTCAAAACAAAATTAAACGTTTTGGAGCAACTCACTATGTTGATTTACATTCAAAGAAAAATATATAATTAAGAATAGAGAACTGGTGAACGCAGCGACCGATGTATTCCATTGACGCCATACAAATCATACATAAACCACCTACCACAGCAACCACAAACGCTTAGAATATTTTATTATTTTCTTGCAGTTACACATTTATCAGAAACAATAAAAGAAGATGTATGCATGATTTTTTTTTCTAAATCAAGCTACAGTACAACAGCTTTGTGATAGTAAAAATTCTAAGAAAAAGAAAGATTTTTTTTTCGTGGCAATATAAAAGGCTTCATTTCGGTGTGAATGACACGCGCTTTGAATGAAAATTTAGGTCAGAGTGGGCATTGTGCGAAGTCGCGTCGCTTAACGCTCGTAACAGTGTCGCCGATAAAAATTCACCGCTTGTGACCAACAAGAATTTACTACTTCGCGACATATACAACAAAAGCAGTAATTTTTTGAGACCAACAGTCAGTCAGCTAGTCACCTTAACGTGAGACTCTGTCTGTCTACGCCTTATACGTAAATTGGATAATACTAGAAATTATTTGTAGAAATCACCAGTATTCGTCATGATAGTCACACTTCCAAATCTATGGTGTATTAAACTGAAAGATTGAAAATTCCAACAACAATCTTCGGATAGACGCAGGTTATTTTTTTACAGGCAAGGGGGCAAACGAGTCGCCAAAAACTAAGTCACCGCCGCCCATAAACATCCGCAATTATTAATCTTTTGAAATTCTGTTTAAAAAAATAGACTATTCTAAATTTAAAATATAAGAACTGTTTCTATCTGTAACAACTATTTAGGTTGTAATTCGAGCCACGTAGTGCACATTCGTATCTTACGGTTAAAAATACTTCCCTAGGAATTTTAACCGCGCTGGTTAGATTTTCATACAGCATTTTAAATATAACACCACCGAGAAGACATTTTTACACGACCAAAATAAAAGGGATTTATATAAATATGCGCTCATGCCCGTAACCTACAGGGGTAGGCAAAGATTATGGATTTTCATTTGGCGCGATCCTGGCACACCTCTCTCGCTTCTTCTACATCCATACATCTACGCATACAAGCTCGTCGATTATGGGTGCTCCTTATATCGCCCTTCTGTAGTATGTCACTAATCTGATCGATAACTGCTCCTTGGGCGTCTTCTACTAACACTGCCAATCACTTTTGCAACATAAATTTGTTTCGTTACTCTCCCTTCATTCATCCATTCGATTTGTCCGAACCACCGTAGCGTACCTTTATCGATTCTAGTCACAAATCCACTTTTGAATCACACTTTTACCTGATGAGAGTTTTAATAATAATTTACGGGAAACGTCGATCGATTTAACAAACTAACTTTAGTTAATTAGGTTATTTAAATAGTAATATTATCATTTCAACTACCATCAAACCTCCCGAGGATAGCTACGTAGCATGCGAAGTAAAAGCTCATCATAACTTAGCGCTTGTGTAATTCGCAAGTTATGCGAATATATATAGATAATGACTGCTTTATTGTAAGACTAGTGCCCCGCCCCGGCTTCGCCCGGGTACCACTAATTATAATGATCCAAACGCTACCGAACACTCGAACACCCGCTGTGCCAATCTGGACAATCCCTGTAAATTTCAACGAAGTCGGTCCAGCCGTTTCGACGTCTATAGAGAACATACACACTTCGCTTTTTATATACTATTTTTTTTTCATGAAAAAGTATCCTATGTTACTTCTAATACTTTCAAGAATATGTGTACAAAGTTTCATGATGATCGGTTGCGTAGTTTTCGTGTGAAAACGTAACAAACAAACTTACATTCACATTTATAATATTAATTAGTGGAGATAATATAACAAACAATTTAGATATTGACTTGATATACTTTGCTTAAAGGTTACGCATCTGCCACTCATTTGTTTGTATGTCACAACATGACTAGGGGACTAGTTTGCTCCTTTGCCACCTTCTACCATGAAAATATACAGACAATCCAGTAAGTAACAGTGTTGATAGCAACACAGAAATGCGATATAAGGAATACCCGTAACCGACGAGCATGGATGCAGAAGATGCAAGTGTGCCAGGATCGCGCCAAATGGAAATCCGTAATCTGTAAACCCTTCTGGGTGCGGCCGTAAGTGCATATAATTTAAATAAATATCAATTAAAAAATACGTCTAAAACACTTCTAGATGTCGCATTTTCATTAATTCTAATTAGGATTATGATCGGTAAAAGTAAGCCGGGAAGTTGAAAGGAATACAATTTTTATTTTCTTATAAGCTTATAGTACGGTTAGCGTTGAGCGTTATATCTACACAATATGCCTTTATTGCGGTCTTGAGCAGGGCTATACGGTTTTATTGCACTTTCTATCAGCTTAATGGATCATAAGGGAGCAACAGCTTCAAAGTACTTGCGGCAGACATACGGCTATAGCCTCTCATACGGTTATACGTCGAGTTTAATAATTGAATATTTTTCTAAACGGCGATGAAAATACAAATGAAATTTGAGGCGATTCTTATAGTCGGTGGTGCATTCGGCGTCAACAGGCCACGGACCGGTATCCGGTGCGTGTTCATTCGATGCTAATCCGGCAAAAAACACGGTCCGATGTCCGGCGAAGGACGACTACAAGCGTATGATATACCACAGACTTTATGCTAGTAAATATTTCTCCACCAATGACAAATCACACGACACACAGACTAGACCGTCTCGAAATCTGCACCAAAGATTTACAATACATTCAACTACCCTACTCCCATTGACCTTACATTTTTGTTCATGTTCCTGCTTGCATGGTTGGCGATATATGCACAGTGTCATTGGTGCAACTAGAAAACACGTCACAAACAAACAACGAAAGAGATCCAATTTAAATAGCACATGAAAAGAAATGTGATACTACGCTATAAAACACTTTCAAGTGAAGTGAAATGTCGGATATTTTTAGCGCTTCCCGATATTTATAGAAGAATAGAGTCCTATTCAGGTCACCTGAGCTCTGCGGAACAAACCGTGAGTGACGGCTGCGCGTATAGCCGTGCTAAGTTCTGTTGCTGACGACTGTTTGTATACTACAGAATTATATTCAATAATACAGTTTGTTAATCTGTTTTCGCTTGTCATGTGAATTAAAGCTCTATATATATATATCTATAATATAATATCATAATCAGTTTTATTTTAATGAATAAATGCTATTTTGAAACACATTTCGAACGCTGAAATTGGGGATATTAATAGGTGAAACAAATAACGAAACTATTTTTAAACCTAATTTAAAAAGGTAAATAAAAAATAGGTTGACAAAGTTTATTTAAAATAAAAATATAAAATGATTTTACGTGTTTAACACGTGTGTGTCACGTCACCGTGAGAGATAAAATAGTTAATATAAAGATTTCAAATACTTTTCACCCTGAAGAGCAGATACCAATAATTTACAGAAATACATTTTCCAAACCACATTACTACGTTCACTGAAAAAATGTGTGGTCTTTTTAATAGAAAGACATGGCAGACGAGCAAGCGGTTCACCCGATGTCAAGTGATACCCATAGACATCCGGAACTAACTAATGAGTTGCAGATGCCCTTTTAATGGACAGAGGAGAGATAAACAGAAAATACCGCCCAAGTGTGAGTCGGATCCGCGCAAGGAGGATTCCCTACCATTATTTATAAAAAAAAACATATTTATTATAAGCCCCTTAAATATTTTTTTAGTATTTGTTACAGCGGCAACATTTGTTACATCATCTGTGAAAATTTCAACTGTCTAACTACCACGGTTTAAGAGATACAGCCTGACAGACGGATAGCGGAGTCTTAGTAATAAGGTCCCATTTTACCCTTTCAGGTACCCTGAAAAGGTCAAATCCTCTTGTCTTTCCCCTTCCGATTTTCTTTCTTCCGCACTCAGCAGAAAATTTCTACTTTACGCCTGTTTTCTGTGACGTCGTGGTACTTCACCGGTCGAGCCGGCACATTCGTGCAACAGATGTTGTTGTTGCAAGCTGTACTACTGTTAATTTATGTATGTATTTGAATGGATGTAATTTAGTGTAAATATCATATATGTTACATACTGCGAAAGATCCATATTTTTGTCTGTATGCGCAGTATTTTAGTCACGTATATATTTCGTCTTTCAAATCTTCAAAAATATTTCACTAAGAAATTCGCTTCACACTTTTAACTGCAGAATTTCGTAGTACAATCTAAATATTAAACAGCCACCGAGTACGTTCCTCTAATCTGACTAAAATAAAAGAGATCATAAAAAGAATTTATGAATAGAAAGATACTGTGACAGGAATATAAAGTCAAACTGCATTACTGTGAGTCGACGAGATGGAATCTTGTCTCTGGTATTATATTAATGTCTTTCAACCATGACTTTCAGTATGTAGGTATGTAAAGGAGGCGATATACATTTTATAACCGTGTAGGCTGCCAATTGTGGAATCTTCTGTCTCCAAAACCAACACAATCCAGGGTATTTCAAGAATCTTCTTCTGCGAAGCCGTTATCTCGCAGAAGGAGGCGATGGAGCGGGAGCGCGAGGAAGACCCCCAAGTGCCATCGCCCCGATGACGAAGGCCGGGAAGGAGAGCGCGGCAATGTCTTGCCGCCCTCTCCGACCCTACAGGCGTACTCTGAAAGAGGGCGCCTAACGGCGAAACGCAGGCGGGGTCACGGTAGCAAGCTCACTCGTCCCCGTGGCCCCGCCGTAATGCGTCAGAGGGCAGTCAGGTTTTAGTGGGTATTCCGGTCACCTTCTGTGGCCGGCGAGTCCCACACTCCCTACGCCATTGCACAGCCCGGCGTAGGGGTGCGTAAATGCATTTCCTGACTTAAAAGAAAAGGGTACTTCAAGAAAAGAACGCACTCTTTCCTTAAAGGCCGCCAGCGTGTCTACAGTTCCTCTAACATTATTATATCCTGTTGTAGGCGCCGAGCCATATAATGTCATTGAAGGTCATTTATGAAAATCTAGTCTTTTTTTTGGAAGAAGGTGGCAAACGAGCGAGCGGTCCAGCTAATGTTAAGGCACCACTGTCCTCAGGGAAAAAGGGAATGGGTTGCAGATTGCCTACCTTTAATGGACAATGGAGGGGATGACAGAAAAAAGGCATATTTCCTCCTCTTATTTATCCCCTCCCTCGTCCAATTCTCTTCCCCTTCCGATTGTATCGTTTGTAGGAAACGATGGGAAGGGGAAGAGGACTGACACTGGGCTTCCGGCACCACATACATCAGACGAAACGCAGAGTACTTCTATTTCACGCCTGTTTTCTGTGAGGTCGTGGTATTTCACCGGTCGAGCCGGCACATTCGTGCAACAGATGACTACGAATAATAAAGTACAAATAAAAAGATCATATAAAACTCTAGATTTCCTTACTTCATCACGTTCTGCTTTGTCGTAGTTAGTTGAGTGCGGATCGGGAGCGGGAGATGGAGCGGTAATATGACTATATTTTTGCGAACATCTCTCTTGATGTGTGCGAGTGACGGCGCGGAATTAAATTTCGTTCGGAGACACCGTACAATAAATCTCGACGAAAACTGCTTTTTGGCACGAAATGTAATTTTGCATTATGCAAAATTAACATTAAATAATGTACATTTTGTGTTTTACGACACGGAACATTTTAAAATAAACGTTCCGTTCCTTTTCCAATTTCAGATAAAGCTTTATGTATGTATCTATGTGTGTATGTACACTATGTACGTACACACACTCCGCTTAACTTAGTTAAATAAGATATCTTAGCAGTCGTTCTCTTTTAGATTTCTCATTTAATAATAATAATAAGTAATAAAGTTAAATAAAGCTCAACTTCAACGTATATGTTAGTTATATATCTTGTTTGTGCTTGGGTCGTCGTAACTTATGTAATAAAAATGGGAAACATTAAGTAAAATAGTTAATATAATCTAAGTTACTTACTTACGACATTGACAGATGGGAGAAAGTCTTTGAATGGTGACCACATATTGGAAGGTAAGTCGTATGGCGCACTTCTTCCAGATGACTTCGTGAAAAATTCTGTGAATAATTTTGGAAAGCGGAGGACCATTTACAAATGGCATAGGAGTTCTAGAGGCTTAATGGTACAAGTCAATGCTAATTCATTTTATTGTTCTTTGGAATGCAGTCTTTGTAAATATTCCACCAAGCGAGCCAAAGTAACTGGGCATTACCGCCTTTTTATTCGAGGGTTTCAGGGTAATTTTGAACCGTTACAGCTTCGATATGGTTGATGCTAGGAAGCTGAAATTTACTTAAAGCGGCCGAAACATATTTTTACATTTACATATTTAATAACATTAAGCTCATCTTACATTAGAGCTATGGGGCGATAAGAGATGTCATATCTTTTGAACCGAACAATTATATGGCGTTGAGAGTCATGGCAAGACACCAAACCTTAAATGAAATGTTTTTGTTGGCATTATATCCTTAAATATATCAAATTATAAGTAAGGGAAACAGTTTACGAAGGCTTGAAAAAGATATAAAATATTTGGTACCATGTCACAAAAATAAAAATACAATGTTTCTCCGCGAGCAATGAGGGCAATGTAACATAAATGCCAACGCCTGCGTTACATTTTGTCTCGTGAACATTTGCGCACGACGCTGTTTTAATTTTCATGCCAGCAGAATTCTTTGTTACGTCTTCGCTGTATTGACAAACCTTTTAATTGTTTGAAATTGTTGGAAGTGCGCAACTAATATGCGTGCAGGAACAGGCGGCTGCGCTCGCCAACAAATGACGGTGATAAAACAGTAAATAGATCTTTCTGAGGCTTTAAACTCATATATTTTAAAATATTATAAAGGTTTTTTTTATAGTACTAGGTGGCAAACGAGCAAGCGGTTCACCCGATGTCAAGTGATCGCTACCCATAGACATCTGCAACTAACTAATTTGTTGCAGATGCGTTGCCAACCTTTAATGGACAGAAGAGGGGACGAACAGAAAATGGTTATTTCCAATTCCTATATATCCCCTCCACCGTCATGTTCTCTTCCCGTTCCCATCCTTTCCTTACAAGATAATGTTGGGAAGGACGAAAGAACTAGAATTGGGCCTCCGGCACCTCACTCATCAGACGAAACGCAGAATACTCTACTTCACGCCTGTCTTCTGTAAGGTCGTGGTATTTCACCGGTCGAGCCGGTCCATTCGTGCAACAGATGTTGTTGTTGCGGGCTCTACCACTGACTAAAAGGTTAAGCAATATTATTGTTACAAGTTGTAAATATGCTTCTATCGGCTTCACTTTTGTATCCTTGGAATTAGTATAGTTAATCACTAAATATAGTACATGTTAATAAATTGCAAAGATAAAATGTCTCGGATGTTTATTGAAGTTAATTTGTCCACGGACCTGATAATTACATCCTTTATGTCCACCATCATGAATAATTTTATAAAATACTCTTTGCAACACGTAACACGTTCAATGAACCATTACTATACTTTGGGATGAAATGTCTCATTTGCATGACACAGGCGACCGAGTCAATCGACCAAAAAAAAGCGAAATGGCCGATATAAAGAAACGGTCATTGTTGATTTAACTCTTATCGTCCTTTGACAAAGAAGTACCAGCCGCAGACGCAAGTAAATTACTTGTTCTATTTGATGGAATCGCCAAATTTAAAAATACAAAACTTAGATATAGTCACCGGTCTCCAGTTCCACCCGCAGCTCCACTAACGTTCATAACTCATTTTCCACGCTGGTCTTTTAGGATAATTCCGCGTGTAATAACTTCGGATTATAGATAACTAGTGACCCGCCCCGGCATCGCCCGGGTACCACTAATTATATTGATCCGATCGCTACCAAACACAGGAACACCCGCTGTGCCAATCTGGACAATCCCTGTAAATTTAATCGTAATCGGTCCAGCCGTTTCGGAGTTTTTATGTCTGTAGGGAACATACATAATTCGCTTTTTATATAAAATAAAAATAAATAAATATGCGCTCACGCCCGTAACCCAGAGGGGTAGGCAGAGATCATGGATTTCCATTTGGCGCGATCCTGGCACACCTCTCTCGCTTCTTCCACATTCATACATCTACGCATGCATGCTCGTCGGTTATGGGTGCTTTTTATCGCCCTTTTTTAGTAAGTCATTAATCTGATCGATATAAGTTCTCCTAGGGCGTCCCCTACCAACACTGCCACTCACTTTTGCAACATAAATTTGTTTTGTTATTCTCTCTTCATTCATCCTTTCAACATGCCCGAACCACCGAAGCATACCTTTCTCAATTCTAGTCACAACGTCCACTTTTAAGCCACACTTTTCCCTTATAACGCTATTTCTAACCCTATCATTCAAAGTCACGCCTAACATACTTCTTAAGGATCGCATCTCAAAGGCATTAACTCTACTAGCATGCTTTTCCTGCCAAACCCAGCTCTCACTTCCATACATTAAAGTGGGGACTAGTACAGCATTGTGTATTGCCAGACCAGCCTTCATAGACACATTCTGACTCCCCACTACTGTACCTATAGCCCCATTCATTTTATTTCCCGCACTCACTCGTCGTTCAAAATCTTTAACATGCCTACCATCTCTACTAAACATACACCCCAAATACACGAACTCTTCCACCTGGTCCACTACATTTCCGTTGACCTTTATTTCAATTACTGTCTTACTTTGTTCTCTTTCAAACACGATTACTTTCGTCTTATCCACATTCATCTTCATACCTTTACCATCTAGTGAATCATTCACTACATTCAGCATAAGTTGTAAGTCCTCCGCTGATGACGCAAACACAACCTGGTCATCAGCGTACAAGAGACATTTTACAACTAACTTACCCATTCTTAATCCACAATATTCGTCTTTCAAAGATTTCAAACAATCATCCATATAGAGATTGAACAACCACGGCGATGCTACACAACCCTGTCTTACACCTTTATTGATGTAAATGTTGATCTAAACCAGTCTGAGTAGGCCCCGTTTATCCTAACGCAAGCAGTAGAATCTTTATGAAGAGACTTTAACGCTTGTATTGGATCACTGTTCAATCCAAACTCAACCAAGGTTGACCACAGATCATCTCTTTATATACTATTTTTTTTATTAAAAGTATCCTATGTTACTTCTAGTACCTCCATCAATATGTGTACAAAGTTTCACGATGATCGGTTGAGTAGTTTTCACGTGAAAGCGTAACAAACAAACTTACATTCACATTTATAATATTAGTAGAGATGTACAAAGTTGTTGTCAAAACATGGCACATTACCATGGCAACCGATATTGTTAATGAAGATCTCGGGAACAGTTCTATTTTCGGGATAAAGGGTATTTACCCTATGTCATTTTCTGTGGCTCTGATAATGTCTGCAAAATTCCATGATGATCGGTTGAGTTGTTAAAGTGTATGACACACAAACACTTGTAGATGGTTTTTACATTAAAATAACATGTTTTTTTCGTACTGTTTATTAAAGGTCTAAAGTTTGATTGTGTTTCAATTACTACGGTAATTTTTTTGTTACTTTTATGAAATTGAAGCCGAATTTACTAATGAACGAAAAACATATTACGTTACACAAGTATAATAATCCGTTTCCAAATAGCCCAACGCGTTACACTGACGTTCATTTGGCTATTAAGCTAATTTAGATCGACGCCGTGCGCGGTAATAGCACTGCATTAATAGTTCTTTGTACATGTACTAAAATATTAACTAATTTATGAAACACCATAACATTTCCACGGTTTTATTCACAAAAGTATTTTACGATAGCCAAATTCCCTCATAAAACAAAACTGATGTTACTTTTAATAATTACCCAAACATAACCCAACCGTGCCTCCCAATAGGAGGAGCGAACGAAGCGGTTCACCCGATATCAATTGACCACTACCCAAAGACATCTGTAACTAATGAGTTGCAGATATGTTGCCTACCTTTATGGAAAGAGGATAAACAGAAAATGGTTTTACTTTTCCTATTCATCCTTTCCTTGTTAGTAAATAATGGGAAGGGAACGACGACTAGAAAGCCTCCGACTCATCAGACAGACGCAGAATACTTTTAATCCACGCCTGTCTTCTGTGACGTCGTGGTATTTCACCGCTCGTTCCTTTAATGCTACATCTATAAGTTTAATTGAACAGCAATTTGTTAGAGTAACGTTAAGTTACGTGTCTTAATTTTTCTTTTTTTTATCGTACTCCTAACATCAGCTGCTAGGAAGCTTGGAATCCTTTCTAAGGTACGGCGGTACTTCACACCAGGACAGCTTTTCACTTTATATAAAGCACAGATCCGACGGTGTATGGAGTACTGCTGCCGTATCTGGGCAGATTTTACAGATTGCATTTTGGGGAGTGTGCGCAGGAATTACACGATTTAATTCCCCCATCTCCATTCTACCATCGGACATATAGACATACGGCAGGCCTCCATCCTTTCATAGTAGAGATACCGCGCGTTCGAACGAAGCGATTCGAATCATCGTTCATTGTGCGTACGGCAAAGGATTGGAATAAGTTGCCAGCGTCAGTATTTCCGTCCGATTACGACGTGGGTACCTTCAAGAGAAGAGTGAATAGGCTGTTTCTAAACTAGTGCGTTCCATCTTTAGACCACATCACCACTTAACTCTAGGTGGGATTGTTGTCAAGCGCTAGTTTATACATAATAAAAAAAAAGTTTTAAGTCTTATTATCTGGTCTGAACTAAGTAAATTATTATTATATAAACATGTGTACACTGTATTAATGATCCGCCCGGCTTCACCTGGATACCACTAATTATGTTGAATCCCACCACTAGGCCAATCTGAAGATTTCCTGGAAAATTTCATCGAAATCAACCTAATCGTCTCGAAGTATATATAAACATACGCACATAGAATCTTTTATATGTTATATATTTATTTTACAATTTAATCTAAAGTAAATCGCAAATAGATATAGCAAAACACCTTGACGTCATCAATAACCATTTGCAGCACAAAGGTCACTTAGCTAACCGCGAACGCGCTCCTGCATTTTGTGCAAGCGACTCCGATGAATTCAAATTTCATAAAGGAGGCCATATTCATAAAAGAGATTAATTCTATAAGCTTAAAATGTATTTGCAATTTTTATTTATATTCGAATTTCAGTACACTTTTAATTTAGAAAGAAGAGAACAGAACAAACAGAGGAGGGGACAAACAGAAAATGGTTATTCCAATTATATATCCCAATCAAGTCATCCATCGTCAAGTTTTCTTCCCCTTCCCATCCTTTCCTTATAAGAAAAGGGCGGGAAGAGGGAGACAACTAGAATTAGACCTTCGGCACGTCGAAACGCAGAATACTCTACTTCACGCCTGTCTTCTGTGAGGTCGTGGTATTTTACCGGTCGAGTCGGCCCATTCATGCAACAGATATCGTTGTTGCGGACTGTACCACTGTCACAAATAGTTAATACTAAAAAAACAATTATAATTATTTATTTATCATAAATTTTACCTGCGGCATGCAAATGAGGTTTAAGTTGGCTTACACATATTTCACCAGACCAGTGTGCAACTCGTCGTTGTCGTTCTCCAGTCCTCTCTGTTCAGTGGTTACATGAAAAAATAATGTATTCAAAAATAGGAAACATTCATAAATATGATTCACATAAATTTAAACGATTCGTTCATTTTTAAAGTATCACCGTGAGCGATCACAATTTATTGGCGTAAAGTCATTATGTGGCCGCGGGCAATACCCGAAATAGTTCTCTTATCGACGCAATTTATGCGAAAGCCGCCGAAACTACACACTTTGCACATTTGCTCAATTTAAAACACAACGCATCAGTTTATGTCTAGACAGAAGCATACTACCAATCATTATCTTAGGTAAGAAATCACAGTGGATAGTAATATTTAAAGTGGCAATAACAGTTTTAACAATGGTAGAGTCTGCAACAAGAACTGTTGCACGAATGGGCCTCCTAGTCCGGTGAAATACCACACCCTCGCAGAAGACAGGCGTGAAGTAGAAGTATTCTGCGTTTCGTCTGATGAGTGAAGTGAGACCTTATTCTGGCACATATTTTAGAATTATTTATGTGGTAGATTACGTAATAACAGAAATCTCTGTGCAAGATTTCAAGTCCTTAGGCCTAGTAGTTTGGGCTCTCCGATGATATATAACACTCAGTTTGTTATTTTACATACTTTCACTTGTACTAATAGCATACGAATATTACGCTTGACTTTTAAAGTCCTAGCTACGCATTCTCTGAGTGACCGACTGGCAACACATTTTTATTTTAAAATATCCTTCACAAACAACATAACAAAGCGATAGCTATTGCTGGCGTCCGTGTCTCGCGATAAATTTAATATTGATACGTTTCACATGAATTATCCCTTTGTTCTTTATTACATATTTGGTATTGTTTGCTTTTATATTTTGTTCCCGATAAATTATTACGGTGGGACTTTCATACATCAAAATGAATACCTACAGAGTATTTCTTTAAGGTATTTACTTTATATCACAGAGACCAGCAAAGCATATAGTTTAACTGATTAACTACATGTTTAACCATTTCAATATATACAAGCGTACTGCGCCTGCATTGGATAGCATACTGCGACTACGTTGGATAGCATAATGCGCCTGCATTGGATAGCATACTGCGCTTGCATTGGGTAAAATACTGCGACTGCATTGGATAAAATACTGCGACTGCATTGGATACCATAATGCGCCTGCATTGGATAGCATACTGCGCCTGCATTGGATAGCATACTGCGCCTGCATTGGATAGCATAATGCGCCTGCATTAGACAGCATACTGCGCCTGCATTGGATAAAATACTGCGACTGCATTGGATATCATAATGCGCCTGCATTGGATAGCATATTGCGCCTATGTGGGCCTCTCGTTACTCTAGCACGAAGATTCCCAAACTATGAATCATGAACGAGGCCCACCTGTGGGCTGTGGGTCACGAGCGAGGCACACCTGAGGGCTGTGTGTCGCAAGCGGCCGGACGCTCACTGACTGACGTTAAGACATTCCAGTTTTGTCCCTCTGTGTGTTTATAAAGACGTAGCCTTATCTAAGGGAGCCAAGGGATGGCTCCCATGATTGGAAAGTAAATATCTAGCTAGGAAAATAATAAACGAATGCGCTCGAAGACGCAGGCAATATCTAGTAAATAATATTATTGAAAATGTAATGTGTATTACTTACAGTAGGAAATAAATAGAATAATTCAGTTCGAAAGCATCCTATTTATTCGCTTTCAGCTTAGGTTACAGTGTTTCTCGGTATTAGAAGGAAACCTTGCAAATTTTCACTCCACCTTGTAGCGTTAATTACTGGCGCCGAGTTTCACACGGAGCGGTACCATTGAAATGGATGTTGATTTTGCATAGAGTTAACTGTATTTGTGTTATTAATTAAGAGCATTATTTAAATACTCTCGGGAAATTAGAAAGTTGTATTGTACGATGTTCGCTGTACAGAAAACTATTAAAATATTAACTATATGTGTTAACTAGGGATCCGCCCGGCTTCGCCCGGAATATATACGTAGACAAAAAAACTGTATCCCTGCCTGCCAAATTTCATCCAGCTCCGTTTTTGCGTGAAAGAATAACAAATATACATATACATTCACATATTAGTAGATTTGAACGTACGCAATATATACTAGAGCAATTGGGTTTTTAGGTTAAATAACATAAATGACTGCAGCCGTGACTGTGGGTATACAAACTAATGGAGCCGAAAAGTTTCTCTGGGGCATACATAGCTTGTTGCAGATGTATAAGTGAACCGCTTAAGCCTTCTTCTATATTTCAGAGAGTATTTCATTGCGTGATGGACTCGGATTGCTCTTTAAAAATATAGCCACTTAAAAGGAAGTATTTTCAACTCGGGCAATACTTTTTGCGGTCAAGATAAGACCCAATAAATTGTGACTTAAACGTTTCGAGAATTTATTTCGCTCGTTGTCTTGACAAATTGCTGGAGCGATCGATTGACTCGAACCTGTTTGCTGTGGCGGACGGCTCCAATCAACTAACTAATTTAAGGTGGGATCAGGTTAAGTATAACTTTTCAGTTGTGTAAGGAATTGACAATAACGAAACAAATGTATGTAGCAAAAGTGAGTGGCAGTGTTGGTAGGGGACTGCCTACGTGAACTTACATCTATCAGATTAGTGGCTTACTAAAAGGGGCGATATAAGGAGCACCCATAACCGACAAGCTTGTATGCGTAGATGTATGAATGTAGAAGAAGCGAGGGACGTGTGCCAGGATCGCGCCAAATGGAAATTCATAATATCTGCCTACCCGTCTGGGTTACGGGCGTGAGCACATATCTATTGTGTAAAGTCACTGACAGCATTAATAGTACCGTAATGAGTCAAGATGCAAATGAAATAAGAGAGATGTTCTTGTGAAGTGAAAAATTTTTAAGAGTGGTAGTTGCCTATGCAAGAGAGACTGCCGGCTCGACCGGTGAAATATTATTTCACCGGTCTTCTGTGAAGAAGACAGGCCTATGAATACTTCTGCGTCTGAACAGATAAGTGAGGTACTGGAGCCCTATCCCTAGTCTTCTTCCCCTTACTATCCATTTCTTAAAAGGAATGGATGGAAAGGGGAAGAGGGTTTAACGGGAGAGTCGATGAGAAAATAACCGTTTTTCTGTTTATCATATCCTGTGTATATTAAAGGTAGGTGACGCATCTGGAAATATTTAGCTCGTTGCAGATTCCTATGGGTAGCTGGCCCTAATATCAGGTGGATCACTTGATCGCCTCACCATACTTTATCACCTCTATCTACCCCTCTGAGTTCCACGTGTCGGTGTTTAATTATTTGTGTAATATACAAGGCATTATTCACGATGTACTAGTTATTCTGATGTACTATCCAGGTTAGGTAATTTACAGTACACGAAATAACGTATTGAGGCGCACGATAAGCTGTAGGCTGTGTGTTGCTGAGCTGAGATTTGTGTTCTCTTATCTCCCACGACTCGGCTGACTGACGCGTGAAACGAGACATTGAGACTTTGAATTATTCAATGTATATTTAAACAACGCGTGTACGTGAAGGCTTTTGATATAAATCTTCTGATAACAATGAGAATGTGTAATTTACTTTGGCCTATAATTCTCACGAGCTTATTAGTTTTAATTCTGTGTCTACAGCTAATGTATTGTAAGAGATGCGGTCGGAATCTGTAAGTAGGGCTTACGTACTTTCTAAGTTCAAAGGCCTCAGTTTTTTTTTAACTTAACTCTTATTATTCTATATGTATATATATAGGCAGGCAGGTTATATATATATATATATATATATATATATATATATAACCTGACTGCCTAAAATAATTATTTCTTATTTATCGATCAGATTGTCGATAATCTGGTAAAAAATAAGTGGTTCTGGGACGACCTAAAACAAAACCGATACTCAATCTTACAATATAAAAAATGTATTTTCATTTAGCCTTTCAAAATGCACAAGGAGCCGGACCACACTTTTCCCCTACAACGTTATTTTAAATCCTGTCAGTCATTTTGTTACTCAATATTTTAACATTTGTTTTTCTCAGCATTATGGGAAAACTATATGCTAAAGTACTGATTGAAAGAGTCATGAAAGAAACAGAATAAACAATGTGGGACGTGCAGGCTGGTTTTAGGAAAGGGAGTGCATATTTATTTATATTTTAACATTCGAGTCGTCCGGTCAAATACTAAGACCTTGCAGAAGACAGGTGTGAAGTAGAGTATTCTGCGTTTCGTGTGGTACGTGAGGTGCTTTGGCCTAATTCTACTTGTCTTCCCCTTCCCATCCATTTCTAATAAGGAGAGGTTAGGAAGGGGAGGGGATAAATAGGAAAGGGAATTATATTTTTTTCTGTTTGTCCCCTTTCTGACTATTAAAGGTAGGCAACGCATCTTCAACTCGTTAGGTTGTTGCAGATGCATATGGCGGTCGCTTGAAGTGGGGATTGATTGGAAACCGCTTGCTCGTTCCCTTCCTTCTATTATAATAAAATGGCAATCTGACAATGTAAATATTATCAGATACTGTGCGGAATGGAATTTACAATACTATTGAAACTTAAATCCTTCAAACACTTAAAAAAGTACGAGTATTATTATGTAAATAGTTTTACTTAGTAAATGTATGTTTAATTTCGCTAAGACGCATTTCTCTTAGACACAAGAAAGGCTTTAAAAGGAAAAATCTCGAGTTTTTCCTGTTAGGGAGCAATCCCGGCACCGCATGCTATATTTCAGTTTCCCATTTACCTTTTCAGAAGTAGGACAAAAAGCAGGCGTGGCATTGTCGCCCGAGTGCAGCGTGTTGGAGCGGTGATTACAGCCTTTCAGGAGTATATCAGTCGATACCAGCTATAGTATATTTTATGCATTGCTTTTAAGAATAGATTACGTTCTCTTATGTTAGGAGAAATCCTATGAAATATTCAGGGATGTTAAAATTAAAAAAACACTGAAAAGTCACTGAAGAATCTTTATGGTAGAACCAATGGGATAAATTCAACCCTACGTTGACGTCAACTGAAACAACAACTCGTCAATGTAACCAGCCTATTAAATCGTTCTTCTTCAGTGTTGATAGTCATCGTGTCTAATTCATAATTAAAAAACCGATGTATGGTTGAACTATTGTAGACTATTCCAAATCTGTTTTTAAAATTAGGTTGTGATATCTCGCGCAGGCTGAAGCCTAATATTTCCACTACACAATATACTGTACACACTATATACGACTACTTATAACAATCAGTCGAGGCTCGGGCTTCAAGAGGTGTTGGCACGACCGTTGACAGGAGTACAAACTGAGCCTCCTTCCTTTGACAAGTACTTAAAAAGACTCTTGCTGTCTAAAGTCATCTACGCAACTTTACGTTTCAGTACCGTACTCATACATTTCCGGCAAACCGGAAATGTGAGCGACAACATCTGAAATACGTCTAATTGTAATAGAGTTAACGTTCAGTACTAATAGAGGGCGCTGTTTGTATGTTATAATATATGAAGATTCATGCAGACGTAAATTACAAGTCAATCTGTCAGCGTGATGGATCATGGCACACGCGGTCAATAGCCGTCGGCCCCAATGATTGATACTTGCTATTCAAATTGCTTAAATTACGTTACGATATTATAAGACCGCATTATGTTTGTGTATACACTGGATTGAGAGTAACGAATTCTTCGTTGACAGCTTAGCTTAGCAGTGATGTGAAAAATCACATTACTGCTAAGAGTGTCAACAAACTAAAAAGTTTATTATACGATTTGAATCTCGTTACATTATTATACAGACCCGTGAATGTCCGAAGGGTTCGTTGCCTGCCCCGCAGGGCTGGCAACAGGCGGAAACTCCTGCCAAATATTTTTAATTAGACTATGTACAAATTTAAATAATATTTTCATGTAAATTAAACCTATGTCATACGTTTAAAAGATCCTTGTGTTTTTTTCTGAACTTCGTTAAATTTTTTGCAACAATATCCAAATCTCACTTAAAACTGCTTGCCGAAATAAAATCTAACAACCCTCTACTACTAGGGGTTAGAGGGTAGATCGATTTTATTTAATATTCGATTATATTGTAATAAACATATTGTTTTGATTTGAGAAAATAATTACATGAAAATAAAAATAAATAATGGAACCCAGGGTGTGTGAATATGAGTCAATAGGGATACACTGAATTAAACCTTTAAGGGGTACAATGACTTCTGAAGTTCATAGGAATTATAGAGACTGTAATATTGCTGTAAATTTGATAAGAAAGCGTAAAATTTAAAAGCATTTATTTTTATATCTCAAGAAATCGTGAATGCAGCGTTTAAATAAAGCGTAGGATTTCCATTTGGTCGTTTTGCTGGCAGACGGATAGCGCCACATACCGTTGTTATATTATTCATGAGACTTGACGCGTCATTCGTTCGGACTATATGAAACGCTTGTCGAGAAAGGCTAACGTTATTATTGACTTTATACAACATACTTATTCATTTATTTAAAACTAGCGACCCGCCCCGGCTTCGCCCGGATATCACGAATTATGTTGATCCGATCGCTACCGAACACAGGAATGTGCCAACCTGGAAAATCCCTGTAAATTTCATCGAAATCGGTCAAACCGTTACGGAGTCTATAGGTCTATAGGGAACATACATAATTCGCTTTTACTACTATTTTTATACTACTATTTTTTATATATAAAAAGTCTTATGTTACTTCTAGTACCTCCAAGAATATGTGTACAAAGTTTCATGATGATCGGTTGAGTAGATTTCGCGTGAAAGAGTAACAAACAACCTTACGTTCACATTTATAATAGTAGTAGGGATTACTAAAAGACCTGCAATTAGAAAAAAAATGCACACACGCTCGTAACCCACAGGGATAGGCGGAGATAATGGATTTCCATTTGCCGCAATCCTGGCACACCTCTCTCGCTTCTTCTACATCCATACATCTACGAATACAAGCTCGTCGGTTACGGGTACTCCTTATATCGCCCTTCTTTAGTATGTCACTAATCTGGTCGATATAAGTTCTCCTTGGGCGTCGTCTACCAACGCTGCCACTCACTACAACATCAATTTTTTTCGTTACTCTCTCTTTATGAATCATTTGTTCAGTACAGAACATACAAGTGTTTTTTCTATATTTAGTGTATATTGAGCTTTATATTATATGAATTTAGTATTTTTAGATTATATATATAACAGCAACACTAAAATAAGTCTGTTAATATTTTGCTACTGGCAATTCTCTCTCTTCAATTTTTGCTTTTCATGCACCTATGTGCATTACTGGTTTCAATAAACCAATTTAATAATTAAAAAGAGTCTATTATTTAACATCATTCATTTTAAAATAATGAAAGAAATGTTATTTTTATCGGAAATAATTATATTTATTTCATCCAAACAACATTGATAAGTAACATCTCTGAGGTGCCTGATTCAAAGGAATAAAGTGAATACAGGGTCTGTAGAGCGGCTGTCAGACCTAGAAAACAAACATCTGTGGTGACCTTTACGGAAAACATCACACGTAGCTGGCTTCAGATGGGATAGACTTTGACGAACGTGTCTAAAGGAGTTTTTATTTCATAAGCCGCGATAGACGATACACGGCTTGGCAAAATTTTAGAGTTTCGAGGGAACAACTAGGATATTTGATATGGGGAAGTCTTATAGGTTCGCGTGAATAGCATGCCCAACATGCAACATGTGTCAGCAACATGATTATTTATTTTGGAACGTCAAACGGGCTTTAATTTTTCAATTGTCTTGTATTCAATATTGAACTTTACTGTTATGACAAAAGGGTTTATTTTTGTTAATTATTTATTTTTGAACTATTATCGCACCTTCCCACTCGTTTTGAGTTTTTACTTCTATTGGTAGTGCTAATGACTGCCTGTGTGTTTTTTTTTAGTTTAGTAGCGTCAATACAGTTTATGATGAGAAGGCGAAATGAAAAAAGTGTGGTCCGCACAACAATTGGCCGAGCGCCAAAACGAGTACATTACGAGCAGTTGGTACGACGTTATCGCCATCTGGTTCACATTTCGAAGGTTTTATTTTATAGTTACGTACTTTGTGATTTTCAAAGGTCGTACATATCGTAATTCACTTTTAAATTAACTGTATTGAATGCCATTGATATATTTTAATGATAAATAGTTAAGTAATGGATGTTATAGCCTAAATATATCAACTTAGCGTTCCCCTCTCACAAGATGGTCAGATCATCTGGTTCCACAATCGATTTCTCATTGCGTTTAGTTCTTGGTTTGACATTTTTTAAACCAGTAGTGGCATAACCATTTCAGAAGTTCGGGTTCAGAATTTCAGGTTCGACCGGTGAAATACAGACCTCACAGAAGACAGGAATGAAGTAGAAAGGATAGAAGCGGGAGGATTTAAGTACCAGAGGTATGTTAACATGATCGCTTAATAGTTTACAGCCTTCTACCATAAAGGACTATAATAAACATTTTATTGTAATTAATTTATTTATTCCTTTGGAAAAAGTATTCGGGATTCGGGAGAAAATAAATTCTGCAACTACCTGAAATTCCTGTCACGTTTTGATGAAAGTTTGCATCCCTCCAGTGAATTTGTCGGAGAACTCAATGTAAAAAATCTTTTCGATAAATCGCCGGAGAATGGAACATTTCATTGCGTTTGAAAAGTATATACATAGATATTACAATGAGCAATCTGCAGAGGAATAGAAAATTCTATTAAGATTCTAGATAAAAAATAAGTAAGGGTCCGTTAATTTATATATTTTGAGTAGCGCTTTAGTTAATATACTTTTTATATTTATAGCAGTGGGGGATCCCGCAACAACATTTGTTGCCCGAATAGGCCGGCTCGACCGGTGAAACACCACGACCTCACAGAAAACAGGCGTGAAGTAGAGTATTCTACGTTTCGTCTGACGAGTGAGGTGCCGGATGCCGTTTCTTGTAAAGTAAAGATGGGAAGGGGAAAAGGAAATATTATTTGTGGGAGGCCTACTTACGGCAGAGCATTTACCTGACGATTAAGTTCCTACATACATTCCCACTACATAGACCAATTCGTACAAAAATGTCTGTAGGATATTTGTTCAAGTTATATCAAAATCTAACCTACACATTTGGGACTATTTTCCATGTTTAAGAAACCGCTTTCATCATGGCGATTTATATTCTCTTAAAAGCTATCAAAAGATACACATGTTCATCCCTACTAATAATATAAATGTGAAAGTAAGTTTGTTTGTTACGCTTTCACGCGGAAACTACTTAACCGATCATCATGAAACTTTGTACACATATTCTTGGAGGTATTAGAAGTAACAAGGGAAGTAACTTTTTATGAAAAAAAAATATTTTGCACGAAAAATAAAAAAAATGTTAGTCAAAAAATCTAAAAATCTATACTTCAACAGCATAATATTATAAAAGGGAATGCTTATATGTGTGGATGTATGGACGTTTGTTACTCACTCAAAAACGACTAAGCGGATCTGGTTGAAATTTGGTACAGGGATAGATTATAATCTGGAATAGCACGTAGGCTATTTTTATATTCCGAATAAATGTACGATTCCCGTGGGATACGTTTTGTTTTTTTACGGGTGCATATCTACATGTATTAAAGACGATGTTCCGTATAGATTCCGAAACGACTGACCGGACGAAGCCGGGGCGGATAACTAGTTATTATATAATTGCATTATGATTTTTTATAAAAATATATTTCTGTATTTTAAACAATAAGCCGCAGCTACTCTGCGCTGGTGAAGATAACGTGTGTTGCTTACGTCACGTAATCCCCGCCATTGTCGCAGCTGATGCACGAACAATTTATTCGTCAACTTTGTTCACCGAGTAGGTTGCATATTTATTTTTTAATTCTCGGAATATTAAAATGAAAAACAAACGACTGTCTACTTCGGTTAAAAACAATCGAAAGTTAATGGGTTTTTTAGAAGATAACCTGTGTTCGTTTCTTAAGACAATACTCTTCAAAACCCATCCCACGGATAGTGGCTATCATTTAGTTCTGATACATATTTTGTTTCTTCACTGTTATAAAAAAATACAGGTAAATTGCTATGTGTGGAATACAAAGTAAACGAGCGAAGTTTAACCGACGTAGTTAAGACGCTGTACAAAGTTATAGGAACTTTTACGCCAAGGTAAAATTTAATACATTAATGCTACCATCTCTGAAACTATTATACCAAGAAATGGCTTTATTCGTAATGACCCATTTTTTATTTTTTTATTTGAGTAGGTGGCAAACGAGCAAGCTGATCACCTGATGTAAAGTGAGCGCTACCCACAGACATCCACAAGCAAATGTGTTGCAGATGCGTTGCCTACCTTTAATGGACAGAGGAGGGCATACAAAGGAAAAAGGATATTTCCTTTCCCCCGTTAACCCCCTACTACCCGTCCAATCCTTTTATTTTTCCCATCCTATCAAAGGAAGAGTACTGAAATTAGGCCTCCAGCACCTCAGTCATCAGACGAAACGCAGAGCACTTCTACTTCACGCCTGTATTCTGTGAGGTCGTGGTATTCCACCGGTCGAGCCGGCCAATTCGTGCAACAGATGTTGTTGTTGCAGACTCTACGACTGTTAATTAATTAATTCTGATACTTATGTATATATAAATGTATATACCTCTTTTTGATTAATTCTTGAGATAGTTAATAACTGATATATAGTTAATACAAGAAAAAGGCGCCCTAGCCAATAGTTCACCACATATTAAGTGGCTACCGATACCCATGATATACCGGAATAAAATCCGGTACGTGTGGGGTGCATAAGAAAAGCGAACTCACTTTGTTAAACGTAAACTTATTTCCCACGCTGAAAATTTTCGAAGACGATGACAACTTCGAATTATAAGCATGTGTCAAAAAGTTGTTATTGACAAAACGTGAATCATTACCATGGTAACCGATTTTGTTAATGAAGGTTTTATGTACCTCGGGAACAGACATAGAACACGGCGGGAAGTGCCCCATGTCAATGACCCCTGACAATTTATAAGCAAAATTTCATGAGTTGAGACGTTAATGAGTTAAAACAAACAAACAAACTCACGTTGAAATTATAATATTAATTAGGATATCTATATAATTCGTGTGGTACAAACATACATAATAAATAAGACCATATCTATATATATAAAATTCTCCTGTCACAGTGTTAGTCGCCATACTCCTCCGAAACGGCTTAACCGATTTCAATGAAATTTTGCATATGCATTCGGTAGCTCTGACAATAGGTTTTTATCTATATATCTATCTATCTATTTATCTATAATATTATAAATGTGAATGTAAGTTTGTTTGTTACGCTTTCACGCGAAAACTACTGAACCGATCATTATGAAACCTTGTACTCATATTCTTGGAGGTACTAGAAGTAACATAGGATACTTTTTTATGAAGAAAAATAATATATAAAAAGTGAAGTATGTAAGTTCCCTATAGACTCCAAAACGGCTGGACTGATTTCGATGAAATTTACAGGGATTGTCCATATTGGCACAATCCAATCAACATTATTAGTGGTACCCGGGCGAAGCCGGGGCGGGTCACTAGTAATAATAAAGATTGTAACGTATAATAACAGATAAACGAAAGCTTTTATTGTCCACTATTACAGCAATCGTTTTATTTCAAACAATAAAAGAATATTTAAAGAGCAAAAGCCATAACGGACTAAGCTCGGAGGCGTATAAACTTTCATTATAAAATGTTTCTAAAAAGTTCAAAGCACACTTTTACGACAGTAATTATCCTAATGGAGTCTGCCAGCTTTTGTAATTCGCTCATCAGAGAGCTTATTTTACTTCGCGGCAGAACATTGTTTTGCAGTTTCGGTTTGGTACTTTCATATTTTTTAATCTTTATTTAAGTACGAAACATAGTACAAAGTGTGTAAGTATCCTATAACATATTCACTCGGCCATGTGATCCCAAACTAAGCAGAGCTTGTGCTATGGCAACCAACTGATATACTACATATACTACTTTTCTTTTGTAAATACATACTTAAATAGATAAATACACCCAGACTAAGGACAAACAGACATGTTTCTGCATACAAATGTCTATCCTGGGTGGGAATCGAACCCACGACCTGCGGCGTGAAAAGCAAGTATTTTACAAACCACGCCAACCAGCCCGTCGCTATGTCAATATACTTTAATATTTTAAGACGACATAAACGGTATGTTAGTATGTATGTAAGTGCAAACCTTAGGCCATAGGTCGAAGGCAGGGATCACCAATTATCTTAGTTACATTCGGCGCCCGGTTTTCTTTAAGTAATGTCGAGGTCTGTTTCTAGTTATTTACTCCTTTATTTCAAACCCTTCACCCTCCCCTCCCCCCACCTTACCCCGCATCTTTACATTATCGCATTTTGCGATCTCAAGCTTGGTGAATTGTGTCTCCCTGCCAGTCCAGCCAGTCACAACAAATTAATTTATATAATAAAATTAGCTTACAATTAAATTTAATACGATATGATATCTCGCACACGTTGTAGCCTAATATTATTACTACATAATGTACTATACACACTATATGCGACTACTTATAAAAATCAGTCGAGGCTCGGGCCTCAAGAGGTGTTGTCACGACCGTTGACAGGAGTACAAACTGAGTCTTCTTTGACAAGTGCTTATAAAGATTCTTGCCGTCTAAAGTCAGCTACACAACTTCACGTTTCAGTTCCGTACTCATACATTTCTGACAAACCGGAACTGTGAGCAAATAAATATGAGATACGAAAGTCATAAACTTTTATATTTACCTCGAATATTATTTCAATTTTGCTTTATACAAAGCTACTGTTAAACTTAAAAATTATGAAAAGAAAGTAATGAATTCGACATAAAAACTTTGTGATTTCCAAAAGAGTTAGTTTGTTTGCAGCTCATTTTATATGCCAGTAGTCTCATTTTTATTCATCGTTCAAGCATTTACAAAATGCCGGATATAACGAGACTCCCCGCGGCGACTGAATCGAATACAATAATTTAAGTTTAAGTGAGGAGTCAGTAATTTTACAAACTTGAATTTAATAACTCCGAATTCAAGATGGAATTATGGTCAGGGTTACGGAGGCCCACTGGATGAGGGCTGATCGATCTTAGTGTCCATCAATGGAGGATAGCTTACGACCAGTAGTAGACGACTTTTGGCTGAAAACTTGGCTTTTTTTTATAGTCTTGTTTTCTACTAGATTTAATTTCAGAGGTAATTATATAATTTGTAGCTAAATGACCTACAAGAACATCGTAGCCGTTTTAATCATTACAGTGAAATTTTCGATCGACACAGTGGTGTATATTTTGAAAATTCAACCTCGCTTGGTTATGAAGCACCGAGTTCACTTTTTACATTTAGTGATCTCGCGTCGCCTCGTCTGCCAGCGACAGCGTGAAATTGAATTTATCTCGGCGCCACTTGTACGTAGCGGGATGCACAATTTTAAGAGAAATAAATAGTCGCATACATTAAATATCATTACGCAAATTATTATAACTAAACTAGTTGAACCGACAGACGTAATCCTGTCTTAACTACGTTATTATAGAGTTTTGGATATGTATGTGGAGGGATATGTTTGTAGGGGTAGACCTAAGAAAAGATGGATGGATTGCGTTAAAGGTGACATGATTAAGAAAGGAGTGAAACGATAGATGATAGATTCATATGGAAATCGACCTTTTATGCTGACCCTACATATAGTGGTAAAAGGGCAGGTTGACATTGATGTAGAAAAGTCCGAATTTAATGGACGGGGAGGGGGTTAATGGAGAAAGGGAAATATCCTTTTTCCTGTCTATATATCCCTCCTCTGTCCATTTAAGGTAGGCAACGCATCTACAACACATTTGCCTGTTGCGGATGTCCATGGGCAGCGTTCACTACATCAGGTGATCCGCTAGCTCGGTTCCCACCTTCTCGCATAAAAAACATTGTTTTTTAATATCATAATTCAGCTTAGAGAGTCCACTTATATGATACAGTAATATTATCATTTTACCTGGGTGATGATGTATTGAGACCCTGCCTGGCCAAAGCTCTCCGTAATTTAGATTCTGTGTCGTCTTACCGCTGTAACGAGTAATAAACTTGGCTCGTGCTGTGATTTTAAAAAGAAAATACATTTACAAAATAAATAAAATTATGAGTATACTAACTGAGCCCTGCGGTTTGACTCGCCGTGCTTAATAAATGATATATACACAATATGCGAAAGAAGTTGATCTATAAAGTAACACTTTGGGGAACCCTACATCCAGTTCCATTGCTCACTTGGCAGATGCTTGTATATACTACGATAGCTGTACTAGGATCGGTTCATCGTCATGGTGAGGATTTAGGAACGATGCGCCGGGGAAGTTCGAGCGTGTTCGAATTTATCGTGACGGTTAAAAATACGGTAAAAAATACAACATCCTAAATGAAAAATGTATTTTAATAATAGATTGGCTTTGTAAAGAATTTATTCATCGAAACGTTTCAGTTTTTCGTATATTAAGTGAAGTTTTAGAATTCGTTTTCCATTTTACATGTTAAGCAAAGTTCAGCAAGTGTTCAAATATTCATACAGAGTTTGCGAACATCGGACCGCATGATTGCATACTCCGCTGAATAATTTTTAAGCTACAATACACTTTTGTCGCATGCAACGTGTTATTTTTTAAATTGCTATAAAAACCCTATTTTACAGACCGTAAAGCGATTCTATTCAAAACTCGAATATCAAACAAAATATATTTTCATTGGTTTTCGTCGGTTCAGATGAGACAGGGTAAACATTCGAAAGCAAAAATAAGTATTTTTTTTAATATAAATCAGTTCAACTACCATCCTAAGTTCTAAACGAATTTCTTTTTTTCCCCGTCTTATTTGCAATATTAATTTTGCAATGTAACAACGTAGGAAGTAGCACGTATAGTTATATAAACCAAAGAGATCCTGGCAGGTCTAAAGACTTGAAATTTTGCAGAAGGGATTTTTCTAAGTAAATCCCCTAAAGGTCTAAAGTAGGGGATGAAAGTTTGCATGGAGGAATTATTATAATTTGATTAATTAAGTAATTAATCACATTAATTGATGTATATTGATAAATAAATAAATGCTTTATAGTACACTTTTACAATCAATTTCAATTGAGCCTTGACTACCAAACTAGGTTACCCTGTATTTCAGGAGCTAATCCCTTTGATTGATGTATATCAATTTTGTACAATCTGTTATATATTTAAAACAGATACTGCCTGCATATACATAGTACATCATGTATTGTTAATTAGTAAACTCATATACGTATCTATGAAAGTTGGTATCCGGGATTCATTAACCATTGTTGGCCTGTAAATTACTGGGAGCTCAGTGGCTCAGTGGCGATCGCTAAGCGGGGCAATTATAGGTATTTCAAGCGCTTCAATCGGTAGGCTTGATTAACAGTAACAGAGCGTAGATTATGAATTGTTGAAGTTTACTGCTTACAGAGTTTTTGGTTAACTCCCTTCGGGACCATATTCAACGCACACTGCACCATAACCTTTTTAATTAACTCACAGTTCATACAGGTATGCGGCTCTAGGAACAAATCCATACGAATAAGCCTTCTCCATTCTATTTAGCACGTTCAAGGTCAATATTGGGTATATTTCCTTGTTAAAATATTTGTGGCTAGTTAATTATGAATTTGTTTATATAAATAAAACTTAAATTCTACTAAGATATTGTTTACGACAAAAGTCGAAAGGTGAATTCAAACCCGACTGTTTCTCAGATCGTACACTACCCCTACGCACTATCCGGTTAGCCGTCCGGTTGGCCGCAATCAAAAAATAAATAGAAACAGTTTATAGTCTCGTTGCGATGCGGCTGCCGGCCGCGTAGCGCTGACGGCCAGCCGGGCGGTTTGTTGTCTCTAAGTGGATAATGCTTGTTGGTGGTCGCTCTATTGTTAGTGCATTAGACTATCGCTATTCATGTATTTTGCGAATACTGACAGAATTCTTCGTATTACTTTGACTCGATACATAATGTATTTTGCTACAGTAAAGTTTAAGTTTGAAATACAAAACGGTTCAGTAGCAATCTGAATATAAAATTAGTAGAATATTCTGAGAAAACTTAACGTGTAAAGGCTGGCAGATATGGAAAATATCTATGGGGCTAATTTAGCACAGAATTAAAAACAACTGACTAAACATTACTCAATCTGTCCGTAAGCCGCGATGGTTTCTATCTTCATTTGCAACTTGGTTAGCCGCAATCGGAAACGCAACTTGCGGCCAGACGGACGGGTAGCCGTAACACGTCTAGCTGTTCAGTGTGTTTGTGGCCTAAGTCATTAGCCTGCTGCCACTTAATATATTAGTTATTTAGTAATTAGTTATTTTTTATACAAAAACCGTGCAAAATAACTTGGAAATATTTTCAATGGATTGCGAATAATGTGTATAGCTCTATTGGAATCGAATAGTCGAGAATGAGTCGAGAGAGAGAAACGTCTAACAATAACACTTTACACCCAGCCGCTAGCCGCAAAAGTCATAAAAGTCCTCGACTCGTATCAATTCCTTAGATCTTATCTCATCATTCACCATACCACTAAACGTACGATAGAATATTGTAACGTGCATTGCAGCATCTGTACTAAATACAATCTGATTCGTGTAAGCGAAGCTCCAATGTACGTCAAATAATAGAGAAGACCGACTACGAAAATATAGTATCTTTAACTGAATTTTCATAATAGAAGGCGAATGTACAGTATGTTCACTTATAAAATCACGAATGGGCCGGCCCGACCGGTGAAATACCACGACCTCACAGAAAATAGGCGTGAAGTAGAAGTACTCTACGTTTCGTCTGATGAGTGAGGTGCCGAAGGCCTAATTTCCTTATAAGCATAGGATGGGAACGGGAAAAGGATTGGACGTGGAGGGGTTAACGGGGAAAAGGAATATCTTGTCGCGGATGTCTGTGGGCAGCGCTCACTTATTATCAGAAATTAAAAAAATCAAAGTCAAATTCATCAAAAAAAGAATTTGTTTTAGATTATTATAGTTTTTTAAAACGACAAATAAAAGCTGGTAATTAAAAAGTAATTCTTGGCGAGGCGGACGCATTCGGATTCGATATATATATAGAAAATTGTTTCCACAAAACACTTGTAAAGCTTTAATTATATTATAGTGATTGGTAAAATACAAGTGACTTTGGCTTTGGTCGCATAAGCTTCAAATACGTATTCAGTGGTTGTGAAAAATGGGGTTATGTAGTTCAGGTCATTGAGAATAATGTGTAGCGATTTGGAGTGAAATGAATTCTGCAACAGTCAGTTATTCCTTTCACGTTTTCATGAAAGTTTGGGTCCTTCCTTTCAGTTAGTTTGTCAAAGGATCTGAAGTTTGAAATTCTAGTTTAAAATCTCTTCGATAAACCACTATGAGACGAGACAATATATTACGTGTTTGGTAAATATTTATTCCGGTGAAAATTATAGATATCAATTTTGATTATTTTATTTGTTAGCCAATATACACGTTTTTGAGTAAACGCGTCCCCCTACAATCAGAAACACTAGGTCTAAAACAGATACAGTTAAATTGAAAAAAAAATGTCGCCAATCAACAACACAACCTGTCATGTAAGAATATAAAAAAGGATGCATATTATTAATAAAAGCAATATTTTATTTGCTACCAAACAAAAAAAAATGTTCGTAATACTTGGGTTGGCTAGCGCACGGCTACGACAGTGCTTCGACAGAGCTACGACAGAGCTACACCACAACTACGCCTGAGCTACGCCAGAGCTATGCCAGAGCTTTGCCAGAGCTACGACAGAGCTTCGACAAAGCTACGACAGAGCTACGACAAACCTCCGACAGATCTACAACAGATCTACGAAAGAGCTACGACAGATCTACGAAAGATATACGGCTCGGCTATCGCACGGCTAATTGCACATTCTGGTTCGTTATACTAAATGCACAACGTACCATATCTTTAATTGGGTATTTTGAATTTGTAAGCAACACGCTGTATATTTTGGTTATAAATCTTATGATAATGTTTTGTTAACTTTTTAAAATTAATAATTATAAAATTATTACATGAAAATTACCATTTAAATAAATAGCTGGAGGGTGATCTTGTGAATTTACGTAGCGATTGGATCAACATAATTACCCCGAGCGACGGCGGGGCGGGTCACTAGTAGTATAAATAATGTATAAATAATATTAGGAGTTTGACAAACTGTAAAACAATCTTAAATTTTAGACGTAACAATCTCAGAACCATCATTCATAACAAAAACTTAACAGTGGTAGAGCCCGCAATAGCAACAACTTTTGCACGAATGGGCCGGCTCGACCGGTGAAATACCACGACGTCACAGAAGACAGGCGTGAAGTAGAAGTATTCTGCGTTTCGTCTGATGAGTGACGTGCCGGAGGCCTAATTGTAGTCCTCTTCCCCCTCCTACCCTTTTCTAATAAGGAAAGGATGGGAAGAGGAAGAGGATTTGACGGATGAGGAGGGGATGGACAGGGAATGGAATTATCCTTTTTTCTGTTTGTCTCCGCCTTCGTCCATGAAGGTAGGCAACGCATCTGCAACTCATTAGCTTGTTGCGGGTGCCTATGGGTAGCGGTACTTATTTCCAGGGGTTGCTCGTTTGCCACTTGGTAATATAAAAAAAAATAAGTATGTAGAGAGCTTTACAAAAAATTCGACTTGAATAAGCTCTAATAAATCAAACGAAAGGCCATGTGTTAACATATTCATAGCCATTTCAGTATTCTACGACGCGTTTTACGACTATCTGTATATTAAAATTTATTGCAAATAGCCAAGTCTGGGTAAGTTACCGATTTAGTTAAATTTTTAATATCAAAGAACCACTCATATTAAAACCTTCGAACGTGTACGGAATCCCATCCCATCTGATATGTGACAGGTTTATTTACTGCTTTTTATATAAATATTAAATGGCTGTTAGGATTTAACGCAGACCGTTGGATTGGTGGCAGAACCAATGGGGAATCACTTGAAGGAATTACGCAGTTATTTTCTTCCTGCTATAAACATTTGTACTTTATAAAGTAATTTGTTTAAAAATATGATTGTACATGATGCGAGCTATTCCATGGCTTCGCATAAAAGAATCAATAGCGCAGAATTTTCTAAGTAGTATACAATAACATATTTCCACATATTTCTTCTCATTTTGATTATGCGCTTTAGAAAGTTGCACGTCCAGAAACAGCATAAGGCAGGTAATTCTCTCTTTTATATTTTTTAAATTAAACCTGTGCAACATTCTCTGACATAACTTGTGAAGGTAGCTTAACGTGACCCGTATTCTTTCTTGACCTTTCTTCCTGCAGAGCTACATATTATTCAAGAAGTCAATAGACTTCTGGAGCCGGTTAATTTGTTTGTTTGTCGGAGAACTCGTACATTTTGCTCTCAAAATGAGAATTACACATCGCAGGGTATCTTATCGTGCTATCTTCCTTCATTAAATACTATTTTGGTAGAATTTACGAATGTCGCACATGTTTTTCATGCAATTATAATATTAGTTCTAAATTATGATTCATTTAAATTACAAAAGTAAAACGCAACTAAAGTTGATAATGCGCTGGGACCTTGTCAAATTTAGTGTCACCCGTAACTAAACAGTATGACTAGAATATTTCCAACAGTGAATGTAACTTATAAATAATTATGGAATGCTTGTTGTCAATAAGTAGGAGGCTAGGAAGAGTATGTAATAATTGTATAGATATCTTTTAATAATATAATCTAATATAAATAACACGAATTTCTTCTGATAAAAGTCTGATGCCTTTTTATCATTTGATGTTGATTCCCCCGCTGGAATGAAGAATTTATTACATATCTGGCTTGGTTTGACTTTATGCTTGGTATGCAGGTCAATTTTTTGATACCACTGTGTCATCTTCAATGTTCTCCTTAAGATTATTAAGTCTCATTACCAAAGTTTCTATGATCGACTGTGATAATAACATGTTTTTCATATTAAAAAGGATAATTTCACAAGCACGACTACATAGTATTTTTTTACTCATTTTAAACCAAAGAAGACATAAACAACCACAATAGCAGCAAACAAGATAGTGTTGCTAACGGCACCGAATGTCCATAATCACGAAATTACGTCACTGAAACGGCGGACAGGCGCATTACCAATTAGCAGGGGTAGTATTAATTTTTGCTGATCTCTGCTATAACTGGAATTGACTTCCAAGTGACCCATATCTCTGTATACTACATTATAGTTCGTACATTAAAATTGCATTTATATTGTGTTATTCCCAAAGAATTAATTAAATATTCGACTGACCGAGACATATCGATTGTGTCACAACGATATTACGTTTTCATGCGTCATAAATAAGTCTTAAGTTCTGCCAATCTCACAGCGCTCGTACTCCGACAATTATTTATATGAGTGGACAAGTTTCGAATGAGGATGCTGAACTCTGAAATATACGAGAAATCTTCTTTATTAAGTTATCATTATTAGCTATGGACCTAACTCCGCTATGCTTTGTCTTTTATGTGTATGATCCTATTTTTTAAAGTTAGCCCTTGACAACGCTCCAACAATAGACAATGCAAATACCTATCGAAAGACGGCACACATTAATTTTTTCACAATTTTTTTTAACGTATTTATCGACTATTAATGACCCTGCCCGACTACGCCCGGGTACCACTAATTATGTTGATCCGATCGCTACCAAACACAGGAATTTGTCAATCTGGACAATCCCTGTAAATTTAATCGAAATCGGTCCAGCCGTTTCGGAGTCTATAGGGAACATACATACATCGCTTTTTATATACTATTTTTTTTCATAAAATGTATCCTATGTCACTTCGAATAACTCCAAGAATATGTGTACAAAGTTTCATGATGATCGGTTGAGTAGTTTTCGCGTGAAAGCGTAACAAACAAACTTACATTCACCTTTATAATATTAGAAGGGATACATCTAGATAGACAATTTAAAAAAAACTTATTGCTCGTGACATATGTCATTACATTATGTGAGAGGCTATTTTTAATATAATCAATTACAGAAATAAAAAATACTGAATGAACGTCTCCCCGAACGTATATCGTACGTGACTTAAATTATTTTTAAGAAATAAATGTCTATTTCTGAGAAAAGGATAAACTGACTTGAGTAAGATTTAATTAAAAAATCCATTAATATATAGACCTCATTATAAAGAAAACTAGTTATACCTTAAATTGATCGTAAGCGTGAAGATTCCGCAGCGAGTCTGTATCGGTCTCGAGTGGGCCAGCGCCAGTTTTATTGCGGATTCAATCAGGTTTATTGCTCGTAAGGGACTTGCTGTTGGAATTGAAATTTCAGTTTTGAACCATACGTACCGTATACTGCCTAACTTTGTGTTCATATTTAAATGAACTTAATTATTTTAAATTCGACAAAACTTTATTGATTATCATAACCTTCCGAGTTTTTCTTTTTTAATTTTAATCATGGATTTTTTATGATTATGTAATTGGACAATTCGCTTATGCGTAATTAAAAAATGTTTTAATTAACATTATTAAAAGAATATTCGGCCAATTGCCAGTCGGACTCGCGCGCTAATGGTTCCGTACCATCTTTATATATGTAGGATCAGGGGCCGACATTGTCTTCTCCAAAAATATCACAATCGTTATATTTACTTTATTTTAAGGTACTTAGTATTGTAACTAAAATGACTGACAACTACTAACGCTGGTACAGCGTGGTGACGATCGACTGACTAATGTCCCTTCGACTTTTTTTTGTGACTGAAATGTCACTGTTTGCCTTGCATTTATAGCTACACCGGGCTCGAGGCGGCAGGGCGCCTAGCCTAAGCCTCTAAGAGTCACTTAGCTCGAGGGCTCCCTCGTAGCGGGAACCTCGGCTCGGGCCGTTTTTTTTATTATTACCGGATTGGGAGGCCGCCGAGCTCTTAGGTCGCTTCGGTGGACGCTCCATGGAGTGACTCGGCTCAAGGGCCCCCGAGAGGGGACCTCGGCTTGAGCTGTCACTCATTACGCGTTTAGCATTCCGATTCGAGGGTGCCCGAGAGGGCCGAACCTCGGCTCGATCGGTAGCTTTTATCGGATTACGTCCCTTCGACTGGCGAGCACTGCCTTTTATACAGTTTTGTGGTGGGGTGGCTGATGACGCCCGTTGCACATGTTTACAAACAATGACGACGGCGCCGTCATATATATAATTATTCTGTCCGTGTGTTGACAGTGAACTCCTAAACGGTTGAACCTATTTGGATGAATTTTTGTATATGTGTTCAAGTGGATTCGAGGATGGTTTAGATTCACAAATAAACCCAGCAAATAACGCTGTACCCGGACGAAGACGGGCGGGCCACTAGTTAGCTATAAAAAAAGCACTTTTGTTGTATGGGAGTTCCCTGAAATATTTATTTTATTCCGTTGTTAGTTTTAGTTGTTATAGCGGCGACCGAAATACATCATTTGTGAAAATGTCAACTATCTAACTGTCACGGTTCATGACAGCCTGGTGACAGACGGACAGCGGGGTCTTAGTAATAGGATCTCGTTTTACCCGTTCGGTACGAAACCCTAAAAAGGGCAGTTAAAGTGGGAAATGTAAGTTAGCAATCATTAGTACTTTGCAATTTTAGATCCCATCCATGAATTAGCACAACTGATAAACATTTAAAGGTGATTTGGTTTTACACCATACAAAAAACATATTTCATTATTACATAGAAATAAGAGGAATCTTGTTTTGTATATAATAATAATCAAAAACGTCCGGTATGACTTGTTTTATTCGTATTAATTACGATTATAAACTTTTATTAATTTAGTTCATTTCACATCGACACAGAGCGGGCTTTCTCCACCGAGATATGTGTGTTGGGGGAGGGGGTATTATCTCTTATATCCCGTAGACCATTAGGCTCCATCCGCACTCGCTAACCGTTTGAAACCGACTCGTTTGACCCCAGCCTACTTGACGCGGGCATCGCACAATATCGCAAATGAAAGCTTTTGTTGCAGCCTCGATTACTTTTATGATTGCAGCTCAGCAAGTTAAACCGTATAAAAAGAACAATTAAATTTATTTTACTGAAGTTATTGACAAGAGAGACAATTGTCGGCTTTTAAGAAGTGATAATGACTCTAGTCCACAGAAGAGTTTGAAATGGAAAGAGTTTTGGGTCTACTGACACCTCAATCACCTGATGAAACAGATGAACTGGAACAAAATATAAAATCTCATCATCACTCCATCGCCGTTTTCAATATGGCCGCGAAAACCTAGCTAAATGTAGTGTGTAGGTGTGACACGGTTCCACACCTTCAATGGTGCGTTTATTTCTCCGAATTGAATTATGCTATTTATTAACGTAACAATATTTTTTTATACAACAACCATATTAACAGTGGTCGAGCCCGCAACAACATCTATTTGCACGAGTGGGCCGAACGGTGAAATAACACGACCTCACAGAAAATAGACGTGAAGTAGAAGTACTCTGCGTTTCGTCTGACGAGTGAGGCCTAACTTCAGTCCACTTCCTCTTCCCACCCTTTTATCATAAGGATAGAATGGGAAAAGAAAGAGGATTAGACGGGGAGACGGTTAATGGGGAAAAGGATATATCTTTTTTCCTGTCTATGCCCTCCTCTGTCCTTTAAAGGTAGGTAACGCATCTGCAACACATTTGCCTGTTACGGATGTCTATGAGCAGCGTCCACTTGACATCAGGTGGTCCGCTTGCTCGTTTGCCACCTTATAACACAAAAAAAATACAAAATCTTGATAATACAACCAGTGAAGATTGGACAGATATAACAAGTTTATTATACAATATAAATGTCCCGGTTGGCAAACAGAAGTTGCGGCAGCTTTATTACGACTTCGGGAGTTTAGTTGATGTAATTTGCTTCGCTCGCATGTCGACTGACAAATTATCTCAAGAAAGAGGGAGGCGGACCGGCTACATTTATCTTGAGATTGTCGCCGCTGAATCTCATGTAATTTCTCGGATGATAACGCCACAATGGCCGCTTATACGTTATTAACAAGATTTATATTTGGGTCAATTGTATACGAAATAGCAACACGCCAGCATATAGACGTGGACATGTGTTATATATCAATGTCACGTACAAGCACCATATTGTAATAACGTATTCTCTTATATACTTAAGTGAAGAATGAAAATTTATGTGGTTTTTATAAATCTGTCTAAATTCTACGTGCACATTGACATTGGCCTGATGACTTCACAAGATGCTGATTAATGTTCAACTAGTTGAAACGAATTAAAACCTTTTTCTTGTTACGTCATCAAGGTAAATTAAAAGTACAAAAAACTTAGCAAAACCCAAACAGAAATTATCAAGGTAGAAAAATAACAGAGCGTCCCGTTCTCTTTCGAATCCAGAAATATTTTGCTAACATTTCAACGGCAAATTATATTTTCAATAGGGAAATTGTGAGTCCGAAGGCTTTTCAAGCTCCCTCATTCATTGTTCGTTTAAAACGAATGAAAAGAATGTACATACGCATGGATTGCTTCAAATGAAGACCAAACACAATTAATCAAATGTAAAAAATGTTGACGGATATCTACAAAGCGTATATTTTTGGAGAAGACGATGTCGGCCCCTGATCCTACATATATATATATATATATATATATATATATATATATATATAAAAAATTGTCCTGTCACAGTGTTAGTTGCCATACTTCTCCGAAACGGCTTAACCGATTTTTATTAATTTAGAAAAATAAATTAACAAGCAAATCCCCACCAATATTATACATGTGAATGTAAGTTTGTTTGTAACGCTTTCACGCGAACTACTCAACCGATCATCATGAAACTTTGTACACATATTCTTCGAGGTATTAGAAGTAACATAGGATACTTTTTATGAGAAAAAATAATAAATAAGACGCGACGTATGTATGTTCTCTATAGACTATAGACATTTTATTCTTGTTACGGTTCCGCCTTCGTAAAGACAAAAATGTAATAACTTTTGCGAAGCTGCGATCCTAATTTCAGAATTTCAACAGTTTCTTTTGGACGGTTTTCTTTACTTTGCTAACACCGTTTTATATATAAACGGGATATAAAACAGGGGCCGGCCAGATAATTGTCGAAAGAAAACGTCGAAATTACGAATAGAAATGTGAACCCACTCGCCCTTGTGTGTGATTTCACAATTATACACAATGTAACACATGTATGTTTGTGTGTTCTCTAATAAACATATAAAAAAATTAAATGATTTAATATATGTTTTATTTGAAATGATTTTTTCCTTATTCCATCGGTCGCGTGATGAATTATCAAGCACTGCTAATTGACTTCATACTAATTATGATCACTAAAAAAACAATTTTTTTGTATTCCTAGACTTCCTAGTCGCGTTTTTTTATCTATGGTTTTATTTTCCAATTATTTAGCTACAAAATTAGTACTGGTATTTTTTTAAATTATCAATCATTGATCAGCGCTGCCATTAAACACATCAGGTTGTTTTAAAAAGACAGATCTGTTCGTATTTTATATTAAATTATTTAAGCTCAATCAGTTGGTAATAAAACCTATTCGGTAATAAAATTACGGCTTTTGTTAGAAGATTCCAACTTTATTGAGTAGTCGCGGCACCTTATAAGGGAAATTAAATCTTTTGTGGCAGGGAATGTGTCGATACGGTGCGCTTTCTACTGGCCCGAGTCCTTTGTGAATCATTTTGATTACTTCCAACTCCAAACTTGGGACCATTAAGGGTTAATTAAATTACTTTTATTGATTTAGTTTAAGGTGTATTTTCAAATGTTGTTTCGTGTTTTGCAGTTTCTGTTGTAAAATTTATTTAAATTACAAAGACTAGAGTTCAAAATGTATTTTCTACTGAAAACTAAATTCGATAACGTTCACTATATGTGTACATATCTCTAGGGTTGGTCAGTACCAGGTTAGCATCTGGAACGTATGATTTCCTTCCACCGGTTTCGACCCAGCTCAACTCGAGACTTTCCACACTGATTCCTGTTACCACGTACGCGAGCCCTAAGAAAGGATTTTTCTAAATTCATCCCCTAAAGTATAGTAAGTTGGAAAAATAATAATTTATAAATGACATTGCACAGCGAGTGAATGTGCTACTAATGGATTGCTAGGGGGGGGGGAAGACTTTATCCGTGCACCGGCAACCAGTTAGAACCACTGAGGGCAAGTCTGGTTCCGTTGGGCATCGAACCCACGACTCGCTGTATGATAGCAAAGCGGTAACCGCTGGGCTACTTCATCGTAGGTTAAATACATTTCGCAATATTATCTTGTATACATTTTTTTTTCACTGAAATATTTTTATATTATTTTCCATATAAGGTAGATAGAAGTATTACACGCCCGAGCAAACGATGAAGCGTATGATCCCAAACAAGATTAGCCTCTCTGACGGTATAAATAAAACATAAAGCATCTTGTCTTGTATTATTCAGCCGAATGTTATCACAAGGTGAGGTCTACGCGTCTGCGTTACTGATGTCATCCCTTCAGAATAACATGAGGCTACGAGCGAGGTACCTCGCCCATACATACATTATTTAATACCTGCCTTGTAATATTAGTGGTATTAGGATCATGACAAAAACTTTAAAACGTGTCAGGCCTTCAAAAGTTTGTTAGTTCTTTATCTTACTGATGGTTTAGTTTGCCATTCGGTATCCAAAGTTAATTCGATGCATTTTTTAAGCATATAATTACATTGCTATACGACTAGTGATCCGCCCCGGCTGAGCCCGGGTAATGCTAAACTTCACTGGATCACCAGATACATAAATGGGTATGATTAATATAATTTGTTAATTTAAGTATTAACAAAACAACAGTAACTCCAGCTGAACAAAAGCTGTAAAAGGCTCCTCTGAAGAGGAGCAGGGCTGCTAGTGGGTTGGGCTGAAAATCATCACCACGCGGCTTATGTCATGTGGTACACGCAGAGCCTGCCTTTTGTTATCTTTATTAGTAATTAATGCTTAGTTAACTATGTTTTGTAATCTTTTGTTTTTAAATGATTTTTATTTATTTATTTAAATAGCACCAGTATATAGTAGCAGTAAATTTCCTCACGCTTTTATTTCGCCTTTAAGTAAAACCATATTAACCGAGGCGAAATTCAAGGTAAATGATTTATTACTAACTCTACTTCTTAAAAAATAATACCATATCAGTAGTTGTACCACGTAAAGTTCATAATAGACCCCAACTGTGAGCCATAACTTAGGTCCCGCTGGTGCGGCTTGCTGAATAACGTGTGGAAATAAGACGCGCGGGGGATACTTGATACACGGCGGTAATTTTCTTTAGACCTTCATAATAAATAGCCTTCGGGGTCACCTACATGGGAATCATGGTAGCGATATTACTGTTGTATTTAAAGCTTGTCTATAGGACAAAGTTGGTTATAGATGCATTGCCTACCTTTAATGAGGATTTACAGAGGAAACTCTGTCCATAAATAGAAAATTATTATCTCCCCTTCCCATTCTTTCTTTTTAGAAAATTACAGGAAGGGTATAAGGTCTGAAATTACTCCTCTGACAACTCGCTCATCAGACAAGACGCAGAAAACTTCTACTTCACGCCTGTCGTTAGGTCGTGGTATTTCACCGGTCGAGCCGGCCCATTCGTGCAACAGATGTTCTTGCTCCATCATTGTTAAACGAGACGTGGCGTCATTAATTAGACAGTCGTTCATTAGTTTATTTAATAAATTAAAATCTAAGTCCTATTGACTGCAGAAAGTGTAAGAAAAACTTTCTCAGCGTAGAAAAGTCTTATTCCCTGGTATCATTTGTAAATAAGCATAATTTATCGCATATATTACGGGGAGTGTTCCGAAGAACTATTTGAAACAATTCCTGCCGCCGAGTTTCGTCATCGGACGACAGGACAGACCGGTACAATCCACACCACCTGGATGGCTGGCATTCCTCAACAGTGCAGTTCTCGCGATATTTCCTGCCACACACAGCCGCGTTGTGGAATAGTCTGTCCTCGGCGCTATTTGCAAGCAAGTACGACTTAGTGTCCTTCAAGAAACGAGCCTATCTCTTTCTTAAAGGCCGGCAACGCATCTGCAGTTCCTCTGGTGTTGGTGTCCATGGGCGTCGTTGATCACCTGGGTGCTCACGCCGCTCGTTTGCCCGCTTCTCTTATAAAAAAACATAAGCTTTTTTGTTTTTTTGCACAGATTATTGTAACAAACGTGGAGAATTGAATCCAAAGGTCATGATTTAGATTGTAAGTAATTTGGCAAGTACGCCATGGTCGGAAAATCAAAGCTTGCGTTTGTTCCCGTATATTGTTGTATGAGGCGATGTCCGTAATGGAGGGCACGCGGGTATCGGAGGCCAGATCAATGTCAGACACTGATTGAATCTTCGACGCACGAGACAAGAATACATCGCACTCGACCTTTTTGCGGTCCTCGCTTCGAATCTTTTTAACAAAACGAATGTTTTGCTTCGATAAATTCGCTTTTTTAATGTTAAATTCCATTCCAAAAAAATTGTTTTTATACAGAATTTAACAATATGTATTTAATTTTACTTGTGTAGTGTAGTGACACATTTATCAATGACTAGTAACACGCTCCAGCTTCTCTCGGGGGATGAATTAAAACAAAATATATATCGTATGATACACGCTGATAGATGGGTTATCGATGTGTTATAGATTTCTTAAGATAAGTTAATTAGTTTTTGAGTTTATCCGGAACAAACAAACGATCAAGTCTTTTTCTTCGTAATAGAGAAGATAGAGCAAGGACAGGACCAAATGATTTTTTTATAGTACTAGGTGGCAAACGAGCAAGCGGTTCACCCTATGTCAAGTGATCGCTACCCATAGACATCTGCAACTAGCTAATGAGTTGCAGATGTATTGCCCACCGTTATTGGACAGAGGACCCCTTCTCAAACAAAAAATGGTTATTTCCAATTCCTATACATCCCCTCCACCATCGAGTTTTCTTCCTCTTCCCACCCTTTCCTTATAAGAAATGGGTGGGAAGGGGAAGAGGACCAGAATTAGGCCTCCGGCACCTCACTCATCAGATGAAACGCAGAATACTTCTCCTTCACGCTTCTCTTCTGTGAGGTCGTGGTATTTCACCGGTCGAGCCGGCCAATTCGTGCAACAGATCTTGTTGCGGACACTACCACTGTTAATTAATGAACAAGGTTTATGTATACGATCATATAATTGTTTAGAATGAAATGAAACTGTACTCTGAATAGAATTTTATAGTTTAATTATCAAATACAAAAATACCATAGCTTTAAACTTCCGTGGTTTTTACTAATATAAGGTTTGTAAGAGATGGAATTCTTAGCACCATTAGCCTTTTTAAGCTTCCGATATTTCGGCACAGTTGCATGCGCCATGAGGAGTCAGCCCATGACCACGGCGCATGCCCGTTAGAATCCCGTCTCTTACAAACCTTGTATTAAAAATACCACATTATTTACATTCCACGTTCAAGTTCAGGTTCACGTTCCAAGACTAACAAAAGAGTTATTTTGTCAGTCTTTTTGTTGTTAAGCATGTACACATATGGTGAAATAAACAAATCGGCCGCACAAGCCCTAAAATCCAGTTTTAAATTGAGCAAACGTGCAAAGTGTGTAGTTTAGTTCAGAGACTTTCGCATAAATTTAGCCGATAAGAGAACTATTTCGGGCATTGCCCGCGGCCACATAATGCCTTTACGCCAATAAATCGTGATCGCTCTCGGTGATATCCAATGTCATTTAGACATAACAAAAAATATTGTTTGGCAGTTTAGCGTTGTTAGCTAGATACTTGCTTTTCACGCTGCAGGTCGTGGGTTCAATTCCCAACCGACAGACATTTGTATGCATGAACATGTCCTGTCCTTAATCTTGGTGTAATTATCTATTTAAGTATGTATTTACGAAACAAAAGTAGTATATGTAGTATATCAGTTATCTGGTGTCCATAGCACACTCTGCTTAGTTTGGGGTCAGATGGAAGTGTGTGAATAGTGTCCCAGGATATTATTATTATCATTTTATACATTCGCCAATAGACGAAGTAATTGATGAAGGCATTAATGATGTACTTAAATTCGCTTAAATATGACAATTGAAGAATACGAGCTTAGCCAGTTTTTGTGGGATATTTTATGTCGTTGGTATTGGGGTAGTGTCTTTAACAAATGTTTGCGAAGAGATCTATGAGTCAGATACCTCGTGACGTATTTCGTTATGATCTAAGGGAACAGTAATTCCGTATGATATCTCACACAGGATGTAGCCTAATATTAACACTACACAATATAAGGTACACACTATATACGACTACTTGTAATAATCAGTCAAGGCTCGGGCCTCAAGAGGTGTTGTCACGACCATTGTCAGGAGTACAAACTGAGTCTCCTTTGACAAGTGCTTATAAAGACTCTTGATGTCTAAAGTCAGCTACGCAACTTGACATTTCAGTACCGTGCCATTCCAACAAACCGGTAATGTGAGCGACAACACGTATTTATGTTACCGGTCGCCGA
The DNA here is from genome assembly GCA_029849275.1 of Papilio elwesi. Taxonomy (NCBI): domain Eukaryota; kingdom Metazoa; phylum Arthropoda; class Insecta; order Lepidoptera; family Papilionidae; genus Papilio; species Papilio elwesi. The sequence continues at coordinate 586,913 of CM056696.1, forward strand.
AGCTAGTACGAAGTAACCACTGAAAAAAAGGCGTACATGCTCCAAAAACACGTGTTATATCGGGACGAATCGTAAGTAATTCTATAAATAGTACGACTAGTTCTACTAATATTTTAAATACGAAAGTTTGTAAGTATGAATGTTTGTTATTCTTTGACGCAAAAACTACTGACTGGATTTTGGATGAAACCTTAAAATAATATAGCTTATACATCAGAATAGAATATAGGATATAATTTATAAAGCTATTGTATGAATTGACCAAAATATAACGATAAGTGTCAAGTAAGGAGGAAAATTCCGACGTGCGAGCTATTCCGGTGTGCGCTGCAAAAACCGTTAGAGTTACACGTATATAATGTATAATGAAAATGTTTACCTTGAATAGTTGTGCAAAAAAGCCCGATAGCATATATCTATCTTTTATGTGTAAGACATTATCGCCAAAATAATGAACCATCTATTAATTATAGGGCGGAACGAAGTTTGCCGGGTCACCAAGTAGGTTATATAAGAATTATTTGCTAGTTTCTATTACAAATATTAAATATTACTTGAAATTTTCACTTAAGTGCTTGAATATTAAAATGATTAGCGAATGCCCGGAAGGGCGAACCTTTACTGAACTGGGTCGGCGGTAGGCATTAAAATTAAACAACGAACCTACTCTACGGTTTTATTATAACCTAATATATTTAGAATACAAAAGTAACCTCACACCAACTGATAATCGAAGTATTAGATTAAACTACAGTATTTTCATATTTAAGCCTAAAAAAAAGAAGTCTGCTGAAGTAATATCATGTCTCGATGATAAATTGGCTGTAATAATGGATCTTACAGCAACATAAAGGGTGTTCCACCTCGCACCTTTCCGAAGAAAAATGACGCTATAAGTGGAGCTTTCCACGCTGTGAATAACTTACCACATGAACGTGATATCTTATATTTATTACAACCTAATTTCACACAATCTGGCTAAAATTTTAACTGTCACCGCTAGAATATTCTATAATTACACGTATCAATTCAAAAGGTTCAAAAACCTGTCCATGGTATTCATTGACGTTTCCCTCTTCACAGCCAACGAATATTTTGAAAGGTTTATCAACATGACGCGCAGGTTAAACAAACACGTTCGCTTGCTTGCGGATGTTTTTGTTGATTTTTCACTTCCTGCCGGTAGCGAGGTACCTTTTGAATATTTAAACATACATGCGAAGGGACGATGCGTGCCTAATCATTCGCAAACGCTCCATTAGCGTACCTTTTCTCTTATCTTTGAGTTTTCTTGTTTATTCTGCATAATTTAGATGCTACATTTTAACTTCTCGAATTCACGTCTTATTTTGTAATAAAACAATCCGTCAAAAAACAGATATAAGTTTTTATAAAGGGTCCCTCCGAGTAATTGGAAATGTAAGTCATTTCTAGTTTAATTCATTGATCAATATTTTTTACGATGTTCTAAATTTAATTAAAAAAATACTGCAAATATTGTTGTTGCGAGCTCTTCCACTGTTTAAATTCTCTTGTACAAAATTTCATGATCGTTTTCTATTGAAAGCGTATCAAACAAACACACAATCGCATATACAATACTAGTAACCCGCCCCGGCTTCGCCCGGTTACTTATTATGTTGATCTGATCGCTACCAAAAACAGGAATAAATTCCTTTCGTCCGTGTGTTTTGTATCCCTACTAATATTATAAATGTGAATGTAACTTTGTTTGTTACGCTTTCACGTGAAAACTACTCAACCGATCATCATTTTTCTTTGTACACATATTCTTGGAGGTACTAGAAGTAACATAGGATACTTTTTATGAAAAAAAAATAGTATATAAAAGCGAAGTATGTATGTTCCCTATAGACTCAGAAAGGGCTGGACAGATTTCGATGAAATTTACAGGGATTGTCCAGATTGGCACATTCCTGTGTTTGGTAGCGATTGGATCAATATAATAAGTGGTGCCCCGGGTGAAGCCGGGGCGAGTCACTAGTATAGCTATATTTATATATACTGGAAGGCTTACTTCAAAGAAAATTAAAATCTACACGAAATTGGCAGCCGAAAAAAGCTAAGTAAATCCTTTGATGTTGTAAAGTATTTTTTTTGTATGTTTCAAGCCGCCGGCTAAGCTTGAAGAAAAACTTTTACGTTTTGCAGATTTTTCGCTAACGTAAGTTTGAGTGGTAAATTTTCCTGTTGACAAAATTAGGTTCTATCGTGAAGTTGGCAATACATGTGGGTTTTTAGAGCTAATTAAATTGAAGAGATATTGAATCACAAACCCATTCCGTCCCTCTTTCTTGAAGTCATAGAGATCTGCCAATTTCGTTTAATTGAAGCTGTTTCCAAAACAACCAATTTAATACAATATTTTGAATTAAATTTAGAGCAGTAGTGGCTCAGCGGTCTAGGCCCCGACTTACGTACTATAGGTCACGGGTTAGAACCCAGGCAGGTGCACTACTTTGTGTAATTTATTTCATCACCACTGCTCCAAAAACGGTGAAGGAAAACATCGTGAGGAAACCGTCATGTTCTTAGAGCCACCAAATTCGACGACATGTGACATCCACCAAGCCGCACTGAGTCAGCGTGGTGGATTACGGCTCATTCTCTCGGAGAGGAGGCCTGTGTCCCTGCTGTGGGGAACATTCTAGAAAAGGCCGATTTATTATTATTAATTTAAACGAGATATGCGCTTAGTATGAAATACCCAAGTTCACTAATTCAAAGAAAGGATTAGTCGGTTCAGCTTAGGAACTAAGTTGATTACGGCATTCGGTCGGCAACTGTTTGCTACTAACTTTGTTAATTTTGTGATATTGATGAACGCAGTTTATGTTATCATCAAATTGCTTTCTTAATCTACGGCTTATAATTAAACTGGCAAATTAATTAGTATTTTTAACGATAGTCATGTAAATTAAATTACTGGGAAGTATTTCATACTCTGAACAGCACGTCACACATTTTTATATGCTTAGAAATATGCTGTAATGTAATTTAGAACAAATAAATTAACATGTAAATCCCCACTAATATTATAAATGTGAATGTAAGTTTGTTTGTTACGCTTTCACGCGAAAACTACTCAACCTATCATATGAAACTTTGTACACATATTCTTGGAGGTATTAGAAGTAACATAGGATATTTTTATAAAAAATATTATATAAAAAGCGAAGTATGTATGTTCCCTATAGACTATGAAACGGCTGGACCGTAAAATTCATCGATTTTACAGGGATTGTCCAGATTGGCACAGCGGGTGTTCCTGTGTTTGGTAGCGATCGGATCAATATAATTAGTGGTAGACGGGCGAAACCGGAGCGGGTCACTATTTTTGTATAATATTTATACCTATTATAATGGTGACCGACACCGCCGCACATGAACATCTGCAGAGGAACTGCACATAAATTGCCGGCCTTAAATATTAGCTATAAGCTAATTTAGAAAAAATTAATAAATTAACAAGTAAATATAGAATAATAAATAGAATTATTAGAATTTAAAATATGTACATTTAGTGAAAAACTTTATTCGTTCAGCACGACCGCGAATTTACCTAAATTAAAAAAAAATATGGAGTCTTGGCTTTTTACCGTAGAAATATAGCAATTAAATTATTAATTCTTACTACTTTTAAATGACTATTTTAGGTGCAAAATAAAAATAACGGAATATTGGTTTGAAAATTTTAATAATAATTCCTAAATTAAATAAATAAATATGCATGCCCGTAACCCAGAGGGGTAGGCAGAGATAATTGATTTCCATTTGGCGCGAACCTGGTACACCTCTCTCGCCTCTTCTACATCCATACATCTACGCATTCAAGCTCGTCGGTTACTGGTACTCCTTATATTGCCCTTCTTTAGTATGTCACTAATCTGGTTGATATAAGTTCAAAATTAATTTTACTAGAAATTCCGACTAGTATAGCGCTGGGCACATTGTCGTATATCACTCTATTCTCCAGGCTTAAAGATTACATAGCGCATAAATAGATAGTCGAACAATATATTTGCGTGACTAAATTAACATAAACATATCAATATCACAATATATTTCTTGCCAAATCAGTGAATAGTGGAGCACAAAACGTACCCAGATCACGTATAGCGCAGTTTCAATCAAAGGCAATATTGAACTGATTCCCCCGCGCTGTACGAGTCACAGCCGAGACACGAAATGTTATTACCCCCGACCAGGGACGATGAAACTTTCGTGGCGTCAAAAGAGCTACGGCAATGTGGTAAATAGGAATTTGAAGACATCGTAATAGGATGGAACCAAAGAGCAAAATAATTCGATTTTTTACATTTCATAACAAAAGTTTACTACAGATGGAGTCGAGCAACAATCATCCTAAGCGTTATTGGTGTAGCTTTATTATATACTAGTGACCCGCCCCGGCTTCCCCAAACACAGGAACCCGCTATGCCAATCTGGAAAATCCCTGTAAATTTCATCGAAATCGGTCCAGCCGTTTCGAAGTCTATAGGGAACATATGTACATACTTCGCTTTTATATACTTTTTTTTCATAAAAGGTATCAGGTATCCTATGTCACTTCTAATACCTCCAAGAATATGTGTACGAAGTTTCATGATGATCGGTTGAGTAATTTTAGCGTGAAAGCGGAACAAACAAACTTACATTCACATTTATAATATTAGTATGAATGCTGGCCCGGCAAAGTTCGTTCCGCCCTATAATTAAAAGATGGTTCACTATTTTGGCGATAAGGGCTTACGCATAAAAGCGTCGGGATGCTTTTGAGTCTTCACTTTCCGACCCAATGGCATATCTGCTACTTTTTGTATCATAATAGTGTCAATCGTGGATTTTTTTTAATTTTATGAGGTGGCAAACGAGCTAGCGGATCACCTGATGTCAAGTGAACGCTGCCCATAGACATCCGCAACAGGCAAATGTGTTGCAGATGCGTTGCCTACCTTTAAAGGACAGAGGAGGGCATAGACAGGAAAAAACATATATTCTATTCCCCACTAACCCCCTCCCCGTCCAATCCTCTTCCCTCTCCCATCCTATCACCCTTATAAGGAACGGTTGGGAAGGGCAAGAGAACTGAAATTAGGCCTCCGACACCTCACTCATCGGACGAAACGCAAAGTACTTCTACTTCACACCTGTTTTCTGTGAGGTCGTTGTATTTCACCGGCCAATTCGTGCAACAGATGTTGTTGTTGCAGGCTCTACCACTGTTAGACAAAGGTTTGCAAAGAATGAGTGAATAAAATAGCCCTATGTGATAATTTGTTTAATTAAAAAAATGTTATAATTTGATATTCCATTTAAGTTTTTTTTTAAGTTCCATGATCAATACACGACAAAATTAATAGTAAAAGCTCGTAACTGTCGTGTTTCGACGTAACTCTTTGGGGAGTTATAAAATCAAGTCAGGTTTCGAAATTTAACGCTCGTGTGAATAAATTACACAAACAGTTAAAACATTACACATTTCGCTGTGTATTAATTAACACAGCAATGATGATGAGCGCCAGAAGTACATTCGTTGAAGGTGATATGTTTACCTGTGTTGTGGCTTAAGGTTTACTAATGTGATTCTATGAATTTTTGGTTAAACCACATGTGGACGTTGTCTTCTGTCTCTGTAATACATATTGTATGTCGGCTGTCACATAGCATCATCGCATGACACACAACTTTTTTCTTTTTTTTAAGGCAAAGGTTTATTTTTGTTCATTAATTATTTATTTTAAAACCGTCTGTTTTCAGTGTTCACTTCAGTCGGAAGTCCTTATAAAGGTCTGTGTTTATTTATTTTGTAGAACTTCGTATATATCTAAATATATAATTACATAAGTTTGTTAGTTTGAGCCGTTTCTTATTTCGATTCGGATACGCCTTTATATTTACAAGAATAAGGAAGAAAATACAAATTGTATATAGTCAAACGCAAGCTTTCGAAGTATTATTATTTTGCTAGTGACCCGCCCCTCATTCGCCCGGGTACCACTAATTATATTGATCCGATCGCTACCTAACACAGTAATGTGCCAATATGAACGGACAATCCCTGTAAATTTCATCGAAATCGGTCCAGCCGTTTCTGAGTCTATAGTTCTATAGGGAACATGCATACTTCGCTTTTTATATACTATTTTTTTTCATAAGAGGTACTCTATGTTACTTCTAATACCTCCAAGAATACATATGTGTACAAAGTTTCATGATGATCGGTTGAGTAGCTTTCACGTGAAAGCGTAACAAACAAACTTACATTCACATTTATAATATTAGTAGGGATTACTTATTAAGCTTTTCAAATCGTTAAGTGCTTATATTTATTTAAGTTCAGAGCTTTTATAAAAAGCACATCCGGACATATGGAAATTTCAAGCGGAATGAATTCGAATTGGCAGCTAATGTATTATTCTATTGAATGCGTCAAGCCTGAAAATGGCTCGCCGGCCTATTAGAGCTGAACGTAGGTTACGTAGCTTTTAATTACACTGCACTTTTATTTCTGTTAATATAATTCAAGTGGATAATTCATGTATTTTTATGAAATTTGAATTTTTTTTTTTACATTTTAATCCGTCCGTTTTTCGCCGGATTACGGAACAAATTTTTGCCGGAGTTGTGGCAATGAATGTGTGAACATACACCGGATACCGGTCCGGCGGCCAATGTTATGACGGTTCGTCGTCCGGTGAAATAAACGTATAGAAGCAAGGTTCGTTTAGATGAAAATATATTATACGTCTGGGTGAGTATTTAAAACTACACCACCAGTTATGAAAAACACTGCTAGAATAACTCAACTGCTATGCGGATTGTGAAGCTTTTGGATATAAGAAGAAATTAGAATAGGGTCGTTACATTAGCGAGACTTGTTAATATTCGCCGCGAGGAGCCGTCGGCGTGATGTTGTTCGGAAATTTTAATTACGATCCTAATTTCATTAGGTGGGTGATGAAGGAGGCTGCGAGGGCAGTGAGGGCACCGGGAGGGGGGAGGACCTCGGTGCTGACTAATTAATAATTCAAAGCTCAATTCAAACGGAACTCGCTAAACTTATTATGCATATTTCGCCATTTCTGTTTAAAATTATAAACGTTTATAATCTAATGACAATAATTGTTAATATAACACGTATTTTGAGTGTGTTTTAATAGGTTCAGAGACTTTTGACGTGACAGCGTCTTATAAATTGATGGACAGTAGGTGGCTTTCGCTAGAAATGTTATGTTACGGTCGGGTCCCGCTGCGCTTGAGCCGAGGGTAACCGATCATGCACGATCGATGTGCCGCGTGTTTAAATGTGTGTGAGTGAGAGCGCTATACGAGAGAGAGAGAGAGATAGTAGCGCTGATAGCTAATGCTCATTGTTTTAGGAAACGTCACGAATTAAAACGTCCGAGCGCCTTGCGCCCAGACACCTGGGATTTTTTTTAACATCGATACAACCATAGCACCAACTGCTGCTCAAATGAGGAACGGTTTCACGCAATACAAACGTGAAATTAATGTATGATCCTGAACAAAGCACAGAACTGTCGTAAGGTCTTGTGACGCAGTTTAATAAAAACGCTTCAAAAATATGATCCTTTGTCAATTTTATTTAGACAAGGCTGATGGTGATCTGGACTTAGATATATTACGTCGTGCGTTTTTTTTACTTTATTATATCTATACGTATAATAAAACTGTAACTGGTCGCTGTCTGTACATGAAATGAATTTAAGGAACCATGTCAAACATTTGTTGGATAAAAATGCTGTTTAGCTGAATAGGCCGTAAAAACTGTAGCCAGAACCTATATAGTATGTACTATGGTCACAGTTTAAACAATCATATGTGATTGTTAAGCTTAGCTTAGATCATGTCGATGTCCCCACATAAGCGGGAAATGGCAGGGAGATGATGATGAGGTTAGGGTAGTATTTAAGTAGGTAATATAATTTCGTTAAAGTAAAATTGCAGGGCGGGTGAAACCGCGGGGCAAAGCTAGTTATAACTAGAAGGCGAAATAGGCGGGTAAACGAAATACTGCAAACAAATTCGATGAGAGCTGGGGAAGGATGGCGAGTCATTAAATGCCTTAACAAGAAAAAAATAGACTTGAACTCAGTCTATCAGTCATCAGCATATCATTGTTTACTGAAGATTAAAATAAGGCGCCTAATTAAATACTCACGCATTAAATGCTTTAAATGTTTACGTCTGTAACAAAGATAACAATAAAACAATTGAGGCTGCGAACGGATTTCAAACCAAAGCAATTTACTACCACTGAAACCATCGAACCATAAATCTATCTAAAAGTAGACCAATCTCGCTTAAAAGCTTGTCAGAGCTTTATTCGGCTCTGACAACGACGTGTTCATAATTAACTGAAGGCCTCAAACAAAGCTTTGTTTGTTTTTATTTATTGTTGGTATTCATTCAACCTATTTAATATAAGCATTTAAATAAAATAATGCTCTACAGAGATCTTTAAGTTAATATTTATCATACTACCTAATCCATTTATTTACAACATATAATTTAAATGATTATCTTCGGAATTATCACAAAATAAAAACTAATGCGCGCAAAAATTTAAATCAAGCGCGGATCTCACACCGATGTCAGGACTGTTCGCTTGATGCGACCAATCCAGCGCTGCGCTTGCTGTCGCCCACTCTGCTAAAACTCAATGTGCTCCCAATGCAAGGCTCAACCTGGCTATAACCCAGATATCAGCTAAGTTAACACAACATAAATTCTAAGACAGAACAAAGCTTCCCGGGTAGCTAGCTGAGCTTGCAATAGACGTTCTTCGACAATTTCAATCACAAAATACATTTGTCTGGACGCTAACAGGATTTATAAAAGGCATCCGCTTTATAATCCGTTTTCAGCGTGTTAACAGGCTCAATGAGTTTCAGTTCGCTAATGGGCTTACTCGATTTTTTTTATAGAAGTACTTTTAACAGGAAATGTTTTATTTTTAATTTGTACACTATCCCATCGCAGATATTAGACAAATGTACATTGACATAGTTACCGTCATTGAATCCAGTATGTTCTTTTTGAAATGAAACCTTTAGGCGCGTTAGATTAGGTAATTTAAAATGTTATAGGTTCGCGTGAACAACACGCCCGCAATAAGACATCAACAGCTCAGCAACATGCTTATTTACATTTGAAAAAGTTTCGACGAATTTTTTTTCAGTTACTTTTGTTTTATTCAATTTTGAATTTTATTATTGAGAGACAAGGGTTTATTTAGTATTGAACTATTTTCGCGCCTTCTCGTCTGTGTTTATGTGCTTAATTTCATATCAACGGAATTTACACACGTTTTCTAACATGTGATATGTTTAAGCAGGCAGAATAAATAAGACATTAGTGAGATTTACAAGAGAAGTCGCGGCCAACTTCGATCCTTTGTGCGAATAAAAATGCTATTAAGGGAACGAGCCCACGCTCTAACAACGAGTCACGTAATTCTAAATAGATTAAATTGGTATTGAGGAACGTATCCGCAGAAATCTCCAGTTGTTTTCTAGGTATTTGATATATTTATGTGGATATCGCGTAGGTATATTGTACAAAATAATATCGTTTATTCGTAAAATTTGTCGAAGAATTTTCGAGATATTCGAGAAAAAATTATCATCACGTTTGAAGTCCAGCCCTTACCCCAAAAACACCGCATTACTTAATGTAATTATTTTCACGCCACATTTGTAATTAAATATTTATATACACGAAGATGTTACGGACGTCTAGACGCATAATCTGGGACTCGACTCGAAGTCGCCAATTCGCGATTAGATCCAGCTCAGTCATTCGTTTCCCGCCACACAGATACAAAATGTCCGTGCTTATAATTTCAAAAATGACGAATTGCAAGAAGCAGTTTACCATATTAGGTGACTCAGCTCACAGACAGCTGCAACAATCTAATGAGTTGCAGATGTAGCCTACCTTTAATTTATACAGGTGGGGATAAAACGGATAGTTCTTTCCGATATACATTGCCTCCCCCATTATATCCTTATTAGAAAGGGATTGAAGACTTCAGCAGCTCACTCATGAGACGAAGCGCAGAGTACTTCTACTTCACGCGTGTCTACTGTGAGGTCGTGGTATTTCACCGGTCGAGCCGGCCCTGCAGTGCAACTTGTTGCGGGATCTACCACTGTTAAACATTGTTGTTACATTATTAAATTAAGATTGTGTGAGGTTTTTGTTAGTTGTGTCTATTTTATCCATCGCCTCGTAGACTACACTATAATCACCATTCAATTGTACTTTTAGAGTCTCATCTTTCGAAATGTACAAACTCACAATATTCCGTACTCTTACCTCAAGCTTCGAAATAACATGTTTATCATTTGACAAAAGGAATGTAAATTATTCATGGCTTCACAACCCTTCATTTCTTCTTTGTCAACATATTTTATATTCTTTTCACGCGCAATTCTATGAACCGGGCGATCGGTAAATAACTTTTCCCCACGATACTGTTTTTTATTAAACTAACATATTTCTGAAACTTTAGACGTGACAACGTCTTATAAATTGTAAAGTAAGTGGCATTCGCTAGAAATGTAGCGTTACGGTCGGGTCCCGCTGCGCTTGAGCCGAGAGTAACCGATCATGCACGATCTATGTATGTGCCGCGTGTCTATGTGTGAGCGAGAGCGCGACATAAGAGAGCGTGAAAGAAAGAGATACTAGTGCCGATAGACAATGCTCATGGATTTTTTAAAATTAGATCTTGATCTAGCGACCTCTCGCATATTAACACAATCTTATTCAAGAGTTGGACCGTCCAGTAGCGTTAAGTGTATAGTTAGCTTGCTTCAATTAACTTGCCGTAAAATATCTTTCCGATAATACTTTTAAAAGGTTAATGTGCGGGTTTTATGAGATAAAAGTATTTCTTAATTGTTTTTCCCTGTATCCCCTTGGGGTATGTTAGCTTCGTCTGCGACTTATTTCGTGGGAAATTTAATACTAAGTTAAATTCAATCAGTTTAAGTTGCAGACGGTTAGTGACCTTCGCTTAAAGCTATAGCTGATGGAGTTTTAGTGTTAGAAAACCCAAAACGAAGACAATAGTTCAATAATCAACAAAATAAACCCTCGTGCCGTAATAATAAAATTCAAAATTGAATGCAAGAAAAATAAAGGAAAAAACAGTTTGTTATAAGAGTTCCAAATTTAAATAAGCATGTTAATTCACGTGAACCTTCAAGATTTTACACACGGGTAAAGAAGTTTTCACTTCAATCAGTTTGTTTTTAATTCAATTTACCCACAGTACTACGAGAGCGGCAAACGCGGCAACGAGTCCAAAATCAGAGATGTTTGGCTGTACAGGTGTAATTTATATGTGCATTATTTTGCCTTAAACTTAGGAGTTTAAGATAGGTAGTTGTTTAATATAAAATAAAACAGTTATAAATATAGCTTCATTCTGTTCGCTCTCTCGTGATACTTCAATCTTCTCCTGCCACGGAGTCTATTGGTCTATAGGGAACATACGTACTTCGCTTTTTTATTCTATTTTTTCATAAAAAGTATCCTTTGTTACTTCTAGTACCTCCAAGAATTTGTGTACAAAGTTTCATGATGATCGGTAGTTTTCACGTGAAAGCCTAACAAACAAACTTACAATTACATTTATAATATTAGTAGGGATATGTTATTCTGATGTATAAGCTACATTATTATAAAGTTTAATTAAAATCCATTCAGTAGTTTTTGCGTGAAAGAGTAACAAACATCCATACCTACATACATACTTTCGCTTGTATAACATTCGTAGAATAATGTTCTAGCCCACACATGTTACAATCTGGTTGTTTGTTTAATTTTATCTTTTTATAGTATTCCTACTAACGATACAATATAAATGAGAACGGGTTATTAATTCAATTATAATGTAATATCAGTAAAGGTTACGTCAATTCGGCGGAGTACGTAACGATCGTGCGAGCTCTTTTAATACGCCATAACATTAAATATTTGCGTCTGTTACGACCTGTTCCATCGTTTATTGGTTAAATTTACAACCACGAAACGATCGAGGGGATGCGAGGCGGCTATATATTCATCATTTGCCCATTTGCATTGAAAATACGGATCAATACTTTCTCTAATATAGTATAACTCTTAAAATATCTGAACTTATATGCCTCTTCGATTAAGTTGAAAGCAATTTTTCTTTAGCAGTCTTAAGTAGAACTAGTTGTTCAGTTGAACGAAATAGCCTTTTGTATTTTTCCTTTAACTCTAAAAACTAGATCGGTAACATGGATCTGCAAAGAAAAGTCAAGAGACCGGAATGGAAGTCATTGTAATGAATAATGTTAGCCAAATCATTTCACACAAGTTTAGCGATTGGGAGTTGTAGATGAGCTCAACTGTAGTTTTATGAAGTTACAAAATTACAATTTAAAGTAACTATAAATCAAACAACAAATTAGCCTTTTGAGTTGAAAACATAATGGAAAACTTGGCGTTGTACGTAATAGCCCGGAGTCTTTTGTTGCTTGCTCTGTAATTATCCAAAGCGTACCTGCAGTTTACTTTGGCTTTTTGTTTATTTTTTATGATGCACTTAATGGCTCTACTACCAGTCTTTCTCCTCCAAGATAACATTGTTGTTACATTTTACATAATCATTGCTGAAATTTGTGAACCGTTAATGTCTGGTCCCTTGTATTTCACATTCATTCAGCTAAGGATCGACATATATATTTTAAATCAATACGTCTACGGATCGGGTTGAAATTTATTCCTGACTTAGCGCTAGAAGATCTCCACGCTTCCATATCACAGTCATTTGAAATTCGACCCAATAAAAATCCTCTCTTCGATGGCTCGCTGCGAGAGAAACTTTCTCATATTTGCCAGATTTCTGTTCCGCCATTCGCCAATAACGAGCTCTGGCTAGGCGAGAACTCTTTCTGATGCAGCGTGTCCCTTGAGAAAGTTTTATTTGTGCAATATATTACTTTTATTTGCCAAGTATATTTATTTATAGTATAGAGCTAAAATATAAAAAGGTTACCAGTTTAAAACTATACAAGTGCTTGGGAGTAATGTGCTCTCATCGGTCATCATTATTGCCCATCTTTTTTTAAACTGTCCAGTCAAAAAGGTCCCTGACCAAAAAATGTTAGGAGAACGAGAGGGCGGCACGGAGCCGCCCAAAAAAAAATTAATCCTATTGTAGTCAAATAATTTTGTGTCTGAGAAGGTGTTAATAGTTTCACATAGTTAGAGGTCAGAACACAGTGGGAGCGTAAACTTCCAAGTCTAAGAACTCACAGATCGGTAGAAACGTTGAAGTGTAAAATACTTCTACTTCACGCCTGTCTTTCGTAAGGTTGTGGTTCACCGGTCGAGCCGGGCCATTCCTGCAACAGATGTTGCGGGCTCTGCCACTGTCAAAATAATCAGTTGCTATTTTTTTATTATAGGCATTTCAAAAGAACAAAAATATTTTAATTCATCGTTAATACAGTCGGCTATTATATTCCAAAAAACCCAAAATTTTAAAGTTTATATAGTTAATTTGTAACCAGAATTATCGGTAGTAATATCCCTACTGCTTAGTTCCACTATTAGTACTTAGGTTTAAGGCGTAAATCCTGTTTACGAGCCGGACACACGAAACTAAGGTCGTATACTAGCCAAGCTTTACTTTAGTTTAGCTACAAAGTTACTATAATTCATGTTATATATATATCCCTAAAGAATAGTACATATATGGTCCTGTACAGAATAGGTGTAATAATGTAATATCCTGAGCCTATATTCACACACGGCCTTCTGATCCCAAACTAAGCAGAGGTTGTACTATGGAAACCAGCTGATATATACTTATATTTTGTAAATACTTAAACAGACACCCAGACTCAGGACAAATAGAGATGTTCATGCACACAAATGAATGCGTAGATGTGTAGGCGAAGAAGAGAGAGAGGTGTTAGATTTCTGCCTACCCCTTTGGTATCCTCCTCCCCTTCCTATACTGTCCAATTCCACTAACTTAACTCTATCGTGTCAAAAAATCTACTAACACAGACGTAAAGATGTAGATATTTTATAAACATTCCATATATCAATATATTTAAAACAAATTAAACTACATATGTCATACAACGATTTGAAAGGGGTCCAAAAATTGACATTCAAACGAGCGAATTGGCGGCCAAGAGCGTTTTATGTCGCCCTGGTAACAGTAAACATGGCGTGGGATCGCCGGACAATTTATTGGACCCTATCACGACCGCGCGACCCGCAAGCCGAATCGAATTGTGCGATCCCGGATTACAGTTCCTTTTGAATAACTTGAATATGTTTTATGTGATAGAACGCATGTAAAGAAGTTAACAAACACGACAAGAAACAAACGACAGACAGACACTTTAATGTAGTTTTTACACTACAACAAATTATTTTACATCATCTCTCAAATGATGCAAATTGCTGTTTAAAATATGTGTTACTAGTGACCCGCTTCGGCTTCGCCCGTGTACCACTAGTTATGTATGTTGATCCGATCGCTACCAAACACAGGAATGTGCCAATCTGGATAATCCCTGTAAATTTCATCGAAATTCGTCCAGCCGTTTCGGAGTCTAACATACATACTTCACTTTTTATATATTTTTTACTTTTTGTACAAAGTTTCATGATGATCGGTTGAGTAGTTTTCGCGTGAAAGCGTTACAAGCAAACTTACATTCACATTTATAATATTAGTAGGGATATTAATATGTGTTATATTAACAAAAATGAAGCATTACTTTTTTTTATTTATTTATTTATTCTTAAAGATAGATGGTTACAAAAATCAATTCATCGCCAAACTGCAGTGCAGTTTATTGGCGACAGAACACTCATTATATACATTTTTTTACTGATCCTACTTACATCTAATACTAAAATACAATTCTATCATAAGCTATTCTAATTCTAATACACACATTTCCTATTACTTCTCTTACAGTTAGTCTTAAGTGTATAAATAGTGAATACAATTGTTTCAGATAAATTATACATTTCATGCAAATCAACATTCCAAAAAATATTATTTTAATTTCTTTCTGCCCTCCGCGATTCAGCGGGGTCGCACCGCTGATGCGGCGGCGGTGGGGCTGCGAGGGCAAGGGAACCCTTCCCCTTACAGCTACATTTCGTGTAATAGCGGCGGCGACGCTGAGACCGCGGGCCTCCGTCTTTTTCAAGATGAAGGCTACGAGGAGTGAACCTCTATAACGTCCTTGTCTGCTAGGAGCGCCCCAGACCATCTTGGGGCGCGGCGCCCTTTTAAGGACGCAGAGCGGGGCCCCATCCCGGGGCGGCCAGTCGGCGTCGTGGTGTCGCGTGCTTATCATGTTCACGTGCCGTCTACACAATGGTCATGAGGGAACGCGTGTGGTTTTTAGTGGGTACGCCCACGTCGGTGGGAAAGCCCCACAGACCGTATCCGCGTGCATAAGGTGGCATTTTCCACACGTTACAAAAAAAAGTTAACCGGGAGGCGCGCCAGTGCTATGATGATGCCGCAGTATCGGTTGGCGCAGCTCTGGTTGCCGCGACCATGGTCGGCGTGGCTTTGGTCGGCGCGGCTGCACTGAGAGTGTTTTCTGTTTGTTTTTCTTAAAGTAACAATTTGTACATAATTTGCCTAATTATTAAGTCGACATAGTTTCTGACAAGCGGTATCGAATCATAAAGTCATATGAATTGGTTGCTGTTGATTTAATAGCACTTTTATTTAGTTAGTGGTCGTTCAGTGCTCGTAATTTCACGATTAATCAATTAATTATTATCAATTGTCTTTAGCGCTCCCCACTTCTTTTGCAAAACTCCAAATATGCCAAATAACAGGCAATATTCTTAAAAATATATTCGAAGTTTCCCCTTTAGATACACGGACAATAAATGGAACTATAATTTTTACTGCGAGCTGGCTATAAATAAGATTAGTAACAAATAATTGTCTTATTTAGATCCATTGTGTGATGATAGATGGATGTGTATAACATTTTGCAGTCAACAAATAAGTCGTCCGTCCATTTAATGAACATGTCGCCGTCAAAGTGAAATAAATTACAAACAAGCTTTTATGTGAAATTGGTTCGTTTCAGATAGATTTATGTTTGGACGTTGACGGCTCCTGTAATTTGCTTCCTGTTCAGATTTCGTCTGTGATTTCAGCGTCGATGAGGTAACTGAAAGTTACAGCTGAAACTTTTCATCCATAAATATGTGTATGGAAATTAAGATTGTATAATTCTTAAAATAAATAATAAAGATAAGTTAATTGTAGAAGGTGTTGCCAATGACGTTACACGACGATGAAAACACTTTAGGTAGTTAGGTAGATATTACAGATTCATTTGGCGCGACAAAACAAAGGTATAACTCGATAGAATAAATTAATAAATAAATGTGCATTAGCTATTTGCATAGTCGGTAAAAAAGTAAATGATTTTGCATATACCGGGGATAAGCAAACTACAGGCAAAATTATCCCTTATTTTGTAATGTCAATTTGAGTGAACTATTTGCTTTCAACATTTAATTCCAAAAGAGAATTTCAATTCCCGGTTCCTGTTCAAAAAGGTAAGCCATGTAGAAATTCCTCTTACGTAAGTGTAGTATAAAATCTCAAAGAGTTTCACTGAAGATATTACAAGAAACATGTTTCTCGGAGAGAGATACTTACTCGAAGTTTTACTGTGCTCGATGCTCTCCGATGTGTTAGGACATTTGTAAGTTCTCCAATTCAATTACACATTCACAACAATGAGCACGCAAACAATTTTGTAACAGAGTTAAATTAATGCGAAACTATTCGCAGAGATTACTTCGAAGCTTCATTACACTACGTCGACTATCATAACTCAATGCGGGGCAATAAGTCTGAGCAGTTAAACTTGAGTAATAAAACAGTTGAACATTAATGGAACTTAAGACAAAACGCGCGACGTTGCTGCGGTGCGGTGGCAGGGAAGATGCAGATCAGTTGATTCAGGTAATTTTTTTACGTTTGAATTTAGAATTAGAAAATACTCCAGAATCTTGTTACGTGATAAAGGGTAATGAATCCACCAAACATCATTTCTTGGTGTATTTGGTGGATAAGATGCCTAGTCGTCTCTCGTATTTGTTACCTTTTTCATATTTTTTATACATAAAAAAAATAATTTTTCTCTTTAAAATCAAACCAAAATTTAAATTATTCTGAACAACGACAACAATAGTGTAGCGCACCCCACACACGACTGCCCGAAAACAATCTTGTCGTTTACACCTCCATATTTGTCATATAGGTTCAGGAGCAAAACGCCTCACACGAATATAGCGGCTATCCCGGCTGCTGAGGGAGTTTACGAGATCAGAGCAGAGAGAGAAAAGTGTTAGACTGTTCGTCACTTGTTTTAGGTAGACAATTTTATCTGTCTCAGATTCATTAAACTAAAAAAAAATCCGTCTGAACCGACTACTTCAATTAAGTGTCGATAACTAATAACTATTGTGTTGGTAAACATACAAACAAATATATGGCATGGTAGCTAGTAATTTCCAAATTAACTAATTAAAACAGATGCCTTGTATGCCGGATGCTCCACAATTAGTGACAGCGAATTCTTGCTCTTACCTCGACTCGAGTTGTGCATTAGTAATTAGTTCAGCGGTGTGAGAACTCATATCACAAACACATTTCTTCACTTCTGCGAGTAGAATATTTCAGTTACAACACACAGGATAGGACAAAGCTGTTTATTTTGTAGAAACTGAGTTAGGGTTGATTTCCTTCTTAATTTCGATTCTCAATAGAATCCTGGCACTTAGATTATTACTAAATTTATTAATTTTATGAGTTAGGATAGTGTAGGATTAATTTTTTGAGTTAGGTTAGTGTAGGATCAATTTTCAAAGCCTATTAACTTGGCTATCACCTTCTACTAACCTATTTATTGGTTTTTAGTAAAACTTATTTACGTTTATTAAATAATAATTTAAAATTTAAATGTTTTTTATATTTTAATAAACATTATTAAGATTATATACAAAAAAGCTTGTTTATTATAATGTTTCCTTCGCGCTCACACAATACACTCGCTGCGCTAGTACAATCGCAATACGCAATTGGTTGGCGACAGTTAATCAAGCTCAACATGGGTCGCATTCACCAATAACTGGCGCAGCGAACGTCCGCCGGTATTTATGTGTAGAGCTGAATGACGCCACACTAACGCCATCTGCTCATAGTGCTCAATGAAGCTGCTACACTAGCGCCATCTGCTCAATGATACATTACTCGTTGCGTAGCTTTGTACACATCGCTTCACCGGTGCTCATAACGAAGTATGCCTTTCATTACGTTCAATGTATACGTTCGTATTTATACAGTATGACCCATAATTCCTGGTGTCTGCTTGTATTTACTGTCGTAACGCATCTATGTATCTCTGATTTTGTCTTAATTTATGGCAGCTTAATTCTTAATAACAATACATTGAAATCAATTATCACTTAACGTAAAGTTAAGTGACGTAATACACTTGCTTCGATCGACCGTCAGCGAATCTAATCACGTCACTACTCCACCTGTAGTTTAAACAGAGTTTTGTTGTGCAGTCACAATATCTACGTGGAGTCTATGGACTTTTTATAGTCTGTGATTTTTTGACTACATTTCCACTCACATGTGTCCTAATCATTTCACATGTGTCTATAATATGCTGCTGCATATGCTACTTCTGACCCGGCGCGAAATCGCCCGGGTAGCATTAATTATCTTGATAAGGCTATCGAACCCTACAGTATTACCCGCTATGCCAATGTATATTTTCTGAAATTTTCCTCCAAATTGGTCTAGCCGTTTCGCCTTTTATATATTTGCTATATGTCACGTGTGCTGTACACCTCTTTTTTATATGTGTCGTTTTCACATGTGTGGCTATTGTTTCCTCTCTCCATCACCTTTCCTCATCTACGCATAAAGCTGAATACGCTATGCTATATGTATATCTTGCGGAAACAATTCATTTTAGCAGTCATGTGATATATCAAATTTAATAGCTCGTTTTATTTACTTAATAAACATAGTTTATTATGGCCTTAATAATTGCTTTCAATTTAATCTATTTATAAGGTAACACTTATAAACGAAAAAAGCGTTTGGGGAGTTTTCAAGGGAGCGCTCTGACAAAAATCGTGTGTTGAAATTCCTCCGCAACTAGTTGTTTTCTTAATAAAATGAAAACGCACACTAGCGCTCAATCTATTTCTTAATACGTTGCTAAAAGAGACGGCATTAAATAAGCAAAAATGTTTCTATACAAAAATGGAACGGCTGTGGGTTTGAATTAAATGATCACTTAACTCGTTTTCATGTAAAGAAGATATTATTCTAATGAAAAGAAAATAAGCCATCTTATTTCCAGGCGGCCGTTTCCGCTTTTGTGTACAGAACGAACACAAGCGGGATGTAACTCAGACGAGCGACTTGCAAACAACTAACAAATCTTTTCTCACTTCGCTGCTCTTTTGAAAATAAAAAATGGCGTAACTTTGCGAAACTTAACTAGCCGAGAGCCGGAGTTCAAATAAGAAATAGCTTCATCCTAAGGGTATCATATTTTTAACCCAGTAAAAATTCTCTTAGTTACTTAACATAATTCTAATATGTATTTACTTGTAAACGTAGTAGGGAATCAAACTGTTGTCCTGTCGGATACAACTTATATGGCATGTTAGATCGACTAGACTAGACTAAAACGTAGGTATATGTGATTAACATTTGAATTATTCGCTGATACTAGCGTAAGTTCAACGGCTAAAAGCGCTTCATAAAACATGGTATCACCTCATGGTGCGATTTCCAGTTGCATTCCGCTAAGTCATATCTCTTTCTAACATCAATATTCCGCTGAAAGTGACACCGGTTTAGTAGTATTAATTTATGGAAGATGATTGCACAATCGCAAAGGAGGTAGCGGATCATCCGATAATGATCAATGTCATTTGCAACTATCTAAGGAGTTGCATTAATGGACAGAGGATGAACAGAAGAAATATTTACCTGTCCCGACCATCCCCTCCCCCGTAAAATTCCTCTTCTTATCCTTTCATCTTTAGAAAAGGCTTAGGATTAGAATTAGGCCTTTTACTTTACACCTGTACTTCTTAAAGCCTGGATCCGTAACGCCGTACGGACGTATCATTGTTAGAAACATTTTTTCATGTTAGTGGGACAGCACCTTTATATCGTACAAGTATCGAATTAAGGGCAAGAAAATCCTTCAATTTATGTTTGTTTGTGAGGCTTTCAGTTTCATTTATATCAAAGGTCTTTGTTACTTATACTTCGTGAATAATGGAGTGGCTTTGTGTTCATAAAGCCACTCATCAAACATTCGTATGGAAGGGTTGTTTTAATTTCACTCCTTTCACTCATAAAGCTCTTTCACTCAGACACTTCACATCAAATTGAGACGTAAATACCAGTTTATTATCTTATTATATCAAACGAGCAGAAGATTTCAGATAAATGTTGCAATAAATATGGTCTCAAGGCTACGTGACCATGAAATCAATGAAGATGTCAAGTGATCGGTACTCATAGACATCTGCAACTAGCTAATGAGTTGCAGATGCGTTGCCCACCTTTAATGGACAGAGGAGGGGACAAACAGAAAATGGTAATTTCCAATTCCTATACATCCCCTCCACCGTCAAGTTCTCTTCCCCTTCCCATCCATTCCTTATAAGAAAAGGGTGAGAAGGAGGAGAGAACTATAATTAGGCCTCCGGCACCTCACTCATCAGACGAACTTCTACTTCACGCCTGTCTTTTGTGAGGTCGCGGTATTTCATTGGTCGAGCCGGCCCATTCGTGCAACAGATGTTGTTGTTGCGGACTCTACCACTGTTAAAAAAATTAATTTGTTAATTACTTTATTATACCTTTAAATAATAGAATTAATTACTCCTGAACTGACTTCTAATGGAATTCAGCAGTAATTTATTTATTTATTTATTTATTTCTAAAAGGTATACCAATAACATGTTCAAAATAGTTTAAATACAATAACGTACAATTAATAAGAACAAACAGATGAACATATCGATAAAAGGTACACACAACATTTACAATATCTACGTTACATTTTTAAACATAAATAAATTAACTAAAATACAATAACTTGTTGAATAATTAAAAAAGAAGAGAATGAGAAAATATTACATGGACGCTTTGGCCTAATTTGTTCTACCGAGATCTCTTTCATTAATGGAGCACAAAAATTGCTTCATGGAATCGTGGAAAAGGTCAACATCATGATTTTCTGACAAAAGTTCGTTGTATTTGAGAGTAATTCGATTGATAACAGAATCTTTACCTACGTTCGTGCGATAATTATTTGGCTTGAACAATTCGTTCCTCCTTACTTGCCTTATGTTACTGTTACGGGGAACCGCGATGTTAACTTCAGCGAGTAGTTCGGGGACAAGCAACTTCCCTCGCAGTATCTTATAGATCTGCTGCCGTTCTGCGATGATCTAAGGATTTCATTCGAAGGTGCTCTAATCTTTGTGAGTAATTGCTGAAGCGTGCTACTCACTGATCGTTAAAAGTAATCATTCTAGTCAAACGCTTTTGTACACGTTCAATGCGAAGAATATGGCAATTATATTTAGGATTCCAGACGGATGACGCGTATTCAAGATTGGATCTAACATAAGCATTGTATAGTATTTTTAAAGGTAAGATTGTTTGGAAATCAGTACAAGATCTCTTGATAAACCCCAGAGTTTTATTCGCTTTCCTAACGACAATGTCGATATGTCCCGTAAAAGAAAGCTTAGAGTCTATGTGGACGCCCAAGTCTCGAATAGAGTTCACTTCTGACAGTCTAATATCATAGAGTGTGTAGCTAGAAGGAATTACTTGTTTTTTTATTGTAAATTTTATATGAAAGCACTTGCGAGGGTTCAAAACCATTTTGTTAGCAGAACACCAAGCACTAATAGAATTTAAGTCACTCTGAAGTTCGTCGACGTCGTTAAGAGTCTTGATACTTTTATACAGTTTTACATCATCAGCAAATATAGAACATTTAGCATATTTTACGACGTCAACCATGTCATTAACAAAGGCAAGGAATAATATTGGTCCCATATGTGAACCTTGAGGAACACCGGAAGTATCAACATATGACCTAGATTCGTAACCTCCCGTGACTACGCTTTGTGTACGATTATTTAGGTAAGAGTGAAGCCAAAGTAAAAAGGAACCATGTACGCCATAGCACAACAACTACTGTAATAAAATGTAATGGTCTACTCTGTCAAACGCGCTGCTAAAATCAGTATACAAAGCATCCACTTGCATTTTAGAATCAACACGCTTGCAAAGATCGTTCACATACAATGCTAGATTACTAACCGTGGACCTTCCGTAACAAAAACCATGCTGTTGTGGTTTTATGACCGCGGCAAGGTGAGATGTTAGCAAGGAGGTCACCAATGTCTCAAATATTCTGGCGAAAGATGATAGCAAGGACACGGCACGATAATTCTTGGGACCAGTCAGTCTTGGGACGTCGAACAAAGTGCACGTGTGCAAAAAAAAAAAAAAGTTCTATCACAGTTTACGCAATATCTTTGTTCGAGATAGCTAAGACAATGGAGTGCCAAAAATGTAAAAAGAGTTTATCTAAAAAAGGATTGCACTTCACGTGCAGGGGTCAATGTCAAGGAATTTTTCATAAAGCGTGTGTGTGCGCTGAAGATCTGAAAGCAGGGAGGCCTCGATTATACTGTAACAACTGCGAAGACGACTCTGACCCTGATAATATAGAAGATGAAGAGACTACGCCTGCATCAACACTGCGAGATATAAATAAAAAGATAAGCATAATACATGAAGTTAAGAAACAATTGGATTCCATCACTAAAAGTATTGAATTCTTGTCTGAAAAGTATGACCTCCTACGCATTGAACATACTGAAACAAAAGACAAATTATATCAAGTGGAGAAGAATATAACGCATCTCACTAACAAATGCACAAATCTCGAAAAATACAACAAAGCACTGGAGCAAAAATTAAATGACCTTGAACAAAAAGAACGTAAAAATAATCTTCAAATAGTGGGTATGGAGCAACTACCCAACGAAAATATTATGCAATTAGTAAAAAAGTTAGGAGAAAACATAAATGCGTGCACAACGGAGATTAAATGCGCAAGAAGAATACCGTACCGTAAACAAGACAAGCCTCCTATTGTTTTAGTCGAATTTCATTCCAACGGGACCTCCGCACGGGAGTCTTGGCTGAAAAAACGCCGCAATACGTCCGATATTACTAGCGATAAAATTACTGGAGGTTTCTGCCGTGAAAAGATTTTTATCAATGAGGACCTCACGAAAGAAACTCGGGAGCTGCTATGGAAAACTAAAACAGAGTTAAGGGGAACCTACAAATACATATGGGTATCAAACGGGAAGATCCTGGTTAAAAAAACAGATGGAGACCAAACAAAAAGAGTGAAATATATGAGTGACATACAAGATTTTAAAGAGTAAAAAACATTTTATTACGGTTACATAAAAATGTGTAATTTTTAATACGAAATTCGGTTTAATTCAGGACGCTAGCGTAATAAAAGCGGTCAATGGTAATTCAGTGAGTGTAAATAGTTTAAATTCATGGATCACATCTTTAAATGAGGTAAAAGACTTTTACTTATTTCACGTAAATATTCGTTCTATAAAGAAAAATTTTAATGAATTATTGGCAATATTGAGCAACTGCTTACACATGTTAAACGTCATAATACTAACGGAACCCAACATTGCTTATAACCTAGTGAATTTATACCAAATATTAGGCTTTGAGCAGCACGCATACACACGCCGAGGCAGGCGTGGTGGGGGGGTGCTGGTGTACACGCATCCCAGTCTGCGCGCTAGCGTTTGTCCGCTGCCGACTCAGATGCAAGCCGCGGAGTGTGTGTTGCTTCGAGCCTACGTGAATAGTTGTGAGATATTTCTTATTTCCCTATATAGACCGCCGAGATATAACAAACAAAATAAAATAAAAATATTCTTAGAGGAATTAGATTCCTTACTTAGAGCATTGCCTCGTCATAGTAACATCATACTTTGTGGAGATATTAATATAAACACTTTAGACAAACAAACAAACTATGTACAGGATTATTTAAACTTATTTGCAAGTAATGGATTTGTACAGTGTATAGAAGGAGTCACTCGACGAGAGACAATGAAACAAAATATTAGTGAGACATGCATAGACCATATATTCGTGCGTATCCCTTCTGCATGGATTGATTCTGCTATAGTCGAACATAAACTATCGGATCATTACTGCATTGCGACGGCGATCGGTAATATGGGGAGTGCAAGGGGCGCGGGGGTGGGCGTGGCTTCTGAGCACGCGCAGCCCAGACATCGCTGCCGGCGCGTTTTAGACAATAGTATTATTCAAACCAAGCTTCAAGAAATAGATATCACTACATTACTAAATATCGAATGTGCACACGATTTGTATACAAAACTTCAAATTATATTCCAACAAATTTATGAATCTAGTTACAAATTAATGGATTGTAATAAAACTCAGAGAAACAGCAAAGGGTGGGTTAATAATCGTATTAGAAATATGATAGAAGAAAGAGATAGGTTATTTACTATATGGTCTAATGATACTAAAAACATGATTAAGAGGTTAGAATATACGCGGTTTAGGAATAAATGTACAAAATTTATAACAAAAACAAAAAATAGTTATGATAAAAATTGTATCCGGAATTGTAACGGTAATATTAGAAAATTATGGGAAAAAGTCAACAATTTCCTAGGTCACACTAAACCTTCTCCCGACCAAATAATTTTGAAATATATAAATAACAAGCCATTAGACGACTTAACTTCTGAATTTGCCGTTGGATTTATTAATGATGTTGTTAATATTAAGCATGACTGTGGCGAAAAATGGTTAGAAAGGGAAGAGTATGTGACACCAGCCAGCATGTCTATGAGATGGAAACCTGCTACTACCGAAGATATCTCAAAGATTATAAATAATATGAGTGTCCGCAAATCCGCAGGCTCTGATCTCATACGCATGCGTGACTTAGTTTTTATTAATAAGAAAATTAGTCCTGTAATTGCTAAAATAATAAATTTATCTGTGTCTAGGGGGAAAGTTCCGCCAAAATTAAAAGAAGGTATAGTTCGTCCGATTTACAAGAGGGGAGATCATAAACAGTATTCTAATTACCGACCTATCACAATTTTATCCAGCGTTGAAAAGATTATTGAAAAATATATAGTAAACTTGGTAAACGACTTTCTTAGTAAAAATGGAATATTAACTGCACGTCAACATGGGTTCCAAAAGGAAAATAGCACCTGTAACTTATTGTCAAAATTTACTAATGAAATAAACTGTCATCTCAATGATAAAAAATTTGTAACGGCTATATTTTTTGATTTCAAAAAAGCATTCGACACCCTGCTGCATGAGAACCTACTTCTGGCAATGGATGAGTGTGGCGTGAGGGGACCGCTAAACAAATGGTTTAGGGACTATCTATATGAGCGTACGTTTAGAGTACAAATCGACAACGTATGCAGTGACCCTCCCACAACAGTCAGCTGCGGGGTGGCGCAGGGGTCCGGGAGCGGGCCGTCGTGCTACCTGATGCATGTCAACAGTCTGTGTAACGTCATCAAAAATTGTTCGACTTACATGTACGCAGACGACCTATGTATACTGCGTGCCGGACGTGACATGGACGAAGTGGGACGACTTATGCAGGAGGATGTAAACCGCGTAGTAAAATGGGCTCATGATAACGGCATAATACTAAATAATGACAAAACACAATTAATTATAATACAATCTCCTTACTCTTGTACATCGGATTCACAGTGTAACATTATTACCCATACCCTAGAATGTTTTCATAAAGATTGCTTAAACTGTAAATGTAAGACAATTAGAAGAACAAATACTGTAACCTATTTAGGCGTAACTATAGACGAAAAATTTGGATGGACAGAACATGTAGATTATATTGTAAATAAATTAAGAGTCCTATTATTTAAATTTTGTCATCTTCAGTTTAAAATACCAAAGAATATATTAAAAAACTTGTATATGGCCCTTGTTGAACCTATTGTGAGCTATGCTCTGGATTGCTACGGCCTTACATTTAAAACACATTTAGATAAGATTGAGGCTCTCCAAATACGATTTTTAAAACTTCTCGTAGACAATAAAACTAAAAAGAAATACAAAAATAATTACAAAGAATTGTTTAAAATCTGCAAAATATTACCGGTACATTTAAAACACAAATACTTATTAGCACTTAATAACCTTAGCAATCAGGAGCATAGAACCCTTATTCGACACGACCAGGGCACTAGAAGTGTCACTGACTGTAAATATCAAGTGGCACATATAAATAATTATTTTGGCGGAAGAACCCTCAGGTATCGCATTCCTTTGTTGTTTAACGAGATGTCGTCTCAGCTAAGAATGGAAGAAAACAGAAAGAAATTCGCTGTAAGTTATAAAAACTTCTTATTTGAAAGCATCAGTAGTGAATATCGATAAAATTTTCTAATGTAATGTTTGTTTACTTGTTTTTCATTTGTATGTATGTACATATACCAGGCGTGGCTACAAGTCCACAGTCAAACCGAACAATCGGTTTTGTGGAGCAATTTGTATTGTATAATAATATTATAAATAAATAAATAATAAATAAAAAAATAATAATAATTCGTCACGTTGCTAGGATCGCCTTTCTTGAGTATCGGTACCACTCTGGCACGCTTCCATTCGACAGGAAATGTTCCGGTAGACAATGATGTATTAAAGATTAATTTCAGTGGAAGCACTACATACTTGCAACACTTGACGATAAATATTGGCGGAATCCCATCAGGTCCACAAGCCTTGCTAACATCTAATTTCTTTATTACCTTAGTAATTTCGGCTTCGCTAAAACACATATGGCTTAAAGAGTTTTGAGGAAAAATGCTGCATTCTTCAAGTTCTGGTACAGCGCATTGCATAGAAGGGTTCACGAAATTAGAAACAAAATAAGTCGCAAATAGGTTACATATGTCGTTTCCAGTCGAGGCATTTTCGTCGACTAGTCTTACAACGGACGGTATAGAAGATTTCGAAGAGCGCTTAGACTTTAAAAAAGACCAGAAAAATTTCGGGTTATTACGAATACTACCTTCAATCCGTGCGACGTAGGTCTTATAACCTTTTTTTTACATTCTTGTGTACCCTTTTACAAAGCAATTTAAATTCCAACTCATCCTGAGGATTTTTATAGATTTTGAAACGTTTTCTAAGCTTTTCTTTCTCATGTATTGTTTTAATTAACGACCTACTAAACCAGACTGGATATTTTGAATTACGTGGCTTTGTGATCGGTATCGTTAAGCGTATAATCGAACGTAAGCAGTCATAGAAGGTGGCAGTCATGTTGTTGACATCAGTTCCGCAATCCCGAAAGAGATCATTCCAGTTTACATCGTTTAATTTTTCTAATACGCTGTCGTAATCAGCTTTAAAAAAGTTGTATTTAACATGAGCCTTGTGAGTCAAAAAATTATAATTCAAATGCTCCAGATGTATTAATAAAGGGGGATGATGATTATCAACTTTAGAAATGGGATCAAGACATTCTTCTACTAAACAATGGCCTATCTTTGACGTACATAATACAAGGTCCAAAATTTTGTTGTTCATGTTTTCTACATCATTATATTGCGTAAAATCAACTAACGAATAACCAAGATTATTGTAATAATTTTCGGGTACTAGTCCAGGCACAATCAAAACATCTGGTTTCTTCCACCTTATAAAACCAAGGTTAAAATCTCCCAAAAGAATTGTTGGATTTGATGTAATTTCGGTCGATGTCGAAATATTGTCTAAGAAACCACTTAACGTTGAATGTGAAACTGGGGGTGGAAAATAGACGACGCCAAGGTTAATCGATTTTATCTCCTTGCCTAATCTTACTTTAAAGCAGACCCACAAATCCTCAATGCTACTTTCCCATATCTCCATACGAGACGAAATGATTGACTTTGATATTGCAATGAGTACACCACCTCCATCCTTCCCGGCTTCAGAAGACGTGGCCCTATCCCTACGGTAAATGTTATATTGCGAACACAATATTTCACCATCTCTAATATTATCATTGAGCCATGTTTCTGTAGCCACTATTATGTCATATTTGTTGACAGATGCACAAAAACTTATGTCTTTTAGTTTATTGCGCATGCCACGAAAATTTTGGTAATATATTCTAACATTATCCAGAGATATAGGTGATTTATCATTAAAACAAAGCATGCTCATAAAATCAGAGGAAATTCAATGCTTCCAAATTTCGAATTTGTTTCACTGGGGATCCTTCGTGCTTACGCAAGAGGATTCTCCCGTCTCGCACCCAAACGTATTTGTATCCCTTTTCCCGAGCGATTTTCCGCGTTTCTGCGTGTATGACTTTATTTGCAGGTGATAAATGTTCTGATACAAAAACAGGACTCACTGTGCCACCATAACCCAGATGCTTAGAACTCAATTTGCTGTCTTTGTTAGCTTTGTTGAACTTAATAACTGATGCCAATAATTCGTCTCTAGCTTTAACACTACCCAGCTTGACAACAACTGCTCGAGGTCGGTTACTGTTTTTGTCTACTTTTCTAGTACGTACAGCGGACACAATATCGCTTTCCTTAACGCTGGATGATACCACTTGATTTAATTGAACGACGGTGGTGAGCAAATTTTCGGATCTATTTTCTGGCAGCCCCGTTATCTCGATATTGTTTTGTCGTGATTGCTGTTCCACGTGGGCAAGTCTTGTAGATAGATCTTGTACTGTCGACCTCAATACTTTGTTTTCGTCTTGTATTTTCTGGTACTGATCTTTGCTTGAAGTAAGTTCAGTTTGTAGGTTTTCGCAGACGCCGTTCAGAGCTGCCACTCGCTCCCTGATTTCACGGAGCAAAGATAGATCTTTCGCAACATCTGCGAATCTCTTTTCAAAAATCTCAAATTGACGAGCCACAGCAGATTCGATTGCTTGCAAGATGCTAGCGTCAATAGGTGAAGACTGTGTCGAGCGCGCATTCACATCTTTTAAACTTTGTGGGGTACGGGCCGTTTTCGATGAGCAAGTTGGGCATACCCAATCACGTGGTGTTTTACTCGAACGACCCAAACGCACACATTCGCGATGATATTGGGAATCGCACTTAGTGCAGGTTATTGTGTCGACTCCCGTTGCGGGCAAGAACGTACCGCAACCACTGCACTTCGCCATTACGGATATACATACGAATTATACAATCAAGAGTTAAAAGTAGAAAACAAGTTACAAATTCAATTAATCTTAAGTGATAAGAGCAGAAAAAAAACTTAAAATAACGAAATAAACAAAAATGCTGAATACCGCTATAACTTAAAATTTAGAAATTCTTAATATAACTAATTAACTAATTTAACAAACACTCTTACAAAAATCAATCTAAAAAAAAAAGTAACAAAAAGTCTGCGTCACGAGATCCGAACTGGTGTCACCTAACACTGCATAGTGAGAGCAACGCTGAGTCCGCTACGCTGCGACCAAGTTATGCGTGAAGTCCAATTTTTACGTCGTATTTTAGATAGGTCAGAGAAAGATTGCTGAATGGCCTGTTCGCTGTTAGCGAGGTTAACAAGCGAAAGAGGAAACTACGAGATCCGCCACTGATTATTTCACTGGTCCATTTAGAACTAGATCTTAAATGTACAATATTTACAACACTGATATTGCTAATACGTCCGTAGAAACATTAAACACACACGAAGAGTTCAAATATGTTCATTGATAATCAATTGAACCATGCTGACACACAATCATCATGTGAGCCTTTCCTACTATGAAAACTCGAAGTTTTTTTGTGACAAATCTTGTCACTGTTTACCTAAAGGAGGCATTTACACGGACCTGAGATAGCTGCGCGCAAATGGCGCTTAGCTTAAACCTTTTAAAGATGAATTGTCATCCGTCTTATTTATATTTCTATCCTATTGAAGCATTTACGTAACAATAGAAAGTGTTCTCGGCATAACGCAGGACTCCCGGGCTTATCACAGCTATTGTCGTGACTCTAACGTTCCTTTTTACCTGGAGATTTGCACTGGAATAATACTTAGAGGGTAGTATCCATGAAAAGTACACCATCAAAATGTTTTGGAGGATACATGCCCTTGAATGGCTGTGTAAATGGCGTGCTTAGCGCTGTATTAAGTCTTAAATGTCACCTGCGTATCAACCTCAGATGGAATATGTGTGAGTTTGTTTTTTACGTAATATTTTTGTAAATATCATTTAAACAGTAAGTTGTTAATTTAAAATTATATTCTCATTACTAATCATCATCATCCTGCCCTTTTCCCGCTTTATGTGGGGTCACGATCAATATCACCATCGTTTTGGATCAATGACCCGAGGTACCGGTAGTCGGAGCAGACTTGAAGAGATCCACTGTCTAAGGCAACGGGGACATACCTGGATGGACCACCGAAGTCGCAGAACAGGTGTTCTGTTTTTGTTCTGCTTATCTTTAGTCCGACCCTCTCCAGTTTGTCCTGCCATTTTTCAAGTCTACTCTGGACCTCAAGCGCATTTTCCCCAACAAGAACAATGTCGTCGGCAAACAGCATACACCAAGGTGCCTCCTCCTGTATATGCGATGTTAATGCATCAATTACCAGGAGGAACAAATAAGGGCTTAATGCCGATCCTTGGTGCAAACCCACAGCCACACTGAACTTATCGGTTACTCCGGCTTCAGACCTGACTTGAGTATTCGCACTTTCATACATAGCACGTACGAGTCGTACGTACTTTCCAGGCACTCGTTTCTCTTTCATAGCCCACCACAGAACCTCACGGGGCACCCTGTCTTATGCTTTCTCGAGGTCAGTGAACACCATATGCAAGTTCTTGTGTGCCCGTCTGTATTTTTCACACAATTGGCGTAATGAGAATATGGCGTCCGTTGTTCCCCGACCAGGCATAAACCCAAACTGGTTCTGCGATACCTCACACTCTCCTCTTATTCGTCTATCTATGACTTTCTCCCATATTTTCAAGCAATGTGACGTAAGCTTTATTCCTCGATAGTTGTTGCAGTTTTGTACATCACCTTTATTCTTAAAAATGGGCACCAGTGTACTGTTGCACCATTCTATAGGGATCACCTCCTCCTGGAACAACTTATCGAAAAATAAAGCAAGCCACAACAATCCATCCTCTTTCAAGATCTTCCATACTTCAGCAGGTATGTTATCTGGTCCCACTGCTCTTCCATTCTTCATTCCTTGCACAGCCATTTTGACTTCATCCATACTGATCTCCTTCACCATAGCCACATTAACTGATGTTCTTGGTAGAACACCATTCCAATCATTCTCTTCGTTCATCAATTTTTGAAAATAACTTTTCCAACGGTCTTTTATTCCTTCTTCATTCGTTAGGATCTTCCCTTGGTCATCTTTTACACACTTTGTGTGTACTATATCCCTTGCATTCCTCTCTCTTTCTTTCGCCAGTCTGTAGAGATCCTTCTGTCCGTGGGGGGTTTCCAAAGCCTGGTACAGGTTTTCATGTACTTCAGCCCTTGCCACCGCGACAGCTCTTCTAGCAATTTTCTTACACTCCGCATACATTCTCTTTTTACTCTCTATCATATCTGAATTCATATTTTCAGCATTCTTCCATTCTTTAAACGCGTTCTTCTTTTCTTTTATAGCCTTTTGCACTTTTTCATTCCACCACCATGTTTCTTTGTCTATCATTCCTTTCCCTTTCGTTTCTCCTAACACATCCTTAGCGGTATATCGTATAGAGGTGGCCATCTCATTCCAACATTCATCATTTGATTTACCCGCCATATCCTCATGCATTTCAATCATTTTATCTACCACTCTCTCTCTAAATTTTTTCGCACATTCATCCGTCTCTAACATATGCCATTTAATTTTGGGTAGAGGCTTTTTCTTTTTTATCACAGCTCGGAGCTCAATCTTTAAGTCTAATGCAAGCAGTTTATGCTGTGGGGCTAGGACCTCGCTATATAAAATAAATAAATAAATACTTTTATGAGTGGTCCGCATTAACATTTTTTTATAGTAGAAGGTGGCAAGCAAGCTCGCGGTTCACCTGATATCAAATGCTCGCTGCTAAGCATCCGCAACAAGAGTTGCAGATGCGTTGCCTACCTTTAAAGGGCAGAGGAAGGCATAAACAGCATAGGCCTCCGGCACCTCACTCAGCAGATGAAATGCAGAGTACTTCTACTTCACGCCTGTCTTCTGTGAGGTCGTGGTATTTCACCGGTCGAACCGGCCAATTCGTGCAACAGATGTTGTTGTTGCGGGCTCTACCACTGTCAAACCGACGCCCGACCGAATGAAGTGCCGTGTTCTAATTACAATCCTCTTCCCTTTCTCAACCTTTCCTTATAAGGATAGTATGGAAGGGAAAAGAAGTTGATCGACTGGTAGGCCGACTGGCTGGTCGACTGGTTGGTCGACTGGTTGATAGACCGGATGGTCGATTGGTTGGATCTTTAAATTGATATTTAACTTTTTTATTTATGAACCGATTGAGATAAAACATACACTAAATATTAAGTGAAGCTTACCGCAATACATTAGTGAAAACCGCATCCAAATCAATTGAGCCGTTTATGAGATTAGCGGTAACAAACGCACAGACAAACCAAAGAACTAACAAACAGACAAAAATTCTAATAATCATTGTTTTGGGTTTTATTGCATATAAAAAGGCGCCCAATAATATATTTTCAAATATCTTCCATGTACCGACAGCGATCAGTAACAGTTTTATTACATGTATAGATAAACACTAAAACTAACCTAATTAATGCAAATTTTTAGTCTAAACAAAACACAAAGAGTGTGTTTCTCACAATAAAATCAAATTTTATTACATGATAAACAGGTTTGCGCAATGTTTCTTTGTTAAATAATAAATAGGCTTGCGTCGACCCCGGTTTTGTCTATTTGCAGTAAATTTTAATACAGAGCGGGTCGTAAAGGCGACCATTAGAGATCCGGTGTCGATGAACACGGAGCGAAATTGCTTATGAATATATCAAGATGCGCGATGCGTCTTCTTATGTTATACATGGTATGAAGCTATTGGGACACAGATATTTTTGTCACATCCAGAAATTAAAGAGTATATCTGAAATATGTAACGTAATGAAAAGTGCAGTATCGAGTAGGAAAATTAGTCATAAATTGTCAATAAATTCTTTGATTAAAGCGTGAGTTTTCAAGAGTACTTTCTATTTTACATCTATTCTACGAGCTATCACCAATTCCAAACGTATACGCCTTTACAATATTATTCCTGTTGTGTGTGACCTCTGCCTGCCGATTGCCTACCGAAGATGCCGGCGCCTGGTTTATTAGATGCACAAATATTGCTAACAATGAATTCGATAACATTATACGAATTGTGCAGGAATCTAGACCTCAGAAATAACTAGCGCCAACAGTTTCACTAGAAAATTACACCCGATAAAAATAAAACACAAATTACAATTTACGAATCCCATCTACAATCTAAGCACATTGAGTTTTAACCGTTAAAATACACCAGACACAGATAAGCCAGGATAAGGATTAAAGCTAAAATAAAACCATTTAACATAAGCTTATGCGCGCGCTTCGCAAAAATAGTCAGCCATTTGCTGGTACACTTTATACTTCCATGCTGTCCGGATTCATAGTTCATCCAAATATTTATTAATATAATTACTTATTGCTTATCTAAGATTAATTTAGGCTTGGACTATAGATGATTTCTTTCTAACTTCGCAAAATTACCTATATGTCTATTCCTTTCTTTTAATTCGAATGCAGAGCTCTTTGATTTCCCAAATTTTTTCAGCAATGATCTAAAGTCTTTGCCTTGATCAGTAAAAAAACTGTAGTGTTATGAAGACTCTGATTTTTTAAGAGTGCGAATTTGTATTTTAAATTCCTATTAATATTATAAATGTGAATGTAAATTTGTTTGTTACGCTTCCACGCGAAAACTACTCAACCGACTATAATGAACTTTGTACACATATTCTTTCAGGTACTAGAAGTACCATAAGATATTTTCTTTGAAAAAAGTATAGTATATCAAAAGCGAAGTATGTATGTTCCCTATAGATCTATAGACTACGAAACAGCTGGGCCGATTTCGATGAAATTTACAGTGATTGTCCAGATTTGCACATCCCTGTGTTTGGTAGCGATCGGATCAATATAATTAGTGGTACCCGGGCGGAGCCGGGGCGGGTCACTAGTTCTTAATAAAACAATAGCTTAAGCTAAATTAAATAGACAAACGGCTACCTATTTACAAGGAACAGGAAAGCTTATTGTTAGTTTTGTGTTATTTGCTATTAGGAGTAAAATATTTATTTATTTAAATTAAACATTTATTTATTACCAATACGTTGTACTATCCCTAAATTCCGATATCAATCCAGGCTTTCGATAGATATAAAACCTTTTTGCTATTAATTTAAATATAGACGAGGCCATAAAAACATCTCACTGTCAACGCATATTGTGATATATTTTTGATATTAACCCATCGTATCTTATTTGACTGACTTATAGTCATTTATCTATTTTCGTACGCAGTACGTAGTTATAAAATTGTAACCAACGAAATAACCGAGCGATATAATTTGCTTTCGTTGTGTAGATAACAAAAAATCTATTAGATTGTAAGTCAAACTCTGAGCCGATGAGCTATCGCATGCCTCTGTGCACATAGAGCAAGAAAAGTTAGACTGTAAAATATTTTTGGTTACGTACAATAAGTTTTTATCACCGAATTTGTCTGTTGCAGGCGTTTAACGAGGCGACGCCTTGCAGCGCTCGGTCTGACCCAAATCTTCATAATAGGCCCCCAACATTTCGAATGAGAAGTTGTTTTTCACTACGAACAATACATTTTGTCACGGAAAAGTTAATTAAAAGACTTTTTGATGTACAAGTTTAATTATTTTGGATATTTATGTATGGATATTTATGTATGAAAGTGAAAACTGGGTTTGGCAGAAAAACTAAACAGGGTTTGGTTAAGAAGTATATTAGGCGGTGAATGATAGGATTAAAAATTGCGTTATAAGGGAAAAGTGTGGCTTAAAAATGGATGTTGTGACTAGAATTGAGAAAGGTATGCTTCGGTCGTTCGGGCATGTTGAAAGGATGAACAAGAGAGAGTAACGAAACAAATGTATGTTGCAAAAGTGAGTGGCAGCGTTGGCATTTGGCAAATATTTCGCAAGATCTCTCATAGTTCCTGTTACGTAAACTACTAATAGATGGCGTTATTATCAATCTTTTATTTTTTTATGGAATAAGGTGGCAAACGAGCAAGCGGATCACATAAGTGTACGCTACCCATAGACAACCGCAACAAGAAATTATGTTGCAGATGCGTTGCCTACCTTTAATGGACCGAGGAGGGTATAGACAGGAAAAAGGATATTTCCCTTTTCCCGTCAACCCCCTCCCCGTCCAATCCTCTTCCCGTTCCCTTCCCATCCTTACAAGAAAAGTGTGGGAAAGGGAGGAGGACTCAAATTAGGCCTCCGGCACCTCACTCATCAGACGAAATGCAGAGTATTTCTACTTCACGCCTGTTTTCTGTGAGGTCGTGGTATTTCACCGGTCGAGCCGGCCCATTCGGCAACAGATGTTTTTGTTGCGGGCTCTACCACTGTTAAACCACCACTGTGTTAAGCCACTGTTAATCTTAAAATTTAATTATTTTTTATTATCCCAATAGTCTTGCTCGGGACTAATTTATGGAAAATGTGACGTCATCGGTCATAAAATTACAAATAATATTTATTATAATTATGTGTAATGAAAGCGTGTCAATGATTTTGTTTCGCTCGTATAACCTCAGAACAGGAACTTTCCATTTATTTGGACGAAAATTCGATCTATTTATTATCTTGTTTCCGTAGGCATAAGTCTACGATCACAATTTACGACCGCTGTCGTGAGTGAGAGGCTGAAATAAGAAATTACCAATGTCATTTTGAAAAGGTCCCGTGATTTGCTATTTTTATTCGCGCTCCGACCCCGCGTTCCCAAAGGGATCAGCCGCTATTTTTTTCCGGCAACCAATCAAAACTTATCGCTTCTCCGTCAATTTCTTTTTGTTAATAAATAGTTATTTTCCTAACTTCAAATCGACAATTTTAATAAACTAAATGCACATAACGATCTGTTATAACGGACTAGATGACATTGAAGTCAATCAATCACGCTCAATCTTCTAGAAATGATGATCTGTTGTACTGCAGGGCCAGCTCGACCGGTGAAATACCACGACCTCACAGAAGACAGGCGTGAAGTAGAAGTATTTAATACTTCTGCGTTTCGTTTGATGATTGAAGTGCCGAGAGCGCGGTGTCAGTCCTCTACCCCTTCCCATCCTACAAAGGATAGGTTGGGAAGGGGAAGAGGATTGGACGGGAGAGGGGATCAATAGGAGAAGGAAATATATATTTTTCGGTTTATCCCTTCCTCTGCCTATTGAAGCTAAACAAACATCTGCAACTAATTTTATTTTCGCAGATGTCAATGGTTAGCGGTCACTTAACATCAGGTGAACCGCTTGCTCGTTTGCAACGTTATTCCATTAAAAAAAAACGTACGTACTGATGACAGATGTACTTTTCAGTCTTCGTTCATCGCGGGTTTTATTCCACTATCAACAGGAATATACGTAGGACTTTATTTACATATAAAATTTCAATAAACACTTATCTTTGTAGTTATAATACAAAGAATTTTGCAAATGGTATGGTTATTACTTCATCGTAGGCCAAAGCTCTAGAGAGAAGCGCAAGCATGCGAAGCAAAAGCTCATTTCCGTCTAGTATTATTACAGCTCTCATTTCAAATAAACACACTACATAACAATAAATAAAAACAAATACAAGCTTATGATAATTCCAAAAAAAATCGCACACACACGAACAAACTTGGACTTTAAACAAGTTTTATTAAATAGTGTTTACTACTATGATGTGTTTTGTAATAATAATAATATGGGACACGCCCTTAACCCCTAGGGGTAGGTAGGAGATAACGGATTTGGCGCGATCCTGGCACACCTCTCTCGCTTCTACGTTACATCTACGTTTACTGGTGCTCCTTATATCGCCCTTTGTAGCAAGTCACTAATCTGATCGATATAATATTTCCCAGAGCGTCTCCTATCACTTTTATATTTTTATAATCTTTGTACTCTATGCTAACATAATGAGGAAAATAGATTTTTTAGTTTGTTCCGAATAAACTCAAAAACCATGGAATAGAATTTAAAAATTATATCACCAATAGAAATCTCTCCCATCAGTAACTTATCCTACATTTTTTTTAAAATTGTATATTTACCTACCCGAGTGAACCCGGGGCGTACTGCCAGTATGTGATAGAA
This sequence comes from Papilio elwesi, assembly GCA_029849275.1. Classification (NCBI taxonomy): domain Eukaryota; kingdom Metazoa; phylum Arthropoda; class Insecta; order Lepidoptera; family Papilionidae; genus Papilio; species Papilio elwesi. The sequence goes on from CM056696.1 coordinate 624,568, forward strand.
CTTTACTGTATCTTGCTCGCAGCCTATGCACTATCCTACCAGCACAATGGCTTATAAGGTAACAAGAGCTTTTAACTTTTACATTAAGTAAGTTTATATTAACATCATAAAACGTACATAGTGTATGTCTGTTACCTTTCTTGGCAGACTCTCTGCCTTTGTTCAGAAAACATTATTTTTTTATTATTATTATTTGGTATGAAGTAGCACCTAAATATCTGATGTGTCCGTATCAAATAGCTTGGAGATGTCTTCCTTGACCAATATATTCGTAAAGGAATTCATCGTTGGAGCCATTATAGTTTACGGGGAGTATGTTCCTTCCATGTGACTGCTCTGTTAGTCAGGAAACTTTCTGGGTTTGTTTTTTCTTAGGTTTCCAATATTTTGAAGGGATGATCTCGTTGGGGGTTTATTTTAAATAGTTCAAATAACTATATCAATCGGGTTGCAGTCCTAGTCATTATTTACGATGTTCTTAGGTTAGTTTATCGAAGTAACTGAAATTACAATACAAAAATATGATAAAATTATATGATTTTTTATCATTGATGTGAAATTCAACCGCCGCAAAATTTATTTCGCTTGAATTTTGAATTCGATCAAACCAATGTCGCTCCGTACAAGAGATACGAGTAAGTTACTACCAGCGTTATGGTCGCGTAATGAAATTTGATTTTTATCGTCCTCTGCATTAAATTCCCTTTTAAAATACGATGGTAATTTAATTCAACTCAATACTAAACGTAGAATCAACAATTTATAACTAAACTAGTGAGGCGCCCGGCTTCGCCCGGGTACGACTAATTATGTTGATCCCATCGCTACCAAACACAGGAAAACCAACAATCTGGACAATCCCTGTAAATTTCATCGAAATCGGTCCAGCCGTTTCAGTCTATATGTTCCATACATACATACTTCGCTTTTTATATATCTTTTTCATAAAAAGTATCTTATGTTACTTCTATTGCCTCCAATAATATGTGTACAAAGTTTCATGATGTGCGGTTGAGTAGTTTTCGCGTGAAAGCGTAACAAACAAACTTACATTCACATTTTTAAATTTTATTCAATATTATAGATAGATAAAAACCTATTCTCCGACCTCCCGAATGTATATGCAAAATTTCAATGAAATCGGTTAAGCCGTTTCGGAGGAGTATGGCGACTGACACTGTGACAGGAGAATTTTATATATATAGATGTAACGACAAAATCGCATTTTTAAAAAATCCCACAGAATTATTTACTGATTTCTTATATTTACCCGAATACTACACATTCAAATATAACTAATTTAACGGATTTTATCGCGTTTACTTTATGTTTTTGTTCCCAATGTTTCGAGTACTTTGCAGCGCTCTCCCCCCTCCCCCAAACCCTCCGCTCCGTGACCACGAGTGTGTGACTGCGAAAGGAACAAAAACATAAAATAAACGCGATAAAATCCATAAAATTAGTTTTATTCCAATATGTGTATAACTATTATGAAAAAATTTGTATTTATATTAATATCCCGTTGTAGGTATTAAGCGAGTTAATTTGTAATAGTGTCGAACAAACACACTTCCGTAGCACTCCGGCCAGGCATTGTGTAAAGGACGGCTACACTTCCCTTGCATACGTCTCCGTCATCCGTCATATTGTAAACATCGTCACTTTGTATACTATAATAAACTGACGGAAAATTGTGAAATGTGACCATACCATAGAACCATTTACAATTGATTTTCATGTACAATAGGCGAGCATAAAAATGCCTGCAAAGAATGTTTATTAGGTTAACATTTAGTCTTTTTTTTACTTGTTATATTTCTATCTGAAACCAGAAAGCTATTCAATGTAAAGATCTGAGACCCGCTCTTAACTTTTGTTGTAAAACATTTTACAGTTGCTTCACATCCTTACGGCGTAATAACCGTAATGGATTCAGCGAGGTTATATATTTCGGCGTAAGACGTATGTTTACTTAGGCATTATATAATAAATATCGTCTATTAACGTTATTTATTGTACTTTTTCCACGTCAAGTAAAGTGTAGCACATATTAATCTGTTATTTACACAACAAATTGACAGTCAAACTGGTGTAAGTCAATGTAAACCTCATTTCAGCTTCTTACATATTAACTTATTTCGAACCGTTAACGTGAAATGATGGGTTCATCAATCGATCGACCGATCGATCTACGAGAAATAAGCAGGATATGACTGGCTTAATCTAGGACTGTGACCAAGATCGGTGGGCTGTTCGCCTGACTTTTTTATAGTAGAAGGTGGCAGATAGGAAAGGGAAGAGAACTAGAATCAGGCCTCCGGCACCTCACTCATCAGACGAAACGCAGAGTACTTCTACTTCACGCCTGTCTTCTGTGAGGTTGTGGTATAACAGGAAGAGCCGGCTAATTCGTGCAACAGATGTTGTTGTTGCGGGCTCTACCACTGTTAAATTGGCGTCCGATGGCAGCGTGGGTTGTAGCCGGTAGTAGGGGATAGATAAAAGTTGTTAAGCCGGTAGATCTCCAGCGGGATCCTAACACTTTAAGTTAGGCAAATAGAAAATATCCTTCAAGACGACTTCAACGGTTAATTCGTCCTCTCGCTTAGCAACGCCTGCACCCCACTTATTATTGTCGCGGATTGACTACGCAATACAGATTGAGTAAGCATCTTTATGGCAACGTTACAAAAGGAAATCTCTTGTTAAGCCACTATTGTGCTTTATCTATACCAATGGTTCAACTCCTTGTTACTACTCTGTATTCAACGACTTTTTTAAGGTCCTTGTTTTAAGGAAAATCAAATTATACTCTTTTTCTTATCTTTAAAGTGTGTTAATAATTTCGGTATTAGAAATTAGCAAACAATTCCCCGCGGTGCAAATGTATCCGGGCTTCATTTACGAGTCCATGCATAAATCACGAGCGGTTCCGAGACAATTGCACGCCTCCAGTCATTGCCGTATCACACCACTTGATAAGCTTGATTAACTGCTACCAAAATGTCAATTTCTGTGTGCATTGTATTCTGATGAGCTCTTTCTGTAACTAAACAATAAAAAATATATTTTTATTCAAATACCGTGAGTAACGCTATGTTTATTGCCACTATCTTGACACATAAGACATTTTATTTAGTCAAAACATTTCATAATGATTTTTTGACACCAACAACTGAAGCTGTTCTTTATGTTAGTACGAACAAATATAACAACAAATGGGTGTATCCCATGCCATACAGCCATCTATATATATAAAATGAATCGCTATTTCCCTTGGTCACGGCATCACGCGTGAACAGTTGGATTAATTTCGCTATTTTTTTTCTTGTTGGTTATTACCTAGAGAAGTTTCTTATGAAGAAATTGGAAAATTTAAGAAACATAACGCCCATATTAACTTTTATTATGTAGGTAACCTTAGCGCTTTTGGCAGAGCTGTTGGTAGTTTGACAGTTGGCGCGATTAACTTAAGTACCTATGTATGGAACATAATAAAGTAAATATTTTTTTTATTTATTTATTTAATTATGTTACACCAACAAGATGGAACACTAACTTAGTCAATTGATAACGGTAATGAACTCCCTTCTACTACAATTGATGTAGATTTTTAGCATATACGAGAAAAAAAATAGAACAGTGCTTAAACATTTCGATTTACACAGGCCATATATTCAGAGGAGCGTGAAATCTATTCAAATGTAACAATGGGAACGGGTACAGAAAGTAATAAAATATTACATATTTCATCGTGTTGTATTCACAAAATATTCTCTTCGCTTAATTTATTTTTATCAAAGCAGCCATATTGACTGTTTGACCGGGACCTGAGTGATCGAACGCAAAATGCGATTAACCTAGCTGAATTTCTAGCTTAAAGTGATCTAGAAAATAATGAGAGATACCTGCATCTTAGAGATCAAACGCACAATGCGCCTAGCCGCAGTTGTCACAAATATGTATGAAAAGGCACTTGCAATTTGGCGGCCGCGCTGAGGCCCACTGCGACTGGCCGCGCTGTTACTATACGCGGTCTGCCGCTGTTGCAAGCGGCTGGGTTGGCGCAACCGAACGTATGAGGCCTTAGACGCTCTTTTCGTTCCGATTCCAGCGTGCAATCAGCATATCAATTCAAGGGTTATCAACAGGACTTAACCACTACTCAATTTGAATGTGTATTTAATAAGGAAAAAGGATATTTACTTTTCCTCGTTAACCCCCTCCCCGTCCAATCCTCTTCCCTTTCCCATCTTATCCCCCTTATGCGGAAGGGGTGGGAAGGGGAAGAAGACTAAAATTAGGCCTCCGGCACCTCACTCATCAGACGAAACGTAAAGTACTTCTACTTCACATTTTGATATTTCTAATATAATTCTATTTTTGTAGTTAGATTCCTAAATAGAAGTAACAGAATATGTCGTCAAAGAAGAATAATTGAACACTTTGCTGCGTTACAATGAAAGTTGGTAGCACTTGCGAGCTTTTAAAGCGAGCAATGGACGGCAATCATGTTTAACTAAATTCGCGTTGTGGCTCCGCGCGGAAGCTTCCGCTAACAATTTCTCTACATAATGGCAATACTATTCGCATATTTAGTTTTATGGTTCCATGAAACGGATCAAACGAGTATAAGGGATGTAAAACTTAAATTAATGTAATATAAACGCAGTCATGAGACACATAACTGGTTGTTATATTTTGTAACCCTGGAAATTTTATGTAAGTTAATTGGATGGCGCCATCAACTACTTAGTATATATAAAGTATTATAAGTGGACTAGATGGCGCCACTAGTTTTTTAGAACGCGCTGTAGAAGTTTTATGTAAATTAGAACAAGTTCTTAGATAAGATTTGTCTCTGCCCACCAATCCGGTAATACTAATAAAGTAACGGCCCGAGCCGAGGCTCCCCCTACGGAGGGAGCCCTCGAGCTTAGTTACTCTTAAAGAGGCTTAGGCTAGGGGTCCCCTGCGCTCTGCTGCCTCAAACCCGGTGAATGTGTAAAAGCGTCCTCCAGGCTTACAGTTACAAGTCAGTCACAAATATATCTCTGCCCCTCCAAATCCCTCCCAATCCGGTAATAATATTAAAGTTACGGCCCGAGCCGAGCTTAGTTACTCTTAAAGAGGCTTAGGCTAGGCGCCCCCTGCGTCCTGCCGCCTCGAGCCCGGTGTAGCTGTAAATGCCTCCTCAATGCAAAGTAACATTTCAGTCATAAAAAAAATGTTACTGCGTTAGAGGTAGGCGCCTTTTGGGCACTGGCGCCTAGAGCCCGGTGTAGCTGTAGATGTCTTCTCCAGGCAAACAGTGTCATTTCAGTCAAAAAAAAAATATCTCTGCGCACTATACCGATAGAAGTATTATGCTGATTGTCTGCTGCTAACTGCTCACACGTTTGTGGGGACTGTTCACTCGATGTCAAGGAAATACTCGTAGTCGGGTCAGTTGTACGTTTCTTGTTAGTTGTTAAGTCAACTTGAACTCTGTTCTGCGAACAAAATAAATTCTTGGCGTGTTCAAAGTCTGTGAATCACTTCGCTTAATCTCACCACCTCTTCATTCATGTTGATTCCTCGGCGTCCGTTTCTTGTTGGTTGAGGTACTGTTAAGTATAGGGAGTTTTGAAACAACCGCTTGCTTAATGCAGACTGGTTTATTCACGTCGCTGTGACATTGACGGTGGGCGCAGCCACCCGCTCCTAACTACGCGTAGTACAAGCGCATACATAACAGGTGCAAACAGACCTCCATTATCCGTATTAATGTTCAAGAGACCACTTACCTTCAAAGGATATCGATAATCATTAAACATTTTAAAATATTGCAATTCTTTGTCCTGATGTAATTGTAACGATTAACTACCTTGTAAATTATAATGTATTTATTTATGTTTGAAACATTCATGTGTACAAATAAGCTCCATTAGACGTGAGCTCGAGCGCGATAGTATTAGACGGAGCATCGCATTTGATAATTCCGAGGTGTAACTCCGCTAACGCGGTTACTTGTGCGCTGCCACTCTCGTACAGTTAATTACACAAGTGTTATAACATCAAATTTTATTTAATTCCATTAGTTTACGGTTCAAATTATTTCTTCACACACTACATCCCTCGACCGGACCAAGGCGGGACCTTGTTGTGGTGGTTGGGTACATCATGGGATGCTCACCCACGGTGAACTAAGGAACCAACAAGGCCGATCCGTGGTGTAGGGCCAGCCAGAGGTGGATTTGAGTCCACCTTGGATGTGAGCTGATGGCTGGCGAAGATTACGGGACTGTTATCCCTTGTCTTCGTAGTAATGCAGTCGCGGAAGGATTAAAAGGGTTAGTACCGCGGATGCGACAGTGGTGGGGCAACGAAGGGGAATTGACGTCGGTCGTTCCTCATGCCAGCTAAGATTGTTCGGGGGAATTCGTCACCTATAGATAAATATAGGTGTATAACTTGCCTGTCGCCACTTCTGGGTAAATATATAATTATATAAATTAATTTTAAGTCGCGTACGTCAATGGCCTACTGGGTTGGACATCTGCTATACTAACACATAAAAGTTTACACCTATTAGTGGACTTTTAAAAGACTGAAAATTGAATGACGTTACTACCTTATGAGGCTTATGCCACTGTGGAAGCTTATGTTTTAAAGTGTGCTTATGATTGTTTAATAATAAACGCGACGTATGTACAGCTCTATAACGGTCGGACATCGTTTATTTCCCTCACGTGGGTCTTCTTGAGTTTTATAGCGTTCTATCAGTTTTATTGGTCGTAAGGGGCTGAGTGCTGGAATTGAAATTTCAACTCGTAGTCCGTGTGCTCAATATTGTATTGCCTATCTTTATATGTTCATTGGAAATTGTTAATACTTAAAAAAAACTTTATGTATTTAAAAAAATATATTAAATACATGAGATATGTACACAATTCATGATTTAAATTACATAACATTAACCGAATAATCTATCATCAACTTGATTAAAAAACAGCACATTCTTAAGATAACCCACCGACATTACAAGTCAATAGAGTTTCCACTAGGGAGGCTGGGCGGACGGAACTTCTCCGATAGCTAGTTTCAGTCAAGTTAATGGAGCGTGCAGCCCGTCTAAGTGTTTTCCGTTTTAGTTCACAAAGGCTGTGTCTAAGTATCCATCGTTCGACTATACTCTAAAAACATTTATATTAGTTTAAGCAGCCATTTGTCTTTGTCTTGGGATTGCAAAGAGAATATATAACAGTGTAATGCTTTAATGATCTTCCTCTGCCTTGTGGCGTGGTAAATTGTACCAAGTTACGTGCGTCGTTGCTAAGGGCACAGGAAGTTCATGAGATATTTAGAAAGTTAGGAACAAATGTCACAACGCGTAAACGAAATACCGAGAGAGTGATAGTGAGAGAGGGAGTGAGGAAGAGAGAGGGTCGAGTTATAAAACTCTCATAAAACTATGGATAATGGTATCATTGAATTGCCGCTAAAATGGACATGGTAGTTGATCTAGCTATTACATACAATTACACTAATAATATTGTTTATATATTACTAGGGACCCGCCCCGGCTTCGCCCGTGTACTAATTATGTTGATCCGATCGCTACCAAACATAGGAATGTGCCAATCTTTTTTTTATATAATAGAAGGGGGCAAACGAGCGGCGGGAACATCCAGGTGATCAACGACGCCCATGGACACCCGCAACACCAGAGGAACTGCAGATGCGTTGCCGGCCTTTTAGAAAAAGATAGGCTCGCTTCTTGAAGGACCCCAAGTCGTACTGGTTTGGAAATACCGCCGAGGACAGACCATTCCACAACGCGGCTGTGCTTGGCAGGAAATGTCGAGAGAACCGCACTGTTGAGGAACGCCAGCCATCCAGATGGTGTGGATGGTACCTGGCGGTCTGTCGTGTCGTACGATGACGAAACTCGGCGGCAGGAATCGTTCCAAACAGTCCTTCGGAACACTCCCCGTGGTACATACGGTAAAAAATGCAGAGGGAGCTGACGTCCCTCCGCAAGGCCAGAGTATCAAGCCGATCGGTAAGAGCCCGGTCGTTGACGATTCGAGTCGCTCTCCGTTGTATGCGGTCAAATGGAAGAAGCTGGTATTGGGGTGCTCCCGCCCAGAGATGCGAGCAGTATTCCATGTGGAGCCGAACTTGCGCCTTGTATAGCTGAAGGCGGTGGCCCAGCTGGAAATACTGCTTCGCTCTACTGAGTACACCCAGCTTTTTAGAGGCCAATTTGGCCTTGTCTTCCAAGTGACCACGAAACTGAACGTCACTCGATATGTCAACGCCGGGAATACCGATGCTGGCTGTGGCAACCAGAGGAGTGCCCTCAAAACATACATTCGCGACAAAGGGTTCTTTCTGTCAATCTGGACAATCCCTGTAAATTTCATCGAAATCGGTCCAGCCGCTTTGGAGTCTATAGGTCTATAGGGAACATACATACTTCGCATTTTATATACTATTTTTTTCATAAAAAGTATCCTATTTTACTTCTAGTACCTCCAAGAATATGTGTACAAAGTTTCATGATGATCGGTTGAGTAGTTATCACGTGAAAGCGTAACAAACAAACTTACATTCACATTTATAATATTAGTAGGGATGAAATAATTTCTAGAAAATTTATATGAGTAGCAGTTGACTACACGCATTGTGTTAGCCGACTAAGTACTGTTGACCCGAAATCCCTTTGCAGAATACAAGCAAGCGGTCTATCCTGAATTTTGTACCATCTAGCCTTAATTAATTCCAGCAAAAGGTATTTTATTATTTAAGATTGAAGCGACCTCGTGCCAAAGGTATGAAAATATGAAAACACGAACCCGGCAATGTTATTAAATCTATTAATAACATTGCCGGGTTCGTGTTTTTATATTTTTACATATATTAGTACTTGTTTTTATCATTAGACTCTTTAAATGTACTCCTTGGATATGAACTTGTAATATTGTTTTATTTATGAAAAAAAATAAAATCAATTCGTCAGTTAAAACAAACAAAAGATATGTAATATTTTTGAAATCACTTATCTTGGTAGCGTATATACATAAACTAGCTGTTTCCTGCGACTTCGTCCGCGTGGAAATAAATCCGAGAAAACAATTTCGAGGGTTTTTCACTTTTTGCGCGGAACCCTAAATATTTTTCTTGAATTAAATTAGCCTATTTGAATCTCGACAATATTAGCTGTCTTCCAGTAAAAGTCCCATCCGAAGCGGTTCAGTCGTTTCGGAGATTACCCGGAATAAACAGACAGACAGACAGACAAAAATGTTAAAAATTGTGTCTTCGTTATAAGTACCGTATATACATCATGTGTATTGAGTTGAGAGGGTTGGAAATATCCTTTTTCCTGTCTATGCCCTCTGTCCATTGGGGTAGGCAACGCATCTGCAACACATTTGTTTGTGGCGGGTGTCTATGTATGTTCTGTGACGTCAACGCTCGGGCGCAACAAATTGTCGACGTGTTTTCATATTGAGTTTGGAAACGTTTTTTTTATTTTGTTATAACATTTTAAAAAGTATAGAAAAAAATCTTGCGATTTATGACAAGAAAAAAAACTATTCAAAAACTGAATTGTATAGTACATGTCATGACATGTATAGCACAGAATAATGTGTAATCGACACAGGTATTTTTCAACTTTGTGCATATCATTTTACAAAGTTTAGTGTCTATTAACTTTTTGAAGTTCCTGTGCCTATTTTATTTATTTAGTTAGTTATATATATAGCTTAAGCTAGTGAGAAGACATATAAATTTCAAAGTGGAGCTGGCATTGTCCACAGTTTAAATAATTCGGTTCCATTTGCGGCAAACGTGGTCGGCACGTAATGCGCAGCGGCCGCGCGGCTTGGCTCATACCGTTAGACCGTATTATGTATGGGACTGAGTCGGACTAAGCTATATTTAATAATATTTAACAACTTGGGCTGTTATAAATTTAATTTAAACATTTTTAGTGGATAAGTCGAGGAAATCACTGGATTACATTTCTTATTTTTAATAACACACTGTTAAGTTCCCAACTCGGTTGGTGTTCAATGATCTCAAGCAGAACATTTCATCAAACCGCTATTTAGTTAAGTAATTCTTCTTTTAACAGTGGAAGAGTCCGCAACAACAACATGCGTTGCACGAATGGGCCGTCACAGAAGACAGGCGTGAAGTAGAATCGTCTGATGGGTGTGGTGCTGGAGGCCTTATTCTAGTCCTACCTTTAGTTTCTATTTCACCTATACCAGAAAACGATGGGAGGGGGAAGAGGACTTGATGGCGAAGGGAATGTATAGGAAAGGGAAAACCATTTTTTGTTTCTTCCCTCATCTGTCCATTAAGCAGGCAGCTTATTTGCAACTCATTAGCTTTTTATCATAAACACACAAACATATTTTTAGCAGTTATTTAAAAGTAAACAACATCACGAATCACAAATGACGTCTAATCGATTCACTTTTCAGACGAAACGCAGAGTATTTCTACTGCACGCCTTTCTTCTGCGAGGTCGTGGTATTTCACCTATCGAGCCGGCCCATTCGTGCATCAGTTGTGCGTGGAGTTTCAAGTTTGATGGACAATTGTTTCACATAGTGGAAGACTTCGGCCAATGATATTGATAAAGACAATAAACCTGAGACAACAACAAGAGTTATTTTACAAAACAACAGAAGTTATTTTTTATTAGTAGTTAACAAAGTAAGCAGTGTACTGTATAATTCACGAGGCCCTAATCTCGGCAGCTGATGCCGGGGCTTCGGATCTGTATCGGAGCTATGAATATTCAAAGCACCACCTGCTAACTGAATGGTAATGCCTAATGCTGTAATAAATAACTTAATTCAAATTAATACCGAAGTTTTGGGACAAACTCTTCTCAAAATCTGTTGTTAAATTATATTTAAGTAAATCTCTTGTTAACTTGTTAAAAATAATCATTTTCCACTTTTCTCATGACTACTAAATTATAATCAGCTAACTAATATCCTGTATGACCTGAGGTCGAGGAGAAAAATTGAACTGTATACAATATCTGTAGGTGATTGGTTTCTTGAGGTATTAATTATATATTTATTGTGACGGACTCCGGCCCTGTCGTATTGCCAACAGAGTCGGATTCGTAACAATGAAGAAAAAGTGTTGTTGGCAAGCAAATTTATTATTTTTATGTAATGTTATGTGTATTAGTTTTTTAAATCAATTGAAAAAAATATTAAATGTCTATTTGAGAAAAAAAAAATGCAAGTCATTATAATTCGAAATGGTTTTAATTTAATAAAACGCAACATTATGTTACATAACCTCTAATAAATTTTGTTCATTTATAAATAAAAGTTGTGTACATGTTTTTTTTATTATATAATTGCTTTTATATAAATTAACTCGACGGAAGTTGTCTGTAACAAAATAAGAAATTATTTCAAAACTTTCATTTAATGTAGAAAAGTTGAGGCCATTCCCGAAATCTATTAAAATGCTTAAAGAGATACAAGAAAAATATTATATGTAGCCGTAAATACAATAGTGACAGGCTCGGCCGCTGTCACATTTGTGAAGGGAGAGCGAGCTTCATAATTTTAATATAATTTATAACAATTGAATGATGCTTACCGTTTTCATATGTTGTACTTTTCACAATTCACCTCCCAAGTGACCCCAGCCCAGCTGTGGGCAGAAAATAATTAATCATGGTTTGTTTAATACTACCAAACAAAACATAAATAGCCTATCAAATAAGGGTATCGGTAAATTACCTTTACTTTCGATGTGCATCTTTTGGCTTACGTAATTTCTTATAAGATATCTTTTATTGGGTCGTATTATTATTGCATTGTATTTATTCATTCAATAGCAACATACATTGTATTTTTATGGAAGTTGGCAAACGAGTAAGCGGATCACCTGGAGTTAAGGGAGCGCTACCCATAGACAACAAGCAAATGTGTTGCAGATGCGTTGACTAACTTTAATGGACAAAAGACGAGGTGACTATTTAAATGAATAATGACAATCTTAATAGTCCTCTTCTCCTTTCCACCTTTTCCTCGTAAGAATTGGATGGGAACGGGACGGGGATTTGAGGGGGAAAAGGAAATATCCTTTTTCCTGTCTACGCTCTCTATCCATTAAAGATAGGCAACGCATCTGCAACACATTTGCTTGTTGGTTGTTTGTTGCAGGTTATCCGCTTGCTCGTTTGCCACCTTCTTACATTAAAAGAAAACCGCTGAGCCACCACTGCTCCGCTAAAGTCACGTATAACCCATCAAAAATAAACCTATCGTTATTATTGTTAAGGCTTAGTTGGAACAATTATAATACCAGTGTTAATATAGAAGAAAATACTCACCTCCGATATTAGCATCTGCTACAGGTCCTACAAAAATAATACACAATTCTTCTAAAAAAAGCGCTTACAAACATCTTTATATATATAATTCTTCTGTACGTGTGTTGACAGTGAACTCCTAAACGGCTGAACCGATTTGAATGAATTTTTGTGTATATGTTCAAGTGGATCAGAGGATGGTTTAGATTTACAAATAAAACCAGCAGATGGCGCTGAACCCTATGTTTGTATGTTCCATATAGACTCCGAAACGAGTGTATCACCTACCGAATATATGTGCATAACGGAACCTATTTGTCTAATTCGAAGAAAAGGTTTGAAGATGATGAAAAAATCATGGGGAAAAATTAACAATTTTGGTTAAAAAATCTGTATGAAAAGTGAGACACAAGACAGCATGGAGGTTGCATGATCACGTAACATGAAATGATTCGCTACTGGTTTGGCTTCTTATCCTATATTAACAGTGGTAGAGCCCGCAACAACAACATCTGTTGCACGAATTGGCCGGCTCGACCGGTGAAATACCACGACCTCACAGAAAACAGGCGTAAAGTAGAAGTACTCTGCGTTTCGTCTGATGAGTGAGGTGCCGGAGGCCTAATTTCAGTCCTCTTCCCCTTTCCACCCTTTCCACATAAGGATAGGATGGGAAAAGGAAGAGGATTGCATTGAGGGGGTTTATGGGGAAAGGAGATATCCTTCTTCCTGTCTATACCCTCCATTAAAGGTAGGCAACGCATCTGCAACACATTTGCCTGTTGCGGATGTCTATGGGCAGCGTTTACTTAATATCAGGTGATCCTTGCTCGTTTGCTACCAACTAACATTAAAAAAAATATATAAAGACATAAAACCCAGTGCTTTATGTACATGTGCGTAACATTTCGAGGGCTGGCAAAATTGAGAGGGTGAAAATATATTTTCCAAAAAATGTATATTCCGAAAAAATTTACTAGTTCATTTTTCTATGAATTTAAATAAATTAAAAATTATTTTTTTGCATTAAAAGAAAAATATTAATGCTTTTTTTTTAATTTGCATAATTTAAACAACTATAGCTATTAGGAACTTCCTTAATTTTTTGGATAATTTCGGAAAATGGACGACATTTTTTAGCCCCAGGGACGGACCTAACGTTGAATCCGGCACTGATAAAACGACATGAAATTGATACTTCTATACTTAAAGTCAATTTTTAACATATCACAACATGACTATGATTGTAAAATATTTGGAGATGTTTGTAATATGATAGAAAATAATTGAAGCAATAACTTCCTTTTGTAAATAATAATTACATGTTTACACGTACCAACAACTCCGTCGATCGCTGGTCCGACTCCATCTGTCAAAATAAATAGATAAAATGATTAGCTTCAGGTTTTATATTTTGTAAGAACAAGGCAAAGAGGCAAGAGGTTCACGTGATGGCATATGACCGCCGCCCTCCGCTACTTATAAACATCCACTACAATTAGATGAGGTGGATGAAATAGTGAACTGAACGAAGCGTTCCATTGGAGGATTTCTCGACACATTATAAACTGTCGTACTCGAATTGTGAACTGATTTTTGTTAACGTTTAGGTTATAATGGAAGTTAATGACAGTTGCAGCTGGTTTAGGGTTGCTCCATGATCCTATATCAAAAGTACAGCAAACCGTTTGCATATGAAACGCTAACCTGTGGCCGATACAACGTTAGCAGTCTCGGCTTTCTGCTAAAAATTCAGCAAAGAGGCCCCTATAATGAATCAAATATGTTATACAAATACTGGTTTCCTTACATATATATAATCTCTTGTAAATTAATGAGAAAATGTTACTTATTATGTTACAATTGCTATATGTTTTCTCGTACCTACGACTCCGTCGACCACGCCTCCGGTAGCTGTGAAAATATTTAAAGTGAGTAGTTTCTGGTTTTCTATTTTGTAAGAACGGGACAAATAGGTTGTGTGTGTGTGCGTGTGTGTGTGGGCCAGTTTGTATGTATATTTGAGTGGGCGCGTGTATGAGTTTATAGATATCATATGACCGCCGCTCACCACTACCTATAGACATCCGCTAAAAGTTGAGTTACGGACACCTGACAAAGGAAGGATGTATTGTCACCGACAGATTGTGAGCGAGAGTCATCAGAACTATCAGAATATGACGACAAAGCTGCTATTTACAGTGGTAGAGCCCGTAACAACAACATATGTAGCACAAATGGGCCGGCGCAACTGGTGAAATACCACGACTTCACAGAACACAGGCGTGAAGTAGAAGTATTCTGCGTGTTACCTCTGCCCTATGTCCCTTCCCATCCTTTTCTAATAAAAAAAATGGAAGGGAAGGGAAGGAGGATTTGACAGGCGAGGGTATGGACAGGAAAAGAAATATCCTTTTGCCTGTCTATTACCTCCTTTGTCCATTAAGGTTAGGTTATATACGAATATTATTAGGTACTATGCGTAGCAATAAATGTAAAGTTAGACTTACATTGCAGTGTGTCATCTAACGTCATAGATACTACGGACAAGAAGATACTATGTAAGAATCAAAATTAAAACAAAAAAAAATAAGGAGAAAATAAAATTATATTGATTATTAAAAGATAATACTTACTACCGTCCGTCAGTTGCGCGCTCTGGAATAATAAAAATAATTTTAAAGTCCCTTAAATACCGACTTTAGTCAGCCTATAGCTACCGATCGAGCCGAGGCTCGGCCCTCTCGGGCACCCGCGAATCGGTTTGCTAAGCGCGTATTGAGTGACAGCCCAAGCCGAGGTCCCCTCTCGGGGTCCCTTGAGCCCAGTCACTCCATGGAGCGTCCGCCGAAGCCACCTAAGAGCTCGACGGCTTCCCAATCCGGTAATACTAGTAAAGTAACGGCCCGACCAGAGGGTCCCCCTACGGAGGGAACCCTCGAGCTAAGTGACTCTTAAAGAGGCTTAGGCTTGGCGCCCTCTGCGCCCTGCCGCCTCGAGCCTGGTGTAGCTGTAAATGCCTCCTCAAGGAAAACAGTGACCTTCCAGTCCCAAAAAAATCTAAATACTGAACAGTGGTAGAGCCCGCAACAACATCTGTTGCACGAATTGGCCGGCTCGAACGGTGAAACACCACGACTTCACAGACGACACGCGTGAAGTAGAAGTATTCAGCCTCTGAAGAGTGAGGTGAGGTGGTTTGGACATGGAAATATCTCTTTTCTTGTCTGTTCCTGTGTCCATTGACGGTAGGCAACATACAAGCGGTTTACGTTAACATATAAAATTTAACTCACGGCCTGGGTGAAGACTGAAGAAATGAGAACTGCTAAGATGATCTTCATTTTGAACTGTGGGAAAGATGTTGACACTTTAAATTTTTGTTATCTGTATTATTTTCTAAGTAATAAGTAGTGATAATAAATTTAACCTGTGTTAGATTTTAATTATATTTATTTAATTTAGGTTATAAATATTCTCAACTGTTCTCTCTTGTACAGTTTCAGTTAAGGCATCTAATTGTGAAGGCCGTACTTCTAGGAAAAATCTTGTCCCTATAGATATCGATAATGTACAATAATTACTGCATTTTTCCCTCAAAACCTTTTGTGTTTTCGTTTTCATCTTCTCATTCCTCAGGTGTTTGCCTCAAACGCGATTTACAATTGTTTTTTAAAGCTATTTTATAACGCTATCTTTATAGAACCTGATATTAAATCCCTACTGATATTATAAATGTGAATGTAAGTTTGTTTTTACACTTTCACGCGAAAACTACTCAACCGATCTTCATGAAACTTTGTACACATATTCTTGGAGGTACTAGAAGTAACATAGGATACTTTTTATCAAAAAAATCATGTATAAAAAGCGAAGTATGTATGTTCCCTACAGACCTATAGACTCCGAAACGGCTAAACAATAAATCGCCTTTAAATATTTTATATACTTAATGCTACCTTTATATTATTTTTACAAAAAAAACCTATTCGAATAACCAGGATAATTAAATGAGCAACAAATAACTTACCGTAATAATTTCATCGCCGACTGAAAATCGTTGTGTATTTTCTTAATAAAGCGTAAACATTTTATATAAACTGGTGGGGCAATTTAAAATGATAATATACAATGTTATCTTTGCAATAAAAATCCAATACCACTAATTACTTTCGTTAAACCGTTTATCTCTGTAAATGTTAGTGACCTCCGTTTTTTATATATTAACTTTAATTACCAGAATTATTGTAAATAAAACAATAAGCTGTAGTAATTAAGAGGAAATTTCAAATAAATAAAGAGTAATTAACGTACACTTCACTGTAACGAGAGTCAAAGGACTCTGAGAGCAGCAAGTGGACAATTTATTGGACAAAAATGTTGGTGGAGGATGACTTCCATAAGTGTTTGGCCGATGACCATGACTGTATTGGCAAAGGTCATAAACCTAATCTAATTTCCTCAGACAAGACAACAGAAGTGATCAAGTATTAGTAACTAGCGATCACAGTGGTAGAGCCCGCAACAACAACATCTGTTGCCGAATGGGCCGGCTCGACCGGTGGAATACCACGACCTCACAGAAAACAGGCGTGAAGTAGAAATACTCTGCGTATCGTCTGATAAGTGAGGTGCCGGAGGCCTAATTTGAGTCCTCCTCCCTTTCCCACCCTTTTCTTGTAAGGATGGGAAGGGAACGGGAAGAGGATTGGACGGGGAGGGGGTTGACGGGAAAAGGGAAATATCCTTTTTCCTGTCTATACCCTCCTCGGTCCATTAAAGGTAGGCAACGCATCTGCAACATAATTTCTTGTTGCGGATGTCTATGGGTAGCGTACACTTATGTGATCCGCTTGCTCGTTTGCCACCTCATTCCATAAAAAAAAAACCCCCTGGCTTCGATCGAGTTCCTCCATATAAACATTCAGCCCATACGTAAGGTAATCGCGGCAACTGTCAAAGGACGGACAGTTATGCCAAAAGCGCTTACCTACATTTGAAAAGTTAATATGGTAGTTAAGTTTCTTAACTAATTTACCGCGCGATCTTTTTTTATTTAATTTTTTTTTAAATATGAATAAAGAATTAGCGAAATCGGTCCAGCCGCTTACGCGTGATGTCGCGACAAAGAGAAATAGGGATTTAATTTTATATAGATAACAAAGTAAGCAGTGTACTGTATAATTCACGAGGCTCTAATCTCGGCAGCTGATGGGGCTTCGGATCTGTATCGGAGCTATGAATATTCAAAGCACCACCTGCTAACTGAATAGTAACGCTTAATGTAATAAACAACTTAATATTGAGAAGGGCCGACGTATTGTACTATAAACTAAAAAACAGACAGCAAATTGCAAACTAAACTAATCCTCCCAATTCCACGTGTCATTTCTCGTTTTTTCATTTAATTCGGTTAAGTATTTTTGGCGTGAATGCGTAACACACAGACAGAATTAATTTCGCAATTATAATATTAGTAGGGATGTTGGACGTGACGTAATTATTATATATAATAATGGACGTGTGTAGCACCCTCATATTTAACGTTTTAGCCAAAACTACACATCACAGAGAGATTGTGGGTGTGGGTGTGGAGGGGTGTAAAAGATAGAAGGGGGTTGAAAATGTACTTTTCTATTTTATATTATCTACATGGAAAAAATAGCAAAGCGGGAGAAAATAATATATTAAAGAGATACGTCAAATTGACAATGATTCGTTCAGTTCACAATTATCCGAGTCCGATTATAATCTGCCGAAATTCAAAATCGATCCGCGACACATATAAGAGGAGTACAAGCAATAAACGAGAATGTCAATAACAAGATAAGGCTATATAATTACTTTTTAACTTAGGAGATTGCACACTAATACTGACTTTACCTCAAAAGGCTTCAAAGAAAATTATTTTCGTACCAATATAACAAACGACTAAATTTTAACAGCAAGAACAGTTTACTTATTTATTTCAACTATTGTAGTTAAGCTGTTTAATACCCTGCATAAGCTCGTAACACAGAACTTAACTCGTTAAGTTGGTTTATCTTGTCGGCACCAACTGGAGGTCAGGCCTTACATTTCAGAGTAAATTTTTGATGCAATATTCGTTAAGCTGAGAGATTTGTTGGTCACAAGTTTTTTTTATATGATAAGGTGGCAAACGAGCAAACGGATCACCTGATGTTAAGTGAGCGCTGCCCATAGACATCCGCAACAGGCAAATGTATTGCAGATGCGTTGCCTACCTTTAATGGACAAAGGAGGGCACAGACAGGAAAAAGGACATTTCCCTTTCCCTGTTAACCCCCTCCTCGTCCAATCCTCTTCACTTTCCCGTTCACTTCTCAAAAAAGAAGGCTGTTTTGATCCAGAATTAGATGTTAAATTATATTAACTTAGTCTTTCTCTTTCTTATTCTCTATTAGGACTCATGTGTACCATGCATGCATGCATGCTGACAACTGCGTTAGGACACACAACAACGTGCGGTCTATCATGCTTCGAATGATATTTGATCAAACATTTTAAAGCTAGTTTTCCTTTCGCAAAAAAGTATGACTCATTGTCCCGTTACGCTCGAGCCGAGAGTAACCGAATCGAGCCGAGCGCGCTTACAGTCATGACTCATCGCTGTATTAGGAAACGTCGCGAATTTAACGCCCGAGCGCTTGCGGCCAGACACGTGTTTTTTTTAAATTTTGAAACTATTCTCATTACAGGCTTAATAAATAACGTCGGTGTTTTAATATTAAACAAACGAACACACAAGGCCCCTTTTATGAATAAATTCTTCGTGAAGATTTCCACATAAGCCAACTTTTCATATAAATACCTGGAATTGCCATTATATTTTAATGTCTAGCTTTCTGCTATTTTATCATCATTGTATTTACGTGAACCAAATAAATTAAATAATCTGTTATCATAGTGTTAATTTTTTATTCATTGAGCATTAGACGCCACGCTATATACTGCTAAGGCGGATCGCAGACACCCACTTGAAAAGAATATGAAACGTCTGTTGCGCGTACGCACTCCTGTAATGGAGTTGCAATTTGATGAGTCGAATTGTAACTTGAACTTCTGATAAGTTGAAGCTGATGATGTGGATACTTGATACACTTACGTTTTTTACGAAGACGATACTCTAATATTATTTTTATAACAACTGCTAGGAGTTACCTATCACTTGTGCTTATTTAAAGATCTGGTTAGGTTCAGTACCAATGTTGGTATTTTTTTATAGTACTAGGTAGCAAACGAGCAAGCGGTTCACCCGGTGATCGCTACCCATAGAGATCTGCAACTAACTAATGAGTTGCAGATGCGTTGCCCACCTTTAATAGACAGAGGAGGGGACAAACAGAAAATTGTTATTTCCAATTCCTATACATCCCCTCCACCGTCTTGTGGAAAGAACAAGAATTAGGCCTCCGGCACCTCACTTATCAGACGAGACGCACAATACTCTACTTCACGTCTTCTGTGAGGTCTTGGTATTTCACCGGTCGAGCCGGCCCACTCGTGCAACAGATGTTGTTGTTGCGGACTCTACCACTGTTGAATATGGTAAAAAGCGCAAAGTGACTGCTGTCTTCATCTTCTTCGCTTCAGCCTAAAGTCGTCTACTGCTGGACGTAGGCCCATTGATCGCCACAAAGATCTAGTCTTCTCACACACAAAAATGTGAGATTATTTTTTTATTATTACTAACTTTAAGAAGTTGAAAATTATTATTAAATCATCAGCAAGTTTGTATTGTATCGCATAGCGTTTACAGTTTAGAAATAAACAAAATAGAACGATACGAAACTACGAAACCGAACCTCGATTGAACGTTTTGTGTGTTGTGACTGTCACAGCAGAAATAACTACCGACAGCGTCACAATTCATTGCTTGTTATCTTGGCCGCGCGCCGCAATCTAAACCGAATTGTTCAATTTTGAGAATTTTGCTATGGTAATTTTTAAATTTATATACTATGCTTTATGTATTACTAGTGCCCCGCCCAGGCTTCTCCCGGGTACCATTCATTGTGTTGATCCGATCGCATATGTGTACAAAGTTTCATGATGATCGGTTGAGTAGTTTTCGCGAGAAGGCGTAACAAACATACATTCACATTTATAATATTAGTAGGGATGCTTTTTGTATTATAACTCGATGAATAGAAAATGGAAGACAACGAAGGAATAAGCTATAATAAATTGATGCCATTTAATAATCACATCTTTTAACTTCCCATATGGAACCTTGGCTTTTATCTCGATAGTAAAAATATGTAATTTTAATCACGATACTCCGACCATGTTGCATGTGGGCCACCCTCAAGTAAGTAGATTCCATATTTTATGAATTCTTCTTACCACGCCGTCATTTTAAAAGCCTTTTGACTTCATCGCTGTTCCGTTGTACGAGTAATGTGCATGGCCATTTCAAAGTAAACCTAACTAATATTATAAGAGCGAACTTGAGTTTCTTTGTTTGTTACGCTTTGACTCTTTAACGGTCATCATGAAACTTGGCACATTATCAGGGTTACGGAAAATAACCTTTTATAAAATAGAACTGTTCTTAAGATACATAAAAGAATCATTAACAATATCCGTTGCCATGGTAATGTGTCATGTTACCACCAGACCGCCACAGATGTTATCTTTAATTCCAAGCTGTTATACATTTCGTTTTACTGCTAGTATTTTTATACAGCATCGTTAATTACAATAACTTGTACATGTATCCCAATTAGAGAAAAATAATGTATTGAGGCTGAAAGGTAATGTTAATGGTGCCGATAACAAATAATCATTCAGTTCAATTAAACCTAATTAAATTCCATTATCATGAGGCCTGCGTCGCTCTGTCAACGTCACGTACTCACCAGTATTAATGTTAATACGAAAAAAATATCCCGATGAGAACATTATACGAATAGAATCCATCTAAAAGGACCCACGTCCCAACTAAGAGTGGCTCTCATTAGACATACCTTCCGAATAGTTTTAATTATACAGCCTTTCTCGAATGTCTGCAATCTAGTCGAGATGTTACACGCATATAATTGGTTTGTTTTATTCTCTAATAACTGGTACATACTGGTTTTGTTCTATACGATAAGACCCAGACACAGTTTCAGGATTTGCTAAATCAAATTGCTTTTTGAATTGTTTATTATATCTTCCGTCATTTTGCCTGATAGGTCTAGGCTGATGTTCAGCCAACAGGATTCAGCTCGGACGAATAATTGACAAATATGTTATCTTTTTTTATAATAGAAGCGGGCAAACGAGCGGTGGGAACACCGAGGTGATCAACGACGCCCATGGACACCAACACCAGAGGAACTGCAGATGCGTTGCCGGCCTTTAAGAGAGAGATAGGCTCGCTTCTGGAAGGACCCCAAATCGTACTGGCTTGGAAATACCGCCGAGGACAGACCATTCCACAACGCGGCTGTGCGTGGCAGGAAATGTCGAGAGAACCGCACTGTTGAGGAATGCCAGCCATCCAGATGGTGTGGATGGTACCTGGCGGTCTGTCGTGTCGTACGATGACGAAACTCGGCGGCAGGAATCGTTCCAAACAGTTCTTCGGAACACTCCCCGTGGTACATACGGTGAAAACTGCAGAGGGAGCTGACGTCCCTCCGCAAGATCAGAGTATCAAGCCGATCGGTAATAGCTCGGTCGTTGACGATTCGAGTCGCTCTCCGTTGTACGCGGTCAAATGGAAGAAGCTGGTATTGGGGTGCTCCCGCCCAGACATGCGAGCAGTATTCCATGTGGGGCCGAACTTGCGCCTTGTATAGCTGAAGGCGGTGGCCCGGCTGGAAATACTGCTTCGCTCTGCTGAGTACACCCAGCTTTTTAGAGGCCAATTTGGCTTTGTCTTCCAAGTGACCACGAAACTGAACGTCATTCGATATGTCAACGCCGAGAATACCGATGCTGGCTGTGGCAACCAGAGGAGTGCCCTCAAAACATACATTCGCGACAAAGGGTTCTTTTTTAGTTTCTATAAAATTTTATACGTTGTAAATTGGATGACTGGCATAGCTAGATGAGTCTACGAGTTCCTTGGGAATTGAGCTTTGACTAACTAATGAATTCAAGCTTTGCGTCCGCAGCTATTGCCTCTAATGAAGTTAGATCTGTAATTTAAAATTCCGACATCTCAGCATTCAGCTCCTGCTTACAAATGGTAAAATGCTTATGCTAGTATTGAATCTATTTTTTTTTGTTTTTATGTGAGAAAGTGGTAAACGAGCTAGATCCGCTACCTACCTGATGAAGTGAACGCTGCCCATAGACATCCGCAACAGGCAAATGTGTTGCAGATGCGATACCTACCTTTAATGGACGGAGGAAGGCATAGATAGGAAAAAGGATATTTCCTTTTTCCCGTTAACCCTCTCTCCGTCCAATCCTCTTCCTTTTCCTATACTGTCCCTGTGAGGAAAGGATGGGAAGGGAAAGAGGACTGAAATTAGGCCTCCGGCACCTCACTCATCAGACGAAGCGCAGAGTACTTCTACTTCACGCCTGTATTCTGTGAGGTCGTGGTATTTCACCGGTCGAGCTGGCACATTCGTGCAACAGATGTCGCTGTTGCGGGCTCTACCACTGTTCTATAAACTTACTTTATTATTATTTATATTAGCTTAATGTGAAACTATTTATCTGTGTAACGGACCACCAACCTACTTGAAAAGACTCGAGAACTGAGGTTAAAAAAATTAAATGTTTGTGAAATCAAGAATAACACCACCCCATCAAAAATCTAGATGAAAGTGTAATTTTTACGTTTTTGAACTTTTTAACTGAGCTTTTTATAGTAAAGCTATGTTCTTAAAAGCATTTCAGTCGTTGTAAGTAACGCAATAAATACGCAAAGCAATAAGGAATAAATATTTAGGTACTTGTATATAATTTAACATTTAAATGTGTCCATATACCACCTATATGTATGTATTTATTTTGTATAGCAGGCAAGAATTTACTACACACAGCGTTACAATGTAAAATGCACCACATGAGTTGGTATTAGAGTACAAAATTGCTCAGTTAAAGCTTTAAATGCTAAGTAACTCCATTAGACGCAAAGTTTAAGACGTAAATCCTATTTACGAGGTGGACACACGGAACTCCACGGAGGTCGTATACAAGTGCGGCTTTAGGTCACTTTAAATACAGATTTATTTTCACTATTTAGTTTAAACATTATTTAGATGCTTTAAGCTATATTTAGTCTAGTTTTGTTTGATCCCCGTGTTGTGTGTGACAAAAATTGTTTTGCTTTTTGGTTGGTCGTTTCCCTAAAAGTCAAATTACTTTGAAGCATAGAACTGTGATGTTCTCTTTGGCTACGTTCCACTAAGCGTTCACGACATTCACGCTTACTGCCATGGTTTTTCCCGTTCCTCTTGTTTCCGAACGTTACAATTTAAAACTCAAGTGGAACGGCTTATGGATCAATCGATCGTCAATTAAAATTATACAAATGACGTGTAAGATAAAATTAAAAAAGAGTTTAAAAAGGTTAGTCTGCAGTGTGTGAGTATGAACAATGAACTTTAATAATAATAATAATTGGTTAACTCGATTTATATTATAATTTTACAATCACGTTTAATAACTAAATAATTTAAGTTATTAAACGATGATTGTAGGATATTCGGTATTTTTTGCACAGCAATAATGCTCCATTAAGTACTCTTTGTTACTTTAAGATTTTAAAATCGCGAGAAATGGGTGAACGCCCAAAAGGACCCACATATTCAGATAGGTCGTTGTGAGCTGAGCGACATTAGAGATCTTATGTTATTATCGCCGAGACCACAACGATCATAGTCGTGAAGTGGAACGGCAAAAGAAGCAGCATTTTAAGCGTTGTGAACGCTTAGTGGAACGCAGCCTTTATGTCATTTGAAAAAGCTATTAAGAAATGAAACTAGATTTGCATATATTTCCATTCGGTTCATTTCGAGGTCACTAGGTTTCTAAAATACAAATGTTGACATTCATAGTAATGAGACTCGCAATCAAAATTTGACACGAATCGTAAAAACTTGATCCAACTTTAAGCTAGTTTAAATGATAACAGCCTCTTAATGATTTAATTATTTGCTTTAAGCTTTAGCCAAGCTATAATAATTAACTTAATAATAACATTTAGACTGTAAGTTATAATGGACAGTAATTATAAAATAACATCCAATGTATCAATAAAATGTAATATACTACTGTTTTATTTTACTATTGTCCTAAAATAGATTTTCTTTTAAAAAGTAATTATTCGTGCTATCGAGTTAGTAGTTTTTTCCAAGTGAATCGCTCTTAATGAGGTTTGCGATTAAGCACAAAGATTCAAAATTAGTTTAATCCGTACCGATGCCATTTTGAAAAGTTAGATGCACAATTATCATAATTACTCACACATGTTTACATCCATTTTTCATTTAATTTTGACGCGATAACGTTACGATAACGCTAGGAGGCATTCGCAAAAAAGTATGACTCATTGTCACGTTACGATCGGTGTCCCGTTACGCTCAAGCCGAGAGTAACCGAATCAAGCCGAGCGTGCTCCGAGCTTAACGTCCGAGCGCCTTGAGACTAGACACCTGGGATTTCTTTCTAACTTTAAAATATAGTAATAAAATAATTTGTGACGAAAGTATTCGTGAGGAGCGGAAGTTGGAGCGAATGACGCGGTGGATAGTAGAGGGTAGAATATAAAAGTGATTGCTTGGATTGGCGGAGCTTCGTTGTCAGTAAACCTAATAAAGTGTTCGTAATAATTAATTGTGTTTTTTTTTAAATTATCAAATATAAATTAGCTAACCAGTAGTTAAAAATGAATAACATGTAGTCGATATCATAGATTCGAGGCATTCCAGCGCTGTCCAATTCTGAGCGAGCTGGATTAATAGTTAGAGATATATGTCGGCAGGAATGTTTCGCGGAATGCTTCACCAAGCATCCAGCTGTAAAATTATTTGCATTTTCATTGCGTACACTATTGCCTCATAAATACGGAGCAATATCCCACAATGGAATATGATAATGATCACAATTTTAATGTGCATGTTCGTGCTAATAGTTCCAGTTCCATTATTGCACTATTCAGAGTTAGGAATAAATTATGGTAGTATTAAACTCTATTAAATTGAGTCCTTGTGTATATACTTCCAAGAAGAATTCATCGAGTTCCATTAATTTAAGAGAATGCTAGCCAGTAGAAATTTTTAGATTTAACAGTGGTAGCGCCCGCAACAACATCTGTTGTACGAATGGGCCGGCTCGACCGGTGAAATACCACGATCTCACAAAAGACAGGCGTGAAGTAGAAGTAATCTGCGTTCCGTCAGATGAGTGCTACGGTGCCAGACGCCCAATAGTATTGGACGGTGGGGTGGTGGGGGGGGGATAGTAAAAGTATCTATACCCTCTGTTCATTAAAGGTGGGCAACGCATCTGCAACTCATTTAGGTGTTGCATCAAGTCAACTGCTTGTAAAAAATGCTTGGTGAATGTTTCCCCGTTTTCACTACTCTTTATAACGCTAAATCAGGGTGGTTGACTGCCTTTTTTTTCTAAGTACATATATCTTGTTTTACTGAACGCTTCGTTGGGAAATCGGTTGTATGTAGGAAAACAATTGTATAAGACACGACTCCGGACTTTATAACAAAGTTAACATCCCTCCTAACAACTTAAGAAGCTAGTGTGAAACTCTACGCGCTTAGTTACCGCGGCAAAGTGTAAATTTGCGGTTACCGTATTCAATTTGGGGAAGGAACTTTGTTGTTTCGCCGCGAGATGTAATACAAACTTTTTATTCGGATTTTTTAATACAGAAGTGGGATAAAAAGTAACTGGTAAATAAATGTCCGTATTTTGGTAATTAAGAAAATCAAAAACAGAACACAAACAAATAAAAAGTATGTAGTTATACATCCGCACCAGCCCTCTGTCTTAGATTAGTAAAGAACTGTTTCGCTGACTTAGTACGGCCACCGGACAGTTCGTAGAATTATAGATAACGATGTGATTCTCGGACTTGTTTATGAGAGACATCGTGGTAAGACCCATTTGAATGTGAATCATAATATATTCAGCCTCCGAATCGGCAACACGTATCTTAAGTTTAATTTTTAACAACCCTTTTGATCAAAGTGAAAGTTTGACTATGTAACACTCGTACAATAATACAAACAGTAACTTTTTACAGTGTTATAATTTTAGGTGTTTTAGTAGACCCCGCTGGGCTACACAAAGCAAGTATTAACTGGAGTTATTCCTTTACGTATATATGCTACTTGTAAGGCTTGTTGACGTTTATAAAATGGATACCCCGAAGGGAATACAGCTCCGACTGGGAATTTCAATGTTGACGTTTCAAGGTGGCTAGAGTCTACTGGAGAAGGAATTTAGATCAAAAGCACTTTTAAGTTATCCTTGGGGGGGGAGAAGTTTCAGTTCTATTCCACATTTCATTTAATTTTCCAATACGTGCTTACATGCATGCCTTATCTCCAGTTTCTCTGCTGATGTTACAATGCAAAAGGAAGTGTTTTTTCTTCTTCTAGTCCTACATACCTTGGTCAAGCAATTTCCACGTCAGTCTCTGCGTGATCACAGTTCACCAGTTCGCTATCCCAATTCCCTTGCTTTGCTTTCACAATTTCTTGTGTATTATAAATTTTTACCTCCATTTGTCATCGTTAACTAAATCAAATTTACTTATATACATAATTAAGTTTTGTTAAGCAGTACATCTAAATACTTGGAAGGTTTTTAATAGTACAATGTATTAGTATCACGATTGCGAACTAAGCAGCTAATTTCCCTTAAGGGATTTCCTGGGTTTAGTTTTGTTGGCTTCTCCTCGTTAATTATTAACTAGAACGAGAGAAACAATAAGATTATTTGTGTCTACTAAGGAATCTATTTCTGGTAAGTGAAAATGAATAAAGGAAAGGAAAAAAAGAGAGAGATGTGTTTTATCTGATGGTAGTACTGAATTCTCCCCTTCACATATGTCTTGCTGCTTACTGTCAATAGGAATAAAGGTAATCAACTAGTTGATGGACTGAGGACTTCATATTGTTAGTATGTCTTATCCCAAAAAATATTACGTAAAAAGCTTGCAGTTTTAGGAAAGGAATCACAGAAAAGTTGAAATGATGAATGTAGAGAGAATAACGAAACGAAATGTTGGTAAAGTGAGTGCCAGTGGGAACGTTCAAGGAAAACTTATATCCATCAGATTACTGGCTTAGTAAAGAGGGCGATGTAAGGAGAACCTGTAACCGACGAGCATGTATGCGTAGATGTATGAATGTAGAAGAAGCGAGAGGGGTGTGCCTGGATCACGCTAATAGGAAATCTATGGTCTCTACCTATTGGTTAAATATGCGCTCAATTTATTTATTTATTTATTCTCAAAAAATGTACAAGCTTTCCAATTAAAAAAGTGGAACATAACGAAAACTTAATTGGTGTGAAATCAATTAGGACTGTTGACGTTTCATTATTCGACCGATGCAGTAAAAATGATATAATATTTTTAAAAATGTTGCTATCGGCAACTCTTTGCTTTTTTCAATTGCTAGTTTTTTTTTTGTTGTGGTTAATAATAATCTTGGTAACGGAAGTGAGACCACTGAATATGTCATCGCTAACAGATGAGTCATAAATGCACAACTTTTCAAATAAAGAAGAAATGGGAAGGGGGAGAGAGATTACCGGTTGAGGAGAAGGATAGGAAAAGAAAAAGCTAGGGAACTGACTTAGCTAGTAGAAAGAAAATTTATTTATTTATTAATAATTTCCTGCAGCAACCTGAACGAAGGCTATTCAGACAGACAGATGTCAAGTTAATTTGATATACATAAACTTTTTTTTTATGTGATAAGGTGGCAAACGAGCAAACGGATCACCTGATGTTAAGTGAGCGCTGTCCATGGACATCCGCAACAGGCAAATGTATTGCAGATGCGTTGCCTACCTTTAATGGACAAAGGAGGGCACAGACAGGAAAAAGGACATTTCCCTTTCCCTGTTAATCCCCTCCTCGTCCAATCCTCTTCACTTTCCCGTCCTATCCTTATGAGGAAAGGGTGGGAAGGGGAAGAGGACTGAAATTAGGACTCACTCATCATACGAAACGCAGAATCCTTCTACTTCACGCCTGTTTTCTGTGAGGTCGTGGTATTTCACCGGTCGAGCCGGCCCATTCGGCAACAGATGTTGTTGTTGCGGGCTCTACCACTGTTAAACTGATCACGCCTAAAAACTAATTTATATGATCTTTGAAAAAAAGATGTTAAATTCGTGACGTTTCCTAATACATCGATGAGTTATACCTCTGAGCGCGCTCGGCTTAATTCGCTCTCTCGCTCGAGCGTGACGGGACACCGATCGTAACGTGACAATGAGTCATACTTTTATGCGTATGACTCCCACGGTATACCGATTTATAAGACATTGTCAAGTCAAAATTACAAATATATTTCATAACGGTAATATATGCCCAAATAATCGTAAAAATCTTTCACTGACGCTAAAATTCTCCTCATTGTAATTTGCGTAAACAATTTAAGTTTTACAGGCAATTTGCAAATTCCCGTCTCCCGTAGTACACGCGGCAACGCCACGGGAACTTGGCGCTGTGCAGTAAACTTGTTGCAAATGTTCTTTGTAACTAAGTTTTAGTGATATTCTGTGCTTTGTTATTGTTCTAACTGTAAAATACTTTATGTGATGGCATTAAAATGTTTCTCAAAAATGCCGTTTTGCAATGTTCATATATCATCATTTTTATATCTCAAAACTTATAAATAAAAAAAAAGAACCAAAGTTGTTATAAACCACCAGATGGAGCATCCGGGACCCGAAAGGGAACAAACCTAAAGTCGCCGATTGGCGACGAATGCTAAATCTACGTGTTTGTAATTTAAAAATTACGGTCTGTGCTATGAAATCATGTAAACGATACCTCAAGGAAAGATGTGTACGAACATCAAATTTCAGATGTAATTAATTAATTTTATAATGTATCTTGAATATTTTATACATAACTAAATATAAAATACGACGTCATAACATGTTACAAGTGTGGTCAACTACATAACAAAATTATATTAACCCTAAAAACACAACGAAATATAAAAAAAACGATAGATTAAAAAAGTGGCTTCACTTTTGGTTTGTCTGGAACGTAACTATAAATATAAATGCGGCAATATTTGCGCTGCCACCCGAATAATTACACGATATTGAACGAAAACAATAAAAAGATAAATGTACCAGTCGCCTCCATGTTTCTCGGGATACTCGCAATCTGTCATGAGACATGTGAGGGTGGGGGCAAGAAATTAGGTACTCAGAATAAACTCCGAAAACTTATGATAAGGTTATCAAAGCTTTCATTTGTCAACTGAACGACTTCAATAGCCAATCGCCGTAAATACAAGTTTTTTTTAATATTAATTGTCCTTATTTTATCTAGTTACGTTCTTTTTCGTAGTACATAAGTCTCAAAAAGATCCATTGCTTAGACCGAGGGCAAAATATAAATCTTAAAGTTACAAAAAACGGAATAAATATTTGAGTGATTTTTTTCTTAATTCCGAATTCTTGAAAAATTAGCGAACTGTTTGTTTAAGTTGCCCTATTTTAGTAAAAAGAC
The DNA here is from genome assembly GCA_029849275.1 of Papilio elwesi. Taxonomy (NCBI): domain Eukaryota; kingdom Metazoa; phylum Arthropoda; class Insecta; order Lepidoptera; family Papilionidae; genus Papilio; species Papilio elwesi. The sequence continues at coordinate 654,609 of CM056696.1, forward strand.
TATTTCAAAATAGTTTATTTTGTATGTTACACATTCTATTCTACTCTCTCCTTCCTTCTCTAAAGCTGCTTAACAACGTATTCTATATTACAAAAAATGTTACAATTCTTCTGCTTTAAAGTAGAATAATAAATTAGGCTTATAAAGTCTGACATCCCAAGGAATGTCTATTCATTTTTAACGCTTACGACAATTTACATTGAAATTTATGTAATAATTTTCTAAAGTAACAATAAAAAACTCAACTATTTAACTCCTCATAGAAAGTTATAAAGTTTGTATGTATGTTTGTTATTCTTTCACGCAAAAACGGCTGAACGGATCTGGATGAAATTTGGCACAGAGATAGATTATAATCAGCAATAGCACATAGGCTACTCATTATCCTGGCAAAATATACAGTTCCCTTGGGATACATTTTTTTTACAGGCGCATTTACGAATATAAAAGGCGTGTGTATGTATGTATCCCTATTCCGTAGCTGGGGCGGATCACTAATAATATAATATATATTTGTAGAGCAAGAATACACAAGAATGTAATGTAAAATGAGACTCGCTACACAATAACATATGTGGCGATAGAAAACACACAGGCATTGATAACTTTTATGTAAGAGAAAAGAAGAGATAAAATGGAATGGGGATGGAAAGTAGATTGGGCAACCAGACTCCTCAATTAGTAAGCGCAACCTACAATTCGCACTTTCCTCGATCGAGACCACGTTGCATAAGGTGTAACTCTAGTCCTATTCCCCCTCCTTTCTCCCCTAAATAGGTAAAGTAAATGACCATTTAAGGTGGCCAACGCATCTTAAACTCATTAGGTATAGGCATCGGTCTCCTAATACGGTAAACTGCTCCCTCGTTTGCCACATTTTTCCAAAAAAAAAGACTTCAACTGTCAAAGTAAATTGAGATTTTCCCTCCACCGTGACACGTATAAAGGCCAAACCTAGTGAAATCGTTAGCTACATAGCTCCATCACGTAATCCTCTCGTAAACCTCTACGTTAACGACACATCTAACATTTCCGTCGGAATTTGTATACGTTCAAAAGTTCGACTCGGCGTGTGTTTAATCAACGGAACTGTGAAGCAACGCCACACGTGACGCGTGCCAAAGTTTATTCGGATTTATGAGGCTGAGTTTCTAAATACAACATAGCCGAACAATTCTCTGATACAGAATCAACGTCAAATTTCAAACATGTATCTTTGAATTGAGAAGCGTTGTGAGTATTTTATTATCTATTTTATCTCCGACCTATTCAACAACTATTTTTGATGCAACAACGTCTTATAAATCGGTAAACCCGACATAGGGTGGGAGGTATGACGCATCATTTGATTGGCTTATATAAATAAATTATAAGATATTACATTTGTATGTAATAAATTGTGTAATTATTGTTATTCTGTAATACATTATTCCGTACAGAGTGCTCTTTGTTTTAGGATTCGTTGTCACGAATTTAACGTCTGAGCGCCTTGCTCCGTCACCTGGGATTTCTTTTTCAGCATTTGACCACGATCCTATGATGTTCAGTGGTGATGTGGTCGAAAGGTGGTAGGTACTACTTTAGTAACAGCCTATTTACTCTTCTCGTGAAGGTACACACAGGTCATAATTGGCAGCTTGTTTCAATTGTTTACCGTTCGCACAATGAACGAACATTTAAGTAGCTGGGTTCGTAACGTAAATCTACTATAGAAAGATGAGCTGCCTTATGTCCTGTCTGTTTGTTGAAACGTCAGATGATGGAGTCTTGATGGGGGAATGAATTGCTTTCTGTTTTTGTATACAATATCATAGTTAAGTGACAAACTTAAATTTATTACCGTTGTTCATTATTTGGTGATCGAATCGTCACAAGTCTAGTTCTTACTTGACCAGGCCTGATTTACTTCTACTGAAACTTCCAGAAATTAAAGCAACATATGTATAATTTGTTACAAATCGAGATGCATGTTTTGTAAACAAACAAACGTCACTTACCATACATGGCGGCCATTACACTTTTTATATTTTCATCGGAAATGTAGTAATTTTGTGGAAATCATGATATAAAGTGAAGTGATATTGTAATAATATTTGCTAATGCTATATGTTATGAGCGAATAAAATTTTTGTCGAAAATATTTAGAAATTTACTAATTTAAGCGTATAAGGTAAGGCCCTTTGTTTACGAAATTTCCATCTTGATTTGGAACAAACTATGGATGTGTGATATTCAATCATCGTTTACATAACGCACGTTCCTCTCTATATTATTTGTATGAATTTGTAGTACAATTAATTTCGATTGAATAACATTTGGGCAGGTGTCGCGGTGACAGCTGCCGCTTAAACTGTGAGTTACTAATTGGCTTTGACAAGTGAACACGTCAACGAATACATATCATAAATCATAATCTTATGTAGATTATAATTCAGTATACAGATAAAATAGAATAAAATAAAAATAATTTATTACAGACAGGATCCATTGTGTTAGTAACAAAGATCTTACAAACTATGGTAGTATATCTTAAATTAATTATATGTAATAGCCGTGTCTTTAAATAGATGGACACAGGTCCAGTGCCGCATAATGGCACTGTCTACGTCCAGTCTCCCCACCACTGTCCTCAAGAGGCTGTTGAAGGTGCCCCGCACCCGTTGCATCAGGGATGCTATACGCCTTCTGATGGTAGCTGAAAAGCTATCAACGCCAGCCGTGGCTAACATCTCTGAAGCACTGGAGTACCGCAGCAGCCCCAACAGCGCCCCGAAGGCATATTGGGTACGCAGGCCCTGTATGCTCCTTGAGTGTAATTTATCCATAGGTTGCACTTGTATAAAGAGTTACAGTAGGCTTTGAAAAGCGTGATTTTGGCTTGTTTAGAAAAACACATACATATGATACGCAGATGATACTACTGTAGTATTCATGGAAATTCGTGGGAAACTGCACGTCAATATGCCGAAAATGCTCTTTCAATAGTGATGAAATGGCTGTCGTGTAATCTTCTCACATTGAACCTGGATAAAACCAAGTATATTACGTTTAGTTCCCGTCTGTCAACTCAACCGCACAGCAATAACTATAAGCTAATTGCGCACACTTGTCTGCCGTCCCAGAGAGAAAACTGTATTTGCAAATCTATACAACGATGTTCTGACACCAGATACCTCGGTCTTGTAGTTGATAGTACACTAAATTGTCGTAAACACATATCTCAATCTGCTGCACGTATTAGAAAACTCATGTACCCATTAAAACGACGTAGACCTTCTATTGAACTTCTTCTAAAATGTATTTATTTTGCACTAGCTTAATCTCTCTTGACTTATTGTATTTCAGTATGGGGTGGTACTTATAAGACTAATTTACTTTGGAAAAGGCACAAAGATCTATTTTAATAATCATGCTGGGTAAACACTTATTCAAGTTCGTCCTTGTATAAAACTTGGGAAGTGCTGACTGTAAGACAGTTATATGTGCTACAAGCCGTCTTGTGTAAACACAAAACAGTACCCTATGTACCACACGACAATGTCGGTGGTAAACGTCGAAAAGACATCGTCTAAATTTCTCAAAAAATTGCAACTGCACTAGCTGATCACCACTTTTTTTGTCTTTGGTCCTCGTCTCTACAACACCATAAACAAGACTGTCAATATCTACCCACTTTCGTCCATGAAGTGTAAATGTACTGTTAAGAATTTTTTACTGAAATTAAGCTATGATGAAACTGAAAATTTACTATGGCCTGATAGATGATATTGTGACATACATATATGCAAACACGCGAACACAAAACAAACGCACACACACACACGCGCGGAGAGCACACTTCGCGCGTATATTCACATTACCCCGCCAAATATCATAGCGGGCACAAGCATGAAACATTGTGTTTTTATGTCACTTTCCGTCAAAGATTTGATACAGATAAAATATAATACATGCAGTTGATATTATACCTACATTATTAGTCTCTAGATTTCAAATTCATATAGTAACTACGAAAATTTAAGATTTAACCCTTCTAAATCACTTTTACAATAAAAAATATATAAATATAGGAATACTGTAGATTAAAGATTTGTAGAAATAACTTTCAATGCACGTATATTTTAATAAAATCATTCGCTGCATTCGTTCAGTTTTTAATTTCAATCTATTGTCAATGTCAATGTAAATTAAACAATTATACATTATAAACTTCTTTGAAATTTATAAAATAATTACTTGTTTATTTACTTGTTATTATAATTTATAAGCGAAGAAATGTGTAATTATAAATAATTTAATAAAGTTTGCACATTTTGCGAATCACCGTCATATTGTGTCTCAAATATGCGGTGTGAGCTGGATTCATAAAGCGGTGTGAGCTGGATTCATTAAGCGGTGCGCGGACGAGATTTAATTTCATGGTGTCGCGTGCAGCGGAGATGTTTAAATGTAAAAAGTTAACGCACCGCTAAACTAAGAGCAGCCGAGCTTATTGCGCGTACCATTCAAATGATTTTGAATTTAATTATAACATGTATCCTGCATATCACTTACCTACCTAACAACCGTTCGAATAACTTTTGGTAAGGTTCTACAGGTACTTTAGGAAATGCATAATCGATAGGAGTATATTATTAAACCAATACGCACCAACCAAACGCAATAGCTATCGGGATCATAGGTCCTTCACGTGGAGTTGCGCGCAGGTTAGGTGCTGCCGATCGTGTTCCCTTGACGCGTGAAGTCACTCACACACTTTAACAGTGGTACAGTCCGCAACAACATCTGTTGCACGAATCGATCAGTGAAATACCACTACCTCACAGAAGACAGGCGTGAAGTAGATTATTCTGCGTTTCGTCTGATGAGTGAGGTGCCGGAGCCCTTATTCTGGTCCTCTTCCCCTTCCCATCCTTTGATAATAGGGAAAGGATGGGAAGGGGAAGAGGACTTGACGGTGGAGGGGGTAAATAGGAAAGGGATATAACCATTTTCTGTTTATCCCTTCCTCTGACCATTAAAGGTAGGCAACGCATCTGCAACTCTTGTTGCAGATGCTTATGGGTAGCGATCACTTGATATCAGGTGAACCGCGTGCTCGATTGCCACCTTCTACTATAAAAATAACACACTACTTTAATTATTTAATATTATATATTTTGCTGCCCGATTTCATTTTTTTGGTAGATTTAGTGAGTGCACGTTAGAGTTGTTGGCGATCGAATATAGTACGGCCGAACCACCAATGCGAACCATATTCGATGATATACATTTTCACTTGTCCTGTTGTTAATCGCATGCATACCGAACTTGGTGTTGTTATAATACCCTAGCCTGGGACACTATTCACACACGGATATCTGATCCCAAACTAAGCAGAGCTTGTACTATGGAAACCAGATAACTGATATAGATAGCACCCAGACTCAGGACAAACAGACATGGTCATGAACATAGATGTCTGTTCTGTCTGGGAAACAAACCCACGAACTATGAAGTGAAAAGCAAGGATCTTACTAACCATCTAACTGGCACGTCAACAGATTCATTCAGGTCTTTACTGAGTCGAAAATGACTACATTTTGCCTATTTTAGCATCACTTTATGTAATTGTAGTGAAACAGAGCGTAAATTCCAATCGAATCATCGCCTCGTCGGTGCGTTGGCTGGTTGGCTTTATGACGTCAATCAACTGAAGCGTGTGTTGCTTCAGAGCCGCTGGGAAGTATTCCATCTTTGTTCGGTATCATTGGATACATTGTAGTGTTGATCACAATATGCATCCCTAATAATATTATAAATAAGAATGTAAGTTTGTTTGTTACGCTTTCACGCGAAAACTACTCAACCGATCATCATGAAACTTTGTACACATATTCTTGGAGGTATTAGAAGTAACATAGAATTTTTATGGAAAAAAATAGTATATAAAAAGCGAAGTATATATGTTCCCTATAAACTCTGAAACGGCTGGACCGATTTCGATGAAATTTACAGTGATTGTCCAGATTTGCACATCCCTGTGTTTGGTAGCGATCGGATCAATATAATTAGTGGTACCCGGGCGAAGCCGGGGCGGGTCACTAGTATGAATATATATGTATAAACGTGTAGCTTTTTATTTCTTTATAATTTAAGGCAGATAAGACAACTTCTGGGATGAATAAACTGATATTGTCGTTATAATATAAATGTCGTTATAATAAAAGACAAACTAAGCCTCACGCTAGGAGATACCCATAATAGGTGGATATTGTATACATAAAATACGATATATAATTTCTTAGCTTCATATAAAAATAAATCTACGCAGCAAAAGCCTTGCACATAGCAAGAGTTTTAGAATTTGTTTCTGTTGTCCGTTTTGTTATTGTCTCTCGTCTCTCTAACTCACTATCGACTCTTCTACACCCACAAAAATAATAACTTATTTTGTGTGTAATATTTGTGAACTTATTTAGTGGCTACTCATCTTAGTAGCTTGAAGTTTAAGCCCAGCTTTAACATCCACATTCAATAATTCAATGTCTCGTTCCCCGCCTCGCTTCCGAGTTATCTAAGATAAGAGGGTCGAGTGCATGCAAATCCCGGCTCAGTGTAATACACAGCACAGCCTACAGCTTATCAAATGCGTCATTGGTTCATGCTATATAAACTTTGGTAAATTATTCTATGTTTACATTTACAACGAGGCTAACATCTTATTTATTTATATTATATAAATCATCGGAGGCAAAGTTCAACGGAGCAGTTCTAATATATCTAAATGAATCAACAAATTTATTTATTAAGCGAATAAATTAATTATTGAATTAATACATCGATAGATGAATGAATGAATGAATTTAACAGTAGTAGAGCTCGCAACAACGACATCTGTTTGCACGAATGGGCCGACTCGACCGGTGAAATACCACGACCTCACAGAAGACAGGCGTGAAGTAGAGTATTCTGCGTTTCGTCTGATGAGTGAGGTGCTGGAGGCCTAATTTGAATCCTCTTCCCCTTCCCACCCTTTCTTTATAAGTATAGGATGGGAACGTGAAAAGGAAAATGGAGAGGGGTTAACGGGGAAAAGGAAATATACTTTTTCCTGCCCTCTGTCCATTAGCAACGCATCTGCAACACAGTTGCCTGTTGCGGATGTCTATGGGCAGCGCTCACTTAACATCGGGTGATTCGCTTACTCGTTTGCCACCATATAACATATAAAAAACGACGAACGTGGATGGACGGTTGAATGAATGAATGAACGGATGATTGAATGAATAGTGGATGGATAAACGAATGAATGAAGCAATGAGAAACTTCTTACGCCAGTAATATAGTGCAAAAGGCAGATATTACATATGTTCATTTGACATGGCCATAATTTAGTTTTTACACTCTCAAATATCGCCTTTTTATGTGTCGTTAAAATGGTCAATGTAAATTCAATCCATCTCGTACCTGGATAGTAGATTAATTAAATCAGGTCGCAGAAGTCAATCGGCAGCACTTTGTCAAGACAACGAGCGCAATAAATTCTCGAAACGTTTAAGTCACAATTTATTGGGTCTTATCTTGACCGCAGAACGTATTGCCCGAGCTGAAACTACTTCTTTTTAAGTGGCTATATTTTTCAAAGAGCTTCCGGCTCTATCAGTACACAATCTAGTGTATCGATTATAAAATAGTATGAAGTCAAATCACATTTAATACTTCTACTGACTTAAGGCTTACGTTGACTACTGTTTTTTCCATCAATCTCTAGATGTAAGCCATAACTTATATGTCTATCTCCCTCAGAGCCTTAGCCATGTCTTTTTCCCGTATATGATATTGGAAGGAATAATAAATATTCTACTCGACAGGAAAATATAAGCAGAAATATTGTAAAAGAGCAGGTATTGTATCAGTTGGTAATATCTTAGCTCTTTAGGTTTTCAAACAAATCTCTAATCACTTACAAGGGAACATGGTGCATTCAAACCTTATTTTAGTAATGAACCCTAGATCGGTATGTGTAAACTTGTAGTGTCCTGTTAATTTAGTAAAGCACCAACAAGTTCTGTACTGACTTAACGAAGTCTGAACAGTTGAATTGTTTCCGAGTGACGAATAGACCACGTAAAGTAACTTTATTCGTTTTATGTGTTTTGAATGAAAACAATATTGTGGAAATTGAAGAGAATGAAAAATAATTATTAGTGAATTCGACGATATGTGTTTCGTTTAAATAATCTTGTAAACCTGTGTAATATAATAAGTGTATAGTTTGTGGCGTCTTGACGTAACGTGACGAAGGATGGCTGGCAACGAAGCGGGTCTCAAGTGTCTACCGATCAGCGCTCAAAGTTCGTTTTGTAGACAAAGACATTCGTGTCTATTGGATAAATGAGCGTCTGCCTTACGTCTCCTCTTTGTAAGGTGTCTAGAAAAAAATCGGCATATTCTCAATGACTCGTTAAACTGGCAATGTGAAGTTGCCTAGTCCGATTATAAAATACCTGCCCTTACAATCGGTCGGTGGCATATTAAGGCTGTAAATCTAAAAGAATGACCGCGAACAACTTTCAAGAGATGTCTCATGTCAACTGTGTAATATTATCTTTTATTGTTTCCTAAAAATATAAAGTATCAAAATAAATCGAGACTCATATTTCGAAGGCGACGTCCGCAAGCAACGTCAAATAAACAAAGGTTTATTTTACTGGTGTGAATCGTTACATTTCTAAATAATTAAGTCTGTTAGAAGATAACATGTTTCCGTAGGATGTCATCTCTTAGAAGGTGTAATTAGGTAATGGATTCACTGGATGTTTCATTCGGACATTTAATTTTCGTGTCGAGGATTTTTTCGTAAAATATTAACGTCTTGTTTTTCATATTTACTACGGTAATTTTATCTAAGAATAAAATTCCCGCTTCGCAAGCATTCGTTTATTACTTAACTTGATTCCGCATAGAGTTTGTAAAAAATATCAAATGAGGAAGTGAAACCTCTTTGGTTTATTATGTATTAAATGATATGATACATTTAAATTTTAAATTAATCTTATGTATAATATTCACATATATTATTATCATTATTATTTTAAACTTTACTTAAAAATATTATAATGGCAAAGGTATCAGCATAAAAGAAAAATTCATTTCCAATAAATAGTAAATTAATTTTGCGCGTTATAGATATAGCGCCATCTATTGAGAATTATGATAAACACTTTTTTATGTTATAAGGTGGCAAACGAGCAAGCGGGTCACCTGATGTAAAGTGAGCGCTACCCATAGACATTCAACAAGCAAATGTGTTGCAGATGCGTTGCCTACCTTTAATGGGCAGAGGAGGGCATAGACGGAAAAAGGATATTTCCTCTTCCCTGTTAACCCCCTCCCCGTCCAATCCTCTTCCCGTTCCAATCCTCCAATCCATATAAGTAAATGGTGGGAAGGGGATGAGGACTAAAATTAGGCGTCAGGCACCTCACTCATCAGACGAACCGCAGAGTACTTCTACTTCACGCCTGTCTTCTGTGAGGTCGTGGTATTTCACCGGTCGAGCCGGCCAATTCGTGCCAAATGTTGTTGCGGACTCTACCACTGTTGAAAGTGTAGATTTTATGAAAGTTCCTCGCTTAGAAATCTTCTGAGGGAAGGCTGTAGAAAATATATTTCGTACACATTCCCGCTGAGCGCGCGACGTACGAGGTTTCTGAACGCTTCATTGGCATGTCGCTTGGATCATACGTTATTTCAAAATACTGTGTTGAATTTCCTTCAGCTGCTTCTACTTTATTCATTGAACTATATATTCCATTCACTGAACATATTTAAATATTGTGACTAGTTTATGTCACATTTAAGACCTTATTTTCCGTTGTAATTCAATAGTTGGCACCTGGTTTGATATACCCCAGTATTAAAGGACACGAGGTCTTATCATAATCCCTACTAATATTATAAATGTGAATGTAAGTTTGTTTGTTACGCTTTCACGCGAAAACTTCTCAACCGATCATCATGAAACTTTGTACACATATTCTTGGAGGTACTAGAAGTAACATAGGATACTTTTTATGAACAAAATATAATAGCATATAAAAAACGAAGTATGTATGTTCCCTATAAAGCTATAGACTCCGAAACGACAGGAGATTTCGATGAAATTTACAGAGATTGTCCAGATTGGCACAATCCTGTGTTTGGTAGCGCGTCACTAATTATATATATATATATATATATATATATATATATATATATTAACTCACAACACAGTTGTGTATCTGTATGTGTGTATCAAAGAATTTCTATTTCCCATCTAACTATTTACGACTTAATTTGTAAATGTCAAAAAATGTTCAATCCATTCCCATGAGTCCGTTCCACATATAATACATTTATTCCTCAGTTACCAGCTTAATCAAAACCCGGTTAACTCACAGTTGTACGGTTCAAAGTTACGACATAAACCGTTCGCCGGGACCGTTAATTACTTGGTTAAGTTCATGAATGTTATGAAACTGAAGGCGCAAGGAAAGCTGTTCTGTACAGGTTGGCCCGAGTGCCTCTCGACACGAATTACGAATTAGGCGAACCTTACGTAAGAACTTGTTTAGCTTTTATAATGAAACCATTTGCATTATAAAAATTGGTTTATTTTATTGTACGAGGTGGCAAACAAGCAAGCAGTTCACTCGAAGTCAAGTGATCACTACCCATAGACATCTGCAACTAACTAATGAGTTGCAGATGTATTGCCCACCTTTAATGGACAGAGGAGGGGACACACAGAAAATGGTTAGTTCCAATTCCTATACATCCCCTCCAGCATCAATTTTTCTTCCCATTCCCATCATTTCCTTATAAAAAAAGGATGGGAAGGGGGAGAGAACTAGAATTTGACCTTCGGCACCTCAATCATCAGACGAAACGCAGAATACTCTACTTCAAGCCTGTCTTCTGTCGTGGTATTTCACCAGTCGAGCCGACTCATTCGTGGACTCTACCACTGTTATTTTTAAAGTGACGTGTACGGATGGCACGTTTTATTCAACTTCTGTAAGATATAACTCCTTCTGAAGACAGAAGTGAAAACTCGAAATAAGTGCGAAGGCAGGACAATAGTTCCAATTTAAATAAATAATCAACAAAAATAAGCCCTTGTATCTAGACTATAAAATTCAAAATTGAATACAAGAAAAATATAGGAAAAAGTTCGTCGGAACTGTTTTTCAAATAAGCTTGATACTGACGCGTGTTGCTGACGCATGTGCGCGTATCTATAAAATTTTCCCCTACAAAATATCTTTTAACGCGGCTAAAGAAGTTTACACTTCAAAAGGGACACTAAGAAACATGGGTTCTGTTTATATTCACTCTATATTAGCAGCTAAATCATAAAAGGCAGGCGGTACATTAAGTATGTACGGTGTAGCTCGCCGGCTAATGTTTCTTGCCGACGGTACGCTATCAGTATTGCAGTCTCGTAGCCCTTACCTTGTGATAACGTACGAGGCGCGCTCCTAAATCTCCCTTCATGTTTTATTTATACAAACAAGTTAATATCTGTTAATGACTTGGATGTAGACAAAGTTTTTGATTTGTGAGATGGTTTCTAGATTTGGTGCCTAATTGAGGATAACTTGAAAAAACTGTATGTATTTCAAAATAACTTTAATGAATTGATTATGGCAACAAATTAACCATACAAAATTTTTCAAATATTCTTTTAATTTTTGTTTAAACATTAATTATAGTATGTGTGTGTGACTGTGAGGAACGTATAGATTTTTTTTAAATAAATAAATAGCCACTTTATCCCGTAAGCCAGAGGTGTGGCCGAGATTATGGATTTCCATTGGCGCGATCCTGTCACACCTCTCTCGCTTCTACATCCATACATCTAGGTATACAAGCTCGTCGGTTACGAGTACTCTTTATATCGCCCTTCTTTAGTATGTCACTAATCTGATCGATATAAGTTCTCCTTGGACGGGAACATAAATTTGTTTGGTTATTCTCTATTTTTATCTGCTTTAGTTTTCTTACAAAATAAGACCTTGGTTTACCGAAGGAAGCCGTTGTATTAGACAAGCCGGCGGACATGTTAACGAAGTTTCTATTGTAACAAGTCGGAGCGCAAAGTGAAACTTTCACTAATTAGCTGCCGCTACAGGCCGGCGGCGAATCACCGAACGCTCAATTCAATTTCAACCAAAGGGTTTATTGCAAGAGTAAAACAAAGCAAACGTAGTGTGTTCTAATTCATTTACGCCTTCTTTCCGGGTACCAAAAGTGTTTTTTTAAGTTTCTCTTTTTTTATGCAGTAAGGTGGCAAACGAGCAATCGGATCACCTGAAGTTAAGTGACCGCTACCCATAGACATCCGCAACAAGAAAATCTGTTGCAGATGCGTTGCCTACCTTTAATGGACAGAGGAGGGCATAGACAGGAAAAAGGATATTTCCTTTTTTCTATTAACCCCCTCCCCGTGTAATTCTCTCCCGTTCCCGTCCCATCCATACAAGGAAAGGGTGGGAAGGGACTCAAATTAGGCCTCCGCACCTCACTCATCAGACGAAACGCAGAGTACTTCTACTTCACGCGTGTTTTCTGTGAGATCGTGGTATTTCACCGGTCGAGCCGGCCAAATCGGCAACAGATGTTGTTGTTGCGGACTCTACCACTGTCTCTATTTATATAATTAAAATAACTGTATGTCCAAGTGTTAATGGATTGGCATTAGTTCCGTACTATCCTCAAATATATTGCGTTCCAAATCGCATTACAATTTCTTGGGAACCGTCAAATAAAAATTTGTTTGTGTAAAATAGTTTTTATCGCCTCCCTCTTTAAAGTAATCACATATTACACTTGAACAGAGCATCGTGGATAGTGCATGCACAATCCATCAAGCGGAAACTACACAATATTGCAGGTGCTACAAGCAAGCCTTAATCATGAGACCTGAATTACCTCGATTAATCTCCGCGGCGGACGTGAGAGCTACTGTGTTACTATGTTAGATGCAGGCTGATGCATCTAGAGGACACGCATCGTACACCAACGCTGACGTGTCATCTCTTAAGTCATTAATTTCGGATACAAGGCCTTATTTCAGTCCTCTTTCCCTTCCCACCTTTTCCTCATTAGAATAGGATGGGAATAAATAAAAAATAAATAAAACGGGAACGGGAAGAGTATTGGATGGGTGGTTGACGGGGAAAAGGAAATATCCTTTTTCCTGTCTATCTTTTGTCCATTAAAGGTAGGCAGCGCATCTGCAACACATTTCCTTGTTGCAGATGTCTATGGGTAACGGTCACTTAAAATACAAATAATGAATCTAGGTTCCAAAGATCACCAAATTACAACAAAATTTACAATTATCAGATCACGACACCTAATCACTATCTAGCTATCTACGCATGTTACCACACCGAGCACCCGATACGCCCGAGGAAAAATTTGGGAATTTGCGAGATATCTTGTCCCAACATCTACCTCAGTGTCTTCAGACGAATGTCTATGACCAGTGTGTATTACTAGCGAGGATTTACGGGACTGTGACGTGGATCCTCACTGTGAGCATCATTAGATGGGTCAAGGACACCCACTCAAAGGGAAATGCTCAGAGTCGGAAAGTAGGGCCTAGGTAAAAAAGTAGAACCATTGGCCCGGGCAAAGATGGACGCTCATAACAGGTTTAATTAAGCTCACCTTGGAAGTGAGCTGGGATCTAGGAGTATATTGACGGATACCGCTATCCCTAGTCCCAGCAGTCCAGGTGGAGTTGCAGAGGGAGTCAGGACTCCGTCACCCACGGGTAAAGACCGTAGAGGGCGTGTTAAGTGTTTTGGCATGCGTTTTTTTTAATAAATCGATCGTAAGCATGTATCAAATTACAATTTTAAAGACGAAAATATTAAATGAAACATTTATATGTTTCATTTAATCTTTATTACATATATATGCACACACCTTTAGTAACGTATGCAAATTGTTCAAAGGTTCCCTGAAAGTAACACACGAAAGGAATTTAATTCACCTTTTTATGAGGGATACAAGCCTCGAAGTAATCAAAATGATTTATAAAGGAATTGGAAGAGAATGTATCGACACAATTGCGCCCAATAAAATACACGATAGGCTTTATCGGATTGTTAAAACCCTCGGCATATTTAAACGAACATCCTTTTTGGTTATTGCAAAACTAAAACCTTCGCTTTTTTGTATATAGAAGAAAGTCTGATGTAATGTGTGTTGTCGTCCACATTTCCGGTTTGCCGGAAATTTATGAGTACGGTACTAAAACGTGAAGTTGCGTAGCTGACTTTAGACAGCAAGAGTTATAAGCACTTGTCAAAGGAAGGAGACTCAGTTTGTACTCCTGTCAACGGTCGTGACAACACCTCTTGAGGCCCGTGACCCTTGCCCTGATTGTTATAAGTAGTCGTATATTGTGTAGTGGAAATATTAAGCTACAACCTATGTGAGATAGCAGGTGTCTACCGCTAACCAGAGTAATCTTCAAGAAGCGACTGAATTGCAGGTCTACATTTCTTTTGGATGTAGAAGGGGTGGTGGTTGGAAGAGTTCCAGGTATCGCTGAAAAGATGACGCTGATGTGGACTTGTTTGAGTTCAGGTGACAAGCGAGAGAGGAAATTCGAGTCTCTTATTGTTAGAGGCCAAGGCCCACTTTGAATCACTGTGCCACTCTAGTTAATTAGCTATCTATCCCCTCCACCATCCAATCCTCTTTCCTAGTAGTAGTAGTAGTACTTGTATATTATTCAAGACGAATGGAGTATGATGAACCCCATAATAAACAAGATATTTCGAATGGAATTTCAGGTCCAGCTACCTGTCCCAAATTCAAAGAGTATATGTAAGGGTTGATGGTGGATTTATGTTAATATAACTGTTTTAAGTTAATAATATTGTTCAGAAACTATTAAGCGTAAACAAGTAACACAGTACAAGGGCAATTTGCTGGATCGCGTCTCCCCAGACACGACAATGACCCCGTCTCTCGGGAAGCGCAGTAACGTGACGTTAAACTTGTTACAAAAGTTTGCTGTAACTAAGTTCCACTGATATTACCTTCACTTTAAATCGCTCTCAGTCTTGTGTAAGTGTTCCTGCATTGTCCGTGCAAAAGTATATTGGTGTGACGTGTCATCTAGTATTATAGTTTTGATTTTGTACTAAGCTTCACTCTGCAGTGTTCACTAATAGGACAACAGGACAATATGTATGTCCGTTCATTGCCACCTGTAGCCTGA
The DNA here is from genome assembly GCA_029849275.1 of Papilio elwesi. NCBI lineage: Eukaryota > Metazoa > Arthropoda > Insecta > Lepidoptera > Papilionidae > Papilio > Papilio elwesi. Next base: position 669,877 of record CM056696.1, read on the forward strand.
ACGGCTTGATCGATTTTGAAGAATGAGGAGTCATTATATTCCTATATTTCCCCGGAATGTGATAGCTACCTATCCTATAAAATAATGAAGGATGATAAACAAACAGTCAGTGGGATTTTCTAAATAAACTAATACTTGTTTGGGGCACACCTGACTGACATCTACAGCAAAAGACTTATGTATTACTAAGGTCTTCGTAGGAAAGATGGCTGGATTGGGTAAGGCGAAGGAGTTAAATTGAGAGTCCAATCCGTCAAACGTTAACTAGAGTTCGTATGATATTGAATGAATATCGATGTTACTACGTGATAATACGTCCTGTAATCATACAGAACATAAAATAAAGCGTGACAATGACAGGATAAATATCCGATTTTCCATCTAACCTGTCTTATCACAGCATCTGAAAGAAACGAAGTAATGTTCGTAGTTCGTACTTTTATTTGGCAGTTGGAAGGATCTTTTTTCCCTTTGTGACTCTGTTAATAAACATTTATGTGACAGCTTTGTTTTCTGCCAAATATTAACAGCTTGAACAACTAAAGGGCTGAACTAAAAGAAGGAATTTTAGATAGTCTAACACAACAATTCGAAAGACTCTTGAATGTAAAATACAGTACATTCATTGATAACTAGCAGATCTGGCTATGTACTACCCGCAAGTTGTCGTATCTGGTATTAACATGTGATTAGGTCTATGGGGTAGTAAAGTATATATTTTCTATTGTTAAACATCGTAATATGCATGTTGTTCTAAAATCATCATCATGTTTTAGCCAATTCACACAAAACTTACATCTATTAACAGTGAAGGAAAACATCGTGAGGAAACCGGCATGTTCTTAGAACCATCAAATTCAAAGACATGTGACATCCACCAACCCACACTGAGCCAGCGTGGTGGATTACGGCTTATTCCCTCTCTCGGAGAGGAGGCCTGTGTCCCTGCAGTGGAGAACATTCGAGGAAAGGCTGATTTATTATTATATATTTATTAATACTAAGAAAAGGCCGGTATTATGTTATTACATCTGTACTAATATTATAAATGCGAAAGTTTGTATGTATGGATATTGTTACTCTTTCATGCAAAAACGGCTGAATGGATCTGGATGAAATTTAGCACAGAGATAGATTACAGTCTGGAATAGCATATAGGATAGGGTAGGGTAGCTTTTTATCCCAAAAAAATGTAAAAATAAATGTAATTTTTTTTTATGGAATTAGGTGGCAATCGACCACGCGGATCACCTAGTGTTAAGTGAGCGCTACCCATAGACACAACAGGCAAATGTGTTGCAGATGCGTTGCCTACCTTTAATGGACAGAGGAGGGCATAGACAGGATAAAGGATAACTCCTTTTCCCTGTTGTTGTCTCCTTTTCCTTGTTCCCGTCCAATCCTCTTCTCGTTCCAATCCTATACTTATAAGGAAAGGGTGGGAAGGGGAAGAGGATTCAAATAAGACCTCCGGCACCTCACTCATCAGACGAAACGCAGAGAACTTCTACTTCACGCCTGTTTTCTGTGAGGTGGTATTTCACCGGTCGAGCCGGCCCATGTAAAATTTTTATTTTTACTGGTGCATATCTAAGTATGTAAAAGACGACATATATGTATGTTCCCTATAGATTACGAGACGTTTACCCGGGCGAAGCCGGAGCGAATCACTAGTTAATTATCTAATTCTAATTCACCCCGTGAATCTCTTCATGTGTTGATAACAAGTTGGCCGTTACCAGACTCCCGGCAGTTGTGCAACATTACGGTAAAAACTATTGTACTACATACAACATAGCATCGTATGTCATATGCAAAGCTTACATGGATTTACGAGTAAAAGTTTCCCAGCGAGCGTGCTACACTCTGCAGGATTGATGGCTCAAGCTGCAGCCATACAAAACTAATTCTCAACTGCGACACAACAACGCTAAACCACACGACCCACTAAACTCATCAACTTGTCATATGTATGACGTTTACTTCGGAATTTCTACACCAGAAACGATGAATTCCGTTGCATTTGAACTAGAAACATATAAATGACGCGACGTACATAATGTGTTTATCTGAATTACCCGCATATTCAATAAAGTTTAAAAAAACTTTACTTGTTGAGTACTCCCCCTGATACTCCTAAAAATGTGTCTCGAAATACAAACTGTATTTTACCAGTTCAAAGCTTACTAGTTATAACGTTCATTTTAAACTACATATTGTAGAAATAATACATTATAATAATGTTTAAATGTTAACTGTTTTAACTTCTTAATGTTTCCGCTATTACCTAATAATATAATTTTCACGTACTCCCAATAGAACCCCGCGTACCCCCAGGGATATGCTGGAAGGTTGGGGATAGATGTAAATTAACTTTTTTACAAACAAACGCTTTCATTCTTAGAAAAGGTATGAAAATAAATGTGTAAATTAAAAAAAATCACGTATAGTTATATAAACGGCGATGTGTTTATGTTCTCTCTAGAATCAGACTGGACAGATTTCGATGAAATCTATTCTAACTAGCGGGTGATCCCGTGAAGTTTGGTATCGGATAAACATAATTAGTGGTACGAAGCCGAAGACGTGGCGCATCACTAGTGTTATATAAACACACAAAGCGATAGAAATTTTAATATCATTTAGGTAATGTCTGTTCTGTCGTTACAAATGATTAATTAGTAGAATAAATAGCTTAAACTATAAACTGTAAGCATTTAATTAAATTTAATTTGATGTTATAACACTTGTGTAATTAACTGTACGAGAGTGGCGCACAAGTAACCGCGTTAGCGGAGTTACACCTCGAGATTATCAAATGCAATGCTCGCTGTAATACGAGTACTATCGCGTACGACAGTTGTAATGGAGCGGATTTGTACGTGTACACGTAAATGTAACTATTACATTAACAAATATAAACTAAATTTACTTTGTAATATTAATAAATGAAGCTTTACTGATGACACCCTTATAGATCAAGGTGTTGCTGTATGCTTAGATGTATGAATGTGTATGAAACTAAATGAATATGTTTTGAATGTGAGTTCTATTGCCTTACATGTACACCCGTTTCCTTTGGGCGAGTTATCAGTTGAAATCCGCACTCACCGATAGACAAAATGAATTGGTACTAGAGTTACTATTACATTAATTGATTACTTTATATTTTTACTAGAAATTACCATAAAATTATTATTTACTCTTTTTTACCAAAAGCAACTATTTTCAAAAAACACATTGAGCAAGTTACAAAATAAACAAACACGTAAGAATTACATTCGAGTATCGTATACGAAAAATTACTATTACGATATAATATAGTATTTAATATTTATTGTAATATTTTACAATTTTTTCAAGATTGTTGCTGAGCAAAGGGTACAAAAAAGTTTATTAAAGATAATCCGCACCGTGAACAAATCCTTATGATTTTGAAAAGACCGGGAACATATAAAAGAAACTGCTATTTTCACTCAGATTGACTTATTACATAAAAAGTAGTGAATCGACAATACCACGTACATCCCGAGCGCCATTGAAACAGTGATAAAAGGAAATAATCTAGTTCCCATTTTTCAAATATTTTTTCGGTTATTTCTCTAAATACTCATACAATTCACTCTCAGAGAGGAGGCCTGAGTCCCTGCAGTGGGGAAACATATTAAAAAAGGCTAATTTATTATTATTATCATAAAATAGTTCGTAAAATTTCTCCAAAACTGAAGATCCACAACGAACGTAAACGTGATCTTATCCTGTTGATAATATACGGGTGTTTGCCTTCCACTGGCCGCTGCCAATTCATTAATGTGTCCTCAAACAAACAAGGAAATTAAGTAGCATAAACGCAAATAAACGTAAGATAAAAACAAAATTAAGAACAAACACATTCTATCAGATATAAGGCCTTTAACAAATTGGAAATCATTTTCTGAGCCTTTTGTACGTGAAGTATTTTTTATTCCTTAGTAATGAAATGTATCTGAAGAAACATTAAAAATAAAACAGAAATTGAAGTAAAGGTATGTCCCTAAAATTACACGTCTCTTTGTCCACAGACTTGCTGTTTCGTTAGCAAAATTAAAATACTGAAAAATGTTTTACCTCTAATTCATGTGGATATTTCGTAGAGCACGAACTTAAGAATTGACATGACCGGCGGTACTGGCAGCTGGACGTTGGCGGCTACACATAAATTGTTGTTAAAGTCGCCACTGTCGTTAACTGTTGTTCAAAGTGAACACTTGTCTTTGTACTGTCAACATTGTGCAATGTTCTAGAATGTAATGAACATGTCTACAGAGTGCAGTCGGTACGATAAAATCTACAGATGAAGAAATTTTATCGACACAATTTGTAAAATTAGCTAACTGTAGATTGTTCATCGTTAAAAAGGAAAGGCTTTTAGATTCCGATTACCGGATCAAAATAAATGAAGACCGTTGTATCGTTAATGGAAAGTTTGTAAGCTAAAGAATCAAGTAGGAAGTAGTTGACTGAAAACTTTATGGTTGTGAATCAAGACAGGGAGATTTGGACAGTGAATTGCATGACAGTGGCCACACATAGACTAACGAAGATGCTTGACCAAAGCCCACCAAGAAATGAAGACCTAGCAGAAGATGAGAACATGACAAGTGAAATTATTTTTACATATTTTTTATTACAGATTTTAGCCTAATATTTCCACTGCACAATATACTGTACACACTATATACGACTTCTTATAACAATCAGTCAAGTCTGGCCTCAAGAGATGTTGTCACGACCCTTGACAGGAGTACAAACTGAGTCTCCTTCCATTGACAGGTGCTTATAAAGACTCTTGCCGTCTAAAATCAGCTACGCAACTTTACGTTTCAGTACCGTACTCATACATTTCCGGCAAACCGGAAATGTGAGCGACAACACAAAGTAGTAAGGCCAATCTTATTATTAGTTATTTTACGTACGTATTTGTACGTTTACTGACTGAAATTGTCATGTACTAAAACATTGGGATATAAATCGTAACAAACAATTCAAATTGGACTTGTTCTAACAGTTAATCAAGCTTATCTCGTGAAGCGGTCGATGGGCCAATAACGGCGTCGGCCGATTGTCTCTGAGCCACTCGTGATATGTGGACCGACTTCCGAATGAATCCCGGACACACGCTTACAGAGAAGGATGGTTTGGGAACGCGAAATATTAACATTAATATCATTTTTATGTCTACAACGTAGAAAGAATTAATGAGGAAAGAGATTATTGGGTATATATGTTGGTAAAATATGTTGCTATATTATGTGGAACGATATAAATATGAAGGCTGTCAATGCGACCGATTTTTCGGATGCAAACGTTGCGATGGTCACATTAAGTAAACCACTTTCTAATTTTCCGCCATCTATCACATAAAATGATAAGTTTGCTTGTTTGCACGCGCTGATCTTAAAAACAACCAAACGTATTTGAATAATTCTTTGTCCAATCAACAGCTGAATAATTAAGGAAGGTTATAGACTATTTAACATCACGCTGGGGCGCTTAGGAGCCGAGTTGAACCAAAAATAACGTTAATCCAGAAACTGCGGCGTACGGCATTTAAATGTGTAATTTATTTTGTTTCTTTTAACATGCTTCTTATATTTTTGTCAAACGTCTCTATATAAAAGTAAGTTGTAATATTACAAAGAAAATTGGACAATTCCATAGGAGTAAATGTTTTGGAAAAGATCCAATTATGTGGATTATTTAGTAAAGCCATGAACATTGCCTAGATACGTAGGCGGTATTGGTGTCAGAGAGAACATATCATTATACAACGACATAAAATAAACGCAAAAATACTTGTAATTTCTCTTCTCTTTATTGTTTGTTAGTTGACTTCTAATATTTAACAACTAAGAGTTTTATTATTTTAATAGAATGCAACGCACCTGGTGTTCGATTTGATAAACATTTAACGCCATCTGGTGTTCAAATAAGTAAATACTAGCGGTGAGTTCAATGTTTTTTTAACGGAATAGTCTCACATAAACGCCTTATTTCTGAACATCAATAATGTATAACAATCATTTGTATTTTACATAAAAGCTTGCTTAATAAAACTTTAGTAAGCAAACATTTCAAAAACTAGTTTCCAAATGACTTCCGACTAGACTAAATTACTGCGATTGCTAAAAAAGCGAAATCCCCGCCTACATTGATGGCTGGAGACATAGTGGATGTATCTAAAAAATATCTATAGCTAGGTTACTAAAAGCAGTTTTAATTTATAGTTTTTTTAATACCTTACTACATTTAGTGAGAGAAAAAAAAACAATTAGCAAAGAAAATTCGCAAAGCGTTTTCTTTTTAATACCAAACAACATTAATTAGTTGGCTTTCCGGACGAATTCCTAAAGCATCAATCAATTTCCAGGAGGACAAATACAATTTCTTCCAGCTTTCGCGGACTACCCTCACACACCATGCTCCAATTTAAAAAGGGTTTCGTATGTCGACCGAATCATCATTTAACTAATTACTTACGATGATCTCAGGTCGTGATACTGTGCCGGTGGAATAAACAAATATACGCTCACGTAACCCAGAGGGGTAGGCAGAGATCATGAATTTCCATTTGCCCGGTGGAATCGTTTCATTTTATACACGGCTGATGTTACGGGATCTAGCGTAATGTTTTAGTCATATCATATCATAAACTGTTCCGGAACTTGTTTGCATCACTTCACAATCACTTACTTCCCGATTTTGCAACAGAAAAAGCAATGTAGCACCAGTCAAAGAACCGGAATTGCCGCCTTATAAAATATCATTGCTCTGGAATGATGCCAATCGTATTACAACCTTAACTATTTCATATTTAACTTTTTATCTTTTAAAGGTACATTTTAATCTTTTAAATATATATTATATTACCTTTTGAATTATAAATTAAGCGCTCTTTTTTCAATCGTCTTCCCCAAATATGCCTTCAATTCTCCTTCTTACAATGTCCTCACTAGAGTCATGCTTTGTGATTGACTGGACACTGTTTGCCTAGAAGAGGCATCTACAGCTACATCGGGCTCGAGTTGGCAGGGCGCAGACAGCGCCTAGCCTAAGTTAAGAGTAACTTAACCCGAGGACTTCGTAGAGGCCGTTACTTTATTGTTATAACCGGATTGGGACGTCACCGAGGTCTTAGGTCGCTTCGGCGGGCGCTCCATGGAGTGACTCGGGTCAAGGGCTCCCGAAAGGGGACCTCAGCTTGCGCTGCCACTCATTACGTGTTTAGCATTTCGATTCGAGGGTGCCCGAGGGGCCGAGCCTCGGCTCGATCGGTAGCTACTATCAGATTACAGTCACGATGTCTTATTGCTTATTTATTATAGTCGATCTCACATTTATTTATGGAGTCAAAAGAATATCAAAATTGTGTAATGTATATTTGTATCTATTTAACTCTTATGCTATATTTATACGCCATGTTTAATTCAATATACGAGCGGTTACAGGGCTAGTTGCAGCAGTCAGTCCAATGTATTGCTGTGTTCCTGGCAGTTTTGATTTAAATGGTGCAATTCCTTCCAACAACAACAGTCCAAATTGGAGTTTCTGCTACCCATTCTTTTAATCGCTTGATGGCATTTCTATGCTCACAATTGAAGTACTGAAGGTAACTACTCTAGACAGATTAAAAAGACATCATCCCTACTAATATTATAAATGTGAATGTAAGTTTATTTGTTACGCTTTCACGCGAAAACTACTCAACCGATCATTATGAAACTTTGTACACATATTCTTGGAGGTATTAGAAGTAACAAGGCATACTTTTTAAGGAAAAAAAATATTTTTCACGAAAATAAAATAATGTTTGTCAAAAAATCTAAAAAGCTAGTTACTTCAACGCCATATAGTATATAAAAGGCGACGTATAGACCTATAGAGTCCGAAATTTCAATATTTGCAGGGATTATTCAGATTGGCACAGCGGGGTTCCTGTGTTTGGTTGAGATCGGATCAACTTAATTAGTAGTACCCGGGCGAAGCCGGGGCGGGTCACTAGTTATTTATAAAAATAAATATTCTCAGTTATGAAATATGTAAAAATAGATTAATTCATTAGTGTAATAAAGAGAATAATAGGATAATAGAATTAGGTGAGAACATTACTTTATAAAACCAGACCATAACTAAACCAGCTGTCGGCGGCCAGTTATCGCGGCGCGGTACGGCGCCTGAGTTACTGCGGCCGCATGTTCGCCGCCACACTTAGCGGATTTATTTATTTAACTCAACAAATATTTCATTTTAAATAAAACACACCACTAGCACCTCGCTTTATTAATATTTATATATCCTAGATACGTTCCCAACAGATCCGCTTAGACCTGCCAAGCCAAAGAGTACATTACAACAAATTACAATGAAAGCAACTTTATAATTAGATGAATAACATACATTATTTCAAGTAAATTTACAGATTTATAATTAAAGAGATGTAAAATTCTACCTGTACTGAGTTCCCATCACAAAAATTAGATTCCCATTACACTGTTTCCTATTTAGGCTACATAGTTGCCTGTGCTAAGGAATTACAGTATTTTCCAGTTGTGTGCGTATGTGCTACGTGACGTAACTGTGTTAATATATGTAAGAATGGTACAAATTACAAAATTTCTCAGTTTAGTTTCAACAGAATGTATGTAAATACTTGCTGTAGGTTACAATTCATTCTTTTTCGTGTATGCACAATTCGTTTTAAGATTTTGCGTCATCTAAAAACTTAAAAATAATCCAATGACATCTACTAACTTATTTTCTTAAGCGAAAATCCTAAAGTGACATACATGTCGGTAGGGGTAGGCCTAAGAAAAGATGGATGGATTGCGTGGAAGATGACATGATCAAGAAGGGAGTGACGACTGAAATGACGGATGATAGATTGACATGGAAGTCGAAAACTAATTATGCCGACCCCACATAAAGCGGGAAAAGGGCAGGATGATGATGATCACATATATTTGTTCTTAAATCTGGCTCGCCCATGCCGCCATTTTTAAATCTGGCTCGCCCATGCCGCCATTTTTAAATCGGCTCGCCCATGCCGCCATTTTTGACCATGATTGTTGACTCTATGTTGATAAAAAAAATATGAAAGACTTGTTTGACTTAAAAAAGAAAGTGATGGTGCTTTCTTAAGACTTGAACCAGATTTTTAAATACGAAATCTGTTACACCAATAATTTACAATAACTTCCTTAATAACACTGAACGCTTGGAAATCTCTCCGACTGCTAATTCAAAAGAAAATATTAAATAAGTCGTTTTGTAAGAAGTAATCTGAACACATCTGGTCCTTGCCCCGACCCCGCGTCTATCGGGCGCAGCATGTTACCGCCGTTTTTTTAAAACTTTTCTAATAAAGATTCATTTATTCTATTTCAAATACCAACCACCATGTTAAAGGACTGAAGAGCTGGTGAATAGAATTCAGTAAAATATCACATGGGAATGACTTGAACATTTTAAGTTATGCCAACAAATATACTTTAAAATGAACTTATGGAACGTTGGCTAGTACCTTCTGAATATATTAGACTTATTTCAATATATTCTAATATTATAAAGTGAAAGGATTTTATTGTTTGTTTCGGATAAACTTAAAAACTACTCAACCAATTTTAAGTTATGCCAACAAATATACTTTAAAATGAACTTATGGAACGTTGGCTAGTACCTTCTGAATATATTAGACTTATTTCAATATATTCTAATATTATAAAGTGAAAGGATTTTATTGTTTGTTTCGGGTAAACTTAAAAACTACTCAACCAATTTTAAGTTATGCCAACAAATATACTTTAAAATGAACTTATGGAACGTTGGCTAGTACCTTCTGAATATATTAGACTTATTTCAATATATTCTAATATTATAAAGTGAAAGGATTTTATTGTTTGTTTCGGGTAAACTTAAAAACTACTCAACCAATTTTAAGTTATGCCAACAAATATACTTTAAAATGAACTTATGGAACGTTGGCTAGTACCTTCTGAATATATTAGACTTATTTCAATATATTCTAATATTATAAAGTGAAAGGATTTGATTGTTTGTTTCGGATAAACTTAAAAACTACTCAACCAATTTTAAAGGAATTTTATCAGCATATCTAGGATGTTTTGTATCGTACACAAGTGAAGCCGGAGTGAATAGCTAGCTTGTTATAAACAATTGAAAAAATATTCATTACGTAGGAAGCAATTATACTTTTTTTTTAAATCTCAAACAACTGCACTCGTTTTTGTTTTTAACTACTTTATACTGGAAGTTGAACCTTCATGTTGATTAATTAAATGTAATAATATCAGAACTAAAATTACATTTCTAATTAATTTTAGTTAAAAGCATTATTTGGTTTAGCATTTAGATAACAGAGTACGTAAATTCTCAACTAAATCAGCGTCTAGGGGTGCCTCAAAAACTAAAGTCTCCAGTGTGAAGCTCGGTGCCAGTAATTAACGCTACAAGGTGGAGTGCAAATTTGCGGGGTTTCCTTCTAATTTGGAGAAACACTCCAACTTCGTACAAAGCAGGGTATCAAGTAAATGAATAGGGTTGTCACTGAATCAAAATATTCGAACTAAAGGTTATTCGGTTGGGATTTGTTGTTTTGTACACTCACAACTTGTAACCTGGATCTGGTTTCTATCCATGAATATTATAAATGGGAAAGTTTGTAAGTATAGATGTATGGGTTTGTTATTCGTTCACGCATAATCTGCTGAACGGATCTGGATGATATTTAGCACAGAGATGGATTACAGCCTGGAATAGTTTATAGTCTACTTTTAATTCCGTATAAATGTACGGTTCCCGTGGAGTAATTTCTTTGGTTTTTTGTCTACGTACATAAAAAGCGATATTGGTTTTTTAAAGGGCTTCCCGGGCGAATCACTAGTCACTTATGATACCGCTATAAAAACTTTGAATTTCTAACACTTTATTGCAAGGAGGAAAACAAAACTTGTCAATTTAAAATACTAATATTTTGACACTTCTAAGATGCAATATGAACAAACTTACCCGCAAAACACGGCAAGTCAATAGTGTGGTTATAAGAGCTACTACGTAGTCTTAAAAGACAATATGCCTCGCTTATATATTTACAAATTCTACTGTAAGGCAACACGGAAGAATTCAAATCGTAGAACTGCATAGCGACGAGATTATTGCAAAGTTAGTGTAACTTATATAAAATCGTCTTTAGAGTATTTGAAATTTCTACGTTACTGCTTGAGATTCAAGTCGTTCCTTTTGTACAGAGAGCTCCGAATGCGGAGTGCGTCGCGGAAGTGGCCTCCATGAATTTTAACATAATTGAAAGGAACCTGGAGTAAATAACTCTATGAATTTACATCTTAAGACTTAAAATCTTTCTAAAGAATTAAATGTGTTAACATTTCACAAACGAGCCAACTTAATGTGCAAGTCAGATGCTAGTTAGTAGTTGAGGCCATCAGGTGGCGCTTGCTCGTTTGTCACCTTCCATAAAAAAGGTAAAAGAACTTATAGATTGTGTTCTCTCCACTATTCGGATATATATCATAACTAGTGACCCGCCCGGCTTTGCCCGGGGACTACTAATTATGTTGATCTGATCGCTACCAAACACAGGAACACCCGCTGTGCCCTGTAAATTTCATCGAAATCGGTCCAGCCGTTTCAGAGTCTATAGGGAACATATATACTTCGCTTTTTATTTATTAATTTTTTTATTTAAAAAAAGTATCCTATGTTACTTCTAATACCTCCAAGAATATGTGTACAAAGTTTCATGATGATCGGTTCAGTACAGTACATAGTACATTTATATTATTGTAGATACATAAAAACCCATTCTCAGAGCTACCGAATGTATATGCAAAATTTCATTGAAATCGGTTAAGCCGTTTCGAAGGAGTATGGCGACTAACACTGTGACAGGAGAATTATATATATATATATATATATATATATATATATATATATATATATATATATATAAAGATATTTTAATTGGCTCTAACAAATGCTTGGTGTAGGTCCCGTAACGCAATGCTCCAATGGCGCGCAATCTAATCTAAATTTGCTAAACACCCGGAATTATTCCGACATATCGCGACTTGCCTTTTGGTTAATTATCGCATTTCACTAAAATGTTGTGTCGCTTATATAGTTCAATGATTTAGTTAATCCCAGTGATTTTCTAGTAACTTTTGTAATTTAGAGAATCCGTTATTACTTAAAGAATTAACATTTCCTTCTTGTTTTTTATACCAATTGATGTAAAAGATTATAAAAACTGATTTACTTGTGTTTTTTTTATAATGGCGTCGCGCCTATTTTCGATAACTTACATTTTAAAGTGACTTTCTGGAAGTTTCTTGAAAGTACGGTAACAAACGTCTATTTTATAAATATGACGTCAGAGGGCTGCAAGCAGGAATAGGTCGGGCGAGGAGAATACAACGCAAAGTTAGTTGATTTGTTACATTTCTATAACATGTAACCTATATCTAATCACACCAAATCGGATGACACTCCAAACGCGTAACACGATATAAGCCAATTGCCGCTAAACTAAATAATGTAATGGAGGCCACCGGCTCCGGCCGCTGCCAGCGCTCGGTGTTGCGTCAGAGTGAATACTGACATTTGTCCCGCGCTCAATTTGACAGCTGACAGTTGTCATTGCCGTTTACTCTCGATGATCGTATACGCTGTCAAATATAAATGTTAACACATTATATTTGTATTTTTAGCCTTTTTCCAGTCAGCCAGTGACCATGGCGCGTGCAACTGTGTAGAAATATCGGGAGCTCAAGGCTAACCGTGGTAAGAATCCCGTCTCTTACAAACCTTATATTAGTAAAAGCCACGAAAGCTTAAATATATAGTCTACATTACATCTCGCTACAGATAACAAAGTGACAAAAATTAATACAGCCAGAAAATAAATTAAATTCTTGAAATCCAAGTCCAATCGAAAACGTTACTGTAATAAGTTTAAATCACTATATTAATATTTCTAAATGGAACATTAAATTTAAGTCACGTTTTGATGTGAAAAGAGTAATTATATTCTGTCGCGTCCAGACGCTCCCCCTGCCCCTATCACTCTCCTCCTCGCCCCGGCCTAGCCCGAGGGGGTTAACAATTGAATGCGTCTCAGCTGTACGAATGTCTGCATTTGAACGCATAACCTTCACTAGGACACAGTATTACTAAAACTTAGAAATTTTACTATAATAAATAAAATATAAAATAAAGTAAATATATAAATTCCAAAAAAATGAAAATAATTTCGTAGGTAATTTTACGATACACAAATATACAAACAGAAGGATTGACCAGGAGCAATACAATAAAGTTTTGTCAATTTTTGTGTTCAAAGTGTGTTTACAGGTATACCTTGATTCTCAGCAAGATGTGATTTTTGTAAACAAAGGCTTTTACGTTAAAATTCGTAAATTCCACAATATTTTGTAAAAACAACTTTTTCTCATGTTACTTTATAACATTAGCTACACAATTTAACTTTATTTTATGTCACGATTTCCACAAAATTACAATATTTCCGATGAAAGTATAAAAAGTGTAATGGCCGCATGTGTTTGGTAAATGACGTTTGCTTTTTACAACAAACATATCTTGCAATGAAACAAGGTAAAAAATTCTAATAGGAAATTATTTACTCACAGGGAAAACAAATAGACAAGAAGATTGGTGAACTTGAACAAAACTCTTTAAATATCAGCTGATTAAGTGACTTTTTTTTTTCCTTCATAAAAACTCTAGACCTAACTGATCGTGTAAATCATTTTTGTGACAAACTAAGCAAAGTAGAGCTCGTAGTATCTGAATGACTCGTACTCGATAATCATTCATAGCAATTTCTTTTCTTAGATCTTGGCTTCCCTGACCCCGTTTAAATGCTAGTCACAATATAGTCCATCTCAAGAGTCCAAACAACTTGTCTACCATCTCGATTAGGCTTTCTTACTGAAACGGAAATGTGTTATCCCTTAGAATTTAATTTATTTCGTTGACTGTCTGTAACATTGTCTTGTAATGATTGTCTCTATTGTACAAGTTATTTAAATGGGCATTGAAACCAATCTGTTGAAGGAACAGAAACAACACGGGGAACGGAATCCCTCGTTGTTGTGTTCACGCGCTGGCAACGACCCTTGTCTCATGCAAATTGGGATGTTACACCACGGGGCAACCAACAATTGAAGTAGACGAGAAAGTACCAGTTTAAGTCGACGAAGAATTTGTTATCTGTACTAATACTAGGTTTATTTGGAAGCTGTCGCCAAATGTAATTAGTGCTGAATCTAGAAGCTTCACTTTTTTGTATACCTTACCAGAAATAAATAGATCCGCTTGAATCTTTGAAATTTAGATTCGTGTAGTGAAGGGCGTTTGAAATTAATGAGGAGCTCAGGGCGGCGCGAGTGACGGATGTGGTGTGAACAAACAAATAGCAGGATTACCAAACTTTAGCTCACATTAAGACAGACTAATGTTTATCTCTTTATTCGTCAGATTGGACACTTTAAATTACTTGTATATATTTACCTAAATGTTTGACAATCATTTGCTTACTAAATAGCAGATATTTCTGGATCCTTTCCATTAGAAAAATTAAGGTCATATTCAGTTGAGATTTAATACAAATTTGCTTATGATTACGCCTCAAGTATATGCTATTAGATATCGTATTCTGGCTGCGGAGAAGGTCACTTACCTACCTCGGACCTCGAACTCAATGTGTCAAGGTTGGAAACACTATAAGTGAGGGACTTCCTGTTAGTTGCGGCGTACCCCAGGGCAGTATATTGGGTCCTACCCTCTTTCTCATATATATTAATGACTTATGCCACCTACAGTTACTAAACGGTCACGTAGTTTCTTTTGCAGACGATGCAGCTCTTGTGTCCTACGCGGATAATTACGAGGATTTGTTCAGATACGCTCAATCTGGTCTCAACTCGGTTACTGAATGGCTTCTAGACAACTTGCTAACACTCAACGTTGACAAAACAAAATACATTATATTTAAAAAGAAAGGCAGAATACCCAATCTTCTTTACTCTATAGACTCACATAATTGCTTACAATCTAATAAGTCTATAAACTGTGATTGTCCGAAGCTTCAGTTAGTTGTCACAATTAAGTACCTTGGAGTACAAATAGATTACAAACTCACCTTCAGCAATCATGTAGATATGCTGACATCCAGGCTACGCATATTGATGTATATATTTAAGAGCTTGCGCAGTGTAGCTGACCAGCGTACTATAAAAATGATATACAAAGCCTTATGTCAGTCTCTATTATCTTATTGCATAACAACCTGGGGTGGGACCTCAAAAACAATATTTTTAAAAGCCCAACGAGCTGTACTCAAAACTGCCTATTTCCTTCCATACAGATATCCAACTAAGGATCTATATACAAAATGTGGAGTAAGAACCGTACGCCAACTATATATTCTGAACACGGTAACAAGAAAACAGTCCGAGTTATATTTCGATCCAAGTGCCCTAACAGAGAAAAGGCGTAAATTCGCAGTTTGTCACATAAAAACCCACTCTCGATTCTCACAAAAGTCATACTCCTTTCTAGGGGACTATTTTACAATAAACTGAATAAAATTTTAAATTTATATCCGCTAACTAAAAGATTATGTACAACCAAAGTTTCAAAATGGCTAGACAGCTTAGATTATGAACATACGGAAAACGTACTTCATATAATAATGTAGAATTTGTATTTTTGGTTTAATTTGGATATACCCACACACAAACACACACAGCCACACAAACACACACATACACACATGCTCACATACACATTCTTATAAAATTAAAGATTATGTATAATGTTTTGATCCCCTTGTAACCTAAATTTTGTAAGATTATATTAGTTAGATAAGATTCGCGAGGCGAGGGCCTGGTGATCCATAACACAGGGTTATCCCTAGTATAGACACCAGTCCCCTGCTTAATAAAGTTGTAACGTCTATGTATAATGTTGTTATTGTTATGGGATAAAATAAATTATTTTATTATTAAAAAAAAATAACTCCCGTTCCTCTCGTTCTTCTTGAAGAAATGACAGGTTATGTGGGATTATATGGAATTGTCTCTTTTGAAAATGTTCCTTAGATTCCTTACTTAGGGTCCTTCAAGAAGCGAGCGTACTCCTTTCTTAAAAGCCGGCAACGATCACTTAAAAGATTTTTTAAGATTTGTCAATTATAAGTACCTCATAAAAAAAGTGAGGCAATAAAATTTACATTCACCTTAATTGTTTATTGTTTCCCCTTTATTTATTTCTACAAAACAATAAATCGAAACTCGGAAGTAAAACTAAAGAATAACAGGTTTATATTATAGGATACAATTTGTTCACATCTCTTGTTTCTTAAACAATAAAAAACTAAAGCGCACTCTCCTAATGGTGCGGGAATTGAATTTCACTCAGTAATTTTCTGAAAGCTTTGGACCTGCAAAGACTATGTACACAATGCGAACAAGTGTAAATAAAATACGTGTAATATATTAGTGACACGCCCCGGCTTCGCCCGGGTACCATTAATTATGTTTATTCGATCGCTACCAGACACAGGAATATGCCAATCTGGACAATCCCTGTAAATTTCATCGTAATCTGTCCAGCCGTTTCAGAGGCTATACGTCTATAGGGAACATACATACTTCGCTTTTTATATACTATTTTTTTACACAAAAAGTATCCTATGCTACTTCTAATACCTCCAGGAATATGTGTACAAAGTTTCATAATGATCCGTTGAGTAGTTTTCGCGTAAAAGCGTAACAAACAAACTAACATTCACATTTATAATATTAGTAGGGATTTATTTTTTTATAATGAATAAATGAGCCACGATCCCATCTGATATTAAGTGGCGATATGATTGAGAGGGCTACACACTAGCTTAGTAACACCCTATTACTCTTCCCATTTTTGAAGTTCTCTTTGTTTTTATTGGTTAAACTAATATACATTACATAAATTCACATATAGGGTCAGCAACAATAGGTGGAGTTGAAAGAAGAAATTGTACTAACAAGCAAGCAATGTCTTGCCCGTTCGCTTCCGGCAATCAAAACCCAAGTTACAATAACCTACCAGCGTTATAAGCCTTTTACTTAAAGATTCCATTAAAGTATATAAGTTTTCTTCCAACAACAACATTTGGGCGGATTCCAAGTTAATACTCGCTTCTAACTGAAGCCATTCACTAAAACTTCTATTTTAGTCGCAGTCTTGTATTCATTTAAAATGGATATTCGTGTAAAGAAAGCTTGTAATACTTGGAAAGGTAATTAATATGAATTCGAAATAACAAAGAAAAAATTAGAGTCGCAAGCCTTATGTTTTATTAATCGTATAACAAGAAATTCACGCAGATTCTCTTGTGATTAAATTACTTAAAGGAAAGAATATTTTGTTCGTTTAAAACGGACCAATTTCAATATATTTTTTCAACAATTTAAATTTTGAATTCGCTCCGAAACACACAATAAAAATATTGCGTTGCAAAAATATATTAAAAGTCAACAATGGTCACCCGCCACATCTTTATTTATTACGGGGGACGAACGTAATCTGAGCGGACTCCAAAAACTGGCGGTTAAACGATAGAACAGGCTGCCAAAAGCCGCTATTTATTTAGCTTGACTTTATTTTTGGAAAATAATGAGTATGTGTAACAATTTATCTGTTTTATTTTCAAATGAATCGATACTTTTTAAATCGTTTATTAACGTAATCTTGCTTTCTGGCGAAACGCTTCGAGACTAGGCAGCCTTTTTTCAGCGTTTGGTCAGATTTTCGAACCGTTAGAGCTTCGGTCCGCATAATGCTAGAATGTTGAAATTTCCTCGGCAAATAATGATTTCTTGTATTTACGCAAACACTACACATTGAAATAAAACTAATTTTGTGGTTTTATCGAGTTTATTTTATGTATTTTGTATTATATATTATTCCGACGTTTCGAGTAATTTACAGCGCGGAAAATCTTTGTTTCAGAGAGCACTAGGGATCTGTGACAGCAAACATCTGGCAGCAGAGTTACAACATGTCAAGGGAGTACTGCTTGACAACAATGTCCACATCCCACGCCCACGCCCAGTGACCGAGTGAAGCCCACCACAATTGAACAATTGAACCTGTGCCTGCTGTTTTACCATACGTCAGAGGAGTCACAGACAAGATTGGCTACATTCTGAAGAATGCTTCAATAAAAACATTCTTTTAGCCTAGGAAGATAAGTCAATTTTTACCATCTGTCAAGTGCAATATCCCTCTACAAGATGCAGGAGTGTACATACATGCTTGATTGTGGGTATGGATTCTATTATATAGGACAAACAACGAGACCCATTAATACCCGGGTAAAAGAACATATAGCTGACTTAAAATACCAACGCCCCAAGAAGTCTGCAGCTTGTGATCATGGTTTAAACGGCCCCGCCATTATATAAGATTTGATAAACCACAAGTCCTCACAAAAGAACACTGCTTCCTGCCCAGGATGATACGCGAGGATATTGAAATTAAAAAAACATCTTAATTTCAATATAGAAGATGGCTGGCTGCCACCAGCCTGGGATCCCGTGATTGATAAAATTAAATCTCACACCAAGCATATAGACCGCAAGATACAGTGAGCTCATTCTGCATAAATCGGAGCAGAAGTAATTAATTGAAAATAAGTGGGTACTTCACCAGCAACTTTTGACATTGGGACGTCTGACAGCTCAGTCCCCCGCGACCGTGAGCGCTGGAAAGTACTCGAAACGTCGGGAATCCAAAAACGTAAAGTAAACGCGATAAAATCCGTAAAATTAGTTTTATTTCAATTCCTCGGCAAAGTTACAAACAATTAACTAGGAGTTATCCATACTTTTAATGTTCACCGAATATCGTTTTTAAGAAGTAGTTTGTGGTACAATCACGAAAATTCTAAGCCATACTTTTCGCAGCTCAGCTGCACTGGTAAACCCATAACTTTTTAAACTAAAATTATTACGAACTTGTGAATTGGCAACAAACTTTATTTTAAATATTTTTGGTGGGATTACATTTTTCAGACTGTATAACTATTCAAGATAAAAAAGCAGATCCATGAGTAGAGTACAGTTGGACTAGAGTACAGTTATTCAAATGAACTGTTCTTATAATACCACCAAGCTTCACTCGTGTGTTTACGTCTAGAACAGGTTTGTTGCTCAGTACTGTGCTATGAAAATTCTTTAAAATTACTGTCAATCGCCTTACTAGTACTACAATTAATTTATTGAACGTGTACTAACGTTTATTTCAAATATTTAACAATGTGTCTATTTGGAAATGAAGAGGGAAACTTAATCTTTCATTTATTGCGAGGGTAAGGGCAAATCATAAGCATCCTCGCAGAGATTGAGATTGGCGCCCAAAGGGGCGCCAGTCTCAAAAGACGCAGATTTATGCTAAGTCAAATTCGATAAAGTTAATTAAGGTTCGGTTTTCGGATTTCATTCGTGATTTCCATTATGTTGTTATTTTATATTACAAACAATTACGAGTTTCAAATTAATTGAAATAGATGGATTTGAGAATCACAGATCATCTTAGCCTAACCCTTCATGCTTTTAACATTACCTACGATTTTAAAATATAAAATCCATTCACACTAACATCTCATTAGTGGTTTTGGTCTCGATGTTAATTCACATTTTCCCGTCTTCTTTATACCTCTGATATTGTTATTATTGTATACTTGAGTATAGAATTGTTTTTATTGTTTCAGCCTTTGTGACATCGTTGCAAGGGAAGGACATTAAAATATGCAATCATATCAAGTGATAAATTATCGAGGTAAGACACATTTGTGTATTGAAGTTCATTTGCTTGTATGTATCATGTAAACCATTTCAGCGAAACTTATACTTGAATTGAATTTAAGATTGTATTTCGTCCGAAACTTAAAAGGTCCAGAACATCTTTGTAAAGTTTTTAAGATCATTCAGTATCAAAGGATTATAAGTACAATATTGTTTTATTATTAATCTATGTCGAATCTAAAACATGTCTTGTTACATATTTACTTTGTTTTCGATGTTAATGGCGCCGTAGACTTAGAAAATGTTTACGTTTTTCATTATTTTAAATCGGTTGGATATAACGCCCGGTATCCGACGCAGCAGCATCCTAAGGCTATAAGATATTTAACGCACTAAATTAACGGTTTATTACAAACACGATCTATTTTTAAGCGACATTGCCTCATAAATCTAACGTAAATTGAGTAACTGTTATCTGCGTTGTGCGTAGCGTATATCAAAACAGCAGGGTAGCGCAAGGAGAATTTCGGTTTAACGTTAAGGGCTTCAAATGCTTGTTCCGGTAGAGTTCCATTACTCAACCTGTAAAAAACCCACTTTCTTAAATTTATCGTCAATCTTAATGTATGTAATACGCTAACCATAATAATAGGTCTTACTATACCTGAGGTTGCTGTATTTTCTATTGTTCGGTTTCTAATCCAAGTTCTATCTAAATAAATCTTTCAGTTGTGTGTAAGAAATCGAATAGAATGAATCAGACATCTAGTGACTAGAAGTAGCCTGATTAATTATATACATAACAATGTTTAAAGTAGTGTCAAAAACGAGGCGGTTCACCCGATATAAACTAACAAGCTAATGAGTTGGAGATATTGTTTGGTTTTCTGATGAGTGAGGTATCGGAGGGCTAGATCTAGCCCTTCTTCCCATCCTTTGCTAGTAAGGAAACTCACGGCACCCCACTCATCAGAAATAATCTACTCCACGTTGTGAGGCCGTGATATTTCACCGGTCGAACCGGGCCATGCGTGTAACAGATGTTGATGTTGCAGACTCTACCACTGTTCAAATAATATAAAGATATAGTACAAATGTACTATACCTAAATAGGGTATACATACCTATTTCGCATAAATATTACTTTATAATTCTAACAACTTGTGAATTCCTAGACTCACAGAGAATTAAACTTAAACGATTAAGTTCGCATTTTGTAACAATTTTACATTTATATATATTACAAGAGGGTGGTGGTGGAGGCGTTACAATAAATGTATGTCAGTATATATATGGACACAAACCAATATGTAAAAAGGCTCCAGCTAAAAACTTTCAATGTTATTTTAGCGGAAGCAAAACTTTTGTAGCAATTTAATAGTGGAATCGTTAACTGTGAACGTGCAAATTTGGACAAATACAAACATTGAAAACGTAAACCTCGCTAAAGTTGTTCCGTAAACGAGCCGCCGACGCCCGACACTCTGCAAAACAAACGCACCGAAATCCCAAATGGTTTTACTGTAATTTAAATGTTATAGTTTTAATTATACCAGAACAAACTAAGCAATAGCTCGTAGATGAAACATCGAACTATATATCTACAAGCCCTACACCTCAATAGCTCATAGACGTCGCTACTAGCTACGACGAATATTTTCAAGATCTACATCGCAATAGTTCGTAAACAACGCTACTAGCTACGAATATTGGCAAGATCTACACCTCAATATCTCGTAGACGTCGCTACTAGCTACGACGAATATTTTCAAGATCTACGTCGCAATAGTTCGTAAACAACGCTACTAGCTACGAATATTGGCAAGATCTACACCTCAATATCTCGTAGACGTCGCTACTAGCTACGACGAAAATTTTCAAGATCTACGTCGCAATAGTTCGTAAACAACGCTACTAGCTACGAATATTGGCAAGATCTAACCCTCAATATCTCGTAGACGTCGCTACTAGCTACGACGAATATTTTCAAGATCTACATCGCAATAGTTCGTAAACAACGCTACTAGCTACGAATATTGGCAAGATCTACACCTCAATAGCTCATAGACGTCGCTACTAGCTACGACGAATATTAGCAAGATCTACATCGCAATAGTTCGTAAACAACGCTACTAGCTACGAATATTGGCAAGATATACACCTCAATATCTCGTAGACGTCGCTACTAGCTACGACGAATATTTTCAAGATCTACATCGCAATAGTTCGTAAACAACGCTACTAGCTACGAATATTGGCAATGTCTACACCTCAATATCTCGTAGACGTCGCTACTAGCTACGACGAATATTTTCAAGATCTACATCGCAATATTTCGTAAACAACGCTACTAGCTACGAATATTGGCAAGATCTACACCTCAATATCTCGTAGACGCCGCTACTAGCTACGACGAATATTTTCAAGATCTACATCGCAATAGTTCGTAAACAACGCTACTAGCTACGAATATTGGCAAGATCTACACCTCAATATCTCGTAGACGTCGCTACTAGCTACGACGAATATTTTCAAGATCTACATCGCAATAGTTCGTAAACAACGCTACTAGCTACGAATATTGGCAAGATCTACACCTCAATATCTCGTAGACGACACTAGGAGGACAATTATCTACAAGATACCTCACATCTATACAGCTCGTTGCAATTGTAAGCATTGGTTGGCAACCTTTTTTGTGTCAGTGTAAACCGACAGGAAGTAGAAAGGAGAAAAATAATTTTTCATACGACTAGTCTTGAGAAAGGCATAGATAACGGCGATGCATGTAATTTAATCCATTACGATCCCGTTTATGTGTAAAAAACAATGTATCGATCATTCGAATAACTTAAATTTCTAGTAACATAGCAGTATTATACATTTTTGTTGAGTTAAAGTAGACAACAAAAATACTTATCAACAAAGCAAAAGTGTAAATTGCTTTCATGACTTTGAAAGTCGCTTGCATATTCATACAAAAGGTTAGACGGCGGTGTAATTGCAAAGTTTCGATTTGTCGGTGTGACACAGGGGCGCGGGAGGTCAGGCAGTAATTATAAATTCATAGCTACGTTCGCACGCAGCTAAACTGATTGCGCAGCGAGCGTATTGCTATCCGTTTCAACTGTTTGAATAATAAATACCATGTTTAATACATGTGTTCAGCTTTGTACAGGTTCTTTTTAATTAATTCAGGCCCCCTTCGCATAACTTCCTTCTCTTTCGAATACTCCACTTAATTTTTAATTTTCGGGGGAGTTTCTTTTTTTTATGTAAGAAGATGGCAAACGAACAAGCTGATCACCTGATGTAAAGTGAGCGCTACCCATAGACATCCGCAACAGGCAAATGTGATACAGATGCGTTGCCTACCTTTAATGGACAGAGGAGGGCATAGACAGAAAAACGGAGATTTCCTATTCCCCGTTAATCCCCTCCCAGTCCAATCCTCTTCCCTTTCCCATCCTATCCCCCTTATGAGGAATGGGTGGGAAAGAGTAGAGGATTGAAATTAGGCCTCCGGCACCTCACTTATCGGGCGAAACGCAGAGTACTTCTACTTCACGCCTGTCTTCTGTGAGATCGTGGTATTTCACCGGTCCAGCCGACCCATTCGTGCAACAGTTATTGTTGCGGGCTCTATCACTGTGACCGCTCCCTCCCTTGTTGTCTTCTACTGTCGTAAAATTCCCACGTCGCGGTGTCGGTCCGCGGTGAACTTTTCAACTCAACCGGTCTGCACAACTATCTATACTCTATTTAATTTGGTTCGATTACAGAGATAACATAGATTTTATTTTAAATTAATGATCTCAACTCAATTAAGTGTTATAATTAATTACAAGTTCCATTGTTTATAACAGAATTCTGTGTAAGTTATTTTATTGATACAACATGTCCAGTCCTATCGGATGTTGTTAGGGTGCGTCCAGATCTGGCGAATGCGTAGCGCGTGAGCCGCTCGCGAGCCGTTCGCGGGCTGCGAGATCGGCTCGTGCGCTGCGCGTTCGTGGCTCATTGGTCAGATCTGGATGCACCCTTACTATGGCGTCGCGACGCCCGATCGCATTCTGTCGTAGCGCATCGCATTAGAGTCGTCTACGAATGTCGTTTTTATGACTACGTTATTTATACGTTGGGTTAGAAAACCTTTCCGTCGACCACACCATCAACCCTGTCAACTGAGGAAGAAGTTAATAGAATTTGGTCTAGGGTACAAACAGAGGTAAGTTGCTCATGAATCATTTGCGAATTTCAAGACACAGGCTTTTCTGCCTTTTCACTCACATAGAACAATTACAGGTCAAAAACAGACGTAGGGAAAGGAAATGAGAACTTCGATTACCTGACATATGGTTTTGTAATAAAAAAAATAAGTGTCCTAATAGAGTTTCTTGTAACTTGTTATTAGGCTAGTATTAAAACTGGTAGGTACTTTAAAGCCGAGAAGGGGATGCGGGGGAGAACTGGATTGAGGGGCGTTGGGAAAAAAATGGCAAATCCTGAAGGGCGTCACAGCACGAATAAGGATGGACAATTAGTGCTACCCGAAGCCCGGGCTGTTCACTAGTACAAAACAAAAAACTCAGAACTGTGCGGAGCATTGCTTTCTACTTTCAAAGAATATCGTATGTAAATACTATGCCCCTTGAATTATCTTATCTTCAGAATTGCGAAATAGTTATGTAATTCCGATGATTCTTAGTTCAAATCACAAATTATAAACATCTAACATACAACGACAAATTTTCTACTTCAATATCCGGCTGTAATATTGGTCCCGGCTGAGAGCCGGGCGGCGCCGGGACTCGAGGCAATATTGCATCTGAAAACTACGAGCTACGTGATCCGAATGCGTTCTGCGTTTTCTTCATTACTACTCCAATAAGATATGCAATGGCATATTGATATTCGCTTTTAATAAGACAGCGATATTACATAAGCCGTTCGTTATTCCCTAAACTCCTATCACCCTTCTATTTGTTTAACATAGGGACAGGAAGAATTCTAGTTCCTTTCTTTCCTATCCCTTACTAATAAGGAAGGGGTGGGGAGGGGAAAAGGATTTGAGAAAAATGAAATGTACTTTTTTATGTTCAAGTCCTTGTCTGCAGATCATTAGAGTGTTACAGATGCCTATAGGTAGGTAGAAGACAGTCTCCCACCTCCTTCTACAAAAAAGGGCGCTTTTAGTAATGCGCTACTATCAGTCAGTCTAGAAAATGATTTATAAGTCTAGGTTGAAGTTGATACAAGTAGTCTAAGCAATTGAATTATAACAGCGTGTTATAAAATCAATGTACAGCCGAATTTAGCGTACTAAACTGATTTAATTATTTGTGAACTTTTAATCGCAGCCTTTAGTCTCCGTAAAGTCAGTTAAGTTACAATAAAAATGTACCCCCGAACCTCTATAATAGATTTTAGTTTGCCTATCAAAATATCCTTTTGAAACGTTTATAAATCTGAACTAATGAATTTTATTGGCATGATCCGCCGCTGCTCAGCGCGGGGGATATAAATTGCCGCTTGGCTGCTGTAACTCAACCCTCGTATGAATAAATTACAAACATTTGAAGCATAATTCATGAACGAGCAGAAACTTCTGTTAGATTTACACAGCGCGTCAGACAAAGGAGGTTGAGTTTTCATTAATGTAAGTCTACAAGTTCGTTCATGTTGTATCATTTTATTCGATTGAATAAGTTAAAACGTTGACGACTACCGCCGAACGGATTCGAACCCACGACCTTATTGTTTGTTTCGAATCGCCGCGTATTGCATGAAATCGCCAAACGTGCAAATCATAATCTTAAGAAACAATGACTTCCTATCTACAGTATTTAATACGGTGGCATCGACGTGGGACCTGTATATTACACTACTTAAAAACTGCGTAATGCAAACGCTATTAAATTATTATATCACATCTGGATTACCAAAGCTTGCCTACTATTATTTTATTATTTCCGAGGAGCTAAGAAGGCCGGACATAAAAACTGTAGCCAAAACCTATACAGTGTTCCTATTTTGGAAATATTGTAAGCTAACACCGATATCAAGGAACCGTGTTGTTCTTTTCAAACCGATCAGAAACAATTTGACCTTCTTTCCAGCAACGCTTTACCTCAGTATATAGAAGATGGCAATCTATTAGGACAAATCCAACATTGTTTTGTGGTGTACAATGTAATGTAATATCAATAAATACATACATGTGGCGACAGTTTTTAGGTTATATTAACCTATCAAACACTGGAAAAAGTATATTAATTTAGACTTTATTTGTAATACGAATAAAAAGTCACTTGCAACGAGATTTAGTCTCGAGCGCCAATAACGATAGCTGATAAGCTCATCTGCCACTAGATCTGATCAGTAGTTTAAATCTGATAACAGCTTAAAAATGTATTTCTTAATTAAATAACCAGTTTAATAAACATAATGTTGTATTGTGATATCTCGCACAGGTTGTGGCCTAATAATCTCACTACACAATACACTGTACACACTATATACGACTTATAACAATCAGTCAAGGCTCGGGCCTCAAGTGTTGTCACGACTGTTGACAGGAGTACGACGTGAGTCTCCTTCCTTTGACAAGTGCTTATAAAGACTCTTGCTGTCTAAAGTCAGCTATTCAACTATACGTTTCAGTTCCGTACTAATACATTTCTGGCAAGCCGGAAATGTGAGCGACAACAATTGGTAAGCAAATATGGTGCTGATTAAACAACTAAAACAACGCAACATTAAAAACATAACAATGGGGTTTCAAACTGCTTTTTTTGTTTTTTCTGTCACTCCAGATGATTGAGTTATATACAAGTAAAACCCTATTGATAAAACATACTATTGATTCAATCATAAATAGTAACACACTCGGCGTGGGTTTTGCAGCGCGCACACGGCAGCCGGTCGTTTACTCAACAACTTTTGCTGCTGTTGTCGCAAGGTTTGGATTTATTTAAAAATTTAAACTCTTTCAGTTTACGTTTCACGTTTGCAACTGGTTTTGTTTGTCCCTTCATTTATTTGTTTTAGAACCAATAACAAACAATACGGAATTTATTAAAAATTAACTTCGTAAAATACACGTTCATTTAAACTTGTTGGAGTGAGATTAGACATAGGACTTTGTTGGTGGTTGACGATTCGATTTCATTATCAAAGGTTGCTTGTTGTGGCTTCAAGGCAACTGACGGCAATATCTCATTACAAACCTGTTCTCCTTTTGTTATGTTATGCTTTCCCACGTTCATTCTATAAAGTATTTATAAAATGAAACGCTACGCCAAATTTTTATTACACCAGTCTCTCTAGTGTCGTTTTCATCCGCTAGTATTATAAATCCCGAACAAACTCACCTCTTTATGCGTCCCTCGGGAATTCCAGTAACTTTTAAATACTGAAAATGTATACCAATATTGTAACATTAAAAGTTCCTTATACATTAAAAATGTTGAATAACTTCAACGAGGGAATTTCTTTTCGTGTCAGAAGAGTACTTTCCTAGATTTTCTATGGATAACCAAAATTCCTAAACCCTCGGGAACATCATATGTATTCTACCTAACATTAACTCGTATCCCTATTTATTATATTTACATAGGACTAATAAGATATCACAGTAAGCATGACTAAGTGCCAGTACACCTTTTATAAACTAAAGATAGTAATTGGCTTCATTGATAAAAAATGGTAAATGACTTAACCGACAAGATGCATCAATTTATCTCAAGATGCGAAGTGGGCCCCAATCCCATGAGGATGATGATCCTGTTCCCTATAGAGCCATCACCCTTGTCCTCTCTTTTCTACAAAAACGCTGGCCGTTGTTCCGAAACTATTGTCCTGAATTAAGGTGTGTTGCGGTCACCAAAAAAAATACATTAGGTAGTTCGTTTGCATTCTCTATTAACAAAATACCACTACATACGGTGCAATCGATGCTGCGACTACGTTGCGAGATATGTATGAAAAAGAAGAAATTCACCCGTAACACGTCAGCCTAATGGTCTAAGATCCGGCATAAGATATATGTACCTTAGTCTGTTAATTGATCAACAACTTGTAGATCGGGTTATATTTGACACCTATATAAATTTGCCCACTAGAATCATTAACGAATAATTTCGCAGTTATTCAACCTAATTTAATATTTGCGAACGGCGTCTGCCCAAGATTTAGCTTAACTACCCATTTGTGATTTATCAATGTACCTATTAGGTGTATTTCTTATACCGGATCCTATACTATAAGCCAAAGTCAGTCAACTTGTGCTTGTGCCGGTGAATAAGTTTTGAGGAGACATCGCGCATTCGCGGCTTTTATTTAGAGCGCCCAGCTTCACTGTTTGCACGGGATTACCACTCAGACGCGCCATGAATAATGCAGCAGTTACGAAATGCGGTGACAACTTCACGCGTTTACACAGATTTACATGCCATACGTGCATTTATAAGTAGATAATTGAATAAATAAATAGACACGTGCCCGTACGCTAGAGGAGTGGATGGCGATAACAGATTTCCGAAATATATATCAAAATTCGTGCATTATTTTGAAAGTTATAAGTAATAACTAGAATTGTATGTGGTTCGGCTAAAGGATGAATGAAGAGAGAGTAACGAAACAGATTTATGTTGCAAAAGTGAGTGGCGGTGTTGGTAGGGGACGTCCAAGGAGAACTTATATCGACCAGATTAATGACTTACTAAAAAAGGGCGATATAAGGAGCACCCATTACCGACGAGCATGCATGCGTAGATGTATGAATGTGGAAGAAGCGAGTGAGGTGTGCCAGGATCGCGCCAAATGGAAATCTATGATCTCTGCCTACCCCTCTAGGTTACGGGCGTGAGCGTATATTTATTTTATATTTCAAGCAATGTTTATATGTTTGATGAATATCAAAATTATCAGACGGGTTTAATTACTCAGAATAATTGAAATAAACCTAAATTCAACTGAAGAGATATAATTTCAACGGAATATTTTACATTGTAATTATAATACATTACAATATTTAGAATATAAAGTATAACTGGAATACTAAAACTTGCTTAAGTTAAGTTAATAAGTTGAATAAAGTTATTGCTAAATTTAAATTGTATCTCTTTATAGTATTTAAATGAGTTACAATTTGCTGCGCAGTATACCAGAGCTAGCCAAGTAATCTCTTGAAGAGTTGTGCATATCTCTTGCTAAGTTACAAAATTGTTTGTAATATACAAACAATTTAGAGCTTAATTAGAGCAGTAATTGAGTTAGCTGTAACTTAAAACTGCTAAGTATATTAAAACTAAATAACTATGTATAATTCATAGTCTATCTGCATATATATACCATAAAAGTGACGTGTTTTTGTATGTATGTTCCCTATAAACTCCGAAACGAATAGACCGATTTTGATGAAATTTTAAGTAAATCTTAACATTGGCCTAGCGGGTGATCCTGTGAAGATTAGTAGCGATCGGACCAATGTAATGCTACACGGGCGAAGCCGAGGCGGATCACTAGTTTTAAATAAATGTTGGAATGGTATAGTAACACGGAACGTATGATGACAGAGCGAGACAGATGGAATGTGAGAAAGGAAAGGAAGAGAGATTAAAGATGGCTGCGTGTGTGAAACAGTTATATCACAAGAAAAGAAGATTTAAATAGTTTGCTTTCTTTTAATTCCAAGCACATACCAAAAAAACATTTACTACTTAAATGTAGTCAACATAAATTTAGGCTAGAGATTACGTTAAGAGCCTACTTTCATGTCTTGATCTTGTCGACTTGATTAAATTTGATTGAAAATCACGCATGCACACATAACTCATTCACTATTATTAATGAGTAGGGGAAAGCCCCCTTACGGAGTGCACCCAGAAGTCAAATGGTTCAAAAACGGGTGAAAAGGACTTGAGGAAACCCGGCTTAAAGGCCTTTCGTCCTTTCGTGCCAGGAGAAAAATTGGACGGCCTTTTCGCAAGGAGAAAAATTGGTCGAATAATTTTTTTAATAAAGATAGGACACCGATGAGGTTGCCTAGGGTGTCGTCAACTTTTAATCCACCTTCTGTGTTTGCAAATTCAGAAGTATAGATAGACTTTCATAATGTAGCGTCAATTAAATTCTGTTCATGTCAAACGAACAAACCTCACATTTAAGCAGACGGAATAAATAAGACATTAGTGAGATTTACAAGAGGAGTCGCGGCCAACTTCGTTCTGTGTGCGAATAAATATGGTAGGTGACGAGCCAACGCTCCAACAACTCGTCTTTAAACGTATTAAAACTACATACGATATTATTCAAACAAACAATTTATTTATATGCTGTACATCTTTTACGTTAAGTTATTTCTGACAATAGAAGGAAGACTATATGTTAGTCAGTAGAAGGCTCTGTCGCTGTAGATGTACAGCGCAGCACAGATGTCATGTGATACTAAGGCGTTTCCCGCTTACTATGAGGCTCGTAGAGTTGTGTAATTATAAGCAAAATAACACTGAAGTTCGGTCAAAGGTCAAAGGAGCAATGCTTTCCTAGCACTAAATCGTATTAGACATTATCTGATCTACAAAGCCAAGGTACCTGGCGTTATTCGAAGAATTGTTACACTCACGATCCAATGATCCGAAACATTGTTCCTTTTTTTTAGTATGTTTCCCCACTGCACAGGCAATAAATATTCCATTATTCTAAAATTAGATTTTATTGCTTTATCTTTCATCGATTAGTGTTGCCGCACACCGTCAGATTGCATAGATTTCAATTGAAATATATTTTAAAATCTTTTAATCTACAGATTGCTTTAGGTTCACATAAATAAATTAACGATAAACTTTATTCAATTTGCGTGTAATATACTAAAACGTTATATGGCTAGTGGGTAACAATGGAAACCAACTTTAATAGTGTACTGAAACTCATCCAAAAGTAACATTTGTTTAAAAGCCGAATCAGAAATTGTGGAACATTGTTTAGTGTCACATTAACTTAATAAAACGATTTTTGAATTTGGTTCGCGTCGCTAAAGCGCGTTGCCAACATAGCGGCGTGCAAAATATGACTTCGATATGTTACGTTTAAATTAGGGGAGAGACATTTATAGTTGTAGGACTGGGTAAGCTGTAGTCTTGTATGAATTATATCAACAATTAACATATTAACATAAAATAGATGTGCGTAGCTTGTGCACATTTTATGTAGACTTTAAATCATCGCAAGTACAATATCCCCACCACCGACAACAACCGACATCGAACAACGGACGAATCCCTATCCTATCAATCGCAGATATTATTCCACCGTCATCAGGTGGAGTCTCGCAACCTAACAGATCGTCGGTTCATCTACTATGAGAGTCTACCTTACCTTTTGACTCTATTACCATTTAATAACAATGCTATCAGCATTGTTAACCCAGTAGGCCTCGACTTACGTATGTCGCAAGTTCGAACCCGGGCAGGCGCTTTACTTTGTGTAATTTATTTCATCACCACTGCTGCAAAAACGGTGAAGGAAAACATCGTGAGGAAACCGGCATGTTCTTAGAACCACCAAATTCGAAGACATGTGACATACACCAACCCGCACTGGGCCAGCGTGGTGGATTACGGCTCATTCCCTCTCTTGGAGAGGAGGCCTGTGTCCTTGCAGTGGGGAACATTCGAGGAAAGGCTGATTTATTATTATATATTTATTAATAATAAACTATTGTATTCTTATAAACACATCGCTAAGCTAATGAAACAATGAGACAGTGAACGTATTCCGATCACGTGACCTGCTGGTTCAATCAGAGGCCGTATTGAATTGATTCCGGACGCAGCACGTCTCGCATTCCAGACACGAATTACTGTGCATGAAAGGAGTTTCTATAGAATGGTTAATAAAGATGGCACCTTTCGAAAATAGAAGTTTATTTCATTTAAATAATAAATGGTAATCAGGTTAGAAAATATTGTACACAATTTTTATTAATAACTTCCTGCTCCGATGTGGCATGGGCAGCAGAGGAAAATTAGCTTTGAGACAATGTTCACATGTATAACATTCGGACCTACATATTACGTTTTATTTCTGTTGAAGATGGTTGAACAATTAACAAAAAAATCTCAGGTGTCTGCGCGCAAGGCGCTCGGAAGTTAAATTCGTGACGAGGAATCCTAAAACAAAGAGCACTCGGTACGGAATAATGTATTACAGAATAACAATAAATACACTATTTATTACATAAAATTAAAGTATTTTATACATTACATATATAATATTTAATATCTTATAATTTGTGTATATAAGCCAATGAAAGGATGCGTCATACCTCCCAACCGATCGAAAGGAGCGATGAGTCGGTAACGGGACATTAAGTCAAACTTTTTTTCCGAATGCCTCCTAGGGTATACTGATTTACAATACGTTGTCACGTATAAAAGCCGAGGCTATTGGTTAGTGTAAACAATCGCCCATGACTTACATAAAGTTCATAACGAAATGCCATAGCACAAGCTCTGCTTAGTTTGGGATCAGATGGCCGTGTGTGAACGAAAACAATCTTGCTTTGAATGTTATAAGAAAAAACATAACATATATAATATTTCTGGCGGTCTAACACTAGTTTTTTATGCGATATAAAATTTACGAGACCAGAAAATAACTCACTGTATCATTGTTTGTTCAGGACTCGGCGAATCGTGGTACAAATTGTACCCGAGTCGATATTTGCGGCTGGACAGACGGGGGACATTCTAAACATTAATATCGGTCGGTCGATAAGAAAAAAATAAATTTCATCCACATCTATAAATAAAGTTGAAGTGTCTGTATGTAATATCAAAATAACATTGCCATACTCAATACACATGATGTATATACGGTCTGTTTATTCCGGGTAATCTCCGAAACGACTGAACCGATTCGGATGGGACTTTTACTGGAAGACAGCTGAAATTGTCGGGATTCAAATAAGCCATATATTTAGGGTTCCGCGCAAAAAGTGAAAAACCCTCGAAATTGTGAAAAAACCTACGCGGCGCCGTATCGAAAGCGCCGCCCGCTACTTGCAATGTCACAAAGGTTGCCTTAAGTAGTAAAATAACAAACATTTTACTATTTGAAGTGTAAACCTCTTTAGCCACGTTAAACGATAGTAGGTAGGGGTAAATATTACAGGTTCGCGAGATCGACATGCGCATAATGCGTTAGCGACAGCGTCAGCAACATGCTTATTGAACTGAAAACATCTTGAACTGCGTTAGACGATTTTAGTTAGACTTGGTGGTAATCTATAAATTAAATTAAATTGTTTGTTGTAATGTCAAAATATAATTTTGATACCGACGTTTTACATTTTATTGTATAAAATACAATTATATACTTTTATCCTTCGAAGTCATTAATATGTTTTAATTTAATTCCACGCGGACGTAGTCGCGGGAAACAGCTAGTATTTCATAAACCTAAACACACTTTTGCTTTATTACATTTTTCCATCTTGTACGATCTTCTGAATAACAACATTGTAAATTACTATGTGATGTGAATTTCAAGCAACACTTGCAGGCTCTCATTCTAGTTTGACACGTACAACGTGATTACCTTGTCATTTCTCAGGTTTCGGTCCCTTAGACCGCAAAACTGTCACTTGCTTTAAGCTGATAACACAATCAAGCCACTACTCTCTTAAGCTTAACTTTGTGCGTTTAAGCGACTATTAGTTTCCATTGTACAAAACTAATCTATATTTTGGCTTGGCTTAAACAAGCTAGCTTAGCTTGCTGGTTGACATGATTTAGTTCTGTTTAGCTTAGTTGTATGTTTGAATCGACCGGCGCATGTTAGAGGCATTACAGTATATAAAATTATAAATTACTTCAATATTTTAATATAAGACTTCACAAGGTAACGTTAAGAAATATTGACATAAGTAAAAAAACTGCGCATCAGCTGATCGCAGTTTCCGAAAGGTTTGTTACATTTTCATTCAACAACTCCTGTCAAATTTAATCGATTTCAGTAAACAAAAGTAAACGGTTGATTGTCACGCTTCTGTCATCACAGATGACATTTGACAGCTTAATATTTTAAATAGCAAGACCGAAGAGTGATTCGATTCATTTTTCTTTTCGATTTGACAATAATTAAGTACTTTGAAATCATAGCGCTATTCGTCGCCATGCTAGTGAATGCAGATAAAATAAAAATGCAGCAAAAGTCAGTCAGCAAGACTATAACACAATGCTATAAGTAAGTCAGCTGACTCTAGAACTTTTGAAACGAGACTTTGTTGTGAAATTTATTTATTTACACCGCCGCGCGCCGCGTACATTTCCGCCGGAAGTTTTTAAAGTGGACGAAATCTTTTGATAACTTGTCCAATAGCAAGCCTGGCGCAGTTCCAGGTTTAGAATTCAATTTTATTCTATTTTTATTCTTAATCTATGATTTACGAACTTTGATTTCATGAAGAGTTTTTCAATCTTCACAAACGTAAATCATTTATCGACTTTACAAACTTTTATAGTACTAGTACAAGGTGGTAGACGAGCCGTGAGTCATTTCATATTAAGTGATTAAACCCTTTAGCGCCTCTGGTCATCTACAACACTAGAACATTGTGAGACGAAGTTTGATGTAAAATTCTAACGATTTTTTCGAATCGATTGACTGATTTAAATTGAGTGAATGGTGATTGGATCCTTTTCCCTGTCTATGCCCCCTGGCCATTAAAGGTAGGCATCTGCAACACATTTGCTTGTTGCAGATGTCTATGGGTTCACTTAAAGTCAAGTCATCCGCTTGCTCG
Organism: Papilio elwesi; assembly: GCA_029849275.1. Lineage (NCBI taxonomy): Eukaryota > Metazoa > Arthropoda > Insecta > Lepidoptera > Papilionidae > Papilio > Papilio elwesi. Next base: position 704,572 of record CM056696.1, read on the forward strand.
TTTGCCAAGTTCTCACATTACTTAAGTGATCTCTACCCATAGATAACTGCAACGAGGATTGCAAATGCGTTGCCTATATTTAATGGACAGGGTAAGGGATAAATCCCCTCCCCCGAAAAGAATGGGTCAGGTAAGGGAACCAGAATGAGGTCTCCGGCACGTCACTCATCAGAGAAAATGCAGAATAGTTTTACTTCACGCCTGTCTTCTGTGAGGTCGTGGTAACATCGGTATCTGCTGTATTTACACGAATAGGACTACGCATTTCAAAGTGAAATAGTTAGAATAAGATTTTATTAAAACTGCTTAAACATATTGGAATACTTATCAACATTATACAATAACGTTGTGTTAGTCTTTATGTATGGCAATGGATGTCGTATATGGTTTTATTAAATACTAGTGACCCGCCCCGGCTTCGCCCGGGTACCACTAATTATATTGATCCGATCGCAACCAAACACAGGAACACCCGCTGTGCCAATCTGGACAATCCCTGTAAATTTCATTGAAATCGGTCCAACCGTTTCGGAGCCTATAGGTCTGTTGTTTTTGTCCGGGTGTATTGTGTACATTACGTAGCTCGGGGGTTCCGATTGGTTATACTCATAAGTTACCGTTTTATTGAATTGTGGAAAAATTATATCGATCAGATAAGCGGCTTACTAAAAAAGGACGACATAAGGAGCACCCATAACCGACGAGCATGTATGTGTAGATGTATGAATGCAGAAGAAGCGAGAGGGGTGTGCCAGGATCGCGCCAAATGGAAATCCATGGTTTCCGCCTGTCCCTCTGGGTTGCAGGGGTGAGCGCATTTTTTGAATTGTACATATTTCTAAAGGAATGCGTCTGGTTCCTATCATACTTGTTGCCTCTCATCTCATTAAAAAAAATGATTAATGACCATTTCTATTTGCGTCTCGCCTAATTCGTTTAAAATATGTGTGACATTTTAAGCTTATTCCGAAATATAATGCATAAAGTATGTCATATTTAATTTATTCCCAGTGTAATAAACGTGTTATAATTTAAAATGTTTTCCTAGATAAGAATCATGTCTCGATTCCTCGCCACCGTATTCCGCTGCACAGCTGATCGCTCCCGGAGCAAGCGCCACAGAAGCGCGCTCCGTCCCGAGGGAAGTATAAACTCGCTCTCTCCAGTAATTCAACTTTCACATGAATAAATAACGTATATGTTTCGGGGATCGCTCGCGATGGGATCGGCCGCGCGCCAGATTTCATGTTTAATATTAAATGTTCGAAAGATTCGTTCATATTTTTTTTTAAATGAAACGAAATGTCGGCTGTTAGCGAGTTTCTGGAGATTATGTTATTGTAATATTAAAATAATGTATTCTATACATATAATAAAGACAATTTGGCTTTAAATAATACACTATAAAACCGTGATCGGAATGAGAACTGTGTACATATATGTATGTAGAACCAACATCGTCAACTATGTCAAAAATTCTATCATCTCCTTGCCCTTTTCCCACTCATATGGGGTCGGCACAGTTATTACTGTAGATACTGTATGAGTATTGGCTACATTTTTTACGGCCGGCTGCCTGCCTGACGCCAAACCTCCTCGGTAATAGTTAGTGGCTCTTAAGTTTTCTTTGGTCAGTGTGAACAAAGACAATTACGTTGCCGAGACAGTAAAATGTCGCGAGGACAGTTATTGGTCGGGCGCATCCGTTCTCGTTAGGTTCATCATGACCTGGTCGGCATTCGTCAATTCTGTGATAATGATTCTATAATTGTCTTTAATAGGTACATATTAAAGTAGCCGGTATTACAGATAAGGGTACATCGAAGCATCCGTGCTGAATCAGGATTAACCTGCCCTTCCCCCACTTTTTTATGTAAAGGTTTTGGCTATAGTGCTTTTACGGCCGGCCGCCTGCCGAACGTCAATTCTTCCTGGGCATGTGTATGAAATATTAGTAGATTATCGAAATAATTTACTAATATTATATACAGATTATACTATAATGTTACCTATAATTTTTTTTAAATATCTCCGAAATCAACAAGCCATTAAAATTGTTATTTTCGCGTGGTCATAAACAATTTTTACGTCCTTTTTAAAAGTCATAGAGTACCTTCAGTTTGTAAATTATTTATAAATCCATTTGGAAATGTTATTTCGCCATTGTTTCGGCAATAAAGACTCTATTTTGGTTTCAGCTTAAATGATTACCCTCAGTGTAACTCGGCACATAAAGCCCGCGGCGCTATCCCTACAGCTCTGTGTCAATTTCATTATCATGAAATTTGAATGGGTCTTAAAATATCAACGGGGGATCTTTTCTAATGCAAATGAGAACAAACACAGATTCAAAAGGTATTCTTAAATTAATATAATTCAATAACTTTAACACCGGGGCAACTGATTAGATCCAGTAAGATTCCCGAGGGAAAGAATACATGACATCTTCATTTACGGTTGCCATGGTAATTTGTTTTGACAATAACTACATTTTGACACATGTTAACTATAATTCGAAGTTACACAAGGAATCATCTCACATAAATTTCCAGTGTGGAAAATGTGAAACGAATGCGTGCGAATCCGCGGGTAACAGTTAGTATTTAAAAGAAACAGTGGCGGTAACAAACATACTGTCTACATTATAATAGATCCCTTAAATCAGCTGAGAAGACGAATATTTCAGGTATAATTAAAATTATTTCAGCACTAAGTACCACTAATTATGTTGATCCGGTCGCCACCAAACACTGGAACACCCGCTGTGCCAATCTGGACAATCCCTGTAAATTTCATCGAAATCGGTCCAGCCGTTTCGGAGTCTATAGGTCTATAGGGAACATACATACATTTCCTTTTATATACTATGACGTGACCGTCGGTAATACAATGCAATGGTATGACAGTACTCAGGGTTAGAACTTCATTACTGGACTGCTAGATGGCGTTGAAGTAGCGTGATTTTTTGTTTTTTTTTATAATAAATATCTTTTTTTTTTTTAAAAGTGTTACTTCTGATACCTCCAAGTACAAAGATTTTGTACAAAGTTTCATGATGATTGGTTGAGTAGTTTTCGCGTGAAAGCGTGACAAACAAACTTACATTCACATTTATGATAGTAGGTATAATATACGGAAAATCCGTTTTTTAATACGATCCGGATTACTATAACGAATGCAGTGTGTTTTAATAAACTAAACAGTAGAGTGGTACAATGGTCTCACCGATAGCTTAAGGCAAGAGCCCCGGCGCATTGTGCCGCTACACCACTGAAACCTTGCAACAATAAATTCTCTTATCGTTTGTAAATAAAGATCGAGCTACTTCCGCAGTAAGCCCGTGCTGTTGAATTGCATAGAATTTTAATAGAATTTGGTTGAAATGGCGGAAGTCTAAATCTGCCCCGGGTTTCGTTTTAAGCATCCGTACCTTTCAAACTGACGTTTAAAATTACGGCTCACTTTTTTCTTTTATAAGGATATAAAATATCCTATGTGCTATTCCAGACTATAATCTATCTCTGTGCCTAATTCCATAAATAAAAGAGTTACAAACATGCGTACATAAGAATAATGTACGTAAATAACAGCCAAATAGTAATAAACAAAGTAAGACTTCTCTCATCTCTAAGTTTTTTTTAAATGAGTTGCAGATGCGTTGAGTAGGGGAGACATGAAAAGGATATTCCCTTAGCCCTCTCTAATCTTCTCCTAATTAGGAAAGGATGGGAAGGGTAAGAGGACTGAAATTAGGTCATCACCACCTTAGTCACCAACCTAGTTTGTAACATATATAATAATAATAATAATGTCCTAGGACATATCACACACGGCCATCTGATCCCAAACTAAGCAGAGCTTGTCCTATGGCAACCAGATAACTGATATACTACATATAATACTTTTCTTATGTAAATACATACTTAAATAGATAATTATACCCAGACTCAGGACAAACAGACAGGTACACAAATGTCTGTCCTGGGTGGGAATCGAACCCACGACCTGCGGCGTGAAAAGCAAGTATCTTACAAACCACGCCAACCGGCCCGTCAAATATACATTTAGCATGGAGGTAGAAACTAGGAAACATTGACTCACAGCAAAGGGTCGGATAATCCGAACAACCGTTTAACCGACCTGCTAGTTATTACGTAAGATAGACCTATTAAGAATATTAACTTCCTCTTTTTAAAGCGTTAATTAGCCATAAATAAGCGTCAGGTCAAGCACAAGATGAAAGTAACCAGTATCAGATATCTGTCCTGAATAGCGCATGCAAAAAAATGTTTCCCTGTTCGCATCCCTTATTTGAGTACAGAACATTTTTTACCCTGTGTTAGAGAGATTACTCAGTGGGAAACCCGAGGACGAAAGATAGAAGGAATAAAAGAATGAGAGGTATAATTGCGACGACTGGTATGAAAGGACAGTAGTTACCACAGGCTCCGATCATGTCGGAGAAAGTAGATTATAAAATAAATAATGTATGCACTTACCTGAGGCGAGTGAGTAAACACTTCGACAGACAAAAGTTAAGGAATTCGAAAATTATTTTTTTAGGGTTAATGTATATATAATAATAATTTTACGACTTATTTTGTACACTAACATGTACCCCACATATTCTTACATACTGTTCGATCGTACTGTAAAGTTCTAACATAATAAAGAATAAAAAACAATATTTCAAGCTAAAATGGTCTCTTTATTTAATATATCTAATCTAGAATTCACAAACGTATTATTATTATCCGAACCGCGCTAGACAAGGCCCCCAGCAACAAACCTGCTGTTTACTTATTAATATGTAATAATGAGGTATGTTATAATTTAAACCACTCCCTACGATATATTAAATAATGCAATTTATGTCTACATATAATAATAACGCTATATGTACTGAGGTATTCCTTTATAAAAGCTTACAATAAGTACATGGTATAAATAGATCAATTTTAATATGGTAACATTGGTGTAAATTACTAGAAAACATTAAATGTGAATTGTGAATAACAAGATGATTATTAAGTACTATTAATAATTATTGTAAATATACTAGCGGCTGCTACATTTAATTAAAAAAAATATTATTTATGTAAAGTGTTGCCACTATAAGACTTCCATCTACTCTAACATTAAAAAATTGTGTTATTAAGGCTTTGAAAATGTTTATTGCGTTTTATTTTCTAAAAATTACATTATGAAGACTGTTCCATAGATATAAATGTGGATTAAGAAATTTACTAAGATGTGAAAAAGGTCCTAGGTAAAGGCCGTCACACAGCGACGATACTACGATATTTTCACACTATCTTAAGCTATATGCAAATTTTATGTTAGATGCCGAGCGATGAGCAAGATTTAGTGTTATATCCGATGCAAATGTAGTAAAATATATATTATTTATTCAACTACCTTTTCTTTCAGAACAGAACAGACAGATATAAATCAAGGAATTACTCTCTAAACAATGATATTATAAAATATAAATTATCATCCGATGAGGTATCCAATAGGTCCAATAGTAAGGCTGTATTATTCATATTATATCGCTCTGTATATAGATTTAGTGGAGTAATACGTGTGACCTAGTCAAGCCTTTAAGAGAATGATTCGAGCGGATATATTATCGTAACTTTACATTATATTTCATATCAAGGCATCTTAACATAAAATATTACAATATCTTAGCCGCGAGTGACGCCCCTTATGCTAAAGCAAGTTTAGAAAAAATCAATGTTGCCAGAAAAATATTTATGTTAGTTGTCAAATGAATGAATTTCTGAAATAAAAACTATATTTCAACAATTGAAAAATATTTTTTATTTAATTACTTTAATAAATGAATTATAAAATTTGGGAGTTTTCTAGTATCATTATTGCAACATTATAGATGCGAAAGTTTAAAAACTACAGTAGATTAATTTTCTAAGAAGATTTTAGAATATCGAATTCTCAATTCATATCACAATTTTATATTTGTTGTTTTATCATGGTTTAGTCTAGGCACTGGTATTAAGTACTGTAATCCAATCTACACTAACTCTATTGCTAAACTTTAGGTAAAGGGTAGTGGGTAGAGGGAGACTAATGGATAGTGTTACATACATAAAGGTCGACAAGCGTTTGGAAATAAAACAAAAAAAAATAAAAGCAAAAATAACTTTACTACGGACACACGCAACATTCAAATTATACATATATAAACACAATACGCTTATGTACCCGTTTCATATATTGGCCTTATATATACACAAAACATTCAGCTCTCGCGACTTTACATACGTTTTCGCTGACTATTTTTTTGCAACCAGTCCTTTTTCAATATATAATAGTTGAAATGAATAAATTCAGATTGAACCCAGTCCTAGAATTATTAAAAACAAAAACATATGAAATATGCCAATAAACGGTGAGGTCACGTGACATTTGATAGGCATGTAAGTATTCAAGCTGCTACACTTTGAAACCGGGATGAACAGAGAAGAAATGATATCAAATCTCTTAAGGACCATCGATAGTTAAAGATAGACAATTTGAATTGTTCCGTATTTAAAAAATGTGCAATACAAATCGTTAGTGAAAGAATTTAAATTTGTTTTTGGCAAGAGAATAACTCTATTGTCTATGGCCCGCTTACAATCTAGACAACTTAATTCCTACTATTATCACAAAAAAAAACTATTTTCAAGGTCTGCTTCCTTTAAAATATTAATATTGCTTCTACGTTCCTTTGAAAACATAATTACTGGTCACACTACATAACCCATTTACTAACCGTTGCTACATTAATCAATTCCCTTTATTTATATTCACTATTTATTTTGAATCAAATTCGTCAATGGCAAATAATAATCGGAGCAAACACAAAACATAAATTAGCTTGCGAAATGATCAACTCTACTGAACTCTAAAATCCGTTACATATTTAAATCTATAAAAAAATTTACTACTTAAGAACTAATCTTAAAACTTAATTCTTAAAGTAATGTAATCCAAGAAAAATGAAAGCAAATGAGAAAAATTCAATGAATAATGAACCTTAAAACTAAATTATAAACATAACCTTAAAAAATTAAAAATTGCTGTATTTGGTACGTAATTCTTAATTTATTTTCATTATTCTCTCGTTTCTGATTCATAATTTGCAATACTAAAATTAGATTTAAACGTGACAATGTACATAAGGCTACCTATGTAATTAAATTTTAATTTAATTGTTAAAATTTAAGCACTATAATCCAAATACATTCGAACGACGTACAAACCGTGCATACGTCATCAGCCAAAGGGACATTTGTTTTATCACCATAATACCATCATATCCATCTCTCACATAACTACGGGAAGATCGTAAATGTTTTTCTGATTTACAATACAAAACAGTCTTTGGTGTTTCATTTACATGGATTGATTCATTTGCTAAATTGTAATACTATTCGACCATTTTAATAATCTATTGGCATAATATTGTTACACATAACCTCACTTTTTCACTACATAAACTGAAAGACTTTTATTCTGTAATTTTGACATCAACGTTTTATAAATCAGGTAATCCTAGGAAGTCGCAAATAAGTATGACTCATTGTCACGTTACGATCGGTGTCCCGTTACGCTCGAGCCGACAACAACCGAATCAAGTCACGAATTTAACGTCCGAGCGCCTTGCGATTTTGGCCAGTTTTTAATGTATTGCAGCTAACGCGGAGTCAGCTTCGGTACAATGTACTAAATGTATGGAACAAAAACCTGCAACGCTATTGCTATACATATATTTTATTTAACCTGCATAGAACCTTTGTGGTGTCACCAAATAAGTTAATTATTTCTAAGACTTTGATAGATTAAAATTCAACCACAAGATCTATCGTATCAAAAATCAAAAAGAATACATTTAAATACAAACAAACATTACAATTTTTAATATTAGTTTTTTCACACATCATTCAGTTGATACCACTATTTTTTTTAATCTAATTATAACGTAAGTATATCGCTCAAGACAACACAAACACCAGAGTAATCCGGTCACATCCCACACAAATATAGTAATCGGCACAAATTGATGCCAGGATCATAATTGAAGGGGAGTTTGTGTAGAAAAAGTACGCATTCGTCGAATAGCCCGAATTATTATTATTATTATTATTATTTTTCAAGTGAAAACCGCGCTAGACTGTATTTGGTAGGGGAAAAACTTATAGGTTCGCTTGAAAGTGCACAATATGTCATAATTTATTTTCTTGTATTCATTTTGAAGTTTATTGTCAGGAGATAAGGGGTGTTTGTTTTTGTTAATTATTTATTTATTTTTGAACTATTGTCACGCCTTCCTGTTTCGAGTCTTCACTTCTGTTGACAGAATACAACTGCCTGTATTTGCTATTCGTATTCCTTTCAATGTGTACTCGTTAGTGGGATTATATAGTATGTTCACGATTTCCATGTGAAAAATCTACATCTAGCTTTTGCCGAACTTATGCGTAGATAATTATTTTTAGCAATACTGTAAATTAACTTATTAAATAGGATATTTGTTTGCTTATTGACAGTGATTATTTAATTCATAAATGTAAATATTTCCGACATATTGAGAATGGAAGCGAATTTTTTTACAAACAAGAAATCTTTACGACTATATCGGTAAAGAATTATAAGAAATACTTCTTCAATTGAAAGTGTTCATTGAATGTATCTCAAAATAACTTATTGTATTAGGAAATATTTCAGGTGAAAATTGTAAGAATGTAAAAACAGTCATTTTAGTACCTAAGCCTTCTAGAATGTTCTGCGATCACTTATACTACTCACCATTATATTCGTGGGAAATACGAGTGATTTATATTTCAAGACGTATATAGTTCCAAGACTCAAGGTCAAGAAGGTCATTTGAAAAATTACTTTATATCCGTCACATCTCTAAGCCATTCATATCGTAATTAATTTAAATAAAGATGCTTCGATCTTTATGTATACAATTCTGTACGTGTGTTGACAGTGAACTAAACGGCTAAGTGGATTCGAGGATGGTATAAACCATCCTATATATAAATATATATAAATTATATATATTCACAAATAAACCCAGCAGATGGCGCTGCAATCTATACTGCAAGTAAACTGCTAACCTTGAATGAACTTTTGTGTGTGCATTTATTCATTTATTTCATTCATTTTGTGTATGTATTCATGCAGGACGTCGGTCGGGTCCGCTAGTATCAATATATTTCTGGTTGACAACCTTATGGTTAAACTGATCTAATAGTAGAGAGTTGGTTAAATTGTGACGCTTAGCTGGTACAAGCTTTGACCTTCTCAGTTACAGTGTTCCTGCTAAAATATAATACAAAACTCATGTTTCCCATGAAACATTGGAACTTGTTGGCAAGATTAGAAACTGTCGAGATACATTCGTGAATATCCTTTGTACATCCAGTCTCTCAGACGACAAGCTTACCATTTATCTTGGTTTCTCCGTTACCTATTTTCGCAGGTTCCTCACTACAAGTGGAGGCGGAAGCGCGGCTCTTGCGCAAGTGGTGGTACTTTTTCGCTCTGTTGTAGACGGGGAGAATGATGAACACGACCCCTGATAAAGCGATGAACACACCGGCTAAGTAGAAAGAGAGGTCGTACGAATTTGTCATGTCGTATATCCAACCTGGAACATGAGAATGACTTCTGAGATACGAATATCAATAAATTATTATTAGATAGACATTCCCCCCCCCCCACAAAGAGACAGGCAGAGATAACGGACTTCCATTTGACGTAGTCCGCTTTGTCTACTTATTACTTACACATCTTAGTGTTTACATAAATATTTGTAGATTTCTGTTCAGTCAACTTTCTTGTTTAAAACATTTGCAATATAAAGTTTCCCCGTGTTTTTCTCGTCATTTGTTTCAATCTATTTCAATTGAAATTAAAATATTTTATTTTAGCAGATATTTATTTATAACCCTTACATAAACTATGGTACCTAAAAAAATATTTTAATAGTGACTCAATTTCTAAGGGTTGAAATATGATGGCAGACTATGTGATAAGTGTAGAGGTAATGAGACCTTCATTACTCAGCAATGCAAATCTAGAGGGGCAGTAAGCAGTAAGACTCGGTACACAAATATCATTCTTGGTGGAAGTGTATTGACCCCCCCCCCTTCCTCCCTCCTAAGACTAAATAATAATGCATATACACATCAATAGAGGTAGTCTGCAACAACATCTATTGCACTGCAACGCCGTCTCTACCGGTGAAATACCACGAGCTCACAGAAGACAGGCGTGAAGTAGAAGTACTCTGCACTTCGTCTGATGAGTGAGGTTACGGATGACTAATTTCAGTCCTCTTCCCCTCCCACCCTTTCCTCATACGGATTGGATGGGAACGGGCAGAAGATTGGACAGGGAGGGTTTGGCGGAGAAAAGAAGATATCTCTTTTCCTGTCTATGCCCTCTTTTGTCCATTAAAGGTAGGCAACGCATCTGCAACACATTTTTTTGTTGCGGATGTATATGGATAGCGCTCACTTTACATCAGATGATCTACTTTCTGGTTTTCCATCTTCTTACATTAAAAAAAAACATAAACTAACCAGCAAGTGGCGGTCCAGCAAGATTAGCCACACCCTGTATAAGCAGGAGCAGTCCGTACGCATTGGTGAACTTCTCTAGCGTGATCTGCTCAACCAGTATGATGCTGGTCAGCGAATAGTTGGCGGCGATGGCTGCACCGAAGGCCCCGGCGGCCGCCGCGAGCGGCACGTAGCCGGTCAGTAGCGGCATGAGTGACGTCACCGCGCCGCACAGCAGCATGCACACCGCGTACACCGCGCTCGCGTTCACGCACTCCCAGTCGCCCACCCATCCCAACAGGATCTTAAGTTTAAGTCCAAATTATATTAAGCATCGTTAAGCATTCGTTAAATTGATATTTACATTGATGTATCTATAAAAACTACATCAGTACTGAGTTAATCGAAATTCTGTTTAAATTCTTCAGAAAGTGGAAGGAGAGAGAGAGAGAGAGGGGGTAGGGATAGGTCCCTCACCTATCCTTCCCCTGTCTGAGATAAAAGAAATGGAGGAGAGAGAAGTTTCAATCCATATTGGGTACATACATACGTAGGCTGATCTTTATGAGTATCTAAAGGATTGGGTACGTGTATAGCTAATGTAGGTCGTTTTGAATCCCTACAAGATTATGATATGAGCAATTGGAGTGTGGAAGTTTCTGGATGCTCAATGTTAATTTAATTTTGTGATACGAAAATGTCACATACAACTACGAATGTTGTAATTCTTGATAGCGGTAAGTTTTTGATAAAGTAAGGAGATAATAGAGACGATAGATGAAGTGGAACAATGATCTGTGAATGTGAGGTCAAAGGCTATGTGGGTGATAATTTAAAAAATAACATTAGTGTTGCACAACATCCGCGGGTCAAGCCGATCACTGACACCTGCACACATCGAGTCCAAATGCAAATAACATCTTGATTGTGATTTGCGTTCTGTAGATTACTGGCAATCAAGATTCTATATAAATTTATACTGTTATTCGAATTAAACATACAACTAGTATGAATCTTGCTTTTTAGTTATCCCTGCTAATATTATAAATGTGAATGTAAGTTTGTTTGTTACGCTTTCACGCGGAAAAGAATCAACCGATCATCATGAAACTTTGTACACATATACTTGGAGGTATTAGAAGTAACATAGGATACTTTTTATGGCAAAAATATAAAAAGCGAAGTATGTATGTTACCTATAAACTCCGAAACGTCTGGACTGATTTTGATGAAATTTACAGGGATTGTCCAGATTGGCACATTCCTGTGTTTGTAGCGAACGGATCAACATAATTAGTGGTACCGATTAAGCCGGGGCGGGTCACTAGTTAAACATAAATTATCCGAGTATAGATGGAGCAGCAAAATTGGCTTGGAAGAGGATGTTACTACTTTAATTGATAAACACATGGTTTGGTTTCTGAAGACGTAGGCTTTGAACATTTATGAAATTAAAATTGGTTTGGTCAGACTATGGTATGTCGACCAGATCTGTGTCAAACTGATGAAGGCCGAAACCGCCTCCTGGATGATGATAGGGGACCGATCAATGGGGAAGGAACGTCCAACAGTGATCGACCTTCGGCTGAAAGGAAGTAATTGCAAATTGCAACGAGTATGGTGCTGAAGCTATGGTGTTGTAAATTTGACTAACCTCGCCGAACATGTTGAGTATCCCTATGATGGAGATGAGCATGGAGGCCTGTGACTCGTTGAAGCCGAGGCTGATGCCGCTGTCCGCGATGTACACGTACGGAACGTCATACCACATGTACAGTAGGAAGTTGGACAGCGTGAAAACGAGGAACGCAGGGTTCCTGAAGTGCGAGAAGTCCAGCACGTCGACTACCAAGTCCCAGAAGTCCCACAGGCCCGCGTACCATTGCACCTGGAATTTACAATCACACGATTATTATCCAACAAACTCCTCAGCTTAACGACTATTTTACATACAGTTCAATGCATCAATGTTGCGTCAATAGCCATATAGACTATATAGACTATAGCAAATACATTTTCATACCATCGTTAACATAACCCAGCCCCAAACGGCACGTTGTACGCTCGGAGATCGCATCGTTAATTATTCCGTAAACATAATGATTTCCATACAATGCCTTCGAACATGCACAAAACATAACATCCAAACAAAACAGCCGTTATAATACATAATTCACCTTTGTCTTTTGTACCATAGAAATTGCTTTACTTTTATAGAGCTCTACAGTGAATGAATAAAAATCTGCTTCGCTTGTTTGTACGACCGAACTGTAATATTCAATAATAGACTGCAAGGACTCAATACTGTCTATCTGAATAGGTTGATTACCAATCACTTAAGCCAATATAGTTCAGCTTTGACCCGAAAGATTGCCAACAATGACTTCAATTGCCTTCGCATCCAATCCAGCAATTTATCACACGACCCCAGCACAAAGATATATAAATTTGTAAGCTAAGAAAATAAAAAAGATATAAGATGTGTAATTAAGTGGGTACATCATGGCACAGACAGATTTTTTACTAACTTTCTCTTTCACAAGAACATGGCCCACCTCGCTTGTTCCACAACATTCATTTAAGCTACTACTATTTTACGTTCAAAAACAAGAGACTCACCTTTTCCTTGGCAATGGTGGTCATGGAGTTCCTGAAGATGTTAGGACACGAAGAAGCTCGCAGTCGATATCGATTTATATTCAACATGGCACCTCTATACGTTAAGGAATGCCGATGTATTCTCAAGTCTTTTAAGAACGCCGGAGGTTTTTTAGTACTACCACCCGCTTGTCTACGAAGCCAGAGAGCCACGGCCGCTTTATCCCCAAGAGGGACTGAATTATTGGTGTTTTCAGGGGGAGGTGGTGCCGATAAGGGTGAAAGAGCTCTCGGTGACGCAGCACTCGGAGAAGTCAGGACTCTCGGTGGAGACTGTTCGTGCAGTCGGCCACTGTCACTGAAACTCCTCGAAGGTAACATCATCCCCGGATAATTCTGCGCCATAATCGCGTATGCTCTACCTTTGTTAGACATCATTTCGAAAACCTCAAGAGATACGCCTTCCCCGCCCGTCATAAACGTGGGAATGTCCACTAAAGAACTAAATTGCGGTACGATCGGCGAAGACACCGTCTCTATATCTCCGGACTCTACTACCTTCGTGGAGCCCGCGGCACTGCTCTTGCTATCAGAAAAACTGTCGACCGAAGCCGCTAGCCGTTTGTTTCGTTTTCTTTCCCTCTTTCGTTTCCTCTCCTTCGCTCTTTCCTCGTTCATCGTCGCGGTCCACGGCAAATCACGGAACAATAGACCGCATACAGCCATGTTGAGGAATAAACCGGCCATTATCATGGTCGTCCCGCGCCATCCGTACTCTTCCAGTAAGATGTGCGTCAATGGAGCAAAAATAAACGTTCCGATCCCGCTGCCGCACACCGATATACCGGTAGCCAACGAACGCTTTTTCTCAAAATAGTAGGCGACGATAACAACCGCCGCCACGTAGCACAAACTCAGTCCAAAGCCGGCCATGATGCCGAAAGTGAGGAAGAGCGTTTCCACATTGTCGACGAACGCCGATATAATAAATCCAATAGACGCTAAAATAGCTCCAAAAATCGTCATTCGGCGACATCCGTATCTATCCGTCAGGAAGCTGGCGATCGGGCCAGACAAGAGGGGCATCGCCATGAATATTCCTGCAATCAAGGCCGTCTTGCCTTTACCTTCGCCGAAGTACTCCAAGAAATGCGGGTAGAATACGCCGAAGCTGAATGTAATTCCGTCGGCGATGAGGTTGACCATGAAGGAAGCGAAGACGACGACCCAGCCCCACCCGCCGTCCGGAGGCCGCGCCTCGGCGATGGAGATTTCCTCATCGTCGGAGCTCGAGGTGGAGCTAGAACCCGAGATGGATCCGTTAGCGAGCGGCGACTGCGCGTCGAACTGCACATGTAACCGACCTACAGGTTTCCGTGGGACATTTTCACTGACAGCACTGACGCATGTAAGTAAAGGTTCGCTCTCCGGTATGGAGGGGAGCGCGCGAGGGGCGAGCCGCAAAGTCTCTGGTTCGCTTAAGGCCTCCGCTGGCGGGGCCTCTGCCTGGGTTTGGCCGGATCCTCCTTGGAGCGGCCGATGGTGCGCGGGCTCCGGCGGCGACGAGCGGCGCGCGCGATCCATGCCGCGCGGCGGTGCTGCGCCTGCTTGTGCAGCGCGATCTCACCGGTCCGCCTTCCTTCCATGCGGACACCACACCGCCGCCGCGACCTCATGCTGCGAAACAAACAAAACAATTTGTTATTTGTTAATATCAAAATCTCTAGTATTTATTCATGAACAAGGTCAATGACTGTGTTGCGTATGCGACGAAAAACAACACAATATCATTATAAAAGATGAAATACTCCTTATAAAAGACGTTACAGACAACAATTTACAGAAACGTCAAAACCAAAAGGCAGGAAGTATATTAGAAGCAGAGGATGCGTTGAAGAGGATGCACGAAGTGTTACAACGTCGCGGAATACATGATGTACGTTTATTAGCTGACAATGAGGCCGGTGGTTCGACCGCGGTATCAATAGCAGCTTTGGAAATATTCATCTCGCCTGTCGTCCTGCGCATGACATGTGTGACGCACGTCGGGTGTCGATGTACGAGAGATGTTATGACTTGATGAGTCGTGTTTTGTTTTAACTTATCCGTTCAATTGGCGAAAACATAGCAATCGATAAGGTTAAATTATATCACATTAATAAGCACATTATTATAAGAATCGAGTAGGCAGTATAAGCAAATAAATTTGATGTTGTAGCGAATTAATGACATTTGTCCGTTTAGACCTAGTATATGCAAAAACTCATAATGAAACACCATTTTTATATTTTTTTAATAGCAAAGTATTGATGTTTTGCATTGAAACAAGCAGTTTATCCAAAGAACCATCTCTCCATCAAAGCACCCGTCAGCAATGTTGTTCGTAGACGCCAAGGCTTATTGGCATTTAGAAAGGGACCGTAAACGTTCTTTAAATTCCTACAACACATTTATAAACGACCAAGTATTGTGGGTATCGTGTATTATTTAACCAATGCTTCATATGAAATATTTTTCGTAGCTTCTGCTACAGTTTTTTTTTTATACTACTAGGTGGCAAACAAGCAAGCGGATCACCTGATGTCAAGTGATCGCTACCCATAGACATCTGCAACTAACTAATGAGTTGCAGATGCGTTGCCCACCTTGAGACAGAGGAGGGGACAAATAGAAAATGGTGATTTCCAATTCCTATACATCCCTTCCACCGTCAAGTTTTCTTCCCCTTCCCATCCTTTCCTTAAAAGAAAAGGGTGGGAAGAGGGAGAGAACTAGATTTAGGCCTCCGCCACCTCACTCATCAGTGGAAACGCAGAGTAGTTCTACTTTACGCCTGTCTTCTGTGAGGTATTTCACCGGTCGAGCCGGCCGATTCGTGCAACAGATGTTGTTGCGGGTCTCTACCGCTTATAAAATTCTCATGATGGCAATATTCCAATCTTCAATACTTAGTAAATACCTAATTGTAACCTAAATTTTTAATTAATTAAAGGGAAACTTTTAAGATTAGAAATAGAATACACGGGTAAAATAATCCCCGATAGCTTCTGGCTCGACATTTAAAAGTCAAGTGCACTTAAACGTAAATATACAGGTAGCCCGTATAATACTGTATTCATAACGAACAAAAGGCACTGTTGCTCTCCCGGTTACATTATATATGTACATATATTTTAAAAAAAACAACAGCTACAGATTTTGCAACCAAAGACTTTGAGGACTGTATATATATTCCAGGTATACATTTTTTATTATATTTTTTACCTAACGGGAACTCTGTATTATTTGGAGGACATATTCGGATTACAACTTAATAATCTAATAAAGGCGAACGTAAGTTTGTTTGTTACACATAAATGCTTTAAGGAATCAACTGAACATCATTAAATTTTGCACACATACTGCCACGGGTACAGAAAGCGATATAGAGTACTTTTTATTCCAAAATAACTTGCCAAAGGGATACAAAATAGACCTTAATAAAGTTGCGATGATACTGTTGTATGATTAAAAAACTTTTTGACAAATATACTTTATATCCAAGTTCCTTCCCACCCTCTTTGATAAGAAAAGGATGTAAAGAGGAAGAAGATTTGACGGATGAGGGGATGGATTGGAAAAAGTCCTTTGTCCATTAAAGGTAAATCGCATCTGCAACTCATTGTCTATGGGTAGCGATCGATATTGGGTGAACCGCTTGCTCGTTTGCCACTATGTTCTATAAACACAAAAGCGTGTAGTACTTGGTGATGGGCCAGCACAACACTGAATCGTCTACTTCCAAATTTTGTCGGTGAGTTACGTTATTGAGCCGATGTTTGTTTACTCATTTTAAAAAAATATAATTGCTTTCAAGTTTTAGAATGAAAAATGTATACTGCGATTCATTTGAAAATAAAGTTACATTTAAAAATACGAAGTACACAGAACTTTTAGTTCTATAGGGGCGCGAAATAAAAAGCAGACATATTTTCCACCGGCATCCCCGGGGGAAATCATTTAATACGGGAAGTCGAAGGGGCTGTATCTACAAACAGGACACAGATGGATTTAGGTAAGGCTGCTAGAGATATCAATCTAAATACTTTAAGAACAAGCGATGTTTTATAGATTTCGTGACTTAGGGTTGATTAAACCGTTTGCATTCGAAAACAAGCTTAACAAAACTATCTTGGTTTTTGTTAACCGATTTCACCAGGTACAATTTGATAGCGACGAAAACCAAGTTTAGTGACGTAAGCGTAAACATTGCCTTCAATCTAAGCGCAGATGTCATATTATACAGTTTGTCAACGTCAACACTGTACATACGTAACTGTCAAATTTAAAACGTGTTTAAACTCAGTTAGAGCATAACTGCGTTTAGTTTAAGTCGGTGAAATACAATTTGGAGCTCTAAACTCCGTTAAGCGCGTAAATCGAGTTTAGGGCGAGCTAATCGCGTTTATTTTTTCTTTACACATATAAAACATAGTTCTCTTGCTTCGTCTGTCTGTTTAAAATGAAAACTACAAACTGGATTTTTATAATGTTCATGGAGAGGTTATTCCTTCATGAGGTTTAAGGTTTAATATAAATTGGCTTAAAATTAACGATGATTTTCGAAGAAGACATAATAGACTTACGACATTACCATAAAAGAATAGCGTATACGCTAAAGTCTGTCTGTTACCATATAAAGAAAAGGACTGCCGAGAGAAGTGAAAACTCAAAACAAGCGAGAAGGCGCGACAATAGTTCGAAAATAAATAAAAAATAAACCCTCGTATCTCAACTGTAAAATTCAAAATTGAATAAAATAAAAAGAAATAAAAAAAGTTCCTCGAAACTGTTACGTATTAAGCATGTTCACGCGAACCTATAAGATTTACCCCTAACAACTATTTTTAGATATTATAATAATACTAGTGATCCGCCCCTGCTTCGCCCGGGTAGCCGTTTGGGAATCTATACGGAACTCGTCTTTTATATACGGAGATAGGCACCCGTAAAAAACAAAACGTATCCCACGGGAAATGTACATTAATCCTGGATAAAAAATAGCCTATGTGCTATTTCAGATTATAATCTAACCCTGTACTAAATTTTATTTACATCAGTTCAGCCGTTTGAGTGAAAGAGTAACAAACATCCATACATATAAACATTCGCATTTATATTATTATGGCGTTGAAGAGGCTAGATTTTTAGATTTTTTGACATTTTTTATTTTTCGTAAAAAATGTTTTTTTTTTATAAAAAGTATCCTATGTTACTTCTAATACCTCCAAGAATATGTGTACAGTTTCATGATGATCGGTTGAGTAGTTTTCGCGTGAAAGCGTAACAAACAAACTTACATTCACATTTATAATATTAGTAGGGATATATTTTTGAGTCATCGTGATATTTTGTATATTTATAAATGTGTCGTCTAGCAGCTCACGGTCAAAGGTAACCTCGCGACCGAGGCCGGCTCTCCGAAAGGCCGTGACGAAATCTGAAAACATTTCCGCGAAGAAACAACGTGCGCTACATGCGACCACAAACTGTCAACCTCATTTTGATTACATGTATAATTAAACATATGATATCTATTATACGATAATACAGGTACAGTAAAGCGATAGCTAACCAAATAATCATCTGCAGATAACATTATGTCGATGTCAATCTTAGTTAATTATTTTTATTAGTTTAAATCATACTTCCTGCTTAGGCATACATGCTATCTCTTTTTATATTTTACTGGCGAACTAATTGAACGCATGTTTTAACGGCCTAAGACTTTATAAAACCATCACAACCTGAGCCGTAGAGTCAACAAAAATAGCATTTTTTACCATTGTTTTTAAGTAAAAACAAAACACTTTCTCATTTGTTCCACATCATCGTAGTCCACCACCAGAACTACAATGTCGTCATTTAAAATGCGTTTTTGTATAGGAAATTGCAACCTGCAGCTGTCAAGTCATTAGTATATTATTTACTCGTGACCCGCCCCGGCTTCGCCCGCTAATTATATTAATCCGATCGCTACCAAACACAGGAATGTGCCAATCTGGACAATCCCTGTAAATTTCATCGAAATCGGTCCAGCCGTTTCAGAGTCTATAGGGAACATACATACTTCGCTTTTTATATACTTTTTTTCATTAAAAGTATCTTATGTTACTTCTAGTACTTCCAGGAATATGTGTACTAAGTTTCATGATGGTCGGATGAGTAGTTTCCGCGTGAAAGCGTAACAAACAAACTTACATTCACATTAATAATATTAGTAGGGATGTATCGTAGCCTGACTACAGACTTCTACGTTAACGGCTACATTCTTATCAGTATACAATCAGATGTAGATTAAAACCATTCTGATAAATGGTGATTAATACAAAATTCAACTATTTTTCTATCCTTAAATGAGATTCATTTTGTTTACCAATAAACTATCATGCAATGCATTTATCTATTTAACTATGTATTTATGAAACCAAAGTAGTATATGTAGTATATCAGTTATCTGGTTTCCATAGTACAAGCTCAGTTTAGGATCAGATAGCCGTATGTGAATAGTGTCCCGGGATACTAGACACCGCAATTTAACTGACTATATAACAAAGTTAAACAGTTTAAATTATTTATTAATCTATTAAACAATAATGTAATGATTTCACACACATGAGCCATTTACTGATTTTACCACGGTTACTGACGGGACCACTTAATGGTAATTTTTTAAATTAAAAGTCGTGTACGGAACGGGAGGTAGCGAGAATACTTAAATGATTGTATTAAAGCTAAACCAATCCTAGGATTAGTGTACTATTATTATAAATTCGAAAATTTGGAAGTATTGACGTGGGGATGTATGGATGTTTGTTATTCGTTCACGCAAAAACTACTTAATGGATTTTAATGAAACTTTACAATAATATAGCTTATACATCATAATAACATATAAGCTATAATTTATAAAGATATAGTGTCCAAAATATAACGATAAGTGTCAAGAAAGGAGGAAATACCGCCATAAGCGAGCTATTCTGGTGTGCGCTACAAAAACCGTTGGAGCTACACGTATATAATGTATAATGGAAATGTTTACCTTGAATAGTCCTACAGCATATATCTATCTTTTATGTGTAAGCCATTATCGACAAAATAGTGAACCATGTATTAAATATAGGGCGGAACGAAGTTGGCCGCCAACTAGTACATATTTTTCAGTTATAGCGGATTCAGTCTAAATTAACTCGAGATGTATGTAGCCGATGCCAATATCTGAGAAATGAAGAGAAACTACCAAACATATGAGTCGCAAATGGACATAAATTAATGGGTGTCCGGGACATTCGGGCACTGGCCGCACGCCAGACCATGACGCCTGTTTACGTCAAGCCATATAAATAATTCTCATGTTTGGCAACACGACTGCGCCACACTCCTCAAAATATTCCAATTCATTTAGAACGTGGATTACTAAATTTTACGTATTTAGTTAAATTAATTTAAACAAGCATGCTAGTAGAGTTAATGCCGTTCAAATGCGGTCCTTGAGAAGTATGTTAGGCGTGACTTTGAATGATGGGATTAAAAATAATGTTATAAGAGAAAAGTGTGGCTAAAAA
Source organism: Papilio elwesi (assembly GCA_029849275.1). NCBI lineage: Eukaryota > Metazoa > Arthropoda > Insecta > Lepidoptera > Papilionidae > Papilio > Papilio elwesi. Next base: position 725,357 of record CM056696.1, read on the forward strand.
GTGGATGTTGTGACTAGAGTTGAGAAAGGTATGCTTCGGTGGTTTGGTCACGTTGAAAGGATGAATGAAAAGAGAATAACAAAATAAATTTATGTTGTGAGTGGCAGTGTTGGTAGGGGACGCCCTAGGAGAACTTATATCGATCAGCTTAATGACTTACTAAAAAAGAGCGATATAAGGGGCACCCATAACCGACGAGCATGCATGCGTAGATGTATGAATGTGGTAGAAACGAGATAGGTGTGCCAGGATAGCGCCAAATGGAAATCCGTTATCTCTGCCTACCCCTCTGCGTAACGGGGTGAGCGCATATTTATTTAATTTAAACACACCAACAACAATACAGCTTAAAAAAATTATAGTCTCATCTGTTATTTGTTCAGGACCTAGATTATATGTCAAATAATATGGACATTGATATATCACAGGTGGGATCCCGAGTTAAATCTGAAGCACACTAAAATCGTAAAAACCAAATTAGGTATGAAATAGGGTCAAGTTTATGTTAAGGTACAACAAAATGTTAGACTCGAGTTCAATGACGCCCATATAAACTTAAAGAATTCACTAAATTTAAAGAAGTACTACCTAGATTAATTTAAAAACAGAATTAATTCTATCATTCAGTTTTACAAAAAAACAACAAGACAGAGCAAATTGTATGTAAACAAAACAGCAAGGTAGTCAAGTTTTCACTTTGTTCAAAGGGGTTTTTAAAAATTAAACTTAAGATACGTGTTGCCGATTCGGAGGCTGAATATATTATGATTCAAATTCAAACGGGTCTTACCACGATGTCTCTCATAAACAAGTCCGAGAATCACATCGTTATCTATAATTCTACGAACTGTCCGGTGGTCTTACTAAGTCAGCGAAACAGTTGTTTGCTTAATCTAAGGCAGAGGGCTGGGGCGGATGTATAACTCCTCCCTCCCCAAGAGCGAAATTATCGGATGGTTCGTTTTTAATAACTTTCCGATGATTTCGCCGAAATGTAAATGTTTTATTTCTTAGCACATAAAATAAGAATAATAGGATACAAGTGAAAACTAGAAATAAAGTAACATAAACTATTACTACACTTATGTTAGAGTCCATTTTCTCAAAATTTTCTTTCACTATTTCACTTTGTCTCAATACATTAGCCATATGTTTCACTTCGTCGAGGTTTACTCCTTGCATGTTAAGTACACGTGCACCGGGTAGCGTCGCACCTGTTGTACCCACGGGCAGCTGCGGTAAGTTTACAATCGGGATCGATTCCACGGGTTCATTTTCAGTGAGTGTAGAATGATGATGAATTTCGATTCCTTGGATCTTAACATCACAAGGCTCATTGATACTCATGATGTAAGTCCCGAAGATAGGCTGCTTTCTAATTTCTTCAATGCAGGTTGTTGTAAGGATAGTTTTGATCCTTGAAAACAATATCCAACTTGTGGGTGCTATTCGTTGAATTCTGACATTTTCGATGCTAATTGGGTGTTGTTCGCAATATGTGGTATTATCTTGAAATGTTATAAGTTGCTCAAGGCATGTTGGTTCAGGATTTTGTGCCAGATTATTTTCAGCGCACAGGAACTGGTCTTCATCAGCAAGTGATTGACATGGTTTCACGATCGGCAAGTATTTCACACCCTTTGCCAAAAGGTAGGGATATTTGGGGAAAATGGAAATCGTTACATTTTGTGGTACATGGAAAATTGGTAATGAATAGATCTTATAATAGGTGTAAGTGATGTTGTCAGTCAGCGGAATCTCCATTATGAACGTGATCTGGTTAAGCTTAAGGTAAGATTTAACATTAATACATTCCTCTATTTTTACTAAATTTTGTTCGCTCGCTGGGTATATTAAATTCTCGGTTTTAGATATCAATTTTAGATGTTGCAATAATTCAGTAGAGTTAATAATACTTTGATGTAATATAGATATTCTGCTAAATGCAAGAGCAGTCTCTATTTCTCCTAATTTAATAAAAATCACCGCGATCCACCTGCGGAGGGCGTTTTACATTTTTAAGGGGAACTTTGGTCTGTCTTTGTCCGATCTGTATTGGGATTATATTCCTAACGACCTCACCGGATACCTTGGCTTTAACATAACGCGGTTTATCTTTACTTTTTCTTTTATTCACATCTTTTGCAAAAATGGTTTGTCCTTCTGAGAATTGCCTATCACCTTCACCACCCTTCCTTTGCCTAGCTTTTTCCTTACATTCAATAATTCTTTCTGTCAAATATTTGTATAAAACTTTCAATTTTTTAATATTTTCTACTGTCTCTTCTAAATGTTTCTTAAGTCTTTGTTCTTTATCATCGACGTTTACCATCATTGAGTGGCCTTCGTCGTCGGAATTTGTCACGTTAACCTTAATACGAGACAGTGCGTCGGCATTCGTATTCTGTTTTCCCTTTTTGTATACTATCTCATAGTCAAAGTCTTGGAGACGTAAACGCCAACGGGTAAGTTTACTACTGGTGTCCTTATGGGAATCAAGCCATGCCAAAGGTTTGTGATCGGTGTAGATTATGAACTTTCTCCCATATAAATAAGGGCGAAAGTGCTTAATAGCCCAAACAATAGCGAGACATTCTCGCTCTATCGTACTATACCGAGCCTCAGTGTCGCTAAGGGTACGACTAGCATACGCTACAGGCTTATCGCTACCTATTGGGCCTTGGGATAAAACGGCGCCTAGTGCGACGTTAGAAGCGTCCGTCGTCAAAATAAAAGTTTTTTCATAATCGGGATATTGCAATAGTGGTGCATGAGTCAAAAGTTCTTTACATTTGTTGAATGCGTTGATATAATTTTGATCTAAAATTATTTTATTTCGTTTCTTTAAGCAGGAAGTTAGGGGTTTAGTAACGTGAGCAAAATCTTTTATAAATCGTCGGTAATAGCCAATAAGTCCAAGGAAAGATTTAATTTCCGTGGTAGTCTTGGGTATTGGATAATTTAGGACGGCTGAAATTTTGTCATCATTAGGTTTAATTCCGTTATTAGTAATAGTATGGCCAAGATAAATAACTTCCTTTCGTAAAAATTCAGACTTATCTAATTGTACCTTTAAATTTGTCTCTCTCAGTCTGTCGAAAACGGTTCGTAATTTCTGTATGTGTTCGTCTAAGCTGGTAGAGAATATAATGACGTCATCGAGGTAAACCATACAGTGTAGTCCTTGCAGACCTCTCAGTACGTTGTCCATGGTTCTTTGGAATGTCGCTGGAGCTGTCTTAAGTCCAAAAGGCATCCTTAAGAACTCGTAATGTCCGTTCTGTGTGCTAAAGGCAGTTTTTTGACGGTCCTGCTCTTCTACTTCTATCTGGTGGTAACCACTAGCTAAGTCAAGCGTTGTAAAGTAGAGGCTCTTTCCTAATTTGTCAAACAAGTCGGTAATGTTGGGAAGTGGATATCGGTCGTCAATAGTAATTTCATTAAGTCTTCTATAATCTATGACCATTCGCCATTTAACCTCACCGGACGCATCGCTTTTCTTGGGAACCAAGTGAACCGGTGCATTCCAGGGGGAGTGTGACTCTTGGATAACGTTGTCTTTAAGTAATTTTTCAGTCTGTCTATTAATTTCAGTAGCTTGTGCGGGGGCCTGTCGATATGGTCTGACATAAATAGGGTCTTCGTTCTTTGTACGAATTTTATGTTTTACCTGATTGGTAAAGCTAAGTGGAATTTGGTCGCAGTAAAATATATCCTTGTATTCATTGCAAAGATTTAATATTTTACTTCGTTCTTCCTCGTTTGTATGGTCAAGTCTGAGTCTATTTAAGTTATCTTTAAGTAATTTATCTGTCTCTATTGCTTCACTATGGTCACAAAAATTTAAGTTACATTTGGTCGTGTCAAATTTAGATACTGTAAAGGGTTTAGTTATAGTCATTGAAAAAGGTATTTCTAGTGTGTTCTGAATCACAGTTTGTGCGTATCCGTTAACACAGTTTACTAAGGCGGAAGGCATTCTTAAGCCGGGAGTAAATTCTGTAAATTCAACTATGGCTTCTCCAGCATATATATCCGTGGGAATCCTAACACGCTGTTCACTACGTGGCTGTAGTGTTATGGTATAATTTAAATTATTAATAATAGGGATGGAAGCAGTTTTAGTTTTTAATATCAAATGTTTAAGGTCGATAATCGCATCTAATTGTTTAAGTAGGTCATTACCAATGAGTCCTTCATAGCGTTCGTCTACGTCATATAAGTGAAATTTGTGACAGTCATTCGTGTTAAAGGTTGGTAATAAGGGAATTAGAATAGTTTCGTCGTGTCTGCTAGAGGCATGAGTACTAACTACTTGAAATGGTTCGTACCTAATATATTCTGGAAAATATTGATAAGCGATACGGGGACTCATGAAAGATCTAGTACTTCCGGTATCAATCATTAACTTCGCATCGATCTCTGGAATATATATATAGGGTAATTTGAGATTTGGGTCACAATTTAATTCTATTATCTCTCTGTCGTGGGTGAGGCCTCTATTGGAAAATTTTCACTGTTCTGTTTAGGTAAGTCGTCATTTATCATTCCGTCCGATTCCTCGTAATAGTGATAGTTCGTCGGTTCTAAATCGTCGGTAATTTGATAAGTCATGTCATGCTCATAGTCGCCATTGTGATCGTAAGAGTCATAATCGTATTGTAGGTCGTCATTGCCTAAAGTTATTTCATTCAGCCTAAAACCCTGTTGAGGTGTTTGGGGCTGTGGTTTCTGTGCAATTGTTCTCATAGAAACATCAGTTTCTTGAAAACGGGGGGCTTGAATTTGGGGTGGTTTATAACCAAACTGTTGTGGTATCATTGTCTGTGGCGGTCTATACCCAAACTGTGGAGGGTTGTTGTTAAATTGGGGTGGCTTGTATCCTATTTGTGGAGGTTTGTATCCGAATTGTGTGTTAGGTCCTAGCTGAGGACGATACCCGAATTGTGGGAAACGATTTCCAAATTGTTGCGGTCTAAACGCAGGACTTTGCTGCTGTCCGAACTTAAATTTATTGGGAGTGCTCCCGAAATTAAATTTTTGTTGGGGCACATAATTATTGGGTCCGATTGGATTCTGTGATGTCGTAGGGGTGGTATTGAATTTAAAACCTATAGGAGAAATATTATTTGGTGGCTTAGGTGTTGATAGGTTACCCTGGATTTTGTTCCTCATAACGTATTGTTCGTGGAAGTTTATTTCTTCTACTACTATGGATAATGCTTGTTCTAGTGTGGCGGGTGCCTTCAATCTTACAATACGTACCAGGTGTTCCGGTAAATTGTAGAGAAATACATTTAACGATGTATGGTTATATATGGCGATTTTAGCGCGTTTAATATCTGCGTCTGTTATTAAATTTACTTTTGAAATAAGTAGTGAACGGATGTTTTGGATTCTGTTACAAAAATCTAGATAACTCTCGCCTGTCTTAATTCTGCATGTTTCCAATTCAATATTTATGCACTCCTCACTACGAGGGTCACCAAAATGTTGCCCTAACACTTCTTTTAAAGCGGTCCAATTTACTATATCCTCGCGCTCTGATAACAGCGCTGCTGCGCTATCAGTGAGGCGGCTAGTGATAGCGTGGAACACATAGATGTTTTGTTCCTCATGTCCCCTATACTTATTAATCACGTACTCACATTTTCTGATAAAAATGTTAAGGTGTCTTTTATCACCCCCGAAATAAGGGATGAGCCGTAACATCTCGCTTGGGATAGGTATAATGTGTACTGTCTCTGGTAAGGGAACATCACTTGGTCCTCTCTCCATTTTAAAAGATTAATGTATGTATATGAGATTCGAAAAAGTTTTAAATGACAGGACAAAATTACAATGTAAGCACGCAATAATATATATATGGGTTTAAAATCACGTAAGATAAAATAGCACCTCTATTATAGAGTTAAGATTACAATAGTAAAATAATATAAAATAGTTAAGAAATTCTATGACACATAAATAAACGTTTCAATTTAAAATACAATAATTAATTATTAAACACATTACACAATATAAATTCTTAGAGCTAATTCGGCACTTAATAGAGATTTATACTAAGTAACCAGTCACGTTATAACGGGAGATGTCCAATCCCAAAAATAACAAAACTAAATTTAATTTTATTAAACCTAAAACCCCTATTATGAAAAATACGGGAGTGATAATAGGATAAGGCTGGCAAAGAGTTTTACTCACCAACCGACCGCTACTCCCATACTCGTTGTCCTCGGTAGAGCTCGACAAATTTTGTTGGTTCGTGGATCGCCTCACAGCTATTCGCACCGCACTCACGTATTCCAGGCGAATTTGGACACCCGAAATTATACGAAGACGGCACAGCTTTATCAAAGCGATCCTACCGGCTGCGCCAGTCAAGTTTTCACTTTGTTCAAAGGGGTTTTTAAAAATTAAACTTAAGATACGTGTTGCCGATTCGGAGGCTGAATATATTATGATTCAAATTCAAACGGGTCTTACCACGATGTCTCTCATAAACAAGTCCGAGAATCACATCGTTATCTATAATTCTACGAACTGTCCGGTGGTCTTACTAAGTCAGCGAAACAGTTGTTTGCTTAATCTAAGGCAGAGGGCTGGGGCGGATGTATAACTAGGTTGTTTACAGCGTGTATTTTTGAACTCCGTGAGTCTGGAATATTCTCTGAGAAGCCATGTATTGGTACAAGAAGAACAATTTTACAAAACTTTCGTACAAAGTACACCACTGAATAAATAAATCGCTATAATATCTTTCCAATACCGACCAGATGTAATTACTACGACACATAATATATACTATTTGAGATAAATTTTATGGAATCAAATTAATAAAATATCAGAATAAAAAAAAATCAAAATTATCATAGACATTTTAGGTAGTTACCAACTTCAGTGTAAATACTTTTGATCGTCGGAGCAAAATATAAAAAAAAGGGTACACGTGACTCCAAACGTGCCATGATTGGCGGATTTACTTGTGACGTCAGAATATTAATGCATGTAAAGGTGAGTATACACTATAGTTGTTTCGTTGGTTTTTAAAAACAGACTAACAAAACACCAAGCGTCTCGTCAAAATTCAAAAACGGCGAATTCTCGTTTTTCTATTACAGACCATGCTCACCTTTATGGTTAGTATCAACTTTGTGACGTCACGCACGCTTAGGAATTGTCAACGTGTTCTTTTAATACTGAGGTCAGAAAAGTATATTAATTTGATATAAATTTTTTACAAGTTTAAAAGTACTTCACGTGCTATAAAACAGTATACGTTCGTAGTCAGAAAAGCGGATTAATATGTACAATAATCCATTTATCACCATTTAATTGATCAATAAATTAAAATTAATATTTGGATGCATTTTCAATACCACGAGGTAATTCTTTTACCCCGGAATCCGTGTTCCATTGCCAAGCGCAGCGTAGCAAAATTCATAAAAATAATTAAAAAATACAATATTAAACTTGAAGTGGTAGACATTTATCTTTTTGTATTAACATGCACAATAAAGGAATCAGAAAGTTATTGAATGCAATTGAATACTAGCAATAAAGATCTTAATTCGTTTTTACACATCGATTTAGTCCATATTGCACATGGGCGGAGATCATTCAATTTCTGCCAACCCACTTTACCATAAAATTTCACCAATCACCATAACGCCACATAATTTATTATACTGTATAAGTAATTAAATAAAAATAGAATATTATATTCCAAGGATCCGTTGACGAGGATTTGCAAAAAACTGCAAATGATTAACGACTGCGAGCGATGCGATTGGACTCCACAACGAGGACTCTCTCGTCTCGTCTCGTCTCGTCGATTCACGTCACGTCATCATAAGTTAGCCTAAAAATAATCTTCTTCAGATTGCTTTCAATTTTATATTAAAAAAAATTGTAAAAGGCAGCAACCAAAACATTATTAAGATACTTTAAGTAATTGATTTTTTTACACAACAATTTCACTATCTTTCTGGTGAATTTATCTCCGAGCGATGACATTCTGAAATCCGGCTCGAAGGACTAAATGTTGTATAGTTACAATAAAAGCTAGGTGGAACGAGTAAGTAAAGTAATACCCTTGAATTTCTGCCCTCTCTAAATTCCATATCTTTTACTCTATCATTTCCTATAAAATATCAGCCAAACATTTGTAACATGTTGCGGATGTTACACGGGTCACTCTGCACAAGCGGGACGTTAACATCGGTAGTCGTAAAAAATCTACGTAAAATGTATTTAAGATAAACTATTCAGGTAAGTACAGCATGCTTTGTAGAGCATATTACTTCATACAAGAGTACTTTATTATTTACTTTCAGAGAAGTACTTCATTATTCTCAACAACACAGAGAAAAAAAACCTCTTCGTTTAATACATTCCTGTGCATAAATAGCGCTACCAGTTCAATTAAAATTTGCTTAATCACATTATTACTATTTTTTTAATGTTTGTTATCGCATTACTTAGCTAATGAACTTGAATTAGTTAAAATGTACATGTTTACTTGTACGAATTAGTAACTACAAATCAACTGTACAAATAAAAACAAATTGCATATATAAAAGTCCATTAGTTCAGTGCATGCACTATAGAACGTCAATTAATCATGCCCATACTGCGCTATCCATTCGTATACTTTTTCGATCGATTTATATGACCAGTCAACAGATAGCAAAGCTGTTAAGTAGAATATTCCACCAGTAGTTTTTATGAAACTAGTTGGCATTATGCGACCGATGTACATAGGCATCTACAACTTAATGACAATTAGTTGCATCCCCTCCCCGGTCAAACCCTAATCCTCCTCCCATCCCAACGTTACAAGAAAAAGAATAGAATTGACAAAGGACTATAATTAGGCCTCTGGCACTCATCAGACAAATCGGAGAATACTTCACGCCTTCTGTGGTCAGTGTTGTTCTGGGCTCTAACACTGTGAAAGGTTGGAGCAGAAATGATTTAGATCTAGGTCCCTGTCTGTTACTAATGACGTAGTCCATTTAAGAGTAACATATTGCCCGAAGAAAAAGTAAGAAGTGATAGAAAAGAGGCTAGGCGATGGACTACTGAGGTATGTTCTGTGAAACAGTTGGAGTATTGACATGACTGATCTTGGAATAAGACAAAAGAAGTAAGTAAGAATACAGAACACTTTCAACCTATAGGGCCTAGACTAGGGACTAGTACTTTACGTCACTGGGGAAAGGAGAGGATTCCTTTTACAGTCTAATACAATTCATGCCAGATCCTTGTTCCGTGCAGCTGTCAAAAATCCGAATAGCTCATGTAATAGCCAACCTCCGTTTGCTGATGGCACCTCAAGAAGACAATTTAGACAGGGTATTAAGTCTTTCCGTTCCTCTGAGAGCAAACGCCGGCGCCAGCGTGTGCCGGGGCTTGTTTTGCCGCCTATCATCCAGTTAACTCCTCGCCGGACGTCGTCCGTCATTCAATTGTCTTACTACTTATCGCTTCAACTGGATAATTTTCTGGATGAAAATCGATCACGTTTCCTTGTTGCTGCGAGCTATGTTTAGCAAAATCGCCTTATACCTTGCATCGATATTTTTCAGACAGACCATTTTTTTTTCAAAGCCACAGTTTTTAATTACATAGATTGTTTATATTATTGATAGATGGTGTTAGTCTAGAGAGGTTAACAACTTCTCAAAATATTGTTAGGCGTTTTGCTTTGACGTTTGAGTAACCTGAGTGCAGCTTTGCATTAATTTCTTATAAAAAACCAAGTGCGAACTCGCACACGAAGCATTCCGTACCATTATCTACAAAACGGCAAAACAATCACGTTTGTTGTATGGGAGTCCTCTTAATTTTCTTTTATAGGACTAAGTGACAAACACTCGTAGTCAAGTGATCGCCACCCATAGACATCTGCACCTAACTAATGAGTTACGGATGTGTTGCCATCTTTAATGGACAGAAGAGGGGACAAACAGAAAATGGTTAGTTCCAATACCTATACATCCCCTCCACCGTCAAGTTTTCTTCCCCTTCCCATCCTTTACTTATAAGAAAAGTGTGGGTAGGGGGAGAAAACTAGAAATAGGCCCCCGGCACCTCACTCATGAGACGAAACGCAGAATACTCTACTTCACGCCTGTCTTCTGTGAGGTCGTGGTATTACACCGGTCGAGCCAGCCTATTCATGCAGCAGATTTATATTGTTCTGTTTTTTAGCATTTGCTGTTATAGCAGCAACGAAATTACACCTGTGAAAATTTCCACTGTCACGGTTCATGAGATACAGCCTGGTGACAAACGGACAGACAAGCGGAGTCTTAGTAACAGGGTCCCGTTTTACCCTTTGGGTATCGAACCCTTTAAAAAAAACGTTTGCACGCATACGCTAGGCGCACCTTGCATGGCGGAGTAGCAACAAACCTAATTAGTACATGTCCAAACTTAGTTTTAGACAGACCTTTAATATAACAGCAAAAAGCTTTTACGTAAAAAAGCTCTATTCGTGTAGCTTGCATTAACACATTAACGTTTATTATTCAAAGGCTTTTGCAAGTTTAAACGAGACGAGCCCCAATCCGCACACATACACTCTATATTCAAATATAAGGTTTTAAACTAGTTTGGCGGAACGCCAGCGGCTTTGTTTAGATTCCATTTACTTAATGGATTACCAGGGAAGACTTTGTGACCAGGGTAAATAGGTTCTTACTATATATAATTTCAAGAAACAACAGAACTTTCCACATATTATTATGTTCATAAGACAAACATTACAGAAAAATCTAGCACATAAAGTGTAGTTAGAATTAATGGAGAGAGGAAAATCGTTAGGAGTTCAAATCCAAAGGTACACCATCGAGACCTGGAGATCAATTATAGTCGTGTCAAACACTCACTGTCCGCGGCAATAAAATGTAGTATTAGGCAGCGCATACGTCTATCTCTGTCGCACTTACAGGGCTAACGGAGGACGTAGTGACGCACCAGTGTAGTATCGATATTAATATTATAAAAAGATATTGATTGAATAATACTGACAAAAGTACTAAATAATTACATTTATTAAAAATATATGAAATCCAAATATGTGTCCATATTAACTAGTGTTAATTCAATATTGATTTATAATAGTCGTGCTTCTTGTACGTCCAGATGTCAAATGACTAAAGAAGGACGTACAAAAAGTTAATTCTATCAACAAGTTATTAATAAATAACTCTAGTGGAATTATTAATTAATCATCTCGCAGCAATTAATTAATTATCTTATATTCCTGGAAGAGTCGTAAGGAATCGATAAACGGTTATCGATAAGTGACTCACCGTACGCGTCTATCCCTAGTGCACCGATGAATGACACCGCGAGTAGTGCTTGGCACGAGTTCAGTTAAATAAATACCTATTATTTTCTCCTCGCGTTCTCTCCTCTCTCCCCTATTTCAATGGCATTATGCGTCTACGACACAAATTTCCGTCGCTTTTCACTTTCAATCGTGCATATTAACCACGGAACAACTATCTATATAAATAAAATTCTCCTGTCACAGTGTTAGTCGCCATACTCCTCCGAAACGGCTTAACCGATTTCAATGAAATTTTGCATGTACATTCGGTAGGTCTGAGAATAGGTTTTTATAAATCTATCTATTTTATATTATAAATGTGATTTTAAATTTGTTTGTTACGCTTTCACGCGAAAGCTACTCAACCGATCATCATGAAACTTTGTACACATATTCTTGGATGTATTAGAAGTAGCATAGGATACTTTTTTTTAGAAAAAAATAGTATATAAAAAGCGAAGTGTGTATGTTCCGTATAGAATTATAGACTCCGAAACGGCTGGACCGATTTCGATGAAATTTACAGGGATTGTCCAGATTGGCACAGCGGGTGTTCCTGTGTTTAGTAGCGATCGGATCAACATAATTAGTGGCCGGGGCGGGTCACTAGTTTGATTATAAAAATGCAAACCAACAATTTGGATTGTATTGAGAATTCAACCTTGCAATTGATCCGCACCATATAAACACTAACCGGAAGTTGTCGGCCGCTTACACTTTTAATTTCTAAATCCTTTTTAATTTAATTTTCGTATACTTGAACTAGATTACAATAACAATATAAGTTTAATAGACAAAGCTGGTAAACGACACCCCGCAATCACAACGCGGCTTCGTGTTCAGGAGCAAGTTTTAAGTGAATGCCATCATCAATCATGGCATAACTCTACGGTAGTGTCTATTAAACTATATAAACTATGTTATATAGAACAATAATAATGTCCATTAAGGACGACGTATATAAATGTATTTGATTTATGTTATAGGAAATCTTTTTTTTTAGTAAATAGTTTTAGATATGATAAGGGTAAGAGTACGCCTAAGAAAAGACGGGTGGATTAGGTCGAAGGTGACTTGATGAAGGGAGTGACTGAAATGACGGACCTGGAGGTCCTGTTGCGACACCACATAAAGTGGGAACCACGGACATGATGACGTTCACCAAAGACTAAGGAATAAATAATTAGAATAAGAATTAAGGGACAAAGTAGAATGTATAGTCAGTTGAAGAGGGAGCGAATTGCGAGGACTATCTGTTCTTAATTCCCTACAGGATTTATAGCAAAAATCATGCTTTTAATATTTTTGTTATAAAATTAAAGCGTTCCGGAACATATTTTAGAAATCACTTCAGTCAGTACACAAAATGTAACTGCGACAAAACTTAACCACTTAATAATTTTGGAAGAACAACCTTTAAGTCATCAGAAATTTATACATAGTAACGCATGATATTTATCTTTCCTTATGAGCCTAAATAGCCTTTCAAGACGCCTTCTTGCAATCTGATGAAATCGTAACACGGTCATAGATTAACACAAGAGCAAGAACCATAAAGTAAAATGTTACCTAACAGTTGATATGTTACGATATTCTTATAGCAGTCGACGCAATCGTAACGTTATTGTACAAATTAGTTAATTGTGACGATAAACAATTATTTATAGCATTGTAGAGTTTGTCACGGGTCGCGGACCGATAGGCAATTATCACGGACTACAAGTTCGTCGTGGGTCAGGTTGACATTGCCTTGTGGAAGTCGAACTTACAACAGATAAAACCTTACGTACAACTCCTAAAATTACCACCCTTAGAAAAAGTACTAGTACTGGGTGGCACACGAGCAAGCGGTACACCCGATGTCAAGTGATCTGCTAATGACTAATGAGTTGCAGTTGCGTTGCCCACCTTTCAGAGGAGGGGACAAACAGAAAATGGTTATTTCCAAATCCTATACATCTCCTCCACCGTCAAGTTCTCTTCCCCTTCCCATCCTTTACTTCTAAGAAAAGGGTGAGAAGGGGAAGAGAACTAGAATAAGACCTCCGGCACCTCACTCATCAGACGGAACGCATAATACTCTACTTATGCAACTCATTGTCTTGTTGCGAATGCTTATGGGTAGCGGCCACTTAACATAAAAAAACTAGTCCTTCCCGCTTTAATAGTTGAAACCTAGCACCAGAAGGTTTACTTGTTATTCCACAAAGATCGTGTCGGCAACCGTGGCAACTCATGCATTACAGTGTAAGTGTACAGAAGTGAACCTTAATGGATTAAATAAGCATTTATCGATTTATGAATCAAGTTCGTGTCGAACGGACCATTTGCATGTTCGCGTACGTGCTGTTCCTTCATGAACGTTTTTAGTATTCACTTTGTGGGAGTTAAACAATTAACAACTTTAGAACACGTGCTCGAGATAGAGTAGCCGTTAAATTATGTACAGTTCTAAGATATTGCCACTACATACCAAACAATACGGTTAAATCTATACATATACAAGGCAATGTGATATGTATGTATGTAGAATCCGAAACGGCTGGACCGTTTCGTTGAAAATTTCAGGAAATCTTCAGAATGGTCTAGAGGATGATCTGGTAGGTATCGGACCAACATAATTAGTTCTACTCGGGTAGAGCCGGGGCGGATTACCAGTATATTACAAGCCTACGTAGAAAAGTTGATAAATAATCCATTAGTATTTACTGAGCTGAGCACGGAACCTATTTATAAACTAATACAGCAATTTGCTGAATTTCACAGAAACAAACAAAATTCATACATTAACGCTTTGCGAACCGAATTGTCTAGAAACTCTTTACAAATTAACGATTTTCTATTGTAGTTCAAAATATCGATAAAGTGTAGTTGATAGCAACTTGAAATTATACCAAATATTCAAGTGTATCAACCAGTATAAATTATTCGAAACAAATCCTGGCCAGTGACGGACGGCCATCTAGAAAACGTAAACTGAAGGTTTAAAATGTCCATATTTCATTCCATTTCTCAAGTTAAAAGTATATTTATTTTTATTATCATTATCATTTCTGGGAATCGAACCCAAGCAGTAACAGTGGTAGAGCCCGCAACAACATCTGTTGCACGAATTGGCCGGCTCGACGTGAAATACCACGACCTCACAGAAGACAGGCGTGAAGTAGAGTATTCTACGTTTCGTCTGATGAGTGAGGTGCCAGAGGCCCAATTCTCGTTGTCTTCCCCTTCCCATCCTTCTAAAATATGGAAAGGATGGAAAGGGGAAGAGGACTTGACGGTGGAGGGGGTGAATAGGAAAGGGATAGAACTATTTTCTGTTTATCCCTTCCTCTGTCCATTAAAGGTAGACAACGCATCTGCAACTCTCGTTGCGGATGCTTATGGGTAGCGATCACTTGATATCAGGTGAACCGCGTGCTCGATTGCCACCTTCTACTATACAAAAAAGGTAGTATATCTACCGGGCCATTAGTTTCTCAGTATTTTCAATATCCAAAATTAACTAAGACGATAATAATGGATGCCAATGTAAACATCAACAGTGAGCACCTTGAAACGGGGCATGTTGGCAGCGCGACCGCCCTCTGCCAAAACAAACTTATGCCGCGGATTTCACTGCATTCCTCAAGATATCGCCAGACAAAACAAATCACACCCACAATAGTTGCACTTCTATCCAATGAACTCTCTCAAACACAAGTAAAACCACTATTCATTTATTATTAATTATTATTTAAATTTTAATTTACTTGGACGTTTTTGTTTACCGCAACTTTTTTTATTTCTGTCGTCACAGTATATTAATAAACAACGTTCCTATCGCATTGCAGATCACGTCACAGATTAAGAAATCAGCACGTCAACTTCTAGTGACAGCTTAAGCTATGTACGGAATATGTACGAACGCGCGTCCGTCGCCCGACTAACTGGCAGAGTGGCCACCGACCGCGGCCGCCGACTCATTATTTAATAGGCAGATAAATGATTATCTATTGAGGCGTCCTCGGTCAATACGACGGCTAAATTACGTACTTATCGCCATGAGAACCGAAAACAATTAATGTTTTGGCTACGGATCTTTATAAAATATCGTTTAAAGGAAAAAAATCTTTATGTAGTGTATATTAGTACCTAAGCCCTAGATAATTCAAGAATACTATAAACATTAAGAGGTCGCTTAAGGAGTCAGAGCTGTTCCAAGTTCCAACTACTGAATTCAAGTTTGAAAGACGCCGAGCAATATTATAAAACAAAAATTAGCAGATATGCCATTAGCGGTCGTAAAGGGATAGTTTACCTTTAGGCTTAAGTGACAAACACTAGCTGTCCTCTTTTTTCTTATTACTTTAATTACTCCATCCTTTTTACACCATTTGACATTTGTGAATCAATTTTGACTGGTAATTTTAGATGAGTATAACATACATGTCTACAGTATAAAGTATCAATGACGCCGAGTACAATGATCGCAAGATATGTATACAGGCATTTTGAAATCCTGTGTTGTTGACGAGCTTACGAGTTGATAATCTGCAATACTTTGGCTGACCGTCAGTTCGCACTGCTGAAAACATTCACATTAAACATGTTGCCATCTCAGTTTTTCAAACAGAAAAATAGAGATAACAACATGTTTTACGTCATATGTTAGAGGCCGTAAAGAAAAACAAAAGATTACTTTAATGTCAAAATAATAAACACAATACACAATCTAATTTATAAGTCAAAATAAATCCAACATAAGATTGTAACAACATCGTGACGTCACGTCCTAAGTTCAAATGAAGTTAGTTATATAAAGACGTGACCTAAATCGACAAACCGATACACGTCTCCGGGGTCCATCGCCGGCGGAATATCTACAAGATAAAGGCGCCGACCGTCGTAACTTGAACAGCTCTTTCAACACGTAATAATATCGTTAAGAGTTCCGAGACTAAATCAGCCTAAATACAATTAAAATATTGACAAGTCTAAATTGTATTTATCAAATAGAACGACAGAAAGAGATATCATACAGACAAAAATTGTGACACATGTTTGCTTAAATGCAACCTCGTAATTTAAACGAATCCAGGACTTATCCAGTTTTTTTTTATAGAACGGGTGGGTGCAGGAAGTTCAGTATTAAATGAAGGTGCAGGGAGTTCAGAATAGTACCAGTGAGTGACGTCTTTCTATAGAAAGGAGAAAGTAACGTAAGGGATTGGAAGAGGATGGAACCTGGGGCACCTGATCTGTTACTAACCCATTCGAGCACCAACTGCTGTTGTTCCGGTTGTACTTTTACTGAAATATCAGTTACCAAAATCAACTCCCATAAACGAAACGATATTAACTTACTTACATACTTCATATTAGTTCGTAATTAACACGTCTTGGGTGAATAAAAATATAAATAGAAATTACAGAATATTTCGAAAATAATTCTAGGCATAGAAATAAAAGTTACATGAACCGTGCTTTATATACACGTATGGAAATTATTAGTAAGTTACGCATAGCGAAACACTTCCAAGAACTTCATTTTTATCTGTATCCAAGCGGGACACATTCCCTATCAATCATTTTGCAACGTAAATAATAGTTACATGTCACAAAGAAAAAGAAAAACAATATCGACACCGCATAAATGTCTCAAGAAATAAGGTCCTTGAGGAAGACCGTGCCGTTTCCGCATGCTGCACCAATTCGTCCAATTTCGTGCATGTTATGTGACGGCGATCACACAAGCCCTGAGAGAACCCAACCCTCGTCAATTGCTCACGCTCAATGATATTTCATACCATAGATATGTCATAATATTATAAAATAACCGGTGAAAAGGGTCCAAAGACAGTGACAGCAACACACATGTCTACTGGTGTAAATAGGATAGTGTTATTAGACAGAAGAGGCCAGCTAGTGTTTGTCACTTCGGACGGACGATTTCGAGTCTTCACTTTTCACCTGCTAACTGCATATCTGCTACTATCTCTATTAAAACATCATGGTTCACATAATAAAACGTAAAGGAAAATATAAAGAAATGAAATAAATGGCACTGTCAGAGTAATCTTTTGTTGGTCACAATTTTGACGCATTTAAAAAGGACGTACACTAATAATGTTTATGTTTTGCGTAGATGGTAAGAAGTGGAGTGTATCGGGGTCAAATGAATTATAAACCCGTAACATTTGCTAAGCCTCTGAATTTTTAATGATTATTTTATTATTTATTTCTATATCTTTAATTTAAATAATGCCACTGTATCGTTATCACTGAAATTAAACTGTAAATCAAATTAATAGTAGTATTACGGTTATTAAACTATGCTATCAAGCATACCGATTATGGCGGTGTTGTGCACTGATTGCCGCATGCTTGAGCGGTTTATGGCATTAGCGATACTCGATAGCTCAAAAGTTTTCGTGTACACCAGACAACAAAGAACGCCATAAATTAATGTTTGGTGCCATCTTAGGGCTTATAACTATAATGAAACACCTAATAACCGCCTCATTAAGTCAACCGAGATAGACAGTGATGTCATGTTTTTCGCGCGTATGTATTACTGGTGATCCCCCTCAGCTTCACTATAAGAAACAAACATACATACATCGCCTTTTATATACGTAGATATGCACTTGTAAAAAACCAAAAGAATGTATCCCACAGGCACTGTACATTTTGCCGGGACACAAAGTAGCTTGTATACTATTCCAGACTATAATCTCTGTGCCAAATTTCATCCAGATCCGTTCAGCCGTTTTTACATGAAAGAGTAACAAACATACAAACTTTCGCGCGTAAATTAGTATTAGATGTATGTATGGCCGTTCCATAGTGACCTGTACTCTAAACGGCTTGACCTATTTTGAAACTTAAGGCGTCATTACATTTGTATTATTCGATGAAGTGTAATACCGCATATGACGTCAGGATACAACTCTTATAGTGGTAGTAGTAGTTACTAAAACCTCAATAGTAACTTCATTCGGGTGTTTTTAACTTGTAAAAAAACTTGTTGACACAAAATAGTAAGCAATTCCTCAGAAGCATGTGATACCCTTAGGCGACGAGAAGGTCAACAGTGGGTTACAATTGCGTTCAATTTAAGATCAATTAAAACATGACTTTTTATAAAAAAATGAAATGTATTTAACTGTATTCGCTGCTCAGGTGTTACAGTAATTTTAGGTTAAGATGTAACCAAATAGCTGTAATGTATTACGCGGATAGTCTAAAACCAAACTCGTATATAGTAATCACACGATATTGTGGCTCAAATATAGCTGTATTTGTGTAATTCAGAAAAGAAAGTGTGTGTGTTTTTAGAATCGATACGTAATGTAAATTTAGAAACGATTGTTTGTTACACTCTATTGTGACAACGCATCGAGATTGCGGGGGACTGGGGGCAGTGAACTGTGGTTAGTTATAATACTAGTGTTTTTATAAAGTACTAGCGACCCGCTCCGGCTTCACCCGGGTACCACTAATTATGTTGATCCGATCGCTACCAAACACAGGAACACCCGCTGTGCCAATCTGGACAATCCCTGTAAATTTCATCGAAATCTGTCCAGCCGTTTCGGAGTCTATAGGGAACATACATACTTCGCTTTTATACTATTTTTTTCATAAAAAGTATCCTATGTTGCTTCTAGTGCTTCCAAGAATATGTGTACAAAGTTTCATGATGATCTGTTGAGTAGTTTTTGCCGCTTTCACGCTTATTTTATTTTATAAACAAACATTTAACAAACAAACTTACATTCACATTTATAATATTAGTACGGAAGTAGGGATTTTATCAACCACTCACTAACACATATATTAAACACAAGTATATGTGTTAGAATGTGTTTTAAAACGGTAATGTACCACAAACAGATTTAAAGGAACAACACGTGGTTATAACCGCGCGTATTTGCCCTTGGCAACAGGTAAATTTTTATCGAACGTTCGTGCGCAACGTGATCTGCAATGGAGTGGGGAGAGTCTGCATTGCGTACGCTGTGGCCAGCTGCGAGCGTCCGCACACATTTTTACCATATTCTTATGGATGATAAGTATACAATAGCGATAGCTTAAATTAGTTTGCGTCTGTCACAATTAAGTCTTAAATGTAACCATGATTGTGTACTAATAACAAGGTTATTTTTGTCTATTGTACAATGGTAAAATAAACAATTATTTTGTTATTTTTACATGCCGTTAGCAGCTAAGAGTTCGCACCATTGGAGTATTTCAATAGGGTTGTACTTTAGAAGTTTAAGTACTGTTATGTAAATAACCCATTCTTGGAAACTCAGGACTGACTAGATGGTCCCTAATACTATCGCTTGGCAACGTAAATCTCTCGGCTTTGGCCGTTAAGCTGTCATTAAAACGTCGCAGTCTAATAGACGCTTAAGCCGGACAGACTTCTGTATTACATAAATTACTTAAGTAATTATTTTGTTCATATTTTTTCCTATTCACATTTTATTAGGTGTTAAATGTGATTATACCTACATGAAAATTCTAGTTATAAATTATAGTATATATATAGTATTAGTGATCAAAAGCCAGGGCCTTTATGCGTTATTCAGTTCAATATTGTCTAAATGACAATTATTAAAATAATTCTTTGAATAAAATTGAAATCTTAAATAAAATATAGGTATTCTAAAGACGCCTGTCTGTCGCGTTTCTTTAATATATTAACATAATAGTCATGGATCTGACAACTTCTTGTCTTGTGGCAGATCACACTTTTAGAAAAGAAATAACCTTAAACCTTGCAGAGCACTTCATCTGGATTCGCCTACTTGTCTCGCATGTACCCTGGAAGTCTAGAATAAGGCTGTTAACTTCCATGCAGTTTGCCCTAAATCGTACCCGTACGTATACCATACTAGCGACCTCCGCATCTACTTCGGTAGTTTCTACGTACAAACTTAAATCTTTTAATAGAAATTAATATTATAAATAAATATACGCTCACCCCGTAACGCAGAGGGGTAGGCAGAAAATATGGATTTCCATTTGTCGCGTTCGTGACACACCTCTCTCGCTTCTTCTACATTCATACATCTACGCATACATGGTCGTCGGTTATGGGTGCTCCTTATAGCGCCCTTGTTTAGTAAATCACTAATCTGATAGATATAAGTTCTCCCAGGGCGTCCCGTACCAACACTGCCACTCACTTTCGCTACATAAATTTGTTTAGTTACTCTCTCTTCATTCATCCTTTCAACATGCCCGAACCACCGAAGCTACCTTTCTCAATTCTAGTCATCCACTTTTAAGCCACACTTTTCTCATCATCATACAATGTCTTAACTTACTAGCATGGTTTCCCTGCCAAACCCAGCTCTCACTTCCATACATTAAAGTGGGGACTAGTACAAATTTATATTAATCGTGTACAATTTGTACTTCAAATTCTTAAAAGTTAAATATGAAAATAAGTAAATGATTATGAGGGAAGAGTTGCTAAGCGAGCAAACTATACATGGGGAATTAATTGTTACGCTTTATACGAGGAGATTAGTCACTTTGGCAAGTGACGGGACGGGGTACAGGCGCGCGCGTTAATAATTATAAAATTCGTCAAGCTTCTAATGCTACGAAATAAGGTTTATTGTTGCATTTTATTGTACGCGACTGTATCTAAGTCCGGGCTTGAGGTCTAGATAAGTTGGCAGTCGTGCGAGACAAGGACGTTGTAGAGGGATATTTGAAGGTCGCCAGGCTAAGCGACCTTGAGAAACCGTTGACCTCCGACAACATCCACCGCTCACTTGTATTTTATACTATGTTCATAATTGTGATTGCCTTGCTAGCTGTGCTCGCGACTTTGTCCGCATCGAATACTAACAAGAAACCACCTTTTTCCATCACAACATTTATCGATATCTATATAAAATTCTCCTGTCACAGTGTTAGTCGCCGTACTCCTTCGAAACGGCTTAACCGATTTCAATGAAATTTTGCATATACATTCGGTAGGTCGGAGATTATTATCTATCTATCTATAATATTATAATTGTGAATGTAAGTTTGTTTGATACGCTTTCACGCGAAAACTACTCAACCCATCATCACCCTACCTACTGTCGGTGTCTACCCTGTCACTGTAACGTGAATGTAAGTTTTATTATTGTAAATATTTTCCTTACCCTCGGAAACAGTTCACAGAGATAAAAGGCAACATATGTCATTTTCTGTACCCTTGACAATGTGTATACAATAATTTATGATGATAGGTTGAACAGTTAAGTAGGTAAAGCGTTAAACAAACAAACTCGCGTACGCATTTATTAGTTACAATTAGAAATAATATAAACAAGATACGACGACCTTGTAAAATATCATCAATATATATGTATAATAGAGACAGTACACAACACAAGTATACGCTTTAGAAAGTAAATATTTGAACTATTTAAACTTGAAAAAACGTATATATGTTAATGCTTAGCATCGGAGAACAAAAATGAAATCCTCAGACACCATTTAACAGAGCTAGAGTCCGCAACAACATCTGTTGCACAAATGGGCCGGCTCGACCGGTGAAATACCACGACCTCACAGAAAACAGGCGTGAAGTAGAAGTACTCTGCGTTTCGTCTGATGACTGAGGTGCCGAAGGTTTCATTCAGTCCTCTTTCCCTTCCCACCCGTTCCTCATAAGGGGGATAGGATGGGAAAGGGAAGAGGATTGGACGGGGAGCGGATTAACGCGGTTTAAATATTTTTTCCTGTCTATGTCTATGTCGCCCTCCTCTATCCATTAAGGTAGGCAATGCACCTGCAACACATTTGCTTGTTGCGGATGTCTATGGGTGGCGCTCACTTTACATCAGGTGATTCGCTTCCTCGTTTGCCGCCTTCTCAAATAAAAAAAAACACCGCATGTATAATGACTGCAAGAAACGGTCAGCAACGCTACAATGAACTCGCCACTTGTAACGTAGAGGTTTACCATAAAAAATGGGTCTCCTCTTCCATAGAATAAATATAGCAACATTGAAATCAACAATTGGAACAAAAGAAGGCCTTGCTAGGCAGTGGTATAATAGAAATAATAATAAAAGCCGAACAAAATGAAATGAATGAAATATCAAAGTAGGCTACCTGGCGTCGTCAGCTACCTATTGTTGTTACCCTTTATTTTCCCTTGAAGTTTTTTTGTCTCTCTCTGCAAGCCGCCATGTTATAAAAAAATCTTTAACGTTGCCACGTTGCTTTTGGCGGCTGAAGTATGGATTTAAACATTTAAATTTTTTAGAAAAATGTTTTTTGTCTTTGATACTAGCTGTATCTAACAGGCCGGTTGGCGTGGCTTGTAAGATACTTGCTTTTCACGCCACAGGTCGTGGGTTCGATGCCCACCCAGGACAGACATTTGTGTCCATGTCTATTTGTCCTGAGTCTGGGTGTAATTATCTATTTAAGTGTATGTATTTGCAAAAGAAAATTAGTACATGTAGTATATCAGTTATCTGGTTGCCATAGCACAAGCTCTGCTTAGTTTGGGATCAGATGCCCGTGTCTGAATATGGTTCTAGGATATTAACAAATCTATCGAATCTACGATTAAAATGCGTAACGTTGTAAATCACTTGTATATAGTTTGTTTATTAGGACGCATAACGTTGTAAGACGATTTTAAAGAAAAGAGAGAGGGAGACAGATAGTCGAAACCGAGTGTTAGTTCACACGTGGTAGAAATGAATCTTTGTATTCTGATTAATTTGTGAGGGAATGAGATAAGTATACTATGGAATTGGTAAACAGAGAGAAAGAGAACAATATATTATTGACTAGTTGTGCCCCGCGGTTTCACCCGTCTTGCAATTTTACCTAAACTTTCAACTGAACTGTTATTTTATAGCATTTTTATCGGACAAATGTTTGACATGGTTCTTTAAATTGATATAACTTTTTTATTTATCAACCGATTGTGATAAAACAAACACTAAATGTTAACGAAGCTTAACACGGTATATTAGTGAAAACCGCATCCAAATCGGTTAAGCCGTTTCTGAGATTAGAGGTAACAAACGCACATGCAAACAGACATACAGACAAAAATTCTAATAATCATTGTTTTGGGTCTTATTACATTTATGAAGGCCCCCAATAATAGTTTTTCTCAAATATCGTTCATGTACAGACAGCGGTCAGTTACAGTTTTATTATATGTATAGATTAAAGTAGAAAAAATCCGATAAAGAGACGGAGATAAATTGAAAGACTTAAAATTAACATTTTAGAAAAAAATGTTCGATTCAATATAAAAATAGCCGTTACAATTACGTCTGATCAAATCCCATACACATCGTCTCAAAAATTTGTACTTCAATAAACTAAAAACTATCGATAAGTGAGTAAGTATCGCATCCCTATTGTGATTATCAGAGCGTCACTAACGCCACGCGGAGCTCACGTCGCGGCGGTAATGGAAAGCTACCGCAGTTTAATCACAACTCACCGCTTGCATTCCTATGGTATCCTGGTAACAGAGTACAAGTGTTATGTCTGCCACCAGGGTTTCTTTACGTATAAAAATATGCGCCATTAAATCATTAGCCTTAAGTGTAGACTTTTTATATTGCTAGCGACAACAAAACGACTTAGAATTATAGGTAATTGTTAAGAGGTTACTTTTCTCCATGGTTGTCATGCAACTAAATGTAAAAACGATGTTATTGTCGTGTCATACATAACCATGTATTAGGTTTTATTTTCTTGTCCCTTGGGAAGGTAATTTTTGGAATAGAAGACACCCTATGTAATTTTCTGTATCCCTGACAATATGTGTGAAAAGTGTCATGATGATAGACTCGTTAGGGAGTTAAAGCGTAACAAACAAACTAACATTACTGTTTATAATAATAGGATTACGATACATATAACAATGAGGAATCTAACTCAACAAATTATGTTGCTAATGACAAGATCTTATTCAAATAAACTAATACCGTCTAAAAGCGTTAGCATGTAGTAAATGTACAATCACAATACGATATTTTCGATGTATCAACCACATCGAGAGCGTGTTACGCAACGCGCAGTAAAACATGACGCGAGATACACGTGTACACGTGAAGGAATCAAGGCGCAAACATTGTAAATACGGAACGCAACGCCCCGCAAGCTTGTCGGCTTGTTTACTAGCACGTTTTATTTATATGCGAACTGAAAGTGTGAGATTTTTAATGAACTATTATTTAATTTTACCTTATTAATGAAGAGAAATGAAATGAAATGAAAACAACGTCGTTATACAAAATCTTAGTTTAATTAAATAATCCATTATTTCAATAATTTAAAACACCTTTTGAATTGTAATTATAGTATAAAATATTAACTAGATTATTTATTAAAAATTAAAATAAATAAATCATATTAATCAATGGTATTATTTATTTACAACTGTGATGAATAAATCTTATTTAATAATTATATTAATTATTAAAAATAAATAATAAATTAATATTGTGCAGAAGTGCACGTGCCCGCGAACTGTGTAGCGGGTCGAGGTCGCTGGCGTGGGTTATCTCTGGTATTACTTTCTAAGTATTCGATTCTCTAGTGATTATTAATTCGAGTGATACTCGACGGCTACATTATAATATCGCTCATCTGGCTATAACTAGAATCTTACTAATATTGTAAATGCGAAAGTTTGGAGTATGGATTTAGATGTATCTTATTCATTCACGCAAAAATGGCTGAACGGAACGGATGGAATATTCTGGAATAGCATATAGGTTACTTGTTATCCCGGATCACTAGTTTAATATAAAAATATCATTGCATAATATTCTCAGTGAGTACACAGATGGGTATTTTTGTTTTACTGTCTTCGTCGTTTGGATGAAAATAAAACATATACATATGTGTGCATTCGTAATGCAATGAATTGCATTCAGCCGTAGAAATACCAAAACGTGTCTATACTTAGTTCCAAAACAATATGGAAATTACACTTTTAATACTTCCATCAGAAATGTGAAATTATGGAAATAATAATAGTAACAAATCAGCCCTTTTTTTAGAATATTCCCCACTGCAGGCCTCCTCTCCGAGAGGGAATGGGCCGTTATTCGCCACGCTGGCTCAATGCGGGTTGGTGGATGTCACATGTCTTCGAATTTGAGTTGTTTTTGACGAATTATTTTATTTATAGGTGTACTAGTGACTACCAAACTCGCTACCAAACACAGGAACATCCGCTGTGCCTATCTGGACAATCCCTGTAAATTTCATAGAAATCGGTCCAGCCGTTTCAGAGTTTATAGGGAACAAGCATACTTCGCTTTTTATATATATTTTTTTCATAAAAAGAATCCTACGTTACTTCTAATACCTCCAAGAATATGTGTACAAAGTTTCATGATGATCAGTTGAGAGTTTTCGTGTGAAAGCGTAACAAACAAACTTACATTCACATTTATAATATTAGTAGGGATCACCATACCAATGCCGTCTTTATCAATTCAAAGGTTCACCTATACGGTGTATAACAACACTCACACACAAGAATCCGCAAAACGGATAAATACTACATTACTCGTTCATTGTTCTAAAATAAATATTTAATAAGTTATTAACTTGTTCTCTTTAGGTATTAACTTAGTTTCGTGAGACAATACACTAGGTATATCACTATCCTTACATTATGAATTCCTAGCTTAGCTGCTTAAGTCACGTACATTGAAGGGTCGCTTGGGAGGTTGTGGGGTGAACATGACATTTCTTCCATTCCACTACCCCCGTTGTATGTAGCATGTACGTGAAATTATTTAATAAAGTAGAAAGTTTACGCTCGAATGCTGTTTTACTGCGTACCTAAAATATTTTATACGAAAAAAAAAATTCAGAACCAGTTATACTGGTTCTCAACTTTCACAGCGTCATATATACCTATAATTTATTATCTGGAAAACAATGGCTTCCAATCTGTTTTGACCTTACTTGATTTTTTTTAATGGAATAAGGTGGCAAACGAGCAAACGGATCACCTGATGTAAAGTGAGCGCTACCCATAGACATCCAACAAGCAAATATGTTGCAGATGCGTTGCCTACCTTTAATGGACAGAGGTTTTCTTTACAGGATATTTCCCTTTCCCGATAAACCCCTCCCCGTCCAATCCACTTCCCGTTCCCATCCTATCCTTATAAGGAAAGGGAAGAGGACTCAAATTAGGCCTCCGGCACCTCACTCATCATACGTAACGCCGAATACTCTACTTCACACCTGTCTTCTATGAGGTCGTGGTATTTCACCGGTCGAGCCCATTCGTGCAACAGGTGTTGTTGTTGCGGGCTCTACCACTGTTATATAATAGGAGGCTAGTTTATTTTCATAAGGCACTCCAGTATAATAAAATAGATGAAATACAAAATATGGTTTCTGCTCTCACAAAAATATACAGTGTATAATATTTTTAAAGTTTGTTTCCTATATCTAGTATATAAGAGATTTCCAGCATCTATTGACTCATCACGATATCTCTGGAACCTCATCGCGTAGAGACTTGTTATTTGGAAGGAATATTCCTTTTGCCGAGTAGAGGTCAGCTAAGAACGGTTTTTACGAAATTCCACCAGCAATGTTTTCTACTTTACTTTCGACAGTGGAACATTTTACATGAACGCAAACTAAAGTCAACCACCTGACCTCGATACGTCCGCGTCTTAACCAGGCCTCGCCCTAGTAATCCATTTAAGCGTCTTATAGGCAAATGCAAAGCCATTGTCACACAGAATGTAAATCTCAAACTATATATATACACTCACGCCCCTAAACCAGCGGTGTGGGCAGAGATTACGGGATTCCATTTGTCAAGGTCAAACTCTCACTCTACATTCATACGCATGTATGCTCGTCGGTTAAGGTTACTCGTACCGTCTCTCTTTAGTGTATCACCAATCTGGTTGGTATCCGACGCTTAGGCTGACCCCCTGCCTACACTCCCATTCACTATTGCGACTTCTTTTGCCAATCTTTATTCACTCATCCTCGTTATAACAACTTTAGTATTCGTCCTCGTACAAGGATAGAAATTAAACACCGGAAAGAACTGAATACAATGAACAAATATAAGGTTTGTAAGAGACGGGATTCTTACCACAATTAGAATTTTTGAGCTCCCGATATTTAGGCACAGTTAGCGTGCAGTGAGAAATGGAACAATAGTAGTGGTCGCAGAATTAGAAAGAAAGTAGATCGATACGGATACCTATAACATTTCCTCGCACTACCGCATAACTCCAGTCAGCCCGTGACCATGGCGCAACTGTGCCGAAATATCTGGAGCTCAAAAGTCTAATCGTGGTACCTTATATTAGTGAAAGCACCACGAAAGTTTAAGTTAATAATGAACAAACTTTACTAATTAACTATGAAGCCAATGAAGTTTTTAATTAACTCGAAAACTTTCTATTGACATGAAAGTTTTGGTTAACTTAAAATAAAAAGTTTATTTCTAAAGTTAATTCATCAAGTTAACCAATCTTTCATGTCAATAGAAAGTTTTCGAGTAATTTTTTTAAGGATTTTTTTCAATAATGGTTAATTATTACTAGATGAGCGGGCAAACTTCGTTCCGCCTTAGATTTAATTTATGTTACGTTACCGTATCCAGCTGTATTGCTGAAAGCTTTTTAAATATTTTTTAATTAAATAAATAATAATAATAATTGGATTAATAAATAGGCACTCAAGTCTATAACCTAGATGGGTAGGCAGATATGGATATTTAATTGTCATAGCTCCGGTACACACCTTTCGCTTTTTCAATACAGTACGATCTATCAGATGAAATGAATTTTAATGTTTCAGTCGAGATTCTATCTTTGTGTTTCATAATTACTCTTAGCACGGAACCATTGGACTTGGGACAAGTCTCTGGAAATAACTGGCCTACATTCCTATGATCAGTGGACAAAACTACGTCTTCATTAAAACGTTTTAATAATTAGCGCTGTAAATAATATATTAATTTGTTTGCAATTCGTATAAGTTGTAAAATATATGTGTTCTGTTATCTTTTACCATAACCTGAACAGATCATATATATTTTTTATACTCCTAGGTTGCAACGAGCAAGCGGTTCACCAGATGTCAAGTGATCGCTACCCACAGACATCTGCAACTAACTAATGAGTTGCTGATGCGTTGCCCACCTTTAATGGACAGAGGAGGGGACGAACAGAAAATGGTTATTTCCAATTCCCATCCCGTCCACCGTCAAGTTTTCTTCCCCTTCCCATCCTTTCCTTATAAGTGTGAGAAGGTAACTAGAATTAGGCCTCCTCACTCATCAGACGAAACGCAGAATACTCTACTTCACACCTGTCTTCTGTGAGGTCGTGGTATTTTACCGGTCGAGCCAATTCCTGCAACAGATTATTGTTGCGGGCTCTACCACTGTTAAATCGATTTGTCGATCTTTTGGTAAGGGATTTTAGACAAATCGTGTTAGTAAACCTACTAACAGTACACATGATAAGATTTGATTGGAAGAATTTTTCGCGGTGCGTTCAGATTCTAAATCGGTAACAACTACTTCTATTATTCCACACAAATTATAATTAAGGGCAATTGGTGTTCGCGGTCAATCGGCTGCTACATGAATAATGCCCAATACACAGGACTACTCTTGCCTTGTATACAAGGCAGACATTTATGGAGCTCGTCGAACAGTGGTAATTTGCTTTATTTATGTTGTCAATGCTTGATTTTTTTCAAATGTAATTTACCTCAACGGTTTCATGCTACTTTGTTTCAAACGAGGACCGAAACAATTTACAAAAGTAATTCATTTGTTTCCCCTTTTAACTTCCACGTGTACTTTAATCTTATAACATATAATACAATGACGGCAAATTGTTCGTTGAACGTTCATAGTTTGACGTGTCATTTCTCGATAGTTTATAAAGTGTCAAACTGTGTCTTGATATTTTGCTTGCTGTATAACGTTAAAGTTTAATTCTGAATGAAAATCGTTGGACATGATGCGTGACATTGTGAATGATTCGTTCAGTATACAATTTGCTCTTAATTCGCAATTATTCCTAGTGATATTAAGTGACGGTCGGTTACATAACACCTCAATTGGCTGATCATGTCAAAGCATCGTAAATGCGCAGTGCGGCATCGCACCTGCCGCGGCCTATCCCTACAATTATGTGCATTTAACTACGTATATATTTAGACATACAAAATACATATATTTACTACATCAATAACCAACCATAAAATCATCAGCCAGCATCGGTATTCTCGGCGTTGACATATCGAGTGACGTTCAGTTTCGTGGTTACTTGGAAGACAAGGCCAAATTGGCCTCTAAAAAGCTGGGTGTACTCAGTAGAGCGAAGCAGTATTTCCAGCCGGGCCACCGCCTTCAGCTATACAAGGCGCAAGTTCGGCCCCACATGGAATACTGCTCGCATCTCTGGGCGGGAGCACCCCAATACCAGCTTCTTCCATTTGACCGCATACAACGGAGAGCGACTCGAATCGTCAACGACCGAGCTCTTACCGATCAGCTTGATACTCTGGCCTTGCGGAGGGACGTCAGCTCCCTCTGCATTTTTTACCGCATATACCACGGGGAGTGTTCCGAAGAACTGTTTGGAACGATTCCTGCCGCCGAGTTTCGTCATCGTACGACACGACAGACCGCCAGGTACCATCCACACCATCTGGATGGCTGGCATTCCTCAACAGTGCGGTTCTCTCGACATTTCCTGCCACGCACAGCCGCGTTGTGGAATGGTCTGTCCTCGGCGGTATTTCCAAACCAGTACGACTTGGGGTCCTTCAAGAAGCGAGCCTTTCTTTTTCTAAAAGGCCGGCAACGCATCTGCAGTTCCTCTGGTGTTGCGGGTGTCCATGGGCGTCGTTGATCACCTGGGTGTTCCCGCCGCTCGTTTGCCCCCTTCTCTTATAAAAAAAAAAAAAATATATATATAATACTTAAAGCTAGACTGGTTTGAAGACGCACACAGTAGGAATACACGTCGAAGGATTGACAATTTCCTTAAAATCCCAGTACATAAGACTGCCGGCTACCGAGGAAGTTTCAAGTATGCTGCTACAAAGATATGGAACGATTTACCCCACCTTTACGCGGGCCGGTAACTGTCCAATTTTTTAAAAGATCATTTAAGAAACAATTATTGGTTAAACAGCAAAATTTTATATCAGTATAGCATACACTACAATTGAATTGTCATATTCTTGATATTTATTTTTGTTTCAGTTCCTTTTTTATTGTATTTTTTCTATTTTTCTTTTCGTAGACTCTTTTTTTATTTATGTTAATTAGTGCGGTTTATCTTTAACGTCCCTTAAAGTATTGTTTATTTATAAATAAAAGGCTCCTCTGAAGAGGCGCAGGGCTGCTAGTGGGTTGGGCTGAAAACCAGCACCACGTGGCTTATATGTCATGCGGGACACGCTGAGCCTGTTACCTTTTGTTATCTTTATTAGTAATTAATATTTAGTTTAATATGTTTTGTAATTTTTGTTTTTTAAAGATAACAATAAATGATTTTTATTTATTTATTTATAATAAGTATGTCATACATACACCGCCATCTTTTTATTTTAGTTAACGGCAGCTGTAGGGTTGCCTCGAACGACCCCTATTATAATTTTGTATTATATTATTTTATGAATTGTCAAAATACATACATATGTATTTTATTTAACTACATAGTTCAGCTAGGCAATTCCTTGCGGCAGGCTTAAAGACTGTCAGGGGCACTCCACAAGTTCTCAGTGGGCCCATGTCAATTCACTGTGATATTCTGTTATAGTTCAAACCAAAGAGACAAACATATATATGCTTGCGTGTTTGCCAATTTTTAGTAGTCTTGAACTTTAATATTCTAGTGTAAATCGCACATGGTTCATATTTCAGGGTTAAAATGTGCCAAGAAGGTAACGTAACGGTTTGAACTGTTACTTTAGATAGATAAGATGAAGTTAGATGCATAATTTAACTTATTCCAAGATATGTATTTATATAATGCGGTAGAATGTCTGGCGTAACACGTCAAATATATCTATCAAAAATATGAAGTATGTGCCTACATCAAGCTCGTTTGACAAGCCCCTCGGCTATGTTCAGATGCCAAGACGCTGTTTTCCGTTTGAGAAGCCACGCAAACCTTTGTGCTGTTGAATTCTGTTCAACATTCACTTTATTAAGGGAAAAAACGTAAGGCACACTACGACGTGAAATAAATAAGGGTGATTGAAGAATCGTGATGTCCCCCCTCGGTGAAAACATGAGAGATTGACTTTCTATTGAACATTTAAATAAACCATAGACATTTTTATGACGTAGAAATAAAGACAGGATCAGTTTGCTTGAGACTAATTAGCTGAGATACGATGCAATGAAACTGTTTAAAGTCATACAGCGTCATGAATTAGACATGCACATTATGCATGCGCAATAAGTAGACAATATAGGAGTTCTCAATGGTAACTAACTTTCTTGTATTGTTAATAATGTATGGCACATTTTACTAGGACGATAGTTACTTATACTAGTTTCACATCAACATATAATTTTGGTAAACAAAAGTTTTTACTTTTTCTTGCATTAACTATCCATAGCACTTTTTATCTCACGATTTACACAAAATTACATTTGCAATGTAAAAATAAAAAGTGAGAAAACTATATATAATAAATAATGTTTGTTTGTTTGTTTACAACAATCATATCTGGCTATGGAACAAGGTACACATTAGTTAGATGTATTTTGGTTCCGTTAATTACGAAAACTTGATTTTTATCTTACTATTTGTTAAAAATATCTATAATTTGATCTAAATAGCAAAACTTTTTAGTAGTTTTTTAGTACTATACTTTTAGTCTTGGTTGGGATATTAGGACCCAACATATTTTATTACTGATGCAGAAAAAATAAAATGTCCTGATACTTTAAATAACGAATATGAAATCAATTAAAGATTAATTTTGTTGATAGATTACAAGTCTCTATACAACATACATATGTTATTTAATTTTTACCTCTCTCCCGATCCTTTACAACTTGGCCGAGGTACAGTTACCGATGAAGTAAAAATGAAACTATGTTAATTGGAATAAACATACAACAGTTATGCGGTAGAAGGTGGTAGCATAGACCTATTCTGGTAACAGCTTTAATTTATCATTTCCTACATGTTACACTACATGCAAGCCTGGTCAATATTTACTAATCCCCACTAAAAAGTTATATCTGATTTAAATTATAAATTATTATATCTATACAAAAAATTGTTAATGCTATACATATAATTTGTAAAATAAATAAATATATGCTCACGCCCATAACCCAGAGGGGTAGGCAGAGATCATGGATTTCCACTTGGCACGATCCTGGCACACCTCTCTCGCTTCTTCTACATTCATACATCAACGCATACATGCTCATCGGTTATGGGTGCCCCTTATATCTCCCTTTTTAGTAAACCACTAATCTGATTGATATAAGTTCTCCTAGGGCATCCCCTACCAACACTGCCAATCACTTTTGCTACATAAATTCGTTTCATTATTCTCTCTTCATTCATTCTTTCAATATGCCCGAATTATAATTTGTTACTAGCTAATAGTTTATATAAGCCAAAAAGATAATTTGTAATCAACCTAACACACTTTGCATTTAATTATTAGAATGGAGTTCTTTATAACAGGTTATTCATTTGTTTATGGGCTGGTATGAAAAGTGTTCCAATGAAAAATGCCACCAAAATTCGAATTCTTCTTTTAGTGATTTATGAGGCACATTCCCATCACCTTGGAAGCCAAAAAATTTTCAATCAATTCAATTTTTCATCAATTTTGAGAATATGCAAAAATAATTGTAATGTCCAAATATCATTTTTATTTTTGATCATCATTTAATACAAACACAAAAAAGATATAGCGAAAGGAACTTTATTCCAACCAGGTATCCAAGTAAACTCTTAGATTTTTTTGTAATTACTCATGTTGAATGAGTTGAAAATTCTATAATAATTGTTTATTAGTGCATTTGAGCCTGCATGCCATGTGTTCATTATATAGAGCTACTTATTCATACCTTCGCTGGGTTATAGCTGAACGAGATTATGCATTTTTGGGCAAGTGAACTAATAACCTAACCTCAACTTTTTTTAATTAAAATTGCGCGGGTTGCGCCTTCAATGGATCCCCCATCTCCGAAAAGGCACAACCCGCGAATTTCACTTAACCTTAACTCCTATACATTATTTTTAGGCACAATTTATAATTTAGAATAGATAAATTTAAATTATGCAAGTTATTTATGGTTGGATGGCTAGATTTTTGAAAAGAAATAATAAAGCAGAAAGTTTCTGATAGTTCTATTATCGTTTGGAATAGAGATGTAATAAAAGATGGATAAATAATTATTGTTAAATGTTATAAATGGAGATAAAGAAGACAGTACACAGTCAGGAAGTATTTATTTTATAAAGATCCTCGTTCTTTAAATGTTATATATAGACCACACAAGACCAATTACGTACTTAGTGCAATGTTTTAAAAGGTACTTACCAAAAAGTTGTATAGGACTGGACAATGCTAGAAAACAGCTCGGACCATTGCAAGTCCTGCACAAAAACACGAAATACTCGACAATAACAATTTAATAGCTAGTTAATAAAAACAAGGGTGTAAATGTTATAGGCACTTGATTCGATTCTTTACGTTTTGGAAGAACTGAATTTTGAACTTATTTGTTAATTATATATTAAAATTTCTATAAATTTGTAAGGTACTATATGTAGCTCAATAATAGATTACACAAACACTATTTCGTTTAACTATTACTACGAACGAAGTACAATACAACGAATACAAAGTGTAATAATGCTATTCTTTGCAAGTACTAGACTTCTACTTTTGCTACTTGCTAGCTTGCTAGTGCTGTGCTACTTGCTACTACTCAACACTGAACGCGAGTCGCGAACTTTCCTCTAATTTCATTGGCCAAAAAGCCAATGAAATCATAAGCTAAGCAGGCAGGCAGAGAGAACAAGAATTTGCTTCAACTCATGGTGTTGCAAGATATAAATTTGGCATCGATGAATATCTTATCAATATAATACAAATTATTAGTGGTAAAACGGCTAGTATAAAATTTTTAACAGACCTTCAGGATGTAATTGGAATTGTGTTTTGTGCTTTATGAATAGGTTTTTGATTATGTCTATAAGGAACATTTAGTGTCCATGTTTATAGCGATACTCCAGCATGCATAATAGTTGTTGGTTCTGAACGACAGATGACACGACTGTAGCTTCATCTCTATGATAATCCATAATACACAAGTTACTTTACTTTTTTTACTCTACTTACGTTACTACTTTACTCTATGTCTCTATTCTAGACACATGTCAAAAATTTGAACTAACAAGGTCAACCAACGGATTTTATAAAATTTCATAGTTTGTCTTTATTTACAAATATTCTTTATCGTTGGTCTTCATCATGGAAGTTCGGCCTTTATTTTTAATTGAAGAGAGGGAGAAAACTTTTAAGAATTGGCCTTTTTCTGATAAAAAGAAATGCAATGTTCGTAATATGGCAGAGGCAGGGTTTTATTCGGTTGCAACCGGTACCGGTGATCTTGATGCAGCTAAATGCTTCCTTTGTGGTAAGGAGCTAGACGGTTGGGAAGCTGATGATGATCCGTGGGCAGAACATAAAAGTCACGCTGGCAAATGCGCCTTCGTGCAACTGGGCAAAAACGAAAACGACCTTCTGGTATGTACAATCAGTCAGGTCAAATCAATTTGAAAATTTGTTACGATTCAGACAATTACATTAAAATTCAGGAATATTACCTTGGCATACAACATTTTGCAGTTATTTTAAATAACGAAGTAAAAAGTAAAAAAAAAAGTAGGAAAATTGAATAGTGATCTTAAAAGTGTATTCTGAAGTCGGAAGTCTAGAATGCCATTTGATCATTTCATTTGGAGCTCATCTTAAGAATTCATCGTTGTTCATGGCTCAGTGTACCCCATATGATGCAAAACTCCCCTGATATAGTACGAATTTGTGTGTTTCACTTTATTTTATTCACAACTCAATAAGAGAAATTGGTTATGGATTATTTTGGGTTTTATTGTTTTGTATGCTAGATAAAGGCAGGCTATTGAATATTATTGACTTTATTTAGCTGTGGAGGCCATGAACCATGGGGAAAAATTTGTATCCAATACTCTGTGAAGCCATCTATTGAGGCTTTACTCTTGTTCAGCCATAGAATGATCAGAACACAGTAGGTTATATTTTTGGAAATCCAATCAATACAAAAAAAAATTGAGTCCAATTGATTGATGAACCAATGATATAATCAATTACCTGACCCTCAGTCTCATTATGTTATCAACTGCTGTCACATATATAATTTTGGTCCAGAAGAGACTCAATTATCTGGCCCTCAATTATACAGATTCCCTATTATTCAAACTAGCCACCAAATAACAATTACTGAAACTCCACTAAATATTTTATTTCATGATTACCTTACCTTATTGATGTATATTATATGTGTATAAATATGTGTGTACATACTTACATTCAACAAAATATTGTTTTCAACCAATTTTCATCACACATTTGATCATCCATTTTTATTATTATGGATTGCCTAACAAAAACATAATCTGTACTATTGAGTTTCTAGTGTACATTGTTTTTTATAAACTGGTAAAACCCCCACTTATGCACTTAACTTTCCAATTCTTCTTGTGCCGAGGGATTTTCATCACTAGGTCTTTTTGTTTCAGCTCTCAGAATTTTTATCAGTCATCAAGCAATATATGATCAATGAAATAAAAAGAATGAGTGAAATAGCTAAAGAACAGGTTGATGAAAAAGCTAAGGCTGTACAGAAAAAGTGCTTTGGGAAAAAATAAAGTGTTTTATATTGTCCTGTGTTTCTAGATTAATTTAATTAGGATAATCTACTTAAGTTTTGTTAAATGTATTAAATAAAACTTATAATTGAACCTGTAATTTATTTTCTTTATAAATCGATGCAATGAAATGGAAAAGTAAGTAAACCTAACTATAATTTCATAAGGTCTGCCTTGTTGACAGCTATTTTGGACCTTATAACATGCTTAAAGATGTGAGTTTTCGATCTACCTATTGTTTACAGGAATAATGGCATCACTATAGTACTCTTACTATAATATATTGCCATGTCTAGACACAGGAATGATGAGACCAAGACCGGCCTGTAAACCAGGCGTCATGCTCAATGCACATGTACAAAAGTTGTGGCAATTGGCATTAATAAAAATAGTTACATATGTGACTGCAAATAAAAAAAACATTGTTGTCATTTCAACCCATTGTATATTGCAAATATTGCTCCTTTCTATTGGCGAAGATATTTAAAGAAGGCGTAGGTGCGTGAAACTACATGGGCAACGCATCTCGATGTATCTGGAACAATTGCGGTGCTAGCCATTCCTAGATAGACCGTGGACATCTTCCTTGTCTGTGCGCTTAGCTAACAATAATACAGTATATTATAAAATACTCTGTGCAATTATAATCATAGCATCATCATCTGCAGTATCTAGCGCTCGACATAGGTCAAATAATTTCTTCTGGAATTCTACCACTGTTCTCACGTTTCATATTTGATTTCCAACTAGCCTAGCCAGCTAGCTTAAAAAAATTCCGTGAAAGATAGAGATTGCTGTGTTGCGAAAGAGGACGGTACGCATTTGGATCGCCCTAATAATTTTGGCCATTATTAATTACAATAAAGCAAAACTGTATTCACTTCTTTGTTCGTTTTTTGTACCAAAGAGGCTTAAAGAGTAGCCCTTTAATAGTTTATAATAGATAATTATAGTATTGTATACTGGTAAGACTGAGGTTACGTTGCGTAGCAACCGTATATTGTTACAGCAAGACAAATTTCAACACACGAATTGTTGTTTATAGTTTAAAAGATTATATTTTTATAGGTACAGTATACAACTTATAAGACCGAATAAGTGATAATGGACGTGAAGAGTCTAGAACCTTACGCTATTATAGGATTTGACGGTAAAGTATTGTTAAAGTACAATTTATAGTGTGTTTAATAAATGATTTTATAATTAAAAAAAACTGACTTAAATGGGATTTTGTTAGACTGATAATTTTATTTTTATCTTGCGATATTATTATGTACCTAGATATTAAAAGAGCCTGTCCACCGTGGATGTAGAAAATAACCGGGTACGAGACAGCAACAGTGATAAACCCCGCAACATCTTCTGCACCAATAGCCGGCTCGACCGGTGAAATAAGACAATCTCATTTAAGATAGGCGTGAAGTAGAAGTATCTCTGCGTTACGTTATACGAGTGAGGTGCCGGAGGCCTAAATAATCAGAGTACCTTTCCCCTTCCTATCTTTAAGGAAATAATAGGAAGGGTCCTCCTTCCGCAGCCAAATCCACATAGATTTGATATATGTAGACGTAAAGGAAATATAATTTTTGCCTGTTATATTCTCTGTCGATTAAAAGTAGGCAACACATGTTCAGGTCATTAGCTAATTGCAAATAATAATATAATATCCTAGGACATATTCACACACGGCCACCTGATCTCAAACTAAACAGAGCTTGTACTATGGAAACAGATAACTGATATACTACATATACTACTTTTCTTTTGTAAATACATACTTAAATAAGTAATGACACCCAGGCGCAGGACAAACAGACATGCACACAAATGTCTGTCCTGGGTGGGAATCGAACCCACGCCCTGCGGCGTGAAAATCAAGTATCTGACAATCCACGCTAACCGGCCCGTCAAATGCCTAAGGGTAGCGGTAACTTAATATACACCTTCTTTTATAAAAAAAAGCTTGCCTGGTTCATCTGCTTCATTGATTTCGTCTTTAAATTACGTTAAGCAATCTTTATATTAATTTCAGGATCAGCAATAAAAGGGTTGAAAGTCCACCCTGATGGCGACCACATTGTCTACCCTATGGGGAACAAGGTCTGTATCCAGGAATGGAAAAGCAAGAAGATGTACTTCCTCAGTGGGCACACTAACAGCGTGTCCACCGTCGCAGTCTCTCCCAAGGGAACTTACGTGGGCTCGGGACAAATCAACCACATAGGTTTTAAGGCATCTGCCAAGATTTGGAACTTTAAGAAGAAAGTTATGATTGGCAGCCACGAATTGCATAAGGTTACAACAAATTAACATATATTTATTATTTATTTTACGATAATATAACTTAAAGGCTAGAATTATAAGATGTTACGCAATGGATGCTTAGTTTAAAATATTAGAAATAGTTTTTTCGTCGATTGTTGATACCCAATAAAGAAAGCTAAGCCCACATCGTATAACGGAATCGGTTTACCACAGTAACAATAATTGTAATGTTTAACATTACCTTTTTTCTTTCTCAATTTACCAAGACAAACGATTGTGTGTTTTTTTTAAATTCCAACCGTGATTGGCATCCAATGACAAACTATTTTGTAGTTTTCATCGTACCACTACTATAAAATAATCTATCTAATGACCTGCACTGGCAAGCCGTTCTTTAGTTTTATCAAACCATTTTTCTTTCTACAAGATAAGAGTGGCTAACAGGTACGCGTGGAAGCTTTATCGTTTTCATCGGACGAGCGCTACATGATATCGCTGGGCGGGCGCGACGACGGCTGCGTGGTCCTGTGGGATTGCTTGGGGGGCTCCGCCACGGCTACAGCCGCCGCCGTCAAGCTAACCACGGGAGACGCGGTCACTCTCGCCCCGCTGAACCTGAGGGTCAGCGCCTTTGTAACCGGCGGTGATTGTAAGATTTGATTTTTAACGAAATTTCTTGGAAGAAGATAGACATAGCAAGCGGTTCACTCACGATGAAGTGACTTCCCTTAATTGACCAACAATCGCAAACATCAGATGAGTTGGAAATGTTTTGGTAGCATGGATGTTGGACAGAGAAGGGGGTGGATAAGAAAAGGGGAGAAGGAAGAATTGTACGAAGGTTTGCAATAGCCACTTTAGTGCCCAACGTCAGAGATAATAAACTCGAGGCGCATTGTGTTATTGAATTTCTGTTTGTTATACCATTTCCCGATTTATTAGCAAATCTCCGCGTATGGAACGTTAGAGCCGAGACAAAGACCCTGGACGTGGCGGACGTGTCCCTCGGGAAGCTGAGGAGGTGCGTGCGCTGCATCGCCATCAACAAAGATGATACCTACGGATATGCTGGTACCACGTAAGTAACACTACTACTATAAGAAAATGCATGGAGTTGCCATTTTTAATACAATAATTTGCTTTACCGAGCTATTAAATAGTAGCCGCTGCTTCCAACAACACACACATATTTACGAACACGGTACACGAATTTACGTACGTCTCGTCAACAAATCTTAATTACAACCATTAAAAAATATATCAATCTATTAGGACGGGTGACATGATAAAGTTTTCTATCAACTTCCCTGCGGACTCGAACGCGGCGGTAGCGAACTGCACGCCCAGCCTGCTCGGCTGCCTCGCCAAGTGCGGTCCCTGGAAGAAAAACAAGCGCCCAGAGACAATTTGCTACAGCCAGGGTAAATACTTTTGGGTTCACAGATGTTATTAAATAAACATACATAGCTAGTCATACATGCCAGGTCTGGTAATCTAGTATATATATATTATGAGAGTCAATCAGCAAACAATTCACGACACTGCAAGTGGCTGACGACGAACTGGCTCGCATTGTGTACTTCACTCGCTTCAGCAGGAAGACTTGGAATGCAAGTCAGTTTTAAGGACGTACCAATCGGGACTGTAGGTCGATTATGTGTGTCGGTAACCTAGTACTTAAGTTCAAAGCTAACTTTTTAGATGATAAAATCTAAGTTTTGGATTCGTTTATTAACCAATTTTAATTAATAAATGAATACCACTCGTCGTGCAGGCATAGAAGTGATACTGATAATGGACGACGGTTGCCTGATCGTCGGCGCTGGTGATGGCACCGTTGATGTCCTGGACGAGATCAACTGGAAGGGCGACTTCCCTAAGGGAAAGGTCGTTGCCCCCAATAAGCCGCATTTCAAAGCTGTTGGTATATGTTTAATTGTTTTAGCCCTTCCCATAAGGGAGGGGCTCTTCACCTTTTCCTTGTCAACTCTCACTCAATAAAGGCTGACAACGCTTCTGTACCCCTGGACAGTTGCGGAAGCCGACCTCGGCGATGACCACGTTGCTCGTTAGTTTCCTACACTAATACTATAAAAATAACATACAAATCTTTCCTCTTTATAATATTACTGGATCTATAACGAATATTCTTTCACCATATAATGCTACATTATCTTTGAATAACATTTAATAACTAAACTTATGACTAGGGAAAATTACAAAAAATCCAGCGAAGAAAATGTGAAACAAATGCGTGCCAATCCACCGGCAACTACAAGTCTACGATTAATACAGATCAACAAGCAACTCTTTTCCAGCTGAAGAGCGTGAAGGTGCCGGGCAGCATCACGTCCATGGAACTTCTGGAATCGCCGCAGCGGCGCGAGGGCCAGCGACAGCTGCTGGTGGGCACGCGCACCAGCGAGATCTTCTCCATCGATATGGCCACCTTCACGCTAATCCTCGTCGTCACCTGCCACCGGTGCGCCATCAACGATATCGCCTTCCCCAGGTAACTGAGTTAGCAACTCTGAAGCCTGTGAACTTCTTAAATGAATTGTAGACATATTGACATATTCTTGATACGTACTATATAAAGTGAAGAGATGAGGCAGCTTCCGCTAGATGGTGCTCTTTGCATCCAATAAGAATTCCTCAAAATATTTCAGCATAGACCTAGGTTGGTATCCTTTGAATGGTTCTACACAACCCTCTGTACCAGCAATAATTTTCGATGTTGAATAAATACTATCACTGGATTAAATAACTACCAAGATCTCAAGTCATACAACTGTACTTTTTCTCAAACTTTCGTCATTGTCCCCATGGATCCTTTTCATGAGCTGGCAATACACCTTTTTTGCATATTGCATAATTAAATAGATGTTGCAATTGAGGTATACATACGTGATCGTTCGTCCCACTAGCCTAGTTGTTTTGCTTTTTTATAGAAGTAGATTAGATTAGTATAGTTAGTGGCAAAAGACCAAGTATTTCCAATATCAAGAGACCCTTAAGTATCCGCGACAAGCTCATGAGTGGGATATGCATTGCCTACCTTGGATGGACAGTGGAGGGGATAATAAACAGAAATAAGGATCCTATTTATCCCCACCCCCGTCGAATCCCTTTACCTTTTCCAGACTTATTATAAATGAATGGTAAGAAAAGGGTGACAAATTGCTAAGCAACATACACGAATAACAAATCGACTATTACTAAATCACTCGCAGGGGTATGTCGGGTGTATTCGCCACGGCGGGGTCGGGGTCGGTGCGCGTGTGGTGCTTGGAGACGGCGCGCGAGCTGCTGCGCATCGTGGTGCCCAACTTCACCTGCTCCTCCGTGCTGTTCTCCGGCGACGGCAAGTCTATTGTCACCGGTATGCACCGGCATGCGCCTTCACATAATCTTGTTGCCTTGCCCGCATGTTTTCATTTATTTATGGTTTTTGCTCAACTTTCTGGCCTATGGAATCAATAAAAGAGACTAGATGTTACTTAAGCTACCACATAGTTTATTTATTCGTGTTACTTCAGCTGTTTTCACCTTGTAAGTGTCATAGACAATATCATAGAGTATCGGTTATTACAGCGTGGAATGATGGCAACATTAGGGCGTTCACGCCGCTGACCGGCCGCCTGATATACTGCATCTTCAATACGCACAACAAGGGCACTTCCGCTATCGACATGACCTCTGACGGACGGACTCTCATTTCTGGCGGCTGCGAGGGCCAGGTGCGTCACTATCTTTTATACAGTAGCTCCTCAGGTAGCGAAATTTTGAATGTTGAGTTGTCATGCCAACCTCAGAGCATCAAACCTACAGCAGATATCGCTTAGTTTACCTGCTTTTAAATTAACTCAACCTATAAACATTCACAGCGAGTAAAGAAGGTAGGCAGATAGGTAATAAAAGCCTTCATAAACTTTAAAAACCGGCAAAGTGCGTGTCGGACCCGCGCACGAAGGGTTCCTTGCCATCTATAAAAAATATCACATTTATTGTATGGGAGCCATATCACATCCTGGTGACAAACGGACGGACAGAAGAGTAGTAATCGGGTCCCGTTTTACCCTTTGGTAGAACCCAAAAAAACTAATCTACAATAACTTAGTGTCTGGATTTGGAATAATCTAATACCTTGTGTGTCCTTGGAAAACCGGCTTGAAGCGGAAGTTTCAGTTTCAGAAGAATCTTCAGGCAGTCGATATGATGACCAGATGCCCCACCCCCTATCAATCCCCCTTCATTCCTATTACTCTTCAATGTTTAATATAGGTAAAACACAAACTAAAATGCCCTAAAATTGAGTTGTTACTTTATTATGCAGTTCTGTTAAGTTGTCTGGTACTTCAGGTCCGTGTGTGGGACATAAGGCCCGAGTGCCAGTCTTTGAAGAAGGTGTTGAAGGAGCACAAGAGCCCTGTGTCCGCTATCCAGGTGTCCCCCAACGACACGGAGGCGGTCAGCGCGGGCACCGACGGCTCTGCCATTATTTGGGATTTGATGTAAGAACATTTTTTCGTCGTTTATCATTTATTACTTTAATGACCTAATAAAGTACGAAGTAGATTTTGGCTTTGATTATGAACCAAAATCTGTGGGTATTTTTTCCAAAAATCACATGTTTTTGAAGCTCTAAGCAGTTCCATCTTCGGTGACATTCGACACTC
This sequence comes from Papilio elwesi, assembly GCA_029849275.1. Lineage (NCBI taxonomy): Eukaryota > Metazoa > Arthropoda > Insecta > Lepidoptera > Papilionidae > Papilio > Papilio elwesi. The sequence goes on from CM056696.1 coordinate 768,595, forward strand.
CATGAGTCAATAATTTATCTTCCGGATTGTTACTGTTTTTAATCCTGCCAATCCATACATCAGGTACAGATTGGTTATGTTGTTTGCAGTTCGCTGTCGCGTCGTCAGGTGATGTACGCGAACACGCTGTTCATGTGCGTGTGCTTTGAGCCGCGCGGCTGCCAGCTGCTGACCGGCGGCACCGACCGCCGCGTCGCCTACTGGGAGACCGCCAGCGGGAACCTCGCTAGAGAGGTCGGGCCTCGCTACACACACTGACAATATCCCTCGTGGGTCAACCACGAGTTGTACAGCTAACATTAAGTGATCACCATTCCATAGTTTTTGCAACAAGTTGCAGATAATTTTGCGAAGGTTGTGGGGACTATTGGCCTTTGATCACTTGACCATCCAAAGGGACGTAAAAGCAATACCTCTACTTCCCGCTCGTCTTCTGTGAGTAGTTCATTAGTCAGCCCAATAGTGCAATGGATGTTTGGGTGAGGCATTATCACTGTTTTAAGAGATGTGTGAAACAAAATAGAATGTTATTGTCCGTGTTGGATTAGACACAAACTGTGGGGGCGTCTCATGCACGTCGCCTCTGGCCACTAGTGAGGTCCTTGTTATTGCAATTTAGTATTTTTTTAACATAATAGTGAGTTATCAATAACAGCTAGAGGCCAGTAAAGTGGGAGCCATCAACGGGCTGCACATCACGCAGGACGGACAGCTCTTCGTGACTGGCGGCAACGATCAAATGGTCAAAGTATGTGCATTTTACTGTATTTAGTATTATAACACAAAACATTATTATGACAAAATCTGACATGTTCTCAATATTGATAAGATTATTTAATATAGTTTTTTTTTTAAATTGCAATTTCTTGTGGATTCCGACAGCTGAATTATGATTAGTAGTGGCTCAGCGGTTTAGGCCCTGACTTACGTACTAGATTGGGTTTTTTGAACCCAAGCAGACTCTTTACTTTGTGCAATTTATTTCACCACCACTGCTCCAAAAACGGTGAAGGAAAACATCGTGAGGAAACCGCCATGTTCTTAGAACCGCCGAATTCGAAGACATGTGACATCCGCAAACCCGCACCGCGCAAGCGTTGTGGATTACGGCTCATTTCCTCTCTCGAAGGGGAGGCCTGTGTCCTTGCAGTTGGGAACATTCTAATAATGGCCGATTTATTATAATTGTAATGTTGTTTGAAAATACTGTTTCTTAAAAATCTTTAAGAAATGATCCTAATCTTCTTTCTTTATTTCATCCTCATTCTTTCAACCTTCTCTTTTCATAAGATAGGGAGACAAACGAGCAGCGGGTCGTCTAACTGTGAGGTATACACTGTAGAGAATACTTACAAACACATATTGTCATCTCAGTTTCTTTAGAGGAAGATAGAGAAAGCTTGTATCGCGACACGATTTAACAACAGTGGAAACCCACGGTAACGTTGAATAATCAACGTAAGAGGAACCTTCGAGAGGAGTTCGCTCTCTTCATGAGGGACCCTACGTCGTATTGCTTAGGAGGCAGATCACCCCAAAGGACGGTTGTGCGAGGCAGGAGGTTACGCAAAAACCCTACAATCGTTGTATGTCTACCAGCAAGATAGTGTTGATGGAAGTCATTAAATATCCTTATTGCTTTTCAGCTCGTTAAAATCGATATATCATTTTTTGTACAGCTGTGGAAGTACCAGGAGGGCATATACACGCACACGGGGCTGGGTCACGCGGCCGCAGTCACGTGCTGCCGCTTCAGCCCCGACGCGCGCCGCGTGGTGAGCGCGTGCGCGGCCGGCGGACTCGTCGTATGGCACGTGCCGGACGTACGCGCCATTATTTGTTGTTAACGGTAGCTGTAATACGCACAAGAACAATCATCTGGACAAGGTTGCGGTCAAGTCCAGGTTAGGGGACCGATCTTCGTGGCGATTAATGAGGTTGGTCTACGTCCAGCAATGGACTCAGTTGATTAGCAGGCTGTATGTATTGTCCATCTTCAAAAGACAATTGCGTCATCGCGCTTGGCTCAAACGTGAAGCTGATCGAAGTAGTTTGAGATTTGAGGAAATTATTGTAGTGAGGTTGAAGGAATTTGTTAACTTGTGGCTCATAAACTTTTCTATCTATCTATGGTTTGAATGTAATTATAATGCTGTTAAAATATCAGTGTATGTTTTTAAGGTTTATAATTATTATTGACTTGTGCAGCAATATATATCGAAAGAGAAACCAGCATCTGCTACCCAGAAGGTAGTGGAATCCCCAAAGACACTTCAACAAGAACTACATCTGCCGCTTGAGGAAAAGACAAAGAAACCTACGACAGAACGTCAGTACAAAGTACCAGCTGCGCCTTCGAAGGTAAGCATGTTACCTCACTTCTATAAACCGTCAGGTAAATCGCTTTTGATCTTACTGAGCGAATCTCAATTGGGCTCTTTAGAGTTAGAACCCGGGGATCCTATCTCTAAAACGGACATGAGGTCCTCAAGGTAAGTCATATGTAAGGACATAAGGTTATTCTTTACACGGTGCGTGTTTCACGGTTCTTACGGTTTTCAAAGACAAAATCCGTCGTAGAAACATCTTTATTATTGGTCCTTCGAGCCGGATTCTTAGTTCTACATCCATATCGGTGTCATTGGAAAACGTTAAGACACCCAAAAGGCTTACTTTCTTGTTCGGTACGATTATAATACAACCTTTTTTTATAGTAGAAGGTGGCAAACGAGCACGCGGTTCACCTGATAACAAGTGATCGCCACCCATAAGCATCCGCAACAAGAGTTGCAGACGCGTTGTCTACCTTTAATGGTCAGAGGAAGGGATAAACAGAAATAGTTATATCCCTTTTCTATTCACCCCCTCCACCGTCCTCTTCCCTTTCCCATTCTTTCCTTATTATCAAAGGGTGGGAAGTGGAAGAGGACCAGATTTAGGCTTCCGGCACCTCACTCATCAGACGAAACGCAGAATAATCTACTTCACGCCTGTCTTCTGTGCGGTCGTGGTATTTCACCGGTCGAGTCGGCCCATTCGTGCAACAAATGTTGTTGTTGCGGGCTCTACCACTGTTAAACCTTTATATTCGGTTCACGCTTAGGTGGAGAAAATAGAAGCTATGAACACATCTCGCAGCAGCGTGCACTCCTGCTGCCCGTGCGACCTAACGCCACAGTCTAAGGGCTCCAAGAAGGGAACACCGCCCTCCAAGGTCGAACCCAAGAAATGTTGTAGGCCATCAGGTAATATTACAATACGATTAACACTTACAGAATTGAAGTTTCACCTTGCAGAATACAATAAACTTGCATTCCGAGTTCATCAACTGAAAAATGATGTCTGCCTGGCTAATAAGCTATGACCACACAAAACGTGATCATAGTTCATCAGGCAGGCATTGATATCGGTATAGTGGCGGCAGTATTAGCACCACGCAGACACAATACCAATGTGTTGATTTGACTAGCAGTGCCACAATCTCACAGGATACGGACAAGTACTTGTACTGTAGCATTTAGTGAGTGGAGTCTGGAAGAGCAATCCTGGCCCCATCTCCTCCTCATCTTTACCAAACCTTACACAGTTCTATGTGAGATGACTGGATGTTTTGACATTAATCCCTATAAAGCTTTGAACCTCATTAGAAATAAATAAATTCAAAAAGTTTGAGGAAGGAGGCAGGGAATCAAATGAGAGAGAGTAAATGTTACCTCATTTTCTCTTAGATAAATAAGTAAAAAGAAATCTTGTACCTTATAACTGATCTAATCAATAAAAAAAATTGTCAAATGTATCAAAAGAGACTAATTACAATTGAATTTGGACGAGTGTGCGAATACTAGTCACAGGAAATGAGTAAAATAATAATATAATTTTCATGAATTACAGATAACCTACCCACAAGGACTACGAGCAAAGACTATATAAGCGGCAGCGGGGACAAAAAGTAACAATAATGGATAATGTAATAATTTCATACATTTTTTCATATTAAATTTATTATACTTTAATGATTGTTTGTATTAAGAGACTTGGTTCAGGAATAACAACAGCTTAAGTTAATTTAAGACAATACTTCTGGATTCTGTGCCTTGCAGAGGTGCAGGACATTTTATTTGGATGGTATTAACCCAAACCAACATGTTTATAGTCAAAATATCCCCCGACTCTTAACTGTACAAGAGAAAACACATTATAAGTTAAGAAGTTGACATCTACACCTATCGTACAAGAATTTAGAATTTTACCCAATTGAATTACACAAAATAAAAACTTTTAAAGACTAAACGATTTTTTTTAATTCAAAATTCTTCAACTATAAAAAGCCTTCTGCATAAGGCAAGACTTCAACTGTTCTTCATATGCAAGGGATAGGGTTAGGTAAGATTGAGTTCATAACTGATGAGCATGTGTGTGTAGATGTATGAATGTTGAAGCGAGAGGCGTGCCGGCACTGTGCCAAATGGAAATCCATGATCTCTGCCTACCCCTCTGAGTAGGAGCGCATATTTATTTATTAATGATTGAGTGGATAAGAGCTCACAACTACCTCACCAAACAGAATGCTCTATAAAAGCACTAATGCTTCCATTATATCTTTATTAATGCCTAATAAAATTTAAATGTACAAAAAATATTCAAAACTACAGCAATATATGACTAATAATTAAGAAATGTCTATAGTAGCTCCTGCTTTGCTTTATTTTATGTGGAATTCATTTAGCTCAATACAAATAGTCATTTGGAAATTTAGGTGTTTTGACTGAAATTTAGTTATTTTATTTGATCAACTACCACATACTTACGCAACCAACTTTTTTTAAACAGTTATTTTGAAATGGACGAAATGAAAAAATATAGTAAGTTGATTTCAAATTTGTATCTGACATTCAATTGAGTTGTTTATGGTGGGGAAAGGGGGGTGGGGCGTCACTTTAAGACCCATTAAGTTGATAGTAGCATTAACATCTCTGTGTCTCAGTTTAGGTCAAGAGTCATAATATTTTTATGTATCCGTCAGTCACATTAATCTAATATATATTTTTATGTGCTACGCTGAAACCATCTAAAGCCATTTTTTTTCATGATTAGAGTGTCAGCTATAAAATATGGTATCTTTCTAAGAACAAAAAACATAAATTTCTTTGGAATATTTCTTACAATCATAATATTTACATTTTTGGATATTGCTCGTTATAGAATGCCAAATTATAATATGTTTCACAATTTTCCTTACAATACAAGCATGGGTTACCGCACAACATTAAAATCACAAAACCAGCTCCAGTTTTGTGTAAATATCAGCCCCAAGCTTGACTTTTGCAGTAATGCAGCACCAATTTACCATCTGTCCCAAAACATTCATATAGATTCTTGATTATTTGATCCGGTGATGGTGCAAATGTTTGATTCACATACAAAAACTGAAATTGCATACATATTAAGATGTTTTAAAATTAGGCAAATATGTCTAATCTACACATAACATACTCCATTCCACATACAAACTGATTTGATGTACAATAGACGCAGTTCACCTGACATTACGAGGTGAAGTGCAGCTGTATTGCCAAAGGAATTTACATACATTTAGAAAAGCAAATGGGAATAAAAGTTAATTTATAAAACCCCACCTACAATAAATATCCACTCATCATATAATTACATTAGCTATGATATTCCAGAGCAGAATATAAATCTAAGAACACCTAACACTTTCAAATCAACCAAAGCCTTTAGGCTACAGGTCTCAATGTAGCGGACATTATGTATATGAAGATATGTAACATTATATTATTTCTAGCATTGTACAGGGTCAATTATTATACTAGGGTGTAACATTTGGGTATAATATAGCAGGAAGTAATTTTCAGAAACTCTTTGTGCATATGTAATACATGAACAGGACATTATTTAAATCAGCTCGATCTATCAAAGAATCCTAGTAACCATTCGATGATTTTGTCAATTTTTACATATTATATTATATATATTATACTCTTCAACTGAATGACTAACAGGGATTAGATTTATGTTCCCAAAATTAACAATAAAGATTTTCCAATCTGGTTATTATTTTGGATGTGCTTCTAATATGAAAACAGGAACCTAAAGTTGAAATTCATTTACTGTATGTATTCTATGCAAAACCAACATGCTCACATTAGGTTAGTCAATAAGTGTGGTATTGGGGAGAAAAGGGATTCTCCCCTCTTTTATCACTCTTACCTTACCAAAACTAGCCCCTAAGATTCAAATTGTACCATTATTTTTATAGTACCCTCTAAAAAGTTGCATATTTACCAGTTTTTCATCAGGCTCCAATTTAAGATATTTCTTCACAAACTCTATGATCCATCCTATTGGTTTCTCAGCATCTACGGCCCATTTCTTTTTTTTCATGATAGGGGCGTCTCCTGTAGCCTTCAGTAAAATATCAACTGAAAAAAAAAAGAAATCTAAAAGATACCATATTTACCACAAACAATACAGCTAACTTATGACAACAATGGCTAAAAGTGTTGTTCATGTGGGCTATAGAAACATTTATAAAATAATTTTGTATCTTCTTGGTAGGCGAAGTAACTCCATTAATGCAAAACAGACTTTAACATAATTTACCTTTCACTTTATCTGTTTTATTGGAATCACCATTTTCTTTTTGTCCATTTTCAATTTTAAGGTTCTCTGTCCCACTAGATACATCTGTCTGGGGTAACTCATCACTCGGTTTTTCATCAGCCATTTAAAGTTGTTCACATTACACCTTGGAAAAGTTTAAATATTTAGGTGAATACTATATAATAATTTATATATTTCTTGAATATGAAAAAAAAACTGATTTGATAAACCACCGCTACAAAACAACCCACGCTAGAATACTCCCATTCTTACTTTTATATTAATATAATAAATGTTCACGTCCTTTATCCCTTACTTACCTTTCCAAATACCTTATTGTTGTTCTTCTTTACCATCTAGATTTAACCATATAGGTTATTTATATTTACCATTGATATATTTACCCATAAGAACCATTGGTTAGGGATTATTAGTTCAACAACTTTATTACTTTAATTAATTACTGTATTCTTTAATCATTAAACTGACAACCAACCAAATATCAAATCAATCAAATCATGTCCTAAGCAATAATAAGTAACAAACAAAGAGCATATAGAATAAGTAATGACAACTCTAAGTCAAATGTCATTAATACATCTTTGTACGCCAATTTTTTTGAAAAAAGGCTATTATATTTTTATTCTCTCCAATTTCTTTAACTTGTATCTCCTGTACAGTTTTCGAGATTATTTCTTTTAAGAAGGAAAGCTTTCGATGCAAGCCGCCATGTTAACGCTGACTGCCACGGCTGTTCGAAGCAATCGAATCGCAAAATTAAAAAATAATTTTTAGCATAGTAATTAAGCTACTGATGAAAAAGTTAACGTCACTATTCTAAAAAGAGAGCTATGTATGATATTTTAAAGTAACTCCGCTCCGCGTTTCGTAATCAATAGATCTGGGTCCGATTCCCAGTCCGGAGGGTCCGAATTTTTTTTAAAGTTTATCGACTGAGTAGAGTAGGTCTTCCATTTCTTTTATCCCTTTCTTTTTAAACGCAGAGTTAGTTTAAAAATGTCATACAAAGCACCCAATCCTTTTAGAATAGTGACGTCATTTTCTCATACAGTAAAGTTGTACCACTCGTGTTGTGTAGGACGCTCGATTCGGGCCCACGCGCTTAGTGCGCGAGTGCGACCCGCGAGTTGACTTACTTATGCGCTTTTGCTGCATCCAAAATTACATACTACGCGTGAGTCCATGGCGAGTGGAAATTGAGTGTGAGCGTGATAGCTTCACTTCCTCACAAAGTCATCGCGCGTAGAAACGCGATTAAAATACGGCATCTGGACGTAAAATAAATTTAAAGGCACGTGTGTTTACGCTCATAAAATGCTTCATTTGGATTGGACAGGCTCTTTGTGTTCGGCAGTTTGGTGTGCAGGTAGATAGCACTGCTACTGTCTGTCTTTATGCGAGTGTCGGGTCTGTTCTTGTTCTGTTTTGTACTTTGATTTGTACGTACACTAGAGTATAAATAATCTGTGGTTGAGTGTAGTGCTGTTTTATGATATATATCATATACTCTTTGCATTAAGTAGTGACGTCATAACTAGTCCAAATGTCTGTCAGGCCGTATTAACGTACGTTGTGTTGTACGCAACGTAGTTATTGCATTCTCTTTGTCAGCCGACCCCGTCTTGCATTATACATTTTTATCGTTTCATTTTTGTATGTATCATTGTATTCATTTTGTGAATATATTTGTATAACAACAATTTTGCTTGTGAATATAATTTTTTATTTGTGTATTTTTCAGTTAAAATGTGTTGGTATTCCAAGAAAGATGTACTGGATGATCTTGCTCAAGCGATGGGGGGCAACTTTAAAGATATTGATGAACAGCACCTTGTGATTGGTGAGCAACCGCCACCTACCTGCACGACCACCGAAGGTAAATGCACCGTATCTAGTTTCTTGTAAATACAGTAAAATAGCTGTAATAGGGCAGTCATACTGCAACATTACAAAAGATAAATGTGCCATTTCGTAAAACAATGGAAAAGTGTCAATTTTTAGAGGTAGCATTTCGAAACCAGTTGGTAAATATCGAAAATGCATGCATTTAAGAAAACATCCAATTTCGGCCAGTGAATAAGCAGGCACTACTTCATTGTCGCGAACCTACGCTAACACCCATGCGATTTTATTTCATTGTGCATCTGCCATCTTAAGCTGTAAGATAAATCTTAAAAAGAAATCCTAAAGCTATGTTTCAAGCTTTTTTATGTGAACTTGAATCAAACTGGGTAAAATTCTAGACCAGGGCCACTACACAGTAATTTTTATAATGGTAGAAAATGACCTTATTAACATTATTATCAACACCAAAACTCTCGCTTCTTATCCATTTTTCAGAAAAAAAAATCATATATTTACATACTTAATAATTCCGACATTTGCAATTTTAAAACTAAATGTCAAAAATAATAACATGCTGATCCTAGTCGTTACGTTTTAAAATCGAATAATCGATATTTTGAAATTATATTTTTGATAAAATCGCGTATTCGATTATATATATATATATATTAATTTTCTCAGGCACAATATATTTCCTTTTAATGGGGGTGGTATAAGAAGGAAGCGGTAATACACCCTTCTCATCCCTCAACCGCAAACACCAAAATCCAGCAAAAAGTAAGCTTTTAAAAATATTGTTTATTTTTAAAAAAATAAGTTAGGTTAGGTTATGTTAGCCGCACGAGCCGTGCGTGCCGCGTATAAGTAATAAGGGCGTTATTCCTCTGAATTTGAAATTAAAAAATATGGAGAGGGGTAGAGGCGAGAGAGGGTGTATGCGGTGTAGCCCCCCTTTAAAAGGATACGTTAGGGCGCTCATTCTCCTTTCCGTGTTTTTTAATTTTAAATTCAGAGGAATAACGCCCTCATTTCGAACGCCTTAAAGTCGCTTCTGGCACTCGCCGGCCGCTACCGCGGCACGCTCGCTCCGCTCTTGCGGCTAACATAACCTAACCTAACTTAATTTTTTAAATAAAGCAAAATGTTTAAAAGCAAACCTATTTTTTCGATAATTTTTGATTTTATATTTCGGATTCTGGATTTTAAGGGTTGCCAGTGAGGGATTGGATACTACCTGTATTACTGCTTCTTTCTAATACCGCTCCCATTAAAAGGATATATTGTGCCTGAGAAAAATAAAATATATATAAATATAATCGAATACGCGGTTTTTAACAAATATGTCAAAATATCGATTATTCGATATAAAACGTAGCGACTAGGATAGCACATTAATTTTGACGTTTAGTAACAAAATTGCAAATGTCAGAATTATTTTCTATGTAAATGTATGAAATATTTTTTTTCTGAAAAATGGATAAGAAGCGAGAGTTTTGTTTTTGATAATAATGTTAATAAGGTCATTTTATATCATTATAAGTTTTTTTCTGAAAATCCACGTAGTGGCCCTGTTCTAAAATTTTACCTCAAACTGGAATGCACTTTTTTTTTTCTAGTTCTTTCATTGTTCAAATATGCACACTAAAAGCAAAGGTTCAAATCTCCCTGGCTGGTGCATTGTATTTCATGCATTTCTTATGTTATTGTACACTTGTAGAAGTGCAATAATTTTACAGTTTAATAGGATAATGTTATTTCTGGAATCTTAACTTCACTGGGTCTTCCAAAGCAATGGGTATGGTTAATGGGTTGTTACTTGATCACTTTTGGATGTAAAGATATGAGCGCTTGTCTTTCTCTACATAACTAGTTATAAGGTAAGGTTTTTACCTTTACTGATATCACCTTGTTTTGCAATAGAGTAATGTTTATAAGCAGTCACTTTAGATAAAACCACTCTAACCACTTTAATAATGAATTGTATGTATTCTCTGTGCCCAATTAAAGAAGTTGTAAAAAAATCGTCAAAATAAGGCTGTATTAAGTGTTAAACTGATATTCAGTATTAGTACTGATGTCGGTCATCTGTAGCTTGCTATGAGAATTGTGCACACATTCAGGAAAGCGATGATTGTGTCTGCAGTATTGTAATAAATATCTAGTTTCTATCAGTATTGTAAGAATAAAATCTTTATATTACAGAAAATAAGAAATTAATGAAATTCTCCTTTTTTATTTTTTTTTTATATCATTAGGTGGCAAACAAGCAAGTGGTTCACCCGATGTCAAGTGATCGCTACCCATAGACATGTGCGCAAACTCCTGTCTTTTTGGGGTTGAATTGGACAAGATTTTGTCACCCCCAATCCGAAACGTTACCCAAAAGAGTCATTCATGCAACAGATGATATTGTTGCAGGATCTACCACTGTTAAATTTATTTGTGGCCGGGGTCTCACTTTTCAACACCAAGACAGGGTTGGGTCTTCTAAATATGTATCATAATTTGTTCCAGAGGACGATGAATTATTGTTAAGATTAAATCAAGGACTTGTACATGACGACCAAAAGCAAGGTCCAGATTTGGCGGGAATAACAGAAATGTTACGAATGGTAATCATTAAATAATATATATCTCATTAATTAAATTAAATCAGTAAGATCATAATTTTCCCATTCAATTCACGTAAATGCTTAGTAACATACTAATACAGTTTCATTGTGATGTTTCATATGGGCTACAGAATGCAGGTACCAAACTTATGAGTATCAAAATTACTACTACTTAAATAGAAAGGTATCTTGTGGTTAAGCTATCTTGTGGTATAAAAGTATGTGTTCAAGATGACATAACTACCAGAATACCAATACTATTATTATATATTATATTTATTATAAAGCCTTTAATTTCAGGTTGACAATTTTGACGATAGTGAGGGCACTGGAGATAATAAATGCATTCAACAAGATAACAACAATACAGTTATCTCTATATCCAAACTTAATCCTGTTGTACTGGAATTTGTTCCCAAAAATACTGAGAATGTGGCACAGCCAGAAACAGTAGAGACAACTAATATAAATGGACGAAAAGAAGGGGAAACATCCGATTGTAATGAAATAGTTCATTCGGATAATATTAAAGAAATCAGCAAGAGATTAAAAAGCAAAATAATTAGCCCAGCTCAAGAAAATACCTGTATTAAAATGAAGAGCGAAAGAAATATGGCTATAGCATCACTCTTAAAGCTATACTCAGATCCTGTGGAAACAAGTGTTGTAAATGGCAAACAACCTAAATTACTCACACCGCAACATTTTGAAAAGCCTTATATAAATGACTCAAAAGTTAATGGTGTTTCACAAGCCTCTTCATCGAAATCACCAAATGAAATATTAGTTATAAAAGAAGATAAAGATATTAATCAGGATGTTAAAAATTCACTGGCAAAAGTGAAGAGTTGGTTAAAGATGGATGAAAAACCAAAAAACTTAACCAAAGCTTTGTTCTTAGGTCCTGTTACATTTAAAAAGAAGGAAAATGTTAAACCAATAACACCAAACTCTGAAGTATCAGATAAGACATCAAGAAACTCCCCATCATATGTACCTACGGAGCTTGCCGGAAAACTGGCGGAGACCTTCAAGATGCAGAGCAAAGCTCAGGAGGATCAGAATATGGACATATGGTCTAAGCTTGAGAAAGAGCTAAAGGCAAGAGACGAAGATATTAGACGAGGTATACTGCAAGCTGACTCTTCCGCAAACACCAAAGCGCGTCGGAAGCACCAACGTGCTAACTAGTCATTTAATATACAATGGTAAGTTGCTAATGGTATATTTCATTGTCTTATACTCCCTTATAAATGTAGGAGCAGTGGTGGGTCAGCGGTGTATGAACGAACCCAGGCAGACACTTTACTATACACCCTTAACCTGACAATATTAAAGATCGAATATAAATGCAGTATGTAAGCCATGGGTGGAAATTTTATATCAAATATTTTAAGTAAATAAGTAAACCAATGACAAGCTAGGTACTATTACCTTGAGATGCTCAAATTATTGATAAGATGAATTATTTAGTTTGAAAAATTTTTATTTATTTTATGTTTCCAATAACTATTATATAAGGGCTATCTGGAGATATAATTTATAAAAAAATGTTTAAAAAAACAAACAGCGACAAGTTTAACTTTTGGATTCTCTGTTTCTTGCTCTATTACCTTAATTGAAGTATTATTTCGTTAGTATAAGTAGTAAGTATGAATGGGATATGTGGAATATGCAAATAACATGTATTTTATGAATATTAAATTTAACGTGTGCTTGCGAGGAGCAGAGCTCACTTATTGCCATATCCATTCATACCAACCTCTAGTATGATACCAGTTGCTAATTATTATTATTACAATTTTCTACCAATGTTGCCAGTTACATTTGAAACATAATTTTTTATTCCTCATGCTTCTATATGCCCACACCATCAAATCATATCTCTCATTTCTAGTCACAAAGTTTTTTATGACTTCTGGTTGCTGTGGATGTTTACAGTTAGTGGAGGTCCTTAACAAAGTGATAACACCAACAACATTTTTTTATTATTGTAATTATTTTATATTTGCATATCAGTGATATAGACATATGTTCCAAAGAGGTGGAAGATATAGATATAAAATTTATGCCAGATATATTAAAGTATGTATTATTAAGACTGACTAGAATAAATAAGTATGCTCTATGGTAAAGAATGAATGAAAATGTTGGATCAAAATTGAATGGCTTGGGTTATATCTACGATAGGTATGGATTGTAATGTACATGATTATTACTAAAATATTAATAAATAAATAATTGCAATCATGCTATACATTAAGTATTCAAAGAAAAGCTTCGCTCCTGTGACCACGATGAGTAGGGGAAAATCTATTTTCGTTATACTCATCCATATCTTATATATAATATATCCATATCGTAATAAGTAGCTTTAGTTATTTAGCCCTTTTATAAATCTTTCATACTGTAAATATTCATTAAAAAATATTTGTCAGGGTTTACAAAATGGTGCTCTACAAATAAACCCTAATGTGTAAGGCGAGTGTAAATAGGTCATGACGATGGAAAGCAATTTGAAGTATATATATAAAAAACATTGTATATATTTTTCATATTTGAGAACATCTAATAACAAATGTCTATTAAGTCTGAATTGAATAAATAATTTCAAATGTTATTCTTGTTTTATTACTTGTAACACTCTTCTTGAGAGTTGGTTTTTTATCACAAAGCGATGAGATAATGAGAGTTAAGCTTAGATCTATAAGCTATTGTATATCAATTGAATGACTGGCGATTCTCTTAAAAAGTGACAGCCCTAAGCAAATGTGAAGGCGCTGTGTATCTGCTGATATAAAGATGGGGCCGGGACAAATTTATTTGTATCCTTACTTCATGATTATCTCTGTTTTGCCCATTATCTTTAAATATGTGTATTCAGTGTGATTATGTAAAGGTATGATCATAAAGATTACATCTCTGACAAATCAATAAAAATGTTTTGCTGGTAAATAATTTGCTTTTGACTAGAAATTAAAAAAAAAACCTTTGTAAAACGTGTCATTTTACATGGGTTTATACTATCGAAAACAATAAAATAAAACATTGTCTCAACCCTCGGTTAGGGCTGCCTCAGCTGTGAGATTATGTTTTTTTTTTTCGTTGTACCAACAAATGTTATAATTGGTACGCTTTAGCACTTATAGGTTCAGTATATAATAGTAGTCTTTGTTACGGCTGATGAGAAGATCGGTATGGATCGGTACCAGGTATCCAATCCCTTTGATTATATAACAGTCTAGACAGAGTTCGAGTGTTAAAACGAAACGAAAAAAAATATCGGCCAGCTGTTGGCTCATAAGCTCGTCCCGACCATTTAGTCGCGACACCATTGTATAGTAAAACGCGTCCGAAAAAAAAACGATTTGCGTTTTGAAAGCAGTTATTACTAAGGGCGATTGAATACAACGAAAAATGTTACCTGTCAACTGTAAGTACACTTTAAATATCTATGTTAAAGAAATAATTAAAATAAGAAATGACTGAAAGATTAATATGACATTAAAAGATATAATAGCCCATAGTATTAAACCGTGTAACGTAATAGTAAAATATTTCCCGTATATGTAAAAATTAATTGATATTTTTTTTAATCACTTACTATTGTAAAAAATGTAGTTATGGATTTCCCTCACTCTTCTGCTTTAGACTAAAGGAGGCTTGCTTGCAGCAAAAGCTAATGCTCTTGGATGTAATGCTAACCGACACTTCTAAGGGTCCCATGATAAGTTAAGTGTCCTTTGTCTATCGCATGGCGTAGTGATTCCTCACGCCATATAGATAGTAAATAGACCTCATGGTAATTAGTATCTTAGTGTAGAACTTAACATATCAAACTTTACATTAGTTCATTAAATATATTTCATGTTTAAAAAAGCGTTTTTCGGTTCATGAGTTTTCCTTACCACTATAATTAAAATTTAATGATTTATGTACCGTATGTATGTAACATCGTTTGATTGTACATTTACATGATGAATTTTCAGATTAATATATTTAGAATTCCAGGCTAAATATTGCATATTATTATGCGAAAACTAGTACGGTGTACACCATACTAAAAGTAATAATTTCGCACTATATATTACACATATACAACAACTAGTGGGGTGGAAATTAATATTTAATTATAAGGAGTGACAGCCCAAGCCAAGGTCCCTCGGGGTTCCTTGAGCCCAATCACTACATGAAGCGACCTAAGAGCTCGGCGACCTCCCAATCCGGTTCTAATAATAAAGTAGCGGCTCGAGTCAAACACCGTCTTCGCCCTGCTGTCTAAGTCCAGTATAGATGCCTCCTCTGGGCAAACAGTTATTAAAAAAAAGCTAAGCGGAAGTTGCATTAACGGAATTTCAAATTTGTTGTTTGCAACAGTAACATTTTTGTTGCTTTGCTTGTCCGATCAGATCCACTTACTTTATTCTTTAATCATTGGATCCACTGATCTGAGGATCTGTCATCCGTCACTCGCATCAAATGTCAAATCGTTAAATTATGATTGACAATTGATAGAACATCGTTTTCGTTTTGCTTATATTTGTTTTTATACCGCAATGGAGTCCCAATTGACTGGTGAACATGATGTTCAGCATGATTTATGTAACGCACCGGAAAGTATACCTGAAAATATTTACAATGCACTTAATACTAAGCCTCCAGATTATTACGTATTTAAAGGTATACCTGAGTTCACTGTTATTCAATTTGCCTTTATTATTTTATATGAACTTATTAAAGTGTGCAAAAAGATTTCAAATTGAAGCCCTTGTAAACGACATCCCAAATTAAATATGTAAAGTGGGCAAATAATTTACTAAAAGAAAGAAATATAATACAAAGATATTTAATATGTAGGTTATAAAATGCTATAAACAGGTGACAATAGTTTATTTACGAACATGTATATAAATTAAGCAAAAACTCATGCTTGAATTGGGGATATAACAGAAGATACGGAATAACCTGTATATTGAGCAGGGACTCAGTCTATCTTCTGTTCCTTGCTCCTGTTTTATGACATATGTAAGTTCCTCTATAAATGTGAGCCTTTGTTGTGGAGTTTAGTTGGATATTTGCTTCCTTGCAAATAATTATCAATATTTTTATGTTAATATATATTGGTTTTTAGAAGACTTAGAACACATTGACAGTTGTGAAGATGCAGAGTTCCAGACTGGACCAGATTTGAAGCTCATACACCAAATGTTGCATCTGGCAAGTTTTTTTATGGACTAATTTGGTAAACAAGCAGTTCGTTGGATTTTAAGTGACCACTGCCCATAGGCGACAAGCAAAATGAGTTGCAGATGTGTTGCCTACTTTTATTAGACATGAGGATAGACAGGAAAAAAGATATTTCCTTTTTCTATTCACCCCTACCCCATCCAATCCTCTTCCCCTTTCAATTCTATCTTATTAGGATGGGAATGAGATGAAATTGGACCCTCAACATTAAAGTAGCATAAATGGGATCATGGGATTAGGTGGTTATTGAATATAATGTTTTTCCTTTACTATTGAGTAAATGTACTCACGTGTTTTCTTTTTTTTTATTTTCATTAAACTTTTAATTCAGTTGTAAGATAGTAGGGTACAATGTAATTCTATATTTTTGTTGTTCCAGGTAAAAAATGCAAATAGTCAAACAGATATTTCACAGGACACAGACAAAATAATAGAAATAAGCAAAGTTAATTCAAAATTAATTCAAACTAATGTTAATGTACCCACAGGTAATTGTGGCAGTATTAAAAAGTTGCTTAAGGAAAAAAAACAAAGAAATGTGGCCATTGCATCACTATTAGAAGGACTTTCTAATGAAGCCATTCTAAATGTTGAAGACAGTGGAATAGGACATGTGAAATTATTAAAACCAGAAGATTTTATTACAAAACCGGAATCGAGTCAAATATCTGAAGCAAATAACAAATGTAATATTCCTGTAAAAAGTGTAATAATAGAAGCAAGTGCTTTTGTATTTAAGAGAAAGACTCCAGACTCCATTACAAGGGATGATAACGAGAGTCCAAAGACTCAAGTAAGGAAATCTGATGTTTATCGGCCATCCTCGATGGCAGAGTTGTATTATAAGAAGTATTTGGAAAGAAGTAAGTTAAAAGAAAGAATGCAAAAGTCAACTGAACATATTTACGAGAAAATTAAAAACAATAAAGGTAAGGTTATATTTTTATTTTCACATAAAATTATTTCTACCTCAAACTTCTTACTTTTTGTAATATAAAGCTAAAAAAATGACTTGAATATTAGTAGTAAGGGGCTACTTTACCGCAACTCCACGGATAGCGCGTATTTTGCGTATGGGCGTGATATGGGTCACTCCAGCCAGCCCAGATCCCCGAAGAATCCCAGCAACCCCTTAATGTTGCCGATCTCCGGGAGCGATCTCGGCGTCCAAGATACTTAACCCTGGACTCGGACACTGCAGTGTAGCATGACGTGTGACGCCGTCTCTTCCTACACGCTCTGCATAGAGGGCTGTCAGTGATCCCTAAATTAAACAGGTGTTTATTGAATAAGCCTTGTCCTCTGAACGCTGCCACGGCTATTTGGATTTGCTTTCTGACCTGACTGACTGACACTTTATTTGGAATAAAGAGTAACTAATATGAAGCTATGGCATTGGGGCACATTACTTAGTGAAAAAAGTTCGACGCCCATAACATGTGCAACACCAGTGGAACTGCAAATGTTCTGCCGGTCTTTCTTTTTGAAAGTGGTATTGTATTTTATATTGTAAATTTGGTTTGTGCTGGAGACAGATCATCAAGTCGGTGTTACTTGTGTAAAAAAATTGTTGTCAGTTCCCTCTACATCAATATTTTATTTTCAGATTTCAGTAGCATCCAGCTGCCATACCATCGACATATACTAATGGACGATTGCATAGTATGTAATGTTATTTGTAGGAAGCTGTTTGAATAATTGAAGCGAATGTGTTTCAAAACAACTTAATATATATATTGTATAATTTGTATATAACATAGCTGTTGAGGCTGAATTTAGAAAACGAACAACATACACATTACTTGGTAATGTTAATGCACGAATTTGTATGGAATAGAATTTAAACTCATGTATATAAGTCAGTATAGTGACCATTAATAAACATGATTTAAGCAAAGGCCTTATGTAATATAAACAAGTGTTAGGTGAAATGTTAAATTATTACTAGTTTATAACTTTTGTAAATCAAGTTTTTATGTATTTAAATTTATCACTCAAAACTTGAGCACAGATACAAAAAAAATGTGTTTCAAACTTAAAATTCGTTTTATTTAAAATTAATTAGTGTTATCTGTTAGCTTGCTTACATCTGAGTCTTGAGTCCATAGACACTTAAAAAAGTATTATTTTATAATACCCCATACATGACAAGATGTTACTCTCGCAAATTTAAAGCCTTATATTGTGTTGGGAAAATATTTGACAAATTGATTGCTCTTTACAGAGTTGATTTAAGAAACGAGAGAGAGAACAAAATATTTTTATAAATTGAAGAAAGTACATATTTATTTTAACAATACCCATGTCTCAAGTCGAGTAGTGATTTAAGTATTGTATGGAAATATATAATAAACATTGAAAAAGTATTTAATTTTTTTCCCATAAAACATACAATATAAGTAATTAAGTATCAAAGATTAAGAAAACGAGGTTAATTCCATTAAATAAAGTAGTTTAGGTAATTTTATATTAATAGATGGCGCTATCATTAAATTAACACTTTAAGTGCTGAAAACGAACTTAGCTTCGATTTCAAATCATACGTGAGTCCGGCTCACGCACAAGCGCGTAAAGCCCATTTTCAATACGTGCGGCAAATACACAAGGTGTGTGTTTCAAACGTAAGGCGAGGGCGGAAAAAAACACGGCGCTTTTTTTTTCTTCATGTGTTACCTACACAGTATATACTAGAGTTAATTTACATATCACTACTCATTAGGTATTAAACTATTATAATTTTAAAATGAAATTAAAAATTTGTCATCAGTTCTTGTACGAGTGCAAATTTACAAAGCAATACAAGTTAATAAAATTATAACGAAATATTTCGTTACATACATACAAACATACTAAGCTTAAAAAAGATATACTATCAATATCAGCGATAGTGTGTAAGTATGGACGTTTGTTATTCTTTCACACAAAAACTACTGAATGGATTTTAATTAAACTTAACAACAATATAGCTTATACACCAGAATAACATATAGACTATAAACTGTACAGACATTGTGTGAATAGTCCAAAATATTACGATAAGTAACAAGTAAGGAAGAAAAAATTCCGACATGCGAGCTATTCTGGAGTGCGCTGCAAAAACTGTTAGTTACACGTATATAATGTATAATGGAAATGTTTACCTTACATATTCCTTCAAAAAAGCCCGCGACAGCATATATCTATCTTTTATGTGTAAGCCATTATCTCCAAAATAGTGAACCATCTATTAATTATAGGGCGGAGCGAAGTTTGCCGGGACAGCTAGGCTAGGCCAGCATTTTATAATGATAAGATATTATGTGTAAAGGCTGATCGTAGGCTAGTCTGGAGAAATGGGAAATTTTATTCGATTAAAAACGAGTGGCAGGTGGCCGGCATCGCTACTACTACGTTTTCCTACTGCAAGAGAACACTATCAACTAATTTGTAATTATCCCAGTTATTGCAGGACTCTATAAGTCATGGTTTGTCTCATTTAGTCATGGTTTACAAAATCACGAAATCGTAAACTGTGTGTAACGACCTCGGTAATGCTACAGACTATGTTAGTGCAAAGAAATTAACAAACATTATACTATACTAGTGACCCACCCCGGCTTCACCCGGGTACCACTAATTATGTTGATCCGATCGCTACCAAACACAGGAGTGTGCCAATCTAGACAATGCCTGTAAATTTCATCGAAATCGGTCCAGTCGTTTCAGAGTCTATAGGGAACTTACATCTTCGCTTTTTATGTACTATTTTTTTCATAAAAAGTATCCTATGTTACTCCTAATACCTCCAAGAATATGTGTACAAAATTTCATGATGAACAAACAAGCTTACATGAACATTTATAATATTAGTAAGGATTATGTATTAAGCGGTGTACAAGGTGAATTATTTGTGAGGTGTTAAATGTTACTACAATGATTTTGTCTGACTGTATGAATGCATACATATCGTGATTTCTTATCGTTTCAAAGTTAAAATAAGTAATTGTGTGATCGCTTAGTACATATACAGGTGAAATTATGGAATAAAATAAATATTTAAGTACAACATTCAAAATACATCTTAGAGGCAAGTTAAAAATTTCTAATTCTCAGAATCAAGAAGCGGGTCATCAGATTCTAAGTGATTACTTAGCCAAACCCACATTATCTTAAGTAGTAGACGTCCTTCCTACTTAAAGAGTAGGAGAGAGGCTGGAGAAGTTGGCGAAAAGAGAATCGGAATTTACCATAAAAAAAGTACATAATATTTCTGTAACGTAGCTAGAAGGTTGACCAGCGCCTGGTGTATTAACTGAACCCACGGTTAAATTTAACTGAATGCGTTAAGAAAAAACTGCGGTCAATAGAAATAGTCAATCTCTGACAACTCTTTTGTGTTAAAAATGTGACCGAGTTTTTTTCTTAATTTTGGAATATTGTACAAAAAAACGTTACTTGTGGAACATCCTAAAAGTTACACGCCTCGCATATGTGCACGCACTATATATAAATACGGAGTTAAAATGAGTCAGTAGTTCAGAGCGAGCTATTTATTCAAGCAGCTGACGGCAAGCAGTAACTACACGGTACTGCGCCGCGCGACGGACAGACCTCGCGACATTATCTAAACGATACAATTAATTAATATGTCGATTGGTACGCGGAGTCGGAGGAGACTGTGTTTTCATTTCTTGTGACGTTTTTAATATATCTCGTTGTTTAGTTGATATATAATAACTGGGAAACCAAGGTGAGTTATGATTAAATTTTATTTTATAAATTCATTAACAAAAACATAATATAGTGTTTTTAAATTAAAATTGATACAATATAATTTATATAATGATTAAAGTTGTTTATTAATTAAAAAAGGATGAATCTGCTTAAAATATGAAATAATTTCCTAATATAAATAAAAGAATTAAATTCGGTTTGACATTATTTTACCAATCTGGAGTATTCAGAAGGGGTACTCTTTTCACTGAGGTCCGAGATATAAAAGCGTCTACAGTCCGGGTGCGGTCGGAAACATAAATAAAACATATATTTTGTCATACATTGGGTTTTCTGTAACAAAAATTTAATTGTCTCTGGGTGCGACGACCCTCTAGCACCTGAGGATGCCCACCATAGAGCCCTTCGTGTACTTTATGGCTTAGACGACATACATACACGTAAATCAACTCGGAGATTAAAGTACTATTATATCTTAATATAAACACACACTTAAGGAAGATAGATTGGAATGAACTTCTGTATAATGTTCCCTTAAATGCGGCAGTAGAACGTTTATATGAACGCTTACATCACTTTATAGATATTTAGATCCCTCATTAATTAACATCGACACATTACTTTCCCGCATGGTACACACGTCCTAAAAAAAAACTTCTAAAGGTAAAGTTTAAATATTTTTTTAAATATTTTAGGTAATGAAGATGCTTATTGTACTTTCTCATTATTACGTAAGGGCGAAGGAACTCGAAGCTATCTGTTATAAAGATTACCTAAAATCTACTGAGCAGAATATCTCAAACAATCCCAAACTTTTTTGGTCTTTTATCAAATCAAATGACAAGGGTTCTAATTCGCTTCCTACTTTAACGTTTGAGGATAATTCAACAGACTCACACCGAAATTTGTGAGCTTTTTTCTAAATATTTCTATTCCAATTTTCAGGTTCTGCTTGACGCACATTGTTTTCCTAATACGCTTACTGAAACGAACACTTCGAATATCACAATACAATATGTAACTTAGAAATTAATCCTTCAGCTGTCCTCAAACATATAAAATCTCTATATTTAGCAAAAGGGGCAGGTCCAGATAGTATACCCCCTTATTTGAAAATTTAGTAAAACCATTCCAAAGAACACAACTAACCATCGTACCAACGTTATGGAAGTCCGCATTTATAACCCCCATTCATAAGAAAGGGAACAAAAATAATACTAAAAACTACAGACCAATCTCCAACTTATGTATCTATGCTAAAGTGTTAGAACGTATTGTTTATAATCAGCTTTATCCTTCCTTAGCCTCTATATTTATCCCCGAGTAGAATGATTTCCTAAAAAATTGTTCAACCGCCACAAGCCTAATGGGACTTATTCAGAAAAATTGTACATTTTTAACTCTTTCCGTGTCCAGCTCGATATTTTTTTATAACTCCAATACCAACTAATGTTTATGCGCTTTTATTCCGAAAGTACAAAACTAATATTTATATTAATATAAAAAAAACCTCAAATGAAATAGCGTTTCTTTTTTCTTAAAAATTTAAACTGGGCCTTAAGGAATTCCATACAAGTAAATCGCGTCCTCTTTGCTGAGCGTAGCATAAAAAAATATTTATAGTAAAAAAAACGGATTTGTTAAGATACTATAATATATTTTGTTAGCATGGTTTTGTATTAAACTCGATTCTTTTGTAAAAGAAAAAATAATAAATAAAAAATTGACTATCCGCTCATATTATTTATATATTGTAATGAATGTCCAGTATTATATTCGTCTCTGTTATTCTTCTCGGTTACGCTACTTATGATTCCCAAGTTTGAAATAAAATTACTACTGGCAACATTAGAATAAGAAAACAACTGTAACAGGTGGCACGACCATCGATTCTGCTATTTTGTTTTTTCACTCGGTTCGATCAATTTCGTGTGCGACATTCTATTTAGACATATTTTTGGAGTTCGCTTTGTCCTTTATCAAATGAGTAGTAAGTACTTTCCCGTTTTGATATTA
This sequence comes from Papilio elwesi, assembly GCA_029849275.1. NCBI lineage: Eukaryota > Metazoa > Arthropoda > Insecta > Lepidoptera > Papilionidae > Papilio > Papilio elwesi. The sequence goes on from CM056696.1 coordinate 791,673, forward strand.
ATAAAAGTAAAGAACGATGTTTGCGGAATTTAAATAAGTATAAGATATTTGTAAAAACAATTTGATATCGGCTCCATATAGTATTTTATAGGTTCAACATGCAGATTGTTCATATACGATATTTCTCCGTTACTTTTCTCAGTAACAGGTAAAGCATAATATAAAGAATTACGTCTAACTTACGTCTAAAAAAATTATTACAACTAAATACTGATTTATACAAAGGAATGACCAATAAATGTTTGCTGCGAGAGCTGTGCTTGCTTATTTTAATTTTAATCTGTCCTAAGATGTAAGGGGAGTCTAAATAATTATTTAAAAAATTTTTTATAAAAATATACTTGGTCAAAGTAAGTTCATTTATCGGCAAGAGTCTTGACGTTGTGAGGGATGAGTGAGCTAATGTATGATATGTAGGTATTGTTATTGCGTATTCAAGACATTTTATAAACTTCTTTTGTATTTTCTCGATGCCAGTCTTACGACATTCAAAAACCGGATTCCAGATTATGGAAGCGAAATCTAAGGTTGATCGAACATAACTATAATATAAAACTTTTAAAGAGTGTGCTTTTTAAATGGTTTCGAAATACTTAAAATAAAACCTAGTTAGCGAACAATAATTGCTGGTGCCCTAGGAGTTACATTTTTTGTTCAAAGCGCCGTACACGGTGAATGCGATCAATTGCAGTATTTTCTAGTGACAGACCGATTTTGGAGTAAATTTGATTATTAATGGTGTTCAGATCCTCGCCTTTTTTAAATGGAACACCAGAGATTTCTACATTGTTCAATCTCAGGTGCTGCTCGTTCATCGTAGTCTCGTCGTAGTGCTATGTTTTCGGAGCGCAATTCCTTAATTATATTATTAAAGTGGTCAACTTGTTTTTGGAGCAAGCTAAGCTGTGAGCTAGCATGCTCTACACTATCGAGACGCTCCTCCACAGCATCAAGGCGCGTCTTTATGTCGCTCCATTGTACTGCGACATTTTGCACCGTAACATTCAAATGACTTGCGTCGGTTTTCATTTCCTTGAAACCACGACGGAGATCACGTATTTCTTTTAAGACATCAGCTATACTGGGTGTTCCTGAGTTACGAAAATCAACGCCAGTTGTCCATTCTTTCAGCACTCTTTTTCCAGTACGCATTCTCTGATATACCTGAACATGGGAAATGAAAGTAATCCTTGCACTGCGTGCATAACACCCCAGTGGTAGCGAGATCAGAGCACTTTGCACAATTCATACTTGAATAAATTTGTAATTATAAATTTATTTAAATAAAACACGTGTCATTGACACTTGACATTGACATGACTTTTCTGTTACATTTAACGACTTTTCATATCTGCTTATTATTAAGTTACGTAATAACGTTTATACGTTACGTACAATTTTCGTGAATAACACCCGAATATCTTTTATCGACTACACCACGCTGAACATGGACTCAGGTAGTCAAGTTGACACCATCCTTACCGACTTCAGCAAGGCATTCGACCGTATAGATCACTGTATCCTACTGCAAAAACGACTTAACGCCAGTATTCATGGCAATCTTTTTAGATGGTTTTGTTCGTACATCGACTACAGATCTCAAAAAGTCGTTATGAATGGATGTTCATCTGATTGGATTAATATTCCATCTGGTGTGCCGCAAGGATCATTGTCGGGACCCTTGCTTTTTAATATTTTTATTAATGACGTTAGTTCTTGTTTCCCATTCTATAAATTTTTACTGTATGCAGATGACGTGAAAGTATTCAAAAGCATTAATACTCATAAAGATTGTACACTATTACAAGAGGATTTTTCTAGATTTTATTTATATTGTACTCGTAACAAACTAAACCTGAATGTATCCAAATGTTATAGCATGACTTTTACACGAAAACTCAACTACATTTCTTACACATATTCTATTAATGGTCTTTTGATTGTGGATGAAGTGCGCGACTTAGGTGTAACGCATGACAAAAACTAACATATGAGAAACACATTCATAACGTTGTCAGTAAGGCCAATAAGGCTGTCGGTTTTTTAAACCGTCTCAGTTTACTAGCATAAAAGTTATTAAAATGCTATATTGTTCGTATGTCCGCAGCCATCTCGAGTACTGTTCTAAAATTTGGAACCCACAGTATGAAGTCTACATAAACAGACTCGAATCAATTCAAAGAAGTTTTGTGTTCTTACAATATAAATGTAATGCTTTAGATTCCAATTATGAAGCCCGATGCAGGAGATATCGCTTTTTACCGGTAATCTTAAGACGTGAAGTTGCTGATATAATTTTATATGCCAAATTAACTCAATATGTAATAGACTCTCGGCAACTTCTATCTAACATAGAAATAAAGGTACCCACAAAGTCGGTTCGTAAATTACATCTTATTAATATTCCCTATTCTTCAACGAATTATAGACGGAACGCTTACTTTGTGAGATGTGTAGGCTTTAATAGACTGGTTGACTCTCATGACTTAGATCTCTTTTACTCTTCGCAAACATCCATCAAGAACGAACTTATCAGAAGCTGGATGAATCCGTAATACTTTAATTTCTCTTCTATTCTTGATTCTGCTAACGCTAACAGGCTAATTTAATTGAATACCATATGTGAAAACACGTTAATGGTGTTAGTTATATATTTTTATATTACTCATTTATTGTAATTTTTCACTGTTTGTTTTCCAAATAAAATAAAATATATAGCCTTATAAGGTCGTGGTTACAATATATTGTTGCAGTAAAACAAATACTACATTTGTAATAAAACAGCGTGAGAGTTTAATTAAGTGGTATTTGTATGCGGCACCTAATGCAATCGTTCCCTCAATTGTTTGTAATTGGTAATGTCTATCATCATGCTTCAATCTAAAACTGTCTTAAAATTCGGTTCCCGCAATAATTTTCTCAAGTTAGACCTCACAAATGAATGTCATCTAATGTTAAAAACTCCTGAATATTCGAAATAAGATAATTGTACTGTATACCAAGACCTACTACTTCAATAGGATACAGTTAAGTATTACACTAACAAATGTACATCTGAAATTAAATGAATAAATAATTAAAAAATAAAATTACCGATAGTTTCAAAACTAAGGAATATAAAAAATAATATACTTAAATTGATTTTTGTCAGGGACTCTAGTGTTAAGGTATATTAGCATTAGTGATTTTAAAATATTCCGGTCATATTTTTCTCAATTCTTCAAATATAGTAATAAGAGAAGAATTTACTTTAGATGTTGTTACGGGAAGGCATGGTATAATAAGCTGGTGTACTAAACCTTGAGAAGAAACAGATTACTCGAAACTTGTAAGATACAATTAGGTGAATATTACGTTGAGAACTTTGGTGTATGAATGTAGAAGAAGCAAGAGGTGTGTTAGGAAGTGACAATTGTAAATCCGTCTCCCTACCCCCTGGGATACGAGCGTGAAGTTTTTTTATTTGTTTCAGCTTTACAATGGTCCACAACAATATAACCATCGGCCTCGACCACGTGTTAAGAGATTTGGTGAGTAAAGTTAATTTCTGTAATCTTTATATAAACAGTACATGAACTCAAAAAGGCGATGTTTTTGGGGACGCAGTTTTTACATTAGAAGGTGGCAAACGAGGACGCGGTTCACCTGATATCAAGTGATCGCTACCCATAAGCATCCGCAACGAGAGTTGCAGATGCGTTGTCTACCTTTAATGGACAGAGGAAGGGATAAACAGAAAATGGTTATATCCTTTCCACCCCCTCCACCGTCAAGTCCTCTTCATCTTCCCATCATTTCCTTGTATCTAAGGATTCCGGCACCTCACTGATGAGACGAAAGGCAGAATGCTCTACTTCACGCCTGTTTTCTGTGAGGTCGTAATATTTCACCTAACATAAACATTAGGTGATCCGATTCCTCGTTTGCCATAAAAATAAACTGTAAAATCTTTTTTTTAAGTCCAGCTAAAAGAAAGAATGCAATCACTTTCGCTTTGTATGGAACTCATTGAGTCTGAATGGGGAATTTTGTGATGGTGCGGAAATCAAGCTATCTGCATAACAGCTGAGAGCAGTACTACAACTGTTTCCTACTTGTAAAAGTATTACAACCTTTCCTTTCTGAGATAGCTTGCAGCTGGTTTTCAATTACAACCCTGCACTTATCCAATGCTATGTGAGGTTGGCACAGTATGACCGTAGTTTATACTGTATAGGTTTTGGCTACAGTTTTTATCCGCCCGCCTGATGCCAAACCTACTCGGGAATAAAACAATACGTTCAATTTTTCAGAGACATTTTTATTCTCATTCAAAATCTCAGAACGTTTTTTCTTCAACAACAAGAACTTAACCTAAATGAAAACCAAGTAATTTACCTAAATTGCAACGTATTGAAGTAAATTAATAGGTACTTACGCTCTTTTCAAACGTAGTTGCATATTACGTTATGCTTCGTAAGCTTGTTTTGTTTCAATTGCAAAACGTTTAGTTGATACGTGTAATTGAGGTATTACATAGTTTTGGAACATGAATTATTAGTCTGCGAAGTAAAGTAAAAATAGATTAAATAAATAAAATAAGTGCTCGAAGGAATAATCATGTCTATTCAATGTTTGTACACATCTGTTAATACGGTAAGGCATAATGTTGTTACATTACACATTACACATTACTAGGTTATATTTAGTAGCTAATATATGACCCGGTAGAGCATACACCGTAACCATCGATTGGTTTTTAATGTTAACCCATCCTGTGGAAGGCTTGCCTTTACTGCGTCGACTTGTGACTACCACTCTAGGCCTTTTCGACTTCATCCGCCATTTGGCCATCGGCGGATCTTGGTTATTTTACAAAAATTAAATTAGCTTATGTCATGCCTTACAACTTTACCTATCTGCCAGTGAAGTGTCATTAAAATCCGTCCAGCCGTTTCAGAGGTTACCAGACAGACAAAATAATAAAAAAAGTATTTTCATTATAAGTACCGTATATACGTCACGTGTACCCATTACGGAACTTTTACTTTGATATAACATACAGACACAATTTTATTTATCTATATAGATTTAATTCACACGTGTTGTTTTGTAGTAGACGGAAATATATAATAATGAATAAGGTACAGTCAACATCATCGCTAGAATAAGTAAATGTTTCGACCTTCGGACTCCACCGCTTCACTTGAGCGGCTCGTGATCGGAACCGTATTCCTTATTAATAGTATCATAACTTAGTCTAATTACGTCATAGATAATATAGCGATCAACAACCTAACTTAATTGTCAAAATATGACAGTACGTTTGACATCACTTCGAAGATATTTTGCTTTCGCAACTGTTATTGTACTAATAACATTACGATTACTTAAGAATCTTATTGTCTTGTCCACAATCTATACTAATAAATAAAATTTAAGTGTCTGTATGTAATATCAAAATAACATTTCCATACTCAATACACAAGATGTATATACGGTACTTATAACGAAAATACAATTTCTAAAACTTTTGTCTGTATGTCTGTCTGTTTATTCCGGGTAATCTCCGAAACGACTGAACCGATTCGGATGGGACTTTTACTGGAAGATAGCTAAAATTGTCGCGATTCAAATAGGCTAATTTAATTTAAGCAAAATATTTAGGGTTCCGCGGAAAAAGTGAAAAATCCTCGAATTTATTTCCATGGTTACGAAGTCGCAGGAAACAGCTAGTTGTTAATAAGTTGTTAACGGCCTTAATTTACGTATAATTTTATACTTGTATTATTACTTTAGTAGTAAAAGAACACAGTAAGTGACTGCCGACATAAGTGAACACTTAAAATAATATAAAAATTAATAAAATACGAAATAAACGAACAAAAAGATTGTCAAAGCAGTTTAAAATACAAATGAGCACGTTCACGCGAACCTGTAAGTTTTTCCCCTAAATATCGCGACTAAATAAGTTTAATTTCAAAAATAATCTAAATTTGTATAGCTTAAAATACTATGAAATGTAATTAAATTGATTTATGTAGTATAGCACTAAGAAAACGCCTGGTCTATATTTGAATTCCAATTAGGACGTAATGTTTGTTTCATTGTAAGTAAGAGCGAGTAGGTTTTAGTTAGTCGTCTTTTAGGACATATTAGTAAAAACGGCAGTCGGTATATTGAATAACATTGAACGTGGTCGCCTGCGAGCTGTGCTCGTGAGTTCAATGTCGTGGTTCATTCAATGTGGATGATGTTTGCTTGGTAGTTATTCTGATTGATTTCGCGCGTTCTCTCATCGCGTTATATTTGTTGCACTGAAAGCGAATTCAATGAAAATGTTGCCATGGATAAAATTATCAAGATCAGTAAAAGTGGTCCAACCCATAAAAGGATTTTCTCCAAGAACGTAACGAGTCTTAGGATATAACAGTACTAAATGGAATGAAAGTGCTTAGGAAGTTAATATATGAAGAAACCACATCATCTTCCGCTCCTTATCTCCTAGTCATTTAGCGCATCTACTCTCGTATGCACGCAGTTTGTTAATTGTTAGCGGGCGGCGGAAAATAGATCTTGACTCACGAAGTATTTCACAAATTGATAATTTGAGACTTGAAATAAATATGAAATGATTTCATTCTTCAGAATCAGGTCGATGTCTTGCCAGACAAGAATGAGGAGCGCAAAGGGAACGTGACGTACGGCATCGACGACACGCCGCCCTGGTACCTTTGCATCTTCATGGCTCTCCAGGTACATACACTACTTGTATTTGAAAACCACTACTTCTGTAGACATTGTGGGGACACTGTTGTTATTGTTGCCTCAAGTCGAGTTCGAGTCATCACTAGCAGAGTATTGTATAGTTAAGCTAATTCGTTTTTTACAGCATTACCTCACGATGATCGGGGCTATAGTGGCGATCCCGTTCATCCTCTGCCCCGCGCTGTGCATGGAGGAGACCGACCCGGACCGCTCCAACATCATCTCGACAATGATCTTCGTTACTGGTAAGTCTGCCAGCTTCCCACTGACTTTTATCGGCAATTTTTTTTGTCAGATTCAGTTATATTCGAGATTCACTTCGGTCGACGAACTACCTATCTGGTGGAAAACACTTTAGCACTTTATTTTTTTAATACCGAACTATAAAATTCAATTCAACCCAAGGACGGTTAAGTGACGATTTTGTTATCTTGTTGTACCAGGACGTCATAAAATAGCAACAACGTGATTGTATTATAGAATAACTATTATGAGCTTCAGAAAACAATGAACAGATTCGTATGGTAATAACATCAGATGATAGAATTACGGTTTAGTCTTAACCCTTGTTAACACCGTGAACGATATCTTATCAAAAGGTTGTTAGAGCGATTAGTGTTATCAGGACGGTGAGTACTCCCGAGTATGGGGTACAAATCATTCATTATTGCAATAAAATATGTTTGGGTTTTTTCCTAACGTTTCAACTACTTTACAGCACTAACGGTCACACGGAGAGGGGGGGGGGCTGACGTCATGATTGCTGACGAAGTATATATATTTCTGCTCTGATTTATACAGAATGAGCTCACGGTGTCTTGAGGTCTTGCAGTTATATGCTTGGTTCGGAATTTAATTTTATCACGGGATCACAAGCAGGTGGTAGTACCTGCTTGTGATCCCGCGGGGATATAATAGGATGTTTTTAATTTCAATGAGTAAGGGTACAGTAAAATATATCCTTTTTGTGAGGTTTATTTCAATTCGATACGAAAATACGTGGCATATGTGTGTTATCCTTATCTGTTGTATCTATTTATAATAATATTTCTTGTTTTATCGTCGAATTCGTAGGTCTGGCCCTGGTAATCATACGACTCGTAAACTTATAAATGTCTGAAACCACTACTTACTTACTACTTAAAGGATTTTAAATAACATTGTAAAATACGTAAATTATCCGTTTGACGATCCTTTTTGACAAGTCTAATATCGTATAATAAAAATTCCTATCCCTACTTGATATTATAAATGTGAATGTAAGTTTGTTTGTTACGCTTTCACGCGAAAACTACTCAACCGATCAACATGAAACTTTTTATGAAAAAAAACAGTATATAAAAAGCGAAGTATGTATGTTCCCTATAGATCTATTGACTCCGAAACGGCTGGACCGATTTCGATGAAATTTACAGGGATTGTCCAGATTAGCACATTCCTGTTTGGTAGCGATCGGATCAACATAATTAGCGAGTCACTAGTGAATAAATAAAATAAATAATAAATGAGATACCGAGAACCGTTACATGCAATATTTAGTTTCAAGTTAATGGCTAGGCTCTACACCGGATAAAATTGACTCAGGATTTGATATTAAATCTTGATTGTCGATCTGAGAAGATGTTAATATAGTTACCATTTCTCTCCTGAACTATGTGTAATACAAAAACAATTCTGTCAATGATATTTTAAGACACATTATTCAGGTTGTTAAAATTACGCAATAAATGTGAGGCGAAAAGACAAAAGGAGGCCTATTTTCAAATTAGTTGCGCTCGGCTTGACAATGGTATCGCACATTGTCGTCAGGCCTTGTACGCTGTTTGACCACGCCAATTGCCATCTTATTTGTTCCAAAAATTATACTAATTATTCTTCTGTTATTTGAGGTATGAATTACTTGAATACCACTTAGAATATTTATACTATTAGCCGTTTCTTTTTCCTGAAAAATATTGTAACTCGATTCTGCGTCTATACATTTGTAACTTCAATTTCAATCTATGACAATTCAAAATAAAGTAAAAAATAAGTATAAGATACGGCATAAAAATGTAATTCTCTCATCTGGTTTTTATAGTTTAGTTTATATTAGTTGATACTTTAGATAATACGGAAATAAATAGTGGGTTGCCGAGCTGAGGCCAACATAACTTAGGTTGAACCCTTGCGTGACTGATATGTGGATATCAAATCGAACTCCAGTCTACCATCCTGTTTAGAATTGGGCGTCCGGCATCTCGCTCGTTAAAAGAAACGCAGTATACTTTTACTTCGCGCCACAGAAGACGCGAGCTCGTGGTATTTCACCGGTCAAGCCAACACATTCGTGTGTGTCGCATTTATTATAACAAGTTTGCATTATTTTGCTTAATTTCAAATCAATTCTTCATTTGTTTTCACTTTGAAGCTTGTAAGAGAGAGAAGTGAATATTATTTCGCGCAAGAGAGAAAGAATAAGACATCGGCGGCAGGCAGTTCAACAGTACATAAATCTCTAATTCTGTACAGAATACTCAACTAAATATATTATTAGTATTTTTTAAAAATCTCTCTTTGTAGCTCTCCCTGCGGTTCCAATCGCCTGCGTAGATCTTTCTCGCTTAGCGTTATTGTTCTTTCTGCTCCGCTCCCAAGGGTCATAGCGTGATATAAAATAGCTTATAACCTTCGTTAATAATTGGGTTGTCAAATGCAGAAAAATTTATTCGAGTCCGATTTATAGTTTCTGAGATTAGCGCACTCAAGCAAACAAACTCTTTTTTATATTACTACAGATTACCTAAAAATATATTAATTGCTCAGCCATTCGTGTTTATGTTATTGTTTATTTATATAATATTTCCAATACTGACATAGTTTTAATTACTTATCAGTTTAAGTATAGTTACTTAAAGAGTGAAGTTACATATTAGTATCGTTCATTAACCAAAGTACTACTAGTACAAAGTACATGATACATTTTAACGGCAATCGACACATACATATATGGCTCGTTTTATTCCAATTGAATGATTAGCAGTAAGCACGCAATGGGTAGTATTTTCCCACGGGACATGCTGTCATTGCTTTATAAATAATATATAATAATAAATCAGCCTTTTTTAGTATCATTCCCCACTGTAGGGACATAGGTTTCCTCTCCGAGAGCGGGAAGGGGCGGTAATCCACCACGCTGGCCCAGTGTGGTGGAGGTCAAATATCTTCGAATTTAGTGGTTCTAAGAACATGCCGATTTCCTCACGATGTTTTCCTTCACCGTTTTGGAGCAGTGGTGATGAAATAAATTGCACAAAGTAAAGCGCCTGTCTGAGTTCGAACCCGCGACCAACAGTACGTAAGTCGGGTATACCACTGGCGCGCCACAGCTTATTGTAGTGGTATTGCATATTGTAGAACATATACAACCCGTAGAAAAATGGTATTATATATATTAGTATGGAATGTAAGTTATTAAAATTATGTTGAAATTATAATGAACGATTCTATGTGAATCTGCGAGCACTATATTACTAGCACGGCTCTAGATCACTCAAAGGGCAATGGATAGGACAATGCTCGGAGTCTCTGTGGGATCGCATCAGAAATGATGTGATATTATATTTGCCCGAAGAATTTCAAACCGTAAGTGGCAATGGGCTAGAAACATTGTTCGCAGAAAGGATGTCCGATGGGCCGATGGTCAATAGGTCATAGAGTTGCGGCCACGTACAAGTCGACACAGCGTAGGTAGGCCACCCATACAATGGACCGATGATCTAGGGGATCGCTGTTACCAATAGAGTCTAGGGAGAGAAAGAGAGAGCGTCGTCATGGCGTGGAATTCGTACTTTAAATATCAGCATTTCTCAAATCAAATTAAGACGTTTTCTTGTTGATTACATAGGTATCGTCCACATTTGATTTGCAAAAGTCCAAAATTTGAAGTTAAAAAGTTATATACACGAACAAACAAACGTTTATCCGATTTTTATATTGAAACCTGCTGTAATATGTCGATGAGTTTGTCCTTACTCACTTTAAATTAGCAACAAAAGCTTAAATTAAATATATGAAATGATAAGATTGTGTAGAATATAAAAAAAAGTTATCATGGAGGTGCTGGGACTTGAACCCAGGACTTTCAGCATGCGAAGCAGACACTCTACCACTGAGTTACACCCCCAGTTGATAAGCATATCGAAGGTATGGTATTAGTTCAACTTGGACAACTTTCACTTTTTAAAGTCTTGTTTGAGGTAACATGTACTTGATGCAATTCTTATTGCTTGTATACCAACTACAAGTGAATGAGTACGTTATGGTAAAAAGGCTGCTATGCAAAACTATTGGCGATTCGGTGAAACAATTGACATTAATTTATAGTATGTATTTTATTTAAAATGTTCCAGCTAAACAGACATGTCTGGTTGTCCTGAGTCTGGGTGTAATTATCTATTTAAGTATGTATTTACAAAAGAAAAGTAGTATATGTAGTATATCAGTTATCTGGTTTCCATAGTACACGCTCTGCTTAGATTGGCATCAGATAGCCGTGTGTGAAGTGTCCCAGGATATTATATTATTATAACATACAATATTACATTACTTCTACAACGCGGCTTTTCGACGACTCGTCTTAACTATTTATTGCCGAATTCCAATTTGCGTATACTTTTACGAAAGCTTTTTCATAGTTTATTTTAATCTATTAGTTTAATTCAACTAATAAAAACGTAGGGGGTGTAACTCAGTGGTAGAGTGTCTGCTTCGCATGCTGAAAGTCCTGGGTTCAAATCCCAGCACCTCCATAATTATTTTTGATTATAAATATAACTATGAACTAAAGAAATTATAAATAGAAAATCTCTGTAATTTTTAAATCAATATGTCGATTCTCGTTAATGTTTTAAAATGCTACGCTAACTTAAATTTATTTAAAAGGTGTTTAATATTTATATTTACATTGTTATACAATTCACCATAACTCTCTCTCCACGTGCCGCGGGGGCTTACTGGCTTATCAGTTGAATGATAATTTCATAGTTTCGAATTAATCTTTGCTCATATAATAAAGAGAGTTTGTTTGGACTCGCTAATCACAAGCAGGAACCCATCAGATTTTAAAATATAATTTTGCCTTTTAGATCCCAATCATAACGAAAGGTTGTAACCTAATATCACGCTGCACTTAGGATAGGAGCAGGGCAGAAAGAAAAATAACGCGAAGAGATAAATATATAATAGGGCGAGCGATATACATATCTGAGCGGTTCTTTAAAACCCTGCGTACTATATAATTGATTGTATTTCATTTGTAGGTTTAATAACATGGCTGCAATGCACGTTTGGCTGCCGGCTGCCAATAGTCCAGGGTGGAACGATCTCATTCTTAGTACCGACGCTGGCCATCCTCGGCCTGCCGGCGTGGCGCTGCCCCGACCCTGAAGTGTTGGAGGCGATGGGTGACCAGGAGAGACGGCTGGTGTGGACAACTCGAATGTGTGAGCTGTCCGGTGCGATCGCTGTGTCAGCATTATTTCAACTATTCTGTGGTTTGTATTATTTTTCATAAAGAGTAAGGAAGGAGTAAATAAATAACTGAATTTGTAATACCTTACAATGTATTGGTTACACGAGGCAAATCTATGTCGTGACGAACAATAACGGATCTCTCTAAATAGTTAAATATACTCATTGCTTGGAAAACTTCAATGCTACAAAATAATGAACCGCTTGCTCGTGTAATGTTCATTTTTTTTGGCAGATGCACTCTGAATTTTGATTTGAATTCTTACGTTGTATAAATTCATCAAAACTTTTGTCCATAATACGCATTGTTCATACTGAATTAACACAATGAAGAGTAGTTAGGTAGTAATGGGTATTATCACCACCGTTCCGCCTACCTCAATGCACAAATGGACTATTAACTAAATCTGATTTTCAGTTATCCCTGAGGTACAATAGTAAATATGTTTGCCATTTAATATTAAGCCTTTTATTTCAAACGTACTTTCAACTAAATATTAAACTAGTGAGATGTGATTTACTTTATAAAATCCTTGTTGACAAAATACATTATAAAAACATTACGTAAAATTTAAAATCTTAACAGTACAAGTTACGTTGCGACAATACATTTCGTATTATTTAGAGATGGCACCACCATCCAGACGGCGTTGCTTTAAACTAAATCACCGATTCCTGTTGATATGCGACCTTAGTTGTTCATTATTGTTTCATGTTCATTATTAGACACTACATATTATGTCAATCAACATAAGTATCATAACATGTATATTGTGCAGGTTACTTCGGTATCATCGGATCACTGCTGCGATACGTGACGCCGCTGACGATCGCGCCCACGGTGGCGCTAGTGGGCCTCACGCTGTTTGACCACGCCGCAGAAGCTGCCTCGCAGCAGTGGGGTATCGCGGCAGGGTGAGCTAATTCACTACTACCATACATTGGCAAAGGTGTCATTATATATATTAGGGCGAGAATAAATTATCACAAATAAGGAACGGACAGTGCGTACTCTTTAGCTCCAAGCAATGGCCAGAACGTGCGCGCTTTCTCGGGCTTCGACTAGAACACCTGAGGGTCCGTGAGACCATGTATGATGGTTGGATACTACTATTTATGGTACGTGGGACTTGTCTAACCTGAATCTGATAAAATTACTTTTAAATATTTATTTGTGTGCTTGTTATATAATAAATATTAAACATGTCAGAGACTCGTTTGTCGAAGACTCGTTCTCATCTCGATCGCTCATTGTGAGCCTCAGATTCGGGCGAGACATAAATTCTTCGTATGTCCAAAACACAGAGTAAGTAAGTAACAGTGAAGATTTACTCCAGTCACTTCAATATCCACAGTACAGTTACTACGCTAGTGTGCTGTGAGACCGTCGGTACTATAATGATGATTGAATACACAGTGCAAATTCTTTTATTAACGTTTCCCTCTCCAATCTACACTCTGTACGCGTCACATTGACGTTTGTGTATCGTTGATATTCCGTACTATTAACCCGGATGCGACATATATAAAAAATGGTAGCTTGTATCTGCTGCTGGCATATCGTAAATGTGGCAAGAGGTAATAGTAAGCCGTTAACAACACAAGTATTTAGAGGTTCGACTACGCATTAATGGCGGACCACAGCATAGGCAACTTGGTCCTGTACTCGTTAACCTATAGGCTAGCTGACCTCAGATCACGGAAGGTGTTTTTAAATTCATTTTTACTTAGGTCGGTAGTCAGTGGTTGGAGCTTTTGTTGGAAGGCTTGTAACACTCTAAAATATTTAATGTAATCTTTGTTGCTAGATCGACATTAGTCAGAGTAGTACTTGTAATAAGGGAATAAAAGACTAAATCATTTCTACCACCACGCTATATATGTGCTACAACCTTCCTTGTCCTAGTCTATCTACCCACTAGTATCTCTACACAAACGTTCATCCCCTACTTTACACCTTTAGGGATTGAATTTGGAAAAATCCTGTTTAGTGCTCGCCTACGGAATAATAGAAAATTACTGTGTATAAAATTTCAAGTCTCCAAGCTCAGTAGTTTGAACTGCGTTGATATATCTGTCAGTCTGTTGTATCTTTAATACAATAAATGTATGCAATATATTATTGTAAATGACATTAAAAGCTACAATACTGCAAGCTCTCTTTTTTAAATAATACTTGAAGTTTAATAGTTTGTATGAACAAAAAGCTTTTACACTCGGGGTTACTGGAGTTCATCGCCCCTACGCCCGCCCTGCGCTCGGCTGGGCGGGCGTGTAGTTAACAATATCAGGCCGCTGACGGTACTGACCTCAGCCAAGCTGGTTATCAAGTCGCTAGGTTATGATACATGGATCAAGTAAGCCTGTACGTAAATTACTTAGGCTGAGTTATTAAGTCTTATGTATCGGTGACATACGTACCATAATCTCGCAATAAGGCAAATTATAAATTGACTATATTAATTATATGTAAGGTTTGTTATGTTTAAAAGTAATAATAATTTATTGAATACTACCAAGTATTGTCTACCTGTTAGTTTAAGCTTAAACAAAAACTAAAATGCCTGATCCACGTTTAAATTCATATTAGTTAGTAGTAGTAGAGTCAATAAGCCTTTGTGTCATTATTTAAATGCTTAAGATCAATAGAATTTTCTAATTAAAATCATATAATAAATTATTCATGTAATTTGCAAAGATTAAAAATAAAAGTGACCTCAAAATTTGAGTCTTTCATTAAAAGGAGAAAGAGAAGAGAGAAGGGGAAAATAGAAGTAGATGAGAAATTAAGGCTCAATTTCTTTTACAAAGTTCACAAGTTAACTGAAAAGGGAAAAGCAAGTTTACAGTTGGGAACGCGCTATATTTATGACGCGCATGGCAAGACTGGGCCGGATGGGTCAGCGGGTCAACGACCGCCGTAGCGCTATTGATTTTATCGCCCATTATATATGTAAATATCATATAACATTTTATACTATATTGTGAACTTACTAACACAACACCAAACCTTGTTAATCTACTTTTATATGTATTTATTTTTTCTTGTGTAAATTAAATAGTGATGTATAATAAAGTATTTTACCTTTTATAATGGTGTAACGGTTTTTTTTATATCGGTACTAATAATAAAAAAGATGAAGTATAATCTTAAAGAGAATAATACATATACCGACATAACGTAAATAAAGTATTTTAATTTTATTTAGTTAATTTATTAAATGGTTAATTTATTGCAGTTTGATGGATACAGTTTTAAATGTTCGGATTAATGATGTGATATGTTGCTCGAGCGGGCGCGAGCAATCTACAGTCATCTCAACTCTTTGTACGTCTGTATATTTATAAAATGATACGCCACAAACATTTCTACCACAAAAAATATTGTCCAAAAGCCTTGTCCGAATACGGATGTACTCCACGTTCGGGCTTATATGTTGATTGTTATGGTAGAGCGACAACAAAACGACTTTATAGGACTTCTTGAAATATGCGATCACACCCGTAACCCAGAGGGGTAGACAGAGATCATGGATTTCCATAGCGCGATCCTGGCTCACCTCGCTTCTTCTACATTCACACATCGCATACATACTCGTCGATAGATACAACATGTTATAAAGGCATGTACCTAGAACAGACTCGTTACGAATGTCATTATACATATTATTCTGTATTTTGTTTTAAACCCACGACCTCGGGCAAAACAGCTAGCTGTTCTAACCACAGAGCTAAAGGGTCTACTAAAATTATATTAAATATCACATAAGTCAAAACTTAATTAAATAAGAACTGGGTCAACCTGTCTTTTAAAATTCCTTCTAGTATGTACCAGGGGCGCAGAGACCGGGCGAGGTGCCGTCCTCATGGCAACCGGGTCGGCGCCCTCGCAACAAGTACGAGCTGTATCGATTCAATCCGCATCCCGGATGCGCTTGTGTGAGCGTTTATTGGATTTTGCATCTACGTGACCTATATCCAGCCCAGATTTAACCTGGAAATTGCTGTTGCCCTAGCAATACGGGTGGTCGATGCGAGAACGTAATTAGATTTTCGTATCCATTACATTGTTAAAAATGTACTACGGAGAGAAATATTTTAAAAGTAAGAATCCTTATTTGGAATGCTTAAAAATTGATTAAATATATTCCGCCTTTTTTAGTATGTTGTATGCCTCGTCACTCTCAGGATACAAAGCAATCTTTGTACATACGTTAGGTAGATGTTTACGCTAATCGTGATATTGTAAATGCGCGTGTTAGATTGTTTGTTACGCCTACGACTTACTAAATTAATAGGAAGCCGCGGGCTAGTATGGTTGTAAAGGTGACCATTTCTTAATAACAACGAAGCCTTCTTCGGAAGTGCCACAGTTCAAGTTTTGACACTTTTCAAAGTACTAATAGCCTTCTATCATCCTTAGATTTAAACAAAGTTTTAAAAGCATTTTGAGATTCTAATAAATGTTTTTCTTGTTTCGGGTTTTCAGTGTTCGGGCGTTTTGTCATTTAGGAAGTTTTCAGTGTCGTTTCATTGAATAATTCTACAGTATTTTGTTAATATTATTTTATTAAAGGTCAAATTAATTCCAAAAACGGTAAAAGAAATTATGGTTTTCGGCTTTAATGAAAAAATCTTAAGTATGCATTCTCTGATTATAAAATTTTGAAGTTTCGTACTTACATTTTAGAATACTGAATTTCTAGTAATTTAAAATATTTCACTATAAGTTGTGTCTATTAGTTACGCCACTAGATACTAAAAAAGAAACATAAAAAGATATTTGGAGGTGCTGGGATTTGAACCCAGGACTTTCAGCATGCGAAGCAGACACTTTACCACTGAGTTACACCCCCAGTTGCTTAATGCCTAAATTATAATACTATATCATTAAAGTGAGGACTAGTACTGCCGAGCTTTCGTAAACACATTCCGACTCCTCACTACTGGACTTATAGCCCTATTCATTTTATTTCCCGCATTCACTCGCCGTCAAATTCTTTAACGCGTCTACCATCTACTAGCCATACATCCCAAATACATAATTTCTTCCACCTGTTCAACCTCTTTGCCATTAACATTTATATCAAAGATTGTCCTACTTTGTTCTCTTTCAAACACCATCACTTCGTTTTGTCTACATTCATCTTCATACCTTTACCTTCAAATGAATCATTCATTACATTCAATATAAATTGTAAGTCCGCCGATGACGCAAACAGACCTGGTTATCGGCGTACAAGAGACATTTTACAACATGCTCACCCATTCTTAACCTACACAAAGAGATTGAACAGCCACGGGGATGCCACACAGCCCTGTCTTACACCTTTGTTGATGCTTAACCAGTCTGAGTAGGCTCCGTTAATCCCAACACAAGCAGAAGAATATTAACATAGAGATTGTAACGCCTGTATTAGGTCACTGTTCAATCCAAACATTTTTTTAAAAAATCCAAACATTTTTTAAATCCAATTATAGCTTCAAGCGATTTCTCCGAACTGTTTTTCCAATTGCAAACTGACCTGCCTCGTCATGCGTCACTCTTATGACATCGGAGGCGCTGAGGTACCACCGCGTCCCGTGGTACCTCAGGCGAGTCCTTGCGGACTACTTCGTCGACCGGGCCATCTTTTATCCGGCCCGTGACCGGGTAGTCCGCCGGGACATGACGTGTGGTGTTCCACAGGGGTCGGTCCTCGCGCCGCATCAGGAACCTGCGCCTAAATGTGGCCCTCGAGAAGTCCGAGGCCATGTTCTTCCATGGGCCTCGGACTAAGCCCCCCCGCGGTTATTCCATCGCGGTGAGCGACACCCCCATTGCTGTCGGCGGACACGGCCGAGCACACGCTCGCCGTGTGCACGGGCTGGGACGCGCAACGTGCCACGCTCACTGGCGCGATTGGGCGAGATTTGTCGCTGCCGGCCGTCATACGATCGATGGTCGGCAGCGAACGGAGCTGGGCCGCCGTCGCCTCGTTTGCACACGAGGTGATGGCGGCCAAAAGAGAGGCCCTGCGGGAACGCGAACGCGCCAGTGAAACCTTGCCTCCCCGCAGGCCCCAACGAGGGGCCGCCGGCGTGCGAGATACCGCGGCCCTACAGCCGTAGCGCGACGGGTCGGGGATCTGACGCGCTGAACGTGGCGGATGGCCCCCTTCTTGTTCCGAGGGGGGCAGCATCATAGGGTGATAGGAGGGGCTTAACATCTGACCCCTCCCTACACGAGTCGAGCCCCTACCAAGCCCCCCCCCCTAGCCGGGTCGTGGATAAACTTACGTAGATGCCACGGCCCGGTCGGGCGGGAGAACACCGCGGGGTTTAGTGGGTAGTCCGGCCCAAATTTAAGGCCGGGAGTCCCACACGAAGTCATCCCTGCTGCCCCCGCAGCACGGACGGCGAAGTGCGTAAATGCATTCCCCGCGTAAACAAAAAAAAAACATATCACATACATTTGCATTATACCAAGATCATTCGTCAGTACAGTTTACATCGTTACATACGTATTTTTTTATATCTGTATTAGACTCGGCCTCACCTGACAAATATTTCAATCTAAGAAATCTTAGGATCTCGTACCTGAATAGATTGTACAATAAACTGCCAATCCGTAGACATACCATTTACTTTCTACCCATCTGTTGCTGTGTGCATTTATTGCTTACTTAGTTTAAGTGTACCGAATAAAATTGGAGTCAACAGTTAAAATTATTACGTTGTAAATAATAGCGATTTCTTTATAACATCGACACAACAACTAAAAATCTAATGATTCAAAACTTTCGTTACATCACTTACTAAAATTATCTCAACTGTACTCAGACCGGTGTCGGTATCTAGAAATATCAACAGTTTTGGTTGCACTGGCGGTACAGGGTACTTCCGAAATATAATCCACATACAGAATATATCCTCGTGTGAAATATATAAAATAACTTATTTCAATTTGCTTTTCAATGTACTAAACAACAGTAAATTTTCTTCAATACTTTTATTTCAATATAAATATTTCAATATTGTCGGGAATGAGTAGATTAAGAGTTTTAGCGGTATTACGAAATTTGTGAAGCGCATTTAATCATATTACCAGTCAAACAAACATTAGCTACTCCAACATTGATCGACATGCCCACATTGTCTACCGAGTGGATTGAATTCATGAACGATAAAACTATTTTCAAGACCGAACTATACTATCAAGTTGTCAATCTGTAAATCTCAGCAGTATATCGTAACCCTTATAAGTACTTAAGCCGCGGTCTTAATTTTACCGTGGCACCCGATTCGCGGTAACCTTTCAAGGCAACATTACGTTCACATTTAAGCACAAAATATGTATGACACAATCTCACTAATAGAAGTCAGAACAGAAAATAGTAATTGAATCAGGGAAACTCACCACGTTTCAATTTTCTGCTGGGTTGTCAAAAACCTACATGTACAAGTTTTCGTACTCACAATTTCTCATTTCATGAACTTGCAACTGATTTTTTTAACCTTACTGATTTCAATGCAATTAGAACGCTACTATTTTCTTTATAAGTCGTAATCGCCCTGTTCGGTCTGTCTGCAGGCTTTGAATCACACATCTGATGATATAGCACAGTGGTTGTAGCACAATATTTCCATTACACAATATACTGTACACACTGTATACGACTAATTATAACAATCAGTCAAGGCTCGGGCCTCAAGAGATGTTGTCACGACCGTTGACAAGAGCACAAACTGAGTCTCCTTCCTTTGACAAGTGCTTATAAAGACTGTTGCTGTCTAAAGTCAGCTACGCAACTTTACGTTTCACTACCGTACTCCTACCTTTCTGGCAAACCGGAAATGTGAGCGACAACAAACTTATCTGAATAAGTGGTTATTATGAAATATATCTACCCCAAAAAGATAAAGAAATCACCCCACGGGAACCGCATATTTTTTCGGGATAAAAAGTAGTCTATATTCTATTCCAGACTGTAATCTATCTATGTGTCAAATTTCATCCAGATCTGTTCAGCCGTTTTTGCGTTAAAGAGTAACAAACATCCATACTTACAAACTTTTACATTTGTAATATTAAGTAGGATTTATATTTTAGTTTTTTCGTATCTCTTTCTTCTTAGTTTGAAAAAATGGAGTAATATATTAATTTCATTTATTAATGGAGCATTGTGATAGATTGATGCCATTGTTAAGTAGAATTCTTTACTCGTGCGTCTGTCCCTTGCACCACACACTGTCCAGCGGAGCTCTTTCAACGCATGCCAGTCCACTCCACTCCATTCCCTTTGTGTGCGGACAATGCGGGACACTCGCTAATGAAAACCATTGCTCCATGGATTTCCGGAGCCTTATCTGGTAATGTGCCGCTTTCAATCGGATAATGCAATTCTGTACGCCTGTTTGTTCTGTTATCAAATTTTAAATTTATATGAATAGACAATTTTTTAATGTTAAGTATTCCTCTGCATTATTATATGGTAAGTTCTATTTTAACTGTTCTATGTAGAATATGCGTAAAATTGGATCCTAAGTCGTATTGGTCAATACCCTAAAGACGTGTCACAGCAGTTGTTTGTTACAGGACGTTCACTCTGCTAACAATATTCTCACAGTGCATGACCGACGTCAAGATACCTACGCTGACCTACAAGAGGGGCTCCGGTCTTGCCATCATCTGGTTTCCACTGTTTAAACTGTTTCCAGTGAGTTAATAATTGATTGCTAGAACTCTAATACAACCTATTGATTTTAAAGGACGAGATTTTAATATTAATATTTTCGGATCTTGCCTTCGTGGTTATACTCGTACATTCACAATAGAGCAACAGTCGCCCACGTTCATGGATTCTTCGGTCCCTTTCTCCTCTTGGTAATACATTGATTATAGGTTCTGCTGACGATAGTGCTGATGTGGTCGGTGTGCGGCGTGCTGACAGCCACGGACGTGTTCCCCGCCGGCCACCCCGCGCGCACAGACCTCAAACTCAATATCATACGCGACGCGCCTTGGTTCAGAATACCCTATCCAGGTAAATGTACCTTGACAACTCCAACCTATTAGAGACCTTTCCCTGTTCTTCATGTCTGTTTGAGGTTCAATAGTCCTCATTTAAGGTACGCTTTCTCTGTTCTGATGTAGATGATAGATGTCCACAGTTATAAATGACCAATCCACATTCGTAACGATTGACCAGTAATATAATTTTCGAGGAAGGTATTAAAAGAGCCAGGGCTTACCAGTGTCCTCTGTTAATCGTGGAAATTGGCATCAAGCAGATGGGTGATGGAGTTTTGGAAACCTTTATGCAAAGATAATATGGAAAAGAGGAGTAAAGCCAGTAGACCTCTGTAGGTCTAATCCCCTTTCTATTGTAGGTGACAGTCACCTTACTTGTTTGACGAAATGCAGTGGAATATCATACCTATAGGCCATGCCTGTCTTCTGTGAAGACGGGTTACATCCACAGCATTGCATTTGTATACCTTGATGTGACAACTAAGTTGTATGTACTGCTGCACCAGGTCAGTGGGGAATGCCGACAGTGAGCGTGGCGGGAGTGCTGGGCATGCTGGCGGGCGTGCTGGCCTGCACCGTGGAGTCTATCAGCTATTATCCCACCACCGCCAGGATGTGCGGTGAGTAGACCAAGAAGACGATATTCTGTAAAGTTTCGTAATAAATGGGCGCGAATGACGTTCGATCATATTCCCATTCGTGGTAAGGTCGTCTGCTCGCTTTTAGCTTATATCATTTTATTAAATAATATTTTTTACTTTCCAAAAAAACTAGTTTTGACAATTATTACGCTTGTAATATTTTTTTTAATATTATATTTACATCATTGTGTAGTCTCATAACTTTTATTTTGGTATTTTTAGCGGCTCCGCCGCCGCCACTGCACGCCATCAACCGAGGTCTGGGCACTGAGGGTCTAGGCACGATGCTTGCGGGCCTCTGGGGCTCCGGGAACGGCACCAACACATTCGGTGAAAACGTCGGCGCTATTGGAGTAACTAAGGTAAAATGTAATTCGCTGAAGGTATGAACAGATAAACGTGGGTATAGTATAGTAAATTACAAATATAAATAAATTCTAGTATGCGAAATCTCAGTTCCCTTCTGTTCGCTGCAAACGCTGGGATTGGAATAGGACTAAGATAGAAATAAAGTTACAGATAAGTGAGTTTTTTTTTATAAGATAAGGGGGCAAACGAGCGGCGGGAACACCCAGGTGATCAACGACGCCCATGGACACCCGCAACACCAGAAGAACTGCAGATGCGTTGCCGGCCTTTTAGAAAAAGATAGCCTCGCTTCTTGAAGGAACCCAAGTCGTACTGGTTTGGAAATACCGCCGAGGGCAGACCATTCCACAACGCAGCTGTGCGTGGCAGGAAATGTCGAGAGAACCGCACTGTTGAGGAATGCCAGCCATCCAGATGGTGTGGATGGTACCTGGCGGTCTGTCGTGTCGTACGATGACGAAACTCGGCGGCAAGAATCGTTCCAAACAGTTCTTCGGAACACTCCCCGTGGTACATACGGTAAAAAATGCAGAGGGAGCTGACGTCCCTCCGCAAGGCCAGGGTATCAAGCCGATCGGTAAGAGCTCGGTCGTTGACGAGTCGAGTCGCTCTTCGTTGTATGCGGTCAAATGGAAGAAGCTGGTATTGGGGTGCTCCCGCCCAGAAATGCGAGCAGTATTCCATGTGGGGCCGAACTTGCGCCTTGTATAGCTGAAAGCGGTGGCCCGGCTGGAAATACTGCTTCGCTCTACTGAGTACACCCAGCTTTTTAGAGGCCAATTTGGCCTTGTCTTCCAAGTGACCACGAAACTGAACGTCACTCGATATGTCAACGCCGAGAATACCGATGCTGGCTGTGGCAACCAGAGGAGTGCCCTCTAAACATACATTCGCGACAAAGGGTTCTTTTTTAGCGGTAATGGCGCAGACTTGTGTCTTTTTGGGATTGAAATCAACAAGATTTTGTCGACCCCAATCCGAGACTTCACCTAATAGAATCTCCATTTCAGACACAAGTTTGGTCCGGTTCTCAGCGGCAGTAGCCCGAGAAACGTTAGCGCGGGCCGTGTACAGTGCATCACACGTGCTATCATCTGCATAACAATGGATGTTGCTAATTTATGACAGTATCTTTAAATAGTCTCGTGTTCACTTAGATTTGAATGGCACTGAGTGGCACGTATGTCCCGCACAGGTGGGTTCGCGGCGGGTGGTGCAGTGGGCGGCGGCGCTGATGGTAGTGCAGGGTGCGGTGGGCAAGCTGTGCGCCGTCTTCATCATCATACCGCAGCCGGTGGTCGGCGGTCTCTTTTGCGTCATGTTCGGCATGATCTCCGCCTTTGGTGAGTAGAATTATCACTCCTATGACTTTTAATGGAGGAAGGTGACAAATGAGCAAGGGATTCACGTGATATGGGGTGACCACCGCCACGTGAGCTTCCGCAATAGCTACGTGAGTTGCAAATTCAGGGAAGGGGATTAGGAGATTAGGTCTTCGGTAACTCACGTCGGATGAATCGCAGAAGCATAAAATAACACTACTTCACCCTTATCTTCTGTGAGGTACAACATTCAACAGCAGTCGCTCAAGTCGACTCAAATCTGGATGTTTCCAGGTCTGTCGGCGCTGCAGTACGTGGACCTGAACAGCTCGCGTAACCTTTACATTATCGGGTTCAGCCTGTTCTTTCCCCTGGTGCTGACGCGCTGGATGTCCGCTCACAGCGGTATTATCAACACGGGCGTGGAGGCGCTCGACGCTGTACTGCAGGTGTTGCTGTCCACCTCAATTCTAGTTGGAGGAATTGTTGGCTGCCTGCTCGATAATCTGATACCTGGTAATGTTTAATTCATTATTATACTACAGGTAATTATTATTTATTTATTAATTATTGTTAATAGTTCTTATTAGACTGTAACTTTTTTGTACATTTAAATGTTGTATATTTTTACTATATTAAAAAAAACAATTAAATAGCTTATTATTTTTTGTTTGTTATACTAATATTTAGAAGTGTGTTCAATTATTATGCAGGTACTGAAAAAGAGCGTGGGCTGAAGGCGTGGGCTAAGGAGATGTCGCTGGAGGCGGCCGGCGCCAGCGAACTCGGCGACACCTACGACTTCCCCGTCGGCATGCCGCTCATCCGCAGGTACACTGCCGTACACCAGCGCAACAGCTCAGCTCAACTCTGGCTGACAGTTAGACCTGAACGCTAAGTTCGGTATACTAAGGTTTCTATGGTAAAATGAGCCAATGATCATATCACCCCATCAACATCCGCCACTATCAAAGTAGTATGTGTTGTCAGCCTTCATATAGAACGGAGGCGAGGGATTAGGAAGGGGTAAGGGTCACCTTCCTCATCACAGTATTACACACCTCTTCCTCGCACCGACACATCTCTGTGATCCCATGCTTCGACCTTTTTCAGCTGTTCTGATCGCAGTTCTAGAACATACCCGGCTCTAAAACATCAAAAAGCGTATACTTTATATATATTGTATATATCTAAAATTAGCCAACAGTTGTACGCCAACATTTATGATGTATGTATGTATATACTAGCTGTGCCCCGCGGTTTCACCCGCCCTGCAATTCTACTTTAACGAAATTATATTACCCACTTAAATACTACCCCAACCTCATCATCACTCTGCCCTTTTCCCGCTCATGTGGGGACATCAACATGACCGTGGCAAAGCTTAACAATTACATATTATAGTTTAAGCCGTGACTCTAGTCCATACTATATATAGGTTCTGGCAACAATTTTTATGCTCTATTCAACTAAAAACCATTTTTAGCGAACAAATAATTGACATTTATTTATAACCCGATTGAGATAAAACAATCACTAAATGTTAAGTGAAGCTTACCACAATACATTAGTGAAAACCGCATCCAAATCGGTAAAACCGTTTCTGAGATTAGCGGTAACAAACGCACAGACAAACAGACATAAAATCTAATAATCGTTGTTTTGGGTTTTATTGCGTATATAAAGACCCCCAATGGTAGTTTTTCTCAAATATCTTCCATGTACAGACAGCGATCACTTACAGTTTTTTTATATGTATAGATTTATAATTTGAAATGGTTATTAAAACTTTCAGATGGAAATTCACATCGTACTTACCGTTCATGCCGACTTACGAAGCGGGCAAGTTCACAGCGCTGTTCACACGGAAGAAAGAAAGCTGATTGTTACATCGCTTTGACCTCACTTCAGTATCTGTGCTTGCGAAGATTTACTACATGGTGGTAGATAAAGATTTATTTTCGCGAAAAACTTGTTTTAAATGAACGGACATAGTTTACCAGATGTGTATGAATAATATGGCAAGTGAAAAGATTTATAGTTTTATTTTAAGAAACCCCAACTCCCGTGGTCAGTATTTGCATGGACAAATAATCTTTGTCATTTCCACTGTGTGTTTCCGAGGCCAAGCGTCTAGTACGCTTAAGCCTTAAGGGTTAAAAAGCCTACTTGTTTGTAGATTTTTTTTCTAGATTACATTACATTACATACAAAAATGTAAAAAGAAACCAAGTCTCGCGACGCAGTTCTCCCGCAACAAAAAGTTGTGATATCATGTAATAAAACCAAGTCAGTTAATTGTTAGTGCGTAGAAGTATTTATCCAACAAATTTATTATAAATTGCTATTTAATAGTATTCTTATCAACTTTTATAGTGACCGTATCAATAACAGACGACACATTTATTTCTATTATAATTATAATTGACCGTTAATTTAAATACTTGATCCTTAAGTGCACTGTTTAAATGTACTTAGTAATGGAACTAATAGATTATTCTTTCACAAGATTACATTAGTTTCGTAGTATTCAAATTATATCAATAAATAAATAATTATGCCTTACGAACATCTAAATAATAATATAATAATAATACGTTCTGAAGCACGCCCGCAAAGGGTGAGTACTCAGCCGCTTCCTGGCTGAGACTGAGGTGAGGTGAGGTGACGAGCGGAGCCGAGCGCGTTGCTTTGACGTTGCGCCTCCCTCTCCTAGCCCCGTCGATTTTAGAAACTAAATATTAATCGATACGAGTGTTCTGTTTAGAATATTTATTCTTTTGTATAAGAGAACTGTATCATTCATTAGCATATATATATTTAAGTACAGGTGAATGAAAACATAACATTTATACACAATTGCGCCGAGGTTGTACCGACATTCGGATAATTGACGATACACTAAACAATTTTGGGATTTCTCGTTTAACCTTTCGCTATAGGCTTCAATTCAAAATTTGAAGTCTGATTTTGAATTTTGTTGATATGTGTGTCAGTAAAATTAACAATTTTGACTAGCCATAATTGGTAAACTGCAAGGTATAATTATTCGACAAGTTGGAAATGTAGCCAGTTACGAATATTTAATTTTCTATAGTGATATCGAAGCGATGTTTTTTTATATATAATAAATGAAATTTACATATACTTATGTAAATTAAATATGTAAAATCAAACGTTTGTCGTCGCAAAATATAGCGAATAGACGAATGGACATTTTTATGTTTTCCATATTGTTCAGTCAAGTGGTGACATTGTTGTTACATTGAAACTGTAAATGTCATTGTGTTCCAATTCATTTTCGCTTTGACTTTGATAGGTCTTCTAACATTACGAAGGAAACCTGTTATAATGTTTTTAATTTATAAAAATTCCAAAGCCCTCTTCAGAGAATAACTTTAAGTAGAATTCTGGCGGCTCTTTACTTATTATTTAAATTGATGACACTTGCGAAGATTTAAGGGCTGCTTAGCGGAAGTGCTGCTTAAACGAAGTTTAAGGAGCAATTTTATTAAGAGGTACTTTAATTTTCGTTCAAATGGTCATGTATTTCAATAATCGTGGAAGAAATTACATTTTTAATGCAATAATTGTAACTAAACTAAATTGGCACCTCTGTATATTTTTATAAAAAATCGTAGTAAACGAGGAAGCAGTTCAATTGATGTTAAATGACCTCTACCCACAGACAGCTGCAGCTAATTAGTTGCAGATGCATTGCCTATCCTTATCGGATGCAGGACAAACAGTAAAAAGGGTTTTTTTATTATTAAACTTTTAAATTGGCTTTAAATTTTGACGATATTGGAATGCACAAAGATAGCATTAGCTATTCGATTACGACCTAGATTTTTACTTTATGAATGTATAACTTAAATTGAACAATAACAATAATTCATACTAAGTTACTTACTTATACACATACAATTAAACCAAGCCAAGTTCAAGTTAACAGAACGGCGCGTGGTACCGTGTGTATTACACGAACCATATGGAGCCACTTTCGACTCCCCTCATAACTCAAAAACTATTTCATATAAACACGTCGAATTTGCCTCATATAAGCAGACTTGCGAGATACATTTGTGCTGCAAATAAACACAACTTAAAATTTTAATCACTAATCTATAGAATAAAACTGTAACCCAGTTCCAGATGACCAGCTGGCTAGTTGGGTAAATACAAAGGAATAAATCAGAAACTAGCAAAGCTGTATTATTTAATTTGATTTTAATTTTTCAATTAATTGATTCTATAAGGAACACTTACGTATAGTGCTTATAATATAAGAATCGGCAATCAAAATTGATGACAGCGGGTCTTTATGTGGATTTTAAGGTCTTTACGTGAATATATAACGAGTGGAATACCACCTTTAATCTTTTTTAAATCCAAATATATTAGTTTTATTATTTATAAAAGACTTATAACTACGATTATAGTCGAGCTTTCGTTTTTATTTAATAATTATAATTAAATAATAAGTATATATTAGAGGAGCAGTGGTGGCTCAGCGGTTTAGGCCCCGACTTACGTACACGCGGCATGTTCTTAGAACCACCAAATTCTAAGACATGTGACATCCACCAACCCGCACTGGGCCAGCGTGGAGGATTACGGCTCATTCCCTCTCTCGGAGAGGAGGCCTGTGTGCAGTGCAGTGGGAAACATTTTAGAAAAGGCCGATTTTAGTTGAGAAGCGAGGCAATGAGAAATTTGAACTCGCCAAGTCAGACCTTGGGCTTTAATATATTAAGTTAAGTCCTAAGTTATAAGAAGAAATTATATTTTAAGTTGTTATAAAACAATTTATGTTGTTAAAAATTTCAAGTCTGACCTCTGAACTGGCACCTGTTTAGATCTCACTCCTTTTGTCAATGAAGACAACAACCAAGGCGTGAATCAAAATATTGTACTTGCCTCTCATTTCACTTTAAGGGGCAAACGAGCACTGAGGTGATCAACGACGCCCATGGACACCAAAACCAGAGGAACTGCAGATGCGTTGCCGGCCTTTAAGAAAGAGATAGGCTCGCTTCTTGAAGTACCCTAAGTCGTACTGGTTTGGAAATACCGCCGAGGACAGACCATTCCACAACGCGGCTGTGCGTGGCAGGAAATTTCGGGAGAACCGCACAGTTGAGTTTAAGATATTTTTCCTCCAAGGTAGATCAGATTCAATTGTCAAGCACTAGTTGGACAAAGCATTAGTGTGGAAATTGATATTGATTGCCGGGCGCTGTGTCGGACGGACGCACTGAAGTTGTACCGAAAAATAAACTAGATTCAAAGAAGATCTCTTCTCAATTGATTCTTCATTCGAAGTTGGACATCCAGGTTCAAGTTGGCTTCTACCGAAACTTATACAAAATTAGACACCATCCATACTAAACTTGCTATCCCTATTAATCCCTACTTCCCTACTAATATTATAAATGCGAATGTAAGTTTGTTTGTTACGCTTTCACGCGTAAACTACGGAACCGATCATCATGAAACTTTGTACACATATTCTTGGAGCTACTAGAAGTAACACAGGATACTTTTTTTTGGGATTTTTCTGTATTTATTGTTAAAGTTATACTTCTTTAGCCGCGTTATGAATGAAAATGATGAGTGAAATTTTAAGATGCGCGCGCAGCAGTATGACACAAAAGTAACAGGTTGAAGCTAAATAGTGAAATTTTAAGATGCGCGCGCAGCAATGTCAGTACAAAAGTAAGAGGTTGAAGCTAAATATGTTAAATATTTATTATTGGTTATTTAATATTTACAAAGTAAAGAAATAAATTTGATAAAACAAGTAATAAAATAAATATGATAAAAATAAAAATCGAACATCAAATTAAAATATAAATTTTTGATATTTATTATTAAATTGTATAAATAAATAATAATAATTTTTTTATATGTATTATTAAATTGTATTTGTTATTAAATTGTATTGTATTTAATATTTTTAATAATATTAAATTAAATTGTATTGTATTTAATATAAATTTTTTGATATTTATTATTAATTTTTATAAATAAATAATTATAATAATTGTATAAATAAATAATAAATTTTTGATATTTATTATTAAATTGTATAATAAAATAATAAATATTTATAAAAATAAACGAGCAAATTACGAAAATGATAAATATTAAAACAATGAATAAACTTAAAGTCATTTTTTTGATGTGTTATTAAATATATTTATTTTTTATGCTAAAAAAGTGTAACTTCTTACGCGCGCGTATACACACATTTTTTTTGTCTTTATATATGCAGTATACAAGTATTTGAATTGTTGAGGTTAGATGTCATTTTTGTGGATAGATGGTATTCTTTAGTTTTGATCTTAATCTTTGATTTTATTTTTACTCCGTTTTTCTTTAAAAATGCCTCGGAAGCGGAAATCTGATATATGCAAAAATTCGTCGCGGGCCCGTGCAGCAAAAGTTGCACGAAATCAAGAATCTTCAGTTCACTCAGAGCTGAGAAGACAACAGCAAGCAGAGCGACAAAGTGTTTTGAGAGCAGTGGAAACTCCTCTTCAGGCAAGAGTTCTTTGAGTAAGACAAGCTACGCTGCAGGCAGCTAGAAGAGCGATAGAAACACCAAAACAATCGCATGCGAGAAGAATTCATAATGCAGAAATGCAGACCACGCGCCATCGAAATTTCATGCGTAAGGATTGGTCGGTATTTAATGGTAATGGATTTCAATATAATCCTTCAATTGAATTTCATAATCATCCTTTGATTGTGATTGGCTCAATGAATAAAGAATGTCACTATTGCGATGCTTTCAAATGGAAACATGAAACTGTTGGATTATGCTGTTCCAGTGGTAAAGTTTCACTTGGTGTACCAGAAGAGCCTTTAAAACCTTTATTGTTAAGTGTTGAGACAGATGACTCAAGGCAATTTTCAAACAAAACAAGAAAGAATAACTCTTGCTTTCAAATGACATCCTTTGGAGTTTATAAAAAGATAAGAATGCCCGGATTTTCACCAACTTGTACTGTACAAGGGCAGATGTATCATAGAATCGGATCAATATTGCCAGAAAATAAAGATCAGTATACATTTTTGCAGGTGTAGTTTATGGGTGATGAGCAAAATGAAGTAAACCGTCGCCAGCATATTGAAGGAGTAGAAAGAGAAACAGTATTGAAAATCCAACGAATGTTACACAGCCTCAAGTTTTTGGTGAAGATCTTTAAAAGTGCAATAGACAACTGGCCTTCAGGTAATAACAAACTCGTCATTCATGCTGATCGAACTCCCCGTGGTGACCATGAGAGGCGTTATAATGCGCCAATGGTCAATGAAGTTGCTGTTTTGGTTACTGGTGACCCGTGGTCTTCACGAGACATAGTGTTACAGACTTATGATAATACGCTAAAGCGTGTAGCTGATACTCATAAATTTTATGATGCTTTACAGTACCCATTAATTTTCAGTAAGGGTGATTCAGGATATCATTTTAATATACCAGTCGTTAATCCAATAAAGAAACAGCCAATTCCAAATAAAAAAGTTTCCTGTATGGACTTTTATGCGTATTACATGATGCTTCGAGATCAAAACTTCAATCTCCTTCGGCGTATAAGGCAACTTTCCCATCAATTCTTGGTAGATATGTATATTAAAGTAGAGAGTGAACGTCTTCGTTACATTTCTCTAAGCCAGAAAAAATTACGAGCTGAATATTACATTCATCTAAGAGATGCGAAATATTAAGACAATGAATAAACTTAAAATATTAAGACAATGAATGAATTTAAAATATTAAGACAATGAATGAACTTAAAATATTAAGACAATGAATGAACTTAAAATATTAAGACAATGAATGAACTTAAAATATTAAGACAATGAATGAATTTAAAATATTAAGACAATAAATGAACTTAAAATATTAAGACAATGAATAAACTTAAAATATTAAGACAATGAATGAACTTAAAATATTAAGACAATGAATGAACTTAAAATATTAAGACAATGAATGAACTTAAAATATTAAGACAACGAATGAACTTAAAATATTAAGATAATGAATAAACTTAAAATATTTTTTATTGATGTATTATTAAATATATTTATGTTTTATGCTGCAAAAGTGTACGCGTGTACATAAGTACACACACATTTTTTTGTCATTATATATGCAGTATAAAACAAGGCACAAGAGCAGACATTACAGGTAGCAGGAGTGCATTGAGAAAAGCCATGCTTCTCTCATGGTCAACTATATGTAGCCTGTTCGCTTGTGTCTAATGCCCGGAATTTACATATATTTGCACCCAACGGCAAAACTTATAATACTACACTACTGTCTACAAAAATATCCTACATTAAAACTCTGCATTTATATATTTTCAAATTGATAGAATTTTAAATTATTTTATTTTTGTTACAGAGAAATATATTTTAACATTTGTTGTTGCCTTTCAAGAAAGTATATTGTCAGTTTTTTAAACTTCATTGCACGTAGTAATTTTAAAACTTGATAATCTCAGCTAAGCAATAAAATAGAGTTATCATATTGATTCATTGCTATGATAATGATCTCTGATACTTATTTAATGGCTTCAATGCGAGCGAAGCCGCGGGTAAAAGCTAGTAATATTATAAATGCGAATGTAAGTTAGTTTGTTACGCTTTCACGAAAAAACTACTCAACCGATCATCATGAAACTTTGTACACATATTCTTGGAGGAACTAGAAGTAACATAGGATACTTTTTATGAAAAAAAATAATATATAAAAAGCGAAGTATGTATGTTCCCTATAGACTTATAGACTCCGAAACGGCTGGACCGATTTCGATGAAATTTACAGGGATTGTCCAGATTGGCACAGCCGGTGTTCCTATGTTTGGCAGCGATCGGATCAACATTATAAGTGGTACCCGGGGAAGCCGGGCGGGTCGCTAATAAAATATAAATGTGCATGTAAATAACCTTAGCATAAATCAAATCTATTAAAAAAAATTGAACTATACTTTTTATATAAATTAATTTCTTGCAATTTTAACTTACTTATCCAAGTTACGTTAAGTTGCTTGTAACTTTGTATACTTTTCATTCCACTTATTGTAGTTTCTTTTTTATGTGAACCAGAAAAACTTGCACAAAAGACTCTTTAAATCAATTGCAAAGTTGTAAACTCTGAAATAACTCAGTACGGCTGTTAAGATGGGTAATTTAAAGTTTTAACTAATATTTTTTATTGTGCCGATGAAGTTTATTTCCAAATACAATTTTAAAGAAAGAAAATGAGGCAAATAAAGTATTGTTTCTACTAAAGTATTTCATTTATGAAGATTTTATCTCAAACTAAGAGCTTGTGCTATGCCAACCAGACAACTGATATACTACATATACTACTTTTCTTTTGTAAATACATACTTAAATAGATAAGTACACCCAGACTCAGGACAACCAGACATGTTCATAGAGACAAATGTACGTATGGCCTGGGTGGGAACGGCTACGGCCCGTCAATAATAATATAGTCGTTTAAATAGTTTGTTCCATTACCTTAACCAGGCTCTTCAGAATTTGATTTGAATTGAGAATAACGCCATCTAGGTGTACAATATAACAATAGATACTAAAAGTAAAAAACTTTTATATTTTTAAGTTCATTAATCCGTGATCAGAAAAAAAATATTACAGCAACTTGTTTGAATATGGACGCCATCACTTGACAATTTATTATATCCTGTTTGGGTTTAATAAAATTGTTAGAGCTTATATTATGTGCCTGATTGTACTAGGTATACTCAACACGAACAAGAAACATGTTTTTGTTTTATATACATTAGAGGAATTTCCTGCGACCCGGAAGAGAAATAAAAACAAAATTATACCGTCGCGGTCCCTGGGAATGTCGTTATTTGACCCTAAGTGCTCCAGGAACAAAATAAAGTGCGTACGTGACCTCCGACGAGAAGCCATCGAGCGTTTGGCAGCGGTAACGTGGCAGATAAAAATCAACCCGTGATCTTAGCTTTGCTTAGTATTTACAAGACCGGGATGTATGTTTAGTGCTAGCGTTAACCCGGTTATAAGTTAACTTATTTATTTAACTGTAACAAAAATAGAACTTGAAGTTTACGAATTAGAGACTTAGTTTCTTCATTGAATATTGAAAAAAAGCTTTCATGAACAGAGCCGACTTTTAATTCACTGTTTACCGTATTATACCACTAATTGAAAAATACGCGCTCATTTATATTTATATTGCTATCCCTACTGATATAAATGTGAATGTAAGTTTGTTTGTTACGCTTTCACGCGAAAACTACTCAACCGATCATCATGAAACTTTGTACACATATTCTTGGACGTATTAGAAGTAACATAGGATGCTTTTTATGAAAAAAAAATGGTATATAAAAAGTGAAGTATGTATGTTCCCTATATACTATATGATATGATAGTCTATATGACTCCGAAACGGCTGGACCGATGAAATTTACAGGGATTGTCCAGATTGGCATATTCCTGTGTTTGGTAGAGATCGGATAACATAATTAGTGGTACCCGGGCGATTCCAAGGCGGGTCACTAGTTATCCATATAACAGGTTGTCTGAGTGCATGCGATATAGCCGAGTCGCTTTGAAGCGAGCTATAACGTACACGTGAGCATGTCAAAGGGAATCCATGCATATTCACGAGTAATCGGCCAACTGTACAGACAGCGCCGCTTTCGGAAGGCTACAGAAATATCAGTCTTATGCGTCTGCCATACAACATAATATTACGAAACACAGAAGCTTTCCAGCTGCTTTACTTTTCATACAGACGTAGATGAATGAATACCTTTCATGGTAGCGTGGTCAAAGCCTGAGGAGTAGACATGTGCCAGAAAAAAATGGAAAGTATGTTATAATACTTTACATTGAACTAGTGACCCGCCCCTGCTTCGCCCGGGTACCACTAATTATGTTGATCCGATCGCTACCAAACACAGGAATGCGCCAATCTGGATAATCCCTGTAAATTTCATCGAAATCGGTCACGCCGTTTCGGAGTCTATAGGGAACATACATACTTCGCTTTTTATATACTATTTTTCCATAAAAAGGATCCTTTGTTACTTCTAATACCTCCAAGAATATGTGTACAAAGTTTCATGATGATCGGTTGAGTAGTTTTCACGTGAAAGCGTAACAAACAAACTTACATTCACATTTATAATATTAGTAGGGATGTTATATATATGCCAATTTCGACTTACATCCTTATCTAAACATCCGTCGACGTCATATTCTAGCCTCTACATTACATACATCTGCTGTTGATGATTCTGACTCTACCATTGTTTTCTTAGTTATTTTCTTTTGTAGCACTAGGTGGCAAACGAGCAACCGGTTCATCCGGTCAAGTGATCGCTACCCATAGACATCTGCAACTAACTAATTAGTTGCGGATGGGTTGCCCATCTTTAATGGACAGAGGAGGAGGACAAACAGAAAATGGTTATTTCCAATTCCTATACACCCCCTCCGCCAATTTTCTTCCTCTTCCTATCCTTTCCTTTAAGAAAAGGGTGGAAAGAGGGAGAGAACCAGAACTAGGCCTCCGGCACCTCACTCATCAGACGAAACGCAGAATACTCTACTTCACGCCTGTCTTCTGTGAGGCCGTGGTGTTTCACCGGTCGAGCCGGCCCATTCGTTCAACAGATGTTGTTGCGGGCTCTAACCACTCAAGTTAGTCAGTTAATTGTTGTATCCTGGTGCAAAGCCGAAGCCCAATCCTTAATTTGTTGTTAATAAAGAAAATAATTTATCATTTTCTTCCCGTAAATTGTAATATTTCATACATTTTCTTCTGGAGAAGTTGTTATTATCGAAAAGAAATATATAAACGTGATCACGTGGACAAGGTTCTCAGTAACCGACTTCAAAGCATAAAGTAACTTTGTAAAAGTTGAGCTAAGTTTGACATCACGTTACAGTCCAACGCAGAGTTCGCAGCACGCGGCTCCCTGTATTGAAAACTCTGCCGTTGTTGTTGTAAGACGAACATTTAATAGCTTTTTATCATTTTAATTGAATTAAATACTTTAATGGGTAGGCATCTAATGTCCGGGTTCGCTTTTGCGGAACAACTTGTTGACGAGTTCATTTGCACGTTAATAATGATTTAAGCTTTCCTTTTGTAATATTTTTATGTAACATTGACTGTGGAAATAATTTATTAATATTTGTTTTACACGTTCCAAATAAGCTTAAGCTTGTGCTGGGACATGATTCACGCCAATAGCCTATTGGCCTAACGTAGAATTTGAAGCTACTCATATTTCTCAGTCCATTAATAATTAGGTTATTGTCGCTTCAAATAGGTGTATATTTGTCCAGTATTTCTAATCTGGATAGTCTATAGGGAGCATAGATACTTTGCTTTATATATTTTTTCATAAAAAGTATCCCTTGTTACTTCTAATACCGCCAAGAATATATGCACAAAGTTTCATTATGATCGGTTGAGTAGTTTTCGCGTGAAAGCGTAACAAACAAACTTACATTCACATTTATAATATTATAGATAGATAGATAGATAGATAGAATAGATAGATAGATAAAAACCTATTCTCAGACCAACCGAATGTATATGCGATATTTAATTGAAATCGGTTAAGCCGTTTCGGAGGAGTATGGCGACTAACACTGTGACAGGAGAATTTTATAAAATAAAGATTGTTAAACATCGTATTAATAACTCATGAATTCGTCAGCTAATCAAGTTTATTTATGCATAAATAATCACTTCAAAAAAACGCCAATAGCCTAATGGAGCCTCAAAGACTGCGGCAATCGAATATTCTCGTGAACCATTTCCAACCAAGCTTTGTTGGAAATAGTTGAAAGAAATATCAGTAAATTATTTCGATAATGTACTAATATTTCATATATGCCCGAGAAGGGTTGGCGTCAGGCGGCCGTAAAAAAACTATATCCAAAATCTATTACAGTATAGATTACGGTTGTACTGTGCCGACCCCACATAAAATAATGGGAAAAGGGCAAGGAGCAGAAGAAACAATCACTTCAAATAACGAAAACTTAGGTTTATTTTTAACTTCATGTAATATTTCGTTGTTAGTATCAACTGGGGGTGTAACTCAGTGGTAGAGTGTCTGCTTCGCATGCTGAAAGTCCTGGGTTCAAATCCCAGCACCTCCAAATATTACTTATGTTTTTTTTATTACTTATTATTTCTTTATGATTGATTACGAAGGAATATTAAGGTGACTTATCTGAAGAGGGAAGTATCAAGCAAAATCAGAACTGTTAGAAATTGTCTGTAACATAATTGCGTTGAATTATCACATTATTGAACTCTACTGCTTTACAAAGCTGTACGTACAACGATTTGAAAGTTCTGGCTTCAATAAATAGATAAAGTACATCTTTTGAACAGCAAGAGATCGACTCACTGCAAATTCCTCTCCTCTCCTTCCTTTCTTTCCTTCAGCCGATAAGTCGTCCAATGTTGGATGTAAGTCTCACACCTCTAACCCTCATTCAATAGACCCTCGCAATTTTTACCAGTATAGGAATTGCAATAAGTGGCAATAGGCTGGACACATTGTTCGCAGAACTGATGGCCGATGGGATCTAAAGGTCCTGGGATGGCGGCCACGTACAGGTCAACGTCCACAACATCAACATCTGTTGCCCGAATGGGCCTGCTCGACCGGTGAAGTACCACGACCTCACAGAAAACAGGCGTGAAGTAGATGTACTCTGCGTTTCGTCTGATGAGTGAGGTACCGGAAGCCTAATTTCAGTCCTCTTCCTTTCCTTTCCCACCCTTTCCTCATAAGTCTAGGACGGGAAGGGGAAGAGGATTGGATGGGGAGGGGGTTAGCGGGAAAAGTAAATACCCTTTTCCCTGTCTGTGCCCTTCGTTGTCCTTTAAATGACTTTTTAGTTGCGGGTGTCTATGGGCAGCACACACTTAACATCAAGTGATCCGCTTGCTCGTTTGCCACCTTCTCACATAAATAAAGCGAGTTTAAATAGTAACATTTGAGTTATCGCCACAATATTTACAAAATGATAAGAATTAGGGTTCAACAAGAAAAGTACATTCCAGTATTAAGTCAATTAAGTGGACGACGGAACTCACATAACATCAGATGAATCGGGCGTGCGATAAATAATACGGCTTCTAAACAATTCTCTCACGTTTGAAAGACATTTACTTACCCTTTGGTGTTTGAACGAAATTGCTATGTCTAAATACATCAAAAATGTTATTTAACAGTTTAAATGAATTATAACAGTACTTTTTTAATAACGCAACGCTATCTTGCGTAATATTATGAAAAGATGTCCGAGTAATTGACCAAGAAGTCTTGATACGTTGTGAAAGCAAGTGCATGTGATATTAATAATACAAATATTTACAAGACATGACTTTTGTCTTCTCGGACCAACTGACGTTAGGTAATAACGTTTTAATAATAAACAGAAGTTATTATCACAACCACGTAAAAGACTTTTTGTGGCAATTTACATAATGGGCGGCGAAACAATAGAATTCGCCTTAATAACAAGATGAATAACATTTTAACGTAGATTTATTTAGAAAAAAACCATACACAAAGGTCAAACAAAGGTCAAAAGTTAGATTTATCGATTTAAAAGATGAAATAACTCGGGATTTCAAAGATGGCGTCTGGCTAAATCCGGTCTCGATTCAGGCGGCTAATTAATGCTGAAATCCGAAACCGCAAAAGCTCGGTGACTGTAAATTAAATGAAATGCACGAATACTAAGTAGGTCAACTTCGTTTCGGTGCTGTCATGCGTTTACAAAAGTTCCATTCAACTTTACCGATCCGCACGTTAATTGGCCGAGCGGAAATGTAAATTGCCACGTTATTAAAGGTTATTAACCAATTTTCCTGTTACACTTTTATATATATAACTTTTCGACCAAACTGACAATTTAAAAACTTAAATTAGACGAGAGGTAATTTTGAAATTAAAATATGATAACATGCAACACCAGATTAACTTGGAAACGGTGATGACATAAGGCCCTTCATTAGGAGCATTAAAGTTAGTTTTTTTTTAATTAATTGGCAAACGTGCAAGTTGCATCTGACAATAAGTGCCGCTGCCCATAGGGATAATAACTAGCTAATGAGTTGCAGATCCGTTGCCTACCTTTAATGGACAAAGGACAAACAGAGAAAAGGTTATTTCCATTCATTCATTTTTTCCATTCCCCTTCCAATCCTTTCCTTATTAGAATAGGATGGGAAGGGGAATAGGACTACAGTTACAGTTACGTGCATCCGGCACGTCACTCATCAGACAAAACACAGAATATTTCTACTTCACGCCTGTCTTCTGTGACGTCGTAGTATTTCACCGGTCGAGCCGACCCATTCGTGCAGTAGATGTTGTTGTGGCGGGCTCAACCACTGTTAAAAGCAAGTCAAGCAAAGGGCAATAGGCAGGGTAATGCTTGGAGTCTCGCTGCGAAGACGAATGCATAGTCCTAAAGACTTGCTTCATGAGCAGAGCACACGTTTAAAGATGTTAGACGATCTGTTAAACGTTAAGTATGTCCTTTGAGTTAACCTTGAAGCTTAACAATAAGAACGGAAGGATAAAAGAACTGCTGCCTTTATAGATGACAAGCTGAGCTTGCCGTTGCATCCGCCGTACATCTGTCACCGACAATATCCAGCCTAAGCTGAAACCTATTTAACATAATTGATCAGATAGACCTGAGGTCAACTTGCATTAAAATTATACCTTCGTACAAAATTTCATCCCTTACTTTACTAATCTTTGGGGATGAATTTAGAAAAATCCTTACTTGTACTTGTACAGAAATCTCTATATATTGTATAAGGCACATTTTATCAACACTACATTGCAAGCTACACTTTGATTATAAATTTGCAAGATTCATGAAGCGTGTTTCTGTGTACACCGGAGGCGCCATTGCAACGCCTCGCCTAATGAATATGTAACAGCCTAATCTGATAGCCGAGTGTATCACAGATAGACACATAGAAATAATTACATAGAGAAAATAATTACAATAATCTTGCACTTTGATTACTTTATGTTTCGCAAAGTAAGTAACTTTTTAAGTGGATTCCCAAAAAATAATGTACACACCTGTTGTGAATCAAACTTCCAGCTTCAGAGAGCTAGTTGAAACTTCGCGATTGATACAATACCATTGAATTGGTAAAGTGAATCTATCAAAAAACGTATTTACCTTTCTATCTTTTTCGAATCTTTAGCAATATAAAATTTCAAATGCATATATTCTCGCGATAACAAACATAAGGTATTATAAAGAAAGTAATGAATTTGACACATAAATATAAGATTTACGTATGTTGTAAGAACAAACAAAAAGTTTGTTTGTAATGTTAAACAAACGGCATATTTGATACCACGTTTCGTGTAAGTCCAACATCAACAAGATTGTACAAATGTTTATTCTTACAAATTGATTTTCATTCTTAGTTATGTTTTTAAAGTTTAACTTCAACAATACCGCAACGGATAACGTCATCTACCAAATCGTAATCCTCTTTCTTGATTTGGTTCTTACGAAAAAAAATGTCAGATGTTTTTCATAAATCACTAATTGATAGACTGATCTCAGGTCCGAGAATTTTGACCCGGCAAACTTCGTTCCGCCTTAGATTTAATGTACATTGTGGTACCTTATTAACTTTATTACTTGATTCGATTGAACAGTGAGCATAGTAGTCCGCGGCGCGTGGGTGGTCGCATCAAGCGAACAGTCCCGTCATCGGTGTGAGACCAGCGCTTGACTTTATTTTCGCGCGCATTAGATTTTATTTTGAGATAACTTCTACGATTTTTTTTTGAATAGCGGTAAAGCCTGTAACAACAAAGGTGAAATATCACGACCACTTTTTCTGAGGGTCGATTTCATTCGTACCCTTTTCTAGCGACGAAAGGATGGGAAAGGGAAAATGATTTGCCAGGGGATAGGATGAATAGCTTATTTTTCTATCTATCCCTTCCTCTGTCAATTTAAGGGAGGCAACACCTCTGTAACTCAGCATGTTGCAGACACCAATGGATAGCGTTCGCTAACTCAGATGAATGACCAGCTCGCTTCCCACCTTCTGCGATAAAAATTATTAATCATTTAAATTATACATGTGCAAAGAATTACCATAATGTACACGTAGACATCTGCAACAAGCTAATGAGTTGCAGATGCGTTGCTACCCTTTTGATGCTTTTTTTTCTAATTCTAATAACTCATTAATGTACAATAAAATATTTTTGTACATTCCCACGTATCTGCGTCATAATATGGCATAATAACTTATGCAATAGACATAGTATTGATTGCAATACTATAATTTTTAAGCAATTAAGTGAGGTTATCATAAATTATTTAATAATATCTGTAATATTAATCAAACAGCGGGTCACCAAGTGTTAAGTGACATCCACTCTGAAGATCAATATATATAAGTACAGCACAAAACACAAAGGGATACGGCGCTTCTTCGCAGGGCCAGGTCATCAAGCAAGTTAACTTCGATAAGCGTGTACTTGGACGGATCTGACCTGTCGCATTTTTAGGACCGTTTGGACTAAGCTAGTCTTCTAGGATTTTGAGACAACGCCTGAGAATATGATTATTAGTGCCAAATCTAGAGCGAGGGTCCACGGATTGACGAAACACATTTATATATGTATTGTTTATTACCTTTCTCAGCTAGAGTATCAAATCAAGATTTAGTTTACTTTTCCGACCACAAACAAATTGAAATTATGAAGTCATTTAACTAAAACTCATTTAACGATTACTGTGTAGACAATAAAAGTGTAGCCGGGGATTGCAGACGACCTTCTCGGGTCATCGCCGCAGTGGAGCCACGTTTGCTCCGGTACTTTTCCGTCCCCGTCTTCTACTGGAGTTACGACAGATAACTAAAGTGTTCTAGACGAATCCCTACGAGACGTGTTGTAATTTTCTCGACGTGGAAAACTTGGTAAGGAATTGCATCGGTCGCTTGCATCGGTCCGGGCTGTTTACTGGTGGTCGGTCGGCGCACGCACGCTACCTGTTGTATGGACGGCGGGCGATGGAGGGGTAAGAGCGGGCGACGGGGGCGAGGGGGACATCCTATCGATTGGGGCGAGGCACGGTCCCAGTCGCGTCACGCCCGCCGACGAGTGTGCACGTATTCATCTCTGTCTTACGACGACTGCCCGCCGCGGCCCGCGCCTTGTTCAACCCGTCATGCAGCCGGTGCGAAGCTGGCCGCAGTGAGAAACACATTTTCAGGTGAATTTATGTTTATATATAAATGTCGCTTCACGTTTATTTTTGTGCGTGTCTGTTTGTTTGTCATTGTTTAGTTTACATGCTTTTCGGCGTAAAGTTCATGAGCTTTTCAGCATTCTACTATGCTGAAAATATCTTAGCTAGATAAAGGAATAAGATATATTTTTTTCGATTTTATTGTTTTGTTATTTGTTCATTTAACTTCTATCTTGACATGATTAGCCCAGAAGTGAATAGTTTATTTCACCCTGAGGAGTTTCAGCGTCTTATTTATAATGCATCCATTAGCCTCATACAAATAGTTCCCATTTAGATTCTAGCTAATTTTGAAGCGGATGTAACATTAACTGTTGCCTGTTTCAATTGTTCTATTTCAAACGTGTTACAATCGCGTTAGTTTTAAATTGTTGTTACATTTTATATTATCAATATGTTACAACTAAGTTGCACTTAAATGTAACAATCAACTGTTTCATTTAAATCTTCGTATCTATTAAAAATTGTTCTGAATTTACTAGTTCGTGATACTTCAACGTTTTAAGTCACTGACGAACTTATCTGCCATTTATAAAATAACGTTTGTCCATCGATCGATACTATTGCGTCGTAATTTCTAGTTCTCGTTCTAGTCATTGTAGGCGCATAGTTACGACTAACTAAAGCCTACACTCTAGCTAGCTACAGTCCTTTGTTCTTGAAGCAATGCTTTGTTTCAATTGAAAGCGCTAGAAAAGTTTTAAGTTAAATTGGCTCATCAATAACTGAATAGAATCGTTCCAAAGAAAATTCTTATTATATTTAAGTATTGTATCAGTATAATTAATTGTTTTTCAAATAATGATTCAGTATGTTTGGCTTTCCTAATTTATTGCGTAAAAAGAGGCACGATGCAAATTACATTTTGAAGTTATTCTTTAATATAAATTTGCCAATTTTTAGTGAAATTTCTATTATACTTCGCGAAATTAACATTGAAATGCTTAAAATATTGCGCATGAAGGTTCAGTAACACTAAACCAAACTAACTATCAAATACTAAGACTAACTATTAAATACTTAGGCTAACTATCAAATACTAAGACTAACTATCAAAGACTAAGACTAACTATCAAATACTAAGACTAACTATCAAATACTAAGACTAACTATCAAAGACTAAAACTAACTATCAAATACTAAGACTAACCATCAAATACTCAGACTTACTATTAAAGACTAAGACTAACTATCAAATACTCAGACTAACTATCAAATACTAAGACTAACTATCAAAGACTAAAACTAACTATCAAATACTAAGACTAACCATCAAATACTCAGACTTACTATTAAAGACTAAGACTAACTATCAAATATTCAGACTAACTATCAAATACTAAGACTTACTATTAAAGACTAAGACTAACTATCAAATACCTAGGCTAACTATCTAATACTTAGACTAACTATTAAAGACTAAGACTAACTATCAAATACTCAGACTTACTATTAAAGGCTAAGACTAACTATCAAATACTCAGACTTACTATTAAAGACTAAGACTAACTATCAAATACTCAGACTAACTATCAAATACTAAGACTTGCTATTAAAGACTAAGACTATCAATTACCTAGGCTAACTATCAATACTAAGACTAACTAATAAAGACTAAGTCTAACTATCAAATACTAAGACTTACTATAAAAGACTAAGACTAACTATCAAATACCTAGGCTAACTATCAAATACTAAGACTAACTATTAAAGACTAAGACTAACTATCAAATACCTAGGCTAACTATCAAATACTCAGACTAACTATTAAAGACTAAGACTAACTATCAAATTCTCAGACTTACTATTAAAGACTAAGACTAACTATCAAATACTAAGACTAACTATCAAAGACTAAGACTAACTATCAAATACTAAGACTTACTATTAAAGACTAAGACTAACTATCAAATACTAAGACTAACTATCAAATACTAAGACTAACCATCAAATACTAATACTAATTATTAAATTTAATTTGTTATATTTCTAACGAACTCCTATAATTTTTCGGATATCTCTTTCATTAAGGCGTGTTTAAGCCAGTTTCACTAAAGGACATTCAGAAATAAATGCCTGTTTTCCTAATACGGCCACTTGAGTCATCACTTTAAAATAACTATAAAATTTAATGACATTCATACACACTTTTCAAACATAAAATTGTATCCAACCTTTAATGCAGAATGCTCCGTTTGCGAAGTTGTTGAATTATCGTCTGTAATTCAAATAATGCGAAACAAACAGACCGAAGGCGGTAAATATTTTCGATTGTTTATTATAAAGCGACCTGTAGCCAACGTATAGCGAGTACTCGGCGTGCAGTGAGTCAGCGAGCAATGCACAGCGTGTGCACTAAATGTACACACATGAACGTTAGTTGCTGGTACATCATGTACACTGACCTTAATGGCAACTAATGCGCAACGCACACCGTGTACGCTGAATGCGTACTTTTGTTATGTCAACAAAAGTATTGGTAAAATATTCCGTTGCGTCACTACATCAAGAAACCTTTGCCAAAATTGTAATAAGTTGGTCATATAATATGCTTTTATTGTAGGGCCAATTTACGTCGA
This sequence comes from Papilio elwesi, assembly GCA_029849275.1. Classification (NCBI taxonomy): domain Eukaryota; kingdom Metazoa; phylum Arthropoda; class Insecta; order Lepidoptera; family Papilionidae; genus Papilio; species Papilio elwesi. The sequence continues at coordinate 836,221 of CM056696.1, forward strand.
CTGGCCAGTCTACATTCTACTTAATAGTATGTTTTGTACTATCTTAATAAACACGTCAATCCCTGATTTTTCAATCCGATGTAAATTAAATGCAGTTAAAATCTGTACATTATTTGAATGAAAACTTGGATTCAACAAGTTTTCGTGTTAGCTGGTTGTCGGGACGGGAAAGTTGTTGTTTAAAATTCAATAAGTAGCTAAGTTTTGAAATACTTGGAAACTATATCGAATTAAATCGACAAACAATAAAAGGGCCTTGGTTTTTGTTTAAATGAATACATTATGTAAATATTATTATAATATTAGAAATGGTTTAAAGACATTAAGTCGGATTTTTTATACACATTACACAAAAATTTGTTGCTTAGCTGACTTTAGACGGCAAGAGTCTTTATAAGAACTCGTCAAAGGAAGGAGACTCAGTTTGTACTCCTGTCAACGGGTGTGACAACACCTCTTGAGGCCCGAGCCTTGACTGGTTGTTATAAGAAGTCGTATATAGTATGTACTGTAGTCTAGTGGAAATATTAAGCTACAACCTGTGAGAGATATCGAATTACTTAAGTTGCAAATCCAGTACCTAGGTAGACAGAGGTTCCTTTATAGTTTGAAGTTATATGTCAAGGTCTTAGCCAATATTGTCCGATATTTTAAGCAAGTGATTGTACATTGCATAATGACACGAAATATAATATACCTTTTAAACCTTGCACTACAGACTACTGAGCTATCGGAGTTTCTTTTTATAAAACGTAATTGTGTATTAACATGTGAGTAATAGATCTCGTGCGCTTGATATTGTATCCAAGACAAATAAATGAATATAAATTCATTTGCCCAGGAATCGAGAGAATGTAAATTTACGAGTTGTTTTACCTATTTAATGTATGCGGAATATTTGTTTATTTACGCCAAAATCGACCATTTGGGCACTTAACCTAATAAAATGCGAAACAAATGGCCTCGAAAACACACATGTGAAAATATTATTTGCTGTTCCTTTATAAGCATACAGAAATTAAAAAATCATTTTACAAGCGGAACGCGTCAGTTTCTTTGACTCGCTTTTCAGTTTACGACGTAAAAAGGGACGGCCATTATAAATTCGCCATCTTGGCTGAGCGCTTTTGTTTTCCCGCCTTTTTATTTTCTCTTCAACCGTTGAGAGATGACGCGCTTGTGTGAAATGAATGGTGTCTTCGCAGAGGAGGTTGCCTATTTTGTTAACATCTTTATTATTGTTCTTTTTTATTATTTGGAACAATAACGTAATATTCAATAAGATATTAAGTATTATACGACAAGATATTAAGTATTGTACTATTGTAGCGGTTGTCTTCAGGGCGTGGCGTGAGAAGTGAGACAGATTTCGAAAACGTCAAAGTTTTATTTCACATACAGAACAAAGTACAAGTTAGCAACTAATAAAGCTAACAACTAACGAGAGACATGCAACTGACCCGTCTCACAAAGGTGGAAGCAAGTAGTTGGCCGTCAACTAAAGTATTACTTTGATATCGAGGAACAGTCCCACAAAAGTGGGAACAGTAACTGGATAGCTCAGAAAATAAACAATGAGTAATACAGTATCGGCAAAGTGCACTGTGACAAAACTTATCTGAGAACTTACCCTAACTGACAAGGCACCTCTATACCGCTTTCTAAAACACTAGTGTCGCCATCTAGTCCACTTATAACATACTAAGCACTTAATGGCGCCATCTAATTCCCTTATGATACATTTCTGGTGTTACACTATTTATTATTGTATCTTTGTTCCTTGGTATAAGCTTCTGGTTTGAATTTAAAATTTGACAGTATAAGGTTCTAAAAATAATTTTAATCGCCATAGTAAATACACGTACACAAATAAGACCTAGTAAATAATATATGAGTACTAAAATTCAAGGTTTTGTCGCCCTATATTAATAACTTAAGCACTAAAGGTCATTGCCGACGTGCCATTCAAGTTATTGCGTCGTATACTTAGCCAATGGCAGCACAAACAGTTGGACTTAACTATGTCGTAGCAGCTACGACGTAGCAATTACGCACTACGCTTTTAACGCCCTTCGCTACGGGGTCTAAGCGTAGCATATAGTAATAGCGATGGCGGATTCTACAGCTCTTAATCTGGTGCTTGGTGTCTATAGGAGGTAGCTATTAACCATATAGGTAACAATAAGACTATTTAGTCAATTTTTACAAGTAAAAAATTACATTTATTTTAGTCCAAACAGCTCAAAATACTTAAAACTTCTTTTCCATGATTTGTTTTGATATAGCTACAAAAAGGGAATCGTTAATTTCTTGTAATTCTTTTAACCAACCCGGGACCCAGTGAAATGATCCCGGCGCCAGAATATCTGGCAGCCGGCCGAAGTCCCGCGAACTTAGCTTCGTAATAAGGACATCGCAGTCATACATTATTTTTATTATGCGAATATGCCACGACTCCGAATGAGTCTGGCTTTGATTCGGGGAAGCAGATCCAAAGAATCCGTGCGGCAAAGCTTTGACTTTAATATTTTCATACATTATGATGACGTCACCGTGACGCTTTCCGACAGAACATATCCCATGTTCATCATGGAATTAAATTAGATAATCCTGATAATATTTTAAATGTGAAAGTTCCATACTTACTTGTATGGATGTATGGATGTTTGTTACTCTTTCACGCAAAAACTACTTAATGGATTCTAATGAAACTTTACATTGGTATATACATCAGAATAACATATAGGCTATAATTTATAAAGATATTGTGTGAATTGCCCAAAATATAACGATAATTGTCAAGTAAGGAGGAAAAAATTCCATCACATGCGAGCTATTCTGGTGTGCGCTGCGAAAACCGTTAAAGTTGCACTATATAATGTATAATGGAAATATTTACCTTAAATAGTCCTACAAAAAAGTCTTAGCCAATATATCGATCTTTCATGTGTAAGCCATTTTCGCCAAAATAGTGAACCATCTATTAATTATAGGGCGGAACAAAGTTTGCCGGGCCAGTATAACGTTATTACCTATTTCATTTTAAAATCTACTGAAATTAGAGCTTTCGCTTTAAAGCGAGAGAGAGCTTTGCAGGCATAATTTGGCATTTTAATAAAACCTACGTCTTGTCCGTGTTTGAATGTCATTTTCCATAATAGACTTTATGGCTTTACATTGCTATCGGAAGTAATCTTCCATTAGGAAATAATTAACATTTTTATCGTGTCATCGCGAACGATGTCCTATTTGCATGTTATTATGAGGGCATTGTTGATTGTTGGGCGAAGCGCTTCTCGTATCAACTTGTCCATGTAATTCAATGAGTTTCAGGTACCTTTAAGGAATACAGGAGTGTATAAATATAAAAAAGGATATTTTCTTTGCCCATGAATCCTCTCCCCCGTCAATTTAACTAGTAATTCAGTAAAACGTGGATTTTACCGGTCTAGCCGGTCCATTCGTACAACAGATAGAGCAACCATTCTTTAAAAAAAATGGAGATGTAATCAAGATCTAAATTCGTAATTTACTCACAGTACTTATTGCAGTTGTTGACTTAAATAGGCATTTAAATGTAATTATATTTCAAATAACCGAGGTAGTCGGGGCGGCCATTAAATCGTCTTTAATACACAAATTATATTTGGTATTACATGGCGACGATACGTGCGGTTCAATTACTTTACGCGAAGCTTTTTCATCACACAAATGTCATTTTACTCTCTCTAGATCTAGATTACTAGATTATTAATATAAATAATGTCTTCTATTAGTTATTTAATAGTAGGCTTTTTGTAGACGTTATTGTTTCTTTTGTTCAATAACTGTAGAAACACGTTATTTATCGATAACTTTAACTTAAGCTTAAACTTAACTCCTTAAGCTTACAGCCGTGAAGGCTTTATGAATAAATTTATGTTGTATAATTTACTTAAAGATATAACCGTTCATGTTTTTTGCTAGTTTAGGAATTTTCCGTTTCGCCATTATACGACATAGATACTATACGGGAATACTGTTGGCATCTTTATACGTATTTGGTAGTAAGACTTTGGTGCTCCTTAATAATGAGACCATTTAATAAGTCTTCAAAATAATTTCAGAGAAATTGTTTTTTGTAAAATATATCATACTAGTGACCCGCCCCGGCTTCGCCCGGGTACCACTAATTACGTTGATCCGATCGCTACCAAACACAGGAATGGGCCAATCTGGACAATTCCTCTAAATTTCATCGAAATCGGTCCAGCCGTTTCGGAGTCTATACATACATACTTCGCTTTTTATATACTATTTTTTCATAAAAAGCATCCTATGTTACTTCTAATACCTCCAAGAATATGTGTACAAAGTTTCATGATGATCGGTTGAGTAGTTTCCGCGTGAAAGCGTAACAAACAAACTTACATTCACATTTATAATATTAGTAGGGATTTGTTAATATATTAACAACATATATTCAACTTTTTATTCGGTAACTTCATAATACCTTCTGAAACATGTCTTAAGTACTATTAAAAACGATCGTGCAGTTTTAATATTTGCAGTCCGTGGAGAATTGTAATTGCCAGTTGTGAAAATAAATGTAAAATTATTAAAATAAAGCACAACTTTTATCGTATCTTTGTAATGTACCGTCATAACGTCTGATGCAGTTGTATCATTAGCAGTCGCAGTCGAGTGGTGGAACCCATCAACTAATGCGCCACTCGAAAAAATGAGTGGCGGCCCCGAGCGGACTGCGGAGTTTGCTCAGCTCTCCGCTCAGCTAATGTTAGCTCACGTGTTGATACAATGCGAGCGAATCGATTGCTGATACGTGTTTACAAATCGTTTCCATTAATTCAATTGCCGACACCAATTTATGGGCAAAACTAAACGCACGTTTTGTAGGTATTTAATTTGATTTAGGATTCAAATTCCGTTCAGTTTAACGATATATAGACGTACAAGATAATAAAGACACAAAAATTGCAAATAGTCTTTTGTTAAGAATGAAAGCGTAAAGTAGAAGTATTTTGCGTTTCGTCTGATGGGTGACGTGCCGGAGGCCTAATTGTAGTCCTCTTCCCCTTCCCACCCTTTTCTTACAAGGAAAGGATGGGAAGGGGAAGAGGAATTGACGGGTGAGGAGGGGATGGACAGAGAATCGAAATATTCATTTTCCTGTTTGTCCATAAAGGTATGCAACGCATCTGCAACTCATTTGCTTGTTGCGGTTGCCTATGGGTAGCGGTATTATCAGGTACCGCTTGCTCGTTTGCCGATTTATTCCATAAAAAAAAAGAATAATGAGATAGAATTATAAATAGAGGGGGACACCAGACTTATCTAGAAATATAACTATTGTCGTTTGAAAACATAACGAACACTGATAAATTGTCAAATAAACAATTACCAAAAGGATGCTTATTTTACTTGCATTCGAATGATCTGAAAATCTCCTCGTATCTTACAGCTGTTGTTTTCTGCAAATGTATCCGGGTCACGTAATACCATCTTCGTCCTTCGTCAAAATATATGAAATTTATCTGCCTCATAAATCTTGCCGCCCACTCGATCCCAAAGGGCGGTCTGTTGCCCTTCAACTATCAGATAAGAAGCCTTGGGAACAGGAGGTCAATCTCCGAAAAGCAGATCGTGTTCAATTAGCCATTTGTATATTTAAGTCTTTTCTATACTTATTTATTTGGGAAAACTTACTGTTTTTACTAGTTCGTTTGTTTTTCAATTTATTTTTATCAGTTGAGTTTTCGTGACATTTTACCTAAGATCAACTTACACTTTCAAAATATAATACTGGAGTAGAGATACTCCCCCAACTATAAAAATGTTAATTTCACAAAAATAAACTAGGGTAGTATCATCTCTATCAAATGACACACCTGCTTCGTACGTCGTAAACTCGTAAAGCGTCAACAATTGGGCCGTAACCGCGCTCGGCCCGGTAAAGGGGCTTATTATTGGTTCAAATTGAATTGACCAGGAAAAATAAACTCTCAGAGGTATTTACGATAACTGCGGTACGTGATGTCCCTCGCCGATGACGTCACTAATGGCTAATCGATTAGTTTAGTATACTCGACTGGCTGTAAAGGTATTTAACTTTGTGGTTAAATTGATATATTTAAAACTCGAAAGTTTAGAGCTTCGTCGTAAGCTTTTGCGGCAATTTTATTGATATCACATTATGAAACATTATTTTGGCGCGACCGGGAAAAACCATCGCCAAGTAAACATATAACCAGGAAGCATTACTCTTCGTGAATGAGAGATGAGTTAGTGGAAACGCAACGTTCGTCATGGATACAAAGTTCCCTTATTCGACAAAACGTCGTTCCTGTGTCGGCTATCGCAATCTATCTAATGGTACGAACCTCGCTGAAATTTCAAGTGCCTCACGTCAACATTTACGACACAACCTATCCCATTATTGTTTATTGCCGCCATAACTGATACAACTGAGCTGATATTAATGTACTTAATACACGAGTACATTAATGTACATCAACAGCCGAGTGGTTGGTAAAATTTCAGTACTTAAGTAATCTAGTTTTAAAATAATAATATAATTTAATATATCTGAAACATTAATCTCTTAATCATGGCAGAGTTTAGAGAGATTCATTTAATACAGGTCAGAGACGATTCTTCAATAGAAGTAAACATGAAAAAGAAAGTTTTGTTTTCCAATTTAAACTATTATCATTTGTACAGCTGTTGAGTTAAACTGCGTCACAGATTACGGCAACATATTTGAAAGTACTATGTGTGAAGTAGTGGTATACTTCTGCGTTTCGTTGGATGAGTGAGAGGTACCGCAAGCCCCCATCTATTCCCATCTCCTATTAGAATATCTTATTGCCAGCTCCTATGACTATCTAATACTTCTTTCCCTACACATTTTCCCTCTCCACTCCCCATCTTGTGAAAAAGCTGGCAACGTATACTATTCTTCTTATTGTGGTGGACCAATCCGGTATTAATAATAAAGTAACGGCCTGAGCCGAGGCTTCCTCTACGGAGGGCGCTCTCGAGCCAAATATCTCTTAAAGAGGCTTAGGTTAGGCGCCTTCTACGCCCTGCCGCCTCGAGCCAGTTGTAGCTGTAGATGCCTCTTCTAGGCAAACTGTGACAAGTCAGGCACAAAAAAAAATTGTTCTGCATATTTTTGGAGATTACATACCATCTGGAGAGCCGTTTGCTTTTTGCTTATATAAAAATACTATATTTATTCGTTTATAAGTCTAGATTATTTGTACGGCTATTAACTATGAACTTGACCTTTGTATATATGTAATTTAGTGCCGCGGTAATGACTGGGCGACAGTGCAGGCGCCAGACATCCGCACGACAACGCTATCCAATGAACGGCTTACTTGTATCAGCAGTGCCAACGTAATACTCTTTATATTTCGTGATATAAGAGTTACAAGAAACTTTATCAGCTAAATTTTAATTAAAATGGCGCAAGATGAGAAGACGAGTGAACAAGCAAGGGTTGAGCATGGGACAGATTAGACTTAGTTTAATTTTACTCCTTATAAATTTTCATACCACGAGCTTAATATGAAAATCGAATAGAAACGATTAACAAATTAGTCAATAGGTTATTTGCTAATTTTTTAGTCATTAAAATGAGCAGTAAACGTTTTCATAGGGTTGCCACCAACCGTTATTAACAGGCTTTGTTGATAAACCTAAAGCTATTTTTAATAGGCAGTAATCCCAATAGGTGGGTAACCTATTAAAATGAGGTCGAAGTATTGTGTAAAAATTCTCACATGTTTTAGAAAAGTCAAAGCGGTTCCTATCTAGTTCTAGTATGATACACAAGAAGTATATTTAAAAAAAACTTTTTTGTAAGACTACCCCTACCTCCTAATTTGGTGCTGTATAAATGAAAGGTTCTCATGCTTAAAGAACCTATTTTTTTTTTAAATAAGCTACAAGTTGATGTGCATAGAGCAAATGGAAGTGTTTTTTAAATAAAATAATTATAAAATTACAGATACCCACTTTTTACAGAGCAATTTTGGCACGGTAGGGAAAAATAGTTACACGTAATACGTTGAGCGTTACGCGCTACACGTACAGATTAGCTACACACACACTGTTTTTTTTAATAATCTGACCGCTATTTCAAGATTTCAACATATACGACAGACATCTGGTATTTACTTTAACCAAGTTACTACTGTAAGTTACCACTGTAAATACACCAGATATAAAATTTTACTGTATTGATTTTATTGCCCCAGCGATTTCGACCTTCAACCCATATGTCAAGTCCCAGGGAGAAAATTATCAATGCTAAATAAAAAAAACTTATTTTGTTATCAAAAATTCAACCTAAAATAGAAATTTAATAATATACACTTACGAGTCATAAAAGAGACTTGTGTGGGAGGGGAGGGGCAGTGGGCGCCGGCCTCTTATTGATTTCACCAGACAGCGATCCTGCCTCAGCCGTCCTTGTCTAACATATTACTAAAATTAATCGAAAGTTTTACAACAGCGAAAGGTTCACGAATTTATTGTATTATGGAATTTTGGTAGCCCTGGAGCGTCTGACACCCCTAACCGACCACAGAAACTACTCTTTCTCGAATTTAACTTATTTCTCGCATTCGAAACTATCACATGGTAACTTACCTACAGAATAACAGCGGGAAGGTGAGTTGTTTATACTTCTACGTTTTGTTTAGTAATAGCAATAGCAAGTTCCTAATCGGACGTGGCGTGTTTCGTGAATCGGCCTTGTTGTAATTTCATAAGCTTGTAAGCGCTGTTTAATAATTATTCCACGTATTTATTTTACTATTATTTGAATCAAAACGTTTCGTAAATAAATCCAGCGTTTGCAATGTGCTAACAAATTATTAGACAATTTAAACACAGCAATGTTACGAAATACGCAATAAATCATTTCTCAGGATGACAGCCCGCAACAGATGACAGCCCACTGGTTCGCGGTCACGCTAGTGATGTGCCAGTATTTTACGTTGTCGGTTTTTTATTTATGTTTTTAATAATGATGATAGACTATTGACATTGCAAAAAAATTATAAATACTTTATGCAATTTTTTGGTGCAATGATAAAGTAGGAAGAGCTTATATTTACAAAAAAGAATTAAACAATTATTGTATTTAAGTGTAGCGTATAGTGTTCATCCCTCCTTTCTTAGAATCATCATCAATTTCATCAGAGAGACGTGTACTGCTGGACTTGGGCCTCCTTCAAGAACCGCTACTAAGATTCGGGCCTCCTACCGCCTTTATCCATTGAACTCCAGCAACCTTGACTAGACCATTCTTATGAACTGTGATAACTAATCGTCTATATATATACATATATCTATATTTTATCCGTAATTAATATAAATAAAAACTAAGCTCCGCAGTGTACATAATCCGATAGCAACAGAGACAAACCGTACGTAGAAAGGGAAGCGTCCAGTGCAAACAAATTCTATAAATAGCTCAGCTCGGCCATCGGTTCGTCTGTTTGTTGACTCGCCATTGAAATGTGCTCCCGAGTGATCTCACGTGGACGTCGACGGCCGCGCGGCGCTGCCAGCCGCTCCTGTCTTAGCGCAGCTTTATTGTACCGCTTGTAATCACAGATAAAGCGTTGGCTACCATTGTCATAATAAACGATTTGACTGTTCGCCTTGTAAGCAAACGCGCCGCCTAAAATATCTACCAGTAGGTGGTAGCTTTTTTATGGTAAAAGGTAGCAAAATAGAAGGCGGCTTACCTGGCCCATAATTCCGGTTATAAGCTCCTGTCATTATTGACAATTGTTAATTAGACATTTTACTAATTAATTGTGTCAATTATCTGTGATGCGCCATAATGCCACCATAAAAATACTACGTTTGGGGCCTGGTGATAGGTCAACATCTACAACAATGGCGCTTTCGTCGGAAAGAGGGGAGAATGGGTAAGGATATCCCCACAGGAGGGCTATGTCATTTTTCCTTCATTCTTTCCCTACAACCCCCTCATTTTTACAAAAAGTCAATGTATCTGCAAATTTTTTGATTATAGCTGGTATTAATAAGTAAATATGCGGGCAGGAATAGGCAGAGTTCACGAATTTTTATTTGGCGCGATTCTGACACCTCTCTTGCTTCATCTACATCCATACTTTCCTATATGCTCGTCAGTTGCTTCATATATCGTTTCTTTAGTATGTCACTAATCTGACCGATATGAATGATTCTCCCGGGGAAGCCCCTTAACATTACCGCTCCCTTTCGAAACATAAATTTGTCTTGTTACTCTCTCTACATTCATCCTTTCAACAGAAGTTACATTATTATCAGCAATGCGGATAATTTAAGGAAAATAACAAGTTCCATTTAAAATATTCCAATATAGTTCCACTGTCATTCAGTTAGTCTCAAGGAGACCAGTCAAATTTTATTGTTTGTACGAGTAGAAATCAATTCCTTCAATAAACATTTTATTGATCGTCGTAACGTTTTATTTCAAACAAAGGCGGCTACCAGTTCACAGAGATTCCGTAACCGACTATAAATAGTGTCAATGACGTTACCCATGAAAACATTTTTTTTAATTACAAAAAGAAAAATAAGATTGACTCCAAAAACATCTTGCGTTAACTGGCTCAGATTTATGGACTCGTCTCTTTATTGTAAATGTGCTGTGTACGTGTCGATATTTTGTTTGTTATTTTACTTAATCTATAAAAGAACACCGTAGGTTTCGGTGTATTTCGACACATATCTATGGCGCAATAGAAGATTACATCAGCTTTAAAATAATGTAATAATAATATTAGATATAACACTCGCAAATTGATAATGCGCCTAGCGTCAATTACGGTGATGTAATTTCGTGACATTGAACTGTTAGTACTGTTAGCAACTCTTGTTTGCTGCTATTCTTATATTTATTGTTAGGTTTGTTTTAAAATTATTAGGAAAATACTTTACAGTTGTGCTCAAGAAATTATTATGTAAATATGATAAACCAATCAATGTCACAATTAATCAAGGATATTGAACATTTAAGAATGAGACTTAAACCAAAAAATTGATGATGCTGTGGCGATTTCAACAATATTAACCTACTTGTTAAGGAATTAATATATTATTATTAAGTAACTACTTACCAAGCCAGTATAAATTCTTCATCGCATGGGTATTAACCTGGGATGATAAAATGACACCAATTTAACCAACAGACTTTTATCAGAAGAAAACGGATTATTAATATATTTTAAATACAATTATTGTATACCTATATTATTGAAAATAATAAATCTATAATTAATAATACGTTACTTTCACTACATGTGTATAATGGAAATATTTTGTTAACTATACTTTTTAGTTAAGAATGACGTCATGTGGATGTAAATTTAACAAGGTCCCAGCGCATTATCAACTTGCGAAAGTTATAGTCCACTTGTTTAAATGTCAATTACTTGTTAACTAAGTTGTTTTTACTTTCGTAGTTACACATTTGCATCTGCATTGCACATTTTAAATTACAAAAGTGACGTACTTGTTAGTTTTACTGAAGATTTTATACTAATTTTATTAATTTCCGATGAAGTGTTAAATCGAAGAGTAACGAACGAAACTTACTGAACAAAGATCTCTTTGCATATTTATAAACGTGGACCTAAATGAAGGAATGTCAGCTTCTGCTGAACATTATGTACTCGGTTCGAACGTCACTTGAGACTAGTGCAGTAAAGTTTGATGAGTCAGAGACAATTATTCCTGCTTCCCGTTTCTTAAGATTCAGAATCATGCAAATGGTCGCTTTAAAAACTTTCAAACGAGCCGAAACGTAAACAAAGTAAACTTCTACCCACAATATCGCCGTTCCTTTGCCGTTATCAAAACGGCACATCTACCGCTCCGGCCGGAAATGGGAGCCGTAAATTTTGTATTAATGTCCGTCGGTTCGCACTGTCCGGTTTGTCTACAATACAACGCAGTCACTTGTATTGAACAAGATCGGTCGGACGACGTTCAAACATATTTCAGTTTAACTATCGCAATTGCTTAAACAAATCGTAAAGTTACATCAGATCTTTAAGGAGAGATAGAAAGACTTAAGAATAGAAAGACTAACACACGACCATCTTAAAAATAATAATAAATTAGCCTTTTTCAGAATGTTCCCACTGCAGGGACAGGCCTCCTCTCTACTAGAGGGAATGGGCCGTAATCCTCCACGCTGGCCCGGTACGGGTTGGTTGATGTCACATGTCTTCGAGTTTGGTGGTTCTAAGAATCTGCCGGTTTCCTCACGATGTTTTCCTTCACCGTTTTCAGAGCAGTGGTGATGAAATAAGTAACAAAGTAAAGCGCCTGCCTGGGTTCGAACCCGCAGCCTACATTACGTAAGTCGGGACCCAAACCGCGGAGCCACCGCTGCTCCGGTACCATAAAATTATTTGTTATTCCTCATTATTGGATCATAAACGTATAAAACATTTTATAAAAAAAATGCATTTTTTATTGCGACCAATGAAGTGAACACTTAAATCAATTAACAGACTGTAAATAAATAAATCCGGAACGTTTCTGCGCGCCGTTGATTCATTATATATGTTTTTATAAACACTCATCTAAAGAATTTTGTTAAGGTGGCCATCAAGACGTCAAGAAATGTAACGAAAACATACGGACGCCCGTGAGCAGACGGTTGCAAGTAATTTACTGGAAGTCATCTCTCGACATATCGAATGTAGTTCCGGAATTCTTCTGCTGTTCTTTATTTCGAATGTATTAAATTATTCAGTTTCGAGATCGTTGCCACCGAGTTAACTGTGCAACGGGGATCATCTGAATACTCTCAGATTTGTTTGTTATCTCGAGGGTTATTTCAGGTTTGAATTTTTATGTTGATTATTTAATTAAAGTTTAACTCTAGTCTATTGTTGCATAGCAACCGTTAGGATAATACCATAGTGATATTTATTCCCCCTTCCATCCTTTTCTAGTAGACGAAACGCAGAGTACTTATACTTCACGCTTGTTTTCTGTGAGGTCGTGGTATTTCACCGATCGAACCGGCCAATTCGTGCAACAGATGTTGTTGCAGGCTTTACCACTATTGTGTTTTAAGGTCTTCTTGATTTAAATTGTCTACTCCTTACCTAAGCACATATCCTCACATGATAATCATCTCGTGGAATAATACCGTTACTACAAATTCCCAAGACAATATGGTACGAATATGCCGCAGCACTCGGCAGTAATAGGAACAGAGAATGCGTTGCGCCCGTGGTGCATTGACCTATTTCCACGGCTCTTTGCGTGTAGATTTTCGGATGGACTATTTTACGGTCGTGCTGTATTCGCATTTAAGAATTAGTGCACCTATTACAGCAGCTAATCGTATGAACAAGAGCAGGATGTAGCTTTCTTTTGTTGGTTTACATACTAAATCATTCTGGAATAACAAACTACCTATTATTAGTCTCGATAAATCCTCTAACGATAGATTCGATTGTTGAAAAAAAAGTTTTGAAGGAAAAGAAAAATAATTGCAGCAATCGCCTGTGCTAAATATTTCAACCGGATCATTAATAAGCCTGTTTACCGTTGAACACATGAAATAACTCGAAATGCAATAGAAATAAACTAAAACAGTTTAAAGCACTACTAGTGACCTGCCCCGGCTATACACGGATAGCAAGGCCTATAATTTATAGGGTTCCGTACCCAAAGAGTAACCCTTGTACTTAGATTCCGCTGTCTGTCCGTGTGTAATCAGGCAGTGATGGTTAGACAGTTGAAATATTCACAAATGATGTATTTTTGTTGCCCCTATAACAACAAATACTAAAATACTGAATAAAATCAATATTTAAGAGGGCTCCTATTCAACAACCGTGATTTTTTTGGAAGCCTTCGTGCGCGAGTCCTTTTTTTTCTGCCCTAAAGTACCAGCCTATTAAGTCTTCTTTACCAATAGTCGAAATTCAGTCAATCTATATAAAACTTTAATGAACTTTTAACTTAAACTTAAACTTTAAGGAGAATATGATTTATACATAATTCATTAACATTAATTATGAATCATTTCCTTCGGTTGGCAAAACTGTATGATAATCCGTGTACTAGTTTTAAAACAACTTCACAACGACATATGTGGCGTGGAATTTGGTACGACAGAAACCATTGAATTAATCTGCCCAAGACAATACAACGCAACACCTCGTTCGCACTTATCATCTCAAGCAGGTGAATTTAGAAAAATCCTTTTTAGTTCTCGCCTACGTGATAACAGAAATATTTATGCATAATTTTAAGTCTCTAGACCCAAAGATGAAGCTTGAAGTAAGCAAGCAAGCAGAACGCTTTGGAGGCTGGCTCAAGCGGGTCGCGGATGTGTGTGACAGCGTTCCCGTAGCCCCGCCGACATGGGCGGGAGGAATATTGTGAGGCTTAAGTCGGGATGCAAGCCTGGATATGACTAGGCATTTCCTCACATGAAAAGAAGGCCCAGGCTGTGTGTTGATGTATCAGTCAATGGATTTCTTCTTTCAAGTATATAAATAAATAGATTTTATACCCTCTATAATGTTATTAAAATGAATGAACATTTTTATAAAAACGGTTTCCGGCGTTATAAAGTTTCTTTATTGTATTTAGACAATAATATTCAAACATGTTTGTTTTGAAACGCTTAAATAGATTCTGAGTGGTCATAAATACTCATAATTTAGCCCACGGTTTTGCCTTATTTTAACAGTAAATCATTTATTTGTGAAATGTGTAACAGTTACGCAAAACTAGCGGACACAGCCGCCCGGAGTACCCGTTACACGTTTCGTTAAGTCCGTCCGTACACAAACAGATGATTTACGAGCTAGTTACACGGCATCGTAATCTACAAATATCCTATTTAATGGCAAAACAAAGTCCGTTTTCATAGTTTGTAACTCAATATCCGGCATCTATAAAATTTCAATATTCGTAATTAAATTAAATAAAATTTATGTTAAAATATTTGGAAACTTGATATATCATAGCTATTATTATATAAGCTAATGTAGGTTTGTTCGATTCCGAAAATAAAACTTATAATATCGGTTGGTTTATGTGTCATGATTTCACAAAAACTAATTTTTGATACATGTTTCCTATAATTCGAAGTTATTATACGCGTTATCATTTTACAAAAAACACCAGCGTGGAAAGTGAAATACGAATGTATGCGAAGCCGCGGACAACAGCTAGTCATCATAAACCATACTAAATAATGATATTTAAAATCCAGGGTACCACAGGGAACGATGCTTGGCCCTGTTATATTCCTTTGTTAATACAAGTATTTTATGAAGAAAACAAGATAATAAATACACATATGAAAGGGAGGGATATTGTTTTTCATAATTTGACTCTCGGCTAATCATACACATGCCTATTTCAATACGGGATTGTATTCAGGGTTAGTTTATTGGTTTGAAGGTTGTGCCACTAGACGTCACTAAATATGGTAATTTGCACATTTATTTCTTACACTTAGCCTACATCCTAGACCTCTTGTCTCTTAAACATTTAGAAAACCATCTCAATTAATTAAACAACAAAAGAGAAAGCCAGTAAAGCGAAAGCTTGAAGACGTAAGTGGTGACGTTTTTTCATAGAGTCTATCGCTTTATCAAAATAGAAACCGCATATTATTTAGATGGAAATCAATTATATTTGAGGAATTAAACCGTCAAAGTTGTGGTGGAACAAGTTATCTGTCGTGTCGTTCGGTATCACAAGGGCCGTGCCGAAATCAATATCAGTGTAGATAAGGTGTGCAGTGATTGAGGGCTCCGGCGCTCGCTTGTCCACTTGTGATAAGTGTTACAGCTGTTATCTTTTGTTTAGTTAGGGTACAAGCTGTAGAAAGTACATTTTTTGTAGTAGCCGGTGGCAAACGAGCGGTACACCCGGTATTAAGTGATCGTTACCCATGGCCTCCGCAAGAAGCTAATGAGTCACACGCGTTGTTTCCTTTAATGGACAGAGGATGGGATAAACAGAAAATGGTTAATTCCCTTTCCTGTTCATTCCCTCCACCGTATAGTCCTGTTACCATTCTCATACTTTCCTTATTAGCTAAGTATGGGAAGAGGAAGAGGATATGAATTAGGCCCTTCCAACAATATCACTAAAAGCTCATATTTTACATGTTAACTCATTTGCTCCATTTCTCAATCATGACTATGAGTTGAGTAAGGGGGGGATTATGAGCTAAATAAAATATTACTTACATAGTGTTGGCAACAACACTGCTTACAATACCCTCGCCGATAGCATTATTTCGTCAACGACTTGATCAGATTTCCTCTCCTGAGGTTCTTGGATGGATTCTTCTTCAGTACATTCTTCGCTTGCCGCTTTCAAATGTCTTTACACTTGTAAATTTAAATAAATTGAATGTGTTTAACGCAATACATGCATTTCTCGTTACTGTATTTGGCGCACGTCAGCAGTCAGCAGGGAAGTTCGTCGGGCTAGGGACTGCAACGCACGCGTCGACAGAAATAGTCCCGCTCGCCGTAATTCGTGCTCGATTGACTGCGATGTAGGGATACCATACTATTTGACGGATATTTTCCATAATTCCTATTAATATTATAAATGTGAGTAAGTTTGTTTGTTACGCTTTCACGCGAACTACTCAACCGATCATCATGAAACTTTGTACACATATTCTTGGAGGTATTAGAAGTAGCATAGGATACTTTTTATGAAAAAATACAAAAAAAAGTTAAAAAATCTTGCTACTTCAACGCCCATGATATTATAAATGCGATTGTTTATATGTGTGGATTTTTGTTACACTTTCACTCAAAAACGGCTGAACGGAATAGTTTATAATCTGGTATAGTACATAGACTATTTTTTATTTAGGTATTAAACTTAGGTTCCCGTGGGATTCGTTTAATTTTTTTACATATCTACGTATATAAAAGACGATGCTCCGTATAGATTCCAAAACGGCTACCCGGGCGAAGCCGGGGCGGATCACTAGTTCTTTATAAAGACATACATCATACATACTCATACTACAATATGTAATCAGAACTTATTTTTTATCCTTTTACTGCATATTATCACATAACTGTGTTTCCACTTTTTCATGCAAAAAATAATTGTGTTGCAAAAAACTATTATAAAACCGGGATAGCGACCAGATATATAAAAACGATATTATAATGATCTCTGTAAGACATCCTTTTGATTGGCCAGTTTTAAACAAAATTATACTGACGTGTAAACTGACATTAATACTCGAATTCTTTAAAAAAAATATACGCGTTTAGTTATCAACCAATTCTTTTTTATCTTAAAGCCAAAAGTAAGCTTCAAACCGAGTTGGCAGAGTCAGTCTGCCATGCGATCCCCGGTGTCACTCTGTTATATTCCAGACATCGCGGTGACTCACTCATTGCGTGCGATTAACGTGAGAGCCAGGCAAACTATCGGACGTTTATTTAACTTTAGCTATCACAACGTATTGTACGGTCATTATTCTGCAATATATACCTATATGCTAATGTACAGATATAAAGGTTTACGTGCTTACATTAGATCTCGTAGTCGCTAAGAAACCTTTTAGTTTATCTTATTCGTATTAAGACATATATTTTTATTACACGCCGATGTATAAAGTGCTGGTACGTTCCTCGTCTAGCCGACCCATTTCTGCAATGTTTGTTTGTCTGTAAATTTATTTGTGTTCATATCGTAGACATTTAAACTAAACGTAATAACCCCAAGTTCTAGTTTAATTAGTCTTCTCACTGCAGGATACAAGGATATACAAAAAAATATTTGTATTTATATCAGCATTAACGTCAATAATGTACAACGAACGTGGCAAGTAACGCGGTGGTGTACGATTTGTTGTGGCAAAGGGTTTAAAACCGGCGCGTGAGTCAACTCTCCCCTCCCTCCCGGCTAACTCCCGACTAACGAACATTGTTCCAGAACCGAATTACATACAGAAGTTATTCACGATTACGTAATAGTCGCAAATTGTTTAGCTCACACCTCGGGAAGTTGACCATAACTAAAATTATTATAATAAAATAAGTACATGTACAGTAATATTACAACCAAGCCAGAGCTTAGCATTAGCTTTTCACTAAGACAATTAGACGTTGAAAGTAACGGCATCAGAGTTGTATGTAGTACATTGTAACTCACTAGTAAGTTGATTGAGATCTCTTGGCCTGACTGAAATGATTCAATTGAGGCTATCACTGTTAATGACAGTGCTTGCCTTACAAGACTAAAATTCTAGTTTAAAGCACTTTCAATAAACTCGTAGAGCTTTTATCACTTACGTTATCGTATTAGTAAACTAAGTTATATAAGATGGCAACCTTTTAAGGCAATCCTGAGGGTAAATGGACTAACCTCATTCATCATCTAAAACCCAAACTATGAATGACATCGACTTAGCTCCGTTTGCATGGAACAATGAAGACCGCTATGTTTTCATTGTTGCATACAGTCCCGGATGTTGCTTTTTATTCGACTCATGCCCGGTTTCTGGAAGGCTGATCAACGGAAAAAACAGTTTCCAGTCAAATATCCGATCGAATATCATTTGTTTTGGTAGAAGCGTAATCACCAACTAAGTGAAATCGTTTTGACACGAATTTCGACTTGACAGTCGTGTTAGTTGAATCAAAAATTTGACAAGCCTTTCAGAAATCGCGCGAATGTTTTGTCAATTTTCTATTTATTTTTAATGTTTTCCTTTGTATTCGTTTTGCATTCTATTTTATTTATTTTACTTTTTGGTTTTTATTTTCAGTTCGTGAAGTCAAAAAACAGATGCCAGTAAGTATATTGTTTGTGTTATGTATTTTTTTTTAAATATTTTAGTTTTTTAGTTTTTAATTATTTAAAATGAAATTTTAAAACAAAGTTAGTAGATAAAATATAGTAACGTGTCAATTCATTGAAAAACTTAATGGTACATTAAAACTAACCTCTTTTGACTATGAACAACCAATATAGACGCTCAGCTTGGTCCGGGTAAGTTTTTATTGCTTAAGGAATGCTAGCCTTCTAACACTGAAGGAATTGTTGCGATTAGTTTCAAAGTTTATCAACAAAAAAAAATATTTACCTTTACATTAGATCTTCTAAACTACGCCACGGATTTTAATTTGGTACTCAGCAATATAATACATGCATATTATAGCAGAGAAAAACAGAGAACTTCAAAGATAGGTAATGTCATATCGTAACAAGTTCTTATGTACTTACAATGCAAACGCTGGCTAAATCAAAATAGTGTACCACGGAATTGTACATCTTTAAAATTTCTACCGATACCATATATCTCTTTGTTAAGGCTAGCTTATTATACCTATATAGATAGCTTACTAGAAAGATCAAGTACAATGCGGTTTAGAAAGATGCACACATACAATTTAATTACATTAGTTAAACAAAGCATTGCATGCACATTATAATAATACTTCACAGCATATGATTTAAATGAATATGTTGGGAGTTATCGCCAAAAAAACGACGCTGGCTAGTTATAGTATAGTGTTAAATGAGTACGGTGTGTTATTAGAGTTAAATTTAACTTAGTTGTTACTATTACGCAACTTGGCAGTATAATCGACAAGTCTACCGTGACGGCAAAGGGCATGACGCTCTCGTGCCGTGATGCTGTTACACGTCACGTCACGTTTGCCGTCACGTTTTATTTTTTCAATTCACATTGAATTTACATATCACTTCAGTCCATCCGAGTGACTGAAATGAAATGTAAATTCCGTTAAAATGCGACAATCGTACAAAAAGCGGAAGTATGGTTATCACGTGCGACCACTCGTGTGGAGGTCGCTGTAAACCTTTGGGTAATAGATATTCTCATTGAATTTGTTCTGATATATTTTATTATAATTCCAAGATATAGAATATACCGTGATACAATTATGCATTATGATTAGAAAGAAGGGAGCACTTCTAACGCTCTGGGACTTTACGTTATTCTGTTATGTACTTATAGACTTAGGTATGCAAATACTTTACTAGATTATTCTACATCTATCAGTGTTTATTATTTTGTACGAATATCAATATAACTGGCTGCTGTTTTAGGGACACCTCCTAATAATGTTTACAATGGATGCGTCCCTATTTAAACATTAAAACAACGTTAGTCGTGAGTTAACTTTTTTAACTTAGTCGCATTCAGTACTCATATCCTCGTCAACATCGTAAATGAGTCAGCGGGACCTGACGTGACATGATTATTTAATAAATAATAAATCGGCCTTTTATAAAATGTTCCCACTGCAGGGAAACAGGCCTTCTCTCCGAGAAAGGGAATGAGCTGTAATCCACCACGCTGGTCCACGCACCAGTCTTCGAATTTGGTGGTTCTAAGAACATGCCGGTTTCCTCATGATGTTTTCCTTCACCGTTTTTGGAGCAGTGGTGATGAAATGAATTACACAAAGTAAAGCGCCTGCCTGAATTCGAAACCGTAACCTACAGTACGTAAGTCGTGGCCTAAACGCTGAGCCACTACTGCTCCTTCAAATTCTAATAGTAATTTTTGACAAATCCTAGCTTCATATCTGCGTTCCAATTAAAAAAGAAAACTTCATTCTTCGCACATAAAAAGTTGTTATAGTTATGAAAGTAATTATTCAATAAGCCCTGACGCAAAACAAAATGGCGGCCAACTGGCTTTCAAACATTATTAGCCGCGTCGCCTACCCCAGCCCCGCCTCGCCCGCCTTGTATTTTATACCTGTATTCCCTGCACCAGTTAGCGCTGTAAGGTAAAACTTGTTATCAGGGACCTGAATTAAATTTGCAGCTCTCACGGACTCGTAGTACCTGACGTGATCGTAGCCGTACATTAGTTGCGGTGAGCGCTCGCTAATGCTGAGTGCAAGTTTGTTAAGGAATTACTTATATATGTGTATCTCGCAATTTCCGCGCACAAGCATTGCCATTGAAGTCTTTGAAGTGCACTAAGAACCTTAAGGACTTAAAGATGTAACTTAGTATTAATGCAATGTAATATTCTTTGCCCATTTTAATAATCGTATATAGGTTTAAGATGCAAATTTATATAATTACTTAAATTATGTTGAACCGATCGCTACCGAACACAGGAATTTGCCAATGTGGACAATCCTTGTCAATTTCATCGAAATAATTTTTGTGTCGGAATCTATAGGTCTATAGGGAACATACATACTTCGATTTTTATATACTATATATATATATATATATCTTATGTTACTTCTTGTACCTCCAAGAATATGTGTACAAAGTTCCAAGATGATCGCTTGAGTAGTATTCGCGTGAAAGCGTAACAAACAAACTTACATTCACATTTATAATATTAGTAGGGATCGGGAGAGATTGTGTCTTTTGACCTCCATAATTCCCCAAAGTATTATTTTTTAGTGTAACCAGAGTTGTCACGCCTTTTAAAATATAGTCCCTTTGTTGTGTATTCTCGTTGTTTTTTGGAGCAGATATAAAAACGCGCATCCCTTTGACGGCAAAGTAATAATCTCTTTAGTGCTGTGCTGAAATGGGCACAAGCCCAACTGATAACTAACGTACTCCTCACATTTACGTGATCACATAAGTACTACTAGCTTTTTGACTTCCTTCAGTCGGAACTTATTTGTGTAATGTATCTAACTAAGAGATTGATTAACCGGGACAAGCTGTGACCTGCGGTTGCAACCGCCGTTCAATTTAATTTAACCGACGTTGTCCAGCCTAAGCCGCGCCCTATTTAATATATTGGATTATAAATATTTATCTATTTAAACTTTCATGGCCTACGGTAGATCTATTTCTTGCTGGCCTACGTAATCAGAAATCTTTTATGCAAAATTTCAAGTCCCTAGACCTAGTAGTTTGGTTTTTACGTGGATATATCAGCCAGCCAGCCAGCCAGTTTCTTATTTTATAATTATCTGGGATATTGGCTTAATGCATATAACCTATCTGAATGACTGCAACACTGCATAACTACTTCTGTCTTGTAATTAACAAACCTATTTACGCATTAATTGTTAATAACAAATTATAATACACCCACGTATCAGTCGCTAAATCTTCAGCGCACCATCGAAATGAGATTTTCATAAATTAGTCAATTTTTCAAGCAACGTAGCTAAGTAAAGTAAAATCCGGGAAGACACAAAAACTATAAACCACTGAAGTAATAAATCGCTCGCTAAGCGAGCATGGCTCCAGACAGGCCTTGGCTCCGGTCGAGGAGAAGAGGCGGTGGGGGGGAGCGAGTTACAGTAATGATACGTGACGAGGAATAATGACAGAGCATCCACAAAGTAATAAGCATTCGACTTTCCAACTTCAAGGACTTAATCTAAAATAAATCTATGTTTTCTAATATTTTGGCCTTTTTGATAATATATTCCTGCAACTGGTGTTAATATTAAGTTTTTTACCATCACATACCAGTTGGTGTAATCCATCGTCAGCCATGTTTAAAAAACACAGGCATAAGAACTGTTGAGAGAAGTGCAAACACTAAACAGGTTGAAAAACGCGACAATAGTTCAAAAGTAAATAAATTATCAACAAAAATAAACCATTGTATATCAACTATAGAATTCAAAATTGAATACAAGGAAATAAATGAAACAAAGTTAGACGAAACTGTCCGAAATTCAAATAACCATGTTACCGACGCATGTTGTTCACGCTAACGTATAAATTTTTTCCTTACCAAATATAATAATATTAATAATAAATCTGCCTTTTCTAGAATGTTTCCCACTGCAGGGAACCAGGCCTCCTCTCTGAAAGAGGGAATGAGCCGTAATCCTCCACGCTGGCCCAGTGCGGGTTGGTGGATGTCACATGTCTTCGAATTTCATGGTTCTAAGAACACACCGGTTTCCTCACGATGTTTTTCTTCACTGTTTTTGGAGCTGTGGTGATGAAATAAATTACACAAAGTAAAGCACATGCCTGGGTTCGAACCCGCATTCAGTACGTAAATCGGGGCCTAAACCGCTGAGCCACCACCACTCCGTGTATAATCCAATATAACTCTGGATTTAATATGAGAATACCGAAATAGATAAACATGTAAGTTTTATCTTGTTTCATTGCAAGATATCATAGTTGTATTTTGGAATTTTCGAATTTTAACGTAAAACCTTTGTTTACAAAAATCACACTTTGCTTTGAAATAAAGTATAATTGTGTCAAATGCGCTAACAAGACCCTTATCGACATTCGCGTTTCTTTATGTCCGATATTTTTTTTTTACGTAATCACAAGTCTGTTCATTTAATGTAATAAAATATCTATGGTTTATCGGTTCTCCAAATTTGGTGGCGGTAGTCACGACGCTGAGCTATCGTGTCTACAGGCCGCACGTCAGATATTTTTAAAACCGTCAATCAATCCATCAAACCAAAAACGATATGCTCAGATCTCTTGCTTTTGAATCGACCAGTGATTACTGCGAACATCAAACGCCTTCCTCATTCAGAGATTCGTTTGAACTTCAAAACTCTGATAGAAATACCTAGAAGAAATCCGAATTTCCGGTTAACTTTAGAAAATTGACATCCCTATTTTCTATCGCCTTCTATTTCAAAGGCTCTATTATTATTTTAATACAGTGACAAAGTACCACTGATTTTACAACTCAAGTGGTGGTGTGTAGTGGACTCCAATCCTCGGACGGAAAGGGGGGGGGCTGAGTGAATAGGTAAAGAAAATGTCAAATTCAAGTTAGTAGAATTTAGATCTGTTGCACGAATTGATCAGCTCGACGGGTGATATACCACGACCTCTCAAAAGACAGAAGTGAATTAGAAGTATTCTGCGTTTCGGAGTAAGGTGCCAGGAGACCTAATTCATATCCTCTTCCTTCCTCTTTAAGGAAAGTGTGAAGGGGAAGAGAAGAATTTGTCAGGAGTCTGGAATCGTTTACCGCCTTACAACCTTACCGCCGTAACTAAGCGGTGAGTGATTACAGGAACATATTCTGCCTTGTCAAATGAAGCTCTGAGATATGGTATGGTGTATGTTCACGGGTGGCAGTGATCAGTTTAGGTGTCCCGTTACTCGTTTGTTCCCTGCTATTTTAATATATATATATTTATATACGCTATATAATTTAGGATGAGCATATATTTGTTAATCCATTCAAACTCACAAAGTCCATCGACGGAAAATTACACAATGCACATTAAATTTGATCTTAACTTATCACATGAATTCTACAAACTCAGTGTACAGTTTAATCACAATTTTTCTGTTAAACTTGCAAACTTTTCCACACATGTAGGTAGGAATTTATATCTAGTCTCAGTCGAGGAGTTTCCGGAGTTCTTATCTCAACTTATCTAGAGCTGTCTCAAGAAACACTCGAGTGTTCACAATACGCCACATTGAAGAAGCGACCGCACTCAAAGCTTCACATAGCGATCTCTTCACCACTAGAATTTCTCAGGTCCACGACGTTTGTTTTCCGACGGAACTGGCTTTGTAACGCACAATGCAAGCTTCGCATCGGCATTTGTCATTTTTATAGAAGCTTTACTGAGAGCATCGTAATTTAATTAATCAACTAGAAAAGCCCTATTAATTTATCATGTAGATTTGAGGTCAAGTTACATTAGATTTAAATTATTTCTTCATACAAATTTTCATCTCCTATTTTAGACCTTTAGTCCAGACCTTTGGCCACGTAATAACAGAAATCGCTGTACAAAATTTCAAGTTTCTATGTCCATTAGCTTATGCTGTAACTTCTTATACCACTCAGTTTTTTCTTTTATATACATACTAGTGACCTGCCCTGGCTTCGCCCGGGTATCACTATGTTGTATGATCGCTACCAAACACAGGAATGTGCTAATTGCCATTTCGGAGTCTATAGGTCTATATATAGGGAACATTCATACTTCGCTTTTTATATACTATTTTTTTCATAAAAAGTCCTATGTGACTTCTAATACCTCCAAGACTATGTGTACAAAGTTTCATGATGATCGGTTAAGTAGTTTTCGTAACAAACAAACTTACATTCACATTGATAATATTAGTAGGGATATAGAATAAAAACTATTTATATAAAATGACTTCTGTAGGCTCACACTTACACCTGTAAACCAGAGGAAGGCGGAGAGTAAGGATTGATAACAACACTATCTGATCTTCTAGCCGGCTATCAAACGCGTCTGTGTATCGAACTTTTCGTATGGCCAGCTGTGGAGACAGGCGAGTTATATTAAGGGGAGGCGGTAAGCCAGGGCCTCAGCCAGGAACGAAAACATTGCGAATGTATTTTGCACACGGATGAACATAAACAAGACGGCATCTTGTTACGAAACTAGCCGATGTCACATTTTCCCTAAACATAACACGAATATGATGTGGGATTATAGTTGGGTTGCTAGAAGCTTAGCCGTTAATAAGCTTGTTCTTTCGAATGAAGTCAAATCTGTTAGATTACTTTTATTTCAGTGATATACTGGAAAATATCGTTGGTTTTAGTTCTGATGAAAATTGGTTATCTAACTACCCTGTTAGATTAGGGGATGCAGTCAAGTACTTTAACTTGCAACCCTCTATATAATGATCAATGAATTCTATGTTTAATCCTCTAAGGCGGTGATTCACAGGCTTTTTATTGGCCGTACACTTTAAAATTCAGCTGCACACTTTAAGTTGCACAAACGCCCCCTAATCATTGAATTCTATTATTTTTGTCCTTGCTAAAATGTAACCTCAGTGTAAAGCCCTTCTCCCCCTAATTCATAATCCTGGATCCGCCCCGGCTTTCTTTAGCAAGTCATCGACATCAGTTTGTCTAGGACACTTCCAGTATTGATAGATTTTGGAAAATAAAATTGCCTTACCATTCTATTTTCACTCATGTAATTACCAAGGGTACAGTTTAGTTTCCATAAATCGATACCGCCGGGGCGTGATGTTTTAATTGACTCAGACCTCGTCCATCCACACCCATTTTAATTAAACAGATAAATGCGCTAATTGCTAGGAACGGTCGACAACGTTTAGTTAATATGTAAATTGTTACCAATTGCTTAAATGGTATCTAGCTTAGGGGAATGGCGACTTACGTACTGTAGGTTGCGGGTTCGAACCCATACAAGCGCTTTACTTTGTGTAATTTATTTCATCACCACTGCCCCAAAAACGGTGAAGGAAACATGTTTTTAGAACCACCAAATTCGAAGACATGTGACATCCACCCCGCACTGAGTGGTGGATTGCAGCTCCCTTCCCTCTCTCGGAGAGGAGGAGGCCTGTGTCCCTGCAGTGAGGAATATTCTAGAAAAGGCTGATTTATTATTATTTATTATTAGAGGAATGTTTTCCCTTTCCTTCATTTCTTGAGACACGTAACGTGACACGTGACGTTACTATTTAAAGACCAACGTAAACATTAAATAAACAGTAACTGAACTACACAAGATCAGAATGGTTTTGACCAGTTTGATCGAATAGGCTAAAATATACACATCAAAATATAAAAAAGACCTCCAATAGGTCGGGAACTTTTCGGTAACCTACCGATTGATGTTAATGAATGGTTCATTAGTTTGTTTGTTTGTCTTTCCTATAGATAAATTGTTAACTTAATACTCGCATATCGTCGCCGTTTTAATAATAAAATGTCTTATACTGATTAATAACAAAAATATAGAAACGGTGTCAAGACTGCGATTTAAATTCTACGGATTTTTGAATAGACAAATCAAGCATCAAGGTATGTGTATTTAGGTTTGTTATTTTACGCTAGTAATGTTTACAAATGAGCTTGTTATCATTAGAAGTACGAAGAAGCGGCAATGTAAACGGAAACAAAGGTTAGTGTCGTGTTATCAAACGAACCATTACCCTGTTGACTTTCCAATGACGCAAACGAATAGCTACCAGAGATCCGTGTAAGATATTCTTATCAGGTTATTTTTAACTTTATAGGTCGGACGCGCAATGTATCGCGCGGCAATCGATACCGTCGCCCGGTACATTTATATTGTTTGCGATACATCTACATCCGGATATGGAATGCCGTAAACTATATATTTATAAACAACATTGAAACAGCGTGCATGTTTGTTATTGTGTAGTTATGTGTGTTGAATAGTTAAAGCTTTACTGTTGTAGAGAAAACTGAATACAAAACGACGGAAAACATAAGAATAACACCAAAATATATTTGAATCGATATTAATTAGAATTGTTGTGAGCAATGGTAAGAATTAAAGAGATAAACAAATCAGGGCAACGGCTTACTTATTTAAGTGCAGAACTTATAGTTTTCCATATTACGAAAGCTACAGAATAAAAGCTACATGGTTTGGGAAGTTTAAGGTGATGTCATAATAATAAACAATTTATACGTTACTAAAAATTAGTCATGGTTGGGATTAAACCTCGTTTTAGTTTCCAACACCTACTAATGAGGTGTGTGGTAGAAATAAAACTGTAATGGATGTCATACGATCGATGTTTGCATGTATGTCGTAGCGAAATGAGTGCCGATAGTTTTTCAATTCCACAGAGATGAGCTCAACAACTCTGGGAGTTGGATTCAGTACCAGGTAAGCTTAGCGTGATCATAAACTTTTATCTTGAACGCGACGTAACTCGGACTATTGAATGCTAAAACATTTCCTCAAGTACTATTTTAAAGTGATGACACGAAACTACAAAGGTAATAAATCTAGACACAACATAAGGTAAGAATAAAATCCAAAACAATTTTTAATAAAATTAAATAAGCGATACAATATAAAAGTGTGTGTATGTTAGGCACAGTTTTAGGATACATTTATATTGCCCTCAGGATGTTTGGTAGCGATCGGATCAATATAATGCCACAAAAGCGAAGCCGGAGCGGATCACTAGTAAGCGATAAAATATTAGGAAATTTATTTATCACACGTAATAGGTACCTTCTTCCAGTAATTCTGTCTATCTGTTTCACGTTTTGCTTAATCATCTTTGTTATTACGTCGCTTTGAAAGCGTCTTAAGTATTAAAGTAATTATCCCTACTAATATTATCAATGTGAATGTAAGTTTGTTTGTTACGCTTTCACGCGAAAACTACTCAACCGATCATCATGAAACTTTGTACACATATTCTTGGAGGTATTAGAAGTAACGTAGCATACTTTTTATGAAAAAAAATAGTATATAAAAAGCGAAGTATGTATGTGCCTATAGACATATAGACTCTGAAACGGCTGGATTCGATGAAATTTACAGGGATTGTCCAGATTGGCACATTCCTGGGTTTGGTAGCGATCGGATTAACGTAATTAGCTGTACCCGCCCGGGTACCCGGGGCGGGTCGCTAGTACAAAGTAAATAAGAACAACAAACGGATTTGAATGTTACTTGTCTTTGGGTATTGATATAAATAATTTTAGTCCAGATGCAGTTTCTATGCAATCTATTGCCATGGAACTGCATGCATGAACGATTTGTAATTCAGTACAACAGTAACTCGACAGAAGCTTCCTTAGGAATTCAATTCGACAGACTCTGAACAGGCACGGAAAGCTCTGATTGCGTTTGTCCTAAAACACGCTAACTAATGCCTCACAATGTTTGGCTTGGTTTGAATGTACACAAGGATACCAGCGTTTGATTTTAGTTTCCATTGATTCTCGGGAAAAATTATCCTTTATAGTATTCATAGGTTACTTTTTCACTACCATTTAAATATACCGGTGGACTCCTGCAACCTTGAACAAAAATAAAATCTATGTAAAAATTAAGTGCTATACTTAATTTATACATAGATTTTATTGTTATACAAGTAATAAGTAACAGCTCGTAACATACGGCCTAAACCTTGTTTCTGATTACGACCAGTCGATTAGAGCGGACTGCTGAGTCTCCGAAATTAGTGTTATCAGATAATTGCCACTGGGGCAAGCCAACGGTGAGGTGAGAGGAGTTAAACATTATCATTTGACAGATGTCAAAACGTATAGGTTAGGATTTACTTTTTACTCGTAGAATCAATTACGAGCGGTTAAGGCCACTTCGTTTTAATTTTATATCCTCAAAAATATAATTACATCGTTTGGTTGCTAGTCGAGTTAAAAATCGACCCCGTATATCGTAAAAAAATTAAGGTAATTATTCCCTATAGTCCCTGCAGTGGGAAACATTATAGAAAATGCCAATTTATTATTATTTTATTCTAGAAAGAAAAGTCTAGTGAATGTATTATGTAAAAACTGAAAAAACCCTTTTGTCTAATCTAGATACTTACATATTAATATAGATCTTTTGACATCGTATATTGAAATGTCAAAGTGTAGAACTAACCTTTTTGGAGCAATGCCAGGTGTGATCGTATCCCCTTTAGCCCTCAACCTCGGCAATATTTATATTTTTGTATAACTGAAACACCTTTGACCAGAGATTCCCACATTACGATTATTAAAGATTAACCGTATAATATGTCCCAACAGCCCCGTCTCGTGTATCTGGGGCGCGTGACTCAATACGCTTGTTGGCCTCCTTCAGAGCTCTGAAGATCATTTTATTGCTCAATAAAACGAACGACTTCCAAACATTTTTCTTCAAGGTGTACCATGTACCACTTCGTAAACGAGTTCTTATAAAACGCAAATACGATTTAGTACGAGTAACGAAAGCACATAATTGTAACTAAATCTATATCGTATAGGCCAAAAGTGTGGGCAGAGGGCTTCCGCAACCTTGACCAGACTATCAGTCTATCGTGTCAGGCTTACCCTACGCTAAGTCGACCAGTACGTGGCCAACATTCTGGCCATTTCCACATCATCGTCCTAATCAGTGACCAATGCGTGCTGCGTGATGAATAACGGAACAAAGACGGTGTTACCCACTGTGAGCACCATTTAACGACTCAAGGTCACTCAAAGGGCAATGGAGAATGCTCGGAGTCTCTCTGCGAAATCAGCAAATGGTATGGATCTGCAATAGAACCAACCGACATTGTCCAAAGATTTGCAAACCTTAAATGACAATGGACCGGAAACATTACTCGCGGAACGGAAATCTAACCAAAACCAATCCACAAGAGTTCTTGGTGTGGACCTGATTGTCAGGTGTCACTATCTTCTTCAACCCCTTCTGTTATTTCGATTATCAATTGTAACTTTTTGTGGTAAATTAACAAGCTAGCTCAATTTATCAATGAAAATATAATTCATTGATAAAAAAATGTAGTAGTTCAGTTAAAAACATTATCTGTTGTAGTATTAGACACTATGGTATTATTTTTATACAATAAAATAACGATTTCATAATTTTTCAACATGCAATCGGTACTTAATCGAAGATAAACGATGCAAACAAACATATAAAAGATTTATTTCCTCATTTATAATCGCCAGGTGCTCCCTCCAGATGTTGTAGCGTTGCCTTCAACGTTTGTATTGGCTTCATTCCAATTCAACATGCTTTAATATTTTAAATGAGACGTTTTCGACAACCCTAGAGCAAGGGACTCGGGGTGGAAACAGAACCGACCGCGGACCGAATTTTTTTGCACATTAAAAATATTTTGAAAGATGTAGGATGTAATTCCTGCTGAAATTTTCCAATGGGATTCTTTTCACGAGTCCTAGTATATAGGATCACCTTTCAATGAACTTGTTAAAGCCTTAAGATCTGAGTTAGAGAAATCGAAACCTATTCAGATTTGCGTTCTTTTAAAATTTTGCAGTGTGAACTTGTGACCAACAGGAAAACAAAACTATTCAACATAGCCCAAAAAACAGAGTTCAAAGGATAGTATTTTAACGAGCAAGTAAATGGGCGAAAAAAGAACCGCGAGTCAAGTCTTGGCATTGATTTCTCTCATAGCATTCCAACGATCCTCATAAAACATGCGCAGGCTGTCTACAAATATTTAGTTAAATTTAGACCATTCTTAATTTAGCTTTCCAGTCGGGACAACTAAATCTAGCTAGCTTTTTCAAATATTTAGTTATTTTTAGCATAGTACAAGCCTCTTAATTCACTTTTACTTTACTTGCATTTACGAAATTTCACTATGTAATTTATTGACACATGGTCATGCATTATTGATTTTAAAGAAGATTTTAAGACATAGACTGTCTAATTCAGTCTCAAAGCACTAGAAATATATTTTCTTTTACTACTCAGCCTTTACACACACCGAAAACTATATAAAAACGTGAAAATTGTATTGTTGAACGTCCATAATATAACAGTTTTATGAACGATAGAAAAACAATGCGTAACATACATCGCGGGTTATTATGCGAAGTTTGATATCTGTGTGAAGTAAATATCGTACGTCCACAGCAATGTACAACTTCATGTTCCGTCTATCTATTCTTGATAATAGGACATCTCGTTTCATGAAATATTTAATAAATAAATTTTGAATAAGAAATAGCTCTGACATTGTTTACCATACGAAGCCGAAAAAGTAATGAATCCAATAATATGTAAGCTGTACTTATAATTTTATATTGTTTAATTTTACGCAATGAAAATGTCCATTTATTTAAATTTTTTTCGATAATTGTTATTTACTTAACCTAACCGCATTTTAACCTGTAACTTGTGGCCAAATATAGACCACTGTTCATTCCGGAGCTCTCTGAATTACAACGTTCCTATCAATTTTCATCAAGTCAATAACAACATGATATTAGCTTATTTTCATGCTTTTTCTGCGTCAGTATCACAACATAGTTTAGCAGACATATGTACGTATTACATTTTAACCTACCTTTACTTTTAGAATATAATGGATTTTCATATTATTGCATAAATATATATCAATTTATTTGTAAAATATTAATTTTGATATCATTTTAAGCTTACTTTTAAGTTTAAGAATTAAATAATTGACATGTGTAAAACAGAAAAATACCCATATGTGAAACCTCCTTATTTAAAAAATTGAGTGGTATAAATCAACATAATGGTGTAAGGCCGGGCGCGCACTGTTGCAGATTTGTAAGGGGGTTTTCAATGGTACCGAGCACACTAGCGACAACATAATCGCAGCGGCGAAATCTTTGACAAGTTACTTGTTTGCGCTGCGACGGTATATCGATTTCTTGTAATGTATAGATTATTAACTCCGATGGGATAGATGGAAGGCTAACGGGTTTTAATTTACGTCTAAACCTCTGCGTTTTTTTGTCGCATGGCGAAAAACGGCAACTAGTACACATCTGGCCTAACAACCTAATTTAGGTTTAAAAGTAGCTACTAAAATTGGTAAAGGGAGCGTACAGTTATCATTTCAAAAAACTCAGCAATGCTGCCGCAACAGATTGTCACATTTATAATAAGAACTGCACATTTCGATATTTCACTAGTATTTTTCTGGTTATCATATGACTTGAGCGTTGAGCGCGGCGGCAGGGCACGGGCACGGGCGGCGGCGCGCGGGCCCGGCGCCGCCGCGCCTGCGACCTGCTAACCCGTGCCCGTGCTTGCAGGATGCACGCGGTGGGCCTACACTCGGCGCTGGCCATCCGCCGCGAGCGCCGACGTCGCGCCGAGCAGCAACGCGCTCGCGAGCGCCGCTACTCGCTACAGTCCACCGAGTCCGGCCTCACCTCGCCGCACTGCTCCACCGGCAGCCTGGAACGCCGGCGCCGCCGCAAGGCCGGAACCGCCGACAATGAGGTCGTCTCCTCCGTGGGCATGCTCCACCTCGGCGTCGTCTTCCTAGTTCTGGGAGTATTCCTCGTCGCCTCCGGCTGGCTGCCCGATGACGTCACTGCCTGGAGCAGCATCGGCTCCGTAAGCTGGTTTAACGAGCTCGTCTGCTCCGGTCTCTTCGCTCTCGGCATCGGCATCTTCTTGATTGCGCTACACAAGTACTTGACGAAGAGCGAGGAGGAAGCTCTGGAGGACTACGTTCAGAAGCAGCTGACCAGGTCGCGGTCGGGTCACAGACTGGAGAGGGACGCCGAGACCGGCGGCATGCACACTAAGCATGCGAGGCGCGCGCGGGCCGCTGAGGTGCTGCCCGACGCCGTCACCGAGACCTACGTAGAGCCGCCGCCGGACCGCGCGCACGGCTTCGTCAACGCGCTAGCGGTCAACGGCGACGTGCTCCACGAGCTGCCGCTCGAGCAGATCGTGGAGGAGGAGGTGTCGGTCGCGTCGGAGGCGGAGCGGCGACTTGGCGGGTTCAACCGGGACACGTACTCGCAGGCGTCGGCGGCCGCTAGCCTCAGCCCCGGCTCGCCCTCCGACACGCGCGAGCTGCTCGCGGACGGCCGCTACATGGTCATGTCGCGGATGTAGTCCATGGGCTGACCGTGAACATTAATATTTCAATGCACGACCACAGTAGCCTACTTAACTTATTACACTTTCGGTTCGAGTGAAGGATCACCGGTTCATGTTCACTTTTAGAATTAATTATGAATTAAAACCAAAACCAACTTTTGTAAACAGACTATCAAATCACAGAAATTGTAGTCTTTCTAGAATTACTTAGAACAAACTTTAGGTGATTTCGCTATGAAATCCAAAATTAACTAGTCTTTTAGCGAATTTAACAATTTCTTAATACATTAACTTTTTTGTTCGTCATCAATTCTAATATTTTAACAGACGGACCAAATCTACGTAGATTTTAGCCGTAAGTTTTTGATGTAATAGTCCTTTGTACTGAGAATTTGATCGTACACACTATAACACGTCTACATTCAATATTTGTTACGATAGCTTGTCCTTCGGTGTTGTCATACCTTGATTGCCATCACAATGTGCACTCTTCATGTTGCTACATAACATATTTCATTGACACATTCTGTGTTCCCTGGCTTGAGACTGAATATTTTTAAATATACTGTTCTCTTTTATCTAATTTCTTTACAAAAAAAATGTTTTAAGTCTATAAAAATGTACTATATAATATATTTTCCGTAAATAAATTATTACGTTAAATAACTTTTCCACATATTTACTCATTATAACTAAAAATAAGTCGATGCAATTTTTTTAATTTATAAATTTTCTTAATATTGTCTTTTATGAAGCACAAAAATAATTAATGCTATGTTCGCGCATTTATTTAATAATGAAAGTTCATTTGTTATTTCAATTTAATTGAAATAATGTTTTTTATAAAGACTAATTATTTCCAGAGATTCATCTTCAACAATTTTGGCTGTGAATAAGCATTTCTAATTATATCTTTTATCTTTTTATTGCAAATCTAAATGTATATTATATATTTCTGTTCTTTTTTCTTACTTTAACCATTCCTTTAATAATTTACAAATTCCCAAAAGCTATTTAATTGATTTCAAACAAACATTTTGTTTGAGGTTATGTGTTCAAGCTCCTATAATTTATATTACAACATTTGACATTGACATTGATTGTATGCAATCTGTGTCAACAAGGATGCTTAAAAAGATAATATAGTCTATTTCACAGCTTTTTTAATAAAATGCATCATAACTATAAACAAGTTTATTTTTGGTGAGGAGAACATGATGAGGAAGTTTTATTATTCACCGAAAAGTAAAGCTGTAACTACTAGCGCTAAGGCTGTTTGTAAGATGCCTTAAAACTTTATCTTATTTACATAACTTAGTATAACCGCACGATATAGTTCAATGATACATTTAAAAAAGTTAGGAAATGTTTACTTGATATAAGAACACAGACTATATTATATTATTATATACGTATTTAAATATTTAATGTGTTAGAAAAATATACAAAGAAAATAATAAATCTTGATCGTTTTAACATCTCAATATTTGGTGAAACAGGTTAATTTAAAAATGTCATAATATCCCATTGACATAACATGTATGATAACAATATCAGTTGAGTCAATATATATATATATATATATATATGTGTGTGTGTGTAATTTATGTATTATATATTTAATAAATAAACTGACATATTTTAATTTCTATAGAACAGTACTTTAACAATTTGACGCAAAATTGTTTTTAATTTAAATATTTATACAAAAGTACAAAGGTATGTTGTTGAACTCACCGCAGATTAAAAATATTTAAGCTAATATTTTTCTAACACACCTATTGCCTGTATTTGTTTTTTGGTATGAGCTAGCTTGTGAGAAGGTACAGAGAGAACGCATTGGTCTGTAAGGAAAGCCGCATTAGGTGAACCTTTGATAAAATGCTTATCTTGTTTTCTTAATTGGCCACAATTTATTATTAATATAAGCTATATACGCACGGCAGCTCAATAACAACTAAATATGTATTTAGAACAAAAAAATATTTTCTTTGGTATAACAATTTGCAATTGGTGTTTTTGTTATGTTAATTCCAATCTTACAATATTTTTATTCTTTTTTTTTAGTTTTCCAAATTTGAAAATTGTTAAATAAGTTTAAATGTAAAATATTTATTATATACGATTTTAAAGCACAATTTTAAGCGGTTTTAATGAACACATAATTCGATAATTTTTGTAATTAAATGTATCTCAAATTTCTATATTAATTATATAACAGCAGAGAAGAAGGGTATGTTTGAAATGTGCCATATTAATTGAGGGGTGGGGGCCGCTGGGAGCGGATCGTTAGCGTGTGTAATGGGCTTGTGATTGTAGCGACGACCAACTAATTGCTTGCTAGATCTGAAACTTATTCAAATTTCAATAATACATGTTTCCCCTCAATAAAATTTAGTTGTATTTTATTCTTCGACAATCAAGTTATAGTCTAAGATCCGGCATAATTTCCAGTTCGGCATTCGTTCAATCCAAATAAACTTGAACCATAGAATCGTCAACGGTGACTTAAACGCAAGGGTTCAACCTAATTTGTTTTTTTTATTTAACAGTAATTTATTATCATCATATTAATGTACATATAACCTAACATGAAATCTAGATCTAGGTCCTGAACAAATAACAGATTAGGGTATAAGTTCCTTATGCTTGATCTCGTACCATTAGGTTAAAAAGTGCAAGCAGTTAGTTGGTCGGCGTATTGCAATTTTGTAATTTAGGTCGCATTCAAACCAAACGCATTGTCAGCCGCCAACTGTGAGCGAGCGTAAGTAACGCAGGTCGTTCTTAGGGTTCCGTACCCAAAGGGTAAAACGGGATCCTATTACTGAGACTCCGCTGTCCGTCTGTCACGAGCTTGTATCTGTATGTATTTCTGTATGTATTTATGTAACAACAAATATTAGAAAACCGGATAAAATCAATATTTAAGGGCTCCCATACAACAAACATTTTTTATAGACAATGGTACATATATGGGTACCCTTCACGCGCAAGTCCGACTTGGCCGGTTTTAATTAATTTTTAATTTTTGTTTGAACCGACGTTACGCAAGGCGTAGTCGCTGACCACGCACGCTCACAACGGGGCTCACAGTGAGCCTGCTCATATTCGGCGGCGGCTAATACGTTTGGTGTTAACATGTGCGCGGTATTGTAAGAGTCTACTGCACCACTGTAGCATTAGCGGTGATATATAGTTGATGCACATACATTAATTATGAAATTTCTCGTGCCTATACTTTTATATCTAGATATTTTTGATAGTATAATAAGTACAATTCAATTTAATACGCTAGTTAAGATTCACGTGTAAATAAACCACGCATTCTCCAGCTATATTTATATATTTATCACAATTTATATATTTATATATTTATTAGATGATACGACTACGACTAAAAAGATGTAACATGGCGGCCACGTAATTCCACAGCGTGGGTAGCTCTCCCACAAGATGGATGGACTATCTGGTCAAGGTTGCGAGAGTTCACTGGATTAGGGGAACTAATCTTGGGGGTGACATTCTGTAGGATACAGTGGACGTGTTTCGGATATTTATTAGAGAAAATGTTTATTATAACGTGTAAAGTTAAAA
The DNA here is from genome assembly GCA_029849275.1 of Papilio elwesi. Taxonomy (NCBI): domain Eukaryota; kingdom Metazoa; phylum Arthropoda; class Insecta; order Lepidoptera; family Papilionidae; genus Papilio; species Papilio elwesi. Next base: position 873,141 of record CM056696.1, read on the forward strand.
TGATATTGCACAATTGATATGCTACTCTTAATCAGTCAGTAACATTAATTTAATTTTCTCGAGTTCGTATATTTCGGGGGAGACCAGAGAAGGGTTTTAAATCGGTATTCCTCGGTCGAATAGTTCGATGTTTTATGCTAGAATACATCTTGCGTAGGTAATGTGAGGTACTCAGTAAAGCTAGCAGTAAGACAGTTCCTAGACGCGACGTTCGCCAAGCGCTTTGCAAGCGCAACAGAGTGGTAACCCTCGATCTGCCAACGAACCTGTACAGGCTTCTACTGCCCAGACTTAAACGTGATCTTATAACGCTTACATCTCGTTTTCACTTGCAGTTTTTCTATCCACATTCTTCGTCAAATCAATGTCCGTACCATTGACTACACTTTACCGGAGATGTCATTAGTACGGAAGTTTTTTTTGTTCCTGTAAATTTAACAATTCGTTACATTTATTATTGATTGTGCAATTTCATTAGATAATATTGATTATTTATCGCCTAAAGCACGCTTCATGCTGTTGGCTATACTACCTACTCTTGTGATTTTACATAATTATACACATTAGTATAGCATTGTCCGTAGTTATTTCTGTCACTATAGTTCACGATTTTTAATTACAGTTTTGATGTTGTGGAAAGCTCAATCGTCCTTGTTGTGAACTTTTTATGCAATTTCGATGTCGTCAAAGTTTTTTATAAACGCTTTTGCGCCATTTTCAAATACTTTGTACGTCATATTGTTACAAGTAGCTCTACGGTATATCAGATAATCATTAATACGTTTTTAAATACTCTCATTACTATGTTGATAGCACGGAGTTATTTACCCACCACGAAATAGGCACGAAACGAAAAAATTAACTGAAACACAATGGGAAAAATATGTGAAATTGTTATTCCCGACTACAAAATGGAATAAATCAGAGAGCAGAGTATGAAATCGATACAGCTCATCTCTGAAAATATTTATGTAAAATAATAAAGTAATTATTAACATTACTATCATTATCAGAGACGAGTCTTACGAGTCATATAGTACAATTATTACCCGCGGCGTCGCACGCATTAGTTTCTCATTTTCCATGTTGTAAATTATTGTAAGTTTATTCCGCGTATAAAAACTTCGAATCGGAAGTGCAACATGTGTCAAAAAATTATTATTTCCGTGTAATATTACCATGACAACCGATATTGTTAATAAATGTTTTATGTATTTTCCTATCCCTCGGGAACATACGTATTATTTTCTGAATAAAAGGTAACCCATCTCATTTTCCGTATACTTAACAACGTCTGTAATGTACAAACATACTCACTTTCATTTATAATATTAAAGGATAATTTCAGTGTTCAATTATTTTATTGAATAAGTCCCCTTGACTGATATAACATTGACAAAATTGTAAAAGGAGCACCGTAGAAATTATCTGCTGCATTACATTGTACTGTGTCTCAGAACAAATAGTTCATTCGATGTCTACCAAACGATGTGTGATAATTTGTGACACATTTTTTCACTAATGCCCGGTGTACACGTATTAAGTAATAAGCTAAATTCGTGCATGTTAACAGTCAGATGATAAATTGCAAGAATTTGTACTATTTTTTCACCTTAATTTTGTTTCAAGAATGTTTGAAAAAACTTAACAAAAAAAGAAAAACGAAGACGATTTCTTACGATAACGTCACTTAAATTTTAGTTAATACGTCTAAATCAGGCATAAATATACGACAACAAAACAGTTAATATCACTTTTGGACTTAACAATACCAATACATTGTGTTAGATTGACAAATATAGTCTGTGAGCACAAGTCATATTTATCTCCTTTTGTAAACTTTATAATTAGATACGTGAATGTTTCGTTTAGTAATAACTGTAATGTAAGAAATTTTATAATGAATTTATGAGTGAAACCGGCATCAACTCGCAGCAAAGAAGTTGATTCATTTGGTTTCATTTATAAACATTATTACTACCACATTACAAGCTCTATATCAACTCATTGTAATCCAAAATGGAAAATAATTGAATAGTCAACCTATATGAGAATACAGTGTGAAGAGCGAGCTTACGGCAACGTTCAGAAACGTAATTTTTGCATTGAATCCAACTTTTAGTCTAGTCATTGTATTTGTTTCTACTTATTATTGTAGTAAACTATGAATTATTCAAAGATTTTTATTTCACCACAACGACGTATGAATTAATTACACACTTTCAATTGACAATTACAATCCTGGGGCAAAATATGATCAAATATAAACCACACAGACACGCCGCGACCCGCCACTTTGGGGTAGATAGTAAGCCGTTCGTTGTCCTGACACCAAGCAGAAGTGGGACTGTTCTAATTTTCCAATACGTGTGCATATCAAATCGATTACAAGCCTTCTTCTTCAATTCTACGTATTTCATTTGTGTGTACATTAGCAATAAGCTGATAAATAGCTATATCACTATAACACAATTGTGAATCCCTTAAGAGACTATTGCGACACAATTCTTAACAGAATTAGTCTTGATGTGAAAGCGTTTATGGGTTTTTCAATTTTTTCAAATACCATGCCAATTAAAGATGAACTAAACGATAAAATGAGTGGTAGTGTTTGTAGGGGGCGCCCTAGAAGAACTAATATCAATGAAATTGGTGAAAAAAGGGCGATAAAAGAAGTACCCATAACCGACGAGCTTGTATACGATGTATGAATGTAGAAGAAGTGAGAGAGGTGTGCCGCGCCAAATGGAAATCCATGATCTCTGCCTACCCACCCCTCTTGGCTACGGGCGTGAGCGCATATTTATTTATAAATGATATACTATGGAAGTGAACAAAAGAAAACCAGAAAATCAGTAAGTTCTTGACGTGGCGTTCGCGAGCCCAGTGCTGCGAGTGGCACTCTGCTTTGGCGCCGCGCCAGCCTAAGGCACTCAGACACTTATTTCACATTGTGAACGTTGTTAACATTTAAACGGATATAATGCACTATACTATACCAAAAAACGCGTTAAATAAGTTTTTTTATGCAAAAGTTATATGTAAATGACCTGTAAATGTATAATTTTCGTAGCGATCGACAACAGTCCAGGTGCTGATTTACAGTTGGCTTTCACGACGTCATTGTATGTGACAAAATGGCCATACTCATACATACTCAATGGCCAGTATTTCGTTATTTATTTAATGAGATAACTGCATCTATATAACAAGGGGACTAACACATAACAAGGTCACAGCACAATAGTTCAAATCTCCTGTTAAATGGATCAGTTGTGGCATTATTTGCACATTTAATTCGCAATAATTGCAATTAGCGAATCGTTGCTAATATAAAGTTGTAGGCGCGAACAAAATAAGCTTTACTATTAACCTAAAACTAAACACTTCCAAAATGTTTGCTTGGCTCTTGCTTTGTTAGTTCCAGTGTTATATAGAGCATAATAATTCGCTGAAAGCAAAAAAATACGTAAACAAGAAGCATCGATATGTCTCAGTTACTCTTATAGCAATGGTTTATGAACTCCCGGAGGCAATCGAAGGGATATAAATTCAATTTAGATTTTTCTGAGAGTATTCCGAGGTAATTGTGTTAGAGGCCTATTGCTATCGAAGCAATTGATAAATATTACGTTAGGTACGCCAACTACGAGACAAACGTATTTACTTACAGATCAATCTTGTTTTTACTCATTTCACACACAAATGACGTATGAACTAGTTCTAGAAAGTTCTAAATTTTAATTGATGTGATACAGAAAAAGAATTGTGTAAGTCAAGGGAATGTGAAGTATACATATTTAATAAATGCTAACTGACGGCAATTGATACTTGTATTGTAGTTGTGACATGTATTTTTAGGTTGTAAATATTTTTATTTTTTTTGTTAACCTGTGCCACTGTCCAAACGCCAACCAATACAGTATCAATAGCACTGTTACGTAAATCCACTTCATTTAATATTTAAATGTAATATTTATTCGAACAAAACATGCGGCTGAATGTTAGTATGCGGTAGGAACTTTTAATTTAGCGTTTGAATAGGTTATGAAATTCCTCTCAGAATTCAATATCAACGGAATCATCGATTGTGGAATGATGCGACAGCAGATATTTGCGTTACGGCCCGCGTACCAGAGTGTCCTTGTGCCTAGAATGCAAATATGCCTGAAACCTATACCTTAAATCCTCTGAATACATATTCATAAATATTTGAATAAGAACGCTAGGGTCCACACTGCCCGAAAACTGTCATGTATAATTTAGTAAAATGGTCTGCAATTGTACAGCGCAGTGGCTAATCAAATGCCTATTCACGGATTCTCGAAACGCCTATTCGTAATCAGAGCAAAATGTGTAATTCATATATTTACTATCATTTGGCTACCATTTAAGATTTTTTTGTTACATTATAAAAATTTCGTATACAGTAATAATCGCATTTATTAAATCCAAAACATTGAGGCAATTTTAATGAACATTAAACCATTTGATTCGTACATTTACCTTTGTACTGGCCTGGTATAAACGCATTCTTGTTTATTTCTTTATTTACTAATAAACACGTTAGTGAATTGACGCGCTGTTTACATGTTCCAATTGTATTTATGCTTATAGAAATATGCAATATAATCATCTCTTTGAACTTATGTTGTCCTAGTACCCGACTTCAATTAATGATGTGAGTTGAGTTGCTAGACAACCGAAGTCCATAAGAATGTTACGTTTTTTTTAAATAAGATCATTTGTGTTATTATAAATAACATGAACATCTGTACTCAGACTGGCATAAATGCTAAAATGGCATTTAAAAAAATGTGCTATGTTATACATAATATGTGAAAACCTATTCACAAGACTCGCCATGGATTACTTGTATTTAAAGTAAAGTTTAAAATAACTTCAGACAATTCCTTTTTAAGTTATCTCAATTTATTCAAGGATATATATCCTGGTTGTAAGTGACCACTAAACCTACAGCAAGATGGTTTAAAGGTACGTTGACAGTACCAGCCTTTATTCAGGACATAGCAAGGAGATTAGAGGAAGAAAAGGTCTGTGCCTCTGGAACATTCACCATATTAACTCTGCAGTATAAAACAGTTCTAATTCGCAATGGCATTCTATTAGAGGTCTGTGTAATTATTACTTAAGATTAGTCCTAAATATAATAATTAGGGCACGTCCAAGGAGAACTTATATCGATCAGATTAGTGACATACTAAAGAAGGGCGATATAAGGAGTACCCGTAACCGACGAGCTTGTATGCGTAGATGTATGGATGTAGAAGCGAGAGAGGTGTGCCAAATGGAAATCCATTATCTCTGCCTACCCCTCTGGGCTACGGTCGTGCATATTCTATTTTCTAAATATAATTGATCTGGTTGCTTTATTTAAAGTAATGTAATGTATTGTTCAATTTACAGTTTGTGTATGGAATCTAATATTCTCAGATACCTAATACATCCTTAAAGTGAAAGCATATTAAATGGCATTGTTTTTGTTTACAGATATGCTCCAGTCTCTATTGCAGCCAAGAGATAATCAGCGGTGTGAGTACTACTACACTTGCTTGTAAAGAAAATATCATTTTATTTTTCGTATAATAACTTGGAATTATAGGCGAAAAAAACTGTCGTGTACCCTACGTTTATTACGTATCCCTGAAAATATGTGTCCGAAATTTCATAATGATCGATTGAGTTTACGAGTGAAAGCGTAACAAACAAACATTCACACAAATTTCACATTTCACAATTCACAAACAAACACACAATCTTTTAAAGATTAATAGTATGACAAGCTTAAGATGACATGGGAATTAGAGCCTCGTGAACCCTGATTAAGTTGCCACAGCAAGTATTGTACAGTTCCACCATCATTTTGAAAGCAAATAAAAAGCAATAAATACATTTACTATTATGAAGAACAAAAAATATAAAATGCAAATGTAAAGCGCACACACGTATACTTCTTCTGTAAAGTAATAAAGCTTATCTAGTGGGAAAGGACATTGTTCCATTTAAAATGTAAATAACTCTTTCTGGAGAGAGATTCAGTCGCATCAAGCAACACATCTCTACGAGTGGATACGTAATCAATTTATAAACAAGAGCAAGCGTTTTAAATGTAAATGAAATGGTTTTCGATCGCGAAGAGACGCCAGCGAGTCCCAACGGACACGTCGTGCTCGCACGCTACTCATATTTCTTTCCTTCGTCGTCGAAACAAATCATTCCTTTAGGCTGTTGAAATGGTACTCTCCGTATAACTGCTGCAAGTATGGCAATATGAACACAGTCACTTCACAATAGACCATCTTCGTGGCGTTTCAAGTTGGTATGCAGCGGTCGTGAATTGGCTGATGAACTTAAATGGGTCTGAATACCAATTAATTTTGGAAATGTTTTATTTTTACATACGATGAGATCACGTGCATTGTTCTTACTATATGAAGTGTGTGTATGATCCAGCGAAGATGATCGGTGCGATGCCCGCAGTAGCCGTGCGGCATGAGCGGCGTCGCGCGGACAAGCGCGCCGGCCGGCGTGCCTCCACGCTGCACGGCCGAGATGACGACGCCGAGGTCGGCGGGCCCTGCGTGCGCGCCGAGCTCTACAAGATATTCAAGGTATACTATATACTCCCGAAAGAGTACAACTCAACTCCTTCAAAAAGAGCGTACTTCCTTAAATGCCGGAAGCCTGTCTGCAGTTGCTCTGGTCATTGCACCAGATGACCCGCATCGAATGATTGTTTGCGCCAGTTTCGCATTAAAAATACGACCGATCCTTTACTGTACGCACACTAAACCAACATTCAGTTCGCTTCTTATTTCTCTCCCTTTCTATAACGTATGTTTTGTCTCGCTCGCACGTCAGCTGGCGGCGCTCTACGGCGTAGTGTGCTTCTCTCTGCTGGGCATCGTGTTCCTGGTGGTGGGGCTGGTGCAGCTGTCGCCGCGCGCGGAGGCCGCTCAGCACCGCTACTCGCTCATGGGCACCGGCGGCACCATGCTCGGCCTCGCGATATCGCTCTCCTTGCTACGGTAACATACACATAATGCTAACACACACCCGTAACCCAAAGAGGTAGGCAGAGATTACAGAAGTACATTTCGCATCCTGAGACATGTGGATTGTTCACGTATCAACGCATACATGCTTATTGGTTACGGATAATGTTTTATAACACCCTTCTTTAGTTGGGATGTTACCTATTTGGTCGGTATAAGTTCATCTACAGCCCACAACTCTGCCCCACACTTTTGCAACATGCATTTGTCTTGTCAGTTAAACTGTCCGAGACCCTTGGCCAGCACACAGACGGCCCCTCGACTCTCAACGCATGAAACCTACTTACTACTCCTCGTATACTTGTACTTCACGCCAGGAAACTACAATAAAGTCTCAATAAAATAAAAATAAAGTGTGAGGGTACTAATGAAGCTTAAATTTAAATTAGTATTGTAACAAATCGTCAATTTTTTAGTTAGTCAAAGACTGAAACAATGCATTTGTACAGGAAAAAAATGGAAAATCTTAATACATTTAATTTAACTTTAAGAACTTAATGTAGGTTATATATTTTAAGATTGCCTACGTCATCGATACCCGCGCCGCTGTGTGCCGGCGGAGCGTAAGCAATAAGGCTTTTTTCTTTTTACCCACTTTGATCTTACCCTCTATAAATAACCGCGTTCATTGTATTGGATATAATTTAAAAAATATTTTATGCTGTAATGATGTAAGCTTTTTATTTAAGTTCTATTACGTCTATTGCAGTTAGTTTAAAAATTACATAGTATATGTCGTAAGATTACATACTATATTCGGGGATGATACTTACCCTCAATATATTTGTCATACGGTGCTAAAACTTACATCAGACTGTCGCAATTTATCGTTGAGCTACCGTCAGGCGGGGTCAAGTCCCCCAAGCTTAAACTTGGTTGGAAATGGTTCACAATAGTCTAATGGCGGACGCACGACATTGTTCTGAATTTCGCAGTCTTTGCCCATTACTATTAGGCTACTAATTTAATAAAAACAAAAGTAAACGGGAAATAAACCCGTCGTAACTGTTCCAAATTCGTATAAGCATATAGCTGATGCATGTTGCTGACGCTGACTTGGGCATGTTGTTCACGGGAGCCTGTAAGATAATCCCCTACCAAAACCAAAACCACTCTCGTCACATTATTGTATTACCGCAACATACCGGACAAGGAACCGAATGGAATAAAGTTTAGGTTGCAGGAGGTCACACTTTAACCGGATTGACTTGCGTTAAATTAGTATTCCGGACTGTCGACGACGACGATATTTCCTCTTCCCCGTTAACCCCCTCCACCTCCAATCCTCCTTAAAATAATGATAGTTTATTGTTTACAAAATATGACAAACTAAACTTTATATCCCAATCGATATATGTATGTTTCGTTTGGCAATAAAAATGACGAAAACGCTTGGCAATAATTACCAATTAATTGAGATGCACATAACATTTGATTTTCACGTCAGTCGTATCTCGGCATGTTTGCTTCACTTCAAAATCAACTTCCCAGATTTGTAGCAGCGTTTTGCGTCACTCCGTTAGTTCAAAATGTTCAAACTATACTAGTCTAATGTAACTAGACCATAGAAATAACAATTAGTGTTAGAATGAAAAACTCAAAATGACTAAAACACAACTAAAACTAAAGAAATACCCCAAGTAAGTATTTGTTGCAAAAGTGTTTAGCAATTTAGATGAGGCAGGCGCTCTTGAATCTATCGGAAACTTTCAGAAGATGATATTAAAAATCTAAAAGCTATTAAAGCCTAGGCCAGTATCATCAGTAAATCGGAATTTATACTGTTCCATTTAGTCCTCAAAGGACCCCTTATATTTTTCCTTTCTCATCGTTATTTTGGTAATCTTTTGCTGAGTTAGCTTTATCATAGGTGAACAAATGGTAATCGTAGTTCTGGTTGGATAATACACGAATACGTTTCTGATTACTGTAATAATAAACAAATCCCACTTTCCAGATGCCTCGGGATACATTGGTACAAACGTAAATTCGAAGAAGACGATGACGTCTCCGAGCAGGGCACACATCCGAACGGAGTGACCGAAATTGGCCACGCTCACGTCTACGCGGGCGGCCACCTCCTTCATACGAGCGTCCATGTCGTCCATCAGAGCGTCCACGCCGACAACAAGACCGGCCACAAGGACCACAAGCCTGGCCACAACGACAACAAGCCTGGCCACTACGATCCCAAGGCCGCCAACGAGAAGCCGAAGCTCAAGACCCAGGCGAGCGTCGGCCGCGACCTCGACCTCACCAAGCAGCCATCTGCCGCCAGTGACACTTAGATTTCTGGCCTTCGAATAACATAATTCGATGTCTGTCGCACCGCTCGTTTAATGTTAATATTGAATGCGGATACTTGTGGCCCACTGCTGGGCAAAGGTCTCATTCTGAGAGTTCATGTTACAAATCGGACAACCTCATACTGAGTACTTTTCCCAGGAATCAGTGTTTTAATGTATATATAGTAACGTGTGGTCGTTGTCTGTTATCCGAATGTTTTACTGGAGCGAGTGTCGCGCACCGCGCACCCTGACCTGTCCAGGGCGTCGCTATCTTGATCACTCCATATCAATTCATGATGTTACCCCTAAAAAACGTCTTTTGCACATTTCAGATAATTATCAGATTTAGGTGCATTTAAAACAATCCAAAAGGATCTATAGTGAACTCTTTTTGTCATTTTCAAATGACCATAGAGTTCCAATACCATAGAGATTGAAGTACCAGGGATTTAGAAACGGAATGGAATATAGATCTGAGTGTGCAAGAGGCATTTAAAAAGTAAATATACATGTATGTTAGTCTATGTACTTACGCTCATTCGTGTTGTAATCGTTGGATTGAATATATACACTATGTACCACTATATAGTTATATGTGAATTGTATCCATTATCGTGCGATGGATTCAATTCATATCTGACCCGAAACATGTTTCATATCGTCTTCATACTTATTATATATAATAGTGCCACAACTATTTATGTACTATATGTTACAAATCAAATCACCGCAGCCCCCGTTCGCGCATATTAATAAGAAATCATTTGTATTTTATGTGTCTAATATATTGGACTTATTAATATAAAGTAATAAAATACACTCATATAAAATAATATATCTGTCGTATCTCTTTTATAAGTGTTTAAATTTAAATCATGATTGGTTATATACTTGGAAATAATTAGGAAATTACCAACTTAAGCATTTCTTTGTAACTTTGTACTTAAATGTTTCGTTTATTATTGTATTATCAATTATCTTCAAGTGTATTTATGACAACCTCCCTGACATATCATTTTAATTAGAACCCATTCAGTTGTAACTCGCTACATGGTTTTAATTAGTTTTGATATTATTCTAGTCATTAAACTAAAAAATTCATCCCAAATGTTTCAACAGTACTCTATTTTGTGACATTACTTTAAATATATTTTTGAGAAGTTTACAATTAAAGATAAATCCCAATTTATATTTGCTTTGATATATTGGCAATGAATTAATATTATGTATATCTGTTGACGGACCACGCTTGTATAATTGTAGGCATTATCTTATTGAGTTTCGCCGTCCGCTTGGATAGGAGTTACACACGTTGAATTTTAAATTTAACGTTTATTTTACACAATGCTTCAGAAATCGTCTTTTATTTACTCTGTGAATAATTATACAAATGAATGATGTTTGAAAAATGCAATAGACATAAAAACGGAATGGAGATTCTTAAAATGTGTTGAGAATTTGATGAAAATGTTGCCAATTCCCTAAATTAAATTGCAAATAAAATGGGAAAAATTACTTCACGGATTAGATATTTGACGATTTCTCGTTTCCGATACTAACTTAATTCCCACAGGCTATATTTACATAAAAAATACTTATTTTAGAACATCATTAAAAAAACTTTTACCCAATATACATTGATAGAGTTAAGTGACGTACAACACATGCTTGTGACCATGTAACTTGAAGTGTATTGGTGTTGGAGCTTAGATTGTATTGTGATTTCATTTACATTAAGTTTCTCTTATATTGAACAATATCTATGAACAGTACAACATAACTTGTTTTATCTTACACCGTGTTATATTCAGTTGTTAGATTAATTAACATTTAAAGATACATCCGTTTCTATACCCCCATTAATTTTTTTATAAATAATGTTGTAGAATCCAGAGACAATTCATTTAAATCTTTATTGATTAATTATGAAATAGCTTATAATTGTCTTTGACAACTCTTTACGAGACATCTTGAGCTGCTGTTATATGAAACACGAAACATTGTTTTTTGATCGATATTTAGACGTTTGTGTATTCTCAATGTTTATAGGAAATATGTCTTTAAATTAGATATTTGAGTATAAGTAGGTGTTGTAAAATCGATGTTCTAAATGTATTTAACTATAGTAGAGCAAGCGTTCGAATTGTATTAAAATAACTTTGTTTCAACTAATATTCTCTCTAAAATATCCGATCTACATGCGGATAGATTCCAATGCAGTTTGCGTTTTGATAAATATCCAAAAGTTTTATCCTAAGACTGAAAAAGTGTTCTAAAGTGAAATACCATTCTTTGTGGCAGTTTTTAGATTCTTTAATTACCTGAACTTGGCTCGTAGATACAAAATATATCTTTTTTTCTAGTCATTACGCAGTACCCGGGTCCAAGTGTAGGACCATGAACTCATGGATCTCTAAAAATTCTTGTCAAAATATTACTACCACGATACTCAAATTCTACAAATGTGTTTGTGTTGTGGGCCATGCTCTAGAACACGTAACATAGTACAATTAACAAAACAAATATTATTTACTTAACAAAATACTTTTTTATTACTTATTATTTTATTTCTCATTAGTTAATCGTTGTACAAATGTTTTCTACAGTCTGCATTACAATAATACTTTATTAATAAATAACATTAACCTGAACTAACGTTGACAACTAATTTTGTTAAGATATTATATTCTTGTTAGTTTTGCCAAAGATGTTTGATGCGCTGTCAGCTGACGTAACAGACCGAGTGTTGCCACACCTGTCAACTTGATTTTGCCGAATTACATTTATTATAATAACAATCTCAATGTATCGAATTGTTGCATTGTAGCTTTTTAAAATAATTCCGTGCCAAAGGTACAGAGAGCCAATGTTAATGCGTACCGTCTTGATTTAGCAAATTATAGAAGATATTTTCTATGAGTCTCAGAGTGCACTGATATATGTCGGTATTAATTCAGGAATTAATAAAGGAATTGACTTAAGTTTCGATCCTTACATTACAGGAGCCGTGGTTGATATTTCACGAACAAACGAACCTTGTTTCCGGCATTTCTATTTAATATTAGTTGTTGTAGCTTCGTGTCTGTGTGTTTTATTATCTATTTGTTATTGTATTCTTCGCCGAGGAGAGTACCAGACATTCCGTGGCTTTGTTCGCTTCGAAATCGCCAATCGATTATACGTATTCAATCGCATTATAATAATAAATGTTTAGATATAGATGTATTGACGCATAAACGTAAATGTTAATATGTGGTAAGATTCAAAGGATTGTTTTTGTTGTTACCTGAAGCGAGGTCCTTTAGGCCTCCCCCTAGGTCGTCTGTCCCCCTTCCTAAAGCCTAAGCTCTATTCACTGTGATAAATAATAAATGTAAGGCTAATAATTATGTATGGACGATTTTACTGAAGCTTGGGAAAGTTTTTACGAGACAAAATTTGATAGTTCGCGAGGCGTTCTGATTTAAAATTTGCGTGCTGTTTGGATATCACAGTGAATACGTTACATTTCCACGTAATCGTCTGTCATCCCTTGTTCGTTCATCGTCTTCGGTTTCGTTGTGTAGAGGTTACGCTAGGGGCCGCCCTGCTCGCTCGGGTCACCGCGTCCCACCAGCAGACTAACCTGGCCCCATTCGTCAACACTACACACAACATTTACTCTCTACCGTAATATAATTTTCAATATTGACGTGTTTTATATTGATATATTTTTAATTTTAATTACGACTGTGCTGTTTTATATCTAATATATTTTATACCGATGTCTCTAAATAAAATGTGAACGGACGTAATGTGTTTTTATTTCACAATTTATCCTGGTAAGAAATTAATTATATGTTAGTGGGAAATATCCCATCTGATGCTGAGTGGTGTTGTGATAAAAGAATGCCAATGCATAGTTCAACCTTAGTTTTTTGTCGCTGTTTTTATTCATTACAAATGTATTACGTGGACACTTTTTGTGTCAAAACGCTTTATTTGAATGCCATATATAAGGTAACCAAAAGAATCTAACAGTCGTATGATAAAATGGATATAGAGAAAGATGCATTTCATATTACCGACAATCTTTGTAATACAACGGGATGGGTGGTGTGGTTAGTAAGATACTTGCTTTTCACGCCGCAGGTCGTGGCTTTAATTCCCACCCGGGACAGACATTTGTGTGCATGACCATGTCTGTTAGTCTTGAGTCTGGATGTAATTATCTATTTAAGTATGTATTTACAAAAGAAGAAGTAGTATATGTAGTATATCAGTTAGCTGGTTTCCATAGCACAAGCTCTGCTTAGTTTGGGATCAGATGATCGTGTGAAAAAAAACGAAAACCCAGCTAATCTATCTTAATTTCAGATAACGATTTTATAAAACCTTGTTATTTGTGGATGCTTCTGATTTATTTAAACGCCATCTATAAATCAGTTATAAAAACAATTGAATAGGATAGGGAAGTCAGCTTACACTAGGACAGATGACACTGTACACAACTTTTAAGATAATTGTTTAGTTTAGTTACGACATAACTCCAGTAACAAAAAACAAGGTTCCTACATTTAATTTTTTTCAGAAGTTTTTGTTCGAAAATACAGTTTTATTCAATAAGTAATATTAGATTTGGTGTTGGGCATCATCGCTATCATACACGTAACAGATAATAAGTAATAAATAAATGTTTAAACGTAAATAATTTAAACTAAAATTATTTAGAGTAAACACAAATTGAATCATTATAGTTATTCTTTACTTAATTAAAAGAATAATAATACAATAAACTACATAATATTCGGTTCATAATGAGTGCGCATAGTTCAACAACTGCAGTGTGAATTAATGCACAATATGGCAACGTCGCATAAGACGCGCGGACGCGGCGCGATGCTTCATACTCGGAGTAGATTGTCAGTGTCGCTTCATAGTGTTGCCAGAAATTACTAATCCCCATTTTGTATGCAAATTTTATTAGCCGTAGCTCGATGAAACATAATTCTTAATTCGTATACTGTTATGGTATGTTTGTATTTAGTCAATATAACTGTTATAGTCAGTTAGTTCATTTAAATCGTGTGTTTATTTCATCGGATCAGATTTGACGCTCAAACAATTGCAGGTAATTGAAAAAGAGAAAATTGTTTCGGATATTCTTACAACACAAACTATGTTTTTACTCGTCGCATCATCATCATTAATAACTTACCTTATTTGTAATACACTGATACTAGTTATTACTTAATAAAAATGTTACGCGTAAAATTTAATGACATTGAAGTACAATTTATAAAAATTTTAGATTTCAATGCACTATTGTACTAACATTCACGATGCCGTACAACTTTTGTATTCGTATATTTTTACCGCAGTATCGTATTATAAGAGTAAATTAAAATTGAATATTCAAATAAGTAGTTTAATTTAAGGGTTAAGTATATGACATCACTGGTGCAGGCGGGGTTTTGTCAAACGCGGCAACGATGTAAGACGCGCGGATCGCTACGCTAGTTGTCAGTCGACGCGGACGCGCGGCGCGTGCATTGTTCAGCAGACGCGCGACGTTGCCTCACCATGGCCAGGCGGAGGTCGAAGTTCACCGTACAGGCTGTTCGCAGGTTGATAGAAGAAGTTGAGATCCGGCCGTGCCTCTGGGACACTGAGCACAAACGCTACAACGACAGATACGAAATGAGCGTAGCTTGGGACGAGATAAGCAAAATTTTGGATATTCCAGGTAAAATAACTAGTAAAAGAGACATCTACCGGTAATTTTGTGCACTCTCAACCTATTTGTTTGTTTTTAAAGTTTACATTCAAGACACGTTTAATTATGTTTCAGTGCCATCTAGGAAAATAGTTATGAATTAAAACAAATGCATTATGTTGCATTATTTATCTTTTTTTCCGTTTTCAGTCGACACGCTCCGAATCAAATGGAAAAGTTTGCGGGATTTCTTCATAAGAATATTAAGAATGGGAAGCATAAAAGACGTCGAGGAGTACACGGGTGGATGGCGCCATTTTAGATCGATGTGGTTCATTTACAAACCTGTGGCGACGCGTAGCAGAGCTGATAGCGGCGAAGAAGGGACGACAAACAATGAGAGTGACATCATAGTGAAATGTGAACCGGTGGAGCTCCAGGAGACCGAAGTGTTCCTAGAGGAATACGAACCGACCCGTCCCAAAAAACGACGCGAGAGTTCAGAGGATGAATTCGATGAAATGTTTCTAAAATCCCTCACGCCCTTCTTCAAAAAACTAGAACCGGTTAGGAAGTTAGTGGTCAGAAGTAAAATACAAGATATTTTACTAAACGAATTTGCTGCGCAATCCAGCAGCACCGATAAGTTTCATTGCAAAACTTAATAATTTTATTACCCATCTTTTTGGTGTTAGACTATTTTAAGATTTATAAAAAAATGCATTCCATATTTAAATTACTTCTTTGCCTAATTTGATTAAAAATTCCCACAAATGTTATAAAAGTTTGTAAGTATGGACGTTTGTTACTCTTTCTTTCTTTTCAAAAACGGCTGAACGGATCTGGATGAAATTTTGCACAGAGATAGATTAGTCTGGAATAGCATATAGGCTACTTTATATCCAAGAAACATGTACGGTTCCTGTGGGATAATTTTTTTTATTCATTTTGTCTACGTATATTTTCCGAAACGGACGAAACCGGGCGGATCACTGGTACACTTATGAGGTAATGTTAATTTATTTATTATTTGATTACCAATGTTGAATGACACTTTAGAAATCGAGTTGAGGTTGGGACTGATTATTTTTCAGTTATTGTTACGTCTGTCGCTGACATATTTTATCCAGAAAAAATAAGACTATCCTATAACAACTGATTTAAATATGGCGTAATATTTAGTTTCGATACATTCTGAATTACAAAAATAATTCTGTCAAAAAGAATTCGGATAATGCCAAGAAAATATGTCTCAGGATAACTGTGATGTAAAATGTTCCGTGCAAGCGAAAGTCAAGTTGTAAAATAGGGATGCCAGTTATTTCATTCGTTTTTTTTAACAAAGTTATACTTCCTTTGGCGCTAGGGGGAAAATGACGAGAGTGATGCGCGACGACAACTCCACGGTGTTGCCATGGCAACCAATAACACTTTTTTGTCAATTACCCAAAATTCCAAGCTATTTAATGAAAACCATAGATTTATATGCCTCTAGATCCCGCGTTTCATTCAAATTCAACATTCAAGAATGAAACCCGAATTTTTGTCCGCGAAGTTACACCAGCGTATCGGCTGTACCCCAAAGGGGAATATAAAATGATTTCCAGTTTCTCAAAATAATATTTATTAAATAAGGAATATTTAAACATCGTTTATAAAGGAATACTAAAATATTGAAAAAAACTAACAAATGCCTTTAAAAAATTTAGTAAAATACAAATGATAATCAACTATAAATTAAATTACAAAACATATTTCAGCAATACTTTTTTAACCTTCATCTTGTATATTTCATTGTATTTAATAATGTAGTAGAGAGGCAACGGCTCAGCGGTTTAGGCCCCGACTTACGCACTGCAGGTTGCGGGTTCGAACCCATACAAGCGCTTTACTTTGTGTAATTTATTTCATCACCACTGCTCCAAAAACGGTGAATAAAACATCCTGATGAAACCGGCATGTTCTTACAACCACCAAACTCTAAGACATGTGACATCCTACAGCACGCACTGGGCCAGGGTGGTGGATTACGGATCATTCCCTCTCTCGGAGAGGAGGCCTGTCTCTGCAGTGGGGAACAATATAAAAAGGGTCGATTTATTATTATCAATGTAGTTGGCAACACTATACATTATGGCTTTGCATTGTTATTTTCAAAATTTTATACTAAGTTGTGTATAAATAATACTATTAAAAAATAACAAAGCGACACTTCACTCTTTATGCACAACGGAATGGATACACATACCCATGAAAAACATTAGCCTGCTGTAATTCAGGCAAAAATAACATCTAGTGGATTAGTTAGTCCTAATACTTTGAGTATTACTTTAGGTTAGAGCCCATGCTAACCAGAGAACTGATATCGTAACTCACGGAAGCCAACCTTTAAGTGAAACAGAATTCGAGCTAGTGAACCAATAAGAGAGTCTGAAGGGAAAAGAACCCTACAGAAGGACAGTATTCGGTCAAGTACAATAGCAAGAGATGATGTCAATTCTGTAACATTTATAAGTCCACAAATACAGTTCATAACAGGGATGTTACCTTAAACTTATTTGCATTGCGCACTGTATTAGAAAACGTGAAAAATATTCGAAAAAAATAAACTTGCAGTTGATACTTCCCTTGTGGGGCCTGACTACAAAACACTTACAGCACATGACCGAGCTGTCTGACGAGAGGGGCTGAAGCCGCCATGCTAACAAGTTGCGCGCAACGAATGTGTTAACGTCGGGAATATTTCACACTTCCATTTAAAAGTTTATTCCTGTTGTTGTTCAGAGTTGTGAATAATATAATAATATCTTAGGACATATTCACACACGGCCATCTGATCCCAAACTAAGCAGAGTTTGTGCTATGGAAACCAGTTAACTGATATACTACATATACTACTTTTCTTTAGTAAATACATACTTAAATAGATAATCACACCCAGACGTAGGACAAACAGACATGTTCATGCACACAAATGTTTGTCCAGGGTGGGAATCGAACCCACGACCTGCGGCGTGAAAAGCAAGTATCTTCAAACCACGCCAACCGGCCCGTCAAATGAATAGTTACATATTACAAAACTAACAAACTACAACACTAACGAATTACTTGTACATGTACTTGGTTTTAGCAGGATTTAGAGTCAGTGTATTTTTCGCAGACCTATACGTAGGTATTACGATTGACTATAGCTTCATAATCATAACGTGGTTTGAAATGAATACTTGCGTATCATCAGCGTGGACATGGTATTTCGCAGCGCAGTATAAAATGAACAATAGTGGGCCTAATATTGAGATATAATGAAATATTCTTACCGGTCCACCGCCTGCAGTTGTTGCTCGCATTTCTGGGCTGAAGCTCCCCAATACCAGCTCCTTCCATTTGACTCTATGGCATTGCGAAGGGATGTCGCGTCTCTTTGCCGCTTATACCACGTGGAGTGTTCCGAAGAACTGCTTGGAATAATTCCCGCCGCTGAGTTCCGTCATCGCTCAACTCGACAGAGCTCCAATTGCCATCCTCATCATCTTGATGGTTGGCATTCCACTACAGTGCTGTTTTCACGAAATGTATTGCCTCGCACAGCCACATTGTGGAATCTGTCGCCAGCGGGTTTTCCAAACCAATACAGCTTTTTTCCCCTCTCGGGAGTATAGTAGTAGTAGTGTATTCATATTTTCGATTATTTAGATATTACAGAGTACTTTTACAATATGTTGGACATTGTAGTGAGCACGCCACTCAATTGCTATTTGATACTACTGAGTGACGGCTCACTACAACCAATATGACTTAGGATCCTTTAAGCGAGTGTACTCCTTCTTTAAGCCCAGCTAAGAAAACTAATCCAACTGAGTTAAAGGACCTCCGATCCGTATTTTACCTCGCCTTCGCCTCTGAAGTTTTAGAAAAAAATGTGTCAGTAGCAATCTTGTACCGCCTCTGCAGTTTCAATAAGCGTGTGACCACATCTACTAACTGGTCTGAATATGTTCTTTCTGCGCTTGTTCTTATCTTGTTTATTTTTCCCTATCGAGTCTACCACTTTGTGACCAACATTGATCATTTTTCTTTCTTCCAACTCTTATTTTCTGAGCACTATTTCTAGAACATGTTCTTCTCAACTCTTCTAGCAGTGATATCTGTGCGGTATATAAAAATGCCAGCAAACTTCATAGTAGTGGCCGATCCAGATAGCAAGTAGTAAATAGCGCGTACAGTGCCATCTGGTGCCCGTGGCTATTACACGAAGGTCGTTGGAGTCGAGACGCCGTCACTAATCGGCACCGACTGTAAGGCGGGCTCGAGAGACACGTTTTAAGCCGGGTATCCAGTGAACCGGAGATTAGACGCGAAGAGATACTCGTTTGAGCGCCATTCTTCCTAACTTTTTTCTTTTCATATATTTGTGATCATATTTAGCGTACCTACGAGAAAAACCTAACTATGATTTAGGAATTGTATTATAAAAAAGTTTAATATTAACATTTAGATTGTCTGACTGGCATTTGATTCCCTATAGTAAATTATAAAATGTTTGTATGTACTTGTATGTGTCACGATCATTCTCGGACCTATCAACATGGTCTCCAGTGTGTTAAAACCATCGAATAATTTGGCACGTTGCCAATAAGAATTGGGTTTTGAATTTGACATGTTCATTTAAACAGATAACATGTTAGTGAAATACATAGATTAAATGAATAAATGAATTCGTCGTCATACATATACATGAAAACATAGAAAAAAACGTTCATACATATGGTATATGTTACGGTTATCATGATTAATTGGAAATTATTAATAATTTTCGAACATTATTAATAATTACCGAAAGTCTGGAGAATGCTGTCATTTCTGCTTAGGCTACTTGTACTCACTGTTTAAGGCGCCTACGAACTTAGAAAACATACTTTTGTGGAATTTTACCCGGACAAGATACATACAGAATGAATGGATAGGGATAGTGTAACATTGTTAAAAATGACATTAAATAAAAGTTTTGACGCCTACAAGTTGCAGCACTAGTCGAAAGTTTTTACGCGGGGTTTGGTGTAGGCGCGGGGTAGGCGGCTTATGAGGAGGGGAGGGGGGTGCAACCCAAACAAAACAGACGCGGGCTGGCAACACCGCGCGGGCCATGTCGCGCGCGCTGGCAACAGACACGACGCCGCAGGAATCGATCCCTCTCCCGCGCGACTCGCGCTCGCGACAGAGACAGGTTTCACTCGAATAGTGAAGCACTGCGAACTACGAACTTAATTACCGTAAATTAACGATATATTTTTAGTAGTTATCGGTTTTTGGTAAAACCGCTTACGAGAACTGCCTCTTTTCTAATGAATCACTTGCATTTAAATTGCAATTTATTATTATCTGAATTCTGAAATGAGATATTTTTATTTTTATAGACTTTCATTAATTATACATAATATATTGATAAATATCCAGTACTTCATTGAATAAGACTTTACATGACTGTAAAGAACAATCATTTGCAAATAACGCCTTGATTGCTATTGAAGGTCTCAAAAATAACATTTAAGATTTTACACATAACTCACATAACCTATTAGACATACATGCATGCCTACACGTATGGTGTTTGGATGTTGATGAAATCAGACGTGTTCATCTGTTGCCGTCCCCCTCTCCCCGAAAGAATTTTTAATTATTATTCAAACCCATACAACTTTCTTGGAATAAAATAAATATAAATAAACACGCCCCTAACCCACAGTAGTAGGCAGAGATTACGAATTTCCATTTGAAGCGATCCTGGCACACTTCCCTCGCTTTGTCTACATCCATATATCGATGCACACATGCTTGTCGGTTAAATGAACTACTGTTTATAATAGACTTTTTTAGTATAACCCCCGCGAGTTGATAATGCGCTGGGACCTTGTCAAATTTACTTCCACGTGACGTCATGCTTAATTAAAAAGTATAGTTAACAAAATAATATGTAGTGATTTTAATAATTAGAAAATTATTGTTGTTATTAACATGGTATGGTATATTTATGTAGATATTATTTAATAATAAAGCTTTAAAAAATATTAATAGTTAATAATCTGTTTTGTTTTGATAAAAGTCTATAAGTTAGATTGGTAAGTGTCTTTTTATCATCGGGTGTTCATTCCCATGCGATGAAGAATTTATACTGGTAAGTAGGTTAATATTTTACGTGTCATCGTCAATGTTTTAGTTGGGATTATCATTCATTCTAAAATGCTTAATATCCGTGATTAATTGTGACATTGACGGGTTTTTCATATTTACATAATAATTTTATAAGCCCGACTGTAAAGTATTTCCCTACTCATTTTAAACAACAATAGCAGCAAACAAGATTTGCTAACGGTACTGACTGTTCAATGTCACGAGATGACGTCACAATGATGTCGGCAAACTTATTTACCGATTATTAATCTTTCTTTTCAATTGGGAAAAACTAATTGTTTAGTACAATTTCACCTAATTATTGAGCAATTATGAAAAATGGTACTAGTGCATTCAGCCTTAGCTGATGCAGTCTTAAAGATAATCCAATAACCGGCCGGAGAAACTGACGCTGGGAACTTATTAAACACCTATTCAAATCGCTTCTTTAGAACTAAACTTTGTTAGGTTTTAGCGGCCTATGATTTGTTGTATAATCACTATTTTTATGAGACAAAAAGCAGCCAAACTTTATCATTTCTTCCCCAGACTTCGGTTTATTAATTAAATCAGCATTCATTGTGAGATTTATAAGAGGGGAAGTCCCTGCCGCAATGGCCCGGCCAGAGGCGATACTTGATTTGTCTCCTTTTGTATTCGGCTATAGACGGTTAGTCCTTCATTGTGTATTTCTTACTCACTTCTTGGTTCACAATAAATTGCATAGCTACACAGATATTTACCATTTTAAGTACTTCTTCGTGTATCCAATACAAAACATCAATAAAAATTCGGAATAGAGTAAATTTTCAGCTCTGCCTGTATTGTTAGGAAAATTCACGCCCCAAGACATATGAATGCTACCATAACAAGATATTCAAGAGATATTTAAAAAGCGAATCGGCTATCGTTTGTAAAATCCGGCTAGATACCTTTTTTTAATAAACCCAGGCTGTACTTTTTAGCTTTCATTACGTATTCGAAACTCGTTAGTCTCTCAATGTACAGAAGAGCGACAATTACCTGAACTAATTGGGAGATATGGGTGTTCGGGCGACCGGTTTATACTTTTTTATGTAATAAATCGGCAAACGAGCAAGCGGCACCTGAAAATAAGCACTGCTACCCATAAGCATCCGCAACGAGCTAATGAGTTGCAGATGCGTTGCCTACCTTTACGGACAAAGAAGGGGACAAACAGAAAAAACGATGTTTCCATTCCCTGTCCATCCTCTCGTCATACGTCAAATCCTCTTCCCTTTCCCATCTTTTCCTTATTAGAAAAGGATGGGAGGGGGAAGAGGACTACAATTAGGCCTCCGGCACATCACTCATCAGACGAAATGCAGAATACTTCTACTTCACGCCTGTCTTCTGTGACGTCGTGGTATTTCACCGGTCCAGCCAGCCCTGCAGTGCAAAAGATGTTCTTATTGCGGGCTCTACCACTGTTAGCTCACGATTCGGATAGGGTTAGTGCACAAAACATGTTGTATAATCAATCTATGTTAATACTCAGAGTATGCCTAAAAGATTGGGCTTAACTTAGTTCTTGCAAAGTGAGTGTCTCGCAGCTAAGTCACGTACTTTTATCCTGAGGTTATATCTGATACTGTGTTAAACCATCGCAAGGCAGTTTCTACCTGTTACATTGTATGCTGTAAAATATCGGATCATCTTCGGCCTGTGTCCACCGCTGGGCTTAGTCCTACTATGCCTTTCGCCAGTAGTAGCTTATTTACGACTGCGTTTACCCGGACAACCCGCTTACTAACATTACGCGTTACACGGAGTCTGAGATAAAGCGATGGTGTTTTTGATAATGTAATCAGAACAGAAGTATAAAGATAAGACAGTGGCGAGAGACGCGGGTGTTATCTCCCGAGGGGCGGCAGCGGTTAGCGTGAGGCGAGTGCTTTATCTAAATATATTTTTGTCAATGAATGAGTACGTTTAAAGTAATTGTATACATGTTAGTCCATTGCTGAATAAACAAGATGGTGCTTTAAAAACAAACCCGACTTCAAAAATATATATTAAAAAACAACAAATGAATTATAATATAAAAAAATTACGCAATTAAACATAATCAATTTTTAAATAATATTTATTTTTGGAGCCGGCGTCAGCCTAGGTAGGTCTGTAACTAGGGGTACTGTCGAATTGAGTTCCCGCCAACCAACTTTCAAACAAAAGTAAAAAGATAACACATCGCTTGGCCCGAGGCTATTGAAATCATTTGCGCGTTGTTTTTATTTACTTTGTAATTTAAACTTTTGATATCTTCTAAACTATCCGTTATAACGTTATAGTGTAAAAGGCAATTATAATCTACATTGAATACTCTAGCTTACAAACATATTTATTAGGATACGGATTAATACTAAATACGAAAAAATTGCGTCTTAAATAGCGCATTATTTTTAATTGATTGTTCTAAAGAAACAGTATTGTGACATAACCGTAGAAGATAGAGATATGCCACCGCTGACTTTAATTTAGCATTTTGGAGATCTACAATTCTTTCACACATCATTTTTACGTATGTCCTATAGTTTAGCCTACGTAAGCCAAGAAAGTAAAACTCAACTTTTTGATATTACGCATTTTTAAGAATAACTCAAAAACTTGTCGGATCATGACTTAAAAATGGGACAAACAATAATCGAATTCGAATCATAAATCTCAAGTAATCGGTGTACATACAACATACATAAATAAACCAATCGAATTGATATCCTCCTCCATTTTGAAGTAGGTTAAAAACACCAATTCCCGTAAGCCACAAAGATTGAGATAGATGGTAGGTTAAAGGAGGTTCAATTCTATTGACAGGATGAGGAACTTAATACCATGTTCCTTGGTAGCAGAGTGCATAGAGGTCTCCGGACTAATACGGACCAGGCGAAATACAAAGAAAAGGCGATATTAACAATTGGTTAAAGTAAATATAATACAGAAGAGAGAGAGGCGTGCCAGGATATGCCAAATGGGCATCATCCAGAGTACGTGTGTGGTAAAATATTTATTTATAAATATATGTAAAAATAGAAATATAGATTCCCATTGCTAGCGAGGTAGCGAGAGCTGTGCAATAAAAACGTATCGGTTATGAGTTCCACACAACGCCGCAGTTCAACGTGTCACCAGCGACGCCGAAGCCACTTCAAACGACCGGTTATTTAGTTCCAAAGAATAAAATGTCAACAAGTTGTTACCGGGAATTGTTCCTGCGACCGGACGGACGCGGACACTTGGACAGCGTTTACACTATTATTATCTATAGGTACCTAAATTGTTTAGTTAAAGCTTAGCCAGCTGGAATCTAACACCTGAAGTCGCACATCTTCATCAAAAATAACTTCTATATTGCTTAGTAGTTTTAATAAAAGAATATTTAAGCGCTGATGTTCTATACTAATGTCGAAAGACGCAATACTCAATATATACGAAGGGCTAATACCCCAATTGCTAAGAATACGGACTGCGAAACGTCAGGTCGCGGGTTCGGATCTACCCTTCTCTTAATACAAACGTAAGTTTAACAGGAATTTTTATTGAAGTTGTTTGTTTCTGAGTTTTTCATATGAAAAATCTACATTGTTCGTACGATCCACCGGACATGTTCATCGGACTTTTAACATTTATCAATTAAAAGATATATGTAACTAAATAAATAAATAAAAATTAATTTATCACCCAAAAAATTACATAAAAAATAGGTAAAACAGAAAATCACAAGAATTTTGGGGTAAGGGGAAGAGGCTCAGCTGGTGCTGCCACCAGTTTGACACTGGAAGCCGCGCATTATCAGCCTACCCGTTCCTACTGTAGCCAAGTTCAAGGAAATTTGTACAGGGGGTTAGTCAACTAATCTTGATGTCTTTTGAGACAATTATTAACTTATTAGTAGTTTTAATTCGTGGCTTTAGGAAATTTATTACTCTGATTACAAGTTTGGTTAACCTATTCATTATAGTATATGAGCTAATGTATTCATAAACAATGCATATTTATAAATACCAGCTGGATAGTTTTTCTTACCGCCCAGCGAGTAATAACAGTCATTGTTGCTTCAGAATAACTTTGTATAACTTTGTACTTAGCCGGCCACACGAATGTGCTTAGTCGAGAAAAAAAAGCGCTTGAGAAATCTGAACTTGTTATAAAATGTAAACAGAAATCATAAGTGGCGCGTTTAAAAATTTAAACCTTAATTTTTAATTATACCATCTAAATACTGGCCACAAAAGTAATAGACTAAAGAAATAAAAAAATGAACTCTCTGGCTTGCAACACTAGAAATATATTGGTCTCTCTCTCTCACAGCGACGAAACTTGATATGGTAATAAATAAAATATATCAATCCGTCTCTTTTCGTCTAACCTACTGTCAGCTATATCGTCTCTGTCTCTCCCGAGGGTGACCGACAGGATGGCTTTCGGTTATCGCTCTTCAAATACTTTAGTTTCGAGTTCCTTCTAACCTTGAAATTGGAATTCCAGTAAGGCTGCCTTCAGGAGTTCGCCTGGCGCTCTCGAAAACTGATCTCTAATTAATTCTTTATGGAAGAGGTTTCATTAGGAATATTGCAAGTCAATCTATCGTAGTTATTTTTTTATTTTCTGTTAGACGTACAATTTTATTAATAACTATAAGATGCAATCAAAATATAATAAATTAATGGAAGTATTAATTGACGTTTTATTAGGTATCTTAAATTGACTTCATTATTTGAATTTTATATTTATTTTGTATTAGTATGCTTAAAAGCAAACTTGAAACGTTATGGTACAGAAGTACTAGATACCTTAGAATTCGAGTACGTTCTGAATAGAGCTTCTGTTCAATCAATAATGAGTAACTGTCTTTTAGATGGGAACACATTTTTTGTAGGTTTCACCCTTCTGGAAAGTGTGTGATAATAAATTATCAACAACACTCTTTTCCCACCGTACCTGTCTTCTATGTATGTTAGTATATCTCACCCTTAGTTTTATTTAAGATATTTTACATTGATCTTCCCACAGCTGCTGCAGCATTGCGCTTTGGAATGGAATCAAATATTTGACCCTTATGAATTCGCATCGATCTTCCCTTATCCGTTGCAAACTTGCAACACCAAGACATTATCTGTAGTGTAAAGATCGCTTGTATTCGGAACAGTTGAACCAGGTTTCGGAACTGTATCCAGACAATTTCCGCCGATTGCTGTATCGGGCATATTGGAGCCGAATAAATATAATTTTATGACAGTGACAGATGGCAGGTAAGTCCCTCTGCTTTAATACACTTTTATTAGCTTGGAATGTATTGAAATAAAACTAATTTTACGGATTTTATCGCGTTTATTTTACGTTTTTTAATTCCCGGCGTTTCGAGTACTTTACAGCGCTCATGGTCCGTCCCGATGTCAGAACTTGCTGGCGAACTACTCACTTATTATGAATTAATTGCTTCTGCTCCGATCTATGCAGAATGAGCTCACTGCATCGTCCTGGCTAGGAAGCGGTGTTCTTTTGCGAGGATTTGTGGTTAATCAAATTTTATATAATGGCGGGGCCGTTTAAACCATGATCACAAACTGCAGACTTCTTGGAGCGTTGGTGTTTTAAGTCAGCTATATGTTCTGTTACCCGAGTTTTAATGGGTCTATTTGTTTATCCTATATAATTTGGTATGTATGTTTGTTTGTATGTAATGGAATCTTTGATCTCGATTTTGAACCCCTTAGAAAAGTCCGATTAACTTAACACTTGTCCCATTATACTTATTAGGATCTTCAGGGTTTGCGATATCGTGAGAATAACGCCATCTAGTTGCAAGTTCAAATAAAAATGGAAAGTATATGTATGTTGTATGTATTTTGATTTTTAAATCTATAAGTTTATCATGGCTTATTTATCTACAAATTTAAAGATCATCGTCTACCGGTATAATTTATAATGAAAATATCTGCAAGCGAATCATTCTAAACATCCCGTTTCCACCGAATGTATTTGTAATGAACGTGGGCATGTTTTAGCCCCTCATTACTGAAGACCACTGAAAGTGCAACACGTATTCTTGATAATGAATTAACCAGCGACTGACTGTAATCCTAGCTTATCTTGAGTGGCGATGTGATCGAAAGATAGTACACACTGGTTCAGATTGGGATGTGTAGGCGTAATAATCGGAACGAAACAATGACTAACAACTTGGTACAATCAGGTGAATGGACTTTACGATAGCTGCGTGAAAGTCCATCTACTTCGTTTACGTGAACAGGCAGAAAGGTATTGGTATCCGGTAACGCAGAATGTTACCAGTACACAGCAATCTCAGCAATCGGTTGTCCTTAATACTAATCCTGTGCGTTAAAGAATCTCTACGGAACCACTGCGTCTGGAGACGTCTGCGAAACTAGTGTGTTTGTGAGTGAACTACAGTTTTGTTTCAACGGAATTTTAAATGGTTATTATCGTGCCGACATGATGCGAAATTTTGTCCTTCCTTAGGGATCAGAAGATTGTTGCCATGCGGAACACAACTATCCATCGCCTTCGTCGGTGAATTAACAATTTCGTAGGAACTCGCGGACCAGTATTAAAAAAAGGACTATAAAAATCCCAATCCCATTCGAAACACAGTATATACACGCGGACATACGACTGACCCGACTGATACTTTTTTCGCAATCGTTGCGGCACGCAAACACGTTGTATAACTAAAGGCGTAACGTTCCTAGGAAAGAATGGGCAGTTGTGTGCATTTATTTTGTAAAATTGTTTCCAATTCCTTTTATAATGTTGAAGTAAAAGAAAACCAAAAATCGTGGTTTATGATTACCCAATATTATAATGTTATAATATGTACAACAATGCTTAACAACCTACCATCTTTTGATTCCTACCAATTAACTTAACACATGCTGGGATCGAATAACAGTTATTCGGATGGTTGGTACCTAGACACAAAAGTTGTCGAGTTATCTAAAGGTTAGCTTTTAGAAACCAATTCTCCAATTAATACATACATTTTGTCATGTTCTAAAGTAAATAAATAAATATGCGCTTAGGCTCACGGCGAGGGGTACGAAGGATTTCCATTTGGTACGATCCTGGCACACTTCTCTCGCTTCTTCTACATTCATACATCTACGCATACATGCTCGGTTAAGGGTGCTTTCGTCCATCTTTAGTAAGCCACTAATCTGATCGATATAAGTTCTTCTAAGGGCCCCCTACCAACACTGCCACTCACTTTTGCAACATGAATTTGTTTCGTTACTCTCTCTTCATTCGTACGTTTAACATGCCCGAACAACCGAAGCATACCTTTCCCATTTCTAGTCACAACATCCAGTTTTAAGACACACTTTTCCCTTATAACGCTATTTTTAATCACATAATTGAATGTCACAACATACATACTTCTTGAGGATCGCATCTCAACGGCGTTCATTCTACTAACATGCTTTTCCTGCCAAACCCAGATCGCGCTTGTTTGGGTTGAGTATTGCCCGACGAGTCTTCATAGACACATTTTGACTCGTGTGACTCGTTTCTTCAGAAAAAAAACACGATTCTTATTTTTTTAATTAATAGATGGGCGGGTACTTGCAAGTGTATAGCGATGGGTTCTGGCGTTGGCAACACCGTGACGTCACCGGCAGATTGACACCGCAGCTTATTATAGCTGTTCTAAGAAAAGTTGCGCTTTGTTTTCTCGCACAGAGACACGTAATATAATCTGTTATGACCATGCATACGTTGTACGCACTGTAAGTTAAAAACTTACGCAGAAAATTTATGATGAAAGTTAAATTTTTAATCAGCGTTGTTTTTATAAATTTTACATTTATAAACTATGGGATTTACAACTGTAGGTGTAAACGCAGTACACCTTTTACTTATTAAAATTAAAAAAAAACACTAGCGAATAAATTATAAATCTTCAATATTTATGAGCTTCTCCAAATTTCTGTGTGAGAACACTTCTATTTCTACGTTTGATTTAGTTTAGTATTTTTGAAAATACTCGTAACTTATGAGTCTAGCTGGAAATAAAACAGAGACCTTATTCTCTTCCAAGTTTAGAAAGACCGTTGGCTCTGTGGAAGAATGGCGGAATCCTTACAATGCAGGTTGTATACGAAACTTGTTTGACCAGAACAGAACTGAGAGAAAAAAGTGGCGGGCAAGTTCGCCTACAATAGCATTCCGAGGCGCGCGCCCGCCCGCGCCCCGCCCCCCGCCCCACCCGCGCGCCCCGCGGCCCTAGAGTCGCAGTCGCCGGCCGAGCGTGCTCGCGTGCGTGCCGTTCTTTGTCTTTACTGTGCTCAGGAAGTTACCAGCACAATAAAAACAACAAATTTAGTGCTCGAAACACATCGGCTATTCACATTTAAACCATTCATTTTCTTATTTATGACTCAAAGTTTAATAAACTGAAATTAATACTAGATTATCTTGTATTTGCATTGACGACACAGTGAAGGGATGCGTTATAAATTTTGGTGAAATTTTGTGCCGTGTGTTGTTTAGTGCTTGCGGTCAAACTGATTCTTATTGCTTTTGTAACGTCAACGTTCTCGAACAGCTGTTTTTTTGGGATGCGGAAGGGACTCTTCCCCTCTCGTAAACCACGATATTTGTCATTAGGTAACGGAGTTATACCTAAAAATTCCATTCAAATAAGAACAAAAATCATGCCTTAACGTTAAATTACTTCATATGTAACTTAAAGTGTTGCATTATCTTGCTACTTAAAAAATTGTTCGATTTTAGTGAAGTGCTTGTAAAACCAGACGGGTTGGTTTTAATTGAAATAAAAGTAATATAAAATAAACTGCAGTATACCTGGACAAGACGAAGTATTGTAATTATAGCAAGTGTCGGTCATTTTGTGATTTTTTTTAGTGTTTCTTTGTGATTTCCTTATTTTGGATTTTGTTCGTGGATTGTGGATTCCGAGCGGCAAATAAGGTAAATTATTTATTTGTATTTATATAATTCAATATGTTTTGAAAGCGGCGGTATGTGTGCGCGTCTTATTCCCGTGGTGGGAGTAGGCCTAACTGCACCGCCTAAGTCCATGAAACTTAAAAACTTAACACAGTAGCCAAACAACTATAAACTTATACTAGATCAAATAAAAATAAATTTAGATTAAAAGAAAAGAATAAAAAAAGCTATTTTATTTTCGCATTATTTGAAAATTAAAAGTACTAGTTAGTTGTTTTAATTCGTAATTAAGGCTCACTACATAATATATACAACACAATCGTGGTTATTTTTAAACCACTCTAAGCAAATAATGAATAAAAAATTATATCCCTCGATCTTTTATGTATTCATAATGAATTTAACAATATAACAACAAAAGCATTGGCTTATGGTTTCATTCGTGTATTATTTTTTAAAAATCTTTCTCAGAAAGTAAATAAATAATTTTAGGGTCAAGAAATTTACATTATTTAGAGTACATGAACATCGTCAGTTTTGTCATTTCTGTGATGCAATCTTAAAACCATAAAAACGGTAGTAAGGAGCCGGAATGAGCCTATGGCCCGTTTGGCAATTGACAATGTCCCCACTTTAATGTATGGAAGTGAGAGCTGGGTTTGGCAGGAAAAGCATGCTAGAGTTAATGCCGTTGAGATAAGATCCTAAAAACGCGTTTAAAATAAGTAAAAAAGGTGATTTTGTGACTAGAATTGAGAAAGGTATGCTGGTGGTTCGGACGTTAAACACGTCAGGAACAAGTGAGAGTAACGAAACAAACAAACTTATGTTGTAAAAGTGTGAGGCAGCACGGACCGCCCTAGGAGAACTTATATTGCTTACTTAATAAGGACGATATAAGGAGTACCCTTAACCGACGAGCATGTATGCGAAGATGTATGGATGTAGAAGAAGCGAGAGAGGTGTGCCAGGATCGCGCCAGATAGAAATACGTATCTCCGCCTACCCCTCTGAATTACCACCGCGACCGCATATTTATTTTATAGTTACTGTAAATTTATTGTCAAGAAACTTATGCATTAATTTATGAAGCTATAAAATCAATCAGGATAATTATAAATTGTTTCAATATGCCTGTAACCTTTATTTGTAAATTTAATTTAAATATAAATTATGTATTGTGCAAAAACATTTTTTTTAATTTCTTAAAAAAATGTGAATACGTTTAATATTCTTTTAAGTTGGCGTAGTATTTAATAAATCATTTTTTTCCTGTTAATATTTGTCCTTTAATATTAATTAACAGATGTCCGCCGTAAACATCCGTCCGGGTAAACATTTTCGTTCCTATGTCGATTGCTTAAAACTTATTATTTAAATTTATTTATTAAAATCCCATAGGTGATGGGGAAGCCGAGGGTTCTCATTATGGCGATAATGTCGTCCTTGGAGAAATACCACCAAAAAAATCTTGTGAATATTTTAATCAAGTCAAAGGTTCTTTCTATGGGATGTACTTGAAATCATTATTTTGCCATCTACGGTATTGTCATTAAATTGGAACTTTCAGCTAAGTTATGGTTTCCAAGTATTTTTCAACTCACAATATTTTGAGGAACCACTAACTTACCATTCGTTGGCAATTGTATTATCAATGACTAAATATTACAAACATTTCCAAGATGATGGTATAACATAATAATTTTCGAATATCCCTGCTAATATTATAAATGTGAATGTAAGTTTGTTTGTTAGCGCTTTCAAGCGAAAACTACTCAACCGATCATCATGAAACTTTGTACACATATTCTTGGAGGTAATAGAAGTAAAAAAAAAATAGTATATAAAAGGCGAAGTATATATGTTCCCTGTAGACTCCGTAACGATTTGACCGATTTCGAAAAAATTTACAGGGTTTGTCCTGATTGGCACATTCCTGTGTTTGGTAGCGATCGGATCAATATAATTAGTGGTACTCGGACGGAGCCGGGGCTGGTCTAGTAATAAAAGCGTTTTATTTTTTATTTGAATGTCTTTAGAAGGATTAAATATTAAAGATTTATGAATCAACTTACTCATAAACTGTACCGCGCCTGTACACCTTTGATTGTAATTAAAATTAAATATCTTAGGAATATGAAACAATAAAATATATTTTTTGAAAATAATACATGAGTCAAAACTTTTCGTTTTATACTTATATAGCTGCGCCCCGCGGTCACACGCATTATTTTTCTTTCTGCTCAGCTCCTTAGCGTCGTAGCGTGATGTTAAATAGCCAATAGCCTTCCTTAATAATCGTGTTGTCAAATGCAAAAATAATATTTCAAATCTGATTGTTTGTTCGTGAGATTAGCGCGTTCGAACAAACTCTTCTATTAAATAAAGTATAGGTTTAGATTGTAATAAATAACACACCTATGTAATAAAGCCTCTGCCTCAAAATCTACTGTGAGCTACAAGCAAAAAATAATTAAAAACGACCTTCAAATAATAATAATAAATCGGCCATTTTTAGAATGTTCCCACTGCAGGGTCACAGGCCTCCTCTCAGAGAGAGGGAATGAGCCGTAATCCACTACGCTGGCCCAATGCGGGTTGGCGGATGTCACACGTCTTCGAATGGGTGGTTCTAGGACATGCCGGTAAATATGTGCTCACGCCCGCAACCCTTAAGTATAACTGTAGATATAACCTTTAATTACTAACGAAAAATTAAATTAACAATAAAAATACGTCTCGCAATATCACCTTATTACCCAGGTCATTAGATCCCAAATGTAATGAATATGAGTCTGTCATGCGCTTGGAACCAAGGTGTACCTTGGCTGGCTGTAGCCACACACACACTTGTGCTTTTATTGTGCTAAGATTCGAATACAAACCCTCCACGTAATACGAAGATAGGACGTTGGAGACGTATATTTACGGAATATATCAATGCAAATTTATAAAAATGTCTATATTTGCCATATAAATCAATAAATATATTAAAAAATGCATGTAAGATAATTAATACGGTCGGAAGAGACGAGATGAGGGGTGACCAGACCCCCGAGTATTAGGGATATTATTTTTATTATTAAAATTCAAGATTATTATGAAACAACGATTATTGTAGGAAATAGTAAACACCGTAACGGAGTAAACAGAGAGGTTCAGCGAGACCGCGCGTGTCCGCTAAGTAATTCATTTCACAAAGCACTTTCCTAACAAGTCTCGAGTAAATCTCTTCTAAGGAACAGACGTTTTAATGTAATCTGTGGATTGTTTGTATTACAATGTTTGTAAGGTAAATATAAAATAAAAATTAAAGCAGTGATTAAATTGAGAGGTTTTTTTTGAAAAAGTGATTTTAGTTGAGATAAACCGGTTTCATCAGGATTATTTTAGTTGAGATAAACCGGTTTCATCAGGATTAATTTCATAAAAAAATTGTGAATAAATTCTTACTCTATGACAAAAATCAAAGGTGATGTTTGAAACGTATATATTCTCTGACTCATTTTGACTATTGGCTGTGTGATCTATAGGCCTAAATCTTTATAAAGAGACGACATAGTTAGTCCCGAGTGGGACGCCGCTTTATGCCGTTGTTCCCAATTGTACACTGACCTACACAGTGTCTCAAAAGACCTATGATTCAGACATTTGCTGTAATAAACAGGCAAGTCATACATATGTAGTAACATATCTACCTGTCATGATATAAATAATATATATATACAGATCCACAGCTATGGTGGACTGCTGTATATCTTAACGCCGTTGACTAGACATGATATATGTTTATATATTTATATTAAATAGCTTTCTTTTCATGAAAACGAAGTACAATGAACAGTGAACAAGTAGAATAATATAACACTAATACTATGCACTAAATGTAGACGTGCAGGATGCCTAGTGAAGTATTAAATAAAGTCCAGATAAAGGGAAACACACCATATTCTTTCCCACGAACTTCTCGTCCAATGGCTCGAGTCAGAATGTCCAACCGACCGTTTCCCAATAATTTTCGTGACCAACTGAAAAACTAAAGTGTTGCCAGTACAAAATATTCGAATTAAATGGTTATTGGTCAGGGTACTAGTCTTTTTGCTTTTCAATTTAATAAAATAAAATGAAATAAATAAATTTATATGTACTTACTATTTTTTTTAACTAAACGTACTTAAGTTTATGGGTGAAAGTAATTCTTATTTAGATCACAAAGCGAGTGAGTCTCTGAGTCATGGGCTTGTAACAAAGTATTAATAAAAATATTGACATCTAAGGTAAGCAAATCTACGTACCATTTAAATTGTACTCTCTGTGGACTGCGTCCTTCTTTTAGTTTGTTATTCTTGAATTGATGAGTAATTTCATAACACTCTTTTGTACGCAATGTCTGTGTTGTTACGCGTCTTATAATGTTCTAGTATCTACAGCACAACTTACCACAAGCAAGTTACTAAGTGTTCTTCATATTTTTAATTCATCCCTACTTAATATTATAAATGTGAATGTAAGTTTGTTTGTTACGCTTGCACGCGGAAATGAATCAACCGATCATCATGAAACTTTGTACACATATTCTTAGAGGTATTAGAAGTAACATAGGATACTTTTTATGAAAGAAAAATAGTATATAAAAAGCGAAGTATGTATGTTACCTATAGACTCCGAAACGGCTGGACCGATTTCGATGAAATTTACGGGGATCGTCCACATTGGCATAGCGGATGTTCCTGTGTTTGGTAGATCGGAACAACATAATTAGTGGTGACCGGGTGAAGCCGGGGCGGGTCACTAGTAAACAATATATAAAATTATCGTGTCTATCGCACTTGCTTGAACAAATCACAAATTCAACCAAACTTTAAGCAATTCGAGTTTTCCATGGCCATAGTATATTTATTGTACCTACTTAATAAAATGTGTCGTTGTAATATGTCTGTCTTTCTGTCTGGGTTCTGTGTGTGATTTGATAATGCCGTTCCTATATGTATATGTTTTCTTTTATGGAATAAGGCGGTAAACGTGCAAGCGGATCAGATGTTACGACCACTACCTATACGTACCCGCAACAAATGAATAACTCACAGATGGAGATTGCCTACATTATATGGACAGAGGGGGAGATAGATAGAAAAAAGAGTATTTCCTTTTCATACTCTCATTATGAAAGGATGGAAAAGTGAAGAGGACTGAAAATGGGCCACCAGCACCTCCATCAGACGAAACGTGGCCTTCTACTTCTACTTGACGCTTGTCTTTTGTGAGGTCGTGGTATTTCGGTCGATTGGTTCCTTTAAATTACCCTGTAAAGATGTGAGTCCTTCAACCCGTCTAGGCGCAATAGATTTACCGACAGCTATAGTAGTAACGGGTTCAGATACGAAATAATCTCCGAAACGCAAACAAGTAACGTAGGTAATTCAGTCATAATAATGACATTAAAGAAGTCGCTTGTTATTCCATACACAATAGTCAAAATCCATGCAATATATATATATATATATATATATATATATATATATATATATATATATAATAAGAACAAGGTTTAAAGTCAAGCCAATCATTTTGTATGAGTTTGGTGAGACGGAACACTTCCTTTGTAAGTTTTGCAACAAAATCTATTTATGTAATCTTTCAAAGCTTATGAGCAAGTTATTATAAATACATTTATAAGATGTGTAATGATCTGTTACACAAGCCTCTTCTCTTATTATCTACATAATCACGTAATATGTTACACGGATACCACATAACGAGTATTTTGATTCTCATGCGCTTTTATACGCTCAGCAGTTGTGCAGAGGTTAATTGTTCCGAACATCATTCACAGACTAGGTTCGATTTCGGTTTTAAATTAGTTGAATTTAAATTTTCTATCTAATACATTCAAATTGATCTGTGTCTGATGTATCATGTTACCAACATTAGTTTTCATTTCAGTGCTGTAGTTTCTACTTTAATGCATGGAAGTGAGAGCTGGGTTTGGCAGGAAAAATATGCTAGTAGAGTTAATGCCGTTGAGATGCGATCCTTAAGAAGTACGTTCGGCGTGACTTTGAATGATAGGGTTAAAAATAGCGTAATGACGGAAAAGTGGGGCTTAATAGTAGGCATTGTCGCTAGAATTGAGAAAGATATGGTTTGGTATCTTGAAGGGATGAACGAAGGGAGAGTAACGAAGCAATTTCATGTTGAAAAGTGAGTGGCAGCGTTGGTAGGGGACGTCCAAGGAGAACTTATATCGACCAGATTTGTAACATACAACAGAATATAAATAGCAACGGTAACCAACGAGTTTGTATGCGTAGATGTATGGATGTGGAAGAAGTGAAAGAGCTGTGCCACGATCGCGCCAAATGGATATCCATGATATCTGCCTACCCTTCGGGGTTACGGGCGTAAGCGTATATTTATTAATTATAACTTACTCATTTGTGACAGATGTCTGTTAACCATTTAATTAATATAACAATCCCAATCCCTCAAACAATCGTTTTCGTCTGTTCTAAAAGTTGTTCCAATGGGTACACTGAATCTGCATATCACAGTCAGATCTTGATGCTATTTTTAGTTTAACAATTAAATTGATTTTTTTTTAATCAATTCTTGTAGAAAGTTTTGAAAACACAGTGAAATAAAAAACGGCGTTCATAAAGAAAACTTTTAAAATATGCAAACAAAGGCAATACATACATTCATACCGTTTAAGAATAATAGGGCTCGTTAAATAAACTAGTTTAAAACACGAACGTGTCTTAAAATGCTGTGCTCCAAACGGAATGTTCAAATGTTTCCAATCGGATGGTCTTATCTTATGCAATCCTATTCTATATTATAATTAGAAACTTTATTGTTTTTTTGAAATAGTGGGTGTTGTGTTTAAATTGTGGCCTTACAAACTTTTTGGTGCGTTGACCAAAAATTAGTAATCCCTACTAATGATATAAATGTGAATGTAAGTTTGTTTGTTATGCTTTCACACGAAAACTACTCAACCGATCATCATGAAACTTTGTACACATATTCTCGGAGGTATTAGAAGTAACATAGGATACTTTTTATGAAAAAAATAGCATATAAAAAGCGAATTATGTATGTTCCCTATAGACCTATAGACTCCGAAACGGCTGGAACGATTTCGATGAAATTTACAGGGATTGTCCAGATTGGCACATCGGGTGTTCCTGTGTTTGGTAGCGATCGGATCAACATAATTAGTGGTACCCGGGCGAAGCCGGGCGGGTCACTAGTGGTATATAATTTTATAATATAATAATAATATAGTACTTTTTACACTGGCGTCACAGACTTGCAAGGGAAATATGTTCCGCGAAGTTGCTGTGTGCGCACATCAGTTGACGAGAATGATCGCGGGTCCATCGTCGTTCGGTAAGGGATGGTATAACTTCCATATCATCATCATCATCATCACATGTATATCTACCAGGAAAACGACATTGGGAGTTAGCAACCTCGAGTTACAAGTAAAGACAAACAAGCGAAGTCAGTCGGGTCCAGCTAAACTTTTATAATTTACTACACGCCTAAATTTCACCGTACGTCGGGCCTAGTGTTGGGAACAGACACTGTTCCTGTGAATGACACGCTAGTATTAACGGTATAAATGTGTACGCAGCTTAAAGCCTTCAACATAACATTATGAATTCTCTCACGGTCTTAAATCATTTATCATTATCATAAAAAAAATAGATTTACGAGATTTTTTGCATTTCGAGCATTCAATTTTATTTATATATCTATGGTTCATAATAATTCCTTTAAATTAACATAAATATATATACACCTACAGGTACAACTAATAATCGCGTTATTAAATGCTTATTTTATTACAAGGGCTTCCAACAAAATTAATAATAACACACACGTACAATGTAATACAAAAATATGGGACTAATTGCAATTTTAATTACAGGCGACCACAACATGCACCAAAAAAAGAGATAAAAAAATCTACGGTTAAAAATTAAATATACAATTATTACCTATTTATTTTGTGTATATATACATGTATGTCGTCTTTGTGGGTATATTTCATGTGTCAGTTTCTTTTTCTAGTTACTAGTTTATCCTCTAAGTTATAAATAAATTTACATAAAAAGAAATAACGGCAATCAGTAATGCGAAACCAGTTATAACCGGACATATTAAATCTATTATTGAAAAGCTAAGATGATGATAGAACGCTGTGTATGTGTATTATCTTTATACACGAGACTCATGAAGTGATCGTAAGCGCCAATAAATTATATTGATAGAAAAAAATCGTCTTTATTGGATTCGGATATCTATACTGGTAAATAAAATTGAAGTGTCTGTATGTAATATCAAAATAACATAGCCATACTCAATACACATGATGTATATACGGTAGTTATAACGAAAATACAATTTTTGTCTGTCTGTCTGTCCGTCTGTTTATTCCGGGTAATCTCCGAAACGAATGAACCGATTCGGATAGGACTTTTACTGTCAGATAGCTAAAATTGTCGGGATGCAAATAGGCTATTCTAATTCAAGCAAAATATTTAGGGTTCTGCGCATAAATTGAAAAACCCTCGAAATTGTGTAAAAACCTACGCGGCGCCATATCGAAAGCGCCGACCCGCTACTTGCAATGTCGCAAAGGTTGCCTTAAGTAGTAAAATAACAAGCATTTTACTATTTGAAGTGTGAACCTCTTTAGCCACGTTAAACGATAATAGGTCGGGTAAACATAATAGGTTCGCGAGATCGCCATGCGCAACATGCGTTAGCGACAGCGTCAGCAACATGCTTATTGAACTGAAAACATCTTTAACTGCGTTAGACGACTTTAGGTAGAGTTGGTGGTAATCTATAAATAAAATAAATTGTTTGTTGTAATGTCAAAATATAATTTTGATACTGATGTTTTACGTTTTATTGTAAAAAATACAATAACATACTTTTAGCCTGCGAATTGATTAATAATCAGCCTTTAATAATCAGAATTAATAAATCAGCCTTTTCTAGAATGTTTCCCGCTAAAGGGACACAGGCCTCCTCTCCGAGAGAGGGAATGAGCCGTAATCCACCACGCTGGTGCGGGTTGGCGGATGTCACACGTCTTCGAACTTGATGGTCCTAAGAATTGATTAATATGTTTTAATTCAAATCCACGCGGACGAAGTCGCGAGAAACAGCTAGTTATTTATATAACCTTTATAAACCGCTTTGATTCGTGTGTTATGCAATATTGCAGTATTTATTACATTTGGGACATTAATTATATTGAAAATGGGCATCATTTTACGGAAATTCAATATCTTTTGTCTTGATGTTTTAGGTCCGGGAAAAATGTGTTAATATTCCTTCAGGCGAACCTATTAAATCTACATTAGCAAATAATTAAAGCGTGAATAAAGAAAGAATTGTTCCTAAGAGTCACCTAATTGCGATGTGTCAGATTGTGTACCG
Organism: Papilio elwesi; assembly: GCA_029849275.1. NCBI lineage: Eukaryota > Metazoa > Arthropoda > Insecta > Lepidoptera > Papilionidae > Papilio > Papilio elwesi. The sequence goes on from CM056696.1 coordinate 912,776, forward strand.
AGCCTTATTTGCTTGTGGGTTTAATATTACTTTCTTTCTAAAAGCCGATAGTTTTACGGTGAATGGATCTACGGCAGATCTTGCAAAATGTACTTATTTGTCGTCTGCCTACTCTGAAATACTATACGCTAGCCGTGATGGTGACGCGGCTGTCAACAGGAAATTTACATTACAGCTGAAATGTATAAATAATAATGTCAAACTATATTTTAACATTGCGACTTAGTTCTCGGTTAATTACGATCGGGCGTTGGTCGAAAACTGTCCGCCCAGTCCGCACCCATAGTGTATGAAGTTCACACGTGGCCAGGGCTGCTCAGACGTGTCGATATCGCGGCCGCTTGCGCCTACTTTATCGCTGTGTGCGTATTCACGCACTTTGGTATTAATTACCATAATTACGTCACCGAAAAACATTATGTTTAGATAAATATAGATATTTGTTCCTTTTGGGGGCATTTTGTTAGTTGCGGGTAAACGATATTGTAATAATTAACGGAGAAATATGCTAATAAAACGGTAAATAACATTTACTGTTACTTACTGACTAAGTATCTTACTGACCTAAGTATCTACTCGGTAGGTCTTAGAGTAGATTTAACTGTAAACCGCATTAAACTTAACACATAACCTCTTTTGTTTTAGACGTAAATTAAGCTATTATTTCAATGATTAATATTACCTTTGGTATAAAGTTAATTTTATGGATTTTATCGAGTTTAGTTTAAGTATGTTTTAAGGGGGACTATCCCCCACCCCGTGACCATGAGCTCTGTACGTACCCTAGTACTCTAAACGTTGGGAACCAAGACTTATATTATAAATGTTTTTGTTAGGTTCCACCGAGTCTCTAGTTCATTCTAGTTTGTTGAACGATGTAATTACTCTCTTAAACGATTAAAAAAAAACAATTTTTTGTTAAGGTCGTGAGTATAGAATTACATAGAATTCAATTCAACAGTTGTCTCGTCGTCTCAGACGTCGTAGGATCAGATAAACCTCATGCGACGATTACAAGTATAAAAAAAGGAGCTTAGAGCTTTATAGGTACACTGGAGATGAAGATAGTGTACAACAACCAAATAATATTAACTTCCTGCAACCTTAAACCATTGTGTCATAGTCCTAATTATTTATTATTCGTAGTTATAAATTTACTTCTATCTATTACACTTATCTATTAAAACTTAGCATGTCGAACGCACACACACGCATACATATACCCGAATACAGTAATATATCTATTCTACTGACTAACCCCCTGTACAAATTTTCTTGAACCTGGCTACAATAGGAACAAGGACGCTGAAAATCAGCGCGGCTTCCAGTGTCAAACTGGTAGCAGCACCAGCTGAGCCTCTTCCCTTTACCCCAAAATTTGTGTGTTGTTTTGTTTTACCTATCTTTTTATGTATTTTTTTTTCTTAATAAATTAAATTTTATTTTATTTATTTAAAATAAAAAGTTTCTGTTTTAAATTGAAACTACTAATCAGATGTTTGCTAACCAGGACAGTTTGAAATAAAACGTAAAAAACAACCTCGCGGTAAATCAATGTAAACTGGACTGAGCGGCTGAATGGGCGAGGGGGCGAGCGGGGCTGGGCCCTCGACAGCCTCTCGCCCTAAACGAAACTATTCACACCGATCTTTGACCGATTGCAACTGGTCCAAACAATTTCCTACTTCAACACTAGAACGGTTCAATCTTCTTTTATGGAAACATTCGGTTTCTACGATTAATATTCTTATAACGTGAGAGTTTTATATCAGAAGGTAGGCAAACAAAATAATAGCCTAATATGTGATGCCGTGAATCAAATCCGCAACAATTAGTTATGGATTCATTACCAACCTCTGAGTAAGGATCGGCAGGATCGGGGATCATAGGAAGTGTAGATGAGAACAAAGGGAAGAAGATAAGAAAGGGATAGTCTGCAAAGTTCTGACTCTCGGACATTCGTGTAATTGTTCTGTTGCAACTGTCTAATCATTGTAGCTTGTGAGACCAGATGAACCGCTTGTTCTCATCATGCCATACATAAACTCCCTGTCAAATACTAGATAAACAATAATAGTTAGTGGGTAATCGAAGTGGTAATATCGTCGCATCGATTAGATCTGCGGCCAGCAGTATCGCTTAAATTATGCGTGAGGCGACAACGTACAACCTCTCCCATGGAATCGTAAGAGAATCAAATACACTTTTACAACTTTACAGCGGACATTTCCTCGAACACCGGTGAAACTCTCGATTTATGCATTTTTTTCGCCGAATTTTATTGTACCGATTTATGCAATCGATTACGTTCCAAATAAGTTGATCAATGTATTCTTGTAAAATTTTTGTCTGTCTGTCTGTTTATTCCGGGTAATCTCCGAAACGACTGAACGGATTCGGATGGGACTTTTACTGGAAGATAGCTAATATTGTTGGGATTCAAATTTAATTCAAGCAAAATATTTAGACTTCCGCGTAAAAAGTGAAAAACCCTCGAAATTGTTTTCTCGAATTTATTTCCACGCGGACGAAGTCGCAGGAAACAGCTAGAATACGCTAAAATTGTATAAAGAAAATATTTGATTGTTTGTTTGTTCAGGATAAAGTTAATAACTATTAAATCGTTTTATAAATTCTAACACCAATACAAATATTTTTAATCATCGAGTAAACAAGACTATATTATTTGTTTATGGTATATTATATTTTTTCCTCACGACACCACCAACAGTCTATTAGCAGGAAAGATTTACTAAGGAATAATTCTCTAATTCCTTGTTCCAAGGGAAACGCTGACAATACAATGAGAATGCATTGATTGTTATTCACTCCAATAGATGAGTTTCTATGTTGTGAAACTTTAATAGACTAAACGCTGCGTTTATATTCGGGGGTGAGCAGATCAGTCGATGCAGCGCCGCATTTCAGCTACTACACAATGGAAGTATCAACTTTCATGTGAAAGTACATAAGAAAACGTTTTATTTTAAATATTTCTCCATCATCTCGTAAATCCTTAAAACACGTACCATTTTGGAACTATAAGGAGATTTAGAGTGGTAGAAATAGCCAATATACAATCTACTGTTATTAGTCTATTGTATGGTAGCCTAGTGACAGGCTCATGAACATGTCACTAGGCTATATCTACGGACTTTAACAGATATAGTTTGAGTGATCATTTGCGGCCGATAACGCACCATTTATCGAATAGATTCACCCAAGAGACATTGAAAATAATAAACATTGTATGCGCGTACGCAAATTCTAAGATACAATTATAATATTACCTTGAAGGCTAAGCTTCTAAGGCATAGATTTAAGTAGTACACTCGTTCAGTATTACTAATTTCCTGTTGGAAAAGTAATCCGGCATTTCTGACGACGAGCAATGTTACGAGTAGAGTATGTATGGACATCCATAAGCTTCTCATTTCCATTCTATGGTAAGATATCCAACTACATACCTCTATCTGCCAGAAGACAGAAGCCCTGCGTCAACAACAGCAACCAGGAGTTGATAAGTGTCGAAGTCGATCGCCTAGCCTATAAACTGTAATGTTAAATACATTTATTTAAAGTCATCTTTACTACGTTACTAAAACCTTGTAGCTAAAATATTATTCGACTATTTGTTGTTATCTGACAACGCAATATAGTACAATAGGTATAACTTGGCGTCTGGCGACGTCGTGAAGCGTGAATAAATCTGCCGCCAGAGTGCCGCGTGACGCAACGCGCGGCTTTCACCCAGACTATGTAACGTCACGTTTCTTAAACCCGCCTGCAATCCTAATATTACACATTCGCAATGCCCGTGCTCCTTACTTGCTATTTATTGTATTAAAAGTTGGTTTACACGGAATCCATCATGACTCCATTACAAAAGTATGGCTTAAGACAGATAAAAATTAAATATTTGGTTAAGCATGGGAAAGTAAAGATAAGATCTGATTTTACAACTGTTAAACTTCGGTGGGATTGGATCGGGCATAATGTTCTTAAAATTGGACAGTCATGGACCCAAAAGGTCCCGGAATAGCGGCCAAGTACATTGGACGCAATGTCGGTAGGCCTCCTACAAGATGGATCGTATCTGGTCAAGGTTGTGGGAGCCCACTGGATGAGGCAGGGGATCGCTTTGTGGCGATCAATGAGGGATGGCCTATGGTCCAGCAGTGGTCGTCAATTGGCTGAAGCGAACGTACAAATGCACGCACAATCAATTCTCGTCTTTGCTGTATAAGCTTTATTTATAAATTTTGTATTAAAAAGTGCCCTTAAAATTGCACATACATACACACATATACATCGTGTTTAGATTGATTTACGAGTGGTAACTGCGCACAGCTTTGTATCGCACGGCGTGTATTAATGTACACTTTATTGTTATTTATTATTTTGTGAAGCCGGATTGAACTTTGAGAAATAGATAACATGATCACTTAGTTAAGCCATTGTATGATGTATGAATCTGTCTATTGGTTCCTTAGTTTCATCAACTATCTGTTATATAATTTAGATGAAACCAGACAACCATTACTCTCTGCTACGGTTGTGTTGGAGCCGTGAAAGCTAAAATTTGTGTAATAAATATGTTGATGAGTGGACTGTATTTGATGTTGGAGTCAAGGCAAAGTAAACGCCGGCACGTTGTTGTATGGACTGTATTTATGAGTTAAGTTACAGTGATTGTAGTCGCCGGCGCGTTGATGCGACTGAAGTACGCGCGCGGTGCGGTGAGTGACGGCTGAAGGCGCCCCCCGCGCGTCTCCCCGCAGGCGGCTGTGTTGGGTCACAACATACTGCCAGGGCCAGGCTGAAGGTTTTGTGTATGAAGAGGGCAAAGGATGTCCAGCTCTCCTCGGGAAGGCCAACATACAATTGGTCACAAGGTGTGAAATTGATTGTTGATAATCCGGCTCGAAGGACCAAATGTTGATGAGTGGACTGTATTTGATGTTGGAGTCAAGGCAAAGTAAACGCCGGCACGTTGTTGTATGGACTGTATTTATGAGTTAAGTTACAGTGATTGTAGTTGCCGGCGCGTTTATGCGACTGAAGTTCGCGCGCGGTGCGGTGAGTGACGGCTGAAGGCGCCCCCCGCGCGTCTCCCCGCAGGCGGCTGTGTTGAGTCCCAACAAAATATAATTTAATGAAACAACTATGGATGCTTAACTACGCTACCTTACGACCATACTGTGCCAACCCCACATAACGTGGGATAAGGCAGATGATACTTTTGTATGTTCAATCGTCAAAAATCTAGGTTCCAGGAACATGGTAAGCGTAAAGCTTTCTGCAACGTCATTGCGTCACTCCGTGCCATCATTGTAGTATACGCGGCAATCAATAAATTCGCTACACACGCTTCGTTAACAGATACGCGTAATTCGGAATTGTTGTTAGCATTTTAGCAATTGTACTCTCATCGTATCATGACACAGCTTCGGTTGAATTTTAAACCCGTGGTCATATTTAGGAGATAAAACTAGCCGTCTAGTACAACCAACATTGTAACTTTGTTTAAATCAAGTAAGAAATACTTCAAAGTTCGTAGATTTACTTTATCCACATACATACCCTTGCAACTTTAGAGTTTATTGCCTAATAATTACTAAAACTTTACTTAAATACTGTTTCATGTGCATATTATTGGCTAAACATTTAATTTATAATTGTAAACGTCAAGATGATTAAAGTGTTGGCAGACCTGTATTAATTAAATAAATAAACGTTTTCTTGGGATAGTTAGTAGGTCACATGACAGGATTCTGAATAAGTTGGTGAAACATTGACGCCTCTTCGTAATTATAGGGTCATTTTCCGCTGAGGGTGACGAGCTGTAACGTGGTTCTTCTCCACAGAAGAAATGCATGTACATATATTAAGATTATTCATTAACTCGGTTTACGCTCGACATAGGCATTGTGATTCTAATCCCAGGAGCCGTCTGATTAACAGTACACGTAACTTTTGTAAGCGGTCCAAATCAGCTGTGAAGCGACCGTCGAGAGAGGGCGATGCAAAGGGCTAACGAGGAGGAATTTAAACGAGCCTCCGGGAACAAAGCGCGCGCCGCACTCGAAAGCCTCCAACACACTCGCGCAGACCACTGGAGCCTCTGCAGAGTGCGCAATGCACGCAGCCTTGCACCGCCTTCCTCGCATCAACCCTGCGTCATTCACGACCACTGCTGTTCAAATTTAATGAGAACGGCTTAGTATGAGTTGCTAGGCTTATAACATGAACTTCTGTTTAGGATAACATACGTACAGATTCATTACTAAGTAAACAATCACATGGCAAAGCCGAACAAAACTTGACAGCACATAGTAACATAGTAAAAATATGTCTTACAGTAATATCTCAGGTTACAATTTAAGCTCAATTAAAACATGAGTTCTTTCCAAGTTTGACCGTAAAGCCCCTCACACAAACATCCCAAGTTTATTGAAATTGCTAGTACATTTTTTTTTCTTTAAAAAAAGTAGTCTTGAGCACAATCCCATATGATTGTTAAGTGGCGATGTGATTGAACAATGGTAGGACTAGTCTTAAATAATGAATGTTTTTCACATCACCATGCCGGTGCCTACATACGGTAAAGAGAAGGCTGCATGAGCATTCAATCTTCTCTTGAAGGTGCTCACTGATTCTATTACCTTGTTTCAATCCCACATAATAAACGAAGATGTAATTCGCGTCGTAAACTACCGTACAACGGAGATGTAATTACTGTTGAAAATATATAATTTACCAATGTGTACAAATTCAATCAATCACTCATCTATATAATCCCAATCCAGTGTAAGAGAGAGGTAGGTAATGGCCGGCTATCAAATATTAACGAATGATAATTACGCGCCGCGCCGAGGCTCAGAATATTTTCGTATATTGTGGCGCGTAGCGACGCTGCAAGCGAGCCGGTCGGCCCCAAACGGCTCAAATGCACATAACATATTCGGTTTTATCTCGTTAACTCCATAATGTAACCTACTTTCAACCTTCCAGCGTCAGAAATAAAGTCTAATATGAAATAAAATACGCACAAAATTCTATTTCGTACGCCGCGGAGAGCGCCGCGGGCGATTTTTAAGTATATCACTCGAGTTGAGAGTATAAAATCGGTTGAACGTAGTGGAGGAGGGGTCGTGTGTATGGTGCAATGAGTTCTAGCTCGTATAACTATTAACATTAAGGTCGGTTTTAGATTGTGACGGTCGCTATGGTTTTTTATGGTGTTCGGGCAATCAGCTGTTCGGGCACGCAGAGGCCCCCCGGGCGCGTGACGTCACTCCCTACTCTGGCGACACACACCGAGCTTCTATTAAATCCTTTAAAACGAAATATTCGCTGGGGAATTACTTTTTCCATATACAAGATAATATATTAATATTAGTGCAGAAGACGCCATCGTACAATTGTAGTGCACAGTGCGGGATGCCTAGTATACCCATATAGATTGCATATGGTCTAGACGCAGGTACATACGGATAAAATAACTCATATCTGTATTTGAATTCATGACTCAAAAGTTCATAAACGCTTTTATTGGTTTATAAGATCCCTAGTAGGCACTAGCCCAGCTTCGTTTTAAGCTAAAAATACGTAATGGCCGTTCCTTCATCCTCACATGAACCATAAAGTTATTAAGTTTACTCACATGAACCCTTATGGATTTAAGTGATATCTTTCAAGAGCATGATAGATATTAATAAATCTGCAACCATAAATGCTACATAATGGACAACACTTAAGTTTGATAAGACAATCTTATCCTGAAAATACCAGCTTTCAGGTGTCATCTAGACTATGACGAGCTAGGAGCTATGACGGTACGAAGATACTACGAAACGCTTTGAGATAAATATTTTTTCTTAACAAAAAACGAGCCAAGAGCGACTCGGATTCGCGCACGAAGTGTTCCGTACCATTATCTATAAAAACGTTTGTTGTATGGGCGCCACCTTAAATATTTATTTCATTCTGTTTTTTTTAGTATTTGATATTATAGCGGCAGCAGAAATACATCGTCTGTGAAAATTTCAACTGTCTAACTATAACGGTTCAGTTGAGACAGCCTGGTGACTGACGGACACCGGAGTCTTAGTAATAGGGTCTCGCTTCACCCTTTGGGTACGGAACCCTAAAAAAACCCAAACAAAAAATATATTCCAAAACAAATATTAATTTTACGCACTAAACATAAAAATCAAGAATTGATTTTTATGTTTAGTGCGATATAATATATAATCATATTTATTTTCGGAGTCGTCAGCTAAGGCAAAACAAATATAGACTGCCTTAAGAAAACTAGTTTATAAATTAAATTTATGTTATATGACAATCTCATTCGACTGTTCCCCTCCTACCCTCTCAGCGGGAACTCGCGTCGACAGTACCCCTAGTTACAGACCTTCCTTGGCAGACGCCGGCTCCAAAAATAAATATTATTTAAGAATTGATTCTTATGTTTATTGGATATTGCGTAAAATTATTGTTTTTACTGCATTTGTTGTGTTTGGATATTATTAAAGTCGTTTTTTTATTTCTCTATGTGCCCATCGTTTAGGCTTGATACACAGTCGTATAACACACTGCTAGAAAACCGTCAATGTACTTCAAATCAATTATTTAATCGCTTTATTAAGAATAAATTAAAATCCACATAACACAATTTCACTCCACTTTATCTCCCAATTTCCACAAAATTCCAACATCCGACAAAACTATGAAAGTAATGGCCGCTTTATATGATATATGACGTTTGCTAGTTTACAACAATCATATCTTGCTATGAAACAGGATATAGATATAAACTTTACACAGAGATTTCTGTTTACGTAGACGATCAATAAGATAGGACTTTTATAAATACATCCCCCGGTGTAAGGAGAGGAAACTTTGCATGGAGAGGACCCTTGCGAAGTTGGGGCGAGTCGCAACGTTATAATCAGGAGGTGATTGGGAGGAGTAGGGTTAGACCTCCGGCTATATTTCTAATATAGCCGGTAAGGATAATCGGTTTAATATCATCTTTATAATTGAGATGGCGTTCACACAAAGTTAATTATGTATTACATCACACAATAGAGGTCGCGGCCGACAGTTAATCGCTGGTTCAGTTCACTTTCGTAATTGTCTGACGTGTCCTTGGCTGCATTCATTTGGTGGCGTCAACCAAAAGTGCTGAGTAACTTGCCTTAAAAATAAATTTAATGTATAGATCGCGTGGCTCATTATTCCTTAAGATAAATTACTTTTAAAAAGGTTCAGGCTGATACTTAGCGATCGTTTCTCACTTCCCAGAAACAGGTTATTCTAGTAAGGTTCCTGAGTAGAACAAGTGTGTGTACAGTGTGCAGGATGTCTTAGACAACTCGTTGTACTCCGTAAAACTTTTTTTGTATTTACACCACTCTAATTTTAGGTTTACAAAAATCTCTAATTTTCAGATTTTCTATTGTGAACGTTCGATAAAAAAATATGTTATCTGATTTATTCTGCACTAGTGACCCGCCCCGGCTTCTCCCGGGTACTACTAATTATGTTGTCTCTACCAAACATAGGAACACCTGCTGTACCAATCTGAATAATCCCTGCAAACATCGAAATTTCGGAGTCTATAGGTCTATACGTCGCCTTTTATATACTATATGGCGTTGAAGTAACTAGATTTTTAGATTTTTTGACAAACATTATTTTTATTTTTCGTAAAAAAAAAAATTTTCATAAAAAGTATCCCTTGTTACTTCTAATACCTCCAAGAATATGTGTACAAAGTTTCATGATGATCGGTTGAGTAGTTTTCGTGTGAAAACGTAACGAACAAACTTACATTCACATTTATATAGTAGCAGGATCCTATAGGGTCCATTACGAGTGTGTATCCAAAATGTACTCAGTAAGCCTTATAGAGTTTTTTCAACGAATAAAAATTGTGTCCGAACTTTCATGAGAAATGTTATAAAATTACGAAAATAGCTGACTCATGAAATAGGCCCGTTCGACGAAGGCGCGGCGTTCATTGACCATCCCATAAAGTTGATCTATAGGCAGCTTTCCAAACGGAATTATATTTGACCATGTTTTCAATCGAATGGTTTCGGTAGCTAAACAATTCGTTTGTCTCGTAAGTTTGTTTATGATGATATTGAAAAAAAATTTAAACCAAATTTAATTTCTATCGCTATAATCATAAGGTTCAATACTAGACAAGCAGTGACAAATTGATTCACATATAAATTGCCTACACGCAACGAATAACCACTGACTGCCACTTCCAGCGGAATTGCGTCGAACGCTAAACATGTAAACACTTTTATAATGAGCTTTTTGTATTCAAACAACAATATATTATAATTATGCTATAGTGTACAAAAGCATTTCCCACAGCAAGCAAAAGGTTTGATGGTGTAATACATTCATTATTATGTAGGCGACAAATTTAATCGTACTCGAATCGTGCTAAAAAAATTGATTGCAATAATTGGCGTTAGTAATTTTATAAAGTTACTAATTTTTGTAATAAAATTCCGTGTCTAATAACTTCGAATGTGTCCTAAAGTGAAACATTACTATGGCAACCGATATTGGATCTTGATGAAGGTTGTATGTCTCGAGAACAGTTCTATTTTCCCATGTTCTTGTACTCCTGACAATGTCTGCAAAACTTCACGGTGATCAGTTGAATAGTTAAGGAGTTAAAGTGCAATAAACAAATCAATATTCGGGTTTATAACACTAGTTCAAAGAGTCATCCAAATGGTTTATTCTTATTGTCATGGAGAGGACAATAGATGAACTATACATATATAAGCTGAGGTACCTTTTCTGATGTAATAAAATAGCCTTTGGGTAAACAGAAATAAGTATTGTTTATTGCCCACGTGTTACTTCGGAGTATTATATCCCTTATAAGATGAAACGCAAAAGCCTTTTCATATTTTTGTGAGTTGGAAGCACTGTACGGGTCAGCACCATGTCTAGGCCGGTAGTCGATGGCGTACATTTTTCGTTGATCGCATTAATTCCTGTCCCGGTTTGTAGTGATTCAAATATATGAATCAATGAACAAAAGCTACGTTAATGTGTTAGTAACTTAGTCTTATCGCAATATTTAAATTATTATAGTTGATTATTCATCCCTTGTAGTATGGAGTTCAACCTCAAACACTATGTGCATTGAGAATGTAGCTATGATCTTTCCACGACTTTAAAATTGTTAGTTTGTAGGGATCAGTTAGTTTGGTGATTCGTTCTGTCGAGCGGGGTATCGAACCGCCATCCCTTATCCGTAGGAAGTGATCCATCAGGACCTTATCGCAGGAAGTCGGGGTTAGGCGGAGGCGTTATAGTATAAATACATTATAAACATTGAAATTAAATCTAAAGGAGATCGTGATAAGGTTGGGAATCGCTTGATATTATCAAATACATTCAACACAAAGTATCCACTCTGATGATTTTGCTATAGTTGTAAACTTTACATTTCCTTTAGTATAATCGATTCTATGTCACAAATACGTAACGAAACAAGTAATAATGCGAATGCGCAATGTTATTTATATATGCATACGTATCACAACCGGACTTTCCGGGCCTTAACGTTCGAACCCGAAATTGTTTCGTAAAATATTCATAAGCCTACGAGCCAATATAATTTATATCCACAAGTTTTGTCGACTTTCTAGGAAAAAAATCACAAGAGATTTGATACCTGTTTAATGCAGTTATGTAAATTCACCCATTCAGAATTATTTATTCCGTAAATTATTTTTTAAACCAATTTATTAGCTTTATCTATCAAAGTAACGAAATATTTCCACGTAATTTTACGATTTCGTAATAATTTGAAATATGTATGTATATGTATGTTTGTTTGTCTGCACGAGGCAGAGGGACTATTAAAAGTATTTTTAGTCCTTCCCTAGTTGAGAGCCGAACCCATAGTACAAGATACGGCATTACCATAAAATAAAATTATTAGTATTGGCCTCAGATTTAGCTTGGCAACCCAATTGTGGATTTATTAATGTATATATTATCTAATATATATATAATGTAGGTCTTTATCAAATAGCAGATGAGGGTATTATTTGTTATACTTCGTATCTTAGACCATTACACAAAGTAAAAGTAAGAATCCTTAAGTGCAGTGTAGTGTACTGTCTTTGGTTTCAAGTACCAGGATAACATAACTCTTCTGTTTGTCACCAATCTCGTCGATAGAACAGAAGGTTCTGGAAGCTTGGTATAAAATAGCATGGTATTTCGTATATTTATAACCCACAGATAAGCTGAAACTGATCGACCGCCTCTTTATTTGTTATCTACTTATCCTTTGACACATTTAAAAATATAAATAATTTATATCTTACAGTAATAGTTATTAAATATTAATAATTATAGGTTCTGTTATGAAACGAAATTGTTTAATAATATCATTTCAAGTTTCTTACTTTCCTATCTTACATACATAAAGGATTCATAAAAGACTGCGGAATATTTATTTAAAAAATAAAATCTTTATACAAACAATAAAGAGCGAAAAAAAACTCTTGTAAGTCACTTTAGCAAATTATTATGCAAAGGAATTTGAACGCTGGATTAGGAAATTGTATTTCTGACGGTAATTTAACTAAAATAATTAGTCAACGCACATATCGATATAAATTTTAATCAAATTAACTCTTCAATTGATGAATTAATTTAGTCCCATAAAGGTCTGTTACCGAAGCATTATAAGAATAGATAGTTCGTGGCGCAAATGGTTTCGAATGTTCGTCAAAACTTGATTTTTGTTAAGGGTCAGTACTGTTTCATTATAATATATAAATTGTTTGGCAAGTCTGTACGCGGCAGTAAACGTACGACTGATGCGGGCTTGTCCGTGGGGGACCTTCTATAATTAAGCTGCAATGCACAAAAAACTAGCGTTTTGTAAAACTTCTTGGTGTAGGTACAGCATCAAAAGTTTGATACTAAAAACTACATTTTTTTATGTGATAAAGTGGCAAACGAGCAAGCGGATCACCTGATGTCAAGTGAGCGCCGCCCATGAACATCCGCAACAGAAAAATGCATTGCAGATGCGTTGCCTACCTTTAAAGGACAAAGGAGGGCATAGACAGGAAAAAGGATATCTACCGTTAACCCCCTCCCCATCCCATCCTCTTCCCCTTCCCGTCCTATCCTTATGAGGAAAGGGTGGGAAGGGGAAGAGGACTAAAATTAGGCCTCCGGCACCTCACTCATCAGACGAAACGCAGTGTATTTCTACTTCACGCCAGTTTTCTGTGAGGTCGTGGTATTTCACCGGTCGAGCCGGCCAATTCGTGCAACAGATGTTGTTGTTGCGGTCTCTACCACTGTTGAATACATAAGTAAACTTTAAAATCACATTCACTGACTCATGAACTAGCGTGAATTATAACTCACGAGCCAGTCCCATGGGGATATAGATCCGTATGGGAATGGCTGGTGAGATATTCACTTTGAATCACGTAAACTAAACTTTGTCCGTATGTATGTTAACTTGTTATGATAGGATAGATGCCTTATTTTATTATCAATTTAATAACGATTCTTTGAGACTTATGAAGTGATTAAAATTAACTAACAATTTAGTCTGGGTATTTAATACTGTTCACACGAAACAGTGAAAACAAACTTCTAATTTGAAACAGTCTTTCCGGTAATAGATATTTACGCTTTAAAATGAAATAGGTGTATTAGAGGACTACACTGAATATTGATACAACTAGATACTTCTAAGTTCATATGTTGCTGTTGACTTCAGATAGAATATATCTTTTAAGATTGTAATCGCTGTCGCTTATGCTTTGTGTCCGTTGTAAGCAGTACAAGTCCCGGGAGCACTAAAACGTTAAGTTGTTAAAACGTCAGACTCGCATATTGGCTGCCGAGGCGATGTGCATATACAGTCATCAGGAAACCTCACACAGAGTCATACAAACATAATATATATATATATATATATATATATGTGTGTGTATTAGTAACAAACCGCTAGTGTAATGCTATCCCTGTCAAGGTGATACAATGTTGGAGAGTACTAAACTTTTTATGAAACGGCTTTGCTCACGTTCGCGTTTTTCTCGGTTTCTTGTACTGACAAGTTTCAGACCTGTCGGAGGTCCTTCTTCAGGGTGAGCGGTATTAATTCGCGGTCGCGGCCCGCCTCGCACTGCGCGCCTGGCGACGAAGCGCGAACGCGAGTAAAGCCGTTTCATAAAAAGTTTATTGATAATGTCTCACGATAGTTTTAATAATTTTATTGGAGAGTACTTCTGGATTATGTGTGCATGATTTTTACGATTTAACGTACATTTTACGGGTACTGATATCGATGTGTATTGCCTATAAAATATAATATGCCGGGACATCTGTACGGGATACACTTATAAACTTTTTTGAACGTATCGTACGCAATTAACAGTGGTAGAGGCCGCAACAACAACAACATCTGTTGCACGAACGGGCCGGCTCGACCGGTGAAATACCACGACCTCACAGAAAACAGGCGTGAAGTAGAAGTACTCTGCGTTTCGTTCGATGAGTGAGGTGCCGGAGGCCTATTTTCCTCTTCCTCTTCTCATCCGTTCCTCATAAAGGGGATAGGATAGCGCTCACCTTACACCAGGTGATCCGCTTGCTCGTTTGCCACCTTGCCACATAAAAAAAAACGTATTTCAGAACGATTTTCACTAATATAAGTGTTTAGGTTCAGGGAGTTGAGTAATTCATTATATTATTATGGAGCTTGGATTCAATTAAGCATGCGGTGTTAGTCTTCACTGAAAACTGTTTGACGTGACAACGTCTTATAAATCGGTATACCCTAGGAGGCATTCGGCAAAAAAGTTTGACTCGATGTCCCGTTACCGTTACCTGTGACTCATCGCTCTGTTCGATCGGCTTATATACACAAATTATAAGATATCAAATATTATATATGTAATTATCATTCAATGAATAAAATATTTTAATTTTTATGTTATACATAGTGTATTTATTGTTATTCTGTATTACATTATTCCGTACCGAGTGCTCTTTGTTTTAGGATTCCTTGTCACGAATTTAACGTCCGAGCGCCTTGCGCCCCAACACCTGGGTTTTTTTTATGTAATTAATATACTTGTGATTTTTTCAACAGCGTAGTAGTATTTATTTGTTACTAAATTAGAACTCATTTGCTATTTGTAAATAAAATTGAATACAAATCCTAAAGTTAACTGGTTTCTTGTATGTTTTAACTTGTCGTTATATTTAATTATCGGTCACTGTTCGTTGTTCGCGTCTAGCTACTAAAAGAAAAGATAAAAGTACAGAATAACCACACATCGAGTTTGATTTGCGTTCGTTAGAGTGGCGCGCTAGTCGACGCAGCGAGTATAACGCGACCGATCAAGTGTGATCGCTCCTAGCCATCGGAGCGCGAAATCAGGATTCCATTTGTCATGTCTGCTCACTATTGTAATGTCATCTCGCCGGTATGAGTGATGTATGACGTCTCCGAACAAAGGTTTATCTTGACTGTTGTAGTGTTTAACACTGACTTGTAGTAATCAAAATGTTGTAGAACTGTAATGTACCTAATTAAGACACTGTTTATTCTATCATATTATACACACATAAATCTATTTCAGTTTTAGTTCTGACACATTTAATTTTAACGTTCTGTATGTATTACTAATTAATTGTATAATAAGAAATGAAGGAATCCATTTGTTTTATTATAATATAATTTTTTTAATAAAAAATAATTAAAAATCAATAAAATATTTCAGTGAAGTTCCGCCATGCGCTATAACAGAGTATCATTTCGCTTCGCTCAAGCAAACAGTCCCGACATCGATGTGAAAACCGGGCTTGATTTGATCAGTAGTGCTAATTATTGATATGGTCCGATCGCTACCTTATTTCACAGGACCACTCGCTGGGCCAATGCAAACGTTTTCTGAAAAATTGAATGCGATTGGTCGAGTCCTTTCGGAGTCTATAGGGATCATATATACACATATCGCCTTTTATATATATAGATAACTCTTAAAGGTGCGTCCAGATCTCGTGAATGCGCCGGGAATGTGCAGCCCGCTTGCAGTTGTTGCAATTGTTTGGTGCCCCTCATTAACGCAACTCATGCAAAGTTTTTAAAGCGGCACGCGAGCTGTGCGCGTGTACGCGGCATTCCGGGCGGGGGGAGTAAATGATAGACTACGCGCCGCTCACGCACGGCGCGGCGCTGCTTGCGAATAGCGCGCGGGCGGCGAAAAAACGGCACACGAACATGAAATGCACGCGCGCAGCTCACGAGTTGCGTTTGGCGTGGCGCATTCCCCAGATGTGGATGTACCCTAAGATAATCACTTAAATTACATGGTGTACAAGATTATGATTATGTGCATCAAACGCTTAATGTAAGTTAACGTATTTACGTTGATTAGGATTAATAACTGTATCTGGCTTAATGGCTTTTCAATTACCGCTTTGTACGTGACCTTTTTATAGAAGTTATCCTTGAAAGAAAGATATATGGAATCGCGGACTAGTCAGCGTTTGCAAATATGCCAAATGAAAATAAACATATATTTTAATTAACAACGAAATAATATAATTAACCTGTTTTGTATATTTGAAATAAATTTATTATAGTTAATTGTAGTTTAAGTATTATTTTTATTATCAACCTTCACACTATTTAAATTCCTGAATGAAACAATATAACATAGAATCAACAAGTAGCAGTGATCGTTCTAAAGCTGGCAACTAACACACACACGTCATGTGATCCCAGACTAGAACAGCATCTGGTGGACTCGTTAGTTCATAATTTACCGCGCGGCGTCCCTCGGGAATGATAGCCTAATATCGCAGGCGTTCGCCTCTCCGACGTTTTTAACCCAATTTTGGACGTAAGTTATCGTGAGATCGGTCCCCCGAGCCGGCCTGTCCCCGCTTGCGCAATATCCGCCGCCATTTTGCCGTTGGCAGTGCTGACTCTATGATTATATTTTATATGTACTTGCATCGTAGTTGTGTCTAGTCAGCAGAAAACGAACAACTTTTTAATTGTTTGATTTATATTTTATCGTCGCAATTATAACGTCGTCGTCGTTATTAAGTTCTCGGTTTTTATTCGGACAAACTGTACTACTGTTTGTTTAAAAAAAGATCGAATAATAATTGTTTTAAATGTTACATATAAGTGACTCGCCCCGGCTTCGCCCGGGTACCACTAATTATGTTGATCCGATCGCTACCAAACACAGGAATGTGCCAATCTGGACAATCCCTGTAAATTTCATCGAAATCGGTCCAGCCGTTTCGGAGTCCATAGGTCTATAGGGAACATACATACTTCGTTTTTTATATACAATTTTTTTCATAAAAAGTATCCTATGTTACTTCTAATACCTCCAAGAATATGTGTACAAAGTTTCATGATAACCGGTGGAGTAATATAATAATAATGAGAGCCGTATAAGAAATCGAATTGAGTTGTGTTGGGCGAGCGTGTGTTGCGGAAATGGCAACGTAGATGTGAGATACGGAGGAACATAATTAAAGGAACAAGGTTCATTAGTATTGGCGATGCGGCGGCTGGCTGGTGTTAGATGCAAATAGTTGTGTAATTGATGACCAAAACATGGCATGTAAACTAAGTTTTTATCACGCTGAGTGCGCACTCAGTCCGCGCTTAGCTCGGCTTTGTTCTATTGGATACCGCTTAGTTGTGGATGTGACAGAGCGAACAAAAGAACTTAACACTGCAGATACATTGCAAAACAGATAATATTGCTGCTATACATATTTTAAACAGTCAGTGTAAAAAATATTGGTACTGTCAGTTAGTTAGTTGTTACGGGGCTATTTTCCGCGACGACACGGGTGGCGCGTATTTTGCGCGTGGGTGGGATATGGATCACTTCAACTATCCCAGCTCAAACCCCAGCAACCCCTTGATATTGCTGGGAATCTCCGGGAGCGATCCTGGTGAGAGATATTGGTACTGTCAGTTTCAATGTTAGAAAAGTGTTAAGGCGGACATTTGGTGCTTAAGACACAAGCGGTGGGAACGAAATAGAAAGGATAAATCATCAACACAGGAATGAAAATTATAAAAGTATCAAAGATATGAAACTGTTATACTAACTGCATCTGAAATCTTTCTTGCTGATTTTTTTATAGAAGAAGGTGGTATTATACCCACCCGATATTAACTAACCGCTACCCATAGGCTCTGCAACAAACTAAGGAATTACAGATACATTGCCTAATTTTAATGGATAGTAAAATGGGTATCCTTATCAATTTATTTTCCTCTTTTCACCCTTTTCTTATTATAAAAGGATAGGAAGTGGTAGAAGACTAGGTTTAGCCAGCCGTTCAATCATCGGATATAGTACGGAATATTTCTACTTGACGCCAGTCTTCTGTGATTTCGTAGTATTTCACCGGTCGAGCCGGTCCATTCGTGCAACACATGTTGGCTCTGCCACTGTTAAATTAATTTATACAGTGTTGTAATAATTGGTGCTAACCAAGATGCCGTTGAGGAACCGGGAGCATTCGCCTGTAATGTAACATTTTAGATTCGATTTTGAGCATTATTACAAGTTGTATCAAAATATTAGAGATTGTATCATAACGGGTTGCATTACAATGTAACGCTCGAATCTGTAACGTTACATTACAGTTAAATGCTTCCGGTGTGAAGCACCTTTATAAGTCGGCAAAGCAAGCATTCGGAACGTTCAGATGATTTACAGATCTGTTGCATTTTGTAGCCTCTATAATAGACCCATTAGACGATCAAACTTACAATTAACTCCCTTATCTACTCATAGACGTTATACTATACGTTTGCATAGAAGAGATAAGGTTAAATTCAAGACAAAACTTTATTATGTCCAGTAAAACTAGACTGTCACTCTTTAAGAAGTGACATCCACACAAACCCACAGGTTACTAAACTGGCCAGTGCCAAGCGCACTTTACTTGAATTTCTTTAAGTTTAAGGGCTCTTGAGGGAGGCTCGGCTTGGGTTACTGCGTTTGTTACATCATCAGAGATCGACACAAAACTATTGTGCGTGCAGCAAAGGATTGGGACAAGTTGCCAGGGTAAGTTTTCACGTTGGACTATGACGTATGCCTTTAAGGAGAAGAGTGAATAGTCTAGCTAAATTAATGGGTACCATCTGTTGACCGTTGACAGTCATACAACTTCAATAATATTCTCACATTTGTAATCGTTGAAACACAGGTCTAACGTTTAATTAGGGGCTTCGATTACGTCAGAGGCCGACTCGGCGGCATTGTTAGCAGCTAAGATTTACACTGTGGGCCGGCGCGCGCTTTGCCCCGTCCGCCATTGTATGGAGATTTCTTGGCAAAGAGTGGCTTATGTCAGAGGAGACAGTACGTTTACGTGACGAGAATTGACTCGCTCTCATTTTAATATTTACGACACGATTCTGATCTCGGATATTAAACTTAAAATTTATTGATCTGCGTTAGTATGAACGAATTTGACTTTTGCATGAATAACAGTCATACCGTTTGTAATTTTTTTTGTAAAATTTTCGTTGCGTTTCTTTTAGGTTTTCATTCTAAGCACGTCATCGCATCAATTACTAAAATAATTTCTGCATAAAATAGCCTTTAAAGTGAATTTTCCTTGCTTCTGTATCTACAGAAAACTTTTCTCGCGTTGTTATTCCATGGACTGCATTCAAATTCTCGGAGAGTGTTGTGTGGTGGGTACTAAAGCGAAGCGGTCTGCACGCGTGTGGTGTTTGCGCGTTAGATATGCGCCGGCGATACCGCTGAGGTCACAGCTTGTGACGTCATGCCGGGGTCCACGAGGCTCCCGGGATACGTATAGAATGACTCTTATTGCGTAAATCTATTTCGTCGTAACATACCCGCGCTCACTGACTTTCAGGTTTATTGCCTTGAATTTATTTATATATCAAATACCGTATTATTTATAATCAAATAATATATCGTGTGCACTGATTGTAACAAGTGTTATTGATGTATAAAAATAATCAAGATTAAATAGAAGAATAAAGTAGGGATCACCTTCCATCTTTCTCCTGGCTAAAATCTGCTACCTACTGGTATGCACCGAACCGTAGATACGTGATTTATTTCTTAATTACAGTTAATACATAAATAAACTAAAAGTTTGTAAGCTAGATTGAAAGTATTTTTATAACGTCTAAAACAATCACAGAGAGGGTGGGGAAAGAACGTCCAGTGACGTGAGTCCACATCTTCGTCGACGAGACCAGCCAAAAAATTGTACGTTCATAAAACCGTCTCACATCGACTCGTTTAATAATATTTTAATATATTTTAGAATATACTGTAGATTTGCCACCGGCCCTTTGTGCATCAGCTTATTATAATAAATAATAATAATAAATCAGCCTTTTTTTAGAATGTTCCCCACTGCACACACAGGCCTGACTAAATATTTTTTTTACCATAACTGTATGCGATCTCGTTCTATCTAGTTTCGTATTGAATATACCACAGCTTATGAAAAGGCTTTCTCGTACGATGGCTAAACGACTTTGGCTTACCGGATTGCATATGTTACGGCTACCGGTGATAATACGCCGCTATCTCGTGTTGTGACAGCGAGACATCAAGATGTAACGCCTCGTTACCGCAGTCATTTCTTGTGCTTCTTCGGATACAGTTAAGTTTGCACATCACTAGATGCTGTTTTTGTACGCAGATATGTTACATATCTAGATGGAGCATCTGAGACTCAAAAGTGAATACACTAGGTGATGTAAAATTTTAACTCGGTCAGTCGGTTCCCGCCACACAATATATCCGTGTTTGTAATTTAAAAAATGACGGTTTGTGTTATGTCATCGTGTAATAACTTTACCTCAAGGTAACGTAGGTGTACGAACATTATGTTTCACAATTTTAATATATCCTGAATATTTTAAAAACAATTAAATAATAAAAAAATTAACAATAATAATGCGACGCCGTAACAAGTTCTGTCAACTATATATTAACCCCAAAAATACGACGAAAGAGATTAAAAAGGTGTTGTTAAAATATATTTTTTAATTCAATTTTGATTAACATGTTTATTTCAAACCCGACAAAAATCGGGTTTCTCTGTTGAATATTGAATTTGTATGCAACTCGGTATCTGGAGGTATATAATCTTTGCTTGCACATCGGTATCTGAAGATGCAACTCTTTCAAACTGCGCTTTTGTTACATATTGTAATTATTATTACATACTTTGTATTATCAATTAATCCGTCTAATTAACGATACGTAACAAAACAACGCTTGTACTTATCATATTTAACTAACGAAAAACAGTTTAATTAGCGTGAAATTTTAGGTATCCAGTTTTCCATATATCCATTGGGAACGAATCGTTTGGTTCGTGAAAATCGATACGAGGGAACAAAAGAGCTATTCTGAATCCATCGAGCGATCGTACAGATCGTTGGGCCGATGTGTTGCCGTGTTTACTCGCTGCCTGAATATTTGATTTGTTGAGAAACTGTGTGCGAGGTTCATCGCGGAACAACTTCAAAACTAAACGTCAATCAAGGTTATTTGTTATAGGTAATAAGTTGAACTAGCATGCCAATATATTATCTTACCCTTTGTTCACTTAGTATGGAGTGTACATTCATAGGCCTTTCGAAATGCCCTTCACAATATGCACCGCATCCAATAGCTTCCTACTGTTTCAGTCATACGGTATTTATAAAAAAGATTGACACACCTTCTCGACTAAAACCTTACTAGGGAGGCATTCGTATAAAGCTACAAAATTGTATGTTTTTCAAAATATAGGATATTTAACAAAACAGCCTCACATATTTATACAATGACACTTTGTGTGAAGTACTTTCAGCGTAATAATTATAGTTTTAAGTTAATTTTAAGTTTTTAGTGAGTGGCAGTGTTGGTAGGGGACGCCCTAAAAGAACTTATATCGATTAAATTATTGACTTATTAAAAAAGGGCGATATAAGGAGCACACGTAACTGACGAGCATGTATGCGTCGATGTATGAATGTAGAAGAAGCGAGAGAGGTGTGCCAGGATCGTGCCAAATGGAAATCCATGATCTCTGCCTACCTCTCTGGTTTACGGACAGGAGCGCATATTTATTTATTTTAAGTTCACGTTCTTCAGACAAGTTATTCGGTGATGTGAGTCGCATAAAGTTAGTTGTCAAAGGCAGTCATACAAGTTATACCAGCTGTAATTTTTGTAGTTTAAGATTCGCGTACAAATGGAACTTTGGCCAAGTTAACAAAGTCAATAAACTTAATTGTTGTTAGTTAATTTTGCACGTCTAGATATAATACTCGTATATCGTAATCCGATCTGCGCACTTTACGTTGCTTATTATTATTTCATAAACAACTTTTACAATCGAAATATTTATAACATACAATTAGAGTCTACAATTTAATTTGCAGCACTTAAATTGATCATACGTAACTATCTCTCTAAAATTTGTAACAACTGCTCTCACAAATTAACTTACGTGTCCCAACTATGACAAGACATCAGGAAGTTTTACATATTCCGGTAACAAGACTCAACTACCGGCGAAACTCATATATACTGCGTGCCAGTAAATTGTTTAATATTCATTCATTGGATGTAAATCTAGATTTATTTAACAGAAATGTTATTAAGTTATAAAGACTTAACCGAAAGACTTTTTCAACTGCACTAGTGTTTGTAATTCTAACTGATAATTCGCATCTGTAACCAGTCTACCATACATTTATGTTATAAGTAGTCATTAGTGAAAACTTGTAATTGGCCTTAGTGTAGTTTTATCTTTTTGTAATTAGCATTCTAGCTGTAAGTACACCGAAAGTTGTAAAAAATAAATTAAAAAAAACCTTTCTTAAAAAATTCTTGACTGTTCCGATATTTTTAAATTAAGTGTTAATGTTCTATTGGATGTAAGTTTAGTTATACTAGAACAAGCCAGCGTATGTTTCTTGTTTTCCACAATGGAAATGTTTACCGAATTATTGGTAACATGTGACGAAGTGTTGTTATTGTCAAAACATTATCACTTAATATACCATTACCATGGCAACTGATTTGCTTACTTTATGTACTTGTTTTAGTAGAAATTGTACTTGTAATGATACTAAAACTGTTTCACTGCCGCAATACGTTAGTTAGCGGCGGGAATCCTCGAGTCTATGCTAAATAAATTCCCACCCATAGCCTCACTTACACTTTCAACACATTCGATCGTATTTCCTTGTAATAACGAACGTACAGCACCTAAATTGCATTTGGATACCTGAACAGTACGCATCTCTAAGCTGTAATCTTTTGACTGCCGCTCTCCTGCACGCGACTTCCATTGTTAACGCAAAGCAATTAGGTTCATTATCGCATGCGGTGTGCGGTGTGCGGCTTTGCAATTTCTACACACGATCACAATACCAAACAGCCACTTATCTGAACCTCGCGTGCCGCATCTACGGAGGGTAGTACAAAAATTTTAATCTCATGTTTAACTGTGTTGTGTCTCTTATGTTGTACACAATACGAGTCAAAATTGTTGCACTTGTGGTTTAGTCCACGGCAAAAGTTATCGATGTAATTGGGAGCTTTCTGAGCATGCGCGTTGAACCCGGAGTAACACCTGCGACCTTCGCTACGTCACCTCAGTTCCCTTTCTAGTTGCCACTGAAGAGTATGTCTCGCTTCAACTCGTTCTGATGAAAAGGGACCAACATCGAACATCGAAATGCTCGCAAGAGCTATATTTTTAATTAACTCCGGGAGTTGCCTGCCATCCAATTGACTAATTAATACATCCATTAGGATTTAATATACCAAATATGCGTAGCATTTTATTATTAGTCATAGCTATAAACAAAAATTAAATGTATGTCTGTGTATTCGGATATATTTTTTTAAATAACTATAGCGTTTTGTACCAAGACATTAGAATATTTATATTATTCAAAGCCAATAACCTAGTGGCTCAGGGAACGGATGGGCCAACAAAGCATATGAGGTCCTGCGCTCGAATCCAACATTTGACTAATATCTTAAACAACCTTCTAGGTACTTCTAGCCTATGCTTATTTGAAACAGTCAAAAAATAATGTTGTAAATTATTTACATAAATACAATATAATGTTTGGATAAAGTGTTTTGGTTAGATATGTCTAATGTTGTGGACATGAAAGAAAATTATATAGGATTTTTGACCATCTGCACTCGTACCGGAAGCATTTAAACGGAGCGAAATCCTCGTCCGAGAATATTATCACGCAAACATTAAAATGTAAATTTTCTAAACTATATGAACGTGTTGGCCTTTTTCTAGTGATATTTCGCAGTAGCTTTAGTGCGAAGTCGATAAGTCATCGGTCGATATCAAAAGGACGCAAAGGTTTCCTGAGGGCTGTTCCATTCACCCCGCTGAGCCGCAGAGCTCAAAGGCAGGAACGGCCGGGAGGCATTCATACGTTCCACCGCCGGAATATTCGGGAGGCGGGTTACCTAATATTGCGGCTATTGCCTACCTGAAAATAACTTTTCAAAATAGTCGAGAGATTATTAGTTTTTTAATGCACCTAGTACCTATATAGAGATTTTAATTCAAATCCTCAGACCCGTTTCCAAGAGAACCTACGTACATAAGAATTGTTCGCTTTATTGAGACGTCATATTAATTCATATAGTTT
This sequence comes from Papilio elwesi, assembly GCA_029849275.1. Taxonomy (NCBI): domain Eukaryota; kingdom Metazoa; phylum Arthropoda; class Insecta; order Lepidoptera; family Papilionidae; genus Papilio; species Papilio elwesi. The sequence continues at coordinate 937,542 of CM056696.1, forward strand.
ATGCCTGGAAATGGTTTTGCCAGGACCGGTATGATTAGTTGCTTTGCCACAACATTCTAGTTTTGACTTTTTGTTACATGGTATTACCATGGCAACCAATAACAACCTATATCCCAAATGATTATACTCAAAATGAAGATAAAAAACCGAATCGCAAAGCGGAACTCGGTGGTGAATTTATTGAATGTTTTTTATAACCCTTTTGTTATTTAAATATTATTACTGTTTAATCAGGCATAGGTATAGAATGGATCACCTTGGCGCCAGGCATCGTAGATATTGGACGCGGCAATTGTAAATCTAATTGCATTTATTACACGCAGGCGAGATTTATTGTTAATTAACATCTTATTCAAATATACACTTTATGGCGCGACCTTAAGCTGATATTTACGATATCCTGGAAGCAGTATCTTTGTATTTAATCTATTATAATGATACTAGATGTCGCCCGCACCTTCGCACGCATCCGTTTCTAATTTTCCTTGCTTAGAGTTTAAGTAATTTAATTGCGCGTATAACACTGTATGTGTCACTTGTCACCCTTGAAAATGTGTATGCCAAATTTCATCATGATGGTTGAGTCGTTAAGATTTTAAAGTGACAAACAAACAGATTCACATTCGCATTTATATTAGTTAGGATTGCAATAAAACGCACAACCTTCGCATTTACATTTCTGGTGTAATATAATCTATGTAAAAACGTCCGTCTGCTGACACCATTGTCAACGCACACCCGTTAAGCGCCGGTAATGCCGGTTACACTACGTTCGACAAGTCTCTGTTCAGTTAGGAATTCTTTTAAAATAATAAATCGGCCTTTTCTAGAATGTTTCCCACTGCAGGGACACAGGCATCCTCTTCGAGAGAGGGAATGAGCCGTAATCCACTACGCTGGCTCAGTGCGGGTTGACGGATGTCACATGTCTTCGAATTTGGTGGTTCTAAGAACATGCCGGTTTCCTCACGATGTTTTCCTTCACCGTTTTTGAAGCAGTGGTGATGAAATAAATTACACAAAGTAAAGCGCCTGCCCGGGTTCGAACCCGCAATCTACCTAAAGTACGTAATATATATATATAAATTTTATTTACAGATGAACGCGTCACCAAATAGAAATCATTTCATTCCCTTTAATTTAAATAATGGGAAATATGCAGCTGAAATTAAAAAAAAAACATTTTAGGTACTGTACAACCTTGGAATATTACTGTCAATAATGTATCAAACCCAGGTCCAGCTTATTCGAAATTGTGTCCACGTCCGTTAGATTCAAAGTCATAATCAATTTATTTCATTCAATATTGTCGCGCGCCGTTTCGCCAGCGCACAAGAAATAAGCCGAAATGAGCAGTATTCTCACGGGGTGAGTTTTTTGTCGCTTTAACCACATCACGACTTCTTATTGTTAATGCCTTGATATAAAATATAGAAGGTACATACCATTCAGACCTGACCTGACCAGACCTTCTGAATGTATGTCTATATATGTACAGCGAAATATTACAGACCCACAAATAATATTGAACTTTAATTGATTTACGTAAACGTTGTCGACCCTGTCTCAGAGGGGTGAAAATTGGGACTTTCTTTTGTATTTATCTTATGTATAATGTATGATAATACATGCATCGCACCTCACATTACGTTATGGTTAGTGAACATTATACCTTGAAGTAAGCCGCTAAAATAAATTTAAATAACTGATGATGAGGTCAATTTTTTTATATAATTTATTCCTTTAATTCAATTTATTACAAAGCTTGTTGGCTTCACCTCGTTTGTTTTGAGATTCACATGAACAAAAAACTAGTCAAGCTCAAATCGGACTCGTGCACGAAGGGTTCCGTACCATTATCTATAAAAAAACATCGTCGATCGTTTGTTGCGCGGCAGCTCCCTTAAATATTTATTTTATTGTTTTTTAGTATTTGTTGCAGTATGGCCAACATAAATACATCATCTGTGAAAATTTCAACTGCCTAACTATCACGGTTCATGAGATACAACGTGACAGACGGACGGATTTAGTAATAGCGTCCCGTTTTACCCATTGGGTACAGAACCCTAAAACCGTTCAAGTTACAATCAATTCAAGGGATTTTGAACTCTTATGATTTACTTTTTAACATGTAAATTGTATTGGAACGGTTCAATTTCTATGCTCGTTGTTTGCAAGTATCATTACTTTTTTTCTAAAAAAATCGTCGGATTCCAGATTCTTTACATAAATACTGTCAGTTACTATTTTTTACTTACCGTCCGTTGGAGCAGTGGTGGCTCAGCGGTTATGACCCCGACTTACGTACTTGCGGTTGCGGGTTCGAACCCAGGCAGGCGCTTTATTTTGTGTAATTTTTTTCATCACCACTGCTCTAAAAACGGTGAAGGAAAACATCGTGAGGAAACCGTCATGTTCTTAGAACCACCCAATTCGAAGACATATGACATCCACCAACCCGCACTGGGCCAGCGTGGTGGATTACGGCTCATTCCCTCTCCAGGAGGCCTGTGTCCCTGCAGTGGGGAATATTCTAGAAAAGGCTGATTTATTATTAGTATACTTTCCGTTATGACAGAGCATTGAATTATTTTAAGGAATTTAAAATGTTTCACAACTGTCCGCGAATTACTTCCCTTGTTGAATCAAATAAAATTACATAGATTCCAACACTTGTTACGTCAACCTTTTCATCATCTTCCATCAGCATAAAATGATGTGAATAAACCAAACATTTATTGCATAATTAATTTACGAACATAGCTATATTTTATCTATTCAATTTCACTTTATTGTTTTATTATTCTCTTGTAAAGAGATGAGCCCAAATAGTTAATTACGTGTCCTCTTGTCGCCACGAGATCCAGGGATAAAACTCAGCCTTTATTTGAATTTCATTTAAAACAGTAAAAACGTATAGATTGTTGTATCGTGCGTCCCGTTCCCCTGCGTCCCTATAGCAACGCCGCTGTCCCGTGCGCTACTCCGGGAACTTGAAGGCTGAAAGTTATAAGCTTACAGCGACAGTGGGTAACCTTAAAACTTTTAATTGAGTAATAACCAATATTATTTAACTAACACATGGAACTTTTGGACAACGTCACAGATCCTGTCCATCTGCAATAAAGTAAAATGTCATATAAAGTTTATATGATATTTTACAGTAAAAAGTTAGTTTCGGGTGATTTCAAGTGGCTGCTGGCGTGTCCAAAATTGTGACCATCAGGTGAGATTGTACGTGTAATAGTTTTTGTGATATAACAAATAGTTGTAGATTAAGAAAAGGAACAATGTAAACATAACTTGATTGATGTTCAACGTCGTCGTTCGTTGAGGTACGTGTCCGCACGGGGCGTGTCTATTCCCGGCGTGCAAAAAACAAACACGCGGCGTGCGAACATGTGGCAAATTCAATTACACGCATTAAGTCTACTTTATTTATTTTCGAGAGGAGGCGCCGGCGACCGCGCCCGACAAGGGAATAACTCAGGCGCCATCTTGCCCGCAGACCCTCTCCGGCTGACGGCCTAATAGCCTATAATGAAACCTATTTTGTATCAAGCTAATGAGTGATATTTGAAGGATCGGCATCGCTACATTAGTGTTGGAGATATTATCGAATGGTCTATTCTATTTGATACAGATTTTTCAAGGATGATGTACTTCATAGCGATGATTTTACTTTGAATTATGTTTAACAGTGATACAACCCCAAAAAACAACCTTTGTTGCGCTACCGGTGAAATACCACGACATAACAGAAGACAGGGTTCATGTTGGAGGATCTTATACTTCTGCGTTTCGTCTGATGAGAGAGGTGACGGAGGCCCAGAGTCAGTCCTCTTCCCTTTCCCATCCTTTCCTACACAGGATAGGATGGAAAGGGGAGAGGATTGGAACGGTGAAGTGATAGATTTCAGGAGAGAATAACCTTTTAACCGTCTATCCCCTCCTCTATCAATAAAAGGTAGGCAACGCATCTGCAACTCATTTGCTGGTTACGTGTGCCTATGAGTATGAGGTATGAGGTCACTTAACATGAGAACCGCTTACTCGCTAGCCACCAATTTCCATTAAAAAAATATATGTGAAATCAAAAAACGTCCGGTCTCTTACAATACTCAGCCTACGTCTAACATAATAACAGCCGAAATCTTCTAAGAGGTATGCGTAGTTATTTTTAGGGTTATTGAGGTAGGACAAAAAGAGACCAGCTTTAGGAAAATGTCTGCGGTACCATTCACGTCTGTGTATGCGTCGCGTAAATTGATACGTTTTAAATATTTATAAACTTAACATATTCCCGAACTAAACCATATAGGTATAGCTCATACAACATAGTTCTTATAGTGATTTCAAAGTTTCATCCATTTACGCATACGGTTGGCGACTGATTCATATATTATTTAAAGCGAGCGCTCGTGTTTGTCGTAAGCGCTCGTAATGTTTAACATATCTAGAGCGAGAGCAGACCGTGTCACGTCCGCGGCCTTGCGCTCGTCAGCGGACGCCTTGCAATTCCTAAGCTTGTTTGCATTATATTCTTTTTTTTATAACAAAACTAGTGACCCGCCCGGCTTCACCTGGGTACCACTAATTATGTTGATCCGATCGCTACCAAACACAGGAATGTGCCAATCTGGTCAATCCCTGTAAATTTCATCGAAATCGGTCCAGCCGTTTCGGAGTCTATAGGTCTATAGGGAACATACATACTTTTATATGCTATTTTTTTTCATAAAAAGTATCCTATGTTACTTCAAGTACTTCCAAGAATATGTGTACAAAGTTTCATGATAATCGGTTGAGTAGTTTTCACGTGAAAGCGTAACAAACAAACTTACATTCACATTTATAATATTAGTAGGGATAAAAGTACGCACAACTCTGATCCCAAACGTGTATCCAAACCTTTAGAAATGCACATCCATATATATGCATCTTAAGGATCTTCTGTATGGTCGTGATACATTTAATTTCGCTTACTCTAATATACTTTCGTCTTTTTTTGTATTTGAAGACAAATTTCAAAATATATGCTTTTTGGGAAGACAGACCGACAATCCCATTGTATATAGTCATTAAAACCACTGGATAGTAACAACTTAAAAATGTATTTAAAAATAACCCTAAATTTATTTATAAAATCTATAATATGGTGATTTGATATTAAAAATAAACTTTTTTTATATATGCTAATATAAAGATAATATATTGCATTGTATCTTTGTTGGGATACAGTTCAAATCTACTGAACCTACTTTAAATGGTTTTTTCACCGATAGAAATATCTTCAATGAGTTAACAGCGGTAGAGTCCGCAACAACATCTGTTGCATTGCAGGGCCTCGACCGGTGAAATACCACGACCTCACCGAAAACAGGCGTGACGTAGAAGTACTCTGCGTTTCGTGTGATGAGTGAGGTGCCGGAGGCCTAATTTTAGTTCTCTCCCCCTTCCCACTTTTTCTTATAAAGAGAGGATGGGAAGGGGAAGAAAACTTGACGGTGGAGGGGATGTATAGGAATTGGAAATAACCATTTTCTGGTTGTCCCCTCCTCTGTTCATTAAAGGCGGGCAACGCATCTGCAACTCATTAGTTAGTTGCAGGTGTCTATAGGTAGCGACCGCTTGGCATCGGGCGAACCGCTAGCTCGTTTGCCACCTAGTATTATAATATAAAAAAAATAACCTAATCTATATTTTATTTTGTTTGTTTATCGTCTATCTAGGTATGAACTAGTACTTAACCGTTTCCGACGTTAAGTGGAAATTTGATCGAATTATATACATTAGTTTAGTATTGACCTGCGTACACGTAGCCTTAAACTTAACTGGTGGTTAAAATAAACCTTTGCTGTAGGTTCAACACATGAAGAAATCAAAACTATTTAAAAGGTTGTAGATTAACTTCATGTACATAAGTACTAACGGAGTATTTGGTTGTGTAAGAAGTCAGTTAAAGTGGTGTTTTGTGGGCTACGAGCGGTGAGTCATCTAAGTTTGGCGTTGTGCATTGTTCTCGCTGAGTCACACGCCTTTTTAACAGCTCTCCCGCTCTGCCAGCGTCCCCACTTACCTTATCCCCTAATACTGCAAAACGCTACATATAGGACATATCGATAGTTCATAAACTTAATATGATAATTGAATAATAATGTTGTGATAAGTATCGATGTGATGACTCATTGGTGACAGCGTCACAACTTGCCGCGACTACACATCCTATGCGACGTTGGACACAATCGCTTTGCTATCGTAAACATTGATTGATAACATTGTGTTGAAACGAGTTTTCTTTTGCGATGCCGAAAATACACAATCTCAAGAAATACTTATCGCAAATGGAATTACAGATGTGTTTTTATTGTTATTCCATCGATTCCCAGGAACAGATATAGAAGGAATTGAAAGTTAAATATTACGATGTCAATATCACCTAAATAATACTAAGTAAGCCAATACCGAAAAGGGATAGTCCAAATCGACTTACAAGCTGTGCTAACTTAAACTTGAACTTATTACTATTAATGCTCTCTAGGTAGGTAGGTATACTATGCTTAACTGTCATCCCTACTATTTTTTTTTATTACGTATAAACTAGCGCTTGACAACAATCCCACCTTGTGTCAAGTGGTGATGTCTAAAGATGGTACGCACTAGTTTAGAAACAGCCTATTCACTCTTCTCTTGAAGGGACCCACGTCGTAATCGGACGGAAATACTGACGCTGGCAACTTATTCCAATCCTTTGCCGTACGCACAATGAACGATGATTCGAATCGCTTCTAATATTATAAATGTGAATGTAAGTTTGTTTGTTACGTTTTCACACGAAAACTACTCAACCGATCATCAGGAAACTTTGTACACATATTCTCGGAGGTATTAGAAGTAACAGGATACTTTTTATGAAAAAAATAGTATATAAAAAGCGAAGTATGCATGTTCCCTATAGATCTATAGACTCCGTAACGGTTTGACCGATTTCGATGAAATTTACAGGGATTGTTCAGATTGGCACATTCCTGTGTTTGGTAGCGATCGGATCAATATAATTAGTGTAATTTATAATATTAGTAGGGATACTAGGGATTTGTATCATTTCCTTTCATTTTATAATATTATCAACCGAATTAAGTTCGAGCCAACCGTGACCTGTGTCTTCACAAATTCATGTGAACAGTGTGTGCCGCGCTGTCGAAATATATGCGCATCCTAATCGTTATTAAGCAATCTAATTGCAAATAATCGATTTTGAGATGGCATCGATGATCTGTAACCGGTTGTGCAAGTTGGCGCACATTAACCCGCCTTCCGGGAACGCATCGGTGTCGTAATCACATCACTTACGTTTAACTTATACCTTCACGATGGATTACTTCAGTGGTGTTGGCAGTGATAGATTGTGTCAACCTTCTCTCAGAACGAAGGTTTGGTCTTACATTTCCGCGCTCTTCGCGTTGGTATCGATGGTAATCGTAGTAAGTAATTTTGCTTAAACTTAAGTTCCTACAGAGCTTGTTTATACTTAAAAATTATACTTTGCAATAATTGTAACAATATGTTTTTAATTAAACATTAAGCCCGATATACCTACTGTTTTAAATGGTGCTATGTTATGTATATATTTAAGTCTTAACTAGCAGATATGTGTTCCAGTGCGAGTTGAGGCAAATTAAGAGAATGTCAAGGTTGTTACTCTACTTTAATGAGACTGTGAGAGGAACATGTTTTTGCTACAGAGCAGACCATACACTTAGTAACTTATACCTTGTTGACCGCGTTCCAGCGCGTTTTTTTTTATAGTACTAGGTGTTAAACGAGCAAGCGGTTCACCCGATGTCAAGTGATCGCTACCCATAGATATCTGCAACTAATTAATGAGTTGCGGATGCGTTGCCCTCCTTTAATGGACAGAGGAGGGGACAAACAGAAAATGGTTATTTCCAATTCCTATAAATTCCCTCCACCATCAAGTTTTCTTCCCCTTCCCATCCTTTCCTTATAAGAAAAGGGTTGGAAGGGGGAGAGATTTAGAATAAGGGCTCCGGCACCTCACTCATCAGACGAAACGCAGAATACTCTACTTCACGCCTGTCTTTTGTGAGGTCGTGGTATTTCACGGGTCGAGCCGGCCCATTCTTGCAACAGATGTTGTTTCTGCGGGCTCTACCGCTGTTAACCTAAAGTTACGTCTCAAGCCTTACAATAATAATTTGTAATTATTTCAAATGATCACACCATCTAATTGCACTTTATTTATTGCAGGTAACGTCCGGAGCTGATGCTAGGTATGCTCACGAAGGTTTACAATTAAATGTAATGGTTCCCTTATGAAAACAATACTGGTCACGATTATAATGCACAGATTAACCGATAATACGTATGACGTACATACATATCGTTGGTGTTTTATATGTGCATACTAGGCCGTGTGGGCGAGCGGATGCGTCGCCGTGTCGGTGAATTTGTAATGTTAATTTATCGTTTATGTACATATACGTATATGCATGTGCACGTATTTTAATTGATATCCGGCCTACATCGCTTGAGGTTTACTAACGCACGTTTCACTTAATTTAAAGCAATTAAAATATCATTCAGTTTTGCTTAATCGAGTCAACTATAGACACACGCTTACAGTCAACCGATTGTGAAAGACATGAGAATCGTATAAGGAAATTGCAGCACAATGCATCTTATAAATATCAAAGAGGCAGTTGACTCACACATTTGTCTCAGTGTATACTTTTTATGGTACAAGGCAGTTAGTGACTTGATTCTTAGTATCCACAGCTACCCATCGTAATTTGCAACGTATGCTCTGCCAGCCATACTGTAGGAGGGGTAGTACCAGCCCTTATCTGATAGCAATGTTCTAGGTTCGAAATTCTAAGTATAATACCTAGACATTGTAATAGAAACATATCGAAGGCTTTGCGTCCACTGACAGATCGGTGTGACATTATGAGTGTGCTTGTATGAGTTGATAAAAATGAAGTGCAGGATTGCACGCTATCTAAGCCCGCCCCGCTGGCCGCTCGTTACGTGAGTCACGAGCCACGTGACATGAGGTATGAGTCCGTCTGGTACCGGAAAAACGGATGAACCTTGTACCTTATTCACAAGCTTTACCCTTGGAAAACTATTCGTCACCGCAATGCCGTTTAGCTACCTTTTTTAGTGCTGCAGAGTGAACTTTGATTACTCATTGCTTTTTTACAAGATTTTGTATAGTTTTCCAAGTTGCAGGTCTAAATAGCTTGGGCATTGAAAGTGCGGTGAATCATTAATTATTGTTTTACGCTACCGGGGTAGGTAGAGACACAAATCAATCGTTATCCGTACTCTGAATTTATTCAAGAGCTCCGAAAGTAAACAATTGTGATGTTGGAATAACACAAATTCCTCTTTGTGTGGATTCGAACTCGTGGTACTGCGCTGGTTACTCTAATTGCTAATCTTGGCTGGCGAACGCAAGATCGTCGACGCGTTGGGACCTTTGTACGCGATCCTTTCGCTTTTGTATTGCTATAAAAGCGCCGATAACGCGTCAGCGCATTAAAATGCGTCCGGTCGCGCGACGTGTTGTTGCCAATGCCCTTAAGCCTCTCCCCCTCGTACATAGCTTATGAAAAAATTCCATTTTTTCCCAAAAAGATAAGATTCTTCGTCAACAAAAAGTACTAACTTTATTTGGAAACAGAATTTCCACATGCATATGCAGGACTTCCGGCCCGCGAGAGCGGAACTTCAGCTTCGAGAATAAAATGCACCCACTTTCCACGAAAACTTATTCTTTTACACACTCCGCTCTTGGCTTTTATACTCGAAATGTATTATGCAAGTCGACACATACTGTATATTTTAAAAATATATTAGCTTTATGAATTACATAGACCGTAAACGATGTGACAGGAACTAATCAGATATATACAGATTTCGAGATATTGGCGGAGCCTGCTAAAGGGCTAAAACCTCCCAATAACATTCCTGGACCCCTAGTTTTACATATATGTAAAGTCTAGTATGTCAACTTAATACTAAGTTATAGGAACACCAGGATCACATACTAATGAGGTGCTCAGTGATATAACTATAAGCCGATATATAAATTACTGATGACGCAATCGCACGGTCAATTATACAGCGACCACATAAAGCCCATCCCGCGGCAGCGACCGTATGCATAATAATGTACAGGGGAGCGGGATGCATCCGCATGTTAGCTGCATATTTCACTGCAGAATGTTTGTATCTGATAGTGTCCCAAAAAGTTTAATATAGCCGCATCACTAATTAAACCCGGAAACAGTTGTAACTGGATTTTTTAAGTCGAGCTTACACCTGCACCTGCGAGCTTTCAGCTACTTTATTCTGAACTTCAAATTCGGACTTTTCCGAATCAAATTCGTAAGTTTACCGTATTGATATCGAAATTGATTAGTAAAAGTCCGAATTTAAAGTAAAAAAAACTTCTTTGGTGTGCATTTTTCTTTTACCTAATCATTGTAATGTACTTAATTTTCCTTTCGCTTGTAGCTGTCATATGTAACAAATCTCGTGTACATATTGCCTCCTCATACATGTGGCGGAGCGCCAGAACACTATCGTTTACAAATTAGATTTCCTCACTTCAAATCGTGAAATATGTTACAATTTTTTATTTTTGCGTACATCACCCTGTATTAAAGTCATTAAAATCATTTGATTTATTAATATGACGCTTATGTTATCCGAGTTAGTCAAACTTTTTTTAATATATAAATTACTAGTGATCCGCCCCGCCTTCGCCCGGGTCGTTTCGGAATCTACGTAACATCGTCTTCTATATATGTAGATATGCACCTTTAAAAAAACAAAACGTATCCCACGGGAACTGTTCATTTATCCGGGATAAAAAATAGCCTACGTGCTATTCTAGATTGTAATCTATCCCTGTACCAAATTTCATCCAGATCCATTCAGCTGTTTTTGAGTGAAAGAGTAACAAAAATCCATACATCTTAACATTCGCATTTATAATATTATGGCGTTGAAGTATCTAGATTTTTTTGACAAACATTTTTTTTATTTTTCGTAAAAAAAATTTTTTTCATAAAAAGTATCCTATGTTACTTCTAATACCTCCAAGAAGTTTCATGATGATCGATTGAGCAGTTTTCGCGTGAAAGCATAACAAACAAATTTACTATTTAAAGTTACATTTATAATATTAGTAGGGATATTACATAAAAACATTGTTTAGATGTCGGTCGGAAGTTTTTATTAACTTGGTCTCTATATAAAATCAAACAATGAAGTATTCTCTAGATATTGCAATGAGTACATTTTAAACGGTTAATTTCTCACATCCATTACTTAGGACTACAGGAGTAACATAGGATACTTTTTATGAAAAAAATAGTATATAAAAAGCGAAGTATGTATGTTCCCTATAGACCTATAGACTCCGAATTGCTGGACCGATTTCGATGAAACTTACAGGGATTGTTCAGATTGGCACAGCGGGTGTTCCTGTGATAACATAATTAGTGGTACCCGGGCGGAGCCGGGACGGGTCACTAGTTGTTCTATAAAATGTTAATAACGTTCAATGGTCTAATTAATATTGTTCACGTTGCAGTCAACGTCTGAATGAACAGACAGCACGCGGTGCGATGACCGAGAAATAGAATATATTACATGCCAATACAAAGCTGTAGGGGTAACTAGAAAACGTCTCGTTCCCTTCTGCTATGCGATTTTATACTGTATGCAAGTTGTTATAAAGTAGGGAGTGACAAGCGAACGCTTTTACGACGTGTCCGGAAAATAAATATGTAAAGCTTTTAGACAAGCGGGAAACCTTTAGCGGCTGTCGACTTTTATGTTTTCTTGTCTCTTTTTAATTTTCAAGATAGATTAGTTCAATCGGTTTAATTTATTATTTGATGGTAGGTGTCAGATCTTGCTTTCTGATACGAACTGTTGTTATCAGTAATAAAGGACCACGACTTATGCGTAACCAGGTAACTCTTGCGTCAGTGTGCCGTGTACAATTTCAGTTGGCAACTGAGAAAACTTCAATGTCGGAATTTACACTTCCTGTTACCAAAAGTATTTGCCTTTTATTTTTGATAAAGTATACTAGAATGTTTTAACTAAAGTTGTCACGTGTAGGATCGACTAAATATAGAAAAGAGTGACGTCACACTAGCAGCGTCAAAGCAGTCGCTGCCAAGTCCCGCGGCCTTTACTACTGCTGTTCGCTTTCACCACATTGGTTTATCAATACAAATGTGACCTTTTTACTCAATTCCTTCCAGCTCTACGTCAGTTAGTGTATTTGATATCACCAATGATAATGACAAAATGTTCCATTAGCAAAGTGAAGACTCAAAACAGTCCCAATTGGAACGCATTTTCGTTAGCTAACGTCATGTGTTTACATTTACGCTTAAGTGACAAACACTAGCTGTCCCCTTTTTTCTTATTATTTTAATTTTGCTATCCTTTTTACACCATTTGACTTGTGTCAATCTCGCTGTCAGTGTCTTTGAACACTTTCGAGAGACGATTTTGTATTATTAAATATATCTATAATATGAAATGTCATTGGATGTCATATTTTTAATTCATTATAGTGAATCAAAAAAATAAAATAAAAAACAAAACTCCCTGTCCTGACCTGTCCCGTCTGTCTTCTGTCTGTACGCGATTTCACTCCTAATCCACTAATCGGATTGGTTTCAAATAGACGGAATGATTCATGGCGAAGGTTTACGTATAAGATTCTTTAAGGTTTAATGTAAATTAAATAGAATATTACGAAGACATGGTAAGGTTTGTACGTCGTTATAAGAAAAAAAATGGCTTACAATACTGTGTTTTCCGAACAAAGCCAAGGCGAATACACATACACGATATACCATACATACAGGTGTAGACAATCTTAAGATTACATTATTACTCACAATGTATTATATTAAACGGTGGTAGAGTTAGCAAAAACAACATCTATTGTACGAATGTGGCGGCTCGCTGGTGAATTCACCACAACCTCACAGATCACAGGCGTGAAGTATAACTACTCTGCGTGTCATCTGATGAGTGCCGGCCTAATTCTTCCCATCCAATTCTAATAAAGAGGGGAATTGGAGAAGGGATAAATGGAAAAGGAAATATAATTTTTCTGTTTGTCATTCTCTGTTCATTAAAGGTAGGAAACACATTTGCAACTCATTAGCTTTTTACGGATGCGTGTAGCCACTTAATATCAGGGGAACTGCGTGCTCGTTTTCCACCTACTACTGTGTAAAAAATGTATTTTTTTTGTTCCTCTTACGTTTACCTAATATAGTGTAATATTTTTAAATAGTGGCTAAGCAGGACAAAAATAAAAATGCATTTACATTATATATAGATATAACTCGTAGAAGTTATAACTTATAAAGATCTCAGCCATGTTAAAGTTGTAATATTAGAAAGGTAACTTAACCGTGAAATAAGTTACGATGGGATAATTTCGTAGTCTGCTGCATTCTAACATGATTGTTTATGAAGTCTGACCTCTGGCCCGACAACACTCCCATACTCAAGTTGTATAAGCGTTAGAAAATTTATAAGTTTTGTACGTAACCTTTACTTATACAGACCCTCTTAGAACATAAATAAGCGGAGGTACAAAAGCAGCGCGGTTCAAAGTTCAATTTCTAGCAAAAAAATTGAAAAATATGCTCACTTGATATTTATTTTTAAGCCAGACTTTTGAATGTTCTTTTTGAATGAAGATACGGAATATTGGAAATGAATTGTCAAATGAACCAACACATGACAGATTATAGATACAAAATAGTTTTTTTTTATGGAAAAATTGAAGACATAATTCGGACACTATGACTTTTTATTCACACTAATTTGTTTTCAGTTATTGATCTGGCCACATTTAAATCATCAATTAAGTTTTGCCAGTCTTGTGACGTGGCTGGCCGTCGGAGGCGAAGTACGGTATGAAATCGTCGTTTCTCTTACTTCAGCTGTTTATGTTTTCCTAGTACATATAACAAGATCACAGTATGAGGTATTGTTCGTTGCCGCTTCCAGATAACAAATAAGAAAGATGTGTAGTGTCTACATCTCTGCGTGACTAAGCCAGCAGCACTTTATGACTGTGTAACAGTATTTATGGCAAAATTATTTACAATTAAGATGTAATTTGCAAGAGTAATTAAAAAATCAATTTATCACAAGCCGGCTGCGGAAAGCGCACGCGAAAAACGCATTTATTTCACTTGTTTCTCCGAAGCGATTGCATCGTAATTGGCTTGCGTTCATGCTCCGGCTGTAATTAGAGGCCGACGCAGCCTTATTAGCGCATTACGAGGTGCGTGTCGTAAATGCGAATTCGTTGCAGGCGCTTTCGCTGGGGGGACTGGGGACTGTTGCCACGCGCTCATACCAATCATGTATAATTACTGGGATACGTAAGTTGCAATCCCTGAAAGAAAATACGCAAGCACTTCTCGTAAAAGTTTACCAACTGTCGTTTGGTTATAAATAATAATTCCGATGTGTTCACCGCCTCTTCTATCGCCTGATGTTGTTAAGTGGTGATGTGATCAAAACATGGCGCACATTATACTTGGACGGAAATACTGACGCTGGCAATTTGTTCCCATCCTTTGCTGTACCCACGGTGAAAATCGAATCGCTTCGTACGAACACAGTATATCCCATGATTCCCCGAAATGCAATTTGTAAATACTTAAAGCTAGCCACTTAGTCTGTGCTCAAGACTGACTAAATCACCGTCCTGGCCCGCAGCGTACGAATGCAACGCAAAGCACTATAATGCCGCGAGGTGCCCTAAATAAAAACACGTTTCAATTTTAATTAATTTATACACATTAAAATGTGTTTGGACCTCTGACTAAAAAAATTACAGTATCATATCTTAAAACACTGTCTAAATTAAGTATTTTGTATAGTGTAAGTATAAAAGGGCTGAATCAAAGACTTCAAAGACTGTCTAGTACCCCAATCACTGGACTACGGGGCCATCTTCATAAGTATAAGCTGGTGATACCGCGTCTATGTGAATTAACACACGTGAACCAGGGCATGTCACGCCACAGGATTTGTAGCGATTTAATTATCGTGGCAAGGTAGGCTACGCGACCGGCTCGGGTGTCAGCGCTTCTCGGAACCGCCTACCTACGCCAGGTAGCAGGTAGCGGGTAGCGCCCGGCGGACCAAAAACTAAGACGCTAGTGACGCGACGACAATCTCTAGACTTATCGATGTTTTTATATTTATTTTCTTATTTTTCGTTTAAGAACATACGCGCGATTCTGATCTTCTGTATCCGATATATTAATACGCCAGCGGTATTTCCAAACCAATAAAAAGACTTAGGGTCTTTCAAGAAGCGACCGTACTCTCCTTAAAGGTCGGGTGAATAGGAACATTATTTACGTGTAGAATTCAGTTGGAAATGCCGTAAACTTACTAAAGAAACGATACAGTTGATAATATCTAACGAGTAAAGTGTATTTTGTGAATCGATTGTACCTTATTCACACTGACGTGTAACATTTTTATCGGCGGCTTCGTTTGAAAGTTATTATTATCCATTAGTGTTATCAAAGTGACGTCAAGTGGATACAATATTATAACTTGATCGAATTCCTATTGATCACGCAGCTACGTAGACAAGTATTGATTTTCTTAAAGACATGCAGATGAAGCTACTGAACATACGTTACGTGCTATTAGTGACTGAAAAAAATGTTAGAGAGAACACGCCAAAAAAATGTTTACATATAACATATACACAATGTAATAAGCACTTTAACAAAGAGCTGCACAGATTATCCATTTGGCATTGTCCTGGCACACCTCTTTAGCTTCTTCTACATTCATACATCTATGCATACATGCTCGTTATAGATCTGTATGAGTTTGCCTAAGACGACCCCAAGTGTAGGCATACTCCCGCTCATTTTTGCAACATATGTTACTCTTATCAATCATTATTCATCCTTTCGATATCTCTTTTAAGCCACACTTTTCCCTTACAACGCTATTTTCAAGCTATCATTCACAGTATTTGCCGCCAAATAATTTTACTCTTACTCATAATGTAACTCAACCACTCCGTTATGCAGCGTGTATTTTCAATTTAAAATGATTCATTTATTTAGTTGGTTCAAGTGAATCGATCAGAAGTTATATTGGAAGGTATCGATATCTGAGAAGTAGCGCGCGCTTCCCTTGCGCGACAAAGTTTTTTTCGCTGACTTTTTCTCTTTGTCCCGCCGCCGAGGCGTTTTTTGTCTAGCGACCGGAGGTCGCCCTATCGCTCGCCTTATCCCATCCGACGGTTGGCGGCTCGCCGGGGCTACGAGCCTTGACTTGCATCTTACACCGCCTACTGGGAATCGCTTTACGCCTGTTTTATCCTAAAAGAATATTGAATATCTATTAACTAAATATACGTCGAGGAATTGTGATAAATTAAAAATATTTACTTAATTTTTGGTTGGTAATTAGGTGTATTTTTAAAGTTAAAAGAACTTCACTGTTTAACATTATATTTTGGGTTTTATTCAGTTTAAATTTACAGTGAATGGTATTTCTTTGATATCTAATAAGCTTCGAACGGCAATATCTTTCTTTTACCAGTACGACTTAGGGTCCTTCAAGAAGCGAGCCTATCTCTTTATTAAAGGCCGGCAACGCATCTGCAGTTCCTCTAGTGTTGCGAGTGTCCACGGGCGTCGTTGATCACCTCGGTGTTCCCGCCGCTCGTTTGCCCGCTTCTCTTACAAAAAAAATACTTTTTACTCACGATATGTTTCTTTTCTGAGTACATTTTTTTTAAATATGTTTTGCTCCTATTCATTTATTTTAAGACACGACGGTAGATTAATTTATTGGTACGTCAAATAATTTGAAGACTAACAAGCCGTATAGACTTCATATAACAGCCTCTAAATCCTGATAGTAACATGTTGCGAATTCCCAATGGGATAACGATTATACAAAGTTATTTATGTAAAATGATGCAAATTTAATTACAATAAATTAATATGCACTGAATAAAATAATTTTTATTCAAGCCACAAATAATTTTATTACTTGAAGCTACGGAAGTGATAAGAATCGTAATACCAAGTTTACGATCGTACCAGCTTCGAAGGAAAACAAACTCATTTAAACACATTTTTTTTATAATAACAACACGCTATTTGCGTGTCAAAATGATTACATAGATAACATATAGTTCTGTAATTACGCGCGGTCTTCGTTCCTTTGTGAGTTAACTGTTAGCTTTGAAAGGTGCTCGCGGACGTGCGGTGTAATGCATACATACATACTGAGGATAGCATGCAACACTTTTTGTATACAAAATACTGACATAATAGCGCGCTATAGACCGGTTAAGGATACTGTCCGAAGAATATAGTTGTTAACTTATAAATATAAATTAGTATGGGCGGCAAACGGACTCTGTGAAGTAGGAGCTATCGCCATTAGAGTTTCACGCCATCTGCCTTCATATTGGTCGATTTTAATGCCATATGTGTTTTACAATAAAAATTACTTATATAATATATACCTCCACATATAATACTCCGACTACCACTCGCCCCCGGCGGCCTGCCCCGGCTGCAAATAATGACAGCGCGAGTACCAGGGCGACAAAGCGGAGCAGAAGTGCGCGGCTAACGGGAAGCCGTAATATGCGATCCGTGTATGAGCATAGATGTGTTATATGTCAACTTGTGTTGTTAACTTTAAACAAGTGCTGCTTAATTCATATATTTGTTTGATTCATTGAACTTACTTTGTAACTCTCGTGTCTTCAATGTACAAAGCCAGCTGGGCCATCTTCACGCAACACGACCGGACAGAAATTTTTGAAACTCGTTCAAGAAGTTTATCTATTTAAGTCAATTCACTGCATATTCATTCATTAAATGGAAATCATTCGTTAGCTGAATGTAAATTTGTTATATTAATTTTAATTATTATTATATTGATTACATTATTTCGGTCTGAATTCGAAAAAAACAGTTTTTGTACATTTAAAGATTTTGTATTATATTTGTTATATGTCGCTTTAGTGTCTGCTAATTTATTGGAAGGGAGATAAAAATTAGATTATAATATCAAAAATCAAGTTACATCCCAGACTCCCGGCTCCGGTGGGGAGCGAGCATTCTAAGTTAGTTAAATAAGTGTACAGACAAAATAGGTACCCAAGGCTAAATGGATAGATCGCTTATATATTTTTGTTTTAGTACATATGTTAGGAAACTTTACTATTGTTAAGTCAATCATTATTAACTATTCTTGACTTATTTATGTATCTACAATATAAAGTTAGTTACTATACACAAATATCAATTAAAATTAACTAGCTTGTGAACACTTAAATAGGGTGTAGGGTAAATTTTGTTTTTAAAGTGTCGAGAATTGTTAATGATTCGTCCAGTTCACAATTTGCTGACAGATTTTAATATGTCCACTCGGAACAGAAAACCTCTTTGCTTGATGATATAAAAATGGTTATGTCAATTATTAATCTTTGTTAAAATTTAAATAACTAGTAATATCGGAAAAACCAATTCGCATATCGAACTATGAGAAATAAAGCTTTTGACCCGTTTTAGTTAAGACACTTTGAACTAAAAGAATGAAGGCGATATGCATATATTCACAAAGGTACAACATACATAAATCATATCTAGGTCTATATTTGTAACTCGGTCAACCTTACAGTGGATTTCCACTGCTGAAACAATATAAACAACTTTTATAACGGAGCTATCAGGGAAACATTTTATACGTTTTCTCTACATATTGAAAAGCAGATAATTGGGCTTACCATAAAAATATACCAACATATTGTATACTATACACAGTATGAAATCCTGTGAACAAGTTGTAATACTGTTCACATTTCATCACACATGTCTAGCATTAAAAGAGGCTTTGTAGGCGTTGTGTGACTATTTGCCGTTCATTTTTTTCCGCAACAAAAAGTCTCCGTTGCACTTTTGCATGATACAGAGTCATAACTTCCCTCAGTCCGCGCAAAAACAAAACCGAGGCAGTAGTAATGCGCTGCCGATGGCGTGCTCGGAGACTACAGTTCTTGTTGCGTTGAGTGCCGCGGAAAATACCTTCGGCACCGATATGATTTCCTTGGAAATATTCTGATGTGTAAGCAGAAACTTGTTGAAGCTTCTTCATCTCGCTCATTTTTTTTGTATAGTCTAGTTTATGTAGTGATAATCTGAGCCCCGCGGTTATCACCCGCAGTGCAGTTTAAGTCAACCGGCAAAAACCAGTCTAAGCTAAACCCTTTTTAATATGATTGATCATAGATATCTGAAGTCAACTTACATTGGATTATTTCTCCATACATTATATGTTTTAAGAACATATATTTCATCCCCTAATTAAGGGGTTTAGGGGATGAATTTAGAAAAATCTTTTCTTAATGCCCGCTTACGTAAAAACATAATATCTCTTTGAATAATTTCAAGTCATGTTATTTGGTCTGTGCGTTTATATATCAGTCAGTCACTTTCTCCTTTTATATATACATATTTTTTTGGAAGAAGGTGGTAAACGTGGTGTGCAGATGCATGTCTCGTTGATCTTTATGGACAGAGGAGGCGATCGACAAAAGGATATTTTTTTCCTATTCATCTCCTGTCTAATCCTTTTCTCTTCCCATTATCCTTTGTAAAGGATGGGAAGGGGAAGAGGATTGATATTATTCGTGAAAGTAGTTTTTGAGTTTTCCGCGTTCAGACGCGTCAAAGGTTCCACAAAGTGATGGTGGTGCCTTTGCATTTACATTCGCAAAATGAGATGGAACAGCTAGTTTGTATATGACATTATTTGATATATCTTGTATATGTGCAGACGTACACGTTTCGTTATGAAAATTAATTGCTCCAATTTAATGCCTCCCACCCCGCGCCCTCACCCCCAGCGCCCCGCGCCCTCGCCCGCAGCGCTCCGCGCTTCACATCCAAGCGAGGTCCATGCCAACAGTTTATTAATTTAACTTGCCAAATAGGTATCCTAATCAAAGTGACCCCACGTTACATTAAATACCATGGTGACGTATGTGTTCGAGCTGGTAGTGTATAATGGTGTCGTCAGCAGATAGGTGGCCGGTGCGCGATAGCCGTAACACACTGTTCCGGTGATCACCACGATTGCTGACTCCTGCTTCCATGAAGCACTTATCAACACTGTCTAGACTTTAGTGGCAACACCATAGAATTTTTTGAAGAATGTAATCCACATTATTTAAAAAAAAATCTCATTCCTGGTATTCGTTTGCTTTGGCGTAAACAATTTCATTTAATAAATTCCAACGAAATGTCTGTCATCGATTTAAATTGTCTAATCCTCACCACTTGTGAACTAACATACGTACGGATGGCGAGCGCAACAAACTTTGTACACTAAACTCTAACGGCAAAACAGTTGTAAACTTAAATCCAAAACTTGCCGAATGTTTGAGAGTCTTTGTCGGTAGCTCGGTACCTATTTACTTGAAACTTCTCATAAACGATCGATAATAATTCCTAAGGAATCAGAGTTTATTTTAAATCAATTAGGAGTTCCATTGGCAAGGTCCTGGCATACCCCTTTAAACGAATGTTTCATTACAAAGGGAAGTAGCCCTACGCAGTACTATAGAAGTTAAAGCGTATATCGTTTCGATTTAACGTACTATACTGAGTGACGTGGTCGCTATTCTAATTTCTTGTAATTACATACATACTAAGAGTGGATTAAGAAATACTCACCCTCATCTGTTATTTAACAGGGACCCAGAGTATATGATAAATCACGAGCGGGTTGCCGGCCTAAGCACTGGGCACTGTAAAATCTTAATAAATATTTTTTGTTTATAGTACTAGGTGGCAAACGAACAAGCGGTTCACCCGATGTCAAGTGATCGCTACCCATAGACATTTGCAACTAACAAATGAGTTGCAGATGCGTTGCCCACCTTTAATGGACAGAGGAAGGGATAAATAGAAAATGGTTATTTCCAATTCCTATACATCCCCTCCACCGTCATGTTATCTTCCCCTTCCCTTCCTTACAAGAAAAGGGTGGGAAGGGGGAGTTAATAAGAATTGGGCCTCCGGCACCTCACTCATTAACGAACGCAGAATACTCTACTTCACGCCTGTCTTCTGTGAGGTGGTGGTATTTCACTGGTCGTGCCGGCCCATTCGTTCAACAGATGTTATTGTTGCGGGCTCTACCACATATTAGGTTGAACTCTTGTCTTGAGTTTCGGCGATTCGGCGATAAAAGGCGTTTCTAGGTGCCGATTTATTCTAACATTCCGTTGTACACACAATAAACTTGAAACCTAGAAGCGCCAATGGCGACTTACGCAAGAGTTCAATGTTTATTTTACTTTTATACTTAAAAGTTACGTAATAATGAACCAGTTTCGTTCGCATCGGAACCCGCCGACGTTGCCGGTTCCCATCGACGCAGACCCATTTCCTTTGCGATATAATTTCCTACAGTTATTCTATATAAATTATGACATTGGTACTATGTATTCATTGCGAGGTTAGGAGTTGCATAGTTACCTAGAGAATTCATCAGTTAGTGACTTTCAAATATACAAAAGAGTGTATTAACAACGTAGTTATAGTTATAAAATATGAAATAAAAGACGTACTTTGAAGACTTTTTTTTAAAAATCTCATCAATTAATAAAACACCGAAATGTACTTTAATAATTATTTATTGATTCCCCAATGGAACTCACAAATGAATAGAACATAAATACCCTTTCGATGTAGTTCTACTGTTAAAACTTTAAGTATTCAAAGCGTATCTGTATTAGAACTTGTTGTTATAAAAGGGATTCTTTTATTGTACAAATATAGGCACTTAAACGAACAACCATCCGAAAAAAGGTTGGAAAGGTACGATTTATTCTTATTCAAATCTCAATTTTCACAAAATTCCAATAAAATATGCCCATTCCGTGACCGCTTAAGATCGACGGAGAGGTGAACATAGTCGGGTGTTATCTGCGCATAGTGATTTATACTGGTGCTAGGATTTTAAAGGTAAAATACCAGCCCTACGTAATCTTGTAAAAAATGAACGATCTTTAATTTACATACGTCTTTTGAAAAGAAAAAAATATTAGTTTATTCACTCTATCGTATTTATTAAAAAAATTTGACAAAAATGCATGAAATTAAATTTATTTATCTTCACGACAGACAGACAAATGCCGCTATTCTGCAAATATGTAGTTGAGCGTGTTATATATAGATTGAAACTTTAAAAGTTAAAATTGTTTAAAACTTTAATTACAATAAAATTATAAAACAACTAATGAACATAGATTATGTTTGTACACCGGGTTCCTTGATCCGATTGTTGGGATATTTACGCAACGTATTAGATGCACTGCATTCGACAGACAGACGTCCACGAATAAATGTTTCAATGATTTGACAGATGTGTGCCAAGGTAGAAAACAATCTGTAATATCTGCTTATAGTGGTGGCAGAGTTCTGTATACACTAGCTGTTCCCGCGACTTCGCCCGCGTGGATATCAATTAAAGTGTGTTTTGTACATAAACTAATAAGAGAGTTAATCTCATTTTTTTTCTGAGTAGACCCTTTTTTGTATAACACTGTAACCTCATAACAAATTCAACGGATAGAGTTTTATCTTTATACAGAGTTTATATTCAATTGAGTAAAAATAAGAAACGGACAAATTCAAAATAATTTTTGACATGTGCTTGAAAAAATACGAGTAATCTTACGCAATGTACGTACGCATACTACGTGACCCATTTTTGCAATTTTGTTACCCTGTGTGACCACGTAGTATATGCGAAGACCTCCTCCTGCCCCTTCCAGTTATATAATCACAAAGCAAAACTATTACTAACATTAATATGAATGGATGTCACATAAATATATATTGTTAAGAGTGTATCAATATATTATTAATGGGGTGTAAGGCAGACCAGATTCTGCTAATTTCTACATTTAAGACGATTTTCTGTATTCCTCTCGTATTTGTTTTGGCTTTCCCGTGCTTTCAGAATGCGTTGATTTTCTTTTAAGCATGACTCATGGGGTTAAGTTAGTAAATTCTAACGTCATAAAAGCTTAATTACTTAATACGAACGGAAATGTTAAAAATCAAATGACGTTTTTTGATTCATAACATTCATACCTTAATTCTTTTGTTAAAATTAAATTTACCTTTGTTATTCCTTACAATATTACCTATCTTCCGGTTTAAGTTCCATCTAAATCGGTTCAGTCGTTTCGGAGATTAACCGGAACATCCAGACAGACAGCTAAAAATATTTAAAATTGAATATTCTGTTATAAGTATCGTACTTACGTCGTGGGCTACAATGTTATTTTAATATTACATACAGACACTTTAATTTTACTTATCTGTACGAATAAATCTGCGCTTATAGCACTTATTAAAAAATGAAAACAGTAAGATAGAGTATTCTGTATACCATGTACAATTATCCCAAGGAAACCGTACATTTCCGGATAAAAAGCCTATGTGCTATTCCAGACTGTAATCTATCTCTGTGCCAAATTTCATTTAGATCCATTCAACCGTTTTTGCGTAAAAGAATAACAAACATCCATACATCCACACTTACAAACTTTCGCATTGTCACTTAAATATAAATTTATATTAGAAAGTTTAAGAATTGTATTACTAATGGCGCTATGTGTTAATTCTCTCAGTTATATTTAATAATTAAATACACAAATTATATCCGGAAGGTGTTTTTGTTCAAATGCTCCATACGGATGCAGCGGCATGATATCCTTTGTTATTGTTGTTTGTTCGCAAGCGACGGCAGCGCTGCCTCGGAGTGAGATAGCGTGAAGAAATATTGCGTCCACCATCCGGTGTTATGTGCGATTGTATGTAGTCAGAGAGTGTACAGAGATGAGTGAACGGAGCGGGCTCTAAATTGTCCCGCGTACAATTTTAACTACTTAATTTACACTTACGCTACAATTGTTTATTACTTTAAATTACTTAATTGGTGTTGTGCGGGCTTATGGAGCCAGCTTCTGTTATCGTCGGTGACACGATCAACTTTTTGTTTAACATCTTTCAATTGTTTCAGGACCAAAAGAACATCATTCGCGTTTGATGCATTGTGGTTCCAAATAACAAAAAAAGTCATTTATTCCGATAGAAGTCGTCTGCCTTACCGCGGGTTTACACTGCCGAAAACATTCATACAAAACATATCATCTCAGTTTTAAAAAATTAAGAGAAAGCTTTTATCGCGACATGTTTATATGCCAGTGGTAATTCAAGGTAAGGGTTATATGGCACTAAAACATATTGAGTCTAACAGTACACATAGTGAAAATGTTGCCAGAACATCCTTTATTTTATTAGAATAGCAAAACATTTAAATTGTGTTTAGTAATTAATTGAATCAAAACTATTATGGTATTTCATTTGGTTTTTTTTAAGCGTATGGATAGACAGACTTTTAGAACATGGAGCTGTCTAACATCATCACAATGTATGACTCCCACGATGCGGAGTGGGGGAGATACTTGCTGTCTCGCAAAATCAAATACAACGGTGGTACAGCTTTGGTGCCACGTTAACAAAGTCAATTTTATCAAAGAAGCACTTATTTCTTTTACATATAACCCAAACTTTGACTTTGAATTTGTGTTTTGTTCATAAAAGTCGTTAACTACAATATTAATATAAAACATTTTCATTACAGTTCATTTTTGTACAAAATAAAATGTGGCATTCCTCTGGCATCGTTTTCCCTCGCTTTGCCGAAATCGACTTATATATTGCACGTTTCCATTGTACTTTATTTTATTAATTTATATTGTAAACAGTGTTATTAAATTTATCGGGGACTGGCCGAATGCAGTGACTTGACGAGTAAAACATTCACTCTGACAGAACCCCAAGCTCTAGCGTAACGGCGAACTTGGTAGCGGTCATTACATTACGAAGAGACGCCAATCGGGCTGTACAGTGGATACGCGCTCCGTGTTTGGTGGAGTGTCGTTACATGAAGCCAGTCTACTTACTGTACTATCAATCCAAGAATATTTTTTGTAATGTCCTGATGTATTTCGCTACATGTCATTCTCCTTACCCTAACGCCCGACGCCCAAGCTAGTCAACATGGAGTTAAATGTCAACGCATCCTAACTACGTTTCTATAATTCGTGCTTCTGTTAAAAGGGTTTGGATTTTTAAATTATAGTTTCTTATTGATGAGTACATACATATTCATACAATATAAACACATTTCGCTCTAAGATGCTGTTATGGAGTAAATAATTTTACGGTTGTCGCTTCAGTAGGACGCGACGCGAAACTTTCGACGACAGTCGAGAAGACATCTGGGCGCGTCCGTGACGTTTGTCTCACGGCGACTTATACAATGGACACTTAGTTTGTTTATCTTGTGGTCAAATAACGTCAACGTCTACTTCTCTTTAATGTTTGGAATCTGTTTAATAAACTCTGGATAATAAACTTCGAATCAGTATTCGATTGGAACTTTCTCGATTAGACTCGACTTTACGATAGTAACATGTATACGTGAAAATATAAGCGCGGTAATTATGGAAATTTTAACTGAAAACCAGCTAGATATATGTATTGCATTCCGCCCATCATACATCTTAATATCGGCGTTAGATGTGCGATAAAATGTATCGAAATTAGTTACCGTACAAGTTCATAGTTTACAACCGCTTGTCCGCGGCTTCGCTCGAATAATTGACTTTTGCTCCTTGAACTTGGTATCTATTATAGGTAAATTTTAAAATATCGTGACATACATTACCATGGCAAGTTACCTACATTAGGTTTTATTTTCCTACCCACCGAATTTTTTTTTCGGGATGTTCAATACTAAATGAACATATATTTTATCTATAATTTTAATATTAATCTTTGAAAATTTTAATCTATGGTCCTCTTTCTCTATTCTTTATGAACCGGAGCAGACACGTTTTAATTTGTGTGAGTCAATTGTTCTCATTAAAATAAAGTTCAATAAACTTTACAATGTTTTATTTCATATCCTATACATGAAATTTGGTCCTTCAAGCCGGATGGGTCCATGCCCTTTTCTGTATCCCCGATAAAGTCTGTGCAACTTTTCATTATGACGATTGAGTAGTTAACGCGTGAAAGCGAAACAAGTAAACTCACGTAATGTTTGTAAGAGACAGGATTCTTCCCAGCCTTTTCGAGCTAAAGGATGAAACAAATTCACACTCTCATTACATATTAGAACGCAATGTAATATTTGATGAATAAAAATTTAAGAAGAAGATTTGATGCGTAAGTGTTGTTCTATAACCAATAGGAGGGATATAAAGAGGTGATGGAATAACTATTTAATTTAAATAAAATACATACTTCTGCGGAGTGCCGCAGCACTTTGGATTGTTCTAAAGCTTGACTTCAATCCATCGCGATATTTAAATTTATAAAAAAGTACAAACTCCGGATTATAATGACGCTTTCGTGAAAGCACAGGCTTTTTATATTTTAAAAGGGCTCAGGAGACTTTACGAGATTCAGAAAGTAAGAGAGCATAGAAATAAAGGCGATGTTTTACTTTAAGCATACTTTCTTCTTGAGATTAATACCGTAAATGTTAAAATGTTGTTCCTTTTTTCCGTTCTAAAGATAATGAAATATCTACAAATGAAACTATATAAAAAGATATATTTATTTGTCCGTCAGTATTATTGTTATCTATTCAAAAAGGTCGTCTTCTTCAAAATATGTAACGAGAACAAATTATTGTATGTATGTTTTTGTATGGCAGTTAAATTGACTACTAGTTATACAAGCCCGAGTTCTAACTTAAACCTCTAGCTGCTATATCACTTATTTGTATTTCATTTCTTCACACTATTGTTAATTTCAACTTGGGTTTCTTCAACTGTGTTTGTATACTTTTATTGTTCATCGTGTTACCACATGTATATCTGGAAAAAGTAAAAAACCAATCGACTTATGTATAATATAATAAAATGTAGATTTATGAAATGTAATACTGAGTAATGTGTATAATAAATTGTAGGTAAACAAAGTAAAAGCGTTTCACATCGGCCATTGTTTCCAAAAACAATGTTACTTTATGAACAAACAATTGCAAAAATAACAAGATTTGCATCTAAATTTATATAAACATGGCTTTCCATCAGCAATTCGCATACGATTTTACTGTTTATTGTTAAAAAATAAAGGCTAACAATGGATTTGTCTACTAGCTGTTTCCCGCGGCTTTGTCCGCGTGGAATTAAATTAAAACATATTAATCACTTCGCAGGATAAAAGTATCAGGCAGGTAGCGGGCGGCGCTTTCTATACGGCGCGATTTCGAGGGTTTTTCTCTTTTTGCGCGGAACCCTAAATATTTTGCTTAAACTAATATAGCCTATTTGAATCGCGACAATTTTAGCTATCTTCCAGTAAAAGTCCCATCCGAATCCGTTCAGTCGTTTCGGAGATTACCCGGAATAAACAGACAGACAGACAGACAACAATTTTAAAAAATATATTTTCGTTATAAGTACCGCATATATATCATGTGTATTGAGTATGGCGATGTTATTTTGATATTACATACAGACACTTAAATTTTATTTATAAGCATTGATCATATTTGAATTACATGTGTTCATGTTAAATTATTAAGGGAAGAAAAATCCGTGTCAAATATAAAAAAACCGGGCTGACACGTTGGTCAATCCAATAGTCTCGTTTGTGTTTTTCACTACAGCATAGTAGACTAGTTTTGCCCGGTTAACACTAGTTATTTACGACCAAGGAAACACGCGTGATGTGTGGACAACCTACTTTAGACTTTGCATTTAAAAAATATCTACTTTTGCATAAATTTTTAATTTACGTTTTTTAGCTTGACTTTTTTTCTTTTGTATTTATTTATCTACATATATATAGTACAATGGGAAAAGCGCACCGGTCCTGCACACAGCAAAACACATCCGTATGGACCTCAAGCCAACCTCAAAAAAGTAAATTCAGAGGTTTTTTCCGAATTAATTTCGGACAGCCATTGAAATTCCCCGAAGGCTCTAATCCCGTTTACAACTCGCCCCTAAAAACTTTTGAAATGGGTTAACGTAATTTATTCTTAACATCTCTCACTCGTTAATAGCACGCGGAACAATATACGTTTTTTTCCGTCTGTCTGTTTGTTCCGATGAGCCGCCTACGTTCAGACAAGTATCGGTCGGTCATTCAATTATTATTTTTGTCACTTGTACGATAAGGTTGAGTTCAGGTTGGTTGTTGGTGAGGAATGTGTGTGAACTGTGGGGTTAGACCCATATGTTTTTTGATATGCGCGTCTCAACGGTTATTGGATTCGACCGAGTCATTTAAACGCTTATCGTAACCAAGTTAAATATATTCTGTCACACCGTGTCTATACAATTACACTCAACAATCAACTTTTAACTATAATGATCATTTATTTCGACTTGTGTCTGTTATTTCAAATCTTTAGTGACACTTTAACTATATTATTTCTGGTCTATATAATTTGTACAATTTTTCTAGTTCAAAATTCAAAGTTGGTTTCTTTGTTAAGGTCTTTGATCTTCTTCTTTGGTCTGTAATCTTCGTTCCGCTCGGTCAATGAAATGTTTGTGACTAAAATCAATTTCTGAATAAAATAAAAATATTGTCAATCAGTCATCTGTCTTTCTGTCTGTCATCTGATGTTGAAATTAAATGGTTTCGCGAGTGCGGGGCACATGTCATTTGCTATTAAAGT
Source organism: Papilio elwesi (assembly GCA_029849275.1). Classification (NCBI taxonomy): domain Eukaryota; kingdom Metazoa; phylum Arthropoda; class Insecta; order Lepidoptera; family Papilionidae; genus Papilio; species Papilio elwesi. The sequence continues at coordinate 966,423 of CM056696.1, forward strand.
GTAGACGTTACACTCACGTTCAATAGTGGGATGAAATAATAGTTATTAATGACGATTCTACACTCTCGTTCACCCTTTAATGGCAGAGTGATATTAAAAAAATGTTTTTTTAATCTGAGCCGGCTCACCGCATGGCTGCGCTGTGCGCGCTGCGAGCGATGCATTGATTGAAGGAAATATTGCGCGCGGGCTAAAAGCTTTTGCTTGTAGCTGATAAGCCGCTGCGCTTTGTAATCCCCCTCCCCTCTCCGCCCTACCCCTCACTCCGCGCGTCTAGTAGAGATGTGCGGACATGTTATCTATACACATATGTAACGCTAAAAATATTACCTTTTGGACTTTTCGTATTCGTGAGTTCTTATATCGGTCGCTGGAAATCTTTGTAACTTGATTACGCGTAAAGTAACTATGTAAATATCAAAAAGGTGTTATTATCGTGTACATTGCCATTGCAACCTATAGTATGCTTAATTTTCCTATCCCTTGAGAAGTCTTGTTCTTTGAGGATGATAGGTACACTTAGTCATTTAGTCTTTTTCTGTGCCCCGGACAATGTGAGTGCAAGCATGATGATCAGTTGAATCGTTAAATAGTTAAAGTGTAACAAACTCACGTCCGAATTTATAATATTAGTTAGGATTTCGACATTAATTGGGGTCACCATACAGTTACTTAGTCGTATTAAAGCACCTTAACACAGTGGTGTAAGGTGGTGGTCTTCGTACCCACTCTTATTCTATTTAATTGTTTTTTTTTAAATTGTGGTAGGTTATTATATTGACGGAATGCTGTCGAGCAAACCACGTGCTCTGAGGCCCTACAAGTTGTTTAGTTGGATTCTTTGCGCACTCGTGTTAAGTGCTTGGAAAGCTTGGCAATGTAGTCGCTATGGGCGGTACAATGCCAGTCGGCTGCCAGTCGAGTTGCCAGTAGGCCGGCCATTACCCTGCCTCCGCCAATCCGAGCTCGCGTCCTTTCACCCTCGCTCCTCGGAACCACTGTTTTGTTCATCCGATATGTAGTGGCTTTTTGTTCTGTTTATATTTTTTTATATAAAGGCGTAAAATTTCAAGGCTGATCACGTGTGATAATAAACGTTTTACAAAACACAACTCGATTAATTTTTTTTTACATATAATACGAAGTGAAAAATCTACTTCAAAAACCATATTGAATCTCTACTGGCTTACAGGCGATGTGTCTGTCTGCATCGTAGGCAAATTTATTTATATGCCGCAATAGCACTTACAAATAAATTTACAATAACTTTTTAATTATCACTTGTTTACTACGAAATGGAATTGTTGGTATTAAAAAATATAAACAATTTTTTTTACTAAACGTATAAATTAGAATATTGGTAGGGGCACGCGCACCAGGCAAACATGTAACGACTGAATCGATGTAAAGCAGATCGATAGAACCTAGCCGTTGTGTATAGGTCCAAGGTTCTTTTATATTGGTCCATCATAAACATTTTAATTACAGTACAGTCCCTGAAATGATTGCAGATTACTGTATTTAACATATGTATATTAATTATTGTGTTATCGTTGTCCGCAGGCGGTGAGGTTGGCGCGCGCGGGGGGCGATGCAGGGCGGGGCGGCGGGGGGCGCCCGCTCCCGCCCGCCCGCTGACCTCCAGCAAGGTATGTCGCCCTGGTACTCCAATAAGCTATTTAATATGAACGAACGCCCGCTCTAAATATTGTTACCTCAAAACCAATTTCCCCTTCCATGCCGCGTTGCCCGGACGACCTAATTTAGTTTTAGTTTTTTTTAAGTTTTATGAATGTCAGATGTTTAATTGGTTTGAGTTTGGGATGTTAGTTGGAGATTTAAGTAGCTAAGTTGGCTATATCGTGGGCTTATTTGATTTAGTTTTTACATTAAGCGTTTTATTTATGTAAATTTACTTTCAATTAGTTTACAAAAGTCTGAAGTTCTATCTTTTATACGACCCAGAATGTACTATTACTGTAACAAATATAGCCAATCGCTATTTACTTATTTAAAAGCCCTGTGGCGCAATGATTTTAAACGAATAGCACCTGATATTACTAACAGTAGTCACTGTTGTAAGAATACAATGCAACAGGACTTTCAAACTGGAGCGAGGCTTTATTTAATACACACACAGCCTGATATTGCATAGTAACCGCCATAGGGCTGAGGCAGGACAAATTACCGCGTTATCGTCCAATAATGATTTGGGCACCTTTAAGAGAAAAGCGAATAGGTTATCTAGTGTCTACCATCTTTTAATCACACCACTCAATATCGGATCATTTGGATAAAACGCATATTGACTTCAAAAGTCGAATACAAAGTGCAAACTTCATGTAATAACCACATTATCGGCAGGTTTAAACCGGTTCCCGTTGTACTCGCTGTTCCCCGCTCTGGGCAACCGGCAAGCGGTGCACAAAGGTCAGTAGTTTTTGTTACACAATACTATAGCCTAAGACAACACCAGATGCATTTCCAAGCTAATTTTTACATAGAAATTTCCATCCTAAAGGTGTACGAAGTTAAATTTATCACGATCAGGGGAAAATACCGCGACCTCGATATTGGTATTTTGGAGTAGCAGCTACGTCGAGGGAGTAATGTTTCTGGACTGGTCTTTATGGTAGAAACTCTTCTAATTATTGCTAAGGGTTGTAAACAAGGGTATTTATTTAAGACACACGTTAATATAGTGTTTATACGTTTAGTACTGTTATAAAATGGGTACCTACTATTAAAAGGATTTTGAAAAGGCATCAGGATTAATATACTAGTCTGTTCTTTTTAAAAAATATAAAGCCCGTTAGCTTCGTACTGAGGTCTAAGTAGAGTCAGTTAGTGAGGTCCCTGGGGACGCGGCGACGGGAAGCTGTGTCGGTGTGAATGCGGGCTAATTGTTTGTTGATCGTCCCCGGCGGCAGGATCGATACCGGACGCGGTGCGCGCAGAGCACGGCCTCGATGTTGCACTCTGCATGCAATCTATATAGATTGTAAGCACTGTGATATGTAACACATTTCCTTCGACCTAACCGAACTGTAATGTCTATTAGCAAAGAAAGTGTGCATTAAATAAGGCTCTAAACTTTTTAACACTACTGATCAACTAGGCAGAGAAAGAACTAAGCGAAGCACTATTGATCTGGACGTCATAACGATGGACCAAGTCATACATACATATTTATGTAACACTAGCTCTCCCGGCAAACTTGTTTTCGCTAATAATGGCTTACACACAAAAAAATATTAATAAATTTAAGGTAAACATTTCCTTTATACATTATATACGTGTAACTCTAACGGTTTTTGCACCGCACACCAGAACAGCTCGCATATGGCGGAATTTTTCCCTCCTTACTTGACACTTATCGTTATATTTTGGACAATTCCCACAATATCTTTATAAATAATAGCCTATATGTTATTCTGATGTATAAACTATAATATCGTAAAGTTTCATTAAAATCCATTCTGTTGTTTTTGCGTGAAAGAATAATAAACATCCATGCCTACAAACTTTCGCATTTATAATATTAGTAAATATATCATAATCTAGGTCCAGATCACATAACAGATGAAGGCATAAATGCCTTATGCTATATTAAACCTTTGAAGAACTTATTAGGCTTGACACCTAATAAGTTGTATCAATTGTCGTACATACATACTTCAACACTTGTTCCTTCCGTTTCGCTTTCAATCTTAGAATGTTACATATTTTGCATGCGAAACCGTGGCACATCACTAGCAATTCCGTACACGCACTTTGAATCCGGCAAGACGAACGATTAATATCCGTGGTCGTAAACAACGAGTAACCACGGCGGTGCCGAGCTGAAATCAAATAAAACGATAACCGAATAGCGTTCCGCTTAACCGGGTTACGTTGTGACGCCTGCCGTCGCCCCGAGCGACAGCCGTGAAGATGTGGAAATAAAAGCATCCGAATTGTAGAGGCGAACACATGCAGGGACGCCGACCCGTGGGGTATGACAAGGGTCCTTTATATGCACTGATATGGATTTTTAATTTAACCAACATATCGCTGTAAAACTCGATTTAATATTCATTTAATTGGAATTTCTTGACAAGTATGAACGAATTCGAAACACATTATATTAATTTTAAATGAGCACCAAACGCTTAGTTTGACCAAAAAATACTACTTAAACTTTAGGATGCTTGGATTAAATCTACGGCATCCCCTCAATTGCGGTTACATTACCGACGAGCGCCCGGGGGTGGCCTTGAGGGATGCGATACAGCCTGAGTTGTTTGCACGTGACACACGTGTTACTTGTTATCTAGACATGTGAATACAGTTTGATACCTTTAGACATATGACTGCACTGCATTCCACTGATATACAATCGACAAGGTATATAAAGTTATTTATTCAAAAATCGATAACGTCCAACATTCGACATAACAATAGTGAGTTAGATTCGCACCCAGTGTCTGTATTCATAAGTTTTTGTTTCATAAAATCTTATGAAAAGGCAGTTACTATTGCCCGGTAAGACACTTGTCCCTATTAGGATTTGATAAATGATATCAAATGCTGTTTACCCCAATTGGGTTAAAAGACTGTAATTTCAAATAAATGTTTAGGTAGTTATTCTGCGAAAACGGTCTGACTGGAAACTACGATTCCGCAGAGTGTTTGCTTGCACAAAGACAGACAGAAATAATAAGTAAAGTATAGAGTTTTGTTTACCAGGCGAGCATAACACGCTGGTAACACGTCCCTTTGATCTGTGAACATTTGCGGAGCGGACGCGGCGGTACAAACTTTGTGCTGATCGCTAAGGCGAGTGCACACCGCCCGCTCTATCCGACTGAGCTCGCCGGTAACTTTGATCAGTAAAAACTTGTTAATTTGCAAACGAGAGACAGTTTTGAGTTGAACGACTGCTTTAATATGCTCTAATGGTTAAACGGACCAGTTCAAACCTTTATTTAACTATTACCTCTCTAAATAAACTCTCTCCCAGACTAAAATGGATTCTATTAGATCATTTAATGGGGAAATTGTTTTTAGCGCAAATCATCTTTGATCAGATATTCCTAAAAGGTAGATTTTTTTATCCTGAGACGTTATTCACACACGGCCATCTGATCCCAAAGTAAGCAGAGCTTAAACTATGTAAACCAGACAACTGATATACTCATATACTACTTTTATTTTGTAAATACATACTTAAGTAAATAGTTACACCCAGGGAAAATGCCTGTCCTAGATGGGAATCGAACCCACGACATACGTCAATTTACCAGTGCTTACGCTAAATTTTGGAAATTGCTGGATTACTTTAGAAATGGTTTCATAATTTACAATTTCCGGAATGCTGTAATAATAATGAGAACTTGCGGTCTGCCGAGATTGATAAAAAAAGTATGCGAATTAATAGGATTCCATAAAATAAAAGGCCGTTGTAAATATTCCAGTGGATTATAAAGTTTAGGAAAATAATAGTACGGGAGGCTAAGCGGGGATTTCTGTATACATCGAATGCTTCAGATTTTCACATTGGTGGAACCTTGAACCCTGGTACCAGTCATCCGTGTAGATCCGTGCGCTTAGGGCAGCCCATTAAACTAAAAGATATCGATCATCGGACATACTCAAGGACGTCCTATTAAGAAGGAGGGCGGGGGGGGGGGGTAGACACGTAGACAGTAGTTCAAGGATAACGTTTTCAACAAGCCAAAGTAACAAAAACGAAACGCTCGAGGATGTACAAGTTTGGCATCTTCGGCTCCCGTGCTATAAGAATCCCTACTTAATATTATAAATGTGAATGTAAGTTTGTTTGTTACGCTTTCACGTGAAAGCTACTCAACCGATCATCATGAAACTTTGTACACATATTCTTGGAGGTACTAGATGTAACATAGTATACTTTTTATGAAAAAAAAGTATATAAAAAGCGAAGTATGCATGTCACCTATAGACCCGAAACGGCTGGACCGATTTCGATGAAATTTACAGGGATTGACCAGATTAGCACATTCCTGTGTTTGGTAGCGATTGGATCAATATAATTAGTGGTACCCGGGCGAAGCCGGGGCGGGTCACTAGTTCTCACATAAAATTCGATTGCACGTATGTGCTTCTATAGTAGTTCGGTTAGTTTCTCCATACAAATTGTCATAATCCTTTTAGTGCTCGCTTACGTAATAAACAGATATGTGTGCAAAATTTCAAGTTATAGATGTACTGTATGAGTTAGGTATTGATTGAATGACCGTAATATCGCATCTGCATGTACCCCTCGCCCGTTCGCCTCAATTAATACCCGCTACGAGCGGCAGAGGGCGCCCTGCCCTAAGATGAGAACCACGCACTGTAGCCAATCAACACTTCAAAGGGCTCCCTGATTATCTCCTAAGAGTTAATAATTTTAATGACTTCATTACGTGTTCAATTTATGCGGGTTCAGAATGTCACGTCAGAATTGCTGGTCGGGTCCCTTCGCCTCCCTATCGCCTATCGTCCGTCCGTGTTACAGCTCACTTGGCGTTATTTTTTTACAACCATCACGTTTTATTAACCATTTTAGATGGTATAATATTATCAGGAGTTAGGTTAAACGCCTCGGGTACATTGGAAACAATTGGGCCGGTGATTTTTGTAATAAAGCCTTCTAATAAATTCGAATCGTAAATGAAATGGAACCCCGAAGTTACATAAATATGTTAATCTACATTTGATAACTTATGATGCGTGTATACACGTTGTACGAGTAGACAGATTCGCAGTAGCGCCGCGCCGGTGCACATTGCTCCCTGGGAACTGAGTCTATTTGTGTCTCGGCGGCAAGGGCGGGGTCCTAATTACGCGAAGTCACTCCACGGCTCGGTCACGAGACGAATCAGATTTAGTGTTTCTTGGGTAAATCATGAAAAGAATAGGAGACGAAAACAAGATGCAAAAATCACTTGATAAATTGAGTATCAGTCGCAACGGAAAATTACTAATTACTTAATAGTTTTACTATACACCGATATTGTGGACGGTATCACCTCGACCGAGGACGCCCTACTACAAATTTTTATACTTAAATTAAATATCTGTCTTCCCTGTCCCTTGCCTTCCCTGTCTTCTTGTATTTTTCGTTAAAAAGTTAAACATACGGACGCACATGTCCACATTTCAATGTATAATAGATTATTTGTGTTTAGTGACGGAGAGCTTGGTGGCGACGTCGCTGTCGCTGGGCGCGCCGACCCCGCCGCCGCACTCGCCCTATTCCCCCTATTCGCCGCTGCCGATCGACTTGTTCGCGTGCTCGCAGCAGCTGCTCCTAGACAAGTCAGTATATAACCTTTATAGCACTCTTAAGGCTTTATATTATACTCTTTACTATTAGAACCATCAGTAGGCCATCTGTTGCATCAAGGAGCCGGCTCGACTGGTCAAATACCACGTACCAGGCGTGAAGTAGACATCCATGTAAATGCGAAAAATCAAAACTTTACAATTAGACTTACATTTTTCCCTACCTACAATTTATTGGCTTAAAAATGGTGCATAATCTAAATACGAAACTGGGTTAGATTGCTACAGTTTTGTTGAGTTTGATCGTATAAAGTGTCCGTTGTTCAGAATTGTGTAGTATAACATATAAAAACGTGTTATAAATTGCGTCGCATGATATCGAAACACCACGTCGACAGAACTCGCAGCCTTCTGAGAATCACGACCGGGCCTTCGCAGCTGAAATCCAGGAGGACCGGGATAGTTTGATGAGTGGTATACATTTTAAATTGTTCAGAGTACAGTTTCATCATCGAAATTATCTATTCCGCTTTATTATTCACTCTAACAACATCCGGTTCAATTTCTGGAACAACAATTTACAATTTAATTATTACTTCGGTTATAATTGTTATAAAAAATTAACCAGTTTTCCTGAACGGAAATAAATAACGTTGGTTTTCCTGCACAAAGTTAGATTTATTCATCAGCGTTGTTCGCGGAAATACCAAGTGGTAAAATAAAATTATATCGCTCTTAAAAGTGGTATTATGCACGTACAGCTTTAGGTATAATTAACGTAACCATACGTGTTACTTTGGGCGGGACAGTCCCGCTTTCAAGCTGTCTGTCCCGCTGTCAGTGAGGGCAAACCGTCCCGCTTTCGCAAACAGACCGAACGATAAATCAATTTAATAATTTTGCACTCACAACACCTGGCAGAAACGCCATTAACTGTATTTGTACTATTTTTCTGTACCACAGAAACCTTATCTAAAAGCTTTTAAATTTGAATACAGATTTTATATGAATGGCATGTTTTTTTAATAATTTTATATTGCAGTTATGATTGATGCCTGACATTGATGAACTTAGAACACATGTGACTTATTTTGTGTAAATTATTTTATAACAAACGCCAGACACCAAATATATGTACCCAATACACCAATATTTTGAAAAATATATCTATTTATTTAACAGGGAAGCTAACAAGATGGAAGATGGTAAGATGGGAAAGTGCCTGCCGGAGCTCTGCTGCCCTGGTGAGCGGCTAGACGGCAACGGCATGCAGCCGCTCACCATAAAGACGGAGCAGGCCAGGCGCAGCTGCAACACCTGCCTCACTAACTCACCTAAAAAGGTTACAATTTATATTCCTTTTACATTTTTAAATTGCTCTCATTTTTTAAAATTAATCTGGTAGTTAACTAAGCATTCAGGTATACAAGTTATTGTGAGAGCAAGTCCCAACCAGTATTTTGCTCTCGGTACTAATTAATATTATTTAATTCGGTATTAATTAAATATAGGATGGTTATAAATCATATCATAAGATATGTTTAATACGATATAATTGTACTATATGTATTTGTTTAAATGCTGATAAAAGGTTATCTCAATGTACATGTGACCAATGAAAACATATTATTTATAGTTGCATAGTAAGTAGTAGTAGGAGCCGCATACGCGGAGAATGGAAAAGTTATTATGTAAACAACTCGCAACTCAATGTACCAGGGCGACATAAAGAGCGAGCAGTGTGTTCAGGTGATGCAAGCGGAGGGGGGGTGCAGCCGCACTAACCCGGTCACGTGGCTGGGCGTGGGGCAGAACGTGCACGTGCAGGTAAAGCGCGAGCCGCACCACATGCACATGTCGGAGCTGGTGGCCGTCAAGCTGGAGCAGGCCTCGCCCGGCACCAAGCCCGACCAGCCCATGCCCGCCATACCCGCCTCGCTCAACAACGGTAATACCATGTACTTACTACATCAATAACATCGGTGTAATTAGCGGAACGAAGGGAAGTGACAAATTTAAATAAGTAACATCTGCAAATTATATGAAATATTTCTTTTCGCATATTGTCGAGATTGCATCTCGGGGTGCAATTCTGAATTTTACGCTTCTCTTTGACAAATCTCACAGAGCGAGCATTGTGGCCCGAGCGTTATCCAACATTAGAATGAAACGGGGGAAAATAGTAACACAACGTATTCGTCTAAAATGTGTAGAACCGGTCAGCATATTCCCTCTATCGACTCTCTAGTAACCCCAAATCTCTGATCTGATTTAAGATTCTACACTCTTCAGTGCAGAGATCCCGTCTCCGCTCGTGAAGGCAATGTTCAAGTCATGGTGTCCCTCAAATTCTGACGCTTTAGCAAATAAACGAACCTAGTCCAACTTCTTAAAGTCTGAAAACTGTATGCTCGCTCACTCACACTCCTCGAACCTCCGTTCCGTTAATTATGCTGTACGTGTATTATGCCGGCGCGCGTATCACAGCGCGTATTATGTTTGCCTGGTGATTGCGGCGCAGTAATGATACGTAATCACAAGAGTCCAACGGTACAGTTTTTTTAAGGTACACGATCGATGTAGATAACTTCACAGCCAACTGTAAAATATATATTTTTTTAAAACTTGTTTAAAAGCAGGTGTTTACTTAATGTACTTTCAAATTTTATACGCTTTTTATACATGTATCATATTAAAATGTCATGAGTATCATTTAGCCATTATTTGTTGCTATAAATAATTGCAATTCACCGCTGTTGTGATATATTATTATATTATATTTAAACATTATTGCATATAAGACAGTTATTTTAATAGTGATTTATTAGTGACGTCGAATACGTCTGCCGACTGCAATTGCGCCATTTTAATAGAGAGAGAATCTACGTTTATGCTTTCCTGGTCCATTGTAGCTATTGGAACTGGTTTTGATTGCCTGGTCGGTTTTTGTTGTAACTTGATGTTTTTGTCATTCGGTAGGCAGTGCCATAAGTTTAGCGAGATGAATAAATCGCCTAGTGTTCGTGACAGGTTCGATTCCCGTGGGCATCGCGGTTGCGAGGCAGCGCGTGGGCGATGCGGGCCTGATAGCCGCGCTATCTCAGAAAGACAGCCAGCGATTACATGACATTGGTGAGTTATATTCCACATTTTTATTGTAAAACTAATATTTCACTTCCAATTCTACAATTTAACTTTATTCTGTTCAGGCGGTCTTATTCGGATTTATAAAATAAAATACTTATTTTAAAAACGAACGGAGTCATTAATAAATATTATTTAATAATAATGAAATATTATTTAAAATTTACCCTTAAAAAGAAATGTAGATAAATTGAATAAATTTATGATTTAAATCGTTTAACAAATGTATTATTCAATAAAATTCCGCGTGCGTTACAAAATAAGTCAATATTTATCAGCAGAAATTTAAGACGTGTACCGTGTATGCGCATCCAATTCATTTTAACGCGCGCGCCGTCTCGTTCGCAAGTTATAGTATTCGTTTCATTTGAACAACTCTTTGTCGTATCTGCTAGCCTGGTACTATCATGTATTTACTGCGAGTCCGTCCAGTTTGGAAAAAGCAATTCCCAACCCAGCACATATTTTGAGCCTTACGTGTTACGGAATAAGATCGATTTTCTATGGATTGGTTACCAAGAAAAAACTACTGGATAACCTTCGTAAATAACTTTTTGAACATTTAACTAAAATAATTTATACAAATTATGTGTGTAGTTTGTATATAAGAACAGAACCGGTTCCAGTACACATGGCATCAAGTTTTGCAACTTATCTGATCGGAATTGTTAATCAAACGTCCACCGTGACCAGAAATCCAAAAGCAACGGAACTATATTTTACATCAACAAGGAACTTGTTATTGAATGAATAAATAAATAAAAATAAACTACGAGCTTAGACAGGTTTGCCTAAAGTAGCAGTTAACAATGGAATTGTTAATTGCAAATATTTTACCAAGTGGTCTGTGTGCAGAAAGGTATCGGATCGACCGGCTGACAAGGAGCTACTTCCTACTACGTTTGCTAGGATAACAAATAAAGCTAAATAGTTCAATAGAGATTTAATCTTTAAATCGTTAAAGATTTTATTTGACCTTTTAAAAATATTTTTTCTGCCATCTCTGCCTACTCTAATATTCGTTATTCTTTCCCATGTTTACTGGTTCGTTTATGTGTAACATGTGCTAATTCGTGCACGCTTGTTTGTATTTTAAAATTTGTGAGGCCTCGCTGAGCAACTCCTTTTGTTGCCGACCAAACCAATACTTAAATGCTAATCAATTGTAGCCAAGAATAAAGCGGTTCACTCCATTGTTAATTACATGCATCAGATAAGTATTATAGTGTTACTTATTACGTAACTTTCGGATAAAGTAGGTTAATCAACCCGAAAAAAATTAGATCTTAACCAACATTAACCATTCATTTTATTCACGAACTCTTTATATTTTACAATCATTTTACAAGGATAACGTAATTTTACTTTTTGATAATTATATTAATATTTCATTTAATTCGTGTAGCAACGGTAACACTGTTGAATTAAATCTTAAATGGTACGATAAAACTTTCGATGGCCATGCGATGTCCCACTTGAAACTATACATTACTCGGCGACGTGGCTCCACCTGCCGACTATAAAACAATTACAAAAGCCTTATAAAACTTGTTTTTTAAATGAACTCCAATTTATGTTACGATCTAAGGCAACGAGTAGTTATGTCCTTATACGACGTTTGCTACGAATTTGTTAAAAAATGTATATGTCTATAATTTATCACACGATGGATACTTATATTTATTAAATACTAGTGACCCGCCCCGACTTCGCCCGGGTACCACTAATTATGTTGATCCGATCGCTACCGAACACAGGAATGTGCCAATCTGGACAATCCCTGTAAATTTCGCCGTTTCGGAGTCTATAGGTCTATATACATACGTACTTCGCTTTTTATATACTATTTTTTCATAATAGTATCCTATGTTACTTCTAGTACCTCCAAGAATATGTGTACAAAGTTTCACGATCGGTTGAGTAATTTTGGCGTGAAAGCGTAACAAACAAACTTACACTCACATTTATAATATTATAGATAGATAAATAAAAACCTATTCTCAGACCTACCGAATGTATATGCAAAATTTCATTGAAATCGGTTAAGCCGTTTCGGAGTATGGCGACTAACACTGTGACAGGAGAATTTTATATATATAGATAAATGCGAGAGACCGTTGAATCGACTACTTCATAGGTTGAAGTAGGAAAGAACGGAAAAGAGAGAGATAGCGAACTAACTTTAAAAGCCAGTCTCTTTAGTTCTCTCCTTGGACAACTCGTCCGTTATTTCTTTATTATTGCGAATATTTAGATATTAGTTGATTGGGCCACTTATCTTAAGTAAGATTCGCTAGTCCAACGCCAGTAGAACCACAATACTCGCAATATTGATTAGTGTTATAGAATTAGATATGTTGATAAGGCTTCGGTGTGGCAATTTACGCTGCCATGAATTTTCATATCGCGAAAACGCGCTTTTTACGGTACTTCAGATTGTTTTTTTAAAGCAGCTGCGAGCCTGGTGCTGCCTAATGATCTACAGACATGCAAACTTTCCAGTTGTCAAACGTATGTATTCATATATCGGTACATTCATGTTTTCCTAGTTAGTTGTTTTTTCTGTGACAATTTTTTTTACTATAAATTCATTTGTCGAATATTTTTTTTATTTATTTCCTAATTAAAAAATAATGCTTAATTAGTAAGTGTATTGAAACAATAACACTTTGTTGCAAATATTTTTTATTATTACATTTTAGCCTTCTCCTCCACGGAAATGTGCCAAATCTAACAAGCTTCTGTGCGCCCAATAGTTTTAAAAATGTTTCACAAGTCTCCGCTGTACGGGTATTTAGTATTTAAACACTTTAAAACTTTTTGAACAAAAATAAGCTATGAATTAAAATGGACACCAATGAAGGATCAAATAAAACCTTTTTCGACATTATTCCCTTTACTGAATCGACAGCGGACAAATCAAAAATAATTACATCTCTGTCATCGAAAATCCCCCAAAATTTTTGACCACTTGCTGCGGCATTATTATCGTCTATTCTTACATTATTTCGTTTTATCTTTAAAGTATCCCACGTAATAATCTCCACTATTTAGATATCAACAGTAGCTATTTTCGCTTGCATACTTGGTCGCCATAAGCCACATTGTAATTAGGCAACACTGAATACTTCTCTAATTCATGATGCCCTGGTACTTGAATGTCAGCCCTACTCCTTCGGCAATAGAATGCATTTTCCCTGTGGGGATGATAATTTTGTGTTTATTGTTGCGTTCAAGTATGAAGAGGGTCGCCGGGGTGCCTCCGACATATTATTATTGATTTTCGGTTGGGGTATTAATGCACGGTCACATTTAATTTCCGATCTTATCTGGTATTACTATGGCCGCCCGCATGGTGCACTGGAGTGGTAAAATGATCAAGTGTTTATTTGTGTGGAAAAAATTATATGCTGAAGATTTATTATGACCCATACATAGGTACACTAAGTAATATAGTAATACAAAATATATTTGTTTCTTGTCTTGTAGCATTTCCGTCCGAAGGAAACCCGTAGACAATTAAATATAAATAATACAATATCAGGTTGGGTTCCAACCCAACAATCCATCGTCTTGTACATTACATCTGGTGACCTACTGACTGTCTTAAAATTCATTTCTACCAATGACAGGACAGTAACGTCACTAACATTCTACAAAATCCAATGGAATTTCCAAACTTTGAAAATAAAATACTCCTCTAATTTGTATTGTCTATTCCTACGTGTCTATTCCTTACCGTGGGCTTACACTGCCGAAAACATACACGTAAAATATAATAAGCTTGTTTCGTTACACGATTTTACGCCAGTGGAAGCCCACGGTCAGGCAACATTGTGTCTGGTGCATTCAGTAAGTGGGCCTGACATATAATAACTATTTGGCAGTGCGCCTACACTGTCAATCTTGTTTATGTTGACAGACCTCTTACTACTATGATGTGACTCAAGTGCTATAAATCTCAGGTGAACAAAATGGCATACAGTATTCTCGTCTGCGTAGAATAAATAAATATGCGCTCACGCCCGTAACCTAGAGAGGTAGGCAGAGATCATGGATTTCCATTAGGCGCGATCCTGGCACACCTCTCTCGCTTCTTCCACATTCATACATCTACGCATGCATGCTCGTCGGTTATGGGTGCTCCTTATATCGCCCTTTTTTAGTAAGTCATTAATCTGATCGGTATAAGTTCTCCTAGGGCGTCCCCTACCAACACTGCCACTCACTTTTGCAACATAAATTTGTTTTGTTATTCTCTCTTCATTCATCCTTTCAACATGCCCGAACCACCGAAGCATACCTTTCTCAATTCTAGTCATCCACTTTTAAGCCACACTTTTCTCATCATCATTCAATGGCTTAACTTACTAGCATGGTTTTCCTGCCAACCCCAGCTCTCACTTCCATACATTAAAGTGGGGCTAGTACAGCATTGTGTATTGCCAGACAAGCCTTCATAGACACATGCTGACTCCTCACTATTGTACCTATCGCCCCATTCATTTTATTTACTCGTTGTTCTAAATCTTTAACATGCTTACAATCTCTGCTAAACAAACACCCCAATTATAATATTTTAAACTGAAATCGAGCAATAGATAACTATATCGCCTATAAATATATTGTTTAATTTATCGCTGTTTGCCCGAAAAGTATTTCGAAAGAATTAGTTTTTAAATTTAGTACTTAATACATTGAAATAAAGGTTATTTTACATTGAACCCCGCAGGAAGTCGGCCGTCGGGAACGTATACGCAACCGAAACTTAACAAGCAATCTCCATATCGCCCATTGACGATGATTGACGAGTCTATAATGATTCTAATAGGACACATAAAATATAAAGCGCCCGCTGACGCTAACCCACACAATTTGTATTGACTGAAGAATAAAACAGTTTAGTAATGAGTTTTTGTTGATTGAGCCTTTGGAATTGTGTCGGGACGACGGGATGTATCTCCCTGTTATTTTTTTAATAATACTTCCCGCTTGACACATCATCACCAGGTAAAGTATACCACGAAAGTCACTCAGTCAGTCATACGCAGAAATATGCAGACTGAGGTATGCATATTTCTGCGTTTCTTCTCATAACCGAGGTGCCGTTGATCTAAATGTCGCAAAATGTAGGCAAGTTCAATAAAAACAACAATCTTCAAAATTTAATTCCAACGTCAATAGTTTGTGTGAGTGTGAGTGCCGGCACTCGACTCGGCCGCGTCACTAATGAATCAGAAGCGGGCAGCGTCGCATAGCGCACATAACAAGCCGCTGTACATCAGGGGTGGGCAGGCGTAGTATTTCTAATCACGTCCCTCCAATTCGGCCCCCGCTCACCGCTCCAAACATTTGGCGTGTTTCACGCTACTACAGGGCTGTGCTTTTTGCACATGTACATTTTATTCTTACAAATCACATTCAAGTATTTATTATTTTTTAATAATTACACTTTATTACTAGAAAAAAAAACTACTGAACCGCTTACGTGTTTGCCTATTAAAATACATACGCATGATAGGATACATCAAGGGGTATCTAAAGAAAATCCGTACATATGGTTATTACGGGAGATCTACGTTTCTTCTAGTATCCTGATACCGTGATCGACTAAACAGCAACAGTTATTGTTGTGGTACAGTTAAACCAGTCGCCCATTCGTGCAACAGCGGTTAATAGTTCGCGTTGAGTTTGTAGGTTTTTGTGCAAAACATCACTTCATTAAAATAGGATAAAACAATTGAAATGAAATGAACAATAAATTCACGGTGGTGTCAACCCTAAACAAAAGAGACGAGACAAAATTCTCCCCGGGCCGCGCGACCCGGCCGCCGAGCGCCGAGGGAATGCGCACCGCTCGCCGCCGCTGCGCCCCTGGTACAACAAGACCGCGCCGTGACGGTTCTATCGGGTTTCTCTTTACTCCGTTTGTTTTTTTTAATTTATTTTGCGCACTATACTTACGGCTATTTAAATTAAATAATTAAACAGTATCTCTCGCCATTGCTTGTGTATTTAGTGATATGGTTTTAAAATAAAGTATTAAATCAAAACTCACACAGTTATCACACAGACAGATAACAATATTCGAAAACACGAAAAATGTTGCATTAATCATCCGTATCGGTAAAGTCTTGCAGACTTAACAGACAGACTTTTATGCCATTTTCTTTCCTACATCTAGTAACGCTTGGATAAAAATCGCTATTTAGACATCGACGTCAGCTCTTATACGCCACATTAAAGCACGCATTATATATTTATTTATATTAATTATACAATTAATTCGTCAAAATGAAAATAGATAATAAAGCATACACTGATGTATTACAGGTTCTCGTTTGAAAAGCTTGCGGCCGAGTGTTTGTAATTTGAAGTCATACGAGTGTGTAATTTGGCGTCGTTACTAATCTATCCCTCGGTTGTTAAGCTAAGACGTACATTGCCTTAGTGCGGCTTCGTAGAATGTTATTCGCCACAGCTACATGCCACACAAATTATACCTTTGTGCACCGAACAACTGCCAAACTGGTTTCGTTCAAGGTGAAAATATAATTAAAATGATATGGTTGCGTTATAATGGTCAGTATCTAGATCGAAATGAAGAGCGCGGCCAAGTCTTGACTGTCCTATTACTTTCAACAATACACGACAGCAGTGTGCTTGGATAGGACCATCCCTTATTTCTGCCTTCCTCTCTAAGTCTCGGGGATGAATGTATTGTAATTTAACTTGTACAAGGGTACAATGTCCACATGTATTGAACAACTAGCAGAAGCCGCGGGTTCGCTTGCATTCGGCTCTTATCTTTCTCGCTGGAAATTTATGTTATAGATTCTTTCTTACAGTGATGCCATGCAATAAAATGTCTTGTCATATATTACCATGGCAACCTGTATTAGGTTTTATTTTCCTATCCCTCGGCATTTTCCTATCGGGATAAAAGGTTCTTTTCTGTACCCCTGACAATATGTGTGCAAATATTTATGTTGCTCGGTTGAGTAGTTTACGCGTGAAAGCGTAACAAACATACAAACTCACATTCGCATTTATAATATTGGAATACTTAGCGTATATATTTCATGTGGCAAGCTCACCACTTTACGCAGCATTTGCACCCACCGTAAACTTTTCAATTTGCCAAATGCACGCCTAAATTCGAGATCGAAATGTGTGATAGCCCTTGCTTTTATAAAACAAGCTAATTTACCCTCTAAAACAATAACATTAAAGTTTAAATTTGTTGTAATGGTAAAATGTACGTTTTTAGGCGAGGGGTGATTTAACAAGGGTTCGCTATCATGCTATCCCATAATATATTGTTTACATATAAATAGGTATTGTTGAGTGCACTGTTACCGCGCGCATGTCCGTTTGTTTGACTTGTGTACTTGCAACTATAGTGATCTGTGTTGATATGTATATGCAAAACTCTTTCACCAATAGAAGGTTCTATCAGCGAGTAACCTAGGCTGGCTATATTTGATGTGAATCTGACTTACGGATT
Source organism: Papilio elwesi (assembly GCA_029849275.1). Taxonomy (NCBI): domain Eukaryota; kingdom Metazoa; phylum Arthropoda; class Insecta; order Lepidoptera; family Papilionidae; genus Papilio; species Papilio elwesi. Next base: position 984,364 of record CM056696.1, read on the forward strand.
TGGTCGCCTGTAACCCCCCCAATAAACGTCAGGAACAACAATAGAGGCAATAAAATCAGTTTAATTTCAATCATTATCTATATATATAAAATTCTCATGTCACAGTGTTAGTCGCCATATTCCTCCGATTATTTCTTTCTTCGATTATTCCTCCGAACAGCTTAATCGAATTCCATGAAATTTGGCATATACATTCGGTAGTTCTGGGAATAGGTTTTTATCTATCTATCTATCTTCTATAATGTTATAAATGTTAATGTAAGTTTGTTTGTTACGCTTTCACGCGAAAACTACTCAACCGACCATCATAAAACTTTGTACACATATTCTTGGAGGTACTAAAAGTAACATAGGTTACTCTATATATAAAAAGCGAAGTATGCAAGTTCCCTATAGACCTATAGACTCCGAAACGGCTGGACTGATTTCGACGAAATTTGCAGGGATTGTCCAGATTGGCACAGCGGGTGTTCCTGTGTTTGGTAGCGATCGGATCAACATAAGTAGTGGTACCCGGGCGAAGCCGGGGCGGGTCACTAGTAAGCTATTTTTTTTGCCTATCTATTTGATATACGAAGTCGGGTGGGTACTTTTACAAGTTGTAGTAACAAAATCTTTAAGTTCTAACTCCAAACGTAGACAGCGAGGGTCCGTCGCGGAGCTGTTAAATACTAGAGAACACTTATTTTCTATAGGTTTCTTTTATTTTGGGAAAAAATTCTGTAAAAATATAATAAGTTCGAAAATATATGAATTTATTTGTGTGCAGTTTCATTTTGAAACAAATAAATTAAAGTGAAACTGTCGCTTGACTAGGACAGCTGGCTAGTTAATGTCGGTGGCGTGCGTACGCGTACAGCCGGCCTTCGAGTCTATATTTACGTGGTAATGTCCACAACCGCGCACGCAAAGTGACGACGTGTCATTCTAGGATCGCGCTTTATCTCTGACCTAGATAAAATAATAAAACTGCTATAGATTATGTTAATAAGTACATAAAAAAATCTAAGCAAATAAAAAACAACTTAAAGCTAAAATAGCTTTACCATTAATTTCAACTTGATTTGATTGTTATGTCAAAACTTAGCTTTTTCTTCTATTTGTAATGGCGGAAAACTAGGTATGGCTGGAAAATCCTAGGGGCTTATCGGCGGTCATTTGGCGTCGGATAAACCCTTTTCTTCAGCGCGCGTGATACTAGGCGAGCAGAAACTACGAGGAGTCGTATCGAAGCGGCACGTCACTTCGCGTAATAAGTGCGAGCGAGACGGCGCATGTTAGGAATGCAACGGACAGACGACGCCGCGGTGAAGGTCAACTGATACGCAACACAGAGTAATACAGATAACGGGAAGATAAAGCTATTCAAATATTATTTTGTTTTGCTTCTTGAGTTAAATATTATTTTTCATTATTATTTTCTGCTGCTCGCTCAAATCGCGGGGCACCCATTTTTCAAGCGTGCGTAGTGTAGTTTTTTCAAATTTTAACATTTTTAAATTTGTAATATATTTTTGGATTTAATAATTAAATATGTGATTTTTGTTGCTCTGTACTGTGATACGAATAAAGAGAGAGACGCCGCAATATGTATGAATGGGTCAGTGTTATCAACACGTGCTTATACCTTTCGTAATGTTTTTTGTCTCTTACCCTTCAATTACGTACAGGAATTTGTTTCATAAGTAAAGGATTTTTTATTTATTGCTATAATAAAATTAATTGCAAATTGATGTAAAAACTTCAGAGTTGGCTTTTTAGTATTTTAACTAAGTTATTGAGTCTTATTCATTAAATATGCGCAAATCTAAAATTATTTTCTAATTTCATTAAATCATTAATTATTATTATTATTTTTCAAGTCTCAAATCGCCATAAAAAAAAAGAATGGGTGGTGTTTGTCGCGTTGGATTGTTACCTCATCAATAGAAAGAGACGCGACCGCTAGTACTAGGAGCGCATAAACCGCGACGATGTACAACGAGCCGACAGTCGGCGCGCTCAGTTTAACCGTGACACAGGACGAACCGTTGGCTTGGCGGTAATACCCGGGCTATCGACAGCTACGAGTACGCCGGAACTCGAACCGGTTATGGTCCGGTCGTGCGGCGGCACTCGGCGCTGCGCCCGCGGCCCCCTAATTATGCGATTATCCGGGCCGGTGTTACGGTGTTGTGCAAGTTGAGTAATCACCGGTTAATACAACCGATACTCACACACGCTTACACGCCATTGATCAGTTGAAAATGATTAAATCGAAATGTTATATTAATGTAATGTTGAGGTTGTTGTTCAGTAAAATATTAAATTTAGATTGGCTCCCACACAAAGATAACTGAATATTACAATAAAATTTGCAATTAAGAAGGTGTAGATAGTAAAATACCTAATTACATTTTAATAATAAATATTTGTGGTATTATAAACATAAAAAGATTTACTTTTCCCTGAGCTTTGGCTGAGCGATTCATTATTTAATTTTTGAAAGTCAAGTCTTCAATGCCGGGTTCGGGGCGTAATGAACTTAGGTACAGTACCTTTGTTTCGCGGTGTCCACTTACCGAAAGTTTGCCTCGTTCCTTGCGGCGAGACAAACTCGGCAATTATTTTTACAAATAACCAATAGCGGTGAGATGGAGAAACGACTGGATAATAGTAAAAAACAATCAGCACTGTACTATTCTGCATCCCTGGTGTTATTTACCGCTGTGTTTGTTTTCTGTTCTTCATTTTTTCTGAATATGACCCATTTTTTTTTGCAAAAATACATTTAAAACTGGCATCCAATTGTTTATTGCTTCAACATTGTCTTGAAGCGTACGAAACGTTGTAGTTTTTTCGGAATACCGCCATTGCGGACGACTTGTACCTAGTCTTTTTGCATAGATATTTGTTGACTGACATGTTTATCAAATATTTTTTTATATTTTCAGTATGTGTGACATCCATTACAGTTAATGTCGATATTAAATGTATTATACAAGATTTTTATGGTATTTCTTCTGTATAAACATTATGATATACCTTTTATCTATGTCTAATATATTTATATATCTACAAATACTTGTAGATATATAAATATATTAGACATAGATAAAGAATACATACGTATTCTTTAGCCTTTCCCTCTATTTGCTATAAACTAATCCTTAAATTTAAGACCCTGGTTCACATTTGTTCAGGATTGGACAGTACGGTGTTCTTACAAACATCTATAAAATAATAAAGGTATATTTTATACAGTCGAAGAGCCCGTAATAACAACATCTGTTGTACCAATGGGCTGGCACGACCGGTGAAATACCATGAACTCCGAAAACAGTCGTGAAGTAGAAGTATTCTGCGTTTCGTTTGATGAGTGAGGTGCCGGAGGCCCAAATTCTTCTTCCCTTTCCCGTCCTATCGTTATAAGGTTAGGATGGAAAGGGGAAGAGGATCGGATGGGGAGGGGATAAATGGGGGAAAAGGAATATATACTTTTACCCGTCTGGGACAGCCTTTTCTGTCCAGGCAACACAATGCGACTCATTTGTGTATGATGCCTATGGGTAGCGCGGTTACTTACAATCAGGTGACCCGTTTGCTCGTTTGCCACCTATTTCCTTAGAATAAATGAGAGACATAGAGTAGGGACAGGTAACGTGACCCAATTTAAGAACAGCGCCAACATGGCGGCTAGCAGTAGTGATCTCGAAAGCTGAGTTCTAAACATCCTTTGGTGACGTGTCACAGCGTGACTGAGAGACGGGTTAAAGAAATCGGAATTAATAAAAATATTCTCCCCCACACTCCTCTCCCGACAACGGCGACAAAGCTATCACGTGCTCTTATTGCTACTGACGGGTTAGAGCTAAAGAACCTACTTAATTTGTTTCTATAAATAGCATAGCTTTTTAACTAAACCGGCTTACAAACAGCGATTAAATATAAATATACGCTCAAGCCCGTAACCCAGAGGGGTACGCAGATCATGGATTTCCATCTGGCGCGATCCTGGCACACCTCTCTCGCTTCTACATCCATACATCTACGAATACAAGCTCGTCGGTTACGGGTACTCCTTATATTGCCATTCTTTAGTATGTCACTAATCTGGTCGATATAAGTTCTCCTTGGACGCTGCCAACGCTGCCACTCACTTTTGTAACACGAATGTTGTTGTTACTCGCCCTTCATTCATCCTTTGAACATGGCCGAACCACGGAAGCATACCTTTCTCAATTAGTCAACACCGCTTACTGATATTGCAACTCTTGAAGTGGGAAGTGGACCATCACTTTGTAAATATTAATTTATGTTACACAAAGAGATAAACTAGGAAAGGCACTTTGATTACCGCTGATAAACAGGGTGGCCAGATACCAGAATTATCGGGACGTACTGTTACGGTCAGACTTTTTTTATACGCGCAATCAAACAGGCTTGTCCTGACAATTCTGTAAGTTACGGATGTTGTGGAAGAAAACAAACTAAAGTAACTGTAGATATCTACTTAGTAGGTAGCTAGCGCTAGCTATACTGTAGATATATTATCAGTAAAAACTAAACATGTCGCAAAACCCGTAAAATTTTGTACAAACATCGCAGTAATATGTTTTTTTAGGTTAAGTTTTAGAAACCATGCCTTGACTTGACTGGCACTGTAAACTTAATAAATATACTCTCATACTTATTTAACATTAAATAAGCAATGTATTGAAATTAATAGGAAAACTTCTCAAGACCGCCCATCAAAGAAAATGTAGAATTGGAAAGTACAAATTTAGATTTACAATTGACTTTATAGGACTAAGACTTCATAGCAGTAGTGGTAGCGAGAGTAGTTGCGTTAACACGTGCGTACATTGCAGGCGCCACGTCATTCTGTTCTCACATCGCAGACGCGGCGCAGGCGGCCATGACGGTGGGCGTGGCCAACGTGCTGTGCGACGAGCGCGCCGCCCCGCTGGCGTGGCCGGCGCCCGCACCCGCGCCCCCCGCACCTCTGTGGCAATACCCAGGTGAGCCCCTCCCGACGCATGCTAGCCTGGTAGCTGCGCGCCAAGTGCGCGCCGCCGACGCTCGGCGCCCGCCGCCGCCGAGCCGCCGCGTACCTCTGCGCGCTCATGTCGCTCTGGTGCCCGCATTGCAACTCGTCGTCTGGCAAACCTTGCTTTTTTTATTAATTAATTTTAAACTGTTTTTTTAGTTTGTTGTTGAATTAATTCTCAAAAATATTATTGACAATAAATATTGACATATAATATGACACGAAGCCAGGACCTTACGTCTGAAATAACTATTGGCTCAATCTCAATCTAGTGACAAATGATTAACTATTTAAATTAAGTTAATTAAAAAATATCCTATACTCCATAATTTTTTTATATAAAACTATTGAATGAATTAAAAAAAATATTCCACAACCACACAAGTTCTACTTGTGATGGATTTATCAAAGGCTGTGTAAACAAGCCAACATAACGCGATCTTTGAATCCATTGCAAATGAATAGCCAGAGATATCATATTACGTTGGAGTGTTAAAGTATTTCGAAATCGTCCATTGTAATTTGAGCTGCAGAAAATGCTAAATACCCAATAACCAGATGACTTAGAAACGGTGGTAAATTAAATAAAACTTTAGTCGGCCAATGTACAACTTAGTATGTTTGACGGACGGAAAATGAATAAGGCGGAACGAACCGCCGGCTCGGAACCTGTGACGATTATTTACCCTCTGATGTGTCACGTTGTGCGGTAGGCCGACATGATTATTTATTAATTAAATCCAATATGCTACAGTTAGCTGTATAGGCAGGCGGTGGATACTGCCGGAGACTTTAGCACTGTCATCGATTGGCCTACAAATGGTATTTCATAACAGAAGATCAGAACTCTGGTCCTGAGTTCGCATTTCAGTTGAGCTGTGAATAAAATAATACTTTTACTTCAATTTCTTTAGTCTGTATATTCGCTACAGTTTATTACACTTTTCTCTTTTGAATCTGAAACAGATGGTACAGACGAGTTGGTTTTTAAACATAGTGTTCCCCGTTTCACTGATTGGTTCTTCACCCTTTCCTTTTTATTCCTTCTCTCTCCACCCTTCAACTTTATTACTTATTTCCGTGTGATTGTATGAGGTACTTAAAATCGGAGCAGGTGTACACCGTTTAAGGCAATTGAAAAAAGTTGGTATGACCGTCGAAGTCACAGAATAAATGTTAAGTTTTGTTTTGGTCCTTGCTAATTTCTTCTGCTCTGTACCTGTCGTCGGCAAAAAGCATACACTAGCTTCCTCCTGCATGTCTGATGTCAGAATCAGGAAGAGATTCGGGCTTAATCGGGACCCTGGTGTACGCCCACCAGACTCAGAAACTGTCGATTTCGCCAGCGGCTATAGATGTACAATGACTCAAGATTTTTTTATAGAAACATCTCGAACATGCGAGAAAATATGCGTAGTCTACAAATGAAATCGTTACTAAAATTATAAATAGGAATATGAGTTCAATTGTTTGTTTGTCACATTGTGAGGCTTACAGATAACAACAACCCCGAGACACATACAACCTTCGTGTGATAATAGCTATTGTAAAGTCACACAAGAAAAAGTAGTTTTTCGGAAATTGCTTGCTGTGAAACAATAAAAAAGTTAAATATTAATTTGTTAATTATTAAAAACACGTACCTAGTTGCAAATGTTCTCGCAATCCGTTCGGAAGTAGGAAGCCTTAAAAGAGGTTTCGTAAGGAAGTTTTTAAAGTAGGCAAAGTTTGGTATTCCCGAAGCTTACCTTACAAATTAAGGTAAACAGGAGTTCTTATGAAATTAATTAATTTCTTTCCGTTTCGTGAGTCCAATCCAATCTAACCTAACTCAACAGGAGCCTTCATTTCAATGACTTTAACTCACTGTTGTGAGTTTATTTATTTTCCACCTTTCACTGATAAAAAGTTGTTGCTTTTAAAGTAACAGCGGCCGTGTGCATAAGGCAGAAAAAGTTGTTGCTTTCAAAGTAACAGCGGCCGTGTGCATAAGACAGAAAAAGTTGTCGCTTTCAAAGTAACAGCGGCCGTGTGCATAAGACAGAAAAAGTTGTCGCTTTCAAAGTAACAGCGGCCGTGTGCATAAGACAGAAAAAGTTGTCGCTTTCAAAGTAACAGCGGCCGTGTGCATAAGACAGAAAAAGTTGTCGCTTTCAAAGTAACAGCGGCCGTGTGCATAAGACAGAAAAAGTTATCGCTTTCAAAGTAACAGCGGCCGTGTGCATAAGACAGAAAAAGTTGTCGCTTTCAAAGTAACAGCGGCCGTGTGCATAAGACAGAAAAAGTTGTCGCTTTCAAAGTAACAGCGGCCGTGTGCATAAGACAGAAAAAGTTGTCGCTTTCAAAGTAACAGCGGCCGTGTGCATAAGACAGAAAAAGTTGTCGCTTTCAAAGTAACAGCGGCCGTGTGCATAAGACAGAAAAAGTTGTCGCTTTCAAAGTAACAGCGGCCGTGTGCATAAGACAGAAAAAGTTATCGCTTTCAAAGTAACAGCGGCCGTGTGCATAAGACAGAAAAAGTTGTTGCTTTCAAAGTAACAGCGGTCGTGTGCATAAGACAGAAAAAGTGAACAAAACTGTTATAAAACTTTTATTCTATTATATTATTCTTAAATTCGTCATAACTTATTTTGTTGTTATTGTAAAAAACATGTAATATTACCATGGCAACAGATATTGTTAATTGGGGCTTTACGTATTTTCCTTTTCATGGGGAACAGTGTATCCGGGATAAAGGGTCACTTTCTGTACCGGTTAAGTCATTACGGAGTTAAACCGTAATAATCAAACTCACATTCGTATTTAATTGTTATTTTATAATTAATACGTTGTGGTATCGTACCAATTAATGGAGTTAGCGATTGCGATTTCTGCCTAACCCAGTTCCGTTTAAAGCTATAATTATAGCTTGTTCGCTTTGATTTACTGAAGGATCTTTCTGCGGTCTAGTCTACTCGTGTCATAAGCCCCTACTGGACATATCGAAGCTATTTCCATCATGTCATATTTAAATTAATTTTATCGATATAATACAAAATGTAGCAGACATGCCATTAGCGGTTGAAAGGGAAGACTCGAAACCGTCCCCATTGGGACGCTTTTTCTTTTTCGCAATGCGTTTACATTAACGCTTAACTGACAAACACTAGCTGTCCTCATTTTTCTTATTATTTTAATTCCGGTATCCTTTTCACACCATTTGACACGTGGGAATGTTGTTGTCTTTGGAACACTTTTACAACAAATTAATTGGAAAAAAAATTGGAACAAATTTTATTTGAAAGCCCAAATCCATGTTGTGACGATACAAAATATTGGCACGTGTCAAAGAGTAATGATAATAAATTACTACAAATAGCATAAACCGGTTGAATTTTTTTAGTTGTACAGTATTGACGTTCGTCTACTGCGGCGCATCTGTCATCTCTACACTTCACGATCTCTGGACTAGCGGCTCCCACACGCCGAGCGGCTCTCGTGTCACTGCCATAAATAATCCATCATCCGAAATAAAAAAATTAGCCATAAAAAAATCATAAAACTCATTTACCGATAACTTAGCCCAAGTGGGCATCACTACCCGGCGCGCCCCGCCTACAACACCCCGCCCCATAGATCCCGCCCACTTAAACTTTCAACCAATGAGAGCGCGCTGTTTGCGGCCAGGTGGTCGCTGGGAGCTCCGCCTCTCAATTTTAGTGTTGTGAATTAGTTTTTGCAATATTTTTTTACCGATTACTCGCGCTCTTAACGGTTTACGGTTATGAATTTGACACCTCACGCGATAGTTGCCATGCTAAAAAAAAGAATTGTAGCGGTTTGAGACTGCAACGAAGCACGATTTAGTAGGTTGTTTGTAAGTTGTGAGTAATTGAGCGTTCATTAGACATGTCGGACTTGTCTATCGGACTCACGCACGCTGTAATAACCTATTATTATAATCTTTTGCGTGCGTTTCTCTCTAAGGGCTTGTGGTTTGAATCATAGGTTGGTTTTACCAAGAAAAAGATAGTACGTGTCTGTGTAAAGCAATAGACTCAGGCGTTGTCGCATTTCGGACATAACCTCTCTGTTAAGTAACTACTAGAAAAGCAACGAGAACATTATTATCATATCTATTCTTAGGAGAAGGGGGTAAACTACCCACGGGTCGCCTAAAGTTAAGTGGTCACCGCCGCCCATGATCATGCACAGCACCAGAAGAGCTTTCTCTTTTCTTGAAGGACCCTAAGTTCGTATTTGTTTGGATATACCTTTGCAAATATCATTCCACAAGGCAGAATGTTACGCGAAAAGCGCGAATTCGGATCTCAGTCGTGTTGTACGATGACGCAACTCGTCAGGAATTGTACCAAAGTACACTAAACACGAAGCAGTATTCTGTTTGATATCGCAGCGACTTACACAAGTGTAAGCGATGGACTGGTATAAAATACTGCTACGGTCTAGCGAGAATGCCAAGCTTTTTGGACATTTTGGCCCAACCTTCCAGATGACTAGCTGAGGAACTGTCAAAAAAACTACAACCAATTAGACAAGATTTTGTCCCTCACCTTAATAGAACGATTTCGTATTTCGAATCTGCGACCGATAGATTGTATACCTGTGTTGGTAGCTGAACCAACAGGGCTATTTTATAAATAATTACCATAAAACAAAGGCTCGGTGTATTAAGGCGGCGTTGTACCTGCGTTACCCTCGTTACTTCCTTATTATATCCCGATTTGCGTTTAGACGCCTTTTTAATTCAACTAGCTGTCGCGCCGTCTTTGTCTCACACATACGAACTTAGTACATCCGTCTCTGTCACATTGCGTACGTGTTAGGAATTACACTCGAGTGCGTTACACCGCTCGTTAGAAGCGATTATCGTATTCATTTTAAATTGTATTCAAATTGTGTTTTTATATCATTTATTTAATCATTAATGCATTTAATGTTGATATATTAAAATTTATTCAATTGCCCACGTTTTGCATAAAACCATCCCATTTGGGATTCACAACTGTAGCACTTATGTACAGTCAGGAGAACACGCGTGACGTATGTCGACAGCCCAGATGACACAATATGTTAAACTTTCATAAGATTACCGGAGCCAAAATGAAACGAAATTTTAAGCAAAGATCTAACGTATCTAAGCTCTGTCATATTTGAGACCTAATTATAAATTTAACCTAATTTAACAGTGGTAGAGCCCGCAACAATAACATCTGTTGCACGAATTGGCCGGCTCGATCGGTGAAATACCACGACCTCACAGAAAACAGGCGTAAAGTAGAAGTACTCTGCGTTTCGTCTGATGAGTGAGGTGCCGGAGGCCTAATTTGAGTCCTCCTCCCCTTTCCACATAAGGATAGGATGGGAAAAGGAAGAGGATTGCACGGGGAGGGGGCTTATGGGGAAAAGGAGATATCCTTTTTTCTGTCTATGCCCTCCATTAAAAGTAGGCAACGCATCTGCAACACATTTGCCTGTTGTGGATGTCTATGGGCAGCGTTTACTTAACATCAGGTGATCCGCTTGCTCGTTTGCAACCAACTCACATAAAAAAAATGAAGCGGATATTCAATTCTATATCTGCCTACCCCAGTAGAGTTCAAATATGTCAGTTTGTTAAGTTCCCGTAGTTAAATCTCCTATAGATCTATATAAGTAGAAATGATGTGATTAAATTGGCAAGATCAGTGAAAAGGTACGCGATATGTCCCGGATAAACTGAAACTACTCAAGCGATATTAAAATTTCTTTCGCCATTCAACTATCAACAAAGGCTGTATGTATGTAATTTTATTTAATGGGATCTTTGATGTGTTTATTAAGTAATTATTAAATAAAAAAACCGGTATTTAAATTTGAATAAAAAAAATATTTTTGTATAATATAATTTCAAAATTCACTTCAAACTTCCTAAGTTATCGGTAGCGTCGAATAAAGTTGTTAATCGCCGGCACATCGGTCAGTCAAGTTTCTCACTTAACATAGGAACGGATCTCCATTAAGATATTTTAATGGGAACAAAAACGCGCCTATGTATTCCCACCGGTGGGCACGACATTCCCGGGGAGCGTGGGCCGACCGGAAGCGGCGCACGCGGCATACAAATGCGCCCAGACTGAAACCACGTTACCAGGAACACATGACCGGCTAGGACTACTCGCCGCGCGGATATGTTCCTTATAGTGATGTCAATTGGATGTATATTCGTATGATCCATGGCTGTTGGGCTTAATGAATCATTCATTATCGTGACGTCACACGTTTGTCGCTAGTTTTGGTTACGCAACACTTTGATATGCTTTTAATTAGTGTAGTCGCTCACATTTCCGGTTTGCTAGAAATGAGTACGGTACTGAAACGTAAAGTTACGTTGCTGACTTTAGACAGCAAGAGTCTTTATAAGCACTTGTCAAAGGAAGGAGACTCAGCTCCCCTATGGGCTGGACTATGATTTTTGAAGTGAAAACTTCTTCAACTGCATTAGACTACTTTTGTTAGGGGAAATCTTATACGTTCGCGTGGACAACATGCTTATTCGAATTTGGAACGTAAAATAGCAAAATTGCTTAGTTTTCTAAGTTAAGTTAAATTTTTTTGCTCTGTTATTAAAAAATCTGAAACAAAAGGTGCAATTAGCTATGTTGTTGAATGATATCTGTCTATTCCGCATCACATGGTGGCTTGTATGAATGCATTTAATCAATTTATGGATTGCAATTGAATTTATTACGTTTGTAGCTCGTTATATCTATTTCGCAACTATAAAATATTGTAACAACAGAAAATTGAAGTTATATTTTCATGTTTAATTTTACAGCTCAAGTATCAATGGAGAGCATGATGGTGGGTGGCATGGGCGGCATGGGAAGCATGGGCGGCATGGGTGGCATGGGCGGTATGGGCGGCGTGGGCTCGGTAGGCGGCGGTGTTTCCACGGTGGGCGGCTACCAGCTGGTACGGGAGCCCACATCGGGAGCCCTGCTGCTGCTGCCGGCGCCGCCAGATCTGCCACACACCGTCGTGTGGGGGGGCGTGCCCTATCCCCCAACACCGCTCCTTCTCCCTCCCGCTTCCCATCCCTCTCACCATCTCCAGCTCCTACCTGGAGAACTCCTGGCTTCCACCGCCACCTTACAACATACCCACACACACTCAACGAGGCTGGTGACCCTAGCCCCGGCCCCCGCCCCGCAGCCTCACCCAGCCCACACGGCGGATAAACGAAAACCCATTATGCAACCACTTATGACGCCGCACGCTCTCATAAAGATAGAACCGGAACCGCCACAAGAGAAACCACCGCCGACCTTTGCACCGGAACCGGTTCAGCAGCCGATACTCACGCATCTTTACTATCAACCCGAGTTCCCCGAACAGGCTTGCAGAAGTCAAGCCACATCCCCTGCCGCTCCCCCCACTCCACCCCCCGACGCGACAGAGAGCCCGGCTCACAAAGACGCCTCCAATCAAACGGACCACATAGACGATGACGAAGATTCCCCTAACCACGCGGATGAGGATGAAAGGGAAGTCGCGTGTGTGGGAGTGGCCCACTTTCCGGAAGAATCGGCAGTACTACATTTTCAAGAGCACAGCCATCAACTGCAGCCTCCGCCAATAGACAGCGCGGAGGAATCGTCTTCGGAAGCCTTAACGACATCAACGGTCGTAGGAGCAGTCGAGAAAGCGATAGATGCAATAGAAAGAGACGACTCGATGGACAATTCGAGTAGCGGAGGTTCCCATGATTTGGTGATCGACACCGCGGGGATCTCGCCAGTAGCGCCGCCGCCGGCACCGCTCCCCGGCCCGTTAGTTGACGTCAGTGGGCTAGAGCTCTTGTCGAATAGCATCGAGCAGTTCGAAAGAACTACTCCTGGAATCAGCATGCCCACTTTAGATCAGACGCCATTAACTATTGACACAAGGCCCACGACTAAACTAAATATTATGATCAAAACGTCGCCTAAATCACCTCCAAGGACTGACGCGGAACCTCACAGGAGATTTGAATTCCCAGCTACCGAGCCTATTGTTGGTGAACGAGCTAAGCCCTCTTTAGATGGGTTGGATATCTTATGCGCGTTGGCGGAACAAAGATTTATGGAAGAAGTTGTAGAAAGTCCTCCTCTTGCACTACCACTACCTACCCGGCCGTTTATAAAAACTGAACCTCTGTTGAGTCCGCCGGTAGTAGACAGGTCCTCGGAATTTGTTAAAAAAGATAAACACAATAGACACAGAGACGACTCGTCGAGTGAAAGAAGAACAAAAAGGAGTCGAGACAGGGAAGAAAGGTTAAGACATAAATTAGAAAAAATGCGTCGTCACAAGCGGGAGAAAGACAGAAATGGCGGAAAAAATAACGGCGGAGAATTAGAAGCCAGTTTGAGAAGAGTGACAGCTTGTCCATGTGGGTCCTTGACATGCACACATTCATCCGCAGTACCATCTGCGCAAGCTCTCGTCAACGCCATGGAGAAAGACATGCGAGAACGATTGCAGGATCTCCAGAGGCAATGTGACGAGAAGAGAGCACAACTGAACGCTTTAACGCCTCCGCTACCGGCTCTGTCAACTCCGCCCACACCATCCACGCCAGCGCTATCCCCCAATTCAGACAGAGGATCCTCGAAGAAACGCAAAGTTGGTAGGCCAAGAAAAGTATCGAGCCCAGAATCTACAGAGACTATAGTTGCTAAAAAACCGAAATCAAAAAGCAGTTTGGTTGGCTATCTGTTAGCGAAAGGAAAACTAAAAGGTGGCATTTTGTGCACTAGGGGAGAACCTTCTAGAGACGAAGCGAATAGAACCAGCAAAGTCCGACCTAAACTGAAAGCGGAACCGATACTTAAAGTATATTCCGAAGAGGAGGAGGCGGACGGTGCCTTAAATAGATCTGCTAGCTCTTCAATGGAGAGTCTGAATGAGGTGCGACAGAAGAATAGGGAGAAAGTGGACCGTCTCGTTAGGAAGCACTCCAGGGATGATCTGCCTGAAATAGAATTGGCAATAAGAAGAGTGAGCGCGTCAAGCGAAAGCGATAAAGAAAGGCGTCGCGCGAAAAAGAGACGAAAGAGCCTTAAATCTAAAGAAAGACCGAATGAGAGCTTCAAAGAGGAGACCTCCCAAACGCCGCCGGCTTCGAGATGCACGCTCACCGAGGACAAGTTAGACTCGTCCCCGCGAGTGCTGACGGCGATGGGGGGACTGTTTTACGCCGGCAAGTTGAGCGCGGTGCAGGCGCCGGATGTATACGCGATCACTTTGGACGGGGAGAGAGGGAATAAGCCGCATATCTTGTCAAGAGAAGAGACTTTAAGAGATGCTGTAAGTATTTTTTTTTAAATATTTTCCACTTCACTCTATGTAATATGATAAAGTTAATAGCCGCATTATTTAATTATTAACAATTTAGTTTTTTCGTTTCCGGAATAAATGTTATGTAGGCCGGTCAGCGCTCAGATTACTTTACAGTTATTTTGTATTGGACTTATAATGTACATATATTAGTACTCACCAGCGTATTAGCTGCCGTCTATTAGTAAAGATCCATGGTAGACTTTACAACTAGTGAACTAACTGTTGTCTCAAACCTTCAGATCCTCGAAGTGAGTCCTCGTTCTGTCTCGGAGCTTGGATCTGGCACGCGGGTCTGCGCGTACTGGTCGCAGCAGTACCGCTGCCTGTACCCGGGTACGGTGGCGCTGGCCTCCCCCGACCCCCGGCACGACCATCTCGTCCCCGTCGAGTTCGATGACGGCGACTCCGGCCGCATCGCGCTAGAGGACATTCGGTTCCTGGAACCCAACTATCCTGTTGTTGGTGAGTTTTATGACGTCTCTTGTTATTCCATATTGATTGTTGAAACTTTCATTTGCGATTGGTAGTATTTTATGCGATGCAATGCGATTTTTATTAGGGAATAAAACTATTCATATCAGTGAGAACATTCTCGATAGCATCGTGCCGTTGTCAGTCATCTTGTACTATCTCTTAAATATACTTTTCTAGAAAGTAACTTTACTGACTTGATTTTCAGAATACGAAAACACGCTATTCACACTCGGCAAGCGAAGAAGAAACACGAGTGTCACAGAAGACAAAAAGGCAGCGGTCGCATCGACAAGTACAGAAGTTAAAACTGAAACACTCCCGCAGCCAACTACAGATAAAATGGAAAAAATAGAGGAAGAGGACAGGCATAGAGACAGAAAGAAACTTAAAAAACACAGAAAGGAAAAACTCAAGCGTCTCCATTCCAGCGAAGATGATCCCAACTCTACGGAATACGTGAAGAAGAAAAAGAAAAAACACAAGTGTTGCGAAGAACGCTGCAAACACAGAAGACACCACAAGAAACACCACAGAAAACATAAGAAGAGGCACCACTCCAGTTGCAAGGAACATTCAAGTTCCTCAGGTGATGATCACCAAAGGAGGAAGTCTTCCACTGATTATATCGACTCCAACAAATCGAACGAGGATTCTGGCGACTCCAACGACAGGCTGTCCACTCTGATAGCAGTGGAAAAATCTCCAGACGATAAAATGAAGACCGTCATCAAGAAGGCAGTTTTGTCAAAGAAAACTCTTGTGAAGAATGCAATTTTGGACTTTAGCAATCTTGCAAGAATCACTCTGAAGAAAGACGATAAAGACAATTTGAAGGATAGTGGAATAGGACTCGAACCGGATATGCCGTCTACATCCATGGATGCCCCTAAAAAGGTATTAAGGCACAGCCAAACAAAAATGTACTTACGTACAAAATTAAGAAAGGGGTAATTTATTGATTAATAATGCCTATTAGTAGTAATTTATTTAACATTAAATTTGTTTTATTTACGAAGTCCAATAACATGTTTTAACATTACTGGGATTGCAGAAGATTAAGAAGCGCACGGTGTCGTCCACATCAACTGACAGCGGCGCAGCGTGCGGGGGTGGGGGTGCCGGCGTGAGCAAGATGGCCGCGTTCCTGCCGGGCGGCGCGCTGTGGCGCTGGCACGGCCCCGCGTACCGCCGCACCGCGCGGCCGCGGCACCGGAAGCTCTTCTACCGTGCTATACAGCGCGGTGAGGAGACGCTCCATGTGAGTTCATTGCCACTTATGTACCCTTGGCTCGTAGTATACCAGCTTTTCTCTTTGAACGTGCTGCCACACAAAACTTACCACTTTATTAATGTGTGCTCAGGTGGGCGAGGCGGCGGTGTTCCTGTCGACGGGGCGCGCGGACCGGCCGTACATCGGGCGCATCGTGGCGCTGTGGGAAGCGCGCGGCGCGATGGCCGTGCGCGTCGAGTGGTTCTACCACCCCGAAGAGACCGTCGGTTGCCGCGGCCCGCTCAAGTACCCGGTACCGTACACTCTTTAATCTTATGCTCTCCTAGTGTAACGTTAATTTCACGGTCCTTGTTTTGTGGGTTCCATTTTGTCGAGATAATTCTCATGCGCCCTTAGAATTAGAATTTGATCCTGGCATGAGATTCGGTTATGTTTAGATTATTTTTATTGCCACCCCATGTCCAAGACACGTGTTACAATTTAGTAAACAAAGTTTGCTAGACTTAAAAAACCATGTTAATAACTCATCAATATGATTGATTTAGCTTCAAATAACAGGACTACTCGTATAAATAGTTCTAAAAACACAAATTCATATTATTAATTAAGTCAAGTGTTTTAATTACTTTTATTTTAAAATTGATTTGTTAATTAAATTAACTTGACTCGACGCTCTAAAACCATGTCGCCACATTTTTTAAAACCAAACGAATTATTAATTGATTTATTGGTTCACAGGGTGGTCTATTCGAGTCGCCGCACACTGACGAGAACGACGTGCAGACGATATCGCACAAGTGTGAAGTGGTGCCACTGGCACAGTACCGGGAGCGCATGCCCGAGCCGCGCGGCGCCGACGACAACGCCGACAATAACGACCTGTACTACTTGGCGGGCCGCTACGAGCCCACGCAGCGCGCGCTCACCATGCAGCCTGACGTGCCCTTCGCGGATGACCCCACGCCTTAGTTCCACACCGATCATGCTCGCCTGGTACATACGCGTAGCTCTGGTATTATTACGTGAGTACTACACGCAGGCGCCAAAGTGACATTTGTAAAAAAATATTTATCCCACACATCATTCTTTTTCTAAGACTTCGTGAGCACAATTAATGAACCTAATTCGCTCCGGTCAATTTGCGAACACAATTCTGTCATTTTTTAGTTAGGAAATATTCGTATTTTCTAAACTGGAAAAATATTTGTATCTGTAGTTTGGACAAGTTACTTTTCGTAACAAGGTAACCATGCCAAGGTCCTGGATTTACATTTAAATTCTCACATACATTTAATATTACATTCTTAAAAGAAGAACATCTAAGATATTGTTCTGTATTGAATGAAATATGTGTACTATGTACCCTACAGTACATGTCAGGCTGCAGGTCCAGGACTACACTAGGTGACCTGCCATCCTTATGATATGATTTAATACTACATTCTTAAAAGAAGTACATCTAAGATATTGTTCTGTATTGAACTGACAAAATGTTTTTAATGAATCTAAAACGCGATTATAGTTTAAGAGTTAGTTAGTTTAAGATCACTTTTGTCATAAGAATATGTCCCTGATTCAATAAATATACACGCAGCGCATACAAAGAGTTATTGTGTACTATATTTAACGTAATTTTGTTTTGTAATGTAAAAAATAAGCTACACTTTAAAATCCAAATGTCCTTATCATCAAATCTAAAAAAGAAATTGTGTTGGATGAAAAATGTAGAACATTTAATAGCACTTACGCTCCTTTTATGTGCTCCGTGTACAATTCTTACAAGTTAGTGACACACGTTCGGTTTCGAGGCACCCTTTTTTGAAAGAACTACCAAGTTCAGTGTTGTGTCCGAGAACAGTTGTCTCTCGGCGATAAGGTAGCGGTAGTCCCCCATAGCCGTGTGTAGCGTGGAGCCACTTATACAGGTTTATAAAGTAATTAAAGTACAATTGTAGAACCTGGGGCTTAATATTGCGACATTGTTCCCAGCGTTGGATTAGGGCCACATTACGTTATAGTTACCCTTGTTACGTTATGATTGGGGCGTTATTTGGGGTTGGTGCGGTTGTTGGGCCGAGTTTCCGTCGGCGGTGTTATTTGGACGCCGGAGTTGTGATCGAGGGAGTCGGTGATGATATGTGATTTATTTTGTATAACCTAGTTGGCGTGCAGTTGATTTAGTGTTTCTTGTAGATGTATATTTAATTCTAGTACAGTCTAACCTAATGTTCGTAGTTTTCTGCGGTTATTTCTAAATTGCAATACTATTTCGACTAGTCCGTTTATTAATTTCAAAATTAACCAGTGCTCATCGGGGGTGGGTTCGCTTTCGGAATGCAAATTATTTAGGGGCAAATGTTTTGTTATATTATTGTTTTATTCGATGATTCTTATATTTTCGGTTGGTAATTTTATGTTTGTTTGAGCTATACAATTTATATAGAAATGGTGCTAGACGCTTGATATCTACTATTGGTTTATGTCGCCTTAGTTATTTAAGGTTGTAAATACACATTAAGAGGGCTGGTGCACGAACGTTGCCATTTTTTCTACATTTACTCTTCGTAGCGTATAATTTACAGGGTACTTTGGACCCTGATGGTAATGTTTTCATATCGAGATGTAAATAAAGGTATTGAAAAGACAGGGATGTAGGTAGGTCGACCAAGGGTAGGTAGGTTTTGTATGAAGCGTTGCCAAAAGTGTCACTTAGCAAGGAACTTAGGAAACGATCCGGCGGCCGCAGTCGATTGCTTTTGACTGTACCAGTTCCTCTACAGCGGTACAGTCAGCGACAAAAGTAAGCGTTATTTATAATCAAAATCTTAAATAATAAGTACATTCATTGTTGTATTACTAGCTGTAATAGTTTCTCAGTTATTCGTATCAACATTTTCATGTCTCGTAAAGTGAACTGTCGATCATGACATCAAAGTTATCACATTGACTTTTTACAACATAAAAAAAAAACGGATTTTATCGCGTTTTGTTTTACAGTACATTACAGCGCTCATGTTCACGGGGGGCTGAGGTGTCAGACGTGCCAATGTCAAAATTTGCGAAATTACTGCTCCGATCTATGCAGAATGAGGTCACTGTATCTTGAGGTCAGTTGTATGTTTGGTTTGAGATTTGAATTTATCAATCACGGGATCCCAAGCCAGTGGTAGTAAGTAGAATCAAAATAAAATAAAACTATTTAATACAATGTGTAGTATTCGCGTAAATATAAAAAATCACTATAAAAAAACCTCTCGTTAACAATTTGTCGCTGACTGTACCCAGGAAGGAAACGGTACGTATGTTGCGGTTTCACAGTATGAGTACAGTTTTGTTGTCAATTGTTTACGTACCCTAAAGCACAGTGCGCTTGCCTCTAACGTATTGTTTGCCTGCATTGTACTTTTTAGTTATTTTGTTATCGAATTGCTATACAGTTAAGTTATAATAAGTTCTAGCTTTAAGACCTTTTTAGTTTTATATACGAAAAAAAATATATTGTAACTCTAAAATTATCTTGAAACAATTAGCTCACGAGATACAAAAAAAATAAAAAACTTTGAAACAATATTCAGAGAGGTATTTTTGTAACGTTTATTTTGAAATATCTGTTGAGAAGCGAATATAAGTACAAATTTGTGGATTGTACGAGATTGGCTCGGCCCGGAGTTGGGCCGAAGTCGGGCCGGATTTGGGCCGGAATGACGGCAGGGCTTCGACGAATCAAAATATAAGCAGCGACGTTAAATGAAAGGAAAGCCATAACAATAATGATTAGGTATAAAGATTAATAATATATCAAGCATTCATATTATAAAGATTATAAAATACGCTTGAATACAAATATTTTTGGCTGAATTTCGTGTTTTATTTAAATATCATTCTCCTTTTACAGGATATTTTATTTGTACACATTGTAACCTAAAACAAAACACGTATTACATAATTGGTATATTTTTTTTGTATTATTCTCGCCAATCCTAACAGTAAACCTAGGAGTACAAATATCATATGTACTATGTTACCCTACAGTACATGTCAGGCTGCAGGACTACACTAAGTGCAACCTGCCATCCTTATGATCGACTTACATGATATAATTTATGTTAAAGTTGATTCCCTCGTATAACATTTATTCTTAACTATCCTTAAATCTTTTATTTCTTATTAGAAATGGATGGGAAGAGGGTCAGAAGTAGTCCTCTGGCACCTCACTCATCAGACGAAATGAACAATACTTCTACTTCACGCCTGTCTTCTGTGAGGTCGTGGTATTTCACCGGTAGAGCCGGCCCATTCGTGCAACAGATGTGGGCTCTGCCACTGTTAGGATTCAAGAAAATAAAGAAGAAAAAAGGAAGTCTGAGAAAATTCAGTATCTTGCGTTGTTCAATAAGTTGCAGCGGTAATAATTTTTAGGTTAAAGGATTTATATAAAAGTGTTCAATGCAAATCGGCCTAACTAACCTATAGCAAATTAGTATTCCGTTGGGGGTCAACAAAGCACTTGTCGCTTGCCGTCGCTGATGAGCTCGTAGCGGTGGTCGTCGATGATGCGGTAGAGGTCGCGCCGGTAGTGCTGCAGGTTGTGCAGGAAGCGCACCGAGCTCTCCTCGCGGATCTTGGTCACTACCGGCGGTAGGTTCTTGGTACCCGCCTCTGAGGCCAGCGAAAAGTAATACCGCTCCTGGAACACGAACACTACGTTAATAAACAGTAAATTATTCAGAAAATTATTTATCTTCTTTTTATTGAGGAAAGTGTTCACCTGATATTAAGTAACCGTTACCCATAGGCACCGCAACAAGCTAAGTGTTACTAATCTTTAATGGATAACTTTTAATAGGGTATTTCCTTTTTCTGTCCATCCCCTCCACCGTTAAATCCTCTTCCCATTTCTATCCATTCCACATTAGCAAATATATGACAGTAAGAGTAACACAACTATGATTACGCCGCCGGCACCTTGACGAAGCGCAGAGTACTTCTACTCCCCTGTCTTTTATGAAGTCTTGGTATTTCTCCGGTCGAGCCCACCCATTCATGCAATATGTTGTTGCGGGCTCTACCACGTTCTACGTTCAAATCCGCGATCTAACTATTGCGAACATTTAAAAAATGTACATAAATAATCATTATTCGTAAACATTTTATCCGTTTAAAAATACAAATCTAAATGTGTAATGTAAAAACCTCTTGCGCTTCTTCTAAATTGATACAAACATGAAGGTTCATTTCAAAGCAAGAAATTAGCGGTAATTATTTATTTATTTATACAATAATTTATCCATAAAATTAGTGTGAGCGAAATGAATTCGAATAAAGGGGGCAGTCATGCATGCGGTATCGAAATGTCATCGTCCCGGCTCAAGGCGAGCGAGCGGCGGACGCGATAACGTCACTAACAAAGTGCCCGATGTAGCCAGGAGCGCAGGAACAGCGCGGAGTTGGTGCGGTGCACACGCAGGCCGCGAGTGCTTCCCGTATCCCGACTGTACCGTTTGAATTGGTCTAAATGGATTGTTTAGTGAAAGTCGCCATCTGTTACTTCATGTGTTCCTAGTTATTGTAGAATAAAGTGAAAAATGAACTATCAAATTGAAAAAAAATATATTTTGTATGTTTGTTATTTAATAAATTTGTTTATTTTTTTGGTTTTTATTTACTAGTAAAAATATTAATGATAAATTAATTGACGTGTCAAAAAACCCGATTCCAATTTAACAGTATGCGAGGGCGAGATGTTTCTGTGCCTTTTTCTATTAAGAATTAAAAAAAAAACCTTTGCTGTATACAATACATTCAGCCGTGATGCCGTGACAAAAAAAAACAGGGATAAATTGTTATTTATATAAAATATAATTATAGATAGACAGACAGACTGTTTATTACCACGAAAGTATAATAATGTAGCAAACAAAGATATGCAGGAAGCCAGCTCAGGTCATGAAAGACATTGTTGAGATGGATCGTTAACGAACGAATATTATCGTGCGAACATAAGATCAGGTCTGAATGGACCCAGGGGAGGCAAATAACCTTTCCGTGTTTATTTAAACTGTAACTGTAACTGTGTTCATCGAAGTATACAAAAATGCTCGCAATATATAAGATATTTCAAGAGATTGTTGAATAAAATTATGTTTAGTTGAACAGAAAGGACGCTCGCTTTTTCTCAGAATATATAATATCTATGTATACGTTGAACTGGTTTAGTGTAGATTGAACTAAGTTTATTTTGAAATATTGTACCGCCATTTGTACGTGACTGAGCCGCTCAAACTGTCTCAGTCAGACAACAAAATGCCGATTATTATTGTAAGACATACAAATTTTAATTTATTGTTGGCGTAAATAAAATATTAGAATACTTAAGTTCGTCAATGTCGATCTGCGTAGAATTTAATTGAATCAAAAAATTTAATCTTAGTGTATTATATAAAATGTATTTATACTTTATAATTAAAATGTCTGATCGGCCAGGGCCGGAATGGTGATTTTTTTTTTTAATTCAACCCATATTTTTTTAATTTCAATAACTTTTGTCAAATGTTAAAAGTTAACGTGTTTACAAAATGCAAGAAGGTTTCAATGGCTTTTAATATTATTTGTAGATTTTTAACAATTAGGTAAAATTATAAGAAATATAGGAATGTATGAAACAATATATTTGATATTCTTACATTTGTTGCATTAAATGAAAGTCCTCGATGTTTTCTTCCTATTATTAGAGTAATGTCAGTATTACATACAACCTTTACCCATGTTTATTGCATTATATCAAAATGAGTATGTTAGAAAGTACAACGCTAGTAACCCACTAACTAAATTAAGTTAAATAATCTAATAGCAAGTGAAGGTCAGGTCGTCAATAAGGCTGTATCTTTCCTGCCGGTAGGTGGCAAGGCTGTGTAGGAACTTGTGGCTGCTGTCGTTGTGGACCGCGGTCAGCACGGCCGGCAGGGGCGCGACGCCAGACTCTTCTGAAAGCTCCCTGTAGTACCCACCCTGGGTCACAATCCGACAACCAATTACAAGCGTTTCTTTCCATTTCTTCTTTGTATTTCAACTACATGCAAACACCCTCCCCGCTTTTTCATATATTTTTAAATTAAAAAAACCTGTGGCAATATTCTTGAAATTAATATCTTCGGCGTTTTTCATTTACTTTGTGATGGGTAGAAAAAACAATTGTCTTATCATTCAGTATGTGATCAGGGAAAGACTTTATGTCTAGCCTTACACCCGGTGGCTTATATATATTCGGTGGGGTTGAACTCAAGGCCAGCTATATTTAGGTTTAATCCGTAAAATAAAAGTAAGGTAATCGTCCAACGGAAGCACTCAATTGGTAATTGCAATATGTTATTTTTTTATCTGCTTAGAATGAAGCAATAAGGAAATCAATTGAACCGTTTTATTTATGCAGCTCTGGTAGCGGCTACCTGGCGACATTGTGATACCGTAAACGGAATTTCTTGTTCAAAAATAAAAGATTTGCACAATTCGTTTACTAAAGATCATGTTATTCAAAGGATACTAATTGTATCCTGCTCGAAGGACCAAAAGTTCTAGAAAGACCGTGGTCTGTGAACCATGTACTGGTGCATTATCATGCTTGGGTCACAACAGTTGCTTATGAAAGGTGCCGAAAGAGCTAGTGGTTTGCATAATGTGTATGACCGTAGTCTATACCCGTGTAGGTATTGTCTTAAGTTGCCTGCTTGACACCAACGCTCCTCGGGAATACTAAGCACCGGTACACCTAAAAGGGAAGATTGGCGTGTTCCCGGCACACCTCTCTCGCTTTTGCATTCATACATACGCGTAAATGTTCGTCGGTTTCAGGTACACTTAGTAGAAGATACATAAGCCAAAAGATAGAAGGGAATAAATGGAAGAGGGTCGGAATAAGAGCAGCGTTGTCTCTCACCTGGTCGGGGCCCATCATGTGCGCCTGTCGCCGCGTGTAGCCGCGCGCCGCTCGCTGCAGTTTCTCCTGCTCCCAGTGGCGCAGCATCTCCTCGCTGCTGGGCAGGGAGAAGCTGCCGTTCATAGACCGCACGTAGTAACGCACCTGTACAATTGTTAAAAAAATCCAAATACATGGTCTTCAACGTTATTCTGCCTATTGTTTGTTTTAGTGGCTAATCAAACTGTAAATATTTCTGTAAGTGAAAGGTAAATATATAAATTATCACGGCAGTTTATCTGGCCTAGTATAGAAGATTTCTTTCGAGCGCAGGTAACAAGAAATTTACTTCAATTTCAAGATTATGTCAAGACACTTCTTGGTGGAACCTAACCTAATACGTTATTCAAAACTTTATCAAAGCGAAAAAGTAATTAAGTATTGTAACAAGTTCATATTTCTTCTTTAAGCCATGCTATGGCATTATACATACTGCATTGATCACTTTGACCATAACATAAGCACGATGCCGGTAACTGACCTGCAAGTCGAACATGGAGAAGGCGCACACGTAGTAGGGGACGCCGATGAGGCACATGCTGGGATGGCGGATGTTGACGAGGTGCTTGTACAGCGGCTCCACGCAGTTCTCCTCCACCACGATGCCGCAGGACTCGTGCAGGAACGGGAAGTTGTACAAATATCCTGCAAATATATCAGCAAAACTGAAAAAAACTGGAGAAAAGTACAATTTAATTTAGATGCTTAAGTTGCCATCGATGAAAGGTCTTGGACCCTAGTACGTCTGTAAACTACGGAAGCAGAGCTAGATCTCCGCAGCGATGACAGCGTTGCATGAATAGGCCAACTCGGCCAGGGAACTGCCAACGGCTCACACTGACCTGACCATTTTCCTGTGCAACATCAATCCTAGCAAAACATTCGCCACTCAAGTGGTTGTTCCATGTAGTCTTTTTCACTTAACAGCAAGGTAACTTCTTGCACATTCGCTTCCGTCTTTTCCGTTTAGGCGTGAATAAGGTTTGATTTTCTTTTCAAACATACAAGTAACTTATACTAACCAGTACACAGAAATACAACGTCCACCTCCTCTTCTGTGCCATCTTTGAAGACAGCTGTATTGCTTTTGAGTCGGACCACATCTGGCTTCTGTAGCAGGTTGTCAGGGAAGACGGACTTGGGCTTCTCGCTGAGGTGATGGCTGAGGAACACCTGCCGTGTCACGCTCGTGATCTCCAGCGCGATGTCCATGCCGGAGGGTCCAGCTCCAACGACCAGCACTCGTTTCCCGGTGAAGATCTCCGGCACGCGGTAGTCGTGGCTGTGCATGACGTCACCTGGCATTTCACAGTCACAAGATTTAAGATTGTAACTTAATGTTTCTTAGTTTTAAAAAGTCTTCTTCTTAACTAAACAGATAGACGGTTCATTTATGGAAGAATATGACAAACGGGTCACCCGATGTTCAGTGCCTGCTACCCATATAGGCATTGGCAACAAGCAAATGAGTTGAAGATGCGTTACTCCTTTTGAATGGACAGAGGAGGGGATGGATAGAGAAAATAATTATCCATTCATCCCCGTCCAATCTTCCCGTTCCCTTTCTGTCCTTATTACGAAAACGGGAAACGGAAGAGAACTGAATTGCATCCGGCATCTCACTCATCGGACGAAACACAGAAGTCAAATCTACTTCACACCTGTCTTGTAGTATTTCACCGGTCGAGTCAGCCCATTCGTGTATCAGATGTTGTTGGCTCTACCACTGTTAAAAATATGTAATAATGCTTTTGCTATCCATTATATCCATGACAACCCCGGCTTCCCTGATCCCTGTTGCATTTTGGAATTTATAATGGCATTATATTATTTAACTTGAGCCTTTTAGGATTTGTTTCTTTATATTTCCGTGGTAAAAACATTCAGCTGACCTCACTGAGTCATTCAACAATTCAAAATTTCTGCATCCATACTTCATACATACTACAACTTTACTTTTAAGGAGAACTGACCTTTAAATTCCTTAAGGCCTGGTATGCTGGGCATGAAGGGCGTATTGTAATGTCCGTTGCACACGAACACGTGGTCGTACTCGCGGGTCTCTGACTCGCCGGTGCTAAGGTCCTTGTAGCTGACGTCCCACAGCTCGCCGCTGGGACCTTCTTTGGGCTTCACCAGCTGCACGTGATGCTTGAACTGTGATAGTAATATATATTATAATAATATATACATATGTATAATCTACATATACATTAATCATTTTTTTGCTATGATATAGTCTGGTGACTTTTTGAACCAACATGAAATTACTTTCTTCTGTCATCGACTACCCCATTTTTTTCTTTGACTTTCAATTGCATGGATGCTTCCTCTTCTGTTCACGCAATATTTAATTATTAAAATACTGCATATGTGCTTAAACTTGTTTAGCCTTACCTTAATGTAGGGCGTGACGCCATGTTTGTCTGAATACAGTTGCAAAAAGGCCAACATGTCCTTGGCGGGAAGATACGACTTCTCGCTCTCCGGGACCGGGAAGTCCGGGAAGCCCATGATCTCCTTCGGAAGGTTGGTTCTGGAAAACAAAAAGTTTTATAATCCCTAAGTACTAATACACAAAAAATGGTATACATATTACACAATCAGCTTCAATACACATTTCAATGTTGAAATAGTTTATGTTAAGGTCTGCGTTCTTACGGTTGGTACATACAGTATTATAAAATCAACTTCTCAAGCTTCTACGACAACGATCAAATTCATAAATTAAGTTGACAGTAGTGTGGAGGTGGTGGTGGAAAAAGAAGAAACAATAAACTGACAAAGTAGAAAGTATTTACTTACATTAACACATTTAACAGTGGTAGAGTCCGCAACAACATCTGTTGCACGAATGGGCCGGCTCGACTGGTGAAATACTAAGACCTCACAAAACACGGGCGTGAAGTAGAAGTACTCTGCGTTTTGTCTGATGAGGCGTCAAAGTCCTAATTTCAACCCGCTACCCCTTGCAACCCGTTCCTCATAAGGATAGGATGGGAAAAGAGGATTGGACGGGGAGGTGTTTGCCAGGGCAAAGGAAATATCCTCTTTCCTGTCTATGCCCGCATCTGCAACACGCCTGTTGCGGATGTCTATGGGTAGCGCTCACTTAACATGAGGTGAACCGCTTGCTCGTTTGCCACCTTATTCCATAAAAAAAAACATAATTAGATTTTTCCTGGTAGAGTCTAGAAGTTCCAATTTACAAGGAATTATAAATATTTATTGTGTTGTCTTCTTATATGTATTGATTGATTGCACTAATTATTTCCTGATAACCTTTGCCAGCGGCGGCACTATGATTGCGCCAGTTACTAGCTATTGCTTTACCTAGGAAATATAGTCTTAAGAAATAAATTATACGTAACATAAATGTTATATGTAACATAAAGTAAGGAATTTTTATACCAAGTATAAAACTTTTTATGGAGTGAAATAAGTTAAACTTCCTGTTAGAGGTTGCACCAACAATATCTGTTGTTGTGGGCTACCTACAAGACCGGTAAAATACCACGACACAACAACAGGCGACAGGCAAGACGATCGTGAAGTAGAAATATTCTGCGTTTCGCCTGATGAGTGAGATGCTGGAGGCTTACTTCTACTCCTCTTCCCTTCCCCATTCACTTCTAATTAGCAAACGATGGGAAGGGGTGTAGAATAGCTTGTTGCCGATGTCTATGCGGTCATTTCTTATCGGTTGAACCGCTTGCTCGTTTACCATCTTCTATGAATAAAAAAAACAAGACTGCCTTTGTATGTAAAAAGGATTTGATTTTTAAACGGCTGAATTTAATATGCAGCCCGGACGAAGAGAACATTTTGCATATATTAATCAAGTTAAAGGTATTCCGAAAGTACCTCGCGCAACTTTGCTGCCTTAGGGAAAATAGCTCTAGTTAGGCAAAGCTATATATATATTATTTTATAACCATATGGTTTTAAAAGAGAAGGGCACATATGAAGCAAATAAGCAGCACCACTTTCTGGTTCAAAAGGTGCCGTAAAGTAAAACTACTACACTTTTGATCCAGGCACCAGGACATCATAACTATTCGTGTAAACAATACACGAAGAGTTATGACGCTGTAATTGTTACAACATTGTTTGTGTCTGATAGTAAACGCCGTAATTGCATTGATAAGCGACATTCAAAGAAACGATAGACTGATCTGTTGACACTTAAATTCCGAGTGCAACGTCTACGAGTATTAAGCTATGTTACTCTGGTACTTGATCTGAGGACCTTGATTTTTAACCACAGTTTATTTTACTGTCTCCTGAAGTATGTATGAAGGTAATGACACACACAGATGTGTTTACCCATATCATACAACTCCAAGTTAAGGAGACACGATAGGAAACCTGAAATGCGCGCAAACTGACACTCGACGCGAAAACTTGCCCTGTTTTTTATATCAGTAAAGAAGACGGTCCCAGGATTTATAAAATTTGTATGTATAATGGACTATGGTGTAGTTTATTACCGACACTTCCATAAACAACACAAAAATGCTTACGATATGTCTTACTCCTGGTACATTCAAAAACAAATAAAAAATCTATGTAAAACGTTAGAATCTCTGGTAATGATTGATGTGTTTTATTCGAATGCATTATTACCTGAGGCTTTTGTACATGCTGGTGTGTATCGGCAGGCCAAAGTCGTCATAGCCGACTGTCTCCGTGTAGACCCAGGTGCCGCCGAGCTGCGCCGCCTGCTCCAGCACGTCCACCCGCGCCACGCACTCCTCCGCCAACAGGTGGCGCGCGGCGCACAGGCCCGCTGCGCCCGCACCGATCACGCACACACGAGCCATAGCTGTACATACATCGAGTAATTTTATAAAAGATGAGAATGAGCTAGTGGCTCATCTAATATCAAGTGACCGCTATCCATAGGTATCCGCGAGCAAGCATCCTGTGACTGGCATGTCACCGCTCGCCTTGAAGAGTTATCGATAACTGCATGGGATCTGAGGCGGAGGACTCGGATTTGGCTCCAAGGTACTCTTGGCAACTTAGGATCGTTAACGTTACTTTGTTTAGGAGCTCATCTATACTAAATTTCACTAAACAAATATAGTAATGACAAGTTTTCGAATCAATAGAGAATGAAATAAGCTCCCAGATCGCTTGAACCGCATGGGGTAGGCACACAAGACAAAGATCTGATATGGAAAATATCCCATCCTCGTCACCAAGTGTTTGATATAAGAATACACGATGTGAATGAAACCACCAATATACGAGACTGAGTTTTTATTGAGTACCCGCGATAGGAAAAAGATAATGCTTACAGCCAAAACTACCTACATTATTAACTATATACATAACAATATGACAGCAAACATTTCGTCTAATATTTTTCTTTTTTTCGAATCAAACCAAGAAACCGCAGCATTACTATAAGACACGCTTTACTTATTCATATAATTTACTGTTCATTTAATTTCATACTTGTTAATTTTATTAACAATGCCGATAACACGCGATACTATTTGTGCACACGATAAGCAAGCACTTGCGCTGTGCAGGCTAACCCCGTTTACTTGTATAGGCCGGGCTTGGTTTCAATCGCTACTAATTTATGACATATAATTTCCAGTTTAACCTAATTTATAATTATTCAAAAACCAAGATATCTTAAGAAATACCTTGTCCAATAATTTGCAGTATTTTATAACATCTTCACTAGCCTGGGTAAGAGAAAGGGATTTACGGCCGATCCCTATATTCGATCTCAATCCATTTTTAACGATCTCGGATCGAATTTTCAAACCAATATCTCTAAGTTCCGTTTCAATAACCGATCTCAAGATTGCAACAGCAATCCAAAACCGCAATCTACTTGGGAGATCGATCTTTGTACTTCCGATCCGATCCTCCGATTTGACAGATCCTGTTTTGAGTAACTGCGATCTTTTATCGCGATCTGTCGTATTCGGGGGATTGGAACTAGCAACCGCTGTCCTTATTAACTCGTAATTTAATTCATTCGTAAACTTTTGTTCACAATGGACTGTAGATGTTTTTTAGTGACAGTGGCGATGATTTGGAGGTGTTGCAATTAAAATGTCTGAATCCGAATCCAATTTAATAATGCATTCAGGGTGCTGTTGGGGCTGCGGCGATTCTGTAGTGCATCAGGGATGTTTTCTGAACATCGGGTAGACTGCTGGTACGCTACCATGCGTAAAAGATGCGCATCCCTGGTGCGCAGAGTACGTGGCAGTACCAACAGTATCCTTAGCATGATCGCTAGTCGGCTGGACTGCAGTTACATCAATCACTGCTGCGCCATCTCTCATGGAATGGCACAGTAATGAATGATAAATTTGTTTTCATTTTGTTTTGTTTTCTTTTAAATTTCTTTATGAAGTAGATAGTATAAAATGGTTTCTGAAGCCCGGGCGGGTCGCTAGTATTACAAATAACAAATTAAAAAAAAATTAAACAAAAATTGAATTGTTTTCGATCCTCCATTCAAATAATATTTTAATTAAGTGCGCTGGTGTGATGCGCTAGTTATTACAGTTAGCTGCATAGCATAACATCTGTCCAAACGATTTTATCACCTGTTATAATCCTAGTCATTTTATATCTTTGTACATTTTTATGTATATGTATGGACTCATGGTCTGATAATAAACAGATTATTATTATTATTAGATCTTGATGATGATGCTGCTAGCGCAGTTTTGGCGTCGCATTCTAGTTACTACTAGTTTTTTTTATCAAAAGTGCCGTATAAACTATTTGCAAATACTCACCGATGCAGAGTTTACATTTAGATTATTAATTATATTGCTGGTTTCAAGGAGAGTAAGCAAAGCTTTTGTCTCTTCCATAGTTAAAGGTTTGGTATGCTAGAATTTTACGTTTTGCGCAGGTATTGTGACGCCCATACAAAATAGCAAACGCCGTCAATAAACCAATACAGAATTCCTTTTTCTTGTAGTTAAAGAATTCTTGCCGGTGTTTCTCAACATTAACAAAACGCACATTCGCGTATATAGGTACTTCATATTCACGTTTAAACAATAATAAATTCTGCTTTCCGAAATCAATTAAATAACAAGTCTTTTCACTGAAAATTTGTTGATGTTATATAACAGGTCGCCCACAATATGATTATTCAATAGCAAACTTTAATACAGAGAATTATTAGACAGTTGCAGTGTTTACCATTTTATGTTGCGTTCCGTTTCCGTCAATTACAAATATGTTGTTTTTGTAAATAACTGAAGTTTAAAAATTCTTAAAAAAACATTAATTAGATATTTATAGATATTATTAAATTAAAACGAGAAATGTATAAGCTATGTTTTTTTTAAATATGAGAAATATTGACAACATTTTATTTGCATTAAGTTAGTAACAAAGGAACGTTACGGAGGGAAAGATTTATTGTCCGATCCGTTGTTCGATCTGGATTACAACTGTTGACCGATAATATTGGGACGGGGATTAGAGATCGACCGCTACTTTTAACTAATCTTGGATTGATTTCTATCTCCGATCGTGGATCGATTATTGGCATCGGCCGTTAATGAATAATTCATATAAACAGCTTATTTAATTCCGAACTGTTAAAATATTTAAATACGGCTTACTAAAAAAGGGCGCTATAAGGAGCACCCATAACCGACAAGCATGTGTAGATGTATTAATGTAGAAGAAGCGAGAGAGGTGTGCCAGGATCGCGCCAAATGGAAATCCATGATCTCTGCCTGGGTGAGCCTACCATCTGGGTTACGAGCGTGAGCGCATATTTATTTCATATTTATATAGATTATTTCGCGTTTATTAGGTACTTAATAATCCCTAAATATGTCGTGCTGTGAACCATCGCTTTCAGTAAGCTGTCATCAACTGTTTGCATCGTAGATTGTTCAATACGATATTTAGTGATGAAATAATTAAATGACTATAATATAACTAAGCGCTGCTTTACTGCAAAGCCATTCGGTGGTTCGGGTATGTTGAAAGGATTAATGAAGAGGAAATGACAAGACAAATTTATGCTGCAAAAGTGATTGGCAGGGCGCGTCCCAGGAGGACTTTTCTATTGCCATTTCTGCATTGAAGTATTTAAGAAAGTTAGTAGCTAGTTGGTTACAGCTTTAATATCGTTCTTAAATAATATTGAACGGATCAATAATACCGATACAAGATACAAGAATCGAGAATAAAGAGGTAAGTACAAAGGGCTAAGTGATAAGAAGGAAATGAGTGCGAGGAAACGACAAACAGTGTGCATCCTTGTTTAGAAAGGAATTAAATGCCCTTTATATGTAAAATGAACTTGAATACTAACATTACAAGGTATACATTATTCATTCATAAAGAGTTTTAAAAAGTAAAATAGTTTAAGGTACCAGTAAGTTATCATGCAATGACATTAAGTGACAAAAGATGGCGCTCTAATAATTATTTTTTTTGTTAAAACTTGTTAATTTTCGGGAAGACATCTTACCTTATTTAAGAAGTCGTTTCCGCTATATCCGAAATACATACATAAATGCAAGCTTAATATTATAAGATACTAGTGAACAGCCCTGGCTTCGCCCGGGTGCCACTATTATATTGATCCGATCCCTACCATGCTTGGCCAATATGAATATTACCTGAAAATTTCATCAAAATCAGTCCAGCCGCTTCAGTCTATAGGAAACATACATACACACATCACCTTTTATATATAGAGATAATACAAATGAAAAAATAAATAACAAAGAGTTCCTTTGGGTTCCATCGAACTTGTGTCGTCGAGGGCTAATCGAGTTCGCGCGCAGCCCTGACACGCCTGCCCCTACATTATCTATATTATTGTGTTGTTTGTTTACTGAGGAAGTCGCACAGTCCCTCAGCTGTTTTTCGATCCGATTACCTACAATAGGACATACTATCTGGTATTTCCAAGCCAGTTGACTCAGAAACCATAACGTGTAGTTTTTTATATGGCTGAATCATTAACATTATAGCCCAATTGGTGCCATCAACCTTGACCTGATCACCAAGCCTTATGGTAGCCTAACCGCTTCATATTGTATATATAACAATCTACTGACTGACTAATATTTCAACATACAGCCTACATACTACTGGGCCTAGAAACTTGAAATTAGGCAGAGATATTCATGTTATTACGTAGGCGGGTAAAAAAAAAGGATTTTTCTAAATTCATCCCCGAAAGGTGAAAAGTAAGGGATGGAAGTTTGTATTGAGAAACTACCCGTGCGAAATGGGAGCGGGTAGCTAGTGTGATATATTATTTAGATTTGTTTTTTTTTATAGTACTAGGTGACATCTGCAACTAACTAATGAATTGCAGATGCGTTGCCCACCTTTAACAGACAGAGGAGGGGACAAACAGAAAATGGTTATTTCCATTTCCTATACATCCCCTCCACTGTCAAGTTTTCTTCCCCTTCCCATCCTTTCTTTATTTTAAAGGGTGGGAAGGGGGAGAGAACCAGAATTAGGCACCAGCACCTCACTCATCAGACGAAACGCAGAATACTCTACTTCACGCCTGTCTTCTGTTAGGTCGTGGTATTTCACCGGTCGAGCCGGCACATTCGTGCAACAGATGTTGTTGTCGCGGGCTCTGCCACTGTTAAGATATAAAGTTATATAATTTATAGGAATATGGAGTAGACATAGAAATAAATAGTTATTCAATTATCATTGAATATATCAGATCCGAGCTGTTCCCACATATTGTTAACAATTAATTGCTTTGTACATAATCTTAAAAAAGAGGTATACATTTTTTGTACTTTGAGTGATTGTATTGTGCCGTTATCGGTCGTTGACAACTGCTACACCGAGCTGACCCTGGGTTACAGACGCGCGGGTTTTAGGTTCGATTCTCAATAAATTTAGCAAATATAACTATGATATTTGGACGGGCATGTGTAAAGTTCCATCACTAAGTCCTTTTCGGTGAGTAAAAAGTTTGTATTAGCGAGTGAAGCCGGGATAAAGGCTTGGCCTTGTGGGTAGGCTTTCTTTGGTTGTGACAGTCTCATGAAAAAAGCGATTGAAAGATCCTTGTGTCTTAGATATTTCTGATCAGTTTATTAGTGTTATTTTGTAAATATCTCAATTCGCCTAATTTTTATACATATAATTCTTCTGTACGTGTGTTAACAGTGAACTCCTCCTAAACGGCTGAACCGATTTGAATGAATTTTTGTGTATGTTCAAGTGGATTCGAGGATGGTTTACATTCATTCAAATAAACAAAGCAGATGGCGCTGCAATCTATACTGCAAGTGTACACTGCTGAATACACTTGAATGAACTTTTGTATATTCATTTATTTCATTCATTTTGTGTATGTATTTATGCAATTCATTAAATTTGTCTACGTAATAAAAGGCGATGTTACCTATAGATTGCGAAACGGCTAACCGCGGCGGGCCACTAGTTATTTATAATATTTGACAAAAAAAACACAATTTTATCTTTATCTCCATAACCTGTTTTTTATTATCCGATGTATTTGTTTTATTACGTTGTAGTAAAACTTGAAATACAATCAATGATGTACTAATCCAGTTAAATCCGGATATGACCAGTTGGACTTAAATGTACAACTGAATAGAGTGCAGCCATTGCTGTACAATGCCTTTAGCAACAGAGACAAAAAAGTTCAAATAGGATTACAAACTCAATAACTGTTTCCAAGCTAATTTTTGTCCCGCAACTTTTAGGGTGTCATGTGACAAAAAGTTACTGTCAACACATATAATATTACCAAGGTATCGATATTGTAAATAACGGTTTAATGTACTTTCATAAACAAACATAAACAAATCTTACATTCGCTCTTACAATACAATAAAACATAAATGAATACACTGTCCAATACGTAGTGAAAACAAAAAACAAAACTGTAATGAAGGAGATTAGCGATTTTGAAGAAACGAACTTAGAGAAGGCAAATGTGTTGCAGATGCGTTGCCTACTTTTAATGGACAGAGTAGGGCATAGACAGAAAAAGGATATTTCCTTTCCCCGTTAACCCCCTCCCCGTCCGATCCTCTTCCTTTTCCCATCGTATCCTTGTGAGGAGGAAAGAATGGGAAGGGGAAGAGGACTGAAATTAGGCCTCCGGCACCTCGTCAGACGAAACGCAGAGTACTTCTACTTCACGCCTGTCTTTTGTGAGGTCGTGGTATTTCACCGGTCGAGCCGGCGCATATATTAGTACAAATACGCCATTTCATATCGTAAAAAAAGCGAGAAATGTCTGTCGGTCCATGATATTGACTGAATTTGAACTAATCATAAACGGTGCGGTTTTTTTTCTTAAATTTTAGACCTGCGATCAATCGCCTAGACTATAATCAGGTGTGCTGCAAGAAGTTGGAGTTTGCAGAGGTAGAGCCACTGCTCCACCTCCCTCTAGTAAGACATCGGCTCTCTTGAGTCTCCTAATTGTATTTGGCTGAAGGAGTATACTGGATAACGGGCTTGGGTGAGTTGCCTTGTAGTTATGTAGCTGTGTAATCTGATAAAGATAGTAAAAGGTCTGTCATGATGATTAATAATATATTATATTATTAATAATAATATAAATCATATTATTAATAATATTAATAATATAAATCATGATGAATAATTATTTTTGTAATATCACGGTCAATGATAAAAGTAGTCCTGTTATTAAAAGATCTTGTTTTGAACATGTCTGCTTCCCGTTGCGCTTAAAGTTCAACTGTCAGGCGCACCGGCAACTGCACACAATACTTTAGTTTAGGTTTGCACTTCAGTTAACACAGTGCCGTAGATACACTCACGCCACTAAACCAGCGGTGTAGTCAGAGATTACGGATTTCCATTAGTCACGATCCTGGCACACCTCTCTCGCCTCTTCCACATTCATAGATCTACGCATACATGCTCGTCGCTTATTGCTCTTAATACCACCTTTCTTTAGTATATCATTAATCTGGTCGGTATAGGTACGCCTAGGCCTGCCACTACACTGCCACTCACTTTCGCAACATAAATTTATCTTGCCAATCTTTCGCTCATCCTCTCAACATGCCCGAACCACCGAAGCATACCTTTCTCAATTTAAGTTACAACATCCTCTTTTAAGCCACACTCTTCCCTTACAACGCTATTTCTCATCCTATCACGCCTAGCATACTTCTCAGAGACCGCATCTCAAGTGCATTAATTTTACTAGAGTGAATATTTCCGAATTCATTACACAATAAATACCACCATGTGATTTGAAATCGATCGAATATAAACAAGTATAGAATACACTACGCATTTCGTCTTCTTCATTCTGATCGATTTATGTTAAGGCAAATTTTTACTTTCCTGGTAGTTGATGAACCTTCCTCTTAAAAGTCTTTTTAATTCGTAATTCTTTGATACCTAATAACGTATGTATACTTTTAACTTGTAAATTTAATCCAGCTACTTGTTAACCATTCACTACATCACATAAGCGTTAATGAAAACGTCGATTGTTTTGGAAATGATATCACATTTCTGACACCGTGCTATGTTTAATAACTGTGTTGCCATCGGTGGTACTCGCTTATTCAATACAATATTTAGAAACACTAATAATGCTAACTCTTTCCTGTAGTACATTATTAGATATTGAAGTAGAACATTTACTTTTCAATTATTGAATTATCAGTTTCATCTGATGATCATGTAAATAAATAAATAAATACACAATTTAAGTCAAGTGACAGACAAAGCTGTCATCGCCAAAAGACGAGCGCAGGAGAAATATCTATTGCTACACCTAGCTAACATCATGCAAATACTGTCTAAGCCAGGAACCTCTAACCTCCAGGTCATCGGGTCATTTAATAAGAATAAACTTAATCAAACACGCCTCTAGATTGGTATTAACATTTTACAATGTGGTGACGAGAATGGACAGAACTTTGAACGCGACTAGAGAGCCACCAAAACTGGTATTGATAATAGTAGCCGCGTAAAGTTTGCGCACGGACCCGCGGGTCTATACAAAGTGGTCACGTGTCGGGTCGATGACACATTGCAAGAGCGAATTCACCGCACTTAGATAAAATTTGTTTTATCTCCTTCTATTTGAGAGAAACGATGATTTGTGAATTCCTAAATTATCAGTCATATTTGTGGTTAATTGGTCGCCTGGAGAGTAAAGGCGTACCCTTAGCTGGCAGTCCAAGCATAGCGAGGTATTTAATCTAACTCCTTCGATTGTTTTCAAGCTATTACCCTACTTGAAACATTATTTTTAATACTTGATGGCTTCTTACATTAATCCACAGTGGTAGAGCACCAGCAAGAACTGCTATCAAATACTGCTTGAATAGGCCGAGATGACGGTAATTCCATACTATGGAATATCAATATTAGATAGATAGATTTATTCGCTACTAGTGATTCGCCCCGGCTTCACCCGGGTAGCCGTTTCTAAATCTATAGGGAACATACATACACAGACATCGCCTCTTATATACATAGATATGTACGTGTAAATGACAAAAAAAATTATCCCACGGGAATCGTACATTTTCCGGGATAAAAAGTAGCTTATGTACTATTTCAGACCATGATCTATCTCTGTGCCAAATTTCATCCAGATCTGTTCGTTCGTCTTTGCGTGAAAGAGTAACAAACGTACATACATACAAACTTTGGCATTAGTATATTATTATAGTACATAATTAGTATATTATAATATATTATTATATATATTAGTATACTAGTGACTCACCCCGGCTTCGCCCGGGTATAACTAATAATGTAGATCCGATCGCTACCTAACACAGGAATATGCCAATCTGGTCAATCCCTGTAAATTTCATCAAAATCGGTCCGGCCATTTTGGAGTCTATCTATAGGTCTATAGGGAACAAACATACTTCGCTTTTTATGGTATATTTTTTTTCATAAAAAGTATCCTATGGTTTTTCTAATACCTCCAAGAATATGTGTACAAAGTTTCATGATGATCGGTTGAGTAGTTTTCACGTGAAAGCGTAACAAACAAACTTACATTCACATTTATTATATTAGTATGGATATATTTTAGTATTAATATTATATATATAGATAACTTATTATATCCTATTTAATCCCGTTATGAGCAACGCCTTCTTTTTTATTTTTCCTACACACGCTGTGCTATTTTTTAAATGAACGACATGCGACCCTTTCAACCCTAATGCTCTTTGCTCATGCAGATTGCTAACGTGTTACGCCTTAAACTTCAATGAAGAATAATTTTACTTCTATTTCTTTCTAGGCCGTGTTTGTTAACGCCTATGCAATATATTTAGGTATCAAGAACGCTATACAAGTATTGAAATTAATTTGAAGTAACGCTAGAGTAGTCACATATATAAAGAATTTGAACCTTACGTATGTTCAGTATACCATAGTATTTTAAAAGGGCTGAACCAAATCCTTAAGATTATCTAAGTCAGATTTCTGATCGAGTCAAATTTATAATTTAGTAAATAGACAGATTATGGAGTACATACTAACTTTTTACAGTTCTACCCTTACCCTTCGGGATAACCGCCAATGTTAAAACCACAAAATAAGGTTGAGTAGAATTAATGATGACACTATTACCTTAATACAGACCTTTGTTATGACCTAAAGGTCCCAAGTTCCAATACTATCAATGAGTTTTCGTTTTCGTATATTTACAGACAGTCTAGTGTAAAAGGCCTATTATATTTTAGAGCCGCGGTGAGCAACAGATAGCGATTTACTCCAACCGATCTCTGCAAGCCTGGTTATGGTTTAAAAAATTACTCGCGAGCTATTTACGTTTATAATTATCAAATTTAAGTTGTTTATTTTAAATAGTTATAAATTAAAACATACCGATGAAAGGTATTCCTGGTCGCCTTAAAATATATATATAAACTGCACTTCACTGACCCACAAGAAGTTAAATACTTCAACGATATTATCTTGATATCAATTAATTTTCTGTGGGATCGAGTTGTTTTCGTTGTCTCGACGGACGCAACGTAAATGGCGCGAAGCTCGCCGACGCCGCGGTTTTATGTCACGCGTGTGACGCGCGCAAGCAGTTTCTATGACAGTTATTTTACTTTTTTAAGAATTATTTTTGAAGTGAAAAGCTCTTTAGTCGAGTCAGACGATATTTGCTAGGGGAAAATGTTATAGGTTCGAGTGAACAACATACGTTACCAAATTCAACTTGGAACAGTTTTGACGATTTTTTTTTCATTTATTTGTCTTGTATTCAATTTTGAATTTTATTATTAAGATACAAGGGTTTATTTTTGAACTATTGTGGCGCCTTCCCACCTATTTTGAGTTTACATTTGTTTTTTTGTTTTGTTACAGTTATAACAAGAAATTAAAACAATAAATTTAAATCCAAGGACTTTTGGTTGATATTTTGAAAGCAAGTTTAGAGTTCAGTTAAGCTACAGCGGTTAACAAATCATTTTTTTAAACATTACCTACTTTATTAGATGGCTGTTATATTAAATGGAATAAAATAATTTCCTTAATCCCGTAAAATAGACTTTATTGACGCTTTATAATAATAAACGCTTGTCAACGAAAAAATATTTTTTCTCTATGTCCTTGCAGAGACACAACAACGGTTGACCTTACTCCTTGTCTTTCAATAGCGCCTACCCCTTGTACAGAGATGAACTATTCCCACACACATTACCACTGTTCAACCTTCTTGTACATCATTGATTAAATATTTATTGGACAAGCTGTATGATTGAATTAAAACTATTTTTTTTGCTTTTAAATGTCATGTAATTTTTTGTATATTTCCTTAGGATGTCAGACTAAAGTCGTTATAAAATAACAGGACCATTGTTTATAACTGGCGCGATGGTGGCGAGGTGAATGTGATATTAACCAATGAATTAAAAATCAAATTAATCAATTATATATTTATATATTTATATATTTTTTATATTTTTGCTAGATTTTAGTGTCATTATTTTGCTATCCATTATGTTGTGATGGGTATAGAGTGAAGTAAATTCATAAACTTCGCAACACGCACTTTATTTTGTCCTAGATCGGTCTATGTGATTGTCCAGTAGCAAATTTAGATTGACACTTGAAAACCTTTAACTTGTATAACGGTGCTATCACAGAAAGGTGTCTATACAGATCAATTTAGCTTGGACACACTATGATGAAACACTAAAGCGATTTGCGTGACGGCTTCCGGTGTGACAGAGACGGCGATATAAACAAGTGCCGTTCCTCTTGCGTTCGACGAGCGCGCGCTTTGACAGGCTTTTGAAGGCTTCAGTTAAGACAGATTACCGACTTTTACGAAATATTTAATGGATTTTAAAGTATATTGTTTAGATCTTAAGGTGACTGAAGTTACCATAAAACATTGAGGATAGAGTAGGTTTTGCATAAAGGTTATTTCAGTTTTTAGGTTAGAGATAAAAAGCTGATGAAATGGGTTTTGCTCTGAATGAAATTAAATAATCACGAAAAGTCTTACTATTTCAAACTAACATAATAAATTGGAAAACGCAAAGTTACTATTACACAATTTGTATTAGATGACGTAATCTTGAGGTCGCATACAGCCACACTGTTGTCCCCTATCTGATGCGGAGCTAGCAGCAGCAGTTGATGTAGACTGTAGAGGTATTTCACCTGACGCAGGCATCTTTCTTCTCTTCTTTTGCTTATTTCTTACCTTTTTTTCCATTGCCGCCTTTTTATAGGATAAGGGGGTAAGAACGATGGGTTGCCTTATGTTAAGTGATCACCAGAAGAACTGCGGATGCGTTGCCCCCTGATAGAACCCTAAAACTTGAAGGATCCTA
Source organism: Papilio elwesi (assembly GCA_029849275.1). Classification (NCBI taxonomy): domain Eukaryota; kingdom Metazoa; phylum Arthropoda; class Insecta; order Lepidoptera; family Papilionidae; genus Papilio; species Papilio elwesi. Next base: position 1,025,277 of record CM056696.1, read on the forward strand.
AGTTGTATTGGTTTATTATATCTCTGGGGACACAACTCGATAATGCGAGTTTGCGAGTATAGTTGTAAAATGCCAACCATCAAGATGGTGTGGATGGTCTGGAGCTCTGTTGTGTTGAGTTACAGCGAAACTCAGCGGCAGGAATTGCTCCAAGCGTTTCTTACAAGGGTTCACTACGAATTATCGACTTTTAGGTTGTTTAATGGTTAGCGATAGTTGCTGTACATCAGGTGAGACGCTGGATCCTTTGCCTCTTATACTTTAAAAAGAATTAATGTGTAAACTGATAAATAAAAAAAAACTTTGTCAGTTATGGCCAATAATTCTATTACAAACGGGCAATGCATCAGACATTCACGTGATGGTAACGTTAGAAATGGTAATAATGACGGAATGATGCAATAGCCGAGAGCCTTGCATTGCACCGCGCGACCTAGCTTCCCCCCTCCCCCTCGGCTGATCACAAGCGCGTGTTTGTTTACGTTTAGAAAGGCAATAACTTCCTCCAATACAAATTACTTTTCACACAATATTTAGTTTGTTAAACACAATATTATCATATTAATTGATTTAAAAAAAATAAGCAATCGTGCCCGTAATCCTGAGAAGCAGAGAGAGGGGATATCAATGATTTACATTGGCACGGTTCTGGCCCAACTCTCCCTCTTCGTCCGGTATCTCTCAATACCGTCTTTCTTTACACAATTTAGAAACGAAAATGGCAAATTTATTAACAAATATAATTTTAATTGCTCTAAGATTACTATCGGTCGGCTACCCTAAGTATATAATGTCATTAGACTTTGAATTTCGTCAACTAAAATGCTGCCAATATGTAATGATGAAATAAATTAAGAATATTACAGCAAAGCTAATGTCCGTCGCATGTGGTAATACACCTGTGTTTGTAAACATACGTGTTGTCAGCTTATAAAATACTTTCATCAGAAATTAGATCCATGTCACAGTGTAAATGCGACTGTAAATCTGTTTGTTTGTCACACTTTAACTCCTTAAAGACTCAAGCGATCATCGTGAAATATTCCCACATATCAGCGGAATGACGTAGGGTACCTTTTACCATACAAAAAAACTTCCCGAGGGATATAGAAAAATAAAACCTTATAGATTGGCATGGTAATGTATAACATCATGGCCGTGAATGTTTATTCATTTAATTATTTATTCAAATTTAGTCTAGTATATTTAGTTTTATTTTTGACGGGGCCTGGGGGGGGGGGAACGCAGGACGCGTTAAACTTTTTTATAACAGTACATGGCAAACGCGCAAGCGGTTCACCTGATCGTAATGAGTAAATGCCTCGTAAATACCTTTAATGGCAGAGGAAGAATAATTTTTTCTTGTCCTAACCCCCTAAATCCTTCTCCCCTTCCAATTCTCACCTTTTTAAAAAACGATGGGAAGGAGAAAATGACTGGCAGGCCTCGGACACCTCATTCTTCGGGCGAAAAGGAAACTTTTGTATGCATTTTCACCGGTCGAGCCGGCCCAGCGACAGATGTTGTTGCGGGCTCTATTGTCAAGTAACTAATTGAATCTCAAAAATTTGAATTACCAGACCAATAAAAGTTATATGCAATTTTAATTTGCTAATTCAAAACGTTTTTGGCTGAAAATAAAACACCGTCAGGAAATTTGTAGTGAAAAATAAATAGTTAGATATTTATGTAAGACATTTGTTTTTGCAACAGGCCCACCGCGCCGAAATAAAAACACGTGGCAATGGGAATGGGCAAAATGTTATTACATTTGCAATTTGCAACAATGTTACCAATGTTTACTCAGCAAATATCAGGCCCATAATGAAGTTGACAACAATATGCGATGTTGCATCATTATTTTTTAAGAATTTAACGAATTTAGAATAATAAACTCTATGTTTTGTTCAAATAAAACCCGGATACTATCACGACACGACGCCTAGTAGAATTTTTTGAGCGATTAATTATGTACACAGTGTAAAAAACTAGAAGGGATTATATATTGGCAGGTGATTTGTCCTCTTCGTGTATACTGTGTAGCAAGTACAATTATTGTCTAATGGCTTGGAATACAGTCTGCGAACTTTTATTTCGAATTCCCCATTCGAATATTCTAATATAAAAACCGCTAAATTTCCATATCTCGATAGATTTCAATGGAAAGCGGATAGCGATTGACGCTGTTTACCGTTGCAGCATCAAATAAAGAGGGAGTTTTTCCACTAAGAGGATGTTTATAATAAAAACTATACCTCCAACCCCCCTCGGAAATAATTGGTTATTTATCTTGTCAGAGTGCTCAAATACAATTTCGTCGGCAGGTAGGTCAGGATCATCAGGTTTGCCGTCTCTGTCGCTTTAATTTTTTTTATTGTTTTATGTTATAAGGTAGCAAATGAGCAAGCGGATCACCTTAAGTGAACGCTACCCATAGACATCTGCAACAAGTAAATGTGTTGCATATGCATTACCTACCTTTAATGGACTGAGGAGGGCATAGACAGGAAAGAAGATATTTCCTATTCCCCGTTAACCCCCTCCCCATCCAATCCTCTTCTCGTTCCCGTCCTATCGTTATAAGGAAAGGGTGGGAAGGGGCAGGGGTCTCAAATTAGGCCTCCGACACCTAACTCGTCAGACGAAACGCAGAGTACTTCACGCATGTTTTCTGTGAGGTCGTGGTATTTCACCGGTCGAGCCGGCCCATTCGTGCAAACAGATGTTGTTGTTGGGGGCTCTACCTGTGTTAATCGGGCGCTTATTTCCATTCCTGTAGAACCTTCGGTCTACATGGAATTCCACAAGTATTCTCCCTTGTCATAGGCCATCTCGTGTTTATTCTCATATTTTACTTTTTTGAACACAGCACTTAGCGAATTCAAACAAAACAATGAGATGGCTTTGTTATACAAGCAGCAGGCAAACGAACAAGCTGTGCCCATGATGGAAGGGGATTACGTCTTCTCAACCCCACCTATTGGATGAAACGCAGAAGTATCAAATACTTTTACTTCACGCCAGTCTTATGTGGGGCACTTCCCCGGACGAGGTGGTCCATTTATCAAAGCCTATCTGCAAAGTTCCATCACTGTAGTGAACACTGTTTACGCAGCTGTACAATGTGTAAGTCTAGTTTTTCATAAATCGTATTAACTAAATAAACATTTAAATATTAGGTATTAAAGAACATACCCAATTTTTTTAAATGTGACATCGAGACCTAGTTTCGAGTAGCGTACACGTGTTTACAAATAATGAATATAGTTATCTAAGGAATCATCCGGCTGTAAGCGGCCTGCACTGATTTGTGACACATCATGTACATAGGTTATCTGTCACGCAGTGTGCCAGGTTTGCAATCGGCCTAATTAGAGATCGTTCGCACGCGCATCTTATTATCGTACACATCTCTACGTCTTACTCTTTATTATCTGTATTTTGAACGATTGTTTTGCATAAAAAATATTCATAATTCAGTAATGACTGAGAATGGATTTTAATGAAACCTTACAATAATATAGCTTGTACATAAGAATAACATATATGCTATAATTTATAAATATATTGTGTGAATTGTCCAAATTTTAACGATAACTGAAGATTCAAGCTTCTAAGATCGTAAGAAGACTGGCCAACCTCGCACAGTTAGGACACCAGCGATCGTTAACGCTGTGGAGGCGCGAATCCAACGAAATCCTGTTCGTAAAAACAAAAATCTTAGCTTTTCAGATGGGGATAAACAGAACCACGGTACGAAGAGTGTTAAATGAATACTTGGGACTACGAGCCTATCGTAAAAATACCGAACATTTTTTTAAACGAACGTTAAAAAAATAGACAGGAAAGTTCCCGCGCTTTACGCGGGAAAAAATACCGCCAAATTTTGTTTTCGGATAAAAAAAATTACCATAGAAGAAAGTAACAATAAGCAAAATGATAAGGTGTATGTCCACAGATGTGAAGAAGGCAGCTCACGTATTCCGAGGGTTCAACGTTCACTCATGGTTTGGTTTGAACTCTCATTCAGGCTCAACTAAGGTGTTTTTTTTGTGAAAAAGGTGTACAAACTAGTGCTGTGGTGTACCAAAATATCGTCTTTACCAACATAGTGGAACCTCTTTCTCAAACAATGTTCGAAAACAGACTGCACCAGCTTGTAGGGCGTGAAGCACGCAAAAATGGTTGACCGCCCACTTTTCTAGTCCAGACTTAAACCCTCTGGACTACAATATATGGCAACATTTGAAGGGGAATGTCCGCGCTAAACCTCATCAGAATTTGGAGTCTCTTCGAGTGTCTTTGTCTAAAGCAGCGGCAGAAAATATATGAATGTGGTGCGTTCTGCTATCGATGACTGGCCGCGTCGATTAAGGGCATGTTTTCTAAATGTGGGAGAGCATTTCGAATAATGTTTATAAAATTGTATGCTTTATTTAATTACCTTTAATTTAATCAATTAACAAAAAGTGTATGATTAATTACATTAAAAGCTTGTGACAAAACTTATGACCCGACTAAGTATATATATATGTTATTATAATAATAAATACCTTAAAGGCGTTGCGAAAGGCCTGTATCTAGCATTGGAGAGACATAGGGCGATGATGATCTACTAAAGGATTGTCTTCATTTACGTCTCTAAAGATGAACTTATAGAAATGCTAATAAGTATTAAAATTTTATTTGGAATTATTTTAGTAGTGACCTCTTTATAGGGATTTAAAAAATCTGCATAATTTAAATACGCGAACAACCATTAAAATCTCAGTCATAAAATAGTTTTATAAATTATTGGTGTAAAACTTTATCATTTTCATCATTTTTAGGCTTAAGCCCTCCCCCAAAATGAGTAAAATTCACATACAAAAATATTACATTAGGAAGGACAACCCCAAAATGTTTTTTAAACATTTTTTATAAATGAACCAACGAAGTACTATGGCAGAACGATTATAACTATTGTTTTACAATGTAAACAAGAAATCTACAAATGACAGTAGACATCATTTTGGCAATTGACAGTGACAACACACAATGACAGAAAAGAAAAACAGAATTTCTGCATAAACAACTGTAATCATGATAATAGGACAAAGTAATAACATTCGATAGCAATTCTCTAACACTATGTAATATACTACGATTTTATAGAGCGCCCGACAATGGATCTGTTTATACAGACTGTCATAAGTCATGGATAGTGATGATCCGAGAATACCACTCTTAGGTATGTTATGAAATTAATATGTTTTTATCCGTAAATTGAGTAAAGATCACAACACACGTTATTTAAAGGGTGTTGAATTCATTGCTCCTAATATTTATGATTACATTTGGTTATTCAGCTAAGTCTATCAAGGACGATGTGCAGTACAACATTCAGCTTTGAAAGGTATTTTTCGAGATAACGTATTCTTCAATAGCTATATATTGTATTCTGTACACTTCTTATATTTTTACTTATAAAAATGCAACAATTTACACGAGTGATAAGGCATTTTATAACCCAGAAACTTAAAAGTAACCATTTCGTAAGCCAAGGCTCTCATATATCAGAAAACTCTTGTTATTTCTACAAAGTTCAACTCTAGTATATTTGAAGCTTGACAACCTTTAAATGGAGTGACGTTTGCCTATTTAAACAAACTAACACAAAAAATGATTATGTATGATTTTTAGCTATTTTAATAGTGTATAATAATAGTTTTGCAGAGCACACCAGAATAGCTTGCATATGCAGAAATTTTTCCCTCCTTACTTGACACTTATCATTATATTTTGGTCAATTCTCACAATATCTTTATGAATTATAGCCTATATATTATTCTGATATATAAGCTATATTATTGTAAAGTTTCATTAAAATCAATTCAGTAGTTTTTCTGTGAAAGACTGACAAACATCTATATAATATCCGTACTTACAATATTTTGCATTTTTTAATATAAGTAGGATTGCAACTATCTCGGAAATGGCTCCAACAATTTGGATTGAATTTTAGATTTAGATTTGGTTTTTATTTTAAAATGTATGCATCTTATCTCTAGAATCACAAATCCCCATGAAAAATAAAAACAAATTTATATGTGTGGTTTGTATTGTTTCCGTGTATGCATTAGAAAATAACTTACTGGCCTTGAAATTCTATTGAATGTTGCTACATATATTTATGTATTAACATGAAGCTGGTCCACAGCGAGTCTATCTTAAATTTTCAAGTAGCGTCTACCTAGGTATCTTTAAGTGTTCGCTTTGCACAAGTTTATGGTTTCTTAAAAACAAACTGTTATGTTGTCATTAGCCTTATATTTGAAATAATTATTTATACAAAAGTAATAAATATTTACATACAAATGATTATTTGAAAAAATGTTACGCGCATATGCAAATTAGTTAAGAGTTGCTTATTCCTATTTTCAGGCTATGAGATACAATAGCGATAACTGTTCACTCATGTATGAGTATGAATGTATGTAATATGTATTTTAATGATAAGTTTCAAGCTACACTAACTATTACACTAATTAAATTAAACTATTTGCATAAATTCTGTCTATTATCTGTTTATGCATGTAATCAGTTGTGGCAGTGTTTTCATTGAGTAACATGGTTTTGTTATTGCATAGCAGTTTATTTGTATATCAGTAACCTGGAAATTCCCAGGAGGCCTGTGTCCCTGCAGCACATTCTAAAAAGGTTGATTTATTTGATGTAAAGTCGGTTTCAAAACTGGTTTATTGAAATCAAGTATGCAGGAGTTAAGCTCATATAAATATTACAAAACTTATTCGACCACTTTCTCGACTCTTCACTCTGCAAAAGTTCTTTATGATTACAAGTCAAAATCAATGTCACAATTCTATTATTTCTGAAGAACCTTATTTTTCCTAATTTTGAAATATATCCCAATGTGTACCTTTGTAATGTAAAGATAATCCCAATATATAAGTTTCTAATAAGAAAATTATGGGGCAGACGATTTGATGGGGGAAGGAATGGATTATCCCTTCCTCTGTCCAGTAAAGGTAGGCAAAACATCTACAACCTATTGCAGATGCCTATTGGTAACTTAATATCAGGTGGATCTTTTGCTTGCTTGCTACCAGAAGGTATAAGTTATTTTTTTCTATTAATTTTAGGTGCAATAGTTTTTTTTTGTAGATGTATAACTATGTAATTCCGTAATCAAAAAGTAAAAGGTCCTGATGTATGGCTGTTCCAACTTATTTATATGAATGGTTTTAATATAATAATACATAGTTAGTCAATTAATAGTTTAAATAATTGTAGTTCCAGTACATACAGTATCTATTGTTATTTAAATTTACACATTGCTTGAATTATTCTCAGTCTTAATATAAAATAACTTTGTTCTTCATAATCCTGAAAAAGACTACTTGAAAAATATATTGTCATCGGTTCTTGATATGATTGCACATTTTAAAGAAAATTGAAAAATATTTCGTTACATACAAACAAACATACAGACCAAGAAAAGCTTATTAAAAATTTATTGAGTAAAAAAATAGACTTGATATTTTCATACATTGTTACATGAACACATACTCGTTACGTGTGCAATAATGTTAACCATTTAGTTCTCCTTATCTTCATTAGAACATTCACCTCAATTTAAATCAAGAACTTTGTTTCAAGCATCAACTATAACAAATATTTAAGTGTCAAAGATGTTAATTAAAATATATTTGAACAGTTTTAAGGTGTTTGGATAACATGGTGTGGATTTGGGTTCGTAATCATTTATTTATGATCTTAGCAAAGTTTTCTACTGAGGACCAAGTCAATTATATATACTTGACAATAGAAGAATATGTGCTTTAGACTTTATTATTTAAATTAATTAAATATACAAATTTATTATTTAAATACTTTTCCAAAGCGTAAATATAGTTTACAAGATATGCTACGGTCACGATATAATATATAATGATGCCATTAAATATTAGGAGAGAAAATACAAAATACGGAACTTTAGCCTGTCGCCATACAGGAGGGTCTTAAATCGCAAACATTTGAAAATCCACATTTCTTTATTATATGTAAAAATACCACGTCATATTAGCAGAGAGTTGGACGAGTAAATCTTGCTTAGTATTAGTGCATATATATTTAAAGATATTGCAAGAAATAAATTCCTTCGTAACTGTATCACTTCCGAAAATTTAACGTCGCTTTGTGTAGTCCTTGACTGAATAAGATTCGGGGAAGTTGATTGTGGTATAAGATTTTGATTAGGCGGCTCAAGAGGTTTATCATTCTGTTTGTTCAGTTATCACTGTACGAAGGCTTTATGTTTAAAATGTGCATGTTCATTGTGTTTATTATTTTAGGCTTAGATTTCACTAGAGAAGAGATGCGACTTTCGAGTGTTGGATATATAGCCTGCATATAATAATGGTCTTCACTCATTATTTAACACATATGTGTAGTTCTACATGTTCAGCTTGTGATCTGATCGATCGGGGTTCAGTTCCAATATACTTTGAATAAATATTTTAATGGATTTTTGAAGTGAAAACTTCTTTAACAGCTTTAGACGGTTTTTGGTAGGGAAAATTATTATACGTTCGTTACTTTTTCATTTATTTTTCTTTTATACTATTTTGAATCTTATTTTTAAGAGGCTAGGGTTTACTTTTTGTTGATTATTTATTTATTTTTGAACTATTGTCGAACCTTTTCATCTGTTTTGAGTTTTCGCTTCTGTCGACAGTCCTTCACAAAAACACAGACTAAGACTGTGTTTTTTTTTAATTTACTCATAAATATGGCACTCACAAAAATATTGATATATCGGCCAAGATTATCTATGTATGTACTTCTGTATCGCAATTACAGGCTTATTTTTTATAAATATATTGCATAAATGTATTACAAATAAATTACTTGTAAGTGTAATGAATATTTGACACCAATGTAAATGGCAAGTCGATTCGTGTCGTACCGCAGCTCGAATATCGCCTAGCTTGCAGTGTGAGAGCACCGAACACGTGTCATATTAAGTTCTTTGCGTGTAATAATTTAGCGTTATATCGTGTTTTTATATGTCAAAGTGAAAACTGTATATGTTCGTACGCGCTGGTTAATTGTAAGGTGTTGTAATGGCCGATTTTAGCGGTAAATATATATCAATGCTTTTTGTTCCTGTTCTAGTTTTTAATATATAATAAAGTAAGATATAGTACACATATAGTAATTAAGAGTTTGAAGTCATTCGAACTAAATCCCGGGAGACACGTGGTGTAACAATTTTTCGGCTTCACATGACATTATTGGTTATTGTACCGTATTATTCGTCTAAATCAAATCGTCATTGCTCTGATTTCGTTGTTATATTCAACGGTCCTTCTAGCGACTACAAATATTAGCTACCAATCTCCATAAAGTCCGATCTGGGAACCTGATTGACTGTCAAAACGTACTTTCAATTTCATTTACTCGTAAAAACTTAGTTAAATGGGATATACTACTTATAAACTCTTAAGACAACGGACCTATTGGTCGATCTTTAATTTAGAGGTCAAGCGGACAACTAGGTCAACAACGAAAATCCATAGCGTATAGCATTCATGAGGGTTTATTTATTTATAAATACTATTTTTCACATCGGCATTCATGAAGAGGTCGCTAACCTCTGTAGAGCGATTGTTTAAAACATTGCAAACATGCAAAAAAGATACTTTGATTTGGTCGTAGTCGGCGAGTACAGTTTTGTGTAAAACCTGATAAAAGGACTCACAACTATATATAGTATACATTGTAGCTTCAAGCTTCAAGTGTAGCACGCTGAACTTCCCCATCGAAATGTTTATGCAATGAAAAAATAGCAGATAGAAGGTTTAAAAAATGTTACGGAAAATTGAAAGAGTAGGACATTAATTGGGTATTGGGGTATCTGCGTTTTACAAGTACAACTGTTAAATAATTGATCTTTCAGGGTTTCTTTTTGAGGTCGGTGCTTGGTGTTACAATCGAGGAATTTAGACAAACATATTCGTGTTTGAATTAAGTTAAAGATAAGAAAGAACTTTAATTAAATATACAACCGCTGGAAGTTTCAAGCTCACCGGAAAGTGAAACAAGTTTTAGTTGTTAAGTCGCGCGCGCGTGTTTTAGTCGCATGCAGGATTCCCCGTGAGATATACGCATTGTAAAGTGTTTGGCAACATATACTTGTTTTGTTTGATTAACTAATGTCATAAAACCTGTCCGTAATGTTAGTACCTGGTAAGGTTTTTTTATTTATTTTGTAATAACACGAGTACTACAAGTTTGTGTTTTTGGTGAAAGTTTTTTCTCAGAATAATTCTTTTAAAGCACAGTGTTTGAGCAGCCTTGCCGACGGTCGAGGATTCTTTAAAGGGTTGTATTAATAATCATTCGAGGGAATAAAAAATAATATTAAATTGGTTTAATTAAATTTAGTCATCTGTGGTGCTGATAACATCAAATTAATAATATTTATGTTAATTGTGGTATAAAAGCTTATTTTTTATATTTACGTAACAATTTATTAATTATACAGATATTATTTAGATATGATTACAAAACACACAAGATTTTTAGATACGAAAGTTTGTAAGACTAACTGACTAACCACTGCAGACTAAATATGTTACCCTAGTCCTTATCTACCCAACTCACTTGATGAATGTGGGTAAGATTTATTATCATATATGCGTGTAATGTGCAGGTAACCCTCGTGAAAGCCGGCTGGGGCGCACCGCGCGGAAGCTCTGCAGCCTGCAGTCATGGCGGAGGCGGCTGCCGATCACCATCTGGCTGCCGGGGTACAGCTTCGAGCACTTGGGCAGGGACGCCATCGCAGGTAAGTCCCTACTGACCAATTCTCCTATTAATGCACGATTGGTTAGAATATTAAATCAACAATTGCTGGTGGGGTGGCTTACATGATTTTGCAAACGTAATTATTTGCAGAATCAAGGGGCTAATTACTTATATCGCTTTCAATTGGTACTCATTTATACGCGTCATAGCTTATTGTCAGTATTACTTTGAAATTTATATCAATTGTAGGTTGTCTCAAGGTCATATGCTTGAGATTTTTTGTTGTAATTTGCATATGTTATTGATAAATTTAAATTACACATATTATAATCCATTATCCATCCAGTAATAAATGTTTTTTTAAACTTTGAAATTACATACTAGTGCCGGCAGTAGTTATAAAAAATGCGAGTAGATGTCACTGCGTATACAATTGTGCATGTTGGACGTATCGAATAAAACTTCCAGATATCTAATCGGCTTTAGTCTTTTTAAATAAGAATAAGTTTTAATATTTACATGACAACATCACCCAATCATTCATTGTTAATCCACCCATCCATACTCATCAATCTTCACGTTTAATTAGTAGATCACACACATTTGTCAATAAAGTTTTCGTGTCTGTCTGAGGACTATGGTAAAGAATCTTTTATCCATTATTAGATGTCTCAATCCCATTCTCTTTATATCAAAGAGTGATAAAATAAAGAGAGATTGTGCTGCATGGCCGTGGCAAATCTGTGCTGTTTTTGAATGGCTCCCATTCTCTTTATCTCAATCTCTCTTTGATAAAATAAAGAGAGATTGTGCTGCATGGCCGTGGCAAATCTGTGCTGTTTTTGAATGGCTCCCATTCTCTTTATCTCAATCTCTCTTTGATAAAATAAAGAGAGATTGTGCTGCATGGCCGTGGCAAATCTGTGCTGTTTTTGAATGGCTATGATTACATGATATAAAGAATCAAGTGCTTCTTACGAAGTCACGAGTCGTAATCTCATCAATTAACTCTTGTAGCGCTTATCACGTGAGACGCTGTCGTTGTCGTCTCAGAGTGGCTTTGATAACAATTATAGTATGTACTTACAGAAGTTTAAACATTATTTATTATTAATTATCATATATTATATTAATGTTGGACCGCATTGCTCGTTTTTTTTGGTATATCGTGTTTTTCGGAAACTATATTTAGATACGAATAACCCAATAATATATTAATAGTTTGTCTCACATAAGAAGGAATTTGAAAAAAAAGGAAAAAATTGGACTGGAAATATCTGGACTCGAACTGGGGTTGTCATTGCCTGAAAATACAGATTAAACGACTTTTTTAAAAAAATGAATCCTAGTTAGATCGATTTATCGCCCCCGAAATCCTCTGTATACTAAATTTCATGAAAATATTTGGAGCCGGTCCCGAGATTAAGATTATATATACAATAAATGCACGTTTAAAGATATTAGATAAAGAATTACCGATTAATTTCAGTTCGTTAATCAATTGAAGTAATTGTCCGAGCCGCGGTCTCTGAGAGAGCCCGCTAGTTAGGTATTCTCGGGGAGGTTTACCTTAAGCCCACCTGCGCTCTGCTTAGTGTAGCAATAGATGTCTTTTTAAGTCAGCCGTGTCAGTCACAATCATATGACGCGAGATATTTTTCTATTATGAGCGATCATTGCATAAAGTAATGATAGTAAATATATAACACTAGTACAATAACATGAGAGTCGTACGGATTGCTGCGCTTCCGACCTTTCCCCACGCCACGTCTCATCTGACTCATCTTGCCAGTTCTCCATTAATTTCTTCGTACGGGATTCTTAGAGAAACACCGAGCGTAGTTCCCTCAATCACTCGCTGTGAGCCTTCAGATGGGGAGGAGAATTTTGGAATGTAGACCACGGATAGGGAACAGAAGTGCTCCTTCCAAATGGATCATTGACCTCGTGAGGAAAGCAGGAAGTTGCTGGATGCGTTGCATGAAGAACCGCAAACTGTGGAAGGTATTTAGGAAGAGCAATGTCCAGCGGTGATATGATACTGGTGTGAGATATATGAGGTAGGTGATGATGATACAAGCTCCCCGCTGTGACGTCATCGGACTCAGTTATTTTTTGAAGGTGGTTCTAAGTAGGTGGATCAGAACAACACAATGTATATGTATATTAAAATGTATGACTATCAAGATATTACTTAAATGACAAATATGCAAGTTTGTCAGTTATGACGTAACCCAAGGAAAGTGAAATCTTTGTTGAATTTACGTTCTGATGGTATGCTAATGAAAGTTACCTGACAAGTTCTTTAAATTGACTGCTTCAACATTTTTAAATATATGTATGACCGCTTGCGGCGGTCCAGACTTCGAATCCTACTGATTTGCAACAATCTGCTTGTGTTCATAGGATTAATTATTTCAAGTCATTGTCTACCTATATATTTAGTAATTGTAATGTACAGACAAGACAAATAAATTATAGAAATGTGTTTTGCTTGGTCCCTGTCTAGTATTCTATAGAATGGTGAAAGTAACTAAGAGGGTGCAGTTCTGAATTCGATAATATTAATTTAATCCCTACTAATATTATAAATGTGAACGTAAGTTTGTTTGTTACGCTTTCACGCGAAAACTACTCGACTGATCATCATGAAACTTTGTACACATTCTTGGAGGTACTAGAAGTAACATAGGATACTTTTTATGAACAAAAAAAACAGTACATAAAAAGCGAAGTATGTATGTTCCCTATTTTGATGAAATTTACAGGGATTGTCCAGATTGGCATAGCTGGCGTTCCTGTGTTCGGTAGCGATCGGATCAACATAATTAGTGGTACCCGGGCGAAGCCGGGACGGGTCACTAGTGTTATAATAATTGGTTAAGGTTTTTTGACGTTTTTAGGTATCACCGTCGGTCTCACGTCCATTCCACAAGGAATAGCGTATGCTATGGTCGCGGGGCTGCCTCCGCAGGTGTGTACGATCTCACTTTAGTATGTTATGATGGTATTAAAATTAAGATGGTATAAGAATCTTTCATGTTAATTCAATTGGAGTAGGCAGATATTGTATTCTTTTATACTAAGCTTTTTATATCACGTAAACTGTAACGGATATGTTTTGTAATGAATGGCTCTTTGTTTTGAAGACTTAATAGAGAATTGCAGTCTCTAGCAGTCTCTCGTCTGCCAACAGTAGTAGCCGGTGCACGCATCGGTCGGTTGGAAAAATACAATGACCCCACAGGATACAGGCGTAAATTAGACGTACTCCGCCTTACGTCTGAAGAATGAGTTACTGGAAGCCCGATTTAGTCGTTTATAAGGTCTCCATTAAAGGTAGCCAAGTGATCTGCAATATGTAATCTTGTTGTATCCTATGGGTAGCGGTCACGTGATATCAGGTCAACTTCTTGCTAGTCTGTCACCGTCTTCTATACAAAAAGACGTCTTCTGTTGAGTAATGTGCCACTGGCCTTGCCGTTGCGTTGCCCCTCCGAAGGAACTTAGCGATTCCTGGCTGCGTGGGCGCGTACAAAAGCTTTTAACCGTTTGTGTGGTGTATTAATTCCAGGTGGGTTTGTATTCGAGCATATTTCCCGGGTTCGTGTATGTACTTTTCGGGAGTTGCAAGGACGTGACTGTGGGGCCCACGGCCATCCTGGCGGCTCTACTCGCCAAGTACGTGGCCCTGTCACCGGACTTCGCCTACCTCGCCGCCTTCCTGTCCGGCTGTATCATCATGTTGCTAGGCGTGTTACAACTAGGTTAGTTGTTTTTTTTGTGGACATTAGAAGATTGTGTAAATAATGTACTAATATTATTTTTAAAAATTCCAATCGAGGTCAAAAAATATAAAATGAACATCATAAGGGATCATGGACGCTGGTAACAACTTGCTCAATGTCATTTGCTTGTTGCGACCCCCTATGGGTAGCGGTAATCACATCAGGTCATCAAAACATCGATTGATTTCCAGGCTTCCTGCTGGACTTCATCTCCAAGCCTGTGATCAGTGGGTTCACGACTGCCGCAGCGCTGCAGATTTCCGCCTCGCAGCTCAAGTCCTTGTTCAGGATCGAAGGTATGGCCTTACTTGTTATTCAAGTTTCATTAATCTTAATTTAGATGGCGAAGTGTAATGTTACTAGCGATATCTCTAATCGAATGTTAGTTTATATAGGGGCTGTTCACCTGAACGGAACTCTGAATAGATGATTGCTAGTAGCCGGTCGATAGACTACCACCTTAACGAACAGGACTTCCATAGCTTGCACTGGCGATGACACTAAGTTTGACCAGCATGACCGTTACATTCCCAGGGTCATCAGGAAACACCTTCATACGTGCAGTGACCAACTTCATCAAGAACATTAAGACGGTGCAGCTGTGGGACAGCCTGCTGGGCGTGGCTTCTATTATATTTCTCATATTATTAAAGGTATCATCAGCACCTTATTTCATCGCTTTAGCCTTAGCTAAGCCTAATTTAAGCATTGCTTGTGCTAAACTAGTATTAAAAAAATAAGTATTCGTGTTTAAAAACCCAATGATTAGTGAGTAATGTGACATCTATGAATCATGCATTTAAAAAATACATTTAACTATTTTGTATCTGGAACTCCTTATACACCTTCTTTATAGATCATTTTTGGTCGTATAGAGTGGTTTGTAAATCACACTACAAATTATAGTAACAAAAGTTTATTTTTTTCTTGTAGCGGGTGAAGGTTCGCGGTTCCCTAGCCAAAACGTGCCAGTACGTGGTGCGAGGCAGGAACGCTCTGCTGGTGTTCGTCACCTCCGTGCTGGCGTACGGCTTGTACAAACAAAGTACAACGCCGTTCGCACTAACTGGTAAGTGGTCAATAAAGCATTAAGTGCCAAGTGTACTTTAAGGACAGGATTAAAGCAATATAATAACATAAAATTAACTTTAAACTTTCCTTTTTTTTTTACTTATATTACCTTAAAAATGTTAATCGTGGTAAGAATCCCGTTTCTTACAAACTTATTTCATAAAATATTGGTTTGATATCCTAGTCGAAGGACCAACTAATTCGGTATTAAATCCCAAATAAGATGTAATTTTTTTATATTGCATCCTTGGGTAGAAATTGAGTAATCGTTTTTAATTGTAAATCGTAAAACTGAAGGTAAGATAGAGGGCGGGCTGCCGCACTTCGGCCCGCCGCCGTTCAGCACGGTGGTCAACAACCAGACGCTGGGGTTCACCGACATGCTGCGGACGTTCGGTTTCGAGGGCCTCGCGATGCCACTAGTCGCCATCTTAGAAAGCATCGCCATCGCGAAGGCGTTTGGTAAGTTATCTCAAATGCTACCTTCGAACTCAAATCCCGGCAATCTTAGAAGAATACGAACAATATACTTTATTTGTACCAAAGAGAACAGAACCAACAAATTGCATATTAATTAAATAAAAAAGGTAATAATTTTAGACACTTACATTACTTTGTACCCTTTGAATAGGATTCTCTGTACTGGAAGGGATCAATTCCTGCCATATTCTGTTAAGTGTGTATAAAACCTGAAAAGGAATTGATAACTTTTGTACATTAGACAGTAATTTTAAAGTGTAACAAACAAAGAATGATAACCGTTAGTCGTTCAAATATTTACCGTTTTGTTCTATAGCGGGCAGTAAGCCAGTGGATGGCACTCAGGAGATGCTGGCGCTGGGCGCTTGCAACCTGCTGTCATCCTTCGCGCAGAGCATGCCGGCCACCGGCTCCTTCACGCGCACCGCACTCAACCACGCCAGCGGCGTGCTTACACCCGCCAGCGCATTCTTTAAAGGTATCCCGGCAACAAACTAATAATGTTGATTCCCACTCCAACTCCCTCTTCCTTACCTAGTCTATCACCCCTTGTCTATCAACTATCTTACTCTGTCTTGCATATAGGCTGGCAACGCATCTCCATCTCATCTGATTGTTGCTTGATAGCAGTGTTCAATTAACATCAGATGATCTGTTTACTCGTTTGTCTGTTTCTTGAATACAATATATTCAGAGTTCTATGAAAAACTAGTTAGATCTACTAATCACTAGCTTGGTAATTTCTGCATACTACAACTTGACGTCATAGATGTTAAGGCTTACTCTTCCATGGTAATTTTAGAGGAAAACATTTGGCTGGCTCGTGGCATAAGACCATCCTGGGGTCCATCTTAGGTAACAAACGATAGCACTGCGTAGTGACTTACCATTTTGCAGTTTTTTTTAAAATATAAACCTTCACTAGGTGTTTACGTCATTTATAATTGTACGTCTATAGGTTTATAGTGAAATATAATTTTGTAGTGTTGACATATTTCTTCTTTTTGTTCTCAGCCAGCTTAGTGCTGCTGGCGGTGACGTTGCTGGCGGAGGCGTTCTACTTCATCCCGCGCGCCGTGCTCGCCGCCATCATCATGGTGGCCATGATGTCCATTATCGACTTCGCAATCGTTAAGACGCTGTGGCTGAACAGTAGTAAGCAGTAACATTTTAATATATAATTTACATTATACACCCTAGAAAACTTTACGCGATCTGTAGACTACTTGTTTGTTATCTACGTATGTAATCGCTGACATTGCTTTGTTCTATGGACAGGCTTAATTTCAGTCCTCTTACCACCCGTTCTTCATAAGGGGGATAGGATGGGAAAGGATTAGACGGGGAGGGGGTTATCGGGTAAAAGGAAATATCCTCTTTCCTGTCTATGCCCACCACTGTCCATTGGTAGTCGGATGTCTATGGGTACCGCTCACTTAACATCAGGTGATCAGTTTGCCATCTTTTAACATAAAAAAGGTAAAAGTAATGAAACCCGATGTTATTGTTTTAAGTTAATATCGCTTTCGACAGGGTAAACCATAACATATTGTATATTAAGCCGCAATTTAATGAAGAGACAAGCAGTCATAGTTGATGGACTTGTACCTGTTGGTTTCCAAATTCCAACTGGCGTACCACAAGGTTCTCATTAGGCCTTACTGTATTTCTATCATTTATGTTGCCGATGTTTGCGGAGAGCGGTATTAAGGGCAATGTCCAAGGAATATTGACTTAACACTTGGATTTTTTTTGAGAAAGACTCAATGTACATGGTCCATTTAATGTTAGCGATCACTACCCGTAGTAATCCACAATAACAGATGAGTTGGAGATTTCTGCCGGCCTTTTAGGAAAGTTAGATAAGGAAATGGGGAGAAAAGAAACTAAAGGGCTCTCAGGCGAAACGCAGAAGTATAAATAAGATCTCCACTTCAAGTATGTCTTTTATTAGATGAGGTTACATCATGGTCTTTATGACAGAGACGGAGCTGTGCGTGTGGGCGGTAACGTTGTGCGTGGGCGCGGCCGCGGGCCTGGAGTACGGCATCGCGGCGGGCGCGGCGGCCGACGCGCTGCGCACGCTCGCGCACGCCGCCAAGCCGGAGATTAGCGTGCAGCCTTGCAAGGTAAACTAAAATGCTACTTTATTCCCGATTTATTGTTTTTGGTTCCGAGAGTATTTTAAATATAATCTGAAAAATTACATTTTGTCGATATTATACTAAATTCATAATAAATAAACTTGTAGGGATCATGGGCCGACATTGTAAGCACTATCTCTAGTACAACGTGTGCACCGGGTGACGGTCGACTGACTAATGTCCCTTCGACTTTTTTATTTTTTGTGACTGAAAGGTCACTGTTTGCCTTGAGGAGGCATTTACAGCTGCACCAGGCACGAGGCGGTAGAGCGCAGAGGGCGCCTAGCCTAAGCCTCTTTAAGAGTAACTAAGCTCGAGGGCTCCCTCCGTAGAGGGAACCTCGGCTCGGGCCGTTACTTTATTATTATTACCGGATTGGTGTCCCTTCGACTGGCGAGCACTGCTTTTTATACTGTTTTTGTGGTGGGAAGGCTGATTACGTCACGCCTCTTGCATTAAATTAAGCTGAAGGCAAAACAAGGCTGCCGCATCAACGATAGCAGCAGGGCCTCCTTGTTCATGAATTAATATCATATACAATAATAGTTAATTAAATGATTGATATTTGTCATGTCTAGCTGGGTGCGCACGTGTGCTCGCGCGTCGTGCTGCCGGCGCGGCTGCAGTACTGCGGCGGAGCGCGCGCGGCGCGGCGGCTGCGCGGCACCGCGTCGCCCGTGCTGCTGGTGGACGGCGCGGAGCTCAGGCACCTCGACCTGGGCGTCGCCGAGGTCTGTACACGCGCTACTAAACGGTGTATAATTCTGTAGACTCTTTCTTAAAAAAATATAGGGTTAGTTAAATGGAGCGTTTTCACTTAAGTCAAGTAATAATTGTGCTAGCCTATTTAATATTTATGTGACATCACTGTCACATTAGATGTCGTTGACTACGTCTCTGTTATTATTGTCACATTAGATGTCGTTGACTACGTCTCTGTTATTATTGTGACATTAGATGTCGTTGACTACGTCTCTGTTATTATTGTCACATTAGATGTCGTTGACTACGTCTCTGTTATTATTGTGACATTAGATGTCGTTGACTACGTCTCTGTTATTATTGTGACATTAGATGTCGTTGACTACGTCTCTGTTATTATTGTGACATTAGATGTCGTTGACTACGTCTCTGTTATTATTGTGACATTAGATGTCGTTGACTACGTCTCTGTTATTATTGTGACATTAGATGTCGTTGACTACGTCTCTGTTATTATTGTGACATTAGATGTCATTGACTACGTCTCTGTTATTATTGTGACATTAGATGTCGTTGACTACGTCTCTGTTATTATTGTGACATTAGATGTCGTTGACTACGTCTCTGTTATTATTGTGACATTAGATGTCGTTGACTACGTCTCTGTTATTATTGTGACATTAGATGTCGTTGACTACGTCTCTGTTATTATTGTGACATTAGATGTCGTTGACTACGTCTCTGTTATTATTGTGACATTAGATGTCGTTGACTACGTCTCTGTTATTATTGTGACATTAGATGTCATTGACTACGTCTCTGTTATTATTGTGACATTAGATGTCGTTGACTACGTCTCTGTTATTATTGTGACATTAGATGTCATTGACTACGTCTCTGTTATTATTGTGACATTAGATGTCATTGACTACGTCTCTGTTATTATTGTGACATTAGATGTCATTGACTACGTCTCTGTTATTATTGCTGGGAAACATTGTTTTGTTTGTTAACAGGACTTAATAACTGTGATACTAGACTTAGAGAAGCAAGGACGCAGGATAGTCATGTGGAATTTCGAAGCCAAGCACCAGCAGCTCCTGGAGCACCTCGGCTCCGACATGAAGGGGAAGTTCTTCAACGGAATTGCGATCGAACAACATATGTTAGGTATGTAAATATTAACTAATTATATTGACACTCTTCCAATAAATGTTCCTTCACAGGTTCTAGTTGTGGCCAGATCAGTATCTCTCTCTCTCTCTTTCTCTCTCTTTCTCTATTTTAGTCAATAGTCCATTCGTACTCAACGACAGAAGAATTTTCTGTTCTGTAACGTGTGGACCTCATCATGTTGTTGGACAAGTTATCGGGGAGGGGGAGGTCTTGTAGTGGGTTCCAACATAATATATTATTGCATGAGTTCTGTTAGACACAATTTTATAGCAAGCATTTAAAAAATTTATATAACTAAAAAATATTTGCGTCTATGACCAACTGTATGACCAAGGTCCAATCCATACAGCAATCTTGAAGTATTGTAGATGATTTTTTATATTAAATGTAATGTTAATATAATAATAAATAAATAAACTTCCAGATGGTGCCGCCAGACGGTCGAGCATACATTTTTAGAATATATATATGTATTAAAATGTTTATGATATTGTCCGTATGAGATTAAATTTGTCTTAATTGTGAGTTATATAAATAAGTGATTAATTGTTATGTTTAGTGACAATACATACAAGCATGTATGGCTTTGAGGTTATGGAATAAAAATTATTGAATAATATTGTTTCATTATTCCTTACATCCGCACACAACGCGCGGCTAATGGAGGTTGAGGTGCACAATGATAACTGACAGCGGGAACTGCGGACGTCCCGGTGGGAGCCGCGTATTATAAATAACCACGTACCCTTCTTCAAATGATTTTTTACACAACCAAAAAGGTTAAAAAATGAATTTTTGAAAATAAAATATCTCAGATATATTCAATTAGCATTCCAATTCTAGTAAATTCTGAATTTATATAAAGTTATTAAATATTTAGACATTACGAATATAAAACTAACAAAGGAAGAGGACAGCGCCCAGCATAGGTTGTGGGGTCACTGAGTTTCAGCGCTGCCCTGTCGGTAGTGCACGAACGTATTCCGTACAAATAAAACGGACCAGGTACAATACAATTACATACATACATGAACAACACTTCACCACCAGACTATCGTCTAAGAATTATACCACATTTTGCCATGAAATAGTACTAGGACACTACGTTTGATACGAATACGATTGCTTTTGGGCTAGAAGCTAACATTGAGTGGCTTTAGTCGACTTTATATATTACAGAATCCCAATACTTGGAGCAAATACAAGAATAAAATGTAACTCGATGATAGAACAATTTTTAAAATTAATTCACTAGTTTGTGACCACCTTTCTCTTTTTAATATTACGACATGCGACTGACGACACGATCTCACAGTATATCTGTCTACTGGTGTCATTAGTCCTGTGCCTAAGACCTCGGCTACAATAAAGTATCGGCCCGAGCCGAGGCTTTTCGGAGGGAGCTCGAGCTAAGTTACTCTTGAAGAGACTTAGGCTAGGCGCCCTCTGCGCCCTGCCGCCTCAAGCCCGGTGTAGCTGTAAATGCCTCCTCAAGGCAAACAGTGACCTCCCAGTCACAAAAAATCCTGAACAAATAATATGCGAGTCGCGGAAGTCAAAATAAAATTGATTGTAAGATTTCTATCGTACAACACACGGATTACAGATGGTTGTTAATAGAAAAAAATTAACATACAGACAGCAAAGTGGTTTAATATTCTGTTGTCATGTTGCAGAATACGTTTAAAGTTTAAAATCAAAAAGTCAATATTCAATACATGAACAAATAAACTAGAAGAAATCTTCTTCAGAGTAGTAAAATTAGTACAAATCGTCCACGGAGACGCGAGTGGCATTCGTTTTTGTTATTTCCAGAAAATAACACAGTCGCGAGCATTTCCAACTGCACACCGTAATGTCGTCTACGTGGCCGTGCTAGGGGTAAATGTAAAAATGCATTCCGTGCGATAAAACGTACAACGAATATCACCGCACGCCGGGACACCAGGATAAGCCCCGTGTTTATTTCGTAAACGCGAGATACGTAACAATGCGAGTGTCGCATACGACTTCTTTCAGCAAAAAAGAGAGGTCAGAGCCGCATACTACGCGTATTACGTGTTTACATTATACACAGAAATAATATTTTATACATGAGAACTGAAAGAGGATTTCATTTGTTTTTAAATGTTCCTTTTTGTTTGTTGTCCCGGACAGTTGCTATCGCTGATAGGCACTCGCACCTCAGCCTTATTTAAGGTTAATCCCGGGCTTGGAATTTTACACTATTGGTGATAAATTCGCCCCCAGCTCGTTATGAACCTTGATAGACAGTTTAAATTTTCACAAATATTCTGTTGCCGCTATAACAAACAACAAATACTAAAAAACAGAAAAGTATAATTATTTAAGTGGGGCGCATACTACAAACGTGATTTTTTGACGTTTTTATGGATAGTGGTACGGAACCCATTGTGCGCGAGTTCGCACTTGGCCGGTTTTCTATATTAGGGACATACACAGAGAAACTTTCAAGTTTTATAAAGTTAGTCATAGTGATATACTAAAGGCGATATAAGGAGTACCCGTAACCGACGAACTTGTATGCGTAGATATATGGATGTAGAAGAAGCGAGAGAGGTTTGCCAGGATCGCACCAAGTGGAAATCTACTATTTGTGCCTACCCTCTGCGTTACTGCCGTGAGTGCATTTTTATCAGTAAGTTTAGGTATAGTATTTCTTGTTGTACAGAGTATTTCTATTAGATCGAATTCTAGACGCCTCGTTACAGGGCTACCATGTGTACCATATATATAATGTAGTTTAAAGTTAGAATATTTGACAGAATGTTGTTTGACATCGCTAACGGCGATGGCGGCGAGCTCGCAGTTAGAAATAAATTGCTTCACTCGTATGCAAACAGTTGGCGGGAGTTAGTAGACTTTTTTGAAGCCAATTCCCATAAACTGCCTGCGTACTGTTCCAATCGAAATGGAGCGGCGAATAACTAAGCGCAGTTTGACAATTTGGAAACGTAAAAATCGCAACGAATGTGTGTCAGAGTTACATAAATATAAATATATTTTAAACAGCGGTACATCCACGCATTGGTAACAAGAATAGGCCGATGATAAAGGAAATAGCTCACATTGGGGTGAAATTGATTTTGTGCTCACGTGTACCCTGCCGTGATGTCAAGTGATCGCTACCCATAGACATCTGCAACTAACTAATGAGTTGCAGATGCGTTGCCCACCTTTAATGGACAGAGGAGGGGACGAACAGAAAATGGTAATTTCCAATTCCTATACATCCCCTCCACCGTCAAGAATCCTTCCCCTTCCCATCCTTTCCTTATAAGAAAAGAGTGGGAAGGGGGAGGGAACCAGAACTAGGTCACCGGTACCTCACTCCACAGACGAAACGCAGAAATACTTCTACTTCACGCCTGTTTACTGTGAAGTCGTGGTATTTCAGCGTTCGAGCCGGCCCATTCTTGTAACAGATGTTGCGGGCTCTACCACTGTTACTGTTGCTAACCTTATTATTAAGAAAAGGTATGAAAATCAGTCATAAAACAAGAGACGTGATCCGCCTCGCAAATCACCGCCAATTGGATATTGATAAATTTTCAATTCGACTTACTTTAAATATGAGATATTTCCCACTTTTATTAAATCAAAAAATTGATAAAAGCCAGATCCCTTTATATTGGAAGATATCCTACGGTGTGTATATGCCTACTAATATTATAAATGTGAATGTAAGTTAGTTTGTTACGCTTTCACGCGAAAACTACTCATCCGATCATCATGAAACTTTGTACACATATTCTTGGAGGTACTAGAAGTGACATAGGATACTTTTTATGCAAAAAAATTGTATAATATATAAAAAGCGAAGTATTTGTGTTCCATACAGACCTATAGACTCCAAAACGGCTGGACCGATTTCGATGAAATTGTCAGGGATTGGCACAGCGGGTGTTCCTGTGCTTAGTAGCGATCGGATCAACATAATTAGTGGTACCCGGGCGAAGCCGGGGCGGGTCACTAGTTTGTTTATAAATTACAAAACTATATATCTAAAATTAACCAAAAAACTAGCCTTCATGGGTCGACGGGGCGTGACGTCGCGCCGTTAGCCGTCACGGCATACTGTTCAATTTTACTGTACATGCGAATAGATGTTTCACATAAAAAAATAGGGTATTTCATAAATAAACAAACGATCTCATTACACGTGTAATTTTTTAAAAGCACGTAAGCTATAAAACGCGTTAAAAAGCCAGCGTTCGGTCGTGTCTCCCCCTTCCGTGCACAACCGCCTCGTAAAT
Organism: Papilio elwesi; assembly: GCA_029849275.1. Lineage (NCBI taxonomy): Eukaryota > Metazoa > Arthropoda > Insecta > Lepidoptera > Papilionidae > Papilio > Papilio elwesi. The sequence goes on from CM056696.1 coordinate 1,049,727, forward strand.
ATCCCCCCCACGTGTTCAGACTAACAAATTCTCATATCGCGACCGACTCTACGCTATTTTATTTCGTAGCGAGGCGAATGAAATTTTACGAAGATTCCATAGTAAATTTAGTATTCGATTTTGTAGCGCAGTCCACTTGTTTTGATGTCGATCGAGACGCCATCTATAGTAAGTATTAAAAAGTTTCATATTATCTAAATATTTAACACAATTGTTGTATTCAAGCCGTTAAAATACAAAAGAAAAACCGGCCAAGTGCGAGTCGGACTCGCGCACGGAGGGTTTCGTACCATCTATAAAAATCGCGTTTGATGTATGGGAGCCCGCTTAAATATCTATTTTATTATTTTTGTTAACGGCAACAGAAATACATCATCCGTGAAAATTTCAACTGTCTAACTACAACGGTTCATGAGATACAGCCTAGTGACAGACGGATAGACAAACAGATAAAAAGATTTATATGAATTTACCTTTTTTATGTGATAGGTAAACGAGCAAGCGGATCATATGATGTTAAGTGAGCGCTACCCATAGACATCCACAACAGGCAAATGTGTTACAGATGCGTTCCCTACCTTTAGTGGACAGAGGAGGGCATAGAAAGGAAAAAGCATATTTCCCTCCCCGTCGAATCCTTTTCCCTTTCCCACCCTATCCTTATGAGGAATGGGTGGGTAAGGGAAGAGGACTGAAATTAAGCCTCCGGCACCTCACTCAACAGACGAAACGTAGAGTACTTCTACTTCACGCCTGTCTTCTGTGAGGTCGTGGTATTTCACCGGCCGATCCGGCCCGTTCGTGCAACAGATGTTGTTGCGGGCTCTACCAGGACCTTACTTTAAATCAACTTCATTTGGATACCATTTATTATTTATTAATTTTATTCGTGTATACTAAAAATAGTTGAGGAGTGAGTGTTAATTGCATAGATAAAATATGTTTGTGACAATTTTAATGTACTATAGGATTACCGCATATTTATGTCGACTGGAAAGGGTAAGCAGAAATCTGATATCAGCAAAGACATCGTGCAGAGGCGCGTGTTTACCGAGCCACTAGCTGAGCCATGGCACGTCGGTTCATCGTGTGACGTCAGTTCTTCATATCGCTGTATAATGTAATATACCATAATATGTTTTTAATTTTGATATTACAATGTAGAAAATTATTATTGCAATAATAAATAAATATACGCTCACGCCCGTAACCCAGATTGGTGAGCAGAGATTAAGGATTTCCATTTGGCGCGATCCTGGCATACCTCTCTCGCTTCTACATCCATACATCTACGCATTCAAGCTCGTCGGTTACGGATACTCCTTATATCGCCCTTCTTTAGTATGTCACTAATCTGGTCGATATAAGTTCTCCTTGGACGTCTCCTACCAAAACTGCCACTCATTTTTGTGGTGTTATAGAATAAACTGATTATATCTTAATATAATCTTATTAATAAAATACAACGTTGTATCCTTCTCTTTCTGTATTTATATACAAGTTAAGTAATACATTTCAAGTAAAAACACAACATATTTCGTATGACTACTTACAGTGAGAAATAGGTCTTTTGGTTATAATATACAGTCATCATAACATAATAAAGACCTAGCTTAAATAAACGTATCATTATGTCTCGCATATTAATTAATTGCGTGGAGTATAGCATACAGTTAGTTTCGCGTTACACCGCACACATCCGGCAAACGACGCGCCGCCATTTTGTTTGCGCGTCATCTGATTACGCTGACAAGCTGACATCGCGGGGCGGGGGTGGGGGAGTTCGGGGGTGATAGATGATCCCGGGTGTCGTTTGCTAGCTTCTATCACTGAGAAATCGACATGATTTTATTATTTTGTACTTTTTCAAGTTATTTTTATGCTACCTGTTTATAATGCTAATCTAATATATATGACATAATATGGTTGTCCGAGGCCGTGTCTTCAACAGTGTGGAAGGCGCTTGATTGATGGCAGAGTGGTGAGAGATGGGTTATGTTTCATTCCATATTTATGGTCTCCTGGTCACGCAGCTCTTATTTTTATCGGATTAGTACGGTCAGCAGATGTGACAAGCAAATCAAATTGTTGTATCATGAATATTTGTATCAGGATGTATGTTTTGTTAGATCGATTAAATGTAATGAAACACAACTGTGTTCTGCAGTTCGCATGATATATTATTGTCAATAAAACAGCGTTTCATTTGAATTTATAAAAATAACAAACCAATAACGTGAATGTTAAATTTTGAAACATATTCTGTGGCCCCGCGACTTACTGCACCAGATTCGTTTGCAGAAATAAATTGTAGTCGGACGCAAACTGTTTGCCAAAATTTCCAAATTACTGGCGCAATATTGTTGAATTGACTTTCAATATTTATACTTTAAATGTCTATATAAGCGGTGACAGTTTACTAACAAAAGTTTAAAAAAATCGACTAACCGATTCTGGTCATCCGACGAAAAAAATTTAAAGTAACAACGATATACCTGTGCTTATTTAGACTTAATAACATGCTTTTGCTGTTCATGTTTTCCCATTTTAGGCTCTTCTTGGAAAGATGTAGAGCTCTATGTAGCCCGGCATCTTCTCTAGCAATATGTTCTTCTAGTAATTATAAAGAGATAAGGTTTGATTGTTTGTTTGTTCTGGGTAAACTCAAAAACTATTGAACCGAATTAAAAAGTTATTTCACCAACAGAAAGCTCTTCTCTTAGGGAGTAATCTACGAAACTATTTTTAATTTATCCATCTATGTACACAAGCAAAGATGCCCCTCTTTCCTTGTAAAGTAATACATGTACGTATACGTACACGTACAGAGTTCTTAACCCTCTCTGCTTTACCTCTAGTCTACACATTTAAAGGTGAGGTATGCACCCGCAACTCATTGGGGTATCGTAGTTATTTTGGAATACCCGTTGTACTCTAACTTGAAGTGAAACTGGTTGCCAGTTTGCCATATTCGTTAATAAAAAAAATGTTTAAGCTAGAATAATCTAGAAAATAATCAACTATTCGTCTACTGACTTGTTATAAATTTACGAATAAGGTAAACAAAGGGTTAGGAACACTCAATAATTCCCTGGTGCTTCTAATATAATACTGTAATTAAAATTAGATTACGGTCGGCGTTGCGTTGGCTCCTACGTGCGACTGACAAGAGATGGATCGATAACGTGATTGAATTGTCATAGCGAAGGCCCCATTTATGTTAGCATTTTATACTTAGCTATTATGCTTCGTCTAGAGATAAAAAATAACACTAATTGTGTGTAAAGGTCGTTTTTAACAATGAGCTTTACTAAGTAAAAGAGTCTAAGTTGAGAAATGAATTGATAACTTGATATGTCCGTAATTAGAACGCGCATATGTGCTTACTTGTGTGGCGGAAAGCGTGATGTACACACAGACCGTCACCACCTATCGGCCGGTGCATGCAACACGGGCACATTAATTACAGCACCCTCTTTCGCAAGACGAATACACTTCATTACTTGTATTGTCTTTTTGATTTAAAAGAATTGGCTTTAACTTTATTTCGTGTTGTTTTCTTAATATTATTTCCTATAACAATCTAGGATATCTATTATAAACTTCTAGATTACAAAAAACTAAACGTTCAACATGACCATACTTGGTCAACGTTAATAATGAGGTTGCCAGGAATAAATATGAATTTAAATGTTCTTGATTTTATTTTTTATTGCCAATTGGCTTAAGAATTTTTAATTAATTAGAAGCACGAGATTAAGAAATAATTGATGAGCTCTGATCTGCTCAGAGAATGATGTTTCAATATTAGCCAGCAAATAAACAGAGTTAAAGAGAGACATTTTTCGAGACCCAAAGTCTTTCTAATGAACTAAGTTTATGGGCTATAGCTCCGTTGGACTACCTTATGAATATTTCCAGAGTGAGTTACCGAGACCGGCTCCGAGATTCGCAATGGAACATGAATCATAAGACAGCGGCGTGCCAAAGTGACGTCAGAGCGGCGATAAATTCAGCCAAAGCTCGCGGTCCGTGATGCACGACTTGTGAATAACTCGCCGACGAACTAGTCCGGTCGACTAGAACTTTACATCGAGCGGAATTAATGCTGACGTTTATGAACTTAAAAGATAAAAACACATATATATTGCAGCTGCCGAAAATATAATAAATATTCGAAAAATAAAACTAAAAATACTAAAGAAGGAGCACCCATAGCCGACGACCATGTATGCATAGATGTATGAATGTAGAAGAAGCGAGAGAGGCGTGCCAGGATCGCGCCAAATGGAATCCAGAAAGTGAGTGCATATTTATTTATTTTAAATAGTAATTCAAAAATATAGTCTGCCTATGCTTAGCTAATCTTCTAAGGTTGTTTTGCAATCATATTTATCTTTGTAAATAAAATATTTGAAATTCAGGAGAATTCACTTTCGTTTGTGTGTTGTAGTAAATGTACTAAGTCCATGATAAGAAATTAAATCTTTGACAGATTACATCTTTCGTGAAATACTTAAGATTCATTTTTAACAATACTCTGTAACGTCTAAGCAGTATAATTATTTGAAACGGTACCGGCAGAGGCTGAGCCGCTCTGAGCTCGGATTAGGCACATCAGAGAGCTCTTTTGAAGCAGAAATATGATCGTCATTAATGCTTGTAATATTAATTTTTAAAGTTGAATCAATATTAATGTTAAATTGCGAAATACATAGTCGATTCAGTGATGATCCACTCGAGTAAACTCGAGTTGGGCTTAACTCGAGCCAAATCAAGTTGAATTCTCTCCGACTCGAGTTCGAAACGTACCTACATAATAATGTTAGCCTGATTTTGTAAAAAAATTGCTATATAATTACATAGTTTTATTGATACTGGTTGAGCCTAAATAAGAAAGACATCATATAACAATTACCACAAAGACATGTTGATATTGTAATAATATTATGCTCATTTAATAAAATAAACTGGGAAAAAATTATCCATAATTCAAAAGTTGTAATTAACTACTAACTAGCAGGTATGCTAAATTGTTGTATGCGTTCGTAGCATGCTTGCTAGAGCGTAGCATGTGGTTTCGAGCGCATCTGCTACGCCGTAGGACCTGTAACCGTTTCAGTTTGTCGATTTGTTAACGAATGAATTCTCGCGTCGGCTCATAACTAACATTTTGAAATAAAATATGTCAAAAACAGAGTTTTTATTTTTAACTAGTGATCCTCCCCAGCTTCGCCAAGATCGTACTAATTATGTAGATTCGATCGCTACCAAACGTCAGAGGTTCGCCAGCTAGGTCAATCGGAACGTTTCCAGAAAATTTCAACGTATACGGTCCAGCCGTTCCGGTGTCCATAGGGAGTATACATACAAATAAACACACATCGCCTTTTTATATAGTTGTTGAAGATTTTTCAATATAAATGTGTCAACAACTACTTACTCTCTACGTACTCATAACGGGATGAAGGGTCCGTGAAAGTCTTAAAATGACAATTAGAACAGTGATACAATTAACAGACAGACCTCGACCTCGCAGAGCATGACCGTGAAGTAGACCAGAAGTATTGCACTTAGATACTTTTCGGTTTCGTCTGATGTCAGGCCTCGCGGTACAGTTTTTGGTAAGCGTACATATTTAGTAGTAGTTGGGGGCTACTTTTCGGCAACTCCACGACTAGGGCATCCCGAAGAATCCCAGCAACCCTTAACGTTGCTGGCGATCCCCGCGAGTGATACCGTGTGATAGTGATAAGAATTTGATAATTGTACTCAAAATAAATCTCTGTTAACTGATTAGAAAACTTGGTAGTGTACGAACAATGTAAATAAGTTGACACGTGTTACAGAGTTGAACTAATAATAATTAACAACTAACAAGTCGAGGACTGAAGACGTACGAGCTGCCGCTTGACTTATGCAACAACTTGTTCCGACGTCGCGTCGCCTCGAAATTTAGGTCTTAACGAAACTAATAATTCAGTAAACGCTGACTAGATTTGTGTTATAGTTTAGCTTTTTTACCTAGAATCCTTTAAAAAATATAATATGACGTAATTGTTTTTTTTATGTTTATAATGACAAACAAGCAAGTGCCTCACCTGATATACGACTAGACGGCATCTAACATAAATAAATAAGCTTTCATCGATACCTTTAATTGTGTACTAGGTGGCAAACGAGCAAGCGGTTCACCTGATGTCAAGTGATCGCTACCCATAGACATCTGCAACTAACTGAGGTGATGGCATTTCACCGGTCGAGCCAGTTGCAACAACAGAGGTTGTTGTTGCTTGCTCTATCACTATTAAAATCCTGAATTCAACAATGTTTTTTTTTATATTTTTTGAAAGTTTTGTAATCTGTATTTTTGTATCAGCGCATCTTTGACTACAGTATTTTTCTTTGAAATCATATTTCCGTCTACCTTGAAGCTGTACACACCACATCACGTGTGTACGTTATTATACAACGCGGCGGCAGTAAGCCTCGGCATAATGAAGCTTCTCCCGCTTCGGAAACCTAACGTTTTATCGCTTTAATAAAATAATATTATCTACAATGTATATGTGCATGTAAATGTTACTATGAATAGCACAGAACAAACTTTGTTAGTTACACTAACGGAAAAATAATGATTACTCAAGTTTATGTTAGTGCAATTGACCAGCAAGTCTATGCATTGCCTGCGTGTGTGTTTATATATATATATATATATATATATATATATAAATATATAAAACTACCAGTATATAGCTGGCTCGGTGAACTTCGTTCCGCTCGCAACTCCCTTGCGAATAGAATTTCGTATAATCCGTTCTTAGCTGAGCTCTAAGCAAGGAATATTTCTTTAAAATTTAGTCTCTAGGCGACATAGTTCCAGAGATATCGTGATGAGTCAATAGACACCTGAAAATCTCTTATATGTATATAGAATGAATCCATGTATCACATATTTGTAAAAAGATTCCGTTTACACTAAAATGCACAGCGGGTAAAACCGCGGGACACAGCTAGTTGTATAGTAAGAAGACCAAAATTAATAAAGAGTTCGCTTCGCCACACAGGTATACTACGATGCTACTTTACCAATAAATATTCTTCGTACGAAGCAGATATTCCCTCGGAATACAAAATTGCAAATCTCTTTCCCGCGCCCTCAAAGTTTCCCTGTTTATTGGACAACTTGTGTAATTGAATATTTCTTTTCGTTCTTTATTTACTTTGCATGTCACATCGTGTTGCCACTAGTTTTCGTCGTTGACACGTTTTCTTGTCGTATTTGTTGCCTCAATAATCGCAAGTTCAAGTAACAAGACTAATTTATACCTTACTAAATGGGTCCCGCGGATGCAGGCGTCTTGCAATTTAATTTAACCCAGAGTGCAGTCTAAGCTGAACCCCATTGAATATCATTATTTCGCTATGCAAATTTCATCTCCTACTTTAGACTTTTAGGGGATGAATTTAGGAAAAACCTTTTTCAGTGCTTGCCTACGGAATAAGAGATATTTCTGTATCGGTCAGTCACCTTTCTTGTACGGGTATGGAGATTTATTAGTAAAAATGACTTAAGTATTTTCATGATTCACAAATATTTATTTACGCTTTCGTGATTGGTTCTTTTGTCTCGGAGAGGTCAAATTCAGACCTTTTTTATTAATTTATTATTTATCGAGGAGATATTAATTTAAATTACATAAGTATAATAGTGCCTACATGAAATTATACCATATTTTCTTCAGAATCGAATCGATGGAAAAATACTTCATTCGACAGTTACTAGGGTTGTCACATGTAATTGTTTTTTGCAATTTTCACACGAACGTGAAATTGCATTAATGCCCCGATAAAACGTGCAGCGACTTCCGTACGCCAGAAATTAGTGCGGTAATTATGCAATGTACGTGAGGTAGGCGATTATGAAGTTTTTCAAGAAAAATATAGATTAATGTTTATAGAATCCTAGTTCGAGGCTTGCTAGGAATTGCATAATGTATTGTCATATATCATTCCAATTTAGCCAAGCCGAGCATCGGCAATCGGCTGATTCACGAATTGACAAGTTCTACCAGCGAAAACGGTTTATTCCACTTCGATCACCTGAGTCACGTGACCTGGGTAAACGAAGTAGAATAGTTCCCTGTCAAATTTAGTGAAATTTAATCATCTGAGTGCACAGGGATGTTAAGTTGTTAATTTATGTCTCCCAATCGTTTTTCCTGTCTATGCCCTCCTCTGTCCATAAAAGGTAAGCAATGCATCTGCAACACATTTGCTTATTGCGGATGTCAATGGGTAGCGCTCACTTAATCAAGTGATCCGCTTGCTCGTTTGCCAGCTTCTCACATAAAAAAAAATCCAGGTGATCAAAGTGGAACAAACCGCGAAAACCTTAATATATAGGAATATCGGGAGCTATAGTATTCATATTCCTGAGTTGCGTCTAATGCATCCTTTTGTCTCTGCCATTCTGCTACCACGTTCATTTTTTTCTACCCAATGGGTTGAAATTAAAACATATTTCAAGTGTTTTATGCCTTTGTTTAGGAATTGTACAAATCACGCGTTACAAAATTTATAAGCGGGACGTTCAACAAAGATGTAACAAATTGTTAGAGGATTATATTTACAATTCTAATAGGGTATTTAATTAGCCCCAAATTCGTAATCCGAGGCTTAGCAGAATCCATGAAATCTGCAAGGGATTTCGTGTAAGGCCGCCTGACGACAACAAACCCTTTATTAATTCTAAAGCAATTAACAAAATGGTCGGACCTCACGGGAATATTTGTACTTGTTCTAACCACAAATTATGCTTTAAACATGCCAAACTTAGTGGGATAATCGGTGTATTTTTTGCTTTAGTAATAAATACAAGTTTCTTATCAAAAACGAAGAGATTAGTCGCTTACAAGATACACATAGTGTCATGCTGTAGACGGCAATATTAAAGGTTGGGAGAGATTTATGTCTATCGAAGGTAGACAGGTTCACAGACCACAAGTGGCCATAGGGTTTTCCCTACAAAAGATAAAAGTCATCTAGTTTAATGGAGATACTATAAGATTTTGTGTTGAAAACCAATAGCTCTTGCCTTTGCGTATACTGGAGCTTCTTACATTATACCGTAGTTTTTATTATTACCACTTTAGCACATTTAACAAAGACCTAGTTTTGGTAAAAATTTCATTACATTTATGCAGATTTATAACAATATTAAAGTGTGTTAAGGCTAAACAATGCATGAGATAGCGCGGAATGACGCGAAAGACATTAGTTGGTGGCATTGTCGTGGCGTGAAGCGCTGGTGGCGCGCTAGTGATGTGCCGTACCGACGTAGTTACGTTCTTTATCTTATCGGTTTATTAAACCGGTAAACTTTTATGGCGCAACCTTATCATTTATTTAATTTTGCGTCACTATTATGTAATCTGATTATAATAATTTTAAGCTTTAATTTCCAAACATAGCACGATAATCGTGTCGTAGAATCACATGTCTTTAGATTTAAATACATAAATATACGCTCGCCGTAACCCAGGTAGGCAGAGATTATGGATTTCCCTTTGGCACGATCCTGGCATGCCTCTCTTCTTCTACATCCATACATCTACGAATACAAGTACCGTGCGTACCGTATTATGGAAGTTTTGTACTTCTTCTCACTGTGACAATACCATATCACCTTTGCGTGTGGTCTTAGGTAGGCTCGTGGGCGCACATTTAGAACGTTCCTGAGTCCGAGTTCCTCACTGGTCCTTGTTTTTCATGACGATTTATTAACGAAAGAGATAATGGGTATTAAGACCTATAGTAAATAACTCGCCTATTGTCTATAGATTTAAACTTAATCCTGAAATAAATGAGGCTTGCGTTGCGGAGTCAGCAGCCAACAAGGCGAGGGCGTGGAGTTCGCAACTCACAAATTGTGGTTTGTTTATGAGGTTTATTTGCGAAACATAACAGACGTTCGCTTCGAGCTCGTCGCCCATTACTCAGCCGGGTTTAACTCGTTGAATTTTAACCGAGATTTAATGTGAGGGAACGTTTGAACGTGTCGCGTTGGTTAAGCAAGTTGAAGTAGGAAAAATGTTTGCATTTTTAGACATTTTGTAAAACGATGTATTTAGTTTGATTTTCAGTTGAAGGATTACAGTATACAGTAACAGTAAAGTAAATGAAGCGATAACAATTGGAGAGCGTAAGACTTAATTACGATGAATTGACATTGGAAGAACCAATGCTGTAAAGTGTAGTCGGGTAAAAGTTATTTCTAGCTTTAATTATAACGTGGTAGGTATGAAAGCTTTCGTTACATACATCTGTAGGGTCGGGGTATTATTGTCATACCATCAGTTTACCTTTTCCCGAAACTTGTTTGCTTTGTTGTTGATTTGAGGTAGGTTTATGGACATCGAATAAATGTCTCTTACGTTTGGGTGGACGATTAGCATATTTATTACTATTTGTAAGCAACCTAGATGAGTGAGTACGACTTGAATGTTATCCAGTAATCGTTGTAACCAGTTCAAACGGGGCACAAAGACACAATCCTCGCGTCGTATTTTCGATCCAAAACAAACGGCGCGCTCGCGGCGGACCCGCCGCCTCGCTTAGCGTCGCCGAGCACAATTGGGGATGAATGTAGGATTCTGTTGTTACGCCTTTAAATATATTGAAGGACATTAAATACGATTCTCATTCAAACAAGGGATTTTCAATGCGGCTTAAATAAATCAAGATAAATCCTTGAGACGCATTAAAAATTAATCATGATCGTTCCGTCAATCTGTCGTGGTTCAGATTAATTGTTAAAGATCTATTTGAAATAACTTAATCTAAGTCTCTTAGTAATTTTAACATTTTGCATCAAATTTTTCCTTCCTAAACCTAATTCGAACGTTAATCTATCAAATTAAAATGGAAACGTCCATATTTGTTTGTAAAAGTCTAAATTAGTTCTAGCCCTAATATTAGGAGACAGCTACTCATAGACAGACAACAAGCAAATGAGTCGCAAATGCATTGCCAATCTTTAAAGGTCAGGATAGACAGCAAAAAAAACCTATTCGCCATTTATCCCCTTCCTGTCCTGTCCTGTCCTGTCTTCCCTTCCCATCCTATTCTTATTAGAAAAACATGTGAAAAGGAAGCGGACTGAAACTGGGCCACCAGCACCTCACGCATCAGGTGAAACGACGAATACTTTACGTCTGTCTTCTGTGAGGTCGTCGTGGGTTTTCTCCCACTCTATTCTATTTTCGTAGTCTTAATTCTATTTTTTAATTTCGTAACGAAAGCTATGTGGTTTCATTTAAGTTAAAGCACTGTTTTAAAAATAGTTACTTGAACTACTTAGGGTAGTACTTAGAAGCGGAGTAACTAAAAGCGGACTCAAACTAATTCTTTACTATCTGTGGTTTAAGATTGTAATTGGAATCAAAATTAACCGAAGCCGAGCCCGTACTGGTTTGTGCAAGTTAATAGAGCTTGAAGCAATAAATCTAGCAATGCTGCCATCAAGGGATCGCTCACAAAACTCATACTTTGATGAGAATCCTTTCTGATTCCAGACGAAAGGTTTATATCGTCCAACTTAAAAGTTATTCCATCTTTGTTTAACTCGACGTTGATCTCAACGTTCATTTCTCTCTGAGCTTGCGCTTTATCGCACTCCTATAGTTAGCGAAACTTGATATCGTTTAAACCATAAATATTAAACCTTTCAGTTGCAAGAATAATTTCCTATTAACATATATACATATAACACCTCCTAAAAATAAATATTACTTGAAAGGACGAATGAAAAAAGATTGCCTGGATATATTTTTTTTATAAGAGAGGGGTCAAACAAGTTGCGAGAATACCAAGGCGACGAAGCCCTTGGACACAACACCAGAGGAACTGCAGATGCGCTGCCGGCCTTTAAGAAAAAGATCTCGCTTCTTGAAGGACCCTAAGTCGTACTAGTTTGGAAATACCGCATAATAAGTTCAACAACGCGCCAGCTATCCAGGTGGTGTGGATATATATATGTTTCAAAAGTTTTTAGCAATGTAATTAGGGAACATTCAAGAAGCTATATTGATGAAATTACTGACAATCTAAATATAAATAATAAGATACCGTCACTGACTTGTATGTATGCGTCAATATGGGGATGGGGAAGAAGAGTAAAGTATGTGGAACCACCGGGCCAAATTTTATGTTCTCTGCCTATCTGTCTGGGTTACGGGCGTGCGTGTCATTGTTTATATACCAGTTTATATGACGACGAGAAAATAAAATACCCTAGTTTCGTAGTCCCAGATGAAAGCTCAGGGTTAATAGGATTAATAGTTTATGGGTTGAGCGCCGCGCACATTAGCTCGAACGAATCATGTACGCGGTGACCTTACGTTAACATTATACTATTATATAAACAGACATAGTCAACTAAAATTGACGCCTGATATTACAAATACGGTTTCCGCTAAACCTCTCATGCAAAGACCTTTAAGGCAGACAATGTACTTTATATATTACCAGTCTTCGTCTTCTTACATATTCATAAAGTAAATAAAATAATGTCACATATGCGATATAATATTAGATGTGTCATGTGAGCCAAGTCATCGTACAATGGCAACGTAACTCAATATTCACGAGGGACGTTTCACTGAGACTACTGACAAGTGACGTCACGTGTGACATTTGATACGCGCCATATTGGACGAGGCTGACGCTTCCCTTGTGGATATTATAATATTTAACTAGTGAGCCGCCCCGGTTCTCCACGGGTAGGAGAATATAAACGAGTACATTTTGAAGTAAAAACTTCTTTAGTTGGTTCATCGTTGAGTGATTTTTGGTAGGGGAATAATCATTATTTAGATTATCAGAGTTACATTATATTTAGCTTATGTTTAACTTAGGTTGGAAGTTGACCTTAAGGTCCTTTCTTCGCGCTTTTTCTTTCCACTCTGTCAAACTTATGTATATATTTAACTAAATATTACGTAAATGCTGGGAACTGTCACAATCCCAATTTTTTAAATGATCTTTACATGACTCCACTTGTTATATGCGGACCATTGTTATTATGCTTCTGTTGTGATGTTGATATAAAGTTTATATAACATTGAAAGGCTTTTTGTACAGTCGGTAAATATTTTTGAACTATTCCCAGGCCTATCCTGCTTTGCTTTGTGTGTACGTCGTTAGTAATTATTGACCTCTGATTTGATTTTGTCGTAATGTACCGGCCTAATATATCTCATTCAATAATTTTATTAAAGATATTTACGAAAAACCCTTATAATAGACGTAAGACTTCGTAAATTATTCTGTCCATCGGTAAAATCCGTACGAAAATCCGTTTGGATTAGTTTTTTAGTTTATCGTGTTCACATCGATAAAGACTCGATACTGTTTTATAATTAACAAGAGTTAATGTCGATGATCTCCAATCCAGGAGATAATTTGTAATTTTCAATCTCAAACAAAAGCCATCTCTGTCTACCCTTTTCGGTTACGGGAATGAGTAGTAGTATAACTATTATTTATTTATGACCCGTTGGATCACAAGATTTTATTTACTTTTGGATTATATTTTTTATATAATCCACATCAAATCAAATACTGTTTTGTAAATTGTTAAGCCCCACTACAATATGTTCTAAGTTAAAAGACCAAAACTGAAATTGTATGAAGTTATCAATGGAAAAATATTTTCCACAGGTTTCGTTCAACTTAATGTATAAAAATTGTGTTATTTAGATATGTATTTACTTCATAAGCGGATCCAAAAGGTTACGGAGCTAGGTAGGCGTTTGAAATACAAAATAAAGAGCAAAGCTGATGCCTTGTTGTGTTGGAAATAACTAAATACTATATTACTATATTAGCATCGCAAAAGCGATTTCATTTCACTTAAAACCCTAAAATATTGGGAACGAAAAATCATCCTACCGCCTCTACCAGCCTACGTGTTCCGTCACAACCAACTCCCTAATTATAATCAATGTGATAAGGTCCGAGAGAAATCAAATAACCCCAAAGAGTTCATAAAGTTTTAGCTATTACGTCATAGATGGCGTTGTACACGAGACTTTATGAACTTGCCTCGCGGTGTTAAGGATCACGGCTATGTCTCCACACAAGTCTTCCGCGGAGCGCGGAGAGGTTGTTCTGTTTTGCAGTGTTCTCTGTTGTGTCTTGCGTTTTAGTTGTCAGTTTTGTAGAAGGTCGAGACCTTTGAGATTTCTAAGTTACGTAGGAAGCATAAAAAATGATTTATATTGACTACTAATCGTCCGTGATGCGCCTCGTCCGGGTGCAATTGATTACTTGTGCTTGTTTGTATGTTTTATGTATTCAACATGAATTATGTTTCCTTCTGCCTCTAACCTGGATCCTAAATCATTAGCAATATACGCTTCATACTAATTACAATTTGTGTGCACATCGTTGCGTGATTTTCTTTACGCGAAAATTATTTCACAAATTTTGAAATTATTTTCAACGTAATTATATATTAACACACGAAGCTTAAACTGTCCAATCAAATCAGTATAAGTGCTTCAGTTCATACTGGGAACGAGGCGATAATTGATCGGTATTTATAAAATTCGACGGCCGATTTAATTTTGCACAGAATGTGTTTCATCGTAAATGTTCAACAAATAGTAAAATAAGGCTTCTACGACTTTATAATAGACTATCTGTTTCCCGCGACTACGTCCGCGTGGAATTAAATTAAAACATATTAATCACTTCGAAGGATAAAAGTATATAATTGTATTTTTTACAATAAAACGTAAAACACCAGTCTCAAAATTATATTTTGACATTACAACAAATAATTTAATTTTATTTATACATTACCACCAAGTCTACCTAAAGTCGTCTAACGCAGTTAAAGATGTTTTCAGTTCAATAAGCATGTTACTGACGCTGTCGCTAACGCATGTCGATCTCGCGAACCTATAATATTTACCCTGCCTACTATCGTTTAACGTGGCTAAAGAGGTTTACACTTCAAATAGTAAAATTTTTATGTTATTTTACTACTCACGGCAAGCTTTGTGACATTGCAGTTAGTGGGTGGCGCTTTCGATACGGCGCCGCGTAGGTTTTTTTCACAATTTCGAGGGTTTTTCACTCTTTGCGCGGAGCCCTAAATATTACTACTATCTTCCAGTAAAAATCCCATCCTAATCCGTTCAGTCGTTTCGGAGATTACCCGGAATAAACAGACAGACAGACAAAAATTTTAAAATTGTATTTTCTTTATAAGTACCGTATATATTCATGTGTATTGAGTATGGAAATGTTATTTGGATATTACATACAGACACTTCAATTTTATTTATCAGTATAGATGGAGATGAAAAACGCCTTTTGTTATAATTTGTATGAAGGGTCTTCAAACACTATTTTATCTTATATATAAAATAAAGTATATCTTTCGACATAGTATGCTGATGGGCACTTAAGTTCCATTCTTCTTTAACTAGGTCAGATCAGTTACAATCGACTTCGCTGTTCGTCGTCTGGTTTTGACTCACTGCGAGTGAGTTACGTATCGGGCTTTTATCTCTATCCGTAAGATTAAATCTTTTATACTTTCGATTTAATCATATAGCTTGCAAAGAAAGACACATGGAAGAATGTTTATAACAACTTGAAATATTTTACCTATTTCTAAGTTATTTCGCGAAATAATCTAAAATTTCGAACGCAGAAAATGAGAAACGTATACGAGTAAAGCCGGATAGAACAGCTAGTCGTAATATAAAGTATAGTTAGAGACATTTAGATTATAATGAATAACACCTGAGTTAATACCTAATCGAAACTACATTGTACGCGATAGAATCACAAACAAAATAGAATAGTACGCCACTAAAGAGCAAACGCGTGCCTGAATTAAGTCGTGAACATGACATGCAATCACGTTGACGACTCGTCCTCGTCTGTCGTCAATTGCATCCGATACCCGGCAATACCCGGCAATACCCGGCCATATCCGGCGACACTCCGAGCGGTGCGGAATTCAATTTCAACACCCATAAAATAAAAGACCATCATTTAAGAGGTATATCTATTCCCCGATTGTATTTGATACTTGTGAAAAAAAATTAAATAAGTAAAATCTAATCAGGTATCAATTTATTTTGCAATACTTTAAATTAATCTTTGCTCAATTTTAATGGGACTAAACATAGGTATAAATAATAAAACGTCTATAACAGCATATTCAATTCCTTGTATGCGCGAGACACACATATGCAATACGCCATCTACATTCAGTCAGAGAAACTTAAGACTGTTTAATTCGCTTGTAATCTCCCTGTTATCCAATCTCCAATTCAATCTGTTTATGACCCTATTAGTATATTCCGGTCTTAACCTGATTTATTAATATCAGGTTAAAATAGATTAGACAAAGTGTGGTATGAGCCTTAACCGATACTTTACGTTCACTGCCGGCAGTAACGACGCGGCCACGTGTCGCCCCACAATAAACTTATTGCATTCACTATGATATTACATACATTTAAAGACAAAATCTATATCGATTACCTTCAAAGTAAAGGCACTATGATGTAATCTAAGTATCGTATCTTGACAATATTAAATAAAAATCAAGCAAAGCAATAAACATGTGACTTTAAATTGAAGTCTTGAGAAAATTGTTTCACCGTTTTAACAAACAAATTCACAGGTAGAAACAGTTTTCAAGACATTGTAAGGAATATGGCCATTACATTTCGTGATAGAGTTGCGAGGGGACGCTCTGCCCGAGCTCATAACAATTGAGTAAATATTAAAATACTAAGATTATGATATTTTCAGTGTTTCATATTTAAATTGCTAACAATATTGTGTATTGTAACTTTATTTTACAGACTCCCTTATTCCTAGCTTGTTTATAAACTAACTTCGTTTTATTAAACAAACCGTAGCAGTATAAAGTCACGTAAGACGATAGCTGAGGCATGAGAGCTCACCCACGCAGCATTGCACGCTCACGTCGCCGTTGTATGGATGCTATTGTAGTTTTTATTCTCTGTTGTAACTATATATTCCTACCAACCAGTATCACCTAACAAAAATTAAGGTCTGCACCTCTACCTATAAATATTTAAACTTTCGAAATTTAAAAGCAAATGTAGCTCGAACTCCGCCACTACAGAATTCTCTGTAATGCATACTCTTCGTATGACTTTTTATATATTTTTAAAGTGTCTCACTTTCATGTTATGCGAATTACCAAAAAGTTTTGTTTATCTGGCTTGTCAATCCCTGTTGGGCTTGATACCTAATACTATATAACAAAATTGAATAAGCGAAGAGAAAGTAAGGGTAAATATGTATTCCTTTCATCAAATTTAAAAATATCTTCTAATTATTAATCAAAACGCAAGTATGTTAATTTTTTTCATTGCCTTTCTATTAATTAGCTCGAATATGAACATTGTAATATTGAATTTTCTTGACATTTAGACAGCAAAAGGCGTTTTATCTTAATAAAAGTAAACTAAACTGAAACGAGAGAACTAAATCGATAAATAAACGATAAAACATTATTAACGATCTTCCGCATACGATAATCCATCATTCGTCTTCCACTCGGTTTACCGACGCTGTCAGATGACGCGGCAAATATGGCAGTGCCAACATGGCGGCTGACAACTGCGAAATGACAGATTGATAAATGCTAAACTCAACATGTTGCCAATTAAACTAGTTTCTTTTTAAATTAAATTATTCACGTTTATTAATAGAAAATGAAATCAATTTGACATGACCGCTGTATGTTACAATATAAATATTAGCAGATATGCCATTTAAGATATTTTTTTTTTGTGACTGAAAGGTCACTGTTTGCCTTGAGGAGGCATTTACAGATACACCGGGCACGAGGCGGCAGGGCGCAGAGGGCGCCTAGCCTAAGCCTCTTTAAGAGTAACTAAGCTCGAGGGCTCCCTCCGTAGAGGGAACCTCGGCTCGGGCCGTTACTTTAATATTATTACCGGATTGGGAGGCCACCGAGCTCTTAGGTCGCTTCGGTGGACGCTCCATGGAGTGACTCGGCTCAAGGGCCCCCGAGAGGGGACCTCGGCTTGGGCTGTCACTCATTACGCGTTTAGCATTCCGATTCGAGGGTGCCCGAGAGGGCCGAGCCTCGGCTCGATCGGTAGCCATTATCTGATTACACCATTTAAGTGTTCACATTTACGAGTGTGACAAATATTAGCTGTCCCCAATTTTCTTATTATTTTAATATCTACTGAAGATTTTGTCTCTGAAAAACTTATGAACGGTGATTTTGTATAAGAATAGCATTAAGTTATAATTATATAAAAATGAATCTATATTTCCCTTGGCCACTTGAACGGCTGACCCGATTTCGCTAATTCTTTCTTTTTATGCTTTTTATTGGCTGGAAAATGTAATTATAAAAGAAAAAGTTATGAAAGTAGCGGGTAAAATAAGAAAATTTAAGAAACTTACGACCATATTAACTTTTCTAATGAGGCTAATCTTACAACTGTCAGTGACAGCTTACCTGAAGTACTGAAGGGTAAGTACCTAAGGGGATGAAAGTTTGTATGAAGAAACGACCCGTGGCAAGCGTGTTGCTAGTTTACAGTATAAGATATCATTGGGCATAACATTTAAATGGATATCGAAACTGGGCTACGATGAATTATTTTTAAATGTTATTTGTTATTTCCAGCTCAATGGATAACAACAAATGGATAGAATCGTCTTTTTTCGGCTGTGAATTCTCCGTTGTTCGTTAGGGCGTAGCGACGTGCTTCAGACTCATAAACTAGTAATTGTATTACGTCCTAACTGCCGTGCCGGATGGGGCCCGGAAACTGGCAGGTAAGTTAAACAATGAAAAAAAAATTAAGACATTTGTCTTAAAGATCATTCTCTAAAATCTTGGCTGGTGATTGACTCGCCATATAACATTTGCATATGGCCATATATCAGACCCCTCGATTTCCCTTTAAAGGGCTAAGAAGTCGACAATATTTCTATAAATCGAGAAATCTTTTCGTATCCCTACTAATATTATAAATGTGAATGTAAGTTTGTTTGTTACGCTTTCACCCGAAAACTACTCAACCGATCATCATGAAACTGTACACATATTCTTGGAGGTATTAGGAGTAACATAGAATACTTTTTTTTTATCAAAAATAATATTTTTTACGAAAAATTACAAAAATATTAATCAAAAAATCTAGCTACTTCCACGCCATAATATTATAAATGCGAATGTTTACATGTATGGATGTAAGGATGTTTGTTACTCAAAAACAGTTGAACGGATCTGGATGAAATTTGGTACAGGGATAGATTATAATCTGGTATAGCACGTAGACTATTTTTTATCCCGTATAAATGTACAGTTCCCGTGGGATACGTTTTGTTTTTACGGGTGCATATATGTGTAAAAGACCATGTTCCGTATAGATTCTGAAACGGCTACCCGGGCGACACCAGGGTGGATCACTAGTTACCTATAAGCCAACGGACTTACTTTAGTGGACCGACCACCAGGCAGGCGGAATAACGATTTATAATAAATTTTTTATATCATGCATATTGTTATGAGTATTAAGCTAAATTACCAAAGTCATATCTATGAATGAGTATAGCTATGTGCTCACATATTTGTGTTTAGATTTAAATAAATTATTTTCGTAACTCATTTAAATACAAATCTTTTTTTTATATGAGAAGGTGGCAAACGAGCAAGTGGATCACCTGGTGTTAAGTGAACGCTGCCCATAGACATCCGCAACAAGCAAATTTGTTGCAGATGCGCTGCCTACCTTAATGGACAGAGGAGGGTATAGACAGGAAAAAGGATATTTCCTTTTCCATCCTATCCTTATGAGGAAAGGGTGGGAAGGGGAAGAGGACTGAAATTAGGCCTAAAAATCTTACCGTCTTTATCTCCAAGATGTTGTCAACAACAGATTTGGGATATAAATACACCTATTAATCTAGATGTTTAACAACAGCTCATCAGCGATCAAAAACTTACGTCAGCCCGCATTTTTAGTGGCCACACATTAACATCAAAGTTTTACAAAACCATTTAACTTCGTTTACAAAGTCTTTATTTGATGAAGGCGGCTTTTATCAGATATGAAATATTCATAACTTGTGCACTCTGTCGAAGTATACTTTAGCTAAGATGTGTTCCGAGAGGCTTTGCGCCGCAGCCTTAATTCCTTTCGTATTTTTACTACGCTGTTGAGAAAAGAATTGCCTCGTAAATATTGTTTTGTTGTGGGAATTACGTCAAGATTTCGACGAGGTAGATATTTGTAGTAGGTACACATTTTATGTAATTGATACATAGGTATATACATAAATCAATAAATATACGCTCACGCCCGTAACCCAGAAGGGTAGGCAGTAATCATGGATTTCCATTTGGTTCTCTCGTTTCTTCCACATTCATACATCTACGCATGCATGCTCGTCGGTTATGGGTGTTCCTTATATCGCCCTTTTTTAGTAAGTCATTAATCTAATCTATATCAGTTCTCCTAGGGCGTCTCCTAACAACACTGCCACTCACTTTTGCAACTTAAAATTGTTTTGTTATTCTCTCTTCATTCGTCCTTTCGACGTGCTTGAATCACCAGGTACATACATTGAGGGTTATTTTTTAAATTTATTTAGGTACACAACAGTTTACAATCGCTTACATATATCTAATAAGGAGACAATACTTAAAAGCTAGATCATAAACCAAAGAGTGTTTACACAGCATGACAAAACGTGTGCAAATACAATGACATTAAATTGCACCTGCGTTATCTATTGTAAGAAGAAGTATACAGGAAAAAGTTAATCCGTTAATTATCTCTATGAAAAATAGTTCAAGTAAATTGAATCGATACGGACTTCATTGATATTACAATAAATACATGTTTAACTACGAAAATTCTGCAGTACATACTGTGTGTCCTCCATTGAAAGGTAACATGTTGAATTTTGATTAAGTTTTACAGTTTGAATGTATCTTTTAATGGATGCTGTACTATCAAAAGAAATGATATTTCAGTTTTTGATATTTTTAATGTTATTACAAAAGTCAGCATTCTATTTACGTCACATGATTAATAGACATGTCATGACAGGCTGTACGTTGATAAATATATCATACACGATGTCTTAACACGTTTTGTCCCGCTTCCCGTTTCATTGGAACTTTATCTTCAGCGATATTTGATATTTCTCACATCCCGGGATTTCTTGCCTGATGTTGATTTACTATGGAAGTAAAGTACTATGGGAATAAAAGAAAGATGTATATTTAACAAGACTTATCTACACGATAAGGATAATGTACCATAGTGTTTTGCGTTATTTTCGTCTATACAAAATTCCATAGTAAATCCTTGTTACACCAGAGACAATATCCAAATGATGATAAAAGTCGTGTTGACGTACTGTCAAAGAATATTTTTGATGGTTGACACATTCAAGAACGAGACGCCGGAGTGAACACTAAGGTTTGTGAATATATATTACTATTGTTTGAATTGTTGGTGGTCTCGTAATAAATAAATATAGTTCATGCGTACATGTTGCTTAAATTCAATGACTCCCTCCTTAGATATTTTTACATCCACGACCAAAAACACTTCTTAGTATGAGGTGGAGGAAAGTCGGTGGTAGGAATTATTTCTATAGAAGATAGTGCATTTAGTCAAAGTATAGCTACAGTACTGTTTTTCACTCGCTGCGCACTGGTTTATAAATCATACTAAGGTTAGAGCGGTGAGCATGTTGCGCCGGCTAATCACTGTTATCGATAAGAATGAGTGAATGACACTACACCGCTTATCGATAGCAATAACGCGCAGCATTACGCCCGCTCATAAGACGCATGAGTGAGAGAGAAAGCGAAATACTTTCTACACCACTCTCAAGTATTACGACCCAGTGTGCAGCAAGTAAGAAATAGTACTATGGTACAAAGTATAGGTAGCTAAAGTGCTGTAGCATTGCCATATGTATTCCATATTACATTCCCGGAAATTTTGACATTTTTACATTACGCATCTATCTAAATTGGTCCGTCGAATCTACAGAGACACGGTGATCGCATCGAATCCATTAATCGTAATATACAAATATTTATTTACCGCTTCAACTACTTTGCAAATTGCCAATAGTCTGCTACTCGTGTGTATGATCGCACGGTAAAAGCGCTTTAAAATTCAACACAGACAAAAATTTAAACATGTTTATTTCTTTTTATAAGTAAAGTGTTTCCCATTTCTTTTTATTTTGATTTATGATAACCATTTTAGCTTTTCTTTCTTTAAATAAATTGCAAACAGAAGATTATATGATCACTTAAGCTTTAAGTAAAAGTTTTTATGCTAATTATAAAATTGATGAAGTTATATCGATCAGATAGTGAAATACTAAAGAAGGGCGATAAAAGGAGCATGTATGCGTAGATGTATGAACGTAGAAGCGAGAGAGGTGTGTTAGGATCGCGCCAAATGGAAATCTTTAATCTCTGCCTACCTATATATTTATAATAACGCTTCAGTTACGGATCTTAGTTTGAACTTTACATTCGTGTAGCTTAAATCATCGGAATAAGACATATTATTTTACATAGAGATATTGTGCCTAATGTATGTTTGAAGTCGAAAATTAGAAAGTTATTGAAACAATACGATTGGAATTCGTAAATGCCATCAAATTGATATTTATTTAAGCAATAAATCATTTCCTGCATGCACTGGGCCACAGCTTCACGCCACTTGTGATAATGAGGTAGTCGGTGCGTGAGGGCGACGCGGCTGCGTGACTCAGTTATAAATCGCCTCGGACAAACGTGACCTCGGGGACTGCGGTCTTATATCTTTCGTTTCTATAAGGAAGTTTGAGGCTTGGAATTTGCGGGGTCTTTCGACCGCTTTATCTAGTATTCAATAGGCATATTACAACTGTCCATGATTTTGCCGTATTTATTAAATTACTAGTGACCCGCCCCACTACTAATTATACCACTAATTATGTTGATCCAACTGCTACCAAACACAGGAATTTGACAATCTGGAGAATCCCTGTAAATTTCATCGAAATCAGTCCAGTTGTTTCGGAATCTATAGGTCTATAGGGAACATACAATACTTCGCTTCTTATATAGTTTTTTTTTCATAAAAGGTATCCTATGTTACTTCTAATACCTCCAAGAATATGTGTACAAAGTTTCATGACGATCGGTTGAGTAGTTTACGCGTGAAAGCGTAACAAACAAACTTACATTCACATTTATAATATTAGTAGGGATTGTATTGTCAGTCCTCGGTAAGTGTGATTTTAGAATTAATCACACACTTTCAAGCCGATAAAGAATATGATGAATTGTTCCGTTAGTTATAATACTTCCCTAACAATAACAGTGTTAAAGACATAAGCTCTGATTATTAGATAACGTCTTACCTTGTAAACTTTAAAGATTATTTCGGTCTTCATTACATTTTTACTTAAACAGTGGTGGAGCCCGCAACAACATCTGATGCACGAATGGACCGGCTTGATCGGTGTATAACCACGACCTTACAGAAAACAGGCGTGAAGTAGAAGTACTCTCTATTTCGTCCGATGAGTAAGTTGCCGGACGAATAATTTCAGTCCTCTTTTCCTTCCCACCATTTCTTCATAAGGATGGGATGCCATCTTCTGACATGTTAAATTAATCGATCTTTCTCGGCTGTTAACTTGTAACGTCAGTACGGATAATTACGATGTTTCTGCAGTAAATAAACCTACTTAGATATTCCTTTTGGTACACGGCTATCAATAAAGTCTATTCTTTTATTTTTAAAACGCCCGGTATTAGTATGCGCCGGCACGCGCGGCGTCGCCGACCCATCCGATAAAAACGCGGCTTCGATTTATTGCCCAAGTATTGGATTATTTTAGATAGGTAATTATTTTTTAAGAGAATCTTCTTCTACTTTATAGGATTTATAATACATTACAGTGATATCCTTATGCACTTCATTGGAACAGAATGGCAAGACATTCACTCGATGTTAAGTGAACGCCACTCATGTGCATATGCAACGTGCTGAGTTGCAGACATGTTGCATCCCTATTAATCTATCTATCTATAATATTATAAATGTGAATGTAAGTTTGTTTTACGCTTTCACGCGAAAACTACTCAACCCATCATCATGAAACTGTTTACTCATGTTCTTGGAGGTATTAGAAGTAACATAGGATACTTTTATGAAAAAAATATAAAAAGCGAAGTATGTACGTTCCATATACCGATGACGATATATTTTTACTTTGTTTAAACTTTGATCAGACTATTAGGATGAGTAAAAATAAATTTATTCACAAATTGACAATAACGCCATCTATTACTAGAAAAAAAAAACAAAATGCCTTTACGCGCTTCGTATTTTTTGTAATGCAGTTTAATCGAATATTTAATATAGTAAATAATACATTCGTTTTAAGCAGATGTCTGACCATATGCAACGTACGGATGACCCAATTACGGAAGCTGTGCTTCTAATGAGATATGTAACTACGAAAATTCGTTACCTGGGCATTTGTGTGTCTAATTTGTTGGGCATATCGGTAATAACGCAAATACAATCACGAAATAACGATCGTTAGAGCTTAAGGGTCTACTCTTACAGTCGGTACCAAGAGTCCATTATCTGTTCACCTGAAACTGGGTCGCGGCTGCGCTGCTGTCCAATTCTACTTCAATTGATTATTATCAACAAGTTTTGATTTATTTAAAATTAATTAACAACCTTCCACTTGTACCTGTTTTGCTATTAATTATTTATCTTGTAATTTAAATAGAGCAAAACCGATCCGGATTATTTTTTAATTAATAAAAAATTATATTTCGAAAATTTTTTAAGTGCCGTTTCGGTAATTGGACGGAAATTAATAGAGGAAATATCTAAACTATTTCTTGAACACGGTTGCATCTGATCTTAAACAAACATTAATGACTACATGGCTAATCACTCCAACAAAGATTTGAATATACCAGATGGGTCTAAGCATATATATAAAAATATTTAATTAATTAAATAACATAATTGTAACTTTTACTGATTGTTTCCGAACGATATAAAAGTAGTTGTTGACGTAGGTGACGATTTATTTGCGCGGCGTGAGTTGGAAATTAAAAAAAAAAAACAAGTGCTCAGAATCTGAAATGAGCTTCACCTACCCGCCCCGACCTCGTATATAAATTTTGCTTTGCCTTCGATACAAATTCATTTCCTTCTAATTTCAAGGAAAAAGTAATATAATCTTGGCCTGGGAACGTTGGTTAACATTTCAATATATGACATCTGTTGCCTCAAGCCGTGTGCGGGACGTGACGTGTTCCTTATCATTGCATCTTTCTTGTATATTTCGTGGAAAACTTATCTGCGACACAAAGTTAAGCTAGTAATTACTAACTCTAAAATGTCAACAAATATAACTGACTAATATTTAACAGTTATTTTACCGAAATGAGAATCTTGAATTTTCCTTTAAAACGCTTGCACTCGTATGTCCAAACATATTCAGAGTGAGGTATGTGAAACCATTAATGGTAACAGCTTAAACAATCATACAGTTGGGAAAAGCCTATGATTGCGGGTGGACTTCTGTCGGCAACACATTTGCACTTCCTCTGGTGTTGCGGGTGTCCATGGGCGTCGTTTGCCCCCTCTCTAATAAAAAAAACTTACTCTAATAGTCGCAAGTGTGCCAGGGTTGTGAAAAAAGAAAAATTACGCCTGAAATTATTATCTAGTAGCTTGCGGCTAACAAGGCGCGTCTAGTGTCCTTAGCGTTCGAATCTACAAAGTAAGCGCGATCGGGGATCGAGTACCTCTCCGCCCACCTCCCCGCTATCTTAACTACATGTGATTTGATTAGTTTGTATTATAGTCACTTGCACCTGCAAACGTGCATGGCAGTGTTGACAGGGCCTAGGAGAACTTATAGCGATCAGATTATTAGCTTACTGAAAAAAGGGCGATAGAAGGAGTATCCATTACCGACGAGCTTGTATGCGTAAATGTATGGATGAGAAGCGAGAAAGGTGTGCCAGGATCGCTCCAAATGTCTAGTAAGTTACGTGTCAAAACCTGTAACACTCACGTAAGCATTTAGGTTAGTGTTCTACAGGTTTAGTGAAGCTGTAAATTTATTTTGAAAGTGTACTTCATGTCTGTACTATATTGAACTGTACGCACGAGTATTATTTGATATCAGTTCATATTTACTATTAATGTTCATCTGAGTATGCATGTATCGATATAATTTAACAGAAGCTAGTTTTTATTTAACCTTTCATCGGGGGTGTAACTCAGTGGTAGAGTGTCTGCTTCGCATGCTGAAAGTCCTGGGTTCAAATCCCAGCACCTCCAATTTTTTTTTGTCAGACAATAACAAAATTAATGTTTGGTGGTGTAGTATAGAGGTTTGTCTGTTTGTTTTAATAGCGATAAAAAAACTGTTAAGATTAAGATGTTTTGCGTCGATAACATTGTCCTCAGTTGCAAAATACTTGTGCAATAGGCGATGATGACATGAAGTGATTAATTGGCATGTGATATTCGTTGGAAAATATATTTGACAGGTGGATACTAAACCATTTACTGAGATAAATTAGATGTTAGTCTGTAGCTACACACATATTTTGTTGGGGTCTATATACCCAAAGGTTTTTGAATTTGTCTAAGCTCTTTTAATAGTTTAACTAAAAATGTTAATAAATAAAATGGATAGATCTTCCATAGTCAAAACAGTATTGATTTGAGATTATGTGAAAGTAACATTTGAAAGTTCGGTTCAGCGCAGCTTTGTTATTTAAGTAAGACAACAGTAGATATATTATGTAAACAGAAATATATTTTATTATACGGGTCTATTTAACAATGTGAAGTCCTGAATAAACTACTTGTAACTAATCTGACGAATAAAGTCATCGTTGCCGTTTTATCTCCAAATAAGCTGACGAATAATGTACCAAGTAAATTATATGTTAGGTCATCTGACAGATAAGGAAGTTATTTAGTGGTTAAAGATTCATGACAGATTAGTTCTTTCTTTGACATTTCACTTTCGTTACAAATAAAATAATCGATTTCTAAAAAGTGTTTCTTTGTATTGTAGAATATGCAACGCGTACACAGAAAATACGAAAAAAAACATTGGAGGTGCTGGGATTTGAACCCAGGACTTTCAGCATGCGAAGCAGACACTCTACCACTGAGTTACACCCCCGGTTGACCTTTACAGCGAATGAAAGCATTAAGTGTATAACTAGTTATATTTATAAGAACTGAGAAAGATGTATTATGTTAACTATAGGTTTCCACTGACGTAAAAATATGTCGCTATACAAGCTTTCTCTCTGAAAAAACCGAAACGTACACCCACGGTTAGACTATGCAAAATTACATTTGTAATTAAGTCATTGCATGAGCGAATTTATTTTTGAAGAGAAAACTTCTTTAGCCGCGTTACACGTTATTTGGTAGGGAAAAATCTTATAGGTTCACTTGAACGTTTCGAGTCTTTCAATTTAGAATTTTGCTGTTGTTTATTTTAGTTGATTATTAATTTATTTTAGGCTATGGTTGCTCTTTCCCACCTGCCATTACTTCTTCACTTCCGTCGGTACATTATGACGCAAAACGAAAAGCTATTACGCTATTTTTGTGATAGCTGATAAAATAATTATAATTGCATTCATGATGCACGATTAAAAAAAAGGGATGTGAGAACGAAGAAAGGTTGTAAGTAGGTATAATATAAAAAATTACATTTTAAACCCCAAATGTAACATCATGAGGCGCACAGCGAACTATGTCGTATAACGACTCTTCGTTTGTTAATATGTAATAGAATTTAATATCACGTTCCCAGTGAACAAGCCTTTGTAAGGACACGGGCGACAGTCGGCAGCGTTTGAACATTTCAATAAAGAACTGCTGAATGTCACCTGTCACATGGATCTCGTAGTTTCACATTTCGCCGCACGGCGTCGCTTCATGTAGTAGATACAAGGGAGTGTGTGGATTTCATTCTTAATTGTCTGTCTTAAAATGGATGTTTCTATGGAAATAAGACAAAGGACAGAGGAACAGATGAAGAATGTTTCGATTATCACGTACACTAGCTTTATAAATATTTAAAATGTTAAAATTTCACGTTAAAAGCCCTCTAGTGTCCAACTTCCGCAACTTTGTATGACTTAATTAATAGCATTCTCGGACAAGTAACTTGTAGTTTTCCGTTGTCTAAATCTAAAAGGGGAGTATGACTCTCAGATATATTAAAGGAGAGTCAAAACTAACTAGAGTGGCGCAGTGACCCTAAAGTGGCCTTGGGCCCAGGCCTTGGCTTTCGAGAATAAAATTTGAAGCTAGTCCTTCTCAACCTGACCCTTCCAATGATTCCTGGAACCGACTGAGCTTAGAAATTGGTTGGCCAAGCCGAACATCATTGGAGAGATAAGGTAGCTTGATCGGCCACCTGAAGCTAAAACTAATTTTTATTTGATGAGGGTGAAGTAGCGCTCAATCTCAAATGGCTGATCTATACGTACTACCTAAGGATACAATACGATCAACCTATAACTTAGACGTTCCGTTTTGCTTAGGAGATTTCGGAGAGTTTGGAGTATTTCGAATCTTAGTTGCCACGCTTATTTGACATGGTACCATCGGAAGTTTAAAGCCAGAATCCAAGTTTTGAACCTAAGTTGAAGTCATATGTAACATTACTGACATAAGAGATATATGCTTAATGAAAATATTGCTTGTGCTCAAATAAGTCAAAAAAGAAAAGTTTGTAGTTTGAACGTGTATATATAAAACAAATAATTATAACAGTACACAAAGTTGTAGAATTTGATATTAAAATTCGTTGATATATACACCGGGGGTGTAACTCAGTGGTAGAGTGTCTGCTTCGCATGCTGAAAGTCCTGGGTTCAAATCCCAGCACCTCCAGCATAACTTTTTGACATAATTCGTAATTCGTTTTGTGATAGAAATAATTTTTATTAAGTTTATTGTTTTTTTTTCTTCTTTATGAATAATCATTTAAGGAAGGCCTGTGTGTGGAGACGTAGCCTTGTCGTACTGATTTGAAATTAGTTTCGGTGCAGTGTAATGTTGCATTGTTTAATATCCTCTTCAGGTATTTTTTGCCAAACGCAGTAGCTCAGTAATAAGACATTTACATATTAAACTCTCAATATTTTTTAAAAATACAAAATAAAGTTAAAGTAATTCTTGCTATTACGTACAAAAATGCATATGAATGACAAAAAGAGAGCACCTAATAAGATTTATATACATACGTAACACAGTTTATTTAACCGACTATTATAAAACTTTAACAAATATATAACTTTTAACTAAAACACACATCAGATGCCGTGACATTTCCATTAAAAAAACCTGTTGTTTTAATTAAAATTCACTCACACACATAAAATGCTCTTACTGAAAGCTTTGACTCAAATCTCATTTTTTTTTAAACTGGCAGCGTTGTCAAGCTTAATTTATTTACGGTGTTTTGCATTTCGTATAGTAAAATGTATGTATCTGTTGAAAAAATGTTACTTTAAATGCCCTAATGATCACAGGGCAATAATAAATATTTTAAATCTATTTCATCTCATGATTCGTATAAATTAGCTCTCAAATTTCACATCATATAGCTTAATGTTTTGTGCTTCAGTTAAAAATATATAATTGTTAAAAATTCGAACGAAGTAGGTTACTTCATTCATACAAAAAGCAGATCCGGACAGCCGTGGCGGCGCTCACGGGACATGGCTTTTACAATAAACACTTGCTTAATTTTGGGATCACTGACTCTATGTAGAGCGTGCACGGAGGAGGAGGAGGAGGAAGAGGAGGAGGAGAATACACTACGCAGCAGTCCGTGTACTGGGTCAATCAATCAGCTTCCTACTACTAAGGGAGAATTGACGGAAATAAGATTATTTATGGATATATCAAATATGCTTAAAATTACTTATTCCCAGTTCAATGTAAGAATTAAGCCTTTTAATATATGTCATAAGTATTTTGATTGTATCCATAAAATACCAAATAAATACCTATAGCATATTCAAAAGATGAGAATTATGCAACTTTGCGACATAATTAAGAAATGCCAGCTTCAGGCAAACAATGGCCAGAGAAGAAAGCTTCGCTTCAAAGTTTAGGAGCCGTCGAAAGTTCGCGTCGACCTTGACTTGAAGTTTAAGCTTTAACGTATAATATTTGCTCGTAGTATCAAGAAATGTATTTGTGTATATATCTTGATAACGTTATCATTCGTGTGTAAACAATCACTTCACTTCGCAGTTTTTCCAATAATGTTTTGTTTTCATTTACTTTGTGATTTATTCAAGTGAGATGTTTATTGACAACAAACCCACTTATAGAAAACATTTTGTCTAACGTATATTATTCTAGATAAAAAAAAGCCGAATTTGTTTTTGTTCTTAAACATTTTAATACAATTTGTTACGAATTTGAATGTTTCAGGACTACAGGGGGCTGTTGCAACCCCTTGTAATTGAATCACCCGTTTCTATTCTTTTATGTTAATAAGATTATCTTTGGTTAATATCAAATTAGAAATGTTTCACAGCTAGAATATATATGTTGATTCCAAGTTATTATACGCGAAGTTACAAAAATTACAGCGTAGTAAATAAGAAACGAGTGTAAAACGCCGGCAACTGGTAGGAAAATCGTCATAAATATGACGACATTAGCTATTGCTGTCTTTATCTAGCGAGCTTTGTTTAACGATATTTCACAGTTCGAACAGTGAATGACACAGCCGTGAATCTAGACCAAGCTATTCTGTTGAAGCCGAGTGATCTTATAGCCTCTCATGCGGTCTGACAGGCGATTGTTCGTCTCAGCAGGCTGAGAGTGCCATTAGCCCCATGCCCGAGAGGAATCGGATGATTTGGTCTGAGCAATTCAACTGTCAAAGAGAATTGTTTAACGGAACAGGAAGTAATAATGTAGTCTCTTACGAATGTGTTGATGACAGACAAAAAAAAGATTTATATATATAGACGTCTGTATGTTTATGTTAATGGAACAACTGTCGCCCGATTCGCACGAGACTAACAAAATAATCGCATACCGTACCCAATATTTGTGTTCAAATGAACGCTTAAAATCGTTATGATTTGTACTCGGTGTGCACGTCTAGTAAATTATGAACTCTAATCCAAAACAAACACAATGTCTTCCACCTGTTCGGTTGAACAAAGAGGTTTCCTTGCCGTTAACATTTATATCAATGACAGTCTTACTTTGTTCTCTTTCAAACACCATAACTTTCGTCTTATATACATTCATCTTCATGTCTTTACCTTCTAATGAATCATTCACTACATTCCGCATGAGTTGTAAGTCCTCCGCAGATGACGCAAACACGACCTGGTCATCGGCGTACACGAGACATTTTACAACTAGCTCACCCATTCTTAATCCACAATCTACGTCTTTCAAAGCTTTCAAACAATCATCCATAAAGAGTTTGAACAGCCACGGGGATGCCACACAGCCCTGTCTTACACCTTTATAGATGCTAAACCAGTCTGAGTAGGCTCCGTTAATCCTAACACAAGCAGTACAATCTTTGTAAAGTGATTTTAGCGCTTGTAGGTCAAGGTTCACAATAGATCAACTCTTATTTT
Organism: Papilio elwesi; assembly: GCA_029849275.1. Classification (NCBI taxonomy): domain Eukaryota; kingdom Metazoa; phylum Arthropoda; class Insecta; order Lepidoptera; family Papilionidae; genus Papilio; species Papilio elwesi. The sequence goes on from CM056696.1 coordinate 1,081,504, forward strand.
AAAGAATACTCTAAGGGTGTTTTGTTCTCCCGCCTGCAACATAGATATATGTTAAAGTCAAGTTAATCACTACTATAAACTTAGATAAAAGGCTAAGAAAGCCTTTGAGATTAAATATAGGCAAAAATATAAACATGTTACAAAATAAACTCTGAACTTCACCTAAAGTTATATTTTTATCTTCGCTGTGTCGCTACACACGCTACACTGTTACTGTCTCAATATATTTATTTATTTATTATGCACACGGCTCTCCGTGAAATATATCGCAACGAAATTCATAAGGTTTTTTCTGTTATGATTTAAAATATTGAAATACTGTTGTATTACACGTTAATGTTTTTATAAACAAGCAATATTAAATTAAGAAACGGAGTTGGTGGTAGGGGACGGCATACTCCGGGGGAGGAATGCGAATCGAACAGCTCACTAAAGAGCGGAAAGGTGCGTAGGTGTATTTTAAAAAAAAAAAACTTCCATCCGTCCATAACTGTGACATCATCCGGTTCATTCCGGTAGTAAAGCAATCTATGTAAATTCATCTGCGTCTAGTGAGTTTTCGATTCGGTGCGGCTGTAATGCAATAGCTTTGAATAGATTCCAGTTTAGACAAGTGTTACCTAATTATATTTATTTCAAATCCCACTTAAGCCCTTTTTACATCTCACCTAAAAAAATACGAATAACTCATCTCCACAGATAAAAATATGTAATAATTTCATTTCGGTCTTTTAATAATTTAGAACAACCTAAATGCTGATATAATTGTATGTATGTTTGTAATATAATGTAAAGCCTTGAGGTAAAGGCGTTAATTTAAAGACGCTAGTCCCCGATTAATATTTTTTTGTTATTACATATATATTATAGTCATAATATCTACGTATTTTAAGCTTCACCTGCATGTTTGCACTCCACATGACAATGCAATGACTGAATTCGACGTTAGCTAACGGATTTAGCTTTCAATGGGTTTAGTTGATTGATGTCGCCCCACTTTCCGCATCACTACAAATATCCGCAAACCGGATATAGCTGTATAATTATAAAACTTAATTTAGCTAATTAACTAAAAATTGAATAGATAGAAATAGTAATGTTTTAACGAGTTTATGAGATGCCAGACAGAAGTCTTAAGAAAATCATACAAATATTGTCCCCGCATTGAAACATCTACTATCACGTAAGCTAGGCCATGAGATGAGACATTTGGTAAATTAACATATTTGATCGAGAGACAGCCGGATCTTTGTCATTTTATAGAAAGTTTGTCTGTTTTTCCCCTAATACAGATAAAAAAGACGTCAGAGGTAGCTTTAAAAGATATCAGGTACGTCGTTACAGTACAGTACTTCGACTTCAGTGGTTTGACTTCAACTCTCTGTTACATTATAAAGCCTGTCGTTCACTTGTATTTATAAATTAAGCCGGCGGCGTTTAATTTCAATAATGCACATCTTTACGTAGTATAAAGTTACAAAGGCGCTTCTATCCAGACCAGAGATATCGTGATGAGACACCTGGAAATATGTATATAGAATGGTATATGAATGGATAATTGTATGAATTGCAGTACTATTTGTCCTCCACAATTAGCTGCGCTGAAACGGGCACTATTTAATACATGAATAAATTCATAACTCGCACGTTAACGGGCTTATTTCATTGTGCTACAATTCACAAGTACGAGACTGCACTCATGAAAATTTCCAAGAATGCATTCAGTTTGTAACTTCATTTTAATTTATAATTCTTTACAGCAAAGATTATACAATATACCATAAAATTATATTAAAAATTGTAGGAAAATTAACCTGTGTGTTTTACCTAAATTTATCATGTACTAGCAAACCCGTCTTCGCACTTACAACAGAGATGATAGCTATTTATTTATCTATCCTTGTGTTCTACCTACAAGATGCACCGATCAAGTTAAAACCAGATTTCTTCCTCCAAATACACGGTCGTAAAGATGCGCTGGACAGAAGCCAGTGGAATCAGATCATCCGTTCCAGATGTAACCCTTATACTGACTACGATCCTCAGACATGAGGGACCGACACTAGAGAGAGATGTTATAACCCTATTACACATTCTTCAACAATCATTACCATATTTCAATTAAAACCTTGACGAATGATATACCCAAACATTCTAAAAGCATATAAAGATCTGATCAGTAGTTTTTGAGTTCATGTTCATTAGTTCGTGTATAAATAAATTAATTAAAGAATGAATTAACCTTTAAATGGAGTTTAATTTTAATGTGTATTCTCGTAAATATAAGAAATCACAAAGTAATTAACGTTTGCGATCGCATGGTCGTACATATCGGTCCGTTGCTGCCGCTCGTGAGCGTGACAGTGATCCGTAACACGCGCCGCGTCACTGTCCCAACACGCTGCGAGATCATAATTGAGAGGTCGGCGCGTGTTGGCGCGTGTTGGCGCGTGTTGGCGTCGCGGCTGCGTGACTCTATTGTAAATCTTTACGGGTCTGGAAGATTCGTGCGTGACTGTTCCCTCGGGGTGTACGGGGAAATCTTCTTTGTAAGGGATAAGAAAAATCTCTATGAAATATTAGCTTGGTGGGTAATTTTTGAAACGCTGGTCGGATGTAATTCATTATTATATTTGTGGTCGGTAATTTTATTGACTAACTGGCTAAGTAATCAGAAGATTTTTAACAAGAATATATAAATTATTAAAGAAATAAAAAAACTATTAGAAGCTAGTAAATTCCTTGGCTATTAGTGTGAGAGGCTTAAGTGGTTCAGTTCCGCGGTAGTTGAAAATCGGATTTGAACATTTCGAGTCCAAAACCATTAGACAATTGGTGCTTTCATATTCATTGCATTCAAATTGCTTCAGCCGTAGTGTAGTCATTGCAAACATTTATGTATTCATTCACCACCAACTGTGTCACATATTCAATGCCTATTGCATGACAGACATGTCCTGTGATAGTTAAAGTTCATTTTAAACTGGTTATGGTTACAAGATAATAGTGAAAATATACTTTCTTAAATGAAAAGGATGGGAATGAGAAGAAAACTTGAGCGTGGTGGGGATGTATAGGAATTGGAAATAACCATTTTCTGTTTGTCCCCCCCTCTATCCATAAAAGGTGGGCATGGCATCCGCAACTTAGTAAAGCATTAGTTAGTTGCAGATGTCTATGGGTAGCGATCACTTGACATCAGGTGAACCGCTTGCTCGTTTGCCACCTAGTATTATAAAAAAATTGGTAACCGAGGTATGAGCATGCTATGAGGAGTGAAGAATGGCACGTGACAATGTTTTAGATATAGTATAGTACAGTTTTAGGTAGGCCTAAGAAAAGATGGATGGATTACATGAAAGGTAACATGATTAAGAAGGGAGTGACGACTGAAATGACGGATGATAGAGTTATGCCGATCTCACATAAAGCGGGAAAAGGGCAGGGAGATGATGGTCGTAATCCCTGTCTATTCCTCTGGGTAACTGGCGTGATGCTTGTAAATGTATTTTTTTTAACGTCACATCGTAGATAGCAACCTCTGGGTACCCAAAAAATGTCAGTTGTCATCGCTTTACCTACAAGCGTAATAATTTAATGTAATAACAAAATGAGTGTTTGATTGATTAATACAATATAATGTGAAGTCAATAGCATAAATTGATACAGTATTATCGCCGAGTGCCACAATAAACTGAGCAATATTACAGTTGTTGACAGATTTCACGCTGTAAATCATTTTACCGATACCTAATTGGATTGAGATAAACGATAAATTTTGTTAAGCGTAGTGTATTTTAAAGTTACTCATAAAAAACCTCAACTTCGACCTTAAACAAAGTTCCAAGATCAAGATAAGAATTAATTTAATCCAGCTATAATATGATCCATACTTTATTATTAAGTGGATGTTGTGACTAGAATTGAGAAAGGTATGCTTTGGTGGTTTGGGCATGTTGAAAGGATGAATGTGGAGAGAGTAACGAAAAAATTCATCTTGCAAAAGTGAGTGGTAGTGTTGGCAGGGTACGTTCAAGGAGAACTTATATCGATCAGTGTCATACTAAAGAAGGGTGATATAAGGAGTACCCGTAACCGACGAGCATGTATGCGTAGATGAATGGATGTAGAAGTAGCGATGTGCCAGGATCGCGTCGAATGGCAATCCGCTTGACCCCCAGGATTAGGGGCGTGAGCGAATATTTTTTTCTTTATTACCTATACATGTGATACACATAGTAAATGAAGTGACAACGCGGTTTTATTCGTCGTGGAATTTAATATAACTGATAATTATGCAGCCTAAGCTGAACTCTATTTAATACCATTGAGCATATAGTTCTGAGGTCAACTTACATTGGTGTTTAATATTTCTCAAAACTTTCGTCTTACTTTAGACACAAAGGGGATTCCTTTCTTAGCGCTCGCCAACATAATAACAGAAATTTCTTTACAGGAAATTAGCTAACGAAATACGATCCAGTTTCGACCTCTGAGCGATCTCATGTTAAATTAATTTCACTATTTTAAAATGTACAACCAAACTGAACATTTCCATATAGCATGTAGAAACGAGGAGCAACAGACAGATGCCAATAACAGCCGTCGGAACATTTCATGATACGAGAAACAAGAAAATAAAATTGTTCCGTTTGAACGAGGACGATGTTTCCTTTTTATGTGTCGATCAAGTTGTGCGTTTTATTTTTTGTCTGTATTATATTTTTCTTGTATTTTTTGTTTAAAAACGTTGTTACAATTTAATTGATTTTAATTTGCCTATTCTTAAATACCCAACGATAGGGTCCAAGATAGAGGTAAAAACCATCATGTGTTATTTGAGATGGACCCAGATTGTTAAGCAATATGAATTCATAAATCCCAAATGGATTGCCGAACTAAATCGAACACTTTTAAATCGTAAAAACCAAATAAGGTTGAACCCTTGCGTAACTTGCCATTGTCGATTCTAGGTGTCAAGTTTATGACGACGTTGACTTGACCCCTAAACATAATTTCAATTCCGATAATTTCCCGTGGAGAAAGCGCTACTCTATCGGGACAAATGCAAACAAATGAAAAAAAATTCTCTGCGGAGCGGAGGAAGCGGAAAATTCTTTCGTGCTTTGATTCAACGAGATACTGTTAAAGCAGATGGAAATGATATCCGTTCACGATATTTCTTTAAATTCCTTCTTTGATTATGCGCAAGAATTTAAATTTCATATTATCTGAACACATCACGAAACGACTTCAATACTAAATACACATTAAATTTATATCTGTAAATTATTATATGCTTATGTGAAAAACTTTGTTTATATATATATATATATATATATATATATAAATATATATATATACTTTTGCTTTAAGTATTTCTGCCGAAAAACACATGCAGTCAAACGAAATTTGCGCATTCACATACAAACGGCACATCCACCCACACTCACGCACATATACACACACGCACACACACACAAACACGCACACCATATTGTTATCCTACCAAAAAGTTGTGTAACTTTTTTAGAAACAAATGTAATCACTTTAAATATTGTATAGCTCTGTATGTATTAAATTAATAATGTAGTTATGATCTGTGGGGAGAAGGCCTGGTGATCCATCACACAGGGACCCCCCTAATTTGGACACCAGACATCTGCTCATTAGTGACTCTTTATAAATTGTGTAATTGTCATTGATTGTGGGAAATAAACGATTTATTATTATTATTATTTTATCATTATGCCTCAGCTGAATCCCTACTAATATAAATGTGAATGTAAGTTTGTTTGTTACGCTTTCACGCGAAAACTACTCAACTGATCATCATGAATCTTTGTACACATATTCTTGGAGGCACTAGAAGTAACATAGGATACTTTTTATGAAAAAAAAATTGTATATTAAGAGCGAAGTATGTATGATAGACTCCAAAACGGCTGAACCAATTTCGATGAAATTTACAGGGATTGTCCTGATTGGCACATTCCTGTGTTTGGTAGCGATTAGATCAACATAATTAGTGGTACCCGAAGCCGGGGCGGGTCACTAGTATCTTTATAAAAGCTTTATGACAACTGACGTCACTGCTTTGTTCTTGTGCATTGTATAAAAAGCTTACATCATGTAATAATCTAACGATATTAATGAACATAGAATAACTTCGTCGCTCGTTGTACAAACATGAGCACGGGTTCGAGATGAGACGAGGGTTAGTATAGAGGTATAAGACAAATAATAGCTGATTTTAGAGCGGACTGGATTATTAAAGTAACACCAATGAAAGTTAGTAACTATGCGAATATGAGGCACATTTCATGAGAGAAGAAATATTGTACTGCGTGCTAAAATTCGATTAGCTTCCTTTTGTTGCGTTCCATGAAAAACTACCGCGTCTGTCGATGTCTGCGGATCGAAGTTTAACGAGCACTCAAATACGGCGGCGTGCTTTGAGCACCACCAAAAACCGCTGGCAACGAAACCACAAATTGCAAAAAGAAAGAAACTTGTTTCACAGTTATTTCACACACATAATACACATGTACCTGTCATTAATACACATATATCTGTCAATATAATCGAATTTTTACACATAAATTTTACCGTATTACACGATGTGTAATTTATTTTTTTAGGATAATTAAAGTTAGTTAAAGTTAAAATTTGTTTCTTAAGGAAAGTCATAGAATAAAATGCGGCCGTAACAATAAAAAGTAATAATTTAAATTTCATAACGGATTCCCATTTGTTATGGTCCTGGCACACCTCTCTGCCATTTATTGCAAAAATACATACTTGTCCTAACTACCACGGCACTGTTTTCTATTTTACGTGATAGGTGTATTCTCTTTATTTGTAGACACACGCCCGTAACCCAGAGGGGTAGGCAGAGATCATGGATTTCCATTTGGCACGATCCTGGCACACCTCTCTCGCTTCTTTTATATTCATACATCTACGCATACATGCTCGTTGGTTATGGGTGCTCATTATGTCGTCCTTTTTTAGTAAATCACTAATCGATATAAGTTCTTCTTGGGCGTCCCCTAGCAACACTGCCACACTTCGCTACATCATTTGTTTCGTTATTCTCTCTTCATTCATCCTTTCAACATTTTAGGTTATTTAATGACGATTAAGCAACCGATTGACCACAATCTCCTCTGATGTTCAGTGGTAATATGATCGATGGATGGATGGTTGGAGACGCATTAGTACAGCATTAGACTATTCCCTCTTCTGAAGGTATCCACGTAGTTATCGGACGACAAAAACAAGCAAATAAGTGTTCAAGAATGTAAAGTTTATGTAAAGTGATGTATTCCTTAACTAAACAGTGTAATTCGTCTTATTCGATATGATAGACAATCATGTTCATCACAGGTTGTAGCCTAATATTCGCTCTACACAAAATACTGTACACACTATATACGACTACTTATAACAAGCAGTCAAGGCTCGGGCCTCAAGAGGTGTTGTTACGACCGTTGACAGGAGTACAAACTGACAACCTTTGCTTATAAAGACTATTGCTGTCTAAAGTCAGCTACGCAACTATACGTTTCAGTAATGTATGAGTACGGTACTCATACATTTCCGGTAAACCGAAAATGTGAGCGACAACACATGTCACATTGAAAAAGACGAAAATTGGCCCCCAATAATAAACTTATTATTGAGGGAATTTATTTAATAACATAAATATTATTAAGTTTTATAGCCAGATGTATTAAAGTATATGACAGAGAAGTCGCGTCGCGCCGGAATTTATAGCCGGCGGTAATGGAGTTCGCTTAAAACAATGACTCAGATTTACATTTTGGTATTCTGTAGTAAATGAACGTTACATCAGTAATTTATGTTTCGGTTCGCGCCTGCTATTATAATTTTAATGAGCGAAGCTATTTATTTAATTATACACACTGAAAATTATCAATTAACTTATAATCTGTGAATTAATAATATTACACAGTTTCTGAAAGGAAAATCAGCAAGCGACTGTCAAATGTAATTTAAGTTGCATTGCAAGCATGATCACAATTTTTCTAGACATTGAAATCGATTTTACATTACATTTAACTTGACAGGAGTGTTAGTTGAATAAGAATTTGACAAACCTTTCAGAACCGGACGTATGTCTATGAATTTAACAAAACATGGCGCATTGTGGTCATAGTATAATGCGCTCTTGTGTCAAAAAGTCTTTGTAGTTTAAAAGTAAATCTGTTAGTCTTAATTCTTTTAATGAGTCATTCTTGAATGTTCACCAACTAGTAGATAATCGAGAGATAGATGTATATACGCATAGCTCCTGTGGGATGACTAGCTTAAGACTACTTTACGCAACAACATCTATTGAACGAATGGGCCGGCTAGACCGGTGAAATACCACAACCTCACAGAGAACAGGCGTGAAGCAGTGCCGGAGGCCTAATTTCAGTCCTCTTCCTCTTCACACCCTTTCCTCATAAGGATAGGATGGGAACGGGAAGAGGATTGGACGGGGAGGGGGTTAACGGGAAGAAGGAAATATCCTTTTTCCTATTTATACCCTCCGTCCATTAAAGGTAAGCATCTGTAACTCATTTGCTTGTTGCAGGCTATGTGTAGCGGCTCACTTAATATTAAGTGAACCGCTTGTTCGTTTACCACCTTCTTTTTTTTGATAAATAATTCAAAAACAATGAAAAATAAAATGCAATTTGATACTAGATTTTTGCGAGATGCCAAATATATTTGTTGTCTATTACATTCTAAAACACAGCGGCAATGTATTTTCATCACACGAAATATTTTATTACAATGGGAACTCTGTCAGCGCTAACAAAAGTGACGATTATGAATTGAGAGTGCGGGCGTACACGCGGCATAATCACAACAAAAAAAAATTAATTAAAAGCTTTCAGTGACGATGTTTGTAAATATTGTAATAGCCAACGCATTTATTTAACAATTCTATTAATAACGATATTTAATACATATATATTTATGTTACGAATACATAATCACAGGTCTAAAGTATCTCATAGATAATGACAGCATCGTTAGTCGAATAGTGTAACGAGATAGCATAATTAAAATAACAAGAAGAGGACAGCTAGTGTTTGTCACTTAAGCGTAAGTGTTTAACATGACGTAAGCTAAAGATAGTCTCAATTGGGACGTTTCCGAGTTTTCACTTTAGATAATATTATATCTTCTACATTTTTGTACTGTAAGAATTAGGAAGAAAACCTTATGCAATATTCATTCTGATTCATCACGCAAATGGAATACTGCATTTTTTTTACAGGAGAATTGTTTTACATTAAGCAAAAATGGCTTTTAATGCAGGACTTTATTAAAGAGAAATATATCTAGGTCGTATAATATTAATTAGTTAATTATTTTATAAATAGTTTTAGTATTATATGTACTCTTAGTGGAAATAATTTCATAAAGCACTATTAGTACCTCGCACTCATTCGTTTCTTGTCTTCCTCGCTAGATCTATTTTTATTGTCGTTTAATAAAAAATATTTTCAGGCGGCCTGACATGGTATGCCCGATAGGTGATAGGTAGGTAGTAGTGATTTTTTGTCAGTATGCAGGTATATGGGTATAAAAATATAATAAATTATTTGTTAGAAAAAGGAAATGTACCGTTAGACATGATTGTTATTTTATGAAAGGAAAATCAAATAATGTTAAAAAGTGCACACGATTAAAGTAGGCAACAATAAAATTATAAAAATGAGATGGAGGTGCTGGGATTTGAACCCAGGACTTTCAGCATGCGAAGCAGACACTCTACCGCTGAGTTACACCCCCGGTGAAGTTTGTTGTAAATTTACCGATTTGTTTATATCTCATTACTTTAGATTTATATCCAACAATAATGTATCATTTAATTATTCTAAAAATCTATGTTTATGTATCTAAGAAGGATATAATGTATATATATATATATATATATATATCTTATGTATTGACTACCCACAGTCTCGACTGCTCAGTGAAGAGGAGGGGATTATGTTGTGTGGAAGGGGAGTCGCGCTCTGTCTTCTGGAGTAAGCGAGCGAGCGAGTAATATCGTATCAGGTTGTTACGTCTTCTCCAATAATCAGCTATATTGCAGTCACTTGACGCAAACCCTAAATGAATTATGTACCTTGCTCACGGACCACTACGTCCATCCGTAAACTGCATGAAAACCCGTCCAGTTGGCCAAGGCGAGTTTGTTTCATAATATTTCAGCATGATAAATTCTCGGACAGTTTTTTTTTCCATATATTCGTGTACGCAGCAATAAATCGCTCTAGTTCCTGGTTTCGATTTAATCTTCCTCGCCGCCGTCGCTCGGTCGCGGTGGTGTATATCAAACGCCGGGCTCGGTTAGCAAACGACCGTCAAGTGTCCTTCAAATGTCGCAAATCACAATAACTCACGTTCAAGGTTAGTTTTTAGGTACAATTTGTTCATATATGTAGCTGATTTCGATATCTATTCATTGTAACCGAAAGCAACATCAAAATGAAGGTTTCGAGTGTATTTAAGTGTTCTAGAAAAAAATACGTTAAAAGTAAATCCAGCAGAAGCTGCAATTTTGTAAATGGGCCTCTTCCATTAGGAAAATACCGAGACCTCACAGAATAGGTGCCGCAGACTTCCTTTTTCTTATACACTTTTTCCCCTTTTCCCTCAAAAAAAAACTAGCTGTGCATTAATAACCTCCTTATTTTAGCGGCTTTTTTATAGTGGTGTTTATCAAGCGACTCTCTTACTCGCTTCGCCCGTTCTCATATAAAAAGCAATTTATAAAACAAAGGCCACTGTTTCTATTTAAGCTTATATATGTCACCGACTGTACTTTTCAGATTATAATTGTACTAGGCATATTATAAAATAGCACATTGTAATCTGGACGAATCGTTGACATTTTGTTATTACGTCAAACGCCAATGCCAAAGGTCGAACACCGAACCTATAACCGAACCGAACCTCGAACCTATAAATGATAAATATCTTCCCTGTATCCCTCCTATTCCTTACATTCTAAAGTAAAATGTTAGTTCACAATTTTACGCCTTCAATTTAACTGTCGAGAAATTACATGTGTAACAAATACTGCAAACGAATACGGATGGCGCTGTCCGCTATAGTATTGCAGTCTAATAATTTCGATAAGATCATATAGATGGCGCCACTTGTATCCTGACACGCGGTGACGAGTTACATTCTACAGCTGAGATGCAATAACGATCGCTCAGGCTAGGTTGAAACAACTTCGCAACAAAATCACATACCGTTCTCGCCGGCGAGGACGGCCATCGCATTCAAGATACGGCCACATAGCTGGAAGAGTCTTCTCCCCTATTAATGATAGAAGCGTTGCTAGAGTTTCTTCCGTCACTTCTTCTCCCAGCGCTAACGCTTTCCGAAGTGGTAGTAATGTTAGTTGTGGTAATACTTGTAATCAGATAATGGCTACCGATCGAGCCGAGGCTCGGCCCTCTCGGGCACCCTCGAATCGGAATGCTAAACGCGTAAAGAGTGACAGCCCAAGCCGAGGTTCCCTCTACGGAGGGAGCTCGAGCTTAGTTACTCTTAAAGAGGCTTAGGCTAGGCGCCCTCTGCGCCCTGCCGCCTCGTGCTCGGTGTAGCTGTAAATGCCTCCTCAAGGCAAACAGTGACAATTCAGTCACAAAAAAAATCTACAGCTGAGTTTCATATTACCTTGCTGACTTGTGACTAATATATATTTTAGATAGGCACAATTGTATGATACTGAGTTAGGCTGCTTCCGCTAAGTGACAGCCTAATCTTAGTAGATAACCGCTCGCTGATTTGAGACGGTTATTATTCTACTCACTTCAATAAATACCTGTCGCCTACCTAGTGTAGTTACTAGGTCAATTTGGCTTACACAAACACCCGTGCCCGACACATGTCAAATTGTGTTCGAATAATTCGTTCAGTGCACAATTTGCTGCCAGTTTTCAATATTTCTAGTCTGATTATACACTGACGAGGTTTGCAATTGGTCGGTAACATTGTTACACGGAGCTGTCTTTTATTTATTCCCTTAGTCATCGTCTCCCATTAGACAGGATTCCGGTCAGATGTTGGCCTACTTCCAAATAAAGAGTAAGTTAGCAGACAGAAGTAAATCTTGAAACAAGTTCTACTAACAACTGCGATGCAGGGAAATTAATATTTAAAGTGAATGAATAAATTAACAATGTCTGTAGAAAGGACCCATGTTTTGGTGCGCCAAATTTGCCAAATTTTACGAGACGAGGACTTAAATACAATACTTCGGTAACGTCTGCGTTTATTAGTCGTGAATTGTTCTGTGCAAAGTATAATATTAGTGGAACAAATAATCTTTCCCTTGTATATCGACTTATGTAAAATAAATTATTTAACAGAGCAGCATCCCTGGTAAAAAGTTGCGTGAGAACTATAAATTTAAAGAAATGTTAATCATCACAATAATGTGAGCGAATTTGAAGTTGACTGAGGTAGAAATTACGGATTTCCTAATGGCGCGATCCCAGCACCCCTCTCTCTTGCTTCTTCTACATCCATACATCTATGCCTACATTCTTATCGGTTACGGGCATTTCTTATATCGCCTCTCTCTGGTATGTTACTAATCGGATCGATATAAGTATTTCTAGGATGTCCCCTGCTAACACTCCCACTTAATTTTGCTACCTAAATTAATAGCCATAAATAAGTATTAACTTTTCAAAGACATGCATGACAGTGTGCTGTAAGAACAAATTAGAAATAAATGACAAGATATTCATGGGTTATGAATAATCTCTAAGTCATTTATGTTTAATACAAAAATGCTTCTACTCAAGACTTTTGGTGACATTCTACTGGGAACATTAAATAAAATATGTAATAAATAGAACATAACCAAAAATAATTATCAATAATTTTAACAAATTACTTGAAATGTCTGTGGTGAGTACGAAATCTAAATCACAATTTGCCGAGTATAGACACGAATATTTAAATATATGAATAAATGCATGAGGATTCGTGCAATGGCGTTATATTTCATTGTGCCAAAACTCCACCAGTGCAGGACTACACTCATGAAAATTAATTGTGGTAGCGTTGTGTCTGTTCTTATATTTTATATAAAGTCTTAATAAGTTTTGACAATGTATCTTAGCATAGTATAAAACACAGTTGATTCCTCTGGCTGTTTCCATAGATACTGCAAACTACGCAACTGATTTTAATACGGTTCAAAAAAATACAGAGTGATTCAAAAGTTAGAATAAAATGTCATACTACAGCAGACAAAAGCAGAGAATTGCAATTAAAAACAGACATTATTGTACATCTTGTACCGATGTAGGGTCTGTTTACCTTATACAACCACCCCCGATTCCCTTACTGTTGCACAGTACAATGAATTTGTCAAATAATTATTCAACTCAGTCACTAAGCGAAAAAAATTGACAATCATGCTTCTTGAAAACAGTTCCTGAACAACGGACAAATTAGTTAGATAGCTGTCAAATCTCTGATCAAATGTCATTTGCGTTGCTACAAGTATGATCATCAACTTTTATTCTAATATAAAATTAAATCGATTTGACATAATATTTAACTTGACAGGAGTGTTAGTTAAATAAAAGTTAACCAGCTTTTCAGTAACCGGGCGTAAAATTAGCCAATATATCCTGACAATTGAGACAGAATCAAAAGGGAGTAAGGTGGGTTGGCGTCAGGCAGGAGGTCTAGCCAAAACATATACAGTATGGACTACAATCATACTGTGGCGACCCCACATGAGTGGGACAAGGACAAGGAGATGATGATGAGACAGAAACAAAAGGGTACATGATATACAGACAAGATAATATATAGATATTTTAACATAAGTACAGTGAACGTGGAATATTTGATTTGTTGATATCTTCCTCTAGCCGATTGCGGCCAGTCATGCAATAATTTAGACCCTTGTTATCCCACGTCACTCCAATATATAAGATACTTGTTGTCATATAAAATCGTATAAAACCGTACAACTCTATAGCGTTTGAGATTTTCGTTATATTATACTTTAATACTTTAGCGGATTTAACTAACATTTTTTCGTTATTCGTCTTAAAAATTTTAAAAACTCTCCTTGAACTCGATGGTAGCGCCACCTACTCGATCTAAATGTGAATCTAGACATCCAGAGATCTCAGGAAATATCATCAAAATCCAGGTCCCAGCACTTTTTGACCAGTTCGGTTACATTCGGGTAGGCGCACAGAAGAAATGATATGCCAAGTAGTATCAAGTAAGGTAAAACGAATTTGTAAATATTTCATACAAAACAAACCTATAAAAAGTTTACTCACACAATTCATTTTACGAGAAACAAATTCAGTTTAGTAGACGTTTCCCCTTTATTGTACGAACATCAGCGATCTTATTACTTTAACAATTCGCTTGCGTATAAAATTGTAATATTAATTAAGTAAAGTGTTAAAATCAATTCAATGTAGATACTTTAAACCTTAACATTTTTATATTTGATTTATTTTTTGAATAACCCTCATCCTAATGTCACTACATAAATATCACATAACCTATAAAATTGCTAGAAAGTAACATGTCCGCATAATAATAGTGCTAGGTGGCGCTGCTATCCGCTTAAGGAGGGTTTTTTTTAATTATTAGGCGATTAACGAAAAAATGTTAGCTTAACCCGCTAACAGCAGGCTAGTAACGTTAGGTTCGCTATTAATATCTTTCTAGTGGAATTATATAATATTAATAATAGATCAGTAGTTAGAATAGAATCGGCCAAGTGCGAGTCGGACTCGCGCACGAAAGGTTCCGTACTACCTATAAAAAATCACGTTTGTTGCATGGGAGCCAGCCACGTTAAATATTTATTTTACTATGTTTTTTTAGTATTGTTATTTGTTGTTTGTAATTAATTAGTATTTGTTGTTATAGCGGCAACAGAAATACATCATGTGTGAAAATGTTATGTGCCTAACTACGTTTCATGAGATACAGTGTGGTGAAAGACGGACAGACAGACGGACGCGGAGTCTTAGTAATTACGTACGTTTTTTCAATAGAGTTAGATGTTAATGTACAAAAATAATATATTATTGAATGTCAACAAGATGGAAAAATATTTAAGTTACAACCTGTACGATGATCACCTACAAAGCTTTTTCTGCGTCCGTGCATGGTCATTGGAACATTTGGGTTCAGGGTATTTCACCTTCTATTTAATACGCCATTACAAATCAAAAAGTCCGTCCGAATTACTTATCACATGAAATGAGAAAATACCAAAAACAACAAAAAAAGATAAACGAAATTGATAGGAATTGACGACATGAAGCGGGCTGTCGACTCATCCCCGCAAATTGCCGCGCGCCGTCCGCTATCTCTACTCCCCTCTCGATCCCTGTCATCATCCCCCCCGCGTTACCCTTTCCCCGCATTTTCGACGACTAATGTTTGCGGTGGAGCGACGTGGGAATTTTTCGCATCGCTCGTGATTTGTTACGAGATGGCACGTGGGGATTCTGTTTTAGGGTTGTTAAACACATTCCGTATCCAACCTCAAAATTCACACAATTCCTCCATTCATTATTTTTTATTGAATTAATATTTTTTAATACAAGATTTTGTTGTTTAATTTATTGGAACCTTACAATAGACACCATAAGGAAGAGAACTACGCCTTACAATGAGGGAAGCCTCCCACAATGGAATGTGGGTGACAGAGAACGATCTTTGTGGCGATAACAGTGGTAGTGGTAGAGCCCACAACAACAACATATGTTGCACGAATGGGCCGGCTCGATCGGTTTAATACCACGACCTCACAGAAGACAGGCGTGAAGTAGAGTATTCTGCTTTTCGTCTGACGAGTGAGGTGCCGGAGGCCTAAATCTAGTTCTCTCCCCCTTCCCACCCTTTTCTTATAAGGAAAGGATGGGAAGGGGAAGAAAACTTGACGGTGGAGGGAATGTATAGAAATAACCATTTTCTGTTTGTCCCCTCCTCTATCCATTAAAATTGGGCAACGCATCTGCAATTCATTAGTTAGATGCAGATGTCTATGGGTAGCGATCACTTGACATCGGGTGAACCGCTTGCTTGTTTGCCACCTAGTACTTAAAAAAAAATCCTTGGGAAAGATTGTGCAAGGTTGCATTTCCATAGGTAAATGATAACGATAAATCATTCGTGTATAGAGCAGTGAAACCCGCATATGTTGACTTTGAACATTTAAACTTATATGTTAAAGAATGCGACGTTAAAATTTGTTTGAAAAAAGAAAGGCAAGAGTTCCGTTCGCAAAATGGCGCGACTCGAACGAAACGTCGCAGCCACCAGTTAATTATGAGAAACTTTTAATTGGCCGCCAGATGCCGTTTTAAGGCTCGGTATAAACTACTACATTCAAAAATAAAAACGCACCGGAGTTACTCTAATTAAAACTGTTTTCCAAATGATATGTTTTGATTACTGATCAAAAATTGGTTAAAGTGTGGACTTCTGTGTATAGATGTAAAGTGACTTAAGTCTCGGTATTGTAGAGTCGGTACTGAATATATTGTAAGTGCCTGACCTAGTTCAAGCTCATTTTATCACTAGCGCATCGCTGGTTACTTTCTTTTTATGGTATAACTCAATATTTTGTCAAAACTATTTATATCATAATAGAATAAAAGGAACAATATGTGTTAATAATTTACAATAACGTCAATCTATTTATGTAAAAGATAAAACTGACTGTGATATATCAACGCAAAGCCCAAACCAGGCAAGCATTAAAACATCCCCTGAAAGTCCGATGAAAGTGTGAATGGAGAAACTATCCGTACGAAGCCGGAACGGCCGCAAGTATCACATTGTCAGGAGTACATGACATGACATAGGGTATCTTTTACCACGAAAAAAAATTCCTGAGGAATAGGAAAATAATACCAAGGTAGGTTGTCATGGCAACCAATAACGTATTTTTGAAATTTACCCATAATATCAAGTTATTTATAGGCGTAATCAAGTTACATAAAGTTCATATACACATAGAATAATATAATATTATTTACGTTTACTTTTTATGTTAAAAAATGCTTTTTAAAAAAAAAGTCCTTTTCGTGGGCAACGAGCGTGTTCCGCATTACGTTAATGTCGTGACACATCGTCCTCGCGCCACCATCGCATTAATCCCGATTACAACTTCACCACCCGAACGTTAGACCACAATAATTCGTATTTATTTTTATGACTGTAATGCAAGTGCTATACGAACAGAATAATGGAGATCGTATTTGGTTAAGAAGGGCGGGAAATATAACAGAAGCGTGAACTTACAGTATTCTGTGGTTACTGAGGCTAGTTTGTATACCAACATAACCTCTCTGTACTTTTCCCACATACGTTTGGTCGGCACAGTACGTACTTCTTTTTCATTTCCCGCTATCAGCCAACGTATCTGAATTCACGCCCTTCCTACACATCTTTCACACAATACATTCATGCTTTCTTCGAATTTCATCTATCTTTGTTCATTCCCATTCGTTATATATCTTTCATCCCTCCTCCACCACGCTAAATTTGAGTTCCTTAATTTCTCTGTCAACTGTCCGGTGTAACTTTCAGCTTTAATCATTTTTATTATTCATTTTATCAATTCTAGTCACACCACACATCTTAACATTTCGATCTCCTTTCATCCAAACCTTTAGTGGCAGCCCTGAGCTCCATGCAATACGACAGGTCTGCAACCGATTTGTAGATCTGCAAAAGTCATGTTCAGTTTAAAATGTATTAACATCTAATATGTTAAGTATCGCGGGTATTGCTTTACGATAATATCACTTCCACTATCAATTTAGATCTTTTAATTGGCGGGAATTCATGCGGTTAACCTTTTGTGAAGAAACTATGAAAGAAAGCTTAGAGAGAGAATTTGCAAGAATTTTTCGGTGACATTTTCCTATAGGCTTTTATCTTTTGCCTTTGAATAGAAAGACAATAAATTACTGTTATGTTCTAAGCGAGCACTAAGAAAGAATTAACGGAAATTCGGAGTTAAAACCGTATGAAGTTGCATACATCAGCTAACCGAAAATACCTAACCAATTAAACCCTATATAGTTTTTTTATTTGCTTTTTTTTAGGATTAGGGGGAAAAACCAGCGACGGGTCGCCTAAAACTAAGCGATCACCGCCGCCCATGAACATCCGCAACACCAGAGGAACTGCGGATTCGTTGCCGGCCTTTAAAGGTTTCCGCTGTGTCAGTTTCTTAAATAACTCTTTTAGTCCAATAACTTATATTATATAAAATTAATGTTTTATGGATCACTTAAATATTTTTTTTATAGAATTATTTCAAATGTCCTTTGATGCGGTTGCTTTGTGTACTGGTTGCATGATCAATGTAAGCTCAAGAGCTTTGGCGCTTTGAGGTTAGACATGTAAAGGCGAATCTGGTTACTGATACACTTTAATACAAAGGCATTGTACAATAGCTTACCGCACGCTCAAGTTGAAGGCTTTATGATTTCATTAATGACACAATTACAATTTATTTTACGGTCACCTTGGAAGAAGTTTCAGAGTTTAACCGGATTTCAGGTTTTATAGATCTATTGTCGTCAACCTTTTAAGTGGTTGAAATCGAGGAGTTCCCCTGGTAGCAGTAAAGTGTAAAAATTTACATTTTTATACGTTGCCCCTCATGAAGTAAAATAACAGATAATAATATTGATTTAAAACTTTAAGCACATATTTATAAGTATTCGCTAATATATGGGTATGATAATCATTTTCATGCTATACCTGTATAAAAAGCACTTAATCTAAATTAATATATACATATAATAAAACTGTAACTGACCGCTGTCTGTACATGGAAGATATTTGTGAAAAACTATTATTGGGGGGCTTTATAAATGCAATAAAACCCAAAACCTTGGTTGTTAGAATTTTTGTCTGTTTGTCTGTATGTCTGTTTGTCTGTGCGTTGTTACCGCTAATCTCAGACACGGCTTAACCGATTTGGGTGCGGTTTTCACTTATGTATTGTGGTAAGCTTCACTCAACATTTAGCGTTTGTTTTATCTCAATCGGTTTATAAATAAAAAAGTTATATCAATTTAAAGAAACATGTCAAACATTTGTCCGATAAAAATGATATAAAATAGCAGTTCAGTTCAAAGTTTAAGTAAAATTGCAAGGCGGGTGAAACCGCGAGGCACAGCTAGTTATTAATAAAGGACGAATTTAATTATCTTACATTAAGAAATGACCAGATATTTCTTTTCAAAAATAATGCAAAATAACCAAATTCAACTGCATCAATACTGAATATTGTAACGAAATCCATAGATTGTGCCATAAAGTGTTTAGTGTATAATAAGTGGACTAGATGGCGCCACTAATGTTTTAGAACGTGCTATAGAAGTGTTATATGTTTTGTCTGTCTGAACTGTCTTGACGATTCAGTTAGCGCTTGGGATCACAAGAAGAGTGATCTTAAAAATTAAAACTGCACTTCAAAAACGCTTTCTAAAATTTATTTGACTTCTCTTTAATATACATTGAGAGCGAAAGGCATTCACATAACGACCTGTACGAGGTGTGGGTAAAACGTAAAAGCATCATTAAGTTTTTCTCTATTATATGAATTCTTTTATAACAAGTATATAAAACGCAAATGCAACCGCATCCAAAAAGAAAGAAATTAAAATGATTCTCATTGAATAATGCACGCTCCGCAAATCCTATGTATGCAACTTCATTTCACGCATCATTGGAAATTCCCTTTGTCGATATTTTCACAAGGCCATATAAGAATCTAGGTTAGTGGAATGCGACGCCGCGTACGGTTAAATCTGAAAAAATAAAACTAACCTACCAAGGCCACCCAAATGCGGAGACATTTATATTGAATCACTTGAAGGTTTCATTATTCATAAAAGAAATAGGACATACGCCATTGATAAACACAGAACGCAAGAAGAGCGAAGCAGTAAGGATTCTTCTTCTTTTCAGCCTAAAGTCGTCCACTGCTGGACGTAGGCCTCCCCGATTGATCGCCACAAAGATCGGTCCCATGCCACCCTCATCCAGTTGACTCCCGCAATTCTGACCAGATCATCGGTCCATCTTGTGGGAGGCCTACCTACGCTGTGTCGACCTGTACGTGGCCGCCATTCCAGGATCTTACGACCCCATCGGCCATCAGTTATTCATCAGTAAGGATTGTGGCTAGCGAAACAGAAAAGGATGTGGCTGGGGACGTAGAAACGGTTATGGGTATTGAGGTAGAAACGATTGTGGCAACCAAGGCATAAATGACCGTGGCTAGCGAGGATAGCATATAGAAAGGGTAGAAAGGGTATCCCTAAAATAGAACTAGTTTTTTTCACCAAGTTCTTTTGTAAGACTACAGCCCTAACTACATTTTGAAGATATAAAGAAGCTATAAAATACTGACACCATACACGTTAAACGTTCAATATTACACCGTGTTTTTTCATAATTATACTAAATAATTTGATTTATTGCAAAACTATGTACACTGGTAAAGGCATGAAATACAATTTAACCATCTCTTTTCAGCTCTAAAACCAATATATAATTAAATAAATATATATTTGTTTATTTCATACTGCCCAATTTTTCACTTAGACCATATTGTATACAATTACGACAATCTCCGAAAATAATAAAACAAAAGTATTGTAAAGGAAATTTGTCTCATTCTAAGGTAGTTTAGATTCGGCATTCTGTTCCGACAGGATTACAACAAATCCATTTACGTTATCGTCCAATGGTTGAGACCACAATCACGGTTTTATCCCACAAATATTTTCTGTGGAAAGTCTTATATCATTGTCCTCTTTTCTTAATATCACGTTACAAAGTTATAGCTTGAGTAACTAGACGGTCGAGATTTCAAATACTGACTTCAAGTTGCAGAGAACATAACAAAAATAAATGCTTAGTTTTGTCATCAAGTATTCGCATGTATTATTTTGCTTTGATTTTGTCATATCTGTTAAAATAAATTGTCAGTGATCATTTTGTTCAGTTGAATTGAGTTTTCGAAACATTTAAATTAGATTTATCTTTTAAAAGCCTTCGTGTTGTCTGCCCTGTATACACTCTTGAAACCCTTAAGGAAGTCAATCTAATTTGAAGTATACATGGATATAACATTATTAAATAGTACCTTTTCAACCGAGAATATATTTCGGCCTCTTCTCTGTGAAATTTATTTTTTAACATATTCGGATAATGTCACATAGCATCAACTCAGAAAATATTTGACAAGAAGTTTTATATACCAAGGGATGTCCATCAAAATCCACCAATATTATTCTTTAAAAGCAATGAAAAGATTATATACGTTTTAAAAAGAACTTTAACCTATAGTTTTTCAATACAAAATCTACGATTAAATAAATACGAGAGGTAACCGACATAAAATCTTTAAACTTGTGGATACACTCTTCGAAAATGATTTTTTTCCGTCTGGTCTATTCAGTGGTACTCTACTTTCCTTAAATTGGGAAGAGAACATTGTCTACAGTGGTAGAGCTCGCTACAACAATATTTGTTCCAGGAATGGGCTGGCAGACCGGTGAAACCACGAGCTCACAGAAAACGGGCGTGAAGTAGAAGTACTCCTTATTTGATTCCTCTCCCTCTTTCCCACCCTTTCCTAACAAGTATATGATGGGAAGTTTCCTAACATGGATAGGATGGGAATGGGATGAATAGGAGAGGCAAATATCCTCTTCCCTATCTCCTCCTATGTCTATCAAAGGTAGGCAACACATCTGCAACTCATTTGGTTGTTGCTTTGGGTAATGGTCACTTCAATATCAAGTAAACAGCATGCTTGTTTGCCACCTTCTCCCACAAAAATATCACATAAAAACATAGAACTCTAACTGATATTACTTGAAAAAAATTAAAAGTTGAACTGTCTACAATAAACATTGATTTCGTAAATTCTAAATTGTATAAGCGACTACGTTATTATTATATCCTTTCCATACGAAATAGTTCATTATTTAAGTAGCAACCCGTGTAAATGTTTAGCTTATTCTGATGAAAACGGTTCGCTAACTGCAGAGCATCAAATATTCATAGACGTGTTACCGCACCTCGTATCACATGCAGCGGCCATATTGATCTGATATGTAATAACCAAAGGGACGCCATATACTAACTCAGAGCAGATACGTGTCTCTATTATTTTTAAATTTAGATGGATAACATATCTATAAGCGAATAATCTATAATTATAAAATATATTTAAGAATATTATAAAATATATTTAAGAATATTGCGAGCACGGAGTGGATACATTTTGGTGCAGTTAATTTTTTAACTACGGTTCTTAAAAAATTTTAAACATGCTGAAACTAGGAGGAACTGGAAAATTTAAGAGACAGCGATTCACCGTTTCAAAAAAAGTTCTGTGACAAACAAACATAGAAGTTTATAAAAATATTAAATTTGACCAATCTATAAATTATCGTCTTTGGAAGTAACATAGTCTTGCAATATTAGAATTGACTTTTACGGCTGCACACATGTATTACGTACGGCTAGTTTTAGTTCCTTCCTTGTAGGTACTTTAATAAAATGATTAAATCCTTAAGTTGTATATAAAGTTAATATTGAAACACGTTGTCCTGCTTAATAAAAATTAGGTTACATGAAGAAATTTTCCATAATATTTTTAGCTAAAATATTTCTTGGGATAAGCTGTGATGCTGGACTAAGCTAGTAGGCGATGACGTCACAGGATTTGCGGTAATCCCGGGAGATCCTCGGAGCTCGTGTTGAATTTAAACAAAATCGCGGGACGCACTGTCTCGGGTGAGAGGTGATTTATCTTAGGCCACGTTTTTAATCATTGATAAAAAAATGTAAGGTATAATTCAGGAGCTTAGGATCAACTCCTGGTTGTGTCCACCGATTTGAGGAAATGTGTTTTAAGTGACAGCATTTACATTATATATTATTAGTATCTAAGAACCGTAACGAAAACTAACCACCAACTCTGAGATGGTATTAGGTATACGATGAATTAAAAAAAAAAACTGGACGTACTGTACCCTCATGACAATTTTGGGAAGAATCGAAAGACACGTCACTCTACCAAATTGGTCTTCAAAAAATACATGGGAAAAACATTACAGTCCTTCTGCAAAAGGCAAAAACCTAGGGCGGCTGTACGAGCTTATTTTTGTACTCGGAAGACCGTATGTCTTCCTGCGATGTGCTGAAGAGAAGACAAACACTACATTTGTGTGTTTTTGGATTTTTTTTGTTATAGTTTATTTTTTATTTTTTTTATCCTAGGACATATTCACACACGGCCATCTGATCCCAAACAAAGCGGAGCTTGTGCTATGGCAACCAGATAACTGATTTGCTACATATACTACTTTTCTTTTGTAAATCTATACTTAAATAGATAAATTACACCCAGACTCAAGACGAACAGACATGTTCGTGCACACAAATGTCTGTCCTGGGTGGGAATCAAACTCACGACCTGAGGCCTGATAAAAAATAAAAATATTTCCTTACTTTATTATTTCCGAACAACTTTATTTCTCGTCTTATTCAGAAACAGACGACAAAACGACAACTTGTAATGTAGGTTCAGTTTCCTACCAAGCAGTTGCTTGAAGTAATTTAAAAGATATTCAACTTAAAACTTGGACTTTTGGAATTTCAATGGAATAATTTGCAAAGGAAATTAAGTTAAAATCATAATAAATTATGAGAAATCGCGACGAAAACAAAACAACTCTTGCTTTAATTTGGTTTCACATTTTAATAAAATAAATAAATTCTCTTCTAAAACAATTAAACATTTAAATGCACCATTAACATAAAAAGGAACCATAAACGTGACTAAATTTTTACTCGTGTCTAGTGGCAAATGCAACCATTATCAAAGCCAGAGTTCCTTAATTGAACGATGAAAACTTAGTAATAATACTTACAAAATAACCAAGCAGGTAGCAATATAAACAGTAATTGACTAACATCTTAACTTGTTCCCTATTTCATAACATCTACTACATCATTCATGACCCAAAGAGCGTAAACCCCATTTGGTAAAAATAACTTAAACCAACCAAACCAAACTGACAAAACCACCATCACTCATCATTAGAATTAATTGTGCCGCATGGATTTGACAACCCTAGCGTAAAGGGGTTGGAGAATAAACAAATTTCCCCGAAAATTTTGCTACAAGTACGTTTTTTTCTAATTATAGCTTTGAGTGATGTGTAAAGCGAATTTGTTAACGAGCGTTTTTTTCTTTTGTGTATTTCTTGTGACTTTTGTTACGAATTTTCAACATGTTGAATCAATTGTTAAACCTTCGGCATTTATGTTACGTTACATCCTTGTTCACGTCTAAATTTAACTATGACTCTATTTAATGTATAACTGTAATTTCATAAGAGCAAAGATAATCCTAGTTTCCTCTAGCTGTAGCTTATTAGGATTCACGTTAAGGCTGTGAGTTCATTGCCTTAAATAAAATAACATAAAGATTATAAATCTTAAAACTAACTAAATATTATAATTGCGAATGTGAGTTTGTTTGTTAAGCTTCCATTCGTAAACAACTCAACTGATCACGAAATTGCACAATATTGTCAGGAATGCACCTTTTATCTGGAAAAAAATCCCAAGGGATAGGAAAATAAAACCTATTGTAGGTTACCATGGTAATGTATTCTATTGTTTGTTTTTGAAAAAATAACGGTCAAAGACAGAAACCCCCCGCCCCCTTCCTCACCCAGCAATGTATCGGTTTTCTAGCTCACGGGGCCGTGATGCGGTAGGGTTAATTGATTGGTAAAATATAGTTTGCCACAACTATATTTTAGGAATCAATTTCCGCTTTTCGGTCTATTTTCTAAAACTCAGGCAAAATTTATTACGCGGGCGTTTGACAATGTTAAATTTAGTCGTGTGGTTTGTCCACTGTACGAACCCCGAAGACGGCCATGTTTTTGTGTAAATTAAATTATTATTGTAAAAGCTTAGTAAAATAATCAATTACGTATAGCAAAATCTTATAACCTAGTTTTAAGTTTTTTTTAACAAACATCATAAGAGAAAAGTGTGGCTTAAAATTGGATGTTGTGACTAGAAATGAGAAAGGTATGCTTCGGTGGTTCGGGCATGTTGAAAGGATGAATGAAGAGAGAATAACGAAATAGATTTATGTTGCAAAAGTGAGTGTTGGCAGGGGACGCCCTATAAGAACTTATATCGATCTGATTAGTGGCTTATTAAAAAGGGCGATATAAGGCGCATCCATAACCGACGAGCATGTATGCGTAGATGTATGAATGTAGAAGAAGCGAGGTGTGCCAGGATCGCGCCAAATGGAAATCCCTGATCTGTTCCTACCCCTCTGGGTTACGGGCGTGAGCGCATATTCATTCATTTATCTATACAAAGAAATGTGGTGATTAAAATTAAATCAACGTTTCGTAAAATAATTTGTACTATACAAATTACTTGAGCAATATAAATTCCGACAATCCTTTTTAGGGATGGCAACTTTGAAAAGAATCTAATTCGCTTCAGGTTTTCGGTAAAACAACTTTTCTTTGCCCGCCATTGGCATTCTTCGAATTTCTTTGGCTACAAACTTGGAGCTTTGAAAGAAATGCACGGCCAAGATTAACTGTTCCTAAAATATTTTGTACAATAAGCGGGAATCAAGTTTCACTGGTCACCGTTTCCCGACATAACAGTGCTCTTCTAAATTATTTTAGAATTAAACACTTTTTTTAAAGGATTCTTCTGTATTCTTCTCTTAGAGAAGCTTAAATTATCAATACAATATCTCAGGAGGTCAACTGCAATGCAATTTTTTTTATTTCATTTGCAACATGATTTTATGACGACGAGCGTTTTGATGGTATGAAGGTTCACACATACAAGCGTGTCCTGGCGGCGGGGTGGGTGTGGGGGGTTGGTATCTCGTAACGCGGTAATATCATGAGACGTTATCCCGCCTCCCGCCCGTCATTTGTTTTAATTAAAGCTCAGGACACGGATTTTTCCACTACGTGCTGTTTGATCGTATTGTCCTTTTTGCATTCACGTTTATTGTTTTGTTCATTAAAAATAATAACTTAATTTACTTTAAGTGCGGTGTTCTTCTACTTGTATTTACTTTACTGTGATTGTCTGTATTTAAAGTGTTTATAAAAATATATATTTTTGAAGTGATAACTTTGGTAGCCGCGTTAGAAGTTTTGGTAGGGGAAAGTGTTCAAGGTTCGCGTGAACAACATCCTCGACATATCAGCAACACGCGGCAGCAAAGTGCTAATTCGAATTTGGAATAGTTTCGGCGAACTTTTTTTTATTTATTGTTAATTATTTATTTATGTTTAATTGTTGTCGCGCTTTTCCACCTGTTTTGATTTTTCACTTCTGTCGGCAGTTCTTATGACTATGTGTATTTGTAACAGTAGTTAGCAGGTTTTGTTAAGCTAAACATATGGAATCAAATTTAGTTTAAAGTTAGAAAATAATGTCAAATAATTGTAGAAGTATGTGCCCATATAGAAGGTCTAGTGGTTACGGGAGAAGAATAAACTTTATTTTAATAACGAAGAACAAAGAAGTATATTACTTACTGGAAAAAAATATTTTCATACAAAATTTTAATTGGGTATATATAATAAGTTCATAGTACTCGCTAGAGTTCCAAGTTCATGTTCCTATCGCCGCAGCGGAACGAATAACTTGCACAAAGTTCAAGTGAGTTCGAGTAAACGTTAACTTGCTGCCGGTGCCACTGCTCAAGTTCACGACAGATGTTAAAATAGTTCCCGATTGGCGCGGCGAGTGTTAACGGCAAAGATAAGTTTGAAATTATTGGCTTATTTCATTCAATTTACTACAAGTTAACGGTAACTTTGGAAGTTAACACAAATTTATTGGGCATAGATAGTGTTTAAGCCACCTGGTTTGTTGGTTTAAATGTACGTAATGCATATTTTCACAACCCTGCTAGTTTACCTCTAGTTATGCCAGACAAACAACTTTCACCAAAGAAACGGTGGAGTCCGCAACATCATCTCAACATCAAGACACGCGTCTAGTAGACGAATTTTGTGTTTCATCTTATATGTGAGGTGCCGGAGGTCTAATTCTAATCCCCTTCCTATCCTTTTCTAAGAAAGAAAAGATGGGAGGGCGATGATGATTTGAAGGGGAAGGGGTTGGATAAGAAAAGGTAAGATTATTTTTTATTTTTTCTGCTTATCCCCTACTCTGTCCATTAAAGGTGGGCAACGTATCTGTAACTCATTACTTTGTTGCAGAAGCGTATGGGTTACATGATATCAGGTGAAACAGGTTGCTCGTTTGCCATCTTGTTTTATAAAAAAACCGGAATTGTTCCGTAATCTCGTAAAGATATTTAGTGCTTGTTATAAAATAATCTGGTACTGGAATAAATCGGTTTAACCTGTATTGCAGTCAACTCCCGTGGTAGAGTTATGTGATACTGTCTTAGAATTAACTGCAAAATACACACAACATCGGACAGTAGCCTGGTCGAAGCCGCTAGTCCCACAGTTTTGTACTAAGCTTTATTTATGTTTCAATATAATCAGGATAAAATAAAAGACACTATAACTATATACTATATAGTACAATATACGGCACAAGAAATGTTTAGCCTCATCTGTTATTTAATCAGGACTTAGATTATACATATAATAGATAATTTAGATTCTAGGGGTCAAGTTTATTATGGACGTCAAATCGCATTTGATCCTAACATTCCATTGTACGTCAACATAAGCTTGATTAACGCAAGGGTTCAACGTAATTTGGTTATTACGATTTAGCTCGGCAACACTTTTGTGATATATCAATGTACATATAATCTAGGCCGATATGGCTATAAATTTCTAATGCCGTATCTTAGACTAGTGGATAAGTAGCAACTTTTGCTACTTACTGTGCGTCGACTCAACAAATACCAGGACTTTATGGATTATCAATATGTACTACTTTATTAAATACTAAACTTCTCAAATGTGTGCTTTGGTTAACTACCGGCAAAATACACATTTAATCTTTCTGTTTTGTCTCAGCCAGGCAAGCGGCAGACCGTAAAAATTGTAGCCAAAATCTATACAGTACGGATTAAGGTCAGACTGTGCCGACCTCACGTAATATGGGTATTATTCGTATTAGTTAGTTCATGATATATTTTCTTCTAATACCTGTCTTCTTTCTGTCTTGACTTGACTTGAATAATACACATATTTTATTATGTATGTTTGGCCAATATTTGGATTGTTTTATGTAAATAAGTACTTTGAAATTGATAGACAAATACACTTAAAATAACAAAGAATAAAAATTGTACAAAAAATATTTAGATCTGTAACATATTTTAAGGTTTACGTTAATAAATGGTACGAATGTCCGACAGGTGACATTCATAAGTCAATTGATCAAAATGAATTGTGACACGATCACGATGGACGAGGGACAATGTTTGAAATCAAATAAAGCCGACCAATTTTACGATTTCTAAACACCGAAAGCCTATGACCTAAATGGACAGGGCGATGCATATAAAATAAAATCTAAGTGATGTTTTCCTACACCCTCATCTACTATGAGGCTACACCAGAGGTGGTGCAGATTCTGTACCTAACTTTAATGAAGTAGTAAGATTTAATAAGCTTTTTCCTAGAATACTGTATATCGTATGACGAGTAACGTGCTTTGAATGCTGTGTTTCTTGTCATTTCATTTTGCTATCGCAGAGGTTCTATGAATTCAACAGCTTTGATACGGGATAATTAATGTGTTTTAATTAAAAGTGTATTCACTTTTAAATTAAATGATTCATTTACGATGAGGTGGTTGGGCGAACGACGAATCAAGATTTAAATAAAGTTAAATCAAAAGTATGTATATTGATGCCTACTACTATTATAAATGTAAATGTAAGTTTGTTTGTTACGCTTTCACGCGAAAACTACTCAACCGATGATCATGAAACTTTGTACACATATTCTTGGAGGTACTAGAAGTAACATAAGATACTTATTTATGAAAAAAAATATGATACATAAAAAAAAGTTTGTTGTGAAAGAAAAAAAAGTAAAGCAACCTTTGTGTCATTGCAGGTTGCGGGCGGTGCTTTCGATACGGCGCCGCGTATTTTTATTCACAATTTCGAGGGTTTTTCACATTTCGCGCGAAACTCAAATTACTTTGCATAAGTTAACCCGCCCACTTAGAACGCGTTCTTTTTTATTTTTTCCACGTACAATAAATTCGTAGGTAACAATTATTCACGTAAGTAATCAAAAAGTTTTTACTGCCAATGGTTTTATGTTTTTTCATATTCCTGGCGAACAGTTTGTTTTCGGGTTATAAAAACATTTGCGTGTACGAAAACAACTGTGCTATTACATGATAGATTTATCTAAATAAACTTATTGACTCATATAACAACGTACAGCTCCAAATCTGTTATTACGTAGCCGAGTAAAAATAAATGATTTTTATAAGGGTCTCTAAAGGTCTAAAGTGTTTATATTTGGAAATAATCCAATGTAAAACTCAGAATTTATATGAACTGTCACATTAACTAGGGCTTAGCTTATGCGTTCGTCGGTTAATTAGATTGCGCGGCGGGTGATACCGCGGGGCTCAGCTTGTATTTTATTTATTTATTTATTTATTTACTTATTTCAACTATACAAAATTATACCAATAATAGGTCAAGCGTTGGTGCCTGTCATAGTATCAACTGTGTGACAGCACCGGCGCCTTTCCTTAACAATGTACTGAGCTATTTTACACAAATTTGAATAGTGCGGTTCTAGGTGTTAACTGTTAACTCTTTTGTGTGTAAATGTGTGTGAGTGTGTGTGTGTGCGTATGTGTGAGTGTTTGTTGTGTGAACGCGTGTTTGCATGTATGTATGTCACAATATTATCTATGTTGAGTGTGTGTGTGCGTATGTGTGAGTGTTTGTTTTGTGTACGCGTGTTTGCATGTATGTATGTCACAATATCATCTATCAGGCCATAGTAAATTTTCAGTTTCATCATAGCTTAATTTCAGTAAAAAGTTCTTAACAATATATTTACACTTCATGGACGAAAGAGGGTAGATATTGACAGACTTGTTTAAGGTGTTATAGAGACGAGACCCCAAAACAAAAAAGTGGTGATCAGCTAGTGTAGTTCTAAATTTTTGAGAAACGCAGACAATATCTTTTCGACGTTTACCACCGACATAGTCGTATGGTACATAGGGTACTGTTTTGTGTTTACGCAAGACAGCTTGTAGCACATATAACTGTCTTACAGTCAGCACTTCCCAAGTTTTATACAAGGACGAACTTGAATAAGTATAAGGTTTACCCAGCATGATTTTTAAAATAGATCTTTGTGCCCTTTCCAAAGTAAGTAAATTAGTCTTATAAGTACCACCCCATACTGAAATACAATAAGTCAAGAGAGATTGAGCTAGTGCAAAATAAATACATTTTAAAAGACGTGGTTCAACAGAAGTTCTCAGTCGTTTGAATGGGTACATGAGTTTTCTAATACGTGCAGCAGATTGAGATATGTGTTTACGCCAATTAAGTGTACTGTCAACTACAAGACCGAGGTATCTGGTGTCTGAACATCGTTGTATAGATTTGCAAATACAATTTTCTCTCTGGGACGGCAGACAAGTGTGCGCAATTAGCTTATAGTTATTGCTGTGCGGTTGAGTTGACAAACGGGAACTAAACGTAATGTACTTAGTTTTATCCAGGTTCAATGTGAGAAGATTACACGACAGCCATTTCATCACTGTAGAAAGAGCATTTTCGGCATATTGACGTGCAGTTTCCCACGAATTTCCATGAATAATAATAGCAGTATCATCTGCGTATGAGAAAAGTTTAGTGTTAGGCATAGTTAATAAACAAAGGCCATTTACATATATAAGGAATAGAGTAGGTCCCAGTACACTACCTTGAGGGACACCGAAGCTAAGATTCTTTTCTTCACTTATTAGCTCTTGTAATTTAATACATTGAGATCGATTTGTCATATAATCCTTAAATATATCCAAAGCTACTCCTCTTATTCCAATATGTGCCATTTTAGATATTAGGATCGGGACCGAGACGGTATCGAAAGCCTTAGATAAATCCAAAAATATACCTATTGTTTTATCATTAGCATCAATATTTTTAACTATTGTATCAGTGAGTAGAAGTGCAGCATCCTCTGTAGATTTGTTTTTTCGAAACCCAAATTGGTTATGGGCTAATATATTAAATTTGTCTAAAAAATTTACTAATCTCTTATTAAGTATTTTTTCTAAAATTTTTGACAATATAGTAAGAACAGAGATTGGTCTATAGTTATTAATCACATCTGCGTCCCCGCCTTTATGAATTGGGTGTACTATTGCTTTTTTAAAAACGTTAGGAAAAATACCTTTGGCAATGCAAAGATTACAGATATGAGTTATTGGGGAGATAAGAATGTGTCGAGAAGATTTAATAACAGAAGCGGGTATATTGTCCCATCCTACAGCACAGTTATCGCGAAGACCCATGATTATTTCATCTATCTCACGCTCATCCGTCTCGGTTAAATATAAGGAATTCCCCTGTGAATTATCGACCCTATTAATCGTCGAGTCTGTAGGAACTTTAGCATTAATAGCCATAGCTAAGTTTTTGCCAGTATTAGCAAAATACTCATTAATGGTGTTTATTGTATCCGTTTTGAGTATCTGATCGTCTGAGTATTTCAATAGTTCACATGAGTTGCTCTTACGATTGTTCATACCTGCAATACCTTTAATTATTTCCCAGGTGGCTTTAGGGTTATTCTTTGCTTTTAGTAGTTTATTTGTTTCATACTCACGTTTAATTTTTTTTAATAAATTATTATAAAAATTACGATACCTAGTGTAAGTTACTTTTTTAATCATGTTGTCAGGGTCCATTTTAAACTTTTTATGCAATTTGTCTCGATTTCTGATACATCTAAGAAGGCCAGGTGTGATCCAAGGCTTGAGTATTCTTTTTCTTTGAGGTACTTTACATAATTTGGAGTGTAATTTTATAGTATTTGAAATAGTAGCAACCAGAAGCTCAGCTCCATTGTTTGGATCAGAGGAATTCAAGACTGGAGAGAAGTCCGTGTTTATTAGATCCCTTATCACACCTGGTAAATCAATACGCCGAACAAAATGACTATGTGGATCTAGCTTAGTCTTTAAATCTACGCAAAGTACGATTGGGGCGTGGTCCGTGATAAGCGAGTCCAAGACTAAAGATGTCGCATCACTGGCAGTTTTGAGTAATATATGGTCAAGACAGCTATTGTCACGAGTGGGAAATAAATGAGCCGGCACTAAGCCGTGAAAAGATGCAACATTCAGATAATTGTCCGAATTAGAGTCGCGGTTATTTGATACGATATTGATATTGATGTCGCCTATAATAGCCACAGTATTTATATTTGTAAGCGAGGTTAAGACATGGTTTAAACTATCTAAGAAGTTGTCAACATTCTTGTAAGACGGTGACCTGTAAATAGCAACAACAGCCAACTCACTTCCCGATTGCACAACTAGACAGTTAGCGTCACTAAAAGATGGCTCGGAAATAGAGACTTTTAGTTTGTTTTGGTAGTATATGGTAATTCCATCATTTTGGTTAAGAGATTTCGAGGCAACTGAAGAATATCCTTCTATTTTAGGAATATTATTTGTTTTACTTAGCCAACATTCTGTTAATATTAATATTTCACAATGAATATCTAATCTGGATAATAGAGTAGTTAGACCATCAAAATTGCTATTAATACTCCTAATATTCATGTGAAAGATGCATACGGTACCGTTGGTTTTACTGACATGACTTGAACATGATTCTGGCGTACATAAGTATGACTTAGATACCTCATGAATATCAATTAGGCTAAATACTTCTTTGATATTATCCATTTTTAGAATTAAGGTAACTTGGTGTGTCACTACGGAGGCTCTGAAGTGTTAAATATGTGTAAAATAACGGAAAGTTAATAACAGACGTACTATGTAGAACAACTATGACATAAGATTTTTTGTAATTTGTATGACAGAGTGTATTTAAAAGAGTGTGAGGTGCGAATCTATCGTTGATCAATTTGCTTAAGATGTATGGATGAAATATGTTATGCACCGACAAATTACGAATATCAAAAGCGTTTTGTGTAGTTTTATGTGAATGTTGTGTGACAGTTGGTTGGTTTTGGATGAAAGTGCTTACGAAGTGTTTGATTGTGTATACATTTGCGGTCACAGTGACATAATAATGTACTGACAATTGTAAGTATCGGTAACTAAGCAAAGTAATAATATTTACGTTTCTCAAGATAAACACAAACTTATTGCCACTACACATCTCTAGTCAGATACCTTGTAGCAGGGAATGAACTTGTGCTTCACTATTAATTGTGATAACAGGCGAGTCCTCTGCCCTTCTCACGTAAACCCTCCCATATGCAGTCCAACAGTATTTGTAAAATTTGGTTTTGACCAGGTCTCGCGCAACAAAGTACAGTCGAGCACCCTTCGCAGTAAGTTGCTCCGAGACATAGATAGGTGTATCTTCGTTTCTAGTAAAGCCGAGGTGCTTGGCACATAATTTTTGTTTGCGCTTGATGTTAAAATTCTTACACATCTTTAGGAAGTTAGTTTTGAGAATAGTGGAAGAAGTTTCGATAACTATTGGTGCGTTCTTGTGCTTATTTTCTTTTTTGCCTTGTATTCTGTATATGTCCCTAATGTCGGACTCGAGTAGCTTGCTGTCTATAGTTTTAGATAAGTGCAGCGCCATGTTTATTAAGTCTTCTTTGGTTTCATTATTCAGCTTAGGCACGTTTTTAATTTCGAGGTTAGTCTTGCGACTTGCACGTTGCATGTCCTCCATTTTATCTTCAAGAAATGTGATGTATTCCTTGTCCTTTTTATTTTGAGCTTCTAGACGTTCCAATCTATTTTTAAGCTCGTCATTTTGCGCACTCAAGAAGGCTATAGAATTTTCAATGTTGCAATTTGTTTGTTTGATCTCCATTAAGGTAGGTGACAGTTTTTTTAATTCATTTTCTTGCGCTGTCATCATGTATTGTAACATTTCTTTCATTTCTTCCTTGAAGCTGACTAGGGTTGCTTCCAGGTCATCATCATCCCTCCTTCTCTTCATACGCTGGGAAACAAAGTTCAGTGTCGTAGCATCAGTGTCCTGGCGTGCCTTGTTAATGTTCGAGTCTGAGAACGATAAGTTCGGTGTGTTCTCCATAGTTGTTTATTTATATATTTACTTAGTGCGCGTGAGTAGTATTAGTAGACAAAAGATGCCAACAATCCAGTTAGCACCTAGAGGGAGGGTAGGCGGAGCCTAGGTCTCCAATAAAGTTTCAGTGGTCAGATGTGTTACCGCCTGCGCTCGCGCCGGATACGTGCAAATAGAACAATAGGGATTTACAGTACCTCGTTATTGGCGGACGACTGTCTTGAGGTACTAGGGTAACAGAACTGCCGGTCGTACAAATAATAACACACGGGGTAAGAGCTCTTCACTTTTGTGCACTCCTAGTATGTAGTAAATTTAATTTTTCATATTTATAATTTATTTTTGTAAAAATAAATCTAATAGAATCAGTGCACGTCTACACCGTACGGTGGTCCAAAAGGAAAAGGACATGTATATAACATTTTAGATAGATGTATTGTTGCGATTCAGAGCATAAGCTTTACGAATAAAGCTTACAATGCGGTAATATCCCGAGCTGTTAGTCTGGCGCCTGCGTGTCATTTGTTTTGATTACTGCTCGACTTCCGCAGCTTTCCAAAGCTTAATGATGTTATTTTTTATTTTATTAAAGCATACGCCTTACGTGTTACAAGCTGTGAGTTTTATTTCTTTTAATAATATATAAAATACACAAGTTTAGTGATGGACTTAAGGTTATTGAAGTTAAGAAAGAATCTTGGAAAAGTAAATCAGTGTGCCTATACAACATATATGTATATTACGTATAACACTAGTAGAATATATCCTGTCACTAGAAGAGCTTTCCGTGAGTGAAATATTTTTTTAAATCTATCCAGTAGTTTCTGTGTTTATTCATTACAAACATACAGAAATACAAATGTTTCTTATATAATTACCTATAACTATCTATTAAGTTTATTTCTAGAGCAGTGGTGGCTCAGCAGTTTAGGCCCCGTCTTACGTACTGTAGGTTGCGGGTTCGAACCCAGGCAGGCGCCTTACTTTGTGTAATTTATTTCATCACTACTGCTCCAAAAACGGTGTAGGAAAACATCGTGAGGAAACCGGCATGTGCTTAGAACCATCAAATTCGAAGACATGTGACATCCGCCAACTCGCACTGGGCCAGCGTGGTGGATTACGGCTCATTCCCTCTCTTGGAGAGCAGGCCTGTGTCCCTGCAGCGGGAAACAGTCTAGAAAATTTACTATTTATTATATTATTATTAAGTTTCATGGATCCATTACATTGGATATATAATATAAACAATACCTTTTATTGGAGATTTGGCTTGTAATATATTATATAGGGCGAATATCGCACGGTCGGCGAGCTGCAACAAAGTGCTCATTAATGCAGCTCCATTTCACGCCATATTGGAAATTTCTCTTGTCGAACATTCCACGCGAGCGGAATAATCTAGGCTAGTTAAGTGACTGGTATTGATCAATCCCGCCGGTTAAAGTGCGATTTACATTTGCAGAGAAGGAAGATTCTGTATTCTGTGACAAAGATCTGAAGAAAGCTAAGCTGGCATTTTTGCTTTATGATAGTTTAGTGTGAATTGTACATACTAAATATACGGTGACATATTTAGTGCTATGTTAAAAGTACTCGTAACCAACGATGTATGTATGTAGAAGGAGTAGTGCCGGGATCATGCCAACTGTAAATCCGTAACCTCTGCCTCCCCATCTGGGGAACGTAAGTGCTTATTCTCTTTTTTTAAGATATACTATACTTGATTTGAGATTGATGTAAGTGTTTGAATGTAATTTACTTCAATTCAAGTATTGAGTATATCTTCGAACAATATACAACATTTTATCTGCGGTATATACTGTCATATATTCTTACAAAAAAAAAATGAACGAACATTTTGTGTCGAATCTTTAAAAAAAAATTGAAGATTTAAATATATTTTTACAATTATTTTATGACTTTTTTTAAGTATTTTTATTTGTTGTCATACTTTCTTACAATATCGAAATAAGGTAAGTGCCCTTTTCAAGTTGAACCTATATCATTTCAATAGTCGAATACAGTATAATATCTTTACCATAGTACAAATACAATAGTTATTTAAGCATACATTGCTTTTTATTAGATTATTCAAGTGTATTGAATATTGAATGGTATACAGACTAGCTGTAGACAGAGATTCGTTCTGCGTTGTCATTTGCTATCGTAAGGTTTTTATATTCGTGTAATGACCTCTAGTGACATATCGTAGAATTTCAAGTTATCATCCATTGACATTTGACAAGGTTAAAAATTCATGTAATCCGATAATAGCTACCGATCGAGCCGAGGCTCGGCCCTCTCGGGCACCCTCGAATCGGAATGTTAAACGCGTAATGAGTGACAGCCCCAAGCCGAAGTTCCCTCTCGGAGGCCCTTCAGCCGAGTCACTCCATGGAGCGTCCGCCGAAGCGACCTAAGAGCTCGGTGGCCTCCCAATCCGGTAATAATAATAAAGTAAATTCCCGAGCCTAGGCTCCATCTACGGAGGGAGCCGAGCTTAGTTACTCTTAAAGAGGCTTCGGCTAAGCGCCCTCTGCGCCCTGCCGCCTCGAGCCCGGTGTAGCTGTAAATGCCTCCTCGAGGCAAACAGTGACAAAAAATCAACAAGATTGTGATATACTATGTCACAAATAGATGGCGCTGTAGGATTAGTTTTTTTTCGTGGAAATTCGCACTTTTATGGATAAGGAAACTATGTAAAAAAACATGTAAATAAACAAAATATCATCCTAATCGATAGAGCTAATTTCGAGAAATGTACAAGTATTGCTCGCTTTATGTAATAAGATAAACAATCTATTAAAGGTACATAGAATATTCGGCGATTATTGTTGTATATTATCTGCCGACGAGCGCATTGAACAAAAAAAATGAAACAGCATTAAATGAAGACTACCGCTGAGCAGTAATGAAAACGAATGGTATGAATGTTGGCAGGATAATGCGTCACGAAATTACCTCGTAAGCAGTTATGAGAGTTGCGTGGGCCGTGTACTACAGTCATTAGTGAGTTTCACAGTTTTTTATTACAATTACCTGGTTACCTCGATATCTTCGCATTTTTTACTGCAGCTTATGTACATAATTATTGAGTCCTAAACATCTAAACCAGTCGAGATAATTTGTTGGAGTAATCTAGATAGTTTGGCGGGCTGGCCATGATCAACATATTTTTCTTTCGAGAAATCGATTTGACATGTAATTAACTTGACACTGTCAGTTCAATAAGATTTTGACAAACGTTTTCAAAACGGGCGCAAGTTACTTAAATCGTGAAATAATATAGTAATAGTTATTTAATTAATTTTTTTTTATATTACAAAGTGGCAAACGAGCAAGCGGCCCCTGGAAATAAGTACCGCTACCCATGGGCATCCGCAACAAGCTAATGGGTTGCAGATGCGTTGCCTACCTTCATGGACAAAGGAGGGGACAAACAGAAAAATTATAATTCCATTCCCTGTCCATCCCCTCCTCATCCGTCAAATCCTCTTCCTCTTCCCCCCCTTTCCTTATTAGAAAAGGGTAGGAGGAGGAAGAGGACTACAATTAGGCCTCCGGCACGTCACTCATCAGACGAAACGCAGAATACTTCTACTTCACGCCTGTCTTCTGTGACGTCGTGGTATTTCACCGGTCGAGCCGGCCCATTCGTGCAAAAGATGTTATTGCGGGCTCTACCACTGTTAAATAAGTATTAAAGCAAAATTTTGCATATTTAAATAGCATCTACATAAATTGAAGAATCCTTACAAGGTATTAAGTTCGTGAGAGTCTTCACTTTTTAATTCTATTTGAAAGTACAGCGGCGGAAAATGCAAGATCAGTGTCCTGCAATAAGGAGCTTGCCGCATTATTTCACGCCATATTGGAAATCTATTCCAGGCCACTAATTATCTTCATTCTCCAATCACTGCTCTAACTGATTGCATTCGAAATCACTTTTATCAAGCCTCCATGCGTTAAATATCAAAACAATTAATAAATAAATAAATATGCGCTCACGCCCATAACCCAGAGGGTAGGCAGAGATCATGGATTTCCATTTGGCGCGGCACATCTCTCTCGCTTCTTCTACATTCATACATCGCATAAAAGCTCGTCGGTTATGGGTACTCCTTATATCGGCCTTCTCCCTACCAACACTGCCACTCACTTTTGCAACATAAATCTGTTTCGTTATTCTCTTTTCATTCATCCTTACAACATGCCCGATATATGTAAAATTATAAAACATTTGCTTTTCCACCATTTCGATTGCGTAAAATACGTTGAATAGCATTTTTTGTAATATTCTCATATAATACGATACCAATATCATTTTGAAATTCTTTGTATACGTTATTAGACTGACCTAGATCGCTTCAATTGATCGGTCCCTTGGAACACTCAGCTAATTAGTTCAACAACAACTAGCTACCTGTTTAAAATTTAATATTTTTGACTTCAAACTAAAACCAACGAAATTTCACAAACACCAAGGTAAATAGGAAACAACAAAACCCTATAAGCTTACATTTTTAAAATGTTTTCATCTAACAAAGGATTAAATCTTAAAAACACCCCAGTAAAATAAAACCTAGAGTGTCTAAAGAGGTAAACTAGGCATAGCGACCGGTTAATTGTTAAAAACTCTAATTGGCCACGGAGGAAAATGGTGTTTTTTTATACCAACATGTTACTTGTAGTTCAATCTAACGATACATTACTGTGATAGCTTAATAGAGGAAACCTTTCCTTAGTGCCTGCATAGTTTTATACAGTTATCAAAAATTTCTTCTATTGTATACAAGCATTAATTTCATAATGACGTCATTGTTTTAATTACTTCCTAATTACAAATTAAATAATACTACAAACATGCTTTTACTAAATCACATCATATTCCGTTGTGTTCTTATTTCATATGAATCCTTTTTAATTAAACATAACATCGTGTTTAACAGGGAAAGCATGCTAGTAGAGTTAATGTCGCTGAGATGCGATCTTGAAGAAGTATGTTAGGCGTGACTTTGAGTGATAGGGTAAAAATAGTGTTATAAGGGAAAAGTGTGGCTTAAAAGTGGACATTGTGACTCGAAATGAGAAAGGTATGCTTCGGTGGTTCGATCACGTCGAAAGGACGAATGAAGAGAGAACAACAAAACAAATTTAAGTTGCAAAAGTGAGTGGCAGTGTTGTTAGGATACGCCCTAGGAAAACTTATATCGATCAGATTAGTGACTTACTAAAAAAGGGCGATATAAGGAGCACCCATAACCTACGAGCATGCATGCGCAAATGTATGAATGTTGAAGAAGCGAGAGAGGTGTGCCAAGATCGCGCCAAATGGAAATCCATGATCTCTGCCTAACCCCTTGGGTTACGGGCGTGAGCGCATATTTATTTATTTAACATCGTGTTTATACTAAGCTGAAAGCTTTTGACTTTCTATTGTACAAACTTTTACCGAAGTGAGATGCATTGATACGTTTAGGATATATAAGAAACTGGAACACAATCAGTTATGTAGTATAGTATAAATATAGCTAGGCTGACTAGATCAAGGGTGGAAGTATTTACAGATAGGGTATTAATGTCACTCAATTTTTTTTGGTTAAAGTTATAAGTAAAACACAGTTGCGTTAAACAAATGCGTTCGCAATTCACTTTTGAAGGGATTTTCGCGTGTTGATATATGCTTCTCTCTGTTTTCCCCTTAACTGGTCCTTATTCTAATTCTACCTTATCCGTTTTTAATGTTTTCGTAGCTACATTTATCGCAATTAATTAATCTAACAGTTATTTTATCTTGCAATTCTCAAACAATACTATGAATAAATTCCAATTATGAAAACGTAAACATAAGCTGAATACAAGCGGTTCATAATGTTGCCATGTTTATTTTCTAACAATAACTTACAGATTGAAATGTTGTATGAATTAGACGATGACTCCATGCTTTCTATTGACATAGTCACACAACATGTATTCATTACCAGTAACTCACATATGGATATAGCCTCATAGTTACAAATCACTCATTTTACAATTGATATCTTCAATTGAAATAAAATAAAAAAAAACATAACAAGTTATACTTCTATAAACAAAAAAAACAATTGAAAAATCTATCCCTTGTGCCACATTATTTTTTGTGAAAAAGAACACATTAAATGTGATAATATTTAATTAAATAACTTGGAATAATAGGCAAATACCCTAAAATTTGTTATTGGTTACCATGGTAACAACATGCTGGTGTCGCATTTAGGTGCCACGCATCGTCAAAACCCACTTTCAAACTGAAAACTTACTATGGCCTGATAGATGAAATTGTGACATACATATGTACATGACGCTTCACCTATTATTGATATAACATTGCCAAAAGAACTTCAAAACACTCTCAAATATCTTTGAGTTGTTATTTTTGGACCTTAAATATATTTCCGACCTTATTGAACATGTAAGATTACAGAAGTAGTGATCGGTGACGTATAGCGGCGGACGGAAACTAGCACGCGGAAACCAGCGTACATACTGTGAGATGTAATTTGACCTCTAACTTATTGAGTGACATTGCTACCTTTCCTTCTTTATATAGATAAATATAGATAGGGCTATAGAGCCCTCAATAACATATCACCATATAGAAGTGATTCGTAGACACGTTGACAGAATTAATCCACATTACAATCGTATCTACATTCGAATGCATCGTAGAAATTGTACCGAGTAATATTTCCAAGAAACAACAAGTCTCAGAACAATCTGACCGAGTTCAGCTTTTTCGTAAAATAACTTTCCTCGGCTCGCTATTGACAACATTCTTGAAATTTCCATTGTGATAAAGTTGGAGCTTTGATCGTTGGAGCGAATGGGAAGGTATCATTAAAATACTTTGTACAATGGACGGAAATCGGATTTGCTTAGTAACCGTCCCTTCCAATTTGCAGTTGC
Organism: Papilio elwesi; assembly: GCA_029849275.1. Lineage (NCBI taxonomy): Eukaryota > Metazoa > Arthropoda > Insecta > Lepidoptera > Papilionidae > Papilio > Papilio elwesi. Next base: position 1,122,845 of record CM056696.1, read on the forward strand.
CTTTTAAATAAAATTCATTTATTTTATCAATTATGTTCGTGCTGGTGTAAAGTTTTATTTTTAAGAACTGAGTGTAGTGGTAAATTACAGATTCTTATCTTCTTCCATTCAAACGATGCAAGAAAGAAGTAGAACCAAAAACAAAAGAAATATACATAAACAAAGCATTAAAATATCATTCTAACGTCGGGTTTGGTCAAATGTTTATTCAACTAATACTTCTGTCAAGTTGAAAGTAATGTCAATTATTTATTTAGGTAGGCAACTCATTTGCAATTCATTAGTTAGTTACAGATGTGTAGCGATCACGAATCGGCTGAACCGCTTGCTCGTTCATTCAGTTCATTTTATTTTATTACATAACCTCGTTACATAGCTGCAGGAAAACGTAAGTTTGTACAATAACACTTAAAACGAGTGCTTAATAATAATTATAGGCAAAGTAATTTAATACCTGTTTTTAAGGAAGGAAAAATATTACATGGATTGTAAGCACAGAGTAATGGAAGCAAACATCTGGGGCGGGATGTTAATAGGTCACGGAATAACCTCTGCGGGACTCAGTTCTACGTGCGAAGGAATCTAAATGATTATCAACTTTTAATTTATCCATGCTTATATTTATTCTTTTAACTCAATAGGGATTTCCCTGTATCCCTTCGCATCTGAATAGGCGGAATGACGCGACAGATTATTATATTTACAATATTTGAATAAAATCTCTTTAAGTTGTACAATAGCCATATTGACAGATGTACACGCATGTTACTTTTATATGTAAATTATAAATAACATATATTATGTGATATATTATAAGTGCAAGAGACCACAACGACATCTGTCCCACGAATGGGCCGAGAAGTACTTTGCTTTTTGTCTGAGGAGTGACGTGCCGGAGGCCTAATTTCAGTTCTCCTCCCATTCCCACCCTTTCATCATAAGGATAGAATGGGAAGTGGACGAGGATTGTACGGGGAGGGGGTTAACGGGGAAAAGGAAATATTATTTTTGCTGTCTATGCCCACAGGTGATCCGCTTGCTCGTTTGCCACTTACTTCCATAAAAAACCCGTAACTTAATTGTATGTTTACTACAACTTTAGTTGTTACATTTTCTAGTTTTGAATAAAATAGTGACAAGAAATAATATGTAAAGTTGATAAACCTAGTGATGAAATTACAAATGATTGAATTCGCTCTTGGGAGATTAACTTTACGCAAGTTTGGGGCAGTAATACCATAGACAGGAAATTAAAAACAAGTGGTTCTGACAGGACCCTTAGACTTGTCATTATTATGACCGTTAAAAGTATTTTTTTAATCTGTCAGATTTCATTTAACTGACTGACAAACAAGATTTAGGGAGAGGATGTAATCCTCTCCCTAAATCTTGTTTCAATCAAGAGAAATTAGAGCTCAACCAAAATCTAACCAGATGGAGATTTTCTGTAAGCACTTTCATTTTATTTTTCAATTTATGTACGAAACAAAACGACATTTAAATACACAGTAGTAAAAAAAATGTAAAGTCAAAATTTTTTTGAGTTTCATTTATTTGTTAAATATATAAATGAGCCAAAACAGGAAAAAAACTACAAAAACTAAATCGACAGTTATGATTAATTATAAAAGATAATTTCAATTTTTTCTTTAAATTTCATTCTTAATTCTGAATTCATTAAAAATATCTACAATTTTTTTATTATATACATTTCGTCTAAAAAGTTGATAGAACTAAATACTATTTGTTATTTTTTTATAAAAATCGAATAGCACTGACCGGAGTCGGACTCGTGTCTATAGACAACACAAAAACAAAGGGAAAAAATCGATTTAGTTTTTATTTTGTTTCCAAACGGCCCAACCTTGCGGCTAACAAAACAAAATGTCAATTGTTTGGTATATTGTTTTTCTATTGATCCCTTTGTAGACCCGAATCATATTAAGTTCCGAAAATATTTGTGCTTAAAATAAATTTGTAAATGAAAGGAGATGTTGATTGACCCGTGTTGTTTCCTTGACACAAACATTGTAATGTAGATTATTTTCGTAAAACACTGAAATATTGTTTATGAAATAAATATTGCATATAAAAAAGCAGAATAAAAAAATATCCACGGGAGCATCCATACAACAAGCGTGATTTATTATAGATAACTAGTGCTCCGCCCCAGCTTCGCCCGGGTACCACTAATTATGTTGATCCGATCGCTACCAAACACAGGAATGTGCCGATCTGGACAATCCCTGTAAATTTCATTGAAATCGGTCCAGCCGTTTTGAAGTCTATACGTCTACAGGGAAAATACATTCTTCGCATTTTTCATAAAAAGTAACCTATGTTACTTCTAGTACCTCCAAGAATATATGTACAAAGTTTCATTTCAAAGCGTAACAAACAAACTTACATTCACATTTATATTATTAGTACGGATGGTGCGGAGCCCTTCGTGCGCGAGTCCGAGTCGCACTTGACCTCATTTTTAGGTTTTAATCGTTTACTTCAGACCTTTACTTTGAAAATTTATTGGTACGTTTAGTTCTAGATATGATGTTAGGTATCGACCTAAAACTTACCTTCTTAACATTGTATTGTTAAGCATACTATATTACTCTAAGCTGTGCCCATTAAATAATAATGGTCCTACCGATTACTCCATTCAAATGTGAACACACTTTCCCCTTTATCCTCTCTCACTTCATAAATAACATCCTCAAAATAACTGATCTTATCATTGACGCACGTTACCTTCTTTCCCCTCCTCTCCCCTCACTCTTTCTCTTCAACCTATTTGTTGTAATTTCTTTTGCCCTCAACGTGAAAGTATTAACAGTTGAGTCACGCGCGCGGCCCCTGAAAGTGTCTTTGATACTGATTTATTTTGTTACAGAAAAATCATTGGTATATCAATGTACAACGTTCAAGGATCGAAACGTGCCTTGTCAATAGCTTATAATGTTAAGTTGTACTTCTGGTAGTTGGAAATTCGTGATGTTTGCTTTGCGTATTGTGCGATTAGTTATTGAATGCTCATGATATTTTAAAATTCGTTTGACATAGGAAAAATTCTACATTGAAATTTTAAAATCTTTAAATAGCACTTACTTAAGCAGTATCGTCTGCTTTATTTCCTTACTAGTGACCCGCCCCGGCTTCGCTTGGGTACCAATAATTATGTTGATCCGATCGCTACCAAACACAGGACTGTGCCAATCTGGACAATATCTGTAAATTTCATCGAAATCGGTCCAGCCGTTTCGGAGTCTATAGGTTTATAGGGAACATACATACTTCGCTTTTTATATACTATTTTGTTCATAAAAATCCTATGTTACTTCTATTACCTTCAAGAATATGTGGACAAAGTTTCATGATGATCGGTTGAGTAGTTTTCGCGTGAAAGCATAACAAACAAACTTACATTCATATTTATAATATAAGTAGGGATACATATCGTTTAGATTGGCATTAAAATAATTTAGTTCCTAATTGTATTATTATTACGTAATTATAAGAGCTGTAGGCTAGTCAAAATCTTTTTGTATAGATATATACTAATATACCCACAGTTCTTAAATAGTAGTGAGTTATTTATTTATTTTTTTATTTGAGAAGGTGGCAAACGAGCAAGCGATCACCTGATGTCAAGTGAGCGCCACCCATGAACATCCGCAACAGACAAATGCGTTGCAGATGCGTTGCCTACCTTTAAAGGACAAAGGATAAAATTAAATAGACAGGAAAAAGGATAATTCCTTTCCTCCGTTAACCCCCTCCCCATCCTATCCCCTTCCTCTTCCCGTCCTATCCTTATGAGGAAAGGGTGGGAAGGGGAAGAGGACTAAAATTAGGTCTCCGGCACCTCACTCATTAGACGAAACGCAGAGTACTTCTACTTCATGCCTGTTTTCGTCGAGGTCGTGGTATTTCACCGGTCGAGCCGGCCAATTCGGCAACAGATGTTGTTGTTGCGGGCTCTACCACTGTTTCAAGTTTAAAAAATGTAAAGGCCCTTCCACACTTCTTCTCTGTCTTTTTCCCACTTATTATGTGGGGTCGACACAGTACGACCGTAATACATACTGTAATAGGCCTATTCACCGCCGGCAGCCTGCCTGACACCAACCTTCCTCGGGCATGTGTATTAAATTTAAGCAGATTATCGAAATAATTTCCAAATATTTATTTAACCATTCCCAACCAACCTTAAATTTATTTGGAATCGAACCCACGACCATGTTGTGCATATTTGGCAGTCCGTATTCTAAACCATTAGGCTATGAACACATTCATACCTTAGCTCGTAATTTCATTTATAGTGAGCTAAAGCTTATTATATCAAAGGTAAAACTTCGTTTTACGAAGTGGAATAATATTTACTTCTTATAAGGTTTCTTTCGTGCGTTTATAAACCAGGTCAAGATTTGATTTTACTACTCAGTAATAACATACGCAGCCCAAATCCCAAGCGTTTCGTAGATTCTCTTTTACGATATCATGTGTTCGAAAACGCTTGCGCGTCGACTTAAGGGCGGCTATTTGACTTTTTTATGACAAATCTTCAAGTAAAGTCTCTTACATTAAGCAATACCCTGTCGAGTCTGAGTCTTTATATCGATTTATTAGTTCTTTTTAATGTAACTTAAAAAGAACAGTCAAAAACACACCCGTCGAATGCTTTACTATTCAGTTTAAAAGTCTATTAAAAGGCAATCAACTAAAGCAATAACAACGTTAGTTAAGATAACTTAACTTAATCGTTGTGCTTGATATAGCTCCTATAGGGCCGGGTCAACCGGTGAAATACCACGACCTTACAGAAAACAGGCGTGGAGTAAAAGTACTCTGCGTTTCGTCTGATGAGTGAGGTGCCGGAGGCCTAATTTCAGCCCTCTTCCCCTTCCCACCCTTTCCTCCTAAGGATAGGACGGGAAAGGGAAGAGGATTGGACAGGGAGGAGGAAATATCCTTTTTCCTGTTTATGCCCTTTGTCCATTAAAGGTAGGCAACACATCTGCAACACATTTAACTGTTGCGGATGTCTATGGGCAGCGTTTACTTAAAATCCGGTGATCCACTTCCTCGTTTACCACCATCTTACATAAAAAAGTTAAGGAAAATATGACAGAAATCGTTGTAAATGACCTTGACATTTTACCAAGAATAGTATTAATAACAATATTAAGAATAAGTAACAATAACGAAATAGTATATATACTACAATACAATACATTTTAGTATCTTTATATATTAATGTATACAAAGTTAGTAAATGCACTAAATGATAGAGTAGTTAAACGGGTTCGTCAAATTACGAGAACTATTTCATGGCCTTTATTAAGTTAATTGATGGCTTACAAACGCTCGAGGAGCTAAGGGATTTATTGACGGCCGGTAATATGTCAAGATTTAAGTATTATACTTAAAATATACTTGCTTGTTACTTAACGCATTGCTATGTTATAAAGTGGTTTGAAACATAGCTGTACGTTGAATTAATAACGCATATAATTTTTCTATAAATATTTTAAATAACAAACATTTATATGAGTTTCGACAAATTTGAACGCATTCAAACCACATTTAATGGTTTGGCGAACAAACTGTATTTCCGAAAAAAAACTTTACAACCCCTTAATTGTAATATACCTAAAGTCAGAAAAACAAGAATGAATAAAAATGTGCTATATCGTTACATCAAAATGAAGTTAATTATAATAAAAAAATGTGCTTAAAACGTCATGCTTGCACTTTTCCGGTAATACCGCATGGGCGGTGAATCCTGCAGCAGAAGGCTCATTAACACGGATTCATTTCACGCCGTATTGGAAATTCCTCTCGTCGACTTTTCCACGAGAATGCGGCGCACTCATCCCGTCTATCGTTGCAGTTGGATTTAATAAAACTTTATACCGGCTTTAGAAAATGTTAATACTATTAATAGGAAGTTGCAAAGTTGGAAAAGATTTCGTAGTATGGATGTTCCTATATAATTTTATATCAAGTAAATAAAGGTGGAGCGAACGAGGTGACGGGAGAAAGGTATTGTACTGTAAAGGTACGGTATGAACTGAAAGTGTTTTTTAACAAACTTGATTAAATAAGGCAACAGCCTGGAGCGCCGAATAGCGGGAAGTAAACAGGCGCCGGCCGACGGTTAGTTGTTAAAAACTCTTAATTGACTCGAAGTGCTTCACCGAAGTGTTGTTACAACTTTCCCGGGGATAACAAGCGTGAAATATAATTAATTCTTGACGTTTTAGCATTTTTAATACCGGGAATTTCAGCTGTGTTTTGTGTACATATGATACATTCTTGTCTGAGTCAAGAATTTTAACAGTATATGTGTTTTGGCCACAGTTTATTTGAATTTAAACTATCAATTTGAAAGCCTCGCTGAGTACGTTACGCCTCGTTTTCTTCAGTTCGGTTTTTTAACCGACTTCAAAAAGGAGGTTGTTATCAATTCGACTATATATATTTTTTTTAAATATCCGGTTCGCTGCAGCCCCGCTTCCGCGGCGATTTAGTAAAGAGGGATCTTTACTTTGTAGGTTTGTTTAATTTATATATTGTTAAAAATTCATTTCATTATTTAAATCGTTAGTATTTAAATGAAATTAACTAAAACAATAAGCACTGCATCTTTTATTTAAATATTAGTACTACAATCAAATTGATCACATTACATGAGTAAGAAATTCCAAAATAAAGAAAAGCTTATAACGTTTGTGTTTAATTTCTATCGAGGCAGCGTTCGGACCCGATAGTGGAGCAAAATAAGGGTTCGCCTCATTCATACGACACGTGTCAAAAGGCGACAAAATTATATAAATAAAATAAAACTAAAAACTCACCTCTAGCCACCGCTCCAGCCATCTCCCGTTAGTTGATTCGTAGCTGCGCGCGCAGCCACAATCTTCACCACTTGCTACGTCGAAAAAGGCAGAAGAAAAAGAATTAGCCCAAATAGGAAGGTAGTTGCGGAGAATAAATATAAAACTAATACATAATTGGATGTAACCTACTGTGTCACTGACAACTGACATTTGACGTGTGTTAGTGTGGCCAGTAATAAACATAATATTAATTACTAAACATTACCAGGAAATATCAGTGTAAGAACTGAACAGTTTGGTTTTCATTTAAAAACGAATAATTAACTAAGGAATTTAGTAGTGATTATTTGTCAGTTATATTAGTGACAGTAAGATGGTCTCGACGAGAACCCTATTGAAATATGAGCGTCAGGAGGTCTTGTTCCTTCATGACCCTGTCACTCCTTTTTCTTATATACCCTTACTTCCGCTTGTAAAGGTCATACACTGACACGTAACTCTCGGGACTTGATCTGTCAGTTCCTTTTAGCGTTCTTCCATAAAAACTCATCTTGACTTTTTTTATCAATCAAAAGCCATTGACCGACACGATACGTTGCTCTGGCTAACCGGAACGGCGGGAAACGGGACATAAAAATCTGAAATTGTAATTTGTGGCTTCCGCAGGTCGCAGCGAGGACATTTGTCAAGTCGAGTGTAACTGAGCGCTCGGACATTTCAACTCAACCGATGTGGGAATCGAAAGATTAAATTTGTACCGAGACTCATCGGAATGTCACGAGGAATAATATCCTAAACTGTATAAAGGAACATAAATTAATATTAGCACTAGACCAAAAACAGGTTACAGAATTCCTTTTTACACGGTATTGGCACATTTCCGGCTGTGTCTGTATATCTATTACGGACACTCTTGATATTGTTATAATAAAGGCGATATTATAAATGTAATTACCAATGTGGTTAATAAAAATTAGTCAAGTGAATCTCTATAAATAAACGTAAATATAACGTGACATTTATTCCATCAGTCTAAAAGACTAAAAACTATTTGTACACATGTCGGTTGTAAATTATTTACGATGGGAAAATCAGAAGAATCTTCTGGATTCACCTGCGTAAAAAAAGGAAATAGATTGTAGACGAAAATGCCACAAAAGTGTACATAAAAGATAGATGTCTCTTTAAGCTTCGTGGTTAAGATATTAACGTGAGTTGTATCCACCTGTTTTATAGTCCATATATAAAAATATACTATAATTTAATGCGGGCACGTTAACAGACATAAATCACTATATAATCTCACATATAACGCGACATCGTCAGTCGTGACCTGCTTGCTAATACTTTCACGTCTCAGTGTAAGATAAACGATGACAACAGAGTGGCAGAGATCAACTTTTCAACATTTTTTGTCTTGATAAAATTATTTCAAGAAAATTACTACGCGACCATAAGCATTTGGTTTGCAAGGTAGGTAAAGTCCAGAAGAAGTCACATGACGAATTGAACTTGAGGGAATTTTCTCCCAATTAACCTTTTTACTTTATGCTACCTCTTCGAAGTTGTAGTATTTTCCCGAACTAGTCTAAAATTGTGGCTTAAAAGTGGATGTTGTGACTAGAATTGAGAAAGGTATGCTTCGGTGGTTCGGGAACGTTGAAAGGATGGATGAAGAGAGAGTAACGAAACTAATTTATGTTACAAAAGTGAGCTGTCACGTTGGCAGGGGACGCCCAAGGAGAACTTATATCGACCAGATTAGTGACATACTAGAGAAGGGCGATAAAAGGAGTACCCGTAACAGAAAAGCATGTATGCGTAGATGCATGGATGTAGAAGAAGCGAGAGAGGTATGCCAGGATCGCGCAAATGGAAATCCATTATCTTTGCCTACCCCTCTGGGTTACGGGCGTGAGTGCATATTTATTAATAAGTCTTAAATTGCCAGTTTTGTAGTCGGTGTGCTATAATTTATTATATTGGGGATATCTTGGATCCTGTTAAGTACGCAACAAATCAGACATCGATGTACAGCCTGCTTAGGTTACTGTATTAAATTGGTAAAAAAAATGACTATTGGACATACTCGAGCGCGTTAGATTAATATAATATTCTTGACATGTTAATAAGTGTGCATTACAGTGATCGGACGATTCGAGCGAGATGCAAATGAGTGCAGGGATCACAAAACCGTTACCTGAACATCCTCGAGCCTGTAAATTTCAAAGGAAGTAAGTACTTCAAGAATTACGTGATAAGATAATCTCAAATTCGAACAAGCCGAAGTGCCAAGAATCGTAATTATCACTGTAGACCGTATCACATTCCCTCCGCTAAATGTCATATAACCTTTTTTCATTTTATTATTTGATCTTCAAAATACAACAGATCCCCGTGGCGTTTGAGAATGTACAAATTTATCACCGTTGGCTCTTTTGCTATAGGACCCACAACTTCTTTTGCATGAATGGGTCTACTCAACCGATGAAATACCACGACCTTATAGAAGACAGGCGAGAAGTAGAAGTATTTCTGCGTTTCGTATGACGAATGAGGTGCTGGAAGCTTAATGCTGGTCCTTTTACCCTTTTCACCCTGTTCTAAGTAGACTTGACTTGTGAATGGATCTTCTGTTATCCCCTCCTCTGTTCATTAAAAGTAGGCAACGCATGTCCAACTCATTAGCCACTTAGGCGAACTGCTTGCTCGTTTGCCATCTCCTAAATTAAAAATATATTTAGCCAACGAAAAAACTTGTTAAATATTAGATGCAGGCGTCGCGTGCAACCATTAAACAGTATTGTATTCCACACTGTCGTGAAGTTTTGGGCACAATGAAATACAACGGCGTTGCAGAAGATCTCATGAATTTATTCATACGCTACGTGTAGTCATTCCGATGCATTGAAATTGTCGTGAGACGGAGCTGTAATTTCAAAGCTTTAATACCTTTGAAATATTACTTTTAAATGTATGGTTTTTTTATGATATGTATATAATATTAAAGGTAATCATTCATTTGATAAATGTTATAAAAATGTGATATTTTAATATTTAACTACAGTAAAAAGTAGATAATAAATAGTTAAGTAGCTCTCGACTTTTAGAGCTACATTTATGTAGAAACAGTATTCACTAGAACTAAAACTCCTACTTTTTAATCTATTAATAAAATTGTAGAGCAATCAATTCTCCTGTCTGTTCTATTCCCTTTATAGTGTTTTCATTTAATTCTCTTACAAATCAACCGGAATACAAAGTAGGACAAACTTCTATCGCGTGTGAACTTCACACTCGATTAAAAAAAGTACGTTTCATAAAAAAACATTGCCTCGGAAATGTTTTCCATTTCACATCAGACCACTGTAAAATAGTATTGTAACCCGGGTGTCATAACAAAGCTGTAGAATTGCCTTATCGTCCGTTGTCCGGGCCCCGCGAGACTAACCACGCTTATTCATGGTTATCAAGTTTTGCGAACGAGGATTATTGCAACCCCACAGCCTTAAGGGTTGTTTTTTCTTGCCTTGATGCTCTCGCTATTTGTGGATTCGTAATCGATCGGATATGTCACGAGTCCGCTCTATCAAGAATTAAATATCCTGAGCCTCATAAAATTGTTTGCTTTTTATAATAAAACTAAAGATATACCATATGTTATAACATTCCACCAATAATAATTCCATAAGCTCTGCCAACCTCTCTGGAATACGAGCGTAAGCGTATATTTATTTATTTATTTTTGTTCAAACAATTCCTTCTTCAGATGAAACGAGATCTAATAAATGGTTTGGTATAAGGCAAATACTTGTTATTTATATTAATACTAGCCACGCCTCGTGATTTTACCTATCGTTCAATTTAATTTAAGTGACGTGTACCAGCCTTAGTTGAATTCTATTTAATATAAATGATAATTTAGATCTGGTTAACTTACATTGAATTTCTCCATACAAACTTTCATCCCCTACTTTACTCCTTTAAAAAACTTTTTTAGCGCTCGCCTACGTAATAACAGAAATCTCTGTGTAAAATAATAATTATAACTTAACATATTCTGATCCCAAACAAAAAAGAGCTTGTACTATGGAAACCAGATAACTGATATACTTTTCTCTTGTCGTACATACTTAAAAAGATAACTACACCCAGACTCAGAACAAACAGACATGTTCATACACACAAATGTAGGACAGACATTTGTGGGTGGGAATCGAACCCACGACCTGCGGCGTGAAAAGCAAATATCTTTAAAACCACGCCAACCGGCTCATAAAAATTTCAAGTCTCTAGATCCATTTACTTATTTATTTTTTATATAAATAAAGCGGAGGAGTTTGTTGGAACGCCCTAATCTCAAGAACTACAAATCTGATTGGAAAAATATTTTTATCATTTGACAGCCTAATTATTAAGGAAGGTTATAAGCTATCAAACATCACGATATAGCCGCTGCAAAAAGTAACAAGAAGCTAAGCGACAAGAATAGCATGGGCAAGTTGTGTCAAACGACGCGCTCGGTCAATGAAATGTAACAAAAATTAGTACATACACACATACATACTGGAAAACGTCACTGAAATATAATCTATTATGAAGTACTCAAATTCTTTTGACATAGGTAATCTCATTACGTTTAAATTAAACTAAGAGGCGGGTAAAACCGCAGAGCACAGCTATTACATACTTGGTGTAAATGTTGGAATTCTTTCGGGATTCGTATTTTTTCCAATCATCAGTTTTGTGCATTCATTGTTGCGACTGCGTAAAAGTTGAACAAACGATACTATTACCGTATTTAATATCGAAGTCTTATGACCATTGAGTTGATGGATTTTCTGTTAAACAATTTCTGCAAAATGGAGTCTGATCACGGACGTAAGATCAGTTCTATTTCAATCTAGATGAAGCAGATTACCGCGGCGTTGCGGCGCACAAAGCTCTGTTAACATAAATTCACGGACACAATAGACCCGTTACAGAGAACCGCGCGCGAGTTACGAGCTATCGAGCGCTACAAAGAAAACGTCGCTTCGTTTATAACGTGATGATGGCAATAATTACTAGCGCCAGTCCCGACTTTGCTCGGGTGTGGACATTCTCCTTTATAGTATTATTATAGATATATCATAAAGATATGAGAGTCACACAAATAGAATAGACTACAATACGTTATTAATAATAAAGGTAGACTTACAAAATAAGGGTCCATTGTGAACAATACACTAGGTAATCCATCAGCACACTAGGACATAGGCCTTCCCCGACGTCTTCCACGTTAAGTGGATCTTGGCTTTTTGTATCCATGATTGAGAGATAAGAGGTAACCCCATAATGATGATTTTGTAAGTAAAATAATTAGATACATTTGCTACATCAGGCATACTCGATCATGCCATCAACGCTTCACAATTTAGAGAGAATTAAAGCAGTCAACGGTGACTCAATTGCCAGGTAATATACACACAAGCCGACACTTGTGTGTGTATCACCTGGCAATGTGTTGTGTAACCGGGCGATTGTGAACTTATTGTTGAGACTTGAGTGTATGTCACCTGGCAATTGTGAACTTATTTGTAAGACATGTGTGTATATCACCTGGCAATTGTGAACTTATTTCTAAGACTTGTGTGTATATCACCTGGAAATTGTGAACTTATTTGTAAGACTTATGTGTATATGTAACCGGGCGATTGTGAACTTATTTGTGAGACTTGTGTGTATATGTAACCAAGCGATTGTGAAGTTATTTGTGAGATTTGTGTGTATGTCAACGGACGATTGTGAAGTTATTTGTGAGACTTGTGTGTATATGTAACCAAGCGCCTGTGAAGTTATTTGTGAGATTTGTGTGTATGTCACCGGACGATTGTGAAGTTATTTGTGAGACTTGTGTGTATATGTAACCAAGCGATTGTGAAGTTATTTGTGAGATTTGTGTGTATGTCACCGGACGATTGTGAAGTTATTTGTGAGACTTGTGTGTATATGTAACCAAGCGACTGTGAAGTTATTTGTGAGATTTGTGTGTATATGTCACCGAGCGATTGTGAACTTATTTGTAAGACTTGTGTGTATATGTAACCGGGCGTTTGTGAACTTATTTGTTAGACTTGTGTGTATATCACCTGGCAATTGCGAACTTATCTGTGAGACTTGTGTGTATATGTAACCGGGCGTTTGTAAACTTATTTGTTAGACTTGTGTGTATATCACCTGGCAATTGTGAACTTATTGGTGAGACTTGTGTGTATATGTAACCAAGCGATTGTGAAGTTATTTGTGAGATTTGTGTGTATGTCACCGGACGATTGTGAAGTTATTTGTGAGACTTGTGTGTATATGTCACCGGACGATTGTGAAGTTATTTGTGAGATTTGTGTGTATATGTCACCGGAAGATTGTGAAGTTATTTGTGCGACTTGTGTGTATATGTAACCAAGCGATTGTGAACTTATTTGTGAGATTTGTGTGTATATGTCACCGGCAGATTGTAAAGTTATTTGTGAGATTTGTGTGTATATGTCACCGGAAGTTGTGAAGTTATTTGTGAGACTTGTGTGTATATGTAACCAAGCGATTGTGAACTTATTTGTGAGATTTGTGTGTATATGTCACCGGAAGATTGTGAAGTTATTTGTGAGACTTGTGTGTATATGTCACCCAGCGATTGTGAACGTTGTTACTTTATAATCGTACTTTCCTTATTATAAATTGTTAGCAAATCACGAACTTAAATTATTAACAATCAACTGAATATTACTGATACTGAACAACAAAGTCATTATAATACCAATACCAATCATACAATTGGAGACAATATCTTTCAATTGGTTTCGGAGGTGACAAACAAGGTCACATTGGTTATTTAATCAATTGAAATCTGACAGCGTATAGTCCATTGGTACTAAGACGTAAATGGTTACAAACTGCAGAATTAAGCGATTTGTTATTATAAAGAGTAAAGAGCTAAAAACTTCTAAAGACGCGTTAGACGATATTTTATATTGAATAATCTTAAAGGTTCGCGTAAACATGCTGATTATGGAATAAGCTAATTTGGAGTTGGAATATTTACGACAATTCATTTAAGTCTCTTGTATTCAATTTTGAATTTAATTGTAAAGACACAGGGTTCATTTTTGTCGATTATTTATTTATTTGTATGTTTGAAATAGTACCGCGCCTTCACATCTGTTTTGAATTTTCTCTCGGCAGTCCTCATATTTTTTTTATGTAAATATATCTAGCAACAGAAATATTTTACTATTTGAACTTATTATGTTGCCTCGTGGGAACTAGCTAGATTTATATTTATAACTTGACTAATAAATGAAATAAATTTTATCAAAAAAAGCATTACCTCTAGTAACTTACATCCAGAATTTTAACTGGCGTCACTATTGTATTCGGGATATGATAGTACAACATAAGAAGGCATAAGGAATTACCTTATCTTCCTTATCTTTCAAATGGAACTCAACTCTCAGGGTTTTAAAACGAATGTGAAATTCAAACTCAAGCAACTTGATCCAAATCGCCAACGGTGCGTTACCCAAGGTCTGCACCTTATTTGGTTTTAACGATTTAATTGTATCGACCCCAGATCCACCACCAGATCGGTTACCCACATCATTGTAAATTACCTAACATATATTCAAATAACAGATGAAGGTATAAATTCCTTATGCCGGATATTAAACTATGATATCATTATACTGGTCAGAATTGAAACTTTTCGTAATTTCCTCTATAACGTAATAGACGACACTGTAACACACTCTTCCATTTTCTATGGTCTTGTTTTGTGTTAGTTTAAATTCACAATGCTTACATTAGACGTGAATTGGAACTAAAAATATATTTATCAAAATTTAAATCCCTACTAATATTATAAATGTCAATGTAAGTTTGTTTGTTGCGCTTTCACTCGAAAACTACCTACTCAACCGATCATCATGAAACTTTGTACACATATTCTTGGAGGTATTAGAAGTAAAACAGGATACGATAAAGTTTATGAAAAAAAAATAGTATACAAAAAGCGAAGTATGTATGTTCCCTATAGACCTATAGACTCCGAAACGGCTGGACCACTTTCGATGAAATTTACAGGGATTGTCCAGATTGGCACGTTGCTGTGTTTGGATCGGGTCAACATAATTAGTAGTACCCGGGCGGAGCCGGGGCCGGTCACTTGTTAATAATAAATACTTGTGGCAAATAACTTAACGCAAACAAATTTCTTGTGAGAATTTAGATACGAACCCCCTCCCCGTCCAATCCTCTTCACGTTCCCATCCTATCCTTAAAAAGGGAGAAGGGAAAATGGAATGGGAAGGATATCAGACGAAACGCAGAGTACTTCTACTTCGCGCCTGTTATTTGTGAGGTCGTGGTATTTCACTGGTAGAGCCGGCCCTGCAGTGCAACAGATGTTGTTGTTGCGGACTCTACCACTGTTAAAAATGTACTGTACACTGTGTAAAATGTACTAATAATTGTTTTATTTACGTCTTCAAAATTTGATTGCGTGTAAGTCAAAAAGTTGATTTAATGGTCTAAGGGTAAATCTATGGTAAATATATCCATTTGGCGGGTTTTAGAAAATAACTGCTTTAAATTTCAATGTAAATGTAAATGAATCCAATTTATAATTGTTTACAATAAAGAAATGATTCAGTTAAAAAATATACTAAAATATTAATCATGGAATGCAGTAGTAGTCCTACAGTCAACGATATCAATTATAAACATTTAATTCGCGAAAGCATTTATAAATATTACATGTTAGTTACGACACATCATACTGTTTATATGTACTGTAAGTAACATACCGCGAGCATATGGTTTTCAAACAAAGACTTCTGAATGGTACGTACAATGGACATTTTAAAAGTTTGCAATTTAATTTCTAATTTTGTCGGCGTTTCAGTTTGATTCAGATATCCTACAGACAGACTGAGGGATTACCACTAATAATTTCCCATTGATGGTGTCACTGTTCATTGAAATTAATCCAGCTTGCAGGACAAAACTTCTGATATGATATTTGGTTATAACATGGTAATAACGCTTTGAACTGGCCATTTATAGAATAATTCACATAGAAGATTGAATTCAAAATTATGAAAACCATTTTAAATTCTAGTATATTATAGAACGTCATGCTTTTGGAGAATTACTTGTTTCATGAAATTATGTATGTAAATTATAATTGTAAAACACGTTGGTGTCAGTAGAAGATATTTTGAACTCCTGTTTAAAAAGCTAATGTGACAAAAGACACATGAAATTTTGAACAGAGGTTTCTGTTATAACGTTTTTTCTAACTAAAGTAAGGGATGCAAGTTAATATGGAGGAACTACCCGAGCGAATCCGGGGCGGGCTGCTAGTTAAATATAAATCATTTACGACTTTAATATGCAAACCGAAATTTATCATCGTTATTGGATGGACCATGACTTGAATTGAGGAGCAACAATTGTACCTGCCCGGATAGTTGTATTGGTGCAAGTTACAAGAGATTAGAGTTTGGAATAACTTTAAAATATGTGAGAATTTTTAACCTTAATCTTTAAATTAATATACAGACAAAACAGAAAAATATAACAGCCTTACTATGACAGTGTAAGTTTATTTAAAATCCTACTAAATGTTTGTTCTACGAATTTTTGTTATTCTTTCACACAAAAAGCGAACTGATTGGAACTTTATGAAACTTTGCAATATTATAGCTTATATATATTGACAAAAAATAGTTATAATTTGGGACCAAAATATAACGTCATAAGTGTAACGATAAGTGTCAAATAAGGAGGAAAAAATTCCTGCTGCAAAATTCGTTAGAGTTACATATATGTAATGTAGTAGTAGTTTCAGGAAAAGGGCATTTACACATATCCTTTTTTGTTTTATTAATTTCTAAACATATACTATGTATTTTTACTAAGTTAAACTGACCGCACTCTCTAGCCGTAATACACCTCTATACCATTATGGAAGGTAGCTAAACAATTGGACTATTGTAAGTTATCCTACAAGTTTGCTTTTATTCGGACCTTTATGTAATATAATAATAATATGGGTCCACGCTGGTAACCCAGAGAAGTATGCAGGGGTTATGGAGAGGAGAGGTAGAGGCAAAGAAATTATTGTGTGTCCCAACTCTTCTTTAGATAAATCGGTTCCGCTATCGCTTGTAATTTGTAACACGTCATCTCAATCCAGCTCGCAGGAATGATATGAGTATTATTTATTCAACTGTAGTACGTCTTGATACTTGATTGTCGCAACGCCAGGCGAAATGATACTAGAAATTATAATATTCCTCTTGACTACTATAATTGTGTATTTTATATACAATCACAAGCGTATACATTACTATTTTGAAGCAAAAGGTTTAAAATACAATCCGGGTGTGCCAATATTTGGAAATACATTACGCAGTACGTTCTTAAGGAAACATATTGTTGAGGACATTGACGCTGTATACAGACAGTTCCCTAATGAAAAGTAAGTATTTTAGTAGTAGTAGTAGTAGTAGGAAAAATAGCCAAAAAAACACAATATTTATTTTACATATTTATTTTAAAAAAACAGGTATATTTCTATTCTTCAGAAAAAGAAAATGTATCAAATTTGTATTCAACAAAACTTTTAGCAAAATTTGTTTACTTGTTCACTTTGCCGCGCAAGTAATATGTCACAGATAAAATAAAACAATAATGACATTTGTTTTTTTTTAAATTTCGTTGTAAAGTAAAATACGTACAGCCAACCTTTAAAAAAACGAAAAGTAACGTGAACATTCGGTTTAAAAGATTGGTATCAAAATTTAAACTCTAGGTTATTAAGGGTTAAAAAATCCTGCAGTGTTTTTAATATTAAATGGAGTTTAAGACTAAAATATGCAATTTTTAAAGGGAAGACGGCTGGGTACCACCAGCTTGGGATCCCGTGATTAATAAAATTAAATCTTAAGCCAAGCATACAACTGCATGACCGCAAGATACAGTAAGCTCACTCTGCATAGATCTTTTTTTATATAAATAAAATAAATAAATTAAACATTTATAAGAATTATGTATCAAAAATGGGAATTGACTTCATAATTCCAATTCATTTCTACAAGGTAAATCACCTCCAAGCAAGTAGCCATAGTAACAGCTTAAAGCTTGTTGCAGATGCCTATGGGTAGCGGTTACTTAATATCAGGTCAACCGTTTCCTTGTTTGCCCCTTTGTTCCACAGAATAGTACTGTAATTTTTTATAATCTAAAACTATTTATGTTTACTTATTTTTAGATATGTTGGGTACATTGAAGCCACTGCGCCCATTATTCTTATTAGAGATCCAGAGATCATCAAACATATCACAGTGAAGGACTTCGATCACTTTGTCAACCACAAAAACTTTTTTCCTGATGAAAGTGAGCCTTTGTTCGGCAGCAGTTTGTTTATGATGAAAGGTAATTATTAACAACTAGCTTCCCGACTTCCTTCTGCCTTAGAATTTATGTTATGTTGTGTTATTGGCGGCATAGATTGCTGGATGGATTATATGCGGCTCGATGCCTTTATTGAAAGCACAGTGAGTGACTGCAAGGAGCACGATTCGGGGGTGGTCGCATCCAGCGAACAGTACCGACATTGGCGTGAGACCCGCGCTTGATTTTATTTTTGCACGCATTAGCTTTTATTTTGCGAACATTCCTAAGAAAATTATTTAAATTGTACCGGTGTAAGGGATTATAATAGCGTACATGAAATTATAGTAATTAACGTATTTGCGTTGATAAGGATCAATGCTGTATCCGTCTAATGACTTTTCAAATAGCGCCTCGTACTCGATTGATTTTTTTAAGAATTTAGAATGGTTTTAGTGAGCTCTTTTTAAAAGCTTTTTAAAATATTTGTCTAATATGCATGTTTGATACTATATTAACCTTCCCTTTAAATCGCTTTGTCCTTTAATAAAAATCGTATTAAAAACCGTCGCGTAGTTTGAAATTACATCTAAGGGAACAGGCAGCTAAAAATGTTACTCATGATAGGCTGTCGTCACTCATTAAACGTTGGTGAAAATAACTTTATATCTTATTTGTCCACTTGATATATTTACTATATTTTAAGTTAATACTAAAGATATATTCACTACAACGCAGCTTGTACAATTATAAATTTAACGATTTATTATGTTATCTATAATGTTTACGAACGTTGTTGTATATCATTGAACTGTATAACGGTACGCATACACAACAATTAAGATAAAGCTGATGTTGATTATTCAGTCGTACAAGTGCCTTGAACTTTTGAGCGTTTCTTTGTTTTCTAAGCCTTTCTTTGTTTTGTCAGATTTCAATAAATTCAAACAAAAATGAATAATTTAGCTTATAAAATACTACGCCAACTAAATTAAAATAAACTACAAGTCAGAATTCTTTTGTCAAGGGAAAGCAAATCATCATTTTTTTGAGCTCCGTCTAACGGATGTCTCTCTAACAGGTGGCCTTTTTTTTCTTCTATCTTCTTAAGATATCCTGTCCTCTGAGGGAAAGACTGAATTGTGTGGAATTAGCTCCACAAAAACCCTCCTCGGTGGTCATCTTCGGGTGTAAGAAGAGGGGCTCCGGGATCTCCAGCGGAACGCACCGGTGCACTATGACTTAGCCTTAAATTACAGATAGTTATTAAATTGGAAGGGCTCTAAAAATATTTTCTTCCTTGTCTGAAAATTGAACTCTTCATAGTCAGAGAAATGCTTATCTCGAAGATCTTTCTGAGGTTGAGAAACAGAAAGTAATTACTAGATCCGGGCTTCAGGGTGGATGTTTCCTTCTACGGTCAAATTTCCACTTTTCTTTTTTAACGTACGTAGGGTGTTTCACGTAAGATGCGCCAGTAATACTTTAAGTTTTTATGTGTTTGGATAAATAAAAAAAAAGTGAGTATTCTTCTGCGATAATTTCAAAACTTTTTTTAATTAGATGACAAATGGCGGGATATGCGGACAACCCTCAGTCCCGCCTTCACTGGCTCCAAGATGCGACAAATGTTGCCATTCATGATTGAAATCAGCAATAACATTGTAAATTATTTAAAAGGTAAGTTCAATGGGATTCTTAACAATTTATATGCTCTGTGGTAATAAATCAAATCGTTACATTTTTATACCATTTATTATATGGTGGGAATCATTTTAATGTCTAATATATACTACATCAAACGATCGTCATGTATTGTAAGTATAAACCATGTAATATTATAAAATTTATTAAATTAAAACTTTATTATATATACAGATAATAAAACGACGTTTTAGATGCTTTTTAAAATTATAAGAGTATTTTGTATTGTTTTGTAAGTATTTTAATATATTTAAAATGACATAAATGTACAAAATTTTAGGTTTTTGGTAACCTTATTCTTAGAAAGCGTTAAGTATGAATAACATTTATTCAATTAGTATTAATCAAGTCAAATACATTTTTTAATGATTTAATTGCTTTAAATTGTCTAAGTTTCGAGTTGTTTCTTGGACGAGTAAATAGAAATATCGTTTTAAACATTTCGACTGTCTCAAAATAAATTAAAAGTACGACTAACAAACTTTAAACGCAATCAAAGTTTCTATAAATATAACACACATATATATTTATAAGAGAAGGGGGCAAACGAGCGGCGGGAACACCGAGGTGATCAACGACGCCCATGGGCCCACACCAACACCAGAGGAACTGCAGATGCGTTGCCGGCCTTTAAGAAAAAGATAGGCTCGCTTCTTGAAGGACTCTAAGTTTAGTCAAGTAGTAACTGGTTTGGAAATACCGCCGAGGACAGACCATTCCACAACACGGCAGTGCGTGGCAGGAAATTTCGAGAGAACCGCACTGTTGAGGAATGCCAGCCATGCAGATGGTGTGGAAGGTATCTTGCGGTCTGTCGTGTTGTCGATGACGAAACTCGGCGGCAGGAATCGAGGGGTGCTACCTTCCAACACCAATCTTTCAGTTTCTGAGAAAACCAAAAAAGAAATTGAATAAGCATAACGCCCTTATTTCGAACGCTTTAAAGTCGCTTTTCACTTCGTGTCCAAGCTAATATGCAAGGAGCTACCGAAGCGAGTTCCCTCCTAACCTAACCCATGGTTTACACTACACTAAACTAGTTTTTTTTAGAGAGAAATATATGTAAAACGCATCCTTAAACAGTAAGTAGTACTATTTCAAATTAAATTGCTTATCAAAGACTTTATTTGATGGACTTTATACCTTTTGACTAAATAACGTTAGGTGTTATCGATGTTATAAATCGGCACGTAAAACTTTCACAGCCAAATCTCGTTTTCGTTACGCATGATTTCTTACACAAATACAAAACTATGTATGATTTAATATTCTCACAGATGTTTCGTGACATTACATTACAGATCACACCAATAAAAACGTTGACGTGGCCGATTTGATGAGACGGTATACTAATGACGTCATCGCGTCCACCGCGTTCGGTATCCAAGTGAATTCTGTGCAGGATAAGGAAAATGACTTCTACAAGACTGGACAAACTATGTTCAAGTTTTCAGTGCAGCAGAGGCTAAAATTATTTTTAGTTAATTTATCTCCGAGGCTTTCAAAGGTAATTCATCGATTATATAAAATAGATTTACACATATATTAAATATGCGCTCACGCCCGTAACCCTGAGGGGTAGAGATTATGGATTTCCATTTGGCGCAACCCTGGCACACCTGTCTCGCTTCTTCTACATCCATACATCTACGTATACAAATTCGTCGGTTACGGATACTCCTTATATATCTGTTATTACTTATTAATATTTAGTTTACTATGTTTTGTAATTTGTGGTTTTTAAAGATAACAATATAAGAATTTTATTTTATTTATTTATTTATATCACCCTTCTTTAGTATGTTTTTTATGTTGTATTAGGATAAATGTAAAAGTGCAAGAAGCGCAAACGTTCCATTTTTAAAATCAATCGCAGAATATTGGGTCAGTATTTGCCGATTAAAAAAAAGACAGTTTTGACAGAACTTATGACCTAAATAGGTATATAAGTCCGTTAATTACATATTACAGAATATTTTTAATAAATTAATTATAAAATGAGTCCTGTAGAATAATATCACTTAATTTCTTTATGTTCAAAAAATATATTTTTCAAGAATTAATATCAGTACACAAAAATCGAAGTTGCTTTTGCCTCATGACTCACAGGTATCCCTACTAATATTATAAATGTGAATGTAAGTTTGTTACGCTTTCACCCGAAAACTACCTAATCGATCATCATGAAACTTTGTACACATGTTCTTGGAGGTATTAGAAGTAAGATAGGATACTTTTTATGAAAAAAATAGTATATAAGAAACGAAGTATGTATGTTTCTTATAGACTCCGAAACGGCTGGACTGATTGCGATGAAATTTACAGGGATTGTCCAGATTGGCACATTCCTGTGTTTGGTAGCGATCGGATCAACATAATTACCCAGGCGAAGCCGGAGCGGGTTACTATTAATAATTTAATGTTGACTTCTTACTATTTCTTTGTTAGGAATTGATGCATATTTGTATATAGGTGAATTATGACATTAGCTCCTTATAGCAGTAATTTAAAGTTACGTTTAAATGAATTATAAAAAAACAACGCAATTGAATATAAGCCACGTTTACAAATACATTCTTATATAATAGGCACAATTACAATCATAAGAACTGTATGTTTACTTTTGGTATAATAACTAGTATTGGGTAATATATTTTAATTGTTTCAGTTACTGGGAATTCAAATATTTGAAGAGAAATTCACGAGGTTCTTCAATAATATAGTTACTACCACAATGGAGCACAGAGAGAAACATAACATCGAACGACCCGACATGATACAGCTCCTTATGCAGGCTTATAAAGGTACGAACTGCAGAAGTAATTCATTAACAAAATTCATACATTGGTTTTTTAAAGCTTAAGAGTTTCTCACATTTATTCATATTGAATTTAAGACGGACACGCCGACACAATTATCTGAATGATAAACGTAACGCTCAGCGATTAAATAATTATTCAAAAGGATTTCACGCCACGTCCGCTCAACTAACTATCTCAATTCAAAGTAGCCCCACCCTCGTACACAATAGCCAAACATCAACAACTGTCAAAAACCATAGTCGATGGTGCACAACCATCAAGCTATATTTATAATTGGCCTAAGGCCTAATTTGAGTCCTTTACCCCTTCCCACCCTCTCCTAAGGATAGGATGGGAACGGGAAAAAGATTGCAGGGGGAAGGTGTTAACGGGGAAAAGAACATATCGTTTTTCCTGTCTATGCCCTCCTCTGTCCATTGAAGGTAGGCAACGCATCTGCGCCGTTGCATCTACCTTGTTGCGGATGTCTATGGGTAGCGTTCACTTTAAATCAGGTGATCCGCTTGCTCGTTTGCCATCTTATTCCATAAATCAGACAGTGAGACTGTAGAATATAATTTTTTGGTTATGTTTTCAATATGCTGTTAACTAAATCCCACATTTAGTTACGATTCTATATTATGATTACAATTTACATTTTCCAGGAAAATTAAAAGCTGAGGAATTGGATTGTAAAGATGATATCGTTATAGATGCAGAAAAACTAACTCACCGAGGAGCTACTAAACGTAAGTTGTATCGTATCGTCAATTTTAAAAAAACTTGTTTATTACAAAGTTTAATCCGATGACAATAAATCAATATTCCATCACATCCGTAACCCAGAGGGGTAGGCAGAGATAATGCAGATTTCCATTTGGCGCGATCCTGGCATACTCTTGCTTCTTCCACATTCATACGCGCACCAGCTTATCGGTTATGGGTGCTCCTTATCCCCTTTTCTAGTAAGTCACTAATTAGATCGATATAAGTCTTCCTAGGACGTCCCCTAACAATGCTGCCACATGTATTTTAATCGTTTGAAATAATTTCTTGTACACAAATAATATTTCTTATACTCAGAGTTCTAACTTCAGTAAGGTAAACGGAGTTCAAAAATTTTAATTTATCATAATCCTTCTAAGATAATTCTACGATTTTCTTATATTTAGAATGTATCTTGGCATGCGAGAATTCTTGGTTATTCCTTCATTTTATTTACAGAATGGTCGCAGAGTGATCTGGTGAGCCAAGTGTTTATTTTCTTCATAGCGGGCTTCGATACATCCGCTACAGCCTTGACGATGTGTATACATGAACTGGCGCTCAATACAAGCATCCAGGTAAAGTTGTATGAAGAAATCAAATCGTTCACAGGAAGAAACGACCGGCTCACGTACGAGAACATCAATGATATGAAATACTTGGATTGTGTTATAAATGGTAAGATTTTTTGCTGTTTACTTTTCTGCTTTGGCCAAGATAGTAGTCGATATTTCGTATTCTGATGAACCCATTAGCTACTAGGTTCGTTAACTAATGCAATGTATAACACATTTATGTAATTCTGTATGAAAATTTTGATTGAATAGTTGTTATTCGGAAATTTGATTCATGATGAACAGACTATATTTGATTTGATAAATTGAATTGGCTTATACAGGATGTTCCCCATTTTACCATCGAACGCTTAGACACAGGGCTCCATCCTTTTATAGTAGAGCGCGTGTTCGTTCGAGGCGATTCAAATCTTCGTTCATAGTGCATACGGCAAAGGATGGGAATAACTTGCCAGCGTTAGTGTTTTCATCCAATTATGAGGTGGGTACCTTTAGGGGAGAGTGAATAGGCTTTCACTAAACTAATACGTCCCATCTCTACCACATCACCTCTTAACGTCATTTGGGATTGTGGCCAACCGCTAGTTTATGTAATACATTTAAAAAAAAACTTGAATAATGTCTATTTTTTTTGCGGGGAACAGTATGCTTCGATCTACTGTAACCCGAACGGCATAAGGGCTGTAGAAGTTTAGATAAATGTTATTTGTTTTCTATCGTTACAGAGACTTTACGGAGGTGGGCGCCAGCCTTGATAATGGATAGAGTTTGTACGAAAGCTTACGAGCTACCCCCACCACATGAAGGAGGGAAACCTTGCAAAGTAGGTTTTATGGTATATTCTTATGTTGAAATTTCAAACTTTGTACATAGAGATTAATTAGCTGGAGAGTTCACTAGGCATATATAGATCACTAACTACAGCCGTTATTAATAACTTGAGACTTTGATACCTCTGAATTATGTTTCAGGTAAATCCCGGTGACGTAGTGTATAACGTGGTGAACCCCATTCACCTGGATCCAAAGCATTACCCAGATCCAGAAGTATTCGATCCGGATAGATTTTCTGAGGACAAGAAAAATGAAATCAAACCGTTCACATTTATGCCATTTGGTATTGGACCGCGCGTCTGCATTGGTGAGAGGAAGACATTTTTTGTCTTTGCAAAAAAAAATCTATGTTCATAAAAGACAAAAATGCACAGAATAGACGGAAAGACGACAATGTTGTAGCCAATCGTCATTATAGTAGAACTTTTTGTTTCAGGATCCAGATTCGCCCAGTTAGAGCTGAAGGTATTGGTTTATAACCTTGTTTTAAACTTTAAGATATTAAAATGTGAGAAGACAACGGATCCTATTAAGTTGGAGCCTCATGACTTTAACATTACGGCCTCAGGAGGAACGTGGGTGCAACTGGATCGTAGATCTTGATTCAATTGATAAGTATTCCGAGAACAGAGAAGAGATCGACAGATTTAAACACAAATTTTGTCCATCTCGCGGTATAGTTCCTACGGTCTACTACTTTCATTGAATAATCAAAAAGACGTCACATTATTATGCTTCATTTCACGAACTGTATTGGTATCTAGTGAGCCGACCAACATGTATCCATGTAATATATAGGTATATTTTTATAATTTTACTAGTTAAGTTTCTAAATAAAGATTTTCTAAATCAATATTGTTTCATTCAACGAGAAGAATCTGTGTTGATTACCTAAATTTATTTATAATTATACAGAGTTGGAGACCAGAATTGTAGGACGCTACTTCCAGATGGAATGACCTCGTGAGGACGGAAGGAAATCACTGGATGCGGAAAGCGGAGGACCCCATACTGTGGAAGGTATTCGAAAATACCTATGCCTGTGGACTTATATAGACTTAAGAAAATGATTATTCAGTTTATGATAAAATAACATTCGTGCAGAAAGGGGTTTCATGTAATGTAGTGAAATATTTAAACTTAGATGAAAATTAGGTAAAACGACTAAAAGCGAATCAAAAAATGTGCTGATTTAGCACGGGAATTGTAGCATTAAATCAGTTAGGTTGTTAGTACGTAATTTGCGAGTTATTTTAATGTTAATTCATTGGCCGGCAGCGGCGCGGCGGCCGCAGGGTATAAATCCGCGCTGTCGACGCTTTGTTGCGGGACCCATTATAATCCTCGTTCCAACTACGAAATATTTTGGTCTGAATTTGGTTATGAAGATAAATTTAGGGCAGGAAGGCCTTTTCCACGTTACTTGGGGTCGGTACAATATGCCGTAGTCCATATTGTATATATAAGTGATCTGACATCTCATTAAATATTTCAAGATCAATAGTGGAACCCGGAGCAGTCAGGCTCAGCTATGTGAGCTCATCTCACGAAATACTGGCGTGAAGTAAATTCCTCATTGCGTCTTTTTCTTGAAATGCGTTTTTTTCTTACGTTACTTTAACTCAACATCAGGTAAACCTCTAGCTCGTTACCTTTATTCCAACATAAAAAATATTTATAACTCCATGATCATCTCGTGTTGGATCATAAAATAAATTTCATTACGTGAAATAATATTTCCTTTATAAGCTATTTCCTCATATAACCGAACCAATACAATTTGCTCAGCGCTTCCGTCAGCCGAGAAGTTTCCGCTCGAAGCTGGCTCGGTCGCTAGACGCGAGATAACGCCGCTGACCTCATAAAATTTTATTTTACAGTTTTACAAACTCGCTCAGACTTGCTTTCACGATGGGAGTAGAGTTTGAAAAGTATATTTTTTAACTTAGTCGCTTTCGCTAATGTCATCGTGTGGGAGTAAAAGTGGCATTAGTTTTTTTTTTTATTATATTACCAAGTGGCAAACGAGCAAGCGGCCCCTGGAAATAAGTACCGCTACCCATAGGCATCCGCAACAAGAAAATGAGTTGCAGATGCGTTGCCTACCTTCATGGACGAAGGAGGAGACAAACAGAAAAAAGGATAATTACATTCCCTGTCCATCCCCTCCTCATCCGTCAAATCCTCTTCCTCTTCCCATCCTTTCCTTATTAGAAAAGGGTAGGAGGGGGAAGAGGACTACAATTATGCCTCCGGCACGTCACTCATCAGACGAAACGCAGAATACTTCTACTTCACGCCTGTTTTCTGTGACGTCGTGGTATTTCACCGGTCGAGCCGGCCCATTCGTGCAAAAGATGTTGCTATTGCGGGCTCTACCACTGTTATTAGTTGAGCGCAGTCATAAATTTTTATATTAATGCTAGGAAATTTGTTGATTATTATTACAGAAAAAGATATATTGTATTAAAATATACATAATCCTTTGGAGTTTTTCCACAAAACAATCTGGAAGATGATGCGTTTACCTATAGGGTAAAAAAAATCTGAACGCTTCCGAATCCCAATAGACAAGTTGAACTTCGGCTTAGCTCTTGTTATTGTTTACTTAGTTGGTAACGGGTACTTTGCTAAGCCTAGCCAAAGTCGTACTTCCAGAAGTTTTGACTAATGCTCAGCAACTAAAATTATGTTAAAACAAATCAAGTTAAATCGGTAGCATAGGTAATACGGTACATTAGATATCTTAGGTGACCATACACTTCACGGGGACCACTGAAGTCACACTGACCCCCAAATTCAAATAACAAATTTAAATAGTGTTTTCTCTCATCTTGCTATTAATTGTAAAACCTTTATTTATTATGAGTAAAAGTTTGACGCTTGCAAGATAACCGAAGATACTTTTTCTGAAATATTACGTAAGTCGAAATAAAAGTACCAGTAAAAACTTCCCGGTGTAAAATAAAATTTGAACATCTGTGTCCTAAACTGGCAACATGCCACAGAAACAAACGCCTTCTCTTAATTCTTTAAGTTTTACTCTCCATCTAATTTAAAGTTACTTTTGTTCCTCTAAGTATATCGCTTAAAGTTGCATCGTTTTTACACTTTTTAATGACCTTGCGCTGCCCCAATAGTACATGTAAAAGTCGATTAACACTTTATCTCGTGTATTATAATCCGTTTTGAAACACATCTGCGAGTTCATTCTGTATATTTTTAAATGATTTTCTTTTTTGATTCAACAGTGGTAGAGCCCGCAACATGTTTTACACAAATGGGCCGACTCGACCGGTGAAATATCACGACCTCACAGAAGACAGGCATGAAGTAGAAGTATTTTGCGTTTCGTCTGATGAGTAAGATGCCAGAGGCCAAATCCTAGTCCCCTTACTTTTTCAATCCTTTGCTAATAAGGAGAAAATAGGAACGTGTCTGCAACTCATTAGTTTGCTGCAGATGTCTATTGGTAGCGACCAATTGATATCGGGCAACCGTTTTTAGCGCTCGCCTACGTAATAACAGAAATCTTTGTGTAAATTTCAAGTCTCTAGACCCAGTAGTTTGGGTTGTGTGTATGTGGATATTAGTAAGTTACTTTCTTCTATATAACTTAAGTTTGTACAAACTTAGCTAGGATGATGTTATTTAATTATACTGGATAATATTCGAAGAGGTAGCGGAACACGAGAAGTTTGTTGCGAATTCATAGAGATACCGGTAGCAAAGTTACAAACTAAGCCGCGATCGACAACTTTGCTTGTTACGTACATTTCAAGACAAATTCGAGTTTTCTTTCAATGCCAGACTCAGTTAATAATGGAAACTTTACTACCGCACAAACTTATGAGATGAATTAACGGTCATATTTTATGAAACTGCGGAAAGAATATTTCAAACATATTTTTCTATAGTGGGAAATGAGAACTGGTTTGTGTTTTTCTAGAAATATAAAAACAAACAGAACAGATAACATAGTTGCAACAGATGTTGCCCGATATAAAATCAATTCCCCACACGTTCAAACGTCCACCACATCAAGTCGGCATCTGCGTTAACAACAACGGTATAACGAGATATAAATGCCCATTTACAATCCATTGTCTGTCTGAAAAAGACTGCGCGGTGATTAGGTTTATTTTTATAGTATGGCAACACCACACACTTTATAATTAGGGTCCTGTAATCTTAATTAATAACCTTTCTTCCTGGGAAATATAATCTGTGTAAATAAAACGAAACATATTTTTGCGACGTTTTAATCTTCAATAAAAGTGATTACTGTGAATCATTTATTCTAGATTACATAGACTTACTGTTAATAATCTAGGTTTTAATCACTCACAGTAAATAATCTAGACTATAGACAAATTTATAGTTTTAAGTATAGTGGAAATGGAAAATAAACAGGTTATTTAAATGATTTACGACTTTAAGAACATGAACAAAAGTAAAATCATAATTAAGCACAAGTTTGTGTGACCAAATCGTCGATACGAATGTTTTTAATGTACCGTAGGCCGCTTAAATTCTTGGCAAGGGAGTATTACGCTGACTTAGCAAGGAGCTTGATGTCGCACCTCGCTTGCACGTACTACCCATACGCCTTGCTGCTGTATTTTGCTTTGCTAACTGAACTCGTAATTGTAATATTCGACGCACACTAAATTATTTAGATTTCTTATTATTTCATGTTATCCTTATAATTTTTTTGGTGTCACTTAATAGAATATTTTTTTTAACCTGTATTATGGAATTTAAAACTCACTGTGTCCACACTTGTGCGCGTACTCGAAATCAGCTCCTGTTCCATTTTATTTTATTGCTGTATCACTGTATTCCAGGCACTTGACAATTTCAACCCGTCTTCGCGATTGAAATGTTTATGTGGGTGTGTGTGTCCCCACAAGTGTGGACACAGTGAGTGTGTTTTGTCGACAACAAAAAATAAAATCGAGTGCGGACTTAGCGTGCAGTGAGAAATAGAACAGTAGTAGTGGTCGCAGAATTAGAAAGAAGTTAGATCGATAAGGCTACCTATAACATTTTTTTACACTACCGCATAACTCCAGTCAGTCCATGACCATGCCGCATACAACTGTGCCGAAATATCTGGCGCTCAAAAGTCTAATCATGGTACCTTATATTAGTGAAGACCACGAAAGCTTAAAGTCATATTATTAAATCTAATAAAAAAATAATGAATGATGGATGTGTGAAGTAAATAGAATATGTTAAGATGGATTTAAGAAAGTGCTTATTGTCAGTTAAATCAATTTCGATCGAATGGTCTCGTACGTTTTCTAACGACCGTGTATATTGTGGAGAGGTCGAACTCTCGACTCCGGGAAACTTTTAAGAAGAGGAAACACGTAGACCGGAATTTTCCGACAAGCGGAGATATATATCTTATCGCGATGAACTCCGAGAGGCTCTTACGGTTTCCTTTCCTTTATTTTCAATTCCATATTCCTTTGTTGCAAATACATATTGATTCATTGTTATTTTATTCGCATGTACAAAGTTGTTTCTAAAAACAGTCGGAAGAAATATATCATAACTGTGTTTCGGAGTGATTCATTTTGACGGTATTAACGGACGGTTTAACACTTTTGACGTGACAAAGTCTTATAAATCGGTATACCTTGGAGGCAGTCGGGAAAAAGTTTGACTCAATGTCCCGTTACCTGAATTCTCCGTTACTGTTACCTGAATTCTCCGGCTGGGAGGTATGTCGCATCGTTTGATTGGTTCATAGACACAAATTACAAGATATTAATTATCATTCTTTAAAATACTTTAATTTTTATGTAATTACTTTTGTATTTATTGTTATTCTGTAATTATTCGTGCTTTTTGTTTTAGGATTCGTTGTCACGAATTTAACATCCGAGCGCCTTGTTTTACCAGAATTAGGCATCCGGCACGGCGGTTATAAGACGAAACAAAGAGTACTTCTACTTCACCGTTAAATTAGATTTATTCCCATTACCGATTTCAGTAAAACATTCTTATCAACAATAATTGTATAAAAAATTATATCCTGAGCTATATACAAGTAAACTGTGAAAAGGTTTGATTCCCGACGCTTTCAAACAGAAAATAAATTATTTATAAAAACGTCTACGAACAAAATATCAAAGAGCGCTGTACATTTTACAAAACGCAACGTGTAATTTTCTACTACGTTTATGGTTTTACTTCGTTTTCTTACCAACGTATTAAGGAAATTGTTTCTGTACGTATTTTCTTATGTAGTCAAAAGAAAATTTTCATGCGAAGATAATTATATGATGAATTTATAATCAAAACAAACAAAAACGATTAACGACTAATATTAGTCAGAATGTGTCTATGAAGGCTCGTCTGGCAATACACAATGCTGTACTAGGCCCCACTTTAATTTATGCAAGTGAGAGCTGGGTTTGGCAGGAAAAGCATGCTAGTAGAGTTAATGCCGTTGAGATGCGATCCTTGAGAAGTATGTTAGGCGTGACTTTGAATGATAGGGTTAAAAATAGCATTATAAGGGAAAAGTGTGGCTTAAAAGTGGATGTTGTGACCAGAATTGAGAAAGGTATGCTTCGGTGGTTCGGGCATGTTGAAAGGATGAATGAAGAGAGAGTAACAAAACAAATTTATGTAGCCAAAGTGAGTGGCAGTGTTGGTAGGGGACGCCCTAGCAGAACTGATATCGATCAGATTAGTGACTTACTAAAAAAAGGCTTTATAAGGAGCACCCATAACGGATGAGCATGTATGCGTAGCTGTATAAATGTAGAAGAAGCGAGAGAGGTTAGGATCGCGCCAAATGGAAATCCATGATCTCTGCCTACCCCTCTGGACTACGGACAATGACTTTTTGTCATTAAACTATATTTCCAAGTTATTATACGCGAAAACAAGTTACAAAAATTACCAGCAAGGAAGATAAGACAACAGCTAGTTAATAATAAATAGAGTTTCTATTGTCTGTACATATGCATATATTGAGTTAGATTCTGTCCATCGCCCGTCAACTTTGCCGTGCGCCTCATGAACGAAGATGCGAATCGCTACGTTCGAACGCACAATGTATATCATCAAAGAATGAAAGGTGACTGACACAGTTTGGCTTGAGGAGGCATTTACAGTTACACCGGGCTCAAGGCGGCAGGGTGCAAAGGGCGCCTAGCCTGAGCCTCTTGAGTATTTAATTAATATAGTAACATTTTAATCTCGAAGTTCCTATGGAAACGAGAATCAGAAGGGTTTGAGATAAACAAAATACGAGAGGATCAACATTTACTTCCTGTCGGAAATATTCATATAATAAATTTTTAAAAGGATTTCAAGTATAAGAATAAATTGAATCCTATTAGGATTCAAAATCTGCACCCTCTGTGCCCTTTAAGCCCTGTCGGGGACTATAGTAATAGCACCCGTCATTTGTTTTACCTTAATCTGTACAAGCCTCTTCCAGGCTAACAGTTACAAGTCAGTCAACACTCCCTCTCAAGTTACATTATTATAAACAAGTTGAAAGTAATTTATAATTATACTAGTGACCCGCCCCGCATTCGCCCGGGATAATTATGTTGATCCAATCGCTACGAAAGTTCACAGGATCACCCTCTATGGCAATCTGACAATTTCAAGAATATTGGTGCATCTGTTCTGTTTCGGAGCACACGTACAGAAGAATTATATATATATATTTATATATATATATATATATATATATATATATATAAAGAAAATTTAACCAATAATTACTATATTAAATCCATCCGTAGAACTAACTTTAACATTATATAAACTCAAGGACTTGTCAAGGATCAGTTAAGAGTTAAGTATTCAGGGTCTAAGTTTAACTGCAGTGGTCCTACAATTGAACCAATTTTGACAATCAACTTGTAATTTAACTCCAAGTCTAGACGAAGTTTTGATCAAGATTTCTTGTTATCACTCATCTGGCCGACTAATCCTCTCAAAGAGGCATCGACCTTAGACCGCTTTGAGTAGTCCAATTATAAAATATAAATCCTTGATAATTTTTCTACTTAATTTATTTACTTAGCTAACTTAGTAGAGGGATACCACAGAAATTAATTCCGCTGTTAAGTAATGCGATTCAAAACTTAAATATTGTATTAAGAGAATAATAAAACGTAAAATTTATGTAAAGGCCGCCGAGCTTGTAAGACGAGCCTTTAAATTGAAGATTATTAACATAGAGAAAGCCCACAAGAATATAAATAAATATGCACTCACGCCCGTAACCCAGAGGGGTAGGCAGAGATAATGGATTCCCATTTGGCGCGATCCTGGCACACCGCTCTCGCTTCTACATCCATACATCTACGCATACATGCTCGTCGGTTACGGGTACTCCTTATATCGCCCTTCTTTAGTATATCACTAATCTGGTCGATATAAGTTCACTTATTTTTGCAACATAAATTTGTTTTGTTATTCTCTCTTCATTCATCCTTTCAACATGCCCGAACCACCGAAGCATACCTTTCTCAATTTCCACTTTTAAGGCACACTCTTCTCTGATAACGCTATTTTAATCCTATAATTTAATGTCACGCACATACTTCTTAAGGATCGCAAGTTAACGGCATTAACTCTACTAGCATGCTTTTCCTGCCAAACCCAGCTCTCACTTCCATACATTAATGAGGGGTCTAGTACAGCATTGTGTATTGCCAGACCATATAACAAAATAAAATAAAATAAATTAGTGTATAATATTATTTATTCAATTCTTTTATTTTATCAGGAATGATAGTAACTCTTATAATGGGGGTTATACAAAAGTCAAAGGTTTTTGTCACAAAATAATGTATTCGGGTTCTAACAAAATATGCGAGAACATAAATTCAACCTTAAAGTTGGCGTTTTTATGTCGGCACGCCGAGGAAAGTTTTTGCTTGGGCAATAAACTGGTTTACGTCCTATATCGTTTACAAGTTTTCCTGCCGAAAAACGTATAAATAAAGGTATAAAAATAAACAAATAAATCATAAATTTAAATCTTAAAAACAATGGGACTTTTAAAATTACCAAAATTACGTGAATTAATGTTGTGATTTGTAAATAATGCTTTTTGAATACATAATATACTAGCTGTTTCCTGCGACTTCGTCCGCGTGGAAATAAGTTCGAGAAAACAATTTCGAGGGTTTTTCACTTTTTGCGCGGAACCCTAAATATTTTTCTTAAATTAAATTAGCCTATTTGAATCCCGACAATATTATCTATCTTCTAGTAAAAGTCCCATCCGAATCGGTTCAGTCATTTCGTCAGACAGACAGACAAAAATTTTATATTCGTTATAAGTACCGTATATACATCACGTGTATTGAGTATGGCAATGTTTTTTTTAATATTACATACAGACACCATCATCAGTATAGATTAAATACTGCTTTATCTATATCCTATATTTAAAAACGATGAAAAATTACTTTCGTGTCGACGATTGTTGATGGTTAAAGATTTATCTTCCGTGAGATTGAGCTATGAATCATACGATCTGTTGCCACTGAAAATGCAGTCATATGCTCACTTCATTAAGATTCTAATCGTGTTGCTTTTGGTCTCCGGTTATAAGAATTGGTTCTACAATTCCAACCCATGGGACAAAAAGTACATAGTAAACATGTTGTTAATCTTCCAGACGTTACGCTATATTTATTAACGTTATAGTTATGTAGGAAATAATCACAAATATTTGCACTAACTATATATTTAATAATTGGTAAATTAAAAGCTTTAGAATCAGGTTATATTTATAACCAATGGTATCAAGTGATCGAAATTTACTGAAGCCATTTTAACTGTTTCAAACTCGCTACCAGTAACCGTAATTTTTGATAACGGCACTTTGAAATGCGAACAAAAGAGTCGTGCAGAAAACGGCACTCGTTGAACTTTTGCACTTATTAAAATATGCTTGAAAGCTCTCGTGTTCAGTGAAGGGAATAATTTAGTTAGACACTTTTTTGCGTACTAGTATACATTCATAGTATATGATTTTCTACACAAGCGACTTAAATATTTACCTAAAGAAAAACTAATTACGCTATCTCATACAATTTACTTGTTATATATTAGAAAGGGAGCAGTGGTGGCTCAGCGGTTTAAGCCCCTTAAGACTTACGAACTGTAAGTCGCGGGTTCGAGCCCAGGTAGGTGCATTATTTTGTGTAATTTATTTCATCATCAATGGTACATAGTTTAAATGTATAATGGAATTACCTTAAATAGTCCCACAAAAAAGTACGCGTCAGCATATAACAATATTTTATGTCTAACGCATCGCCAAAATGGTGGACCATCTATTAGTTATAGGGCGGAGTGAAGTTTGCCGGGCCAGCTAGTAAAAAAATAAACATAGGATACGAATTAGTCCTTACACACAAATTATTGCCCCTCCATATTGTGTTAGTGGCCTGCTGAAATTTGTACAGCATCAATAGAGGGTTAATCTAATATAACTGGACTTGAGTTTTGTTCTTCCTTGTTAAATTTAATTAAATAGATTCCAAAAATGGTATTCTAATTCTGTTACCAGTGTCCGCATAGTGATCAAGGTCTCGGCTTGGCATGAAATAATATTTTGAGTCTTAGAATGTTATTTTTCTAATATCATCTACAGCGTAGATTTTTAATTAAATTCATTTTCTAACTAAAAAAACTATAAATGAAACTAGTCACAAAATGAAAAATAAAGTTGATAGCAATAGCAGAATAAGCCGGATATCAAATACAGACCGCGGGCGGAAATTAAAACGTCTCGGATTATCCTCGCGCAGGCGGGCGGCGGTCATAAATTTTGTCCTTTGTCTCCGCGACACAATGCACTAACTACTGCTAAATAACTCAATACACAAACATACAAATGGAGCTGTTGTATGATTAATATAAAATAACATTTGGAATATCAAATGGTTTTTACTTAATTTGCTCTACAAAGTTCGTAGAACATAGAGTATTCAAAGTCGTGTTCTTATATATGTATATATATATTTATATATATATATATATATATATATATATATATTCATTTCGTCTATCTCAGAAACATCTTGGGCAACCTTGTAATCTTGTAAATCGATTGTGAATTTGTATTTTTTAATTTTTAATTATAATGCCGTGGCGGAATGAAGACGAAAACAAACCCAAGTACGAATTATTACCCACGAATTAATTTATTCAATACGTGATACAATAGATATTTGTGCTCAATACTGGGCCGTTGTGTCCCATCGTGCTATGAATATCTAATTCCACTGACGCTAAAATGTCAACAAGGTGATAGCATATAGCGTGCAGTAGTTTAGCTCCTAGCAGGTAACTACAAATCGAAGATTTTTTTTGCGACTAACTTGTCACTGTTAGCCTGGAGCAGGCTTTTACAGATTCACCGGGTTTGAGGCGGCAGAGCTTTTATCGGAGTACTACAAATCGAAGATCACTCCGCTCCAGGGTCATGTTTCTTCGACGACATTTCTTTATCGCGATCTAAATCGACGCCATTGCCATTTATCGGCGTTGCGTGAAAACCACACAAAACTAGTGATAATTGGTAGTGAGTCGCTCTGTGTTACGAGCGACATCCATTGTTAGCTCATGTGAATGTTGGTTGTGTTATAGATTTTTATTTTTATCGTGCCAGATTCATTACAAATATAAATAAGTAATTAAAAATTAGAGCGCCGTCTTATTAGAGCGCAATGTATGATACAATACTTGTACTTCATCATTTTGTGAGGTATATTACATTATTCTAATTATACTGGTATATACACTCGTTTATACACAGTCGAATAAACACAAATCACACTAACAAAAGGCAATGCAAAAGAAGCTCGGTCGTTCAGGTACTTTAGCGAAGTCCGTTCCGGATGGCGAGTAAAGAGCTACGGATTTCTTAAAACGCGTGGACGCAAAATACCGTCAAACGGACTCATTCCCGACCCTTTCAAATATGTTCCTCTTGGCTAGCAGGATACCCCACAAAAAATGATAACGCAAAAAGGAAGTACCTTAAGTAGTGATGATGATTTGAGTAGTATACTCACTGAATGTATTTTTAGTTCTCTATTTCATCCCCTCACTTCTCCTTTCCCCCTCCTGTCTACGCCATATAAAGGAACGCATCTATTTTTTTTAATTTATTTATTTATTGAAATATAAATAAAGTATACAATTTGAAATTACAGTATCTTAAAAACCTAATACAGGTTTATCTAGATACGTGAGTACTACGCTAGTTAATGTTAGTATAAATATGTAGGTATTTATAGTTTTACAAGAATTGTTATTATATAATAATCAGTGAGTGTGCACATACCGTCATATACAGGGTGCTCCATCGTTGTTGTATTGTATCGTTATAATTTGAGGTAATGATTTTTTAATATATTTTTTATGTTTTTGTGGTTTATATGTATATGTATCTTATATCTGCAGGTAAGTTGTTTATTAAAATTGGAATTATGTATTTTGATGTGCGTTTACCGTATAAATTAATATAGTTAGGAATAGTCAATTTTTTATTGGTTACGCTCCTAGTTGTAACAGGATTACTTATTGGTATCTGAATTTCAGTCCGGAAATATTGTTCTACTAATAAATTAAAGTCGACTTGTTTATGTATTGGTATAATTTTGCAATGTTTAAATAATTTTAGGGGCTCCTTTGAATATTTTTGTTTTATTTTGTCTGGTGTTATTAATTTCAGTATTCTGTATTGTATGTTATATATTTGATTGAGATATGTTTTATAGGTACGTCCATAGCTACTTAGTCCATATGATATAATATTTTCTACTAACGCCTTGTACATGGTAAGTAGCACATCGTAAGGGACTCTGTCTTTAATTACGTACAATTTAGCCATGATTGATCGTGTTTAAGCATATCGAAGGCTTTGCTATAGTCAATAAATACTAAAATAACATGTTTTTTTAAGTTTAAGCAAGCATTTACATCATCGGTAAATCTAGACAATATCTATTGTTATATCTATTGTTCAGGATTTTAATGAGTCGATGTTGCTTTTTAATATAAAAAAACGAGTTGCGGAAATAGCGCCATCTAACGAAAATTTAAGAGTTTATCTGCCTTGACAACAAGAATGACCTATCCTGGAATAGACAATGCATTACACTTTTTGAGAAATTCGCGTTTTGACGGGAAAGATCTATCTATCTATAGATAAAATAAAAAATATAAACTATATCTAAATATATTTTTTTCCAAGTCACTAAAGCCGTTTCCGAGACAGCCGAAATGTTTTATATATAAAACGATTGCTCGCTTTATTTGACGTAGCTGGGGTATTGGATGTAAGAACCTGTTTGTATAAAACAAAAGTAGGTGGGTTCCATTATGAAGTAGGAATGCAGTCCACTCAGCGTATTGTACTCCGAATGAACTGCAGAGAAGGTTTCCGTAAGTCGGTTTATGTTTCTATGGCTAACAATAGCGAGGAGAAGAAATATAATAACAAGCGACGGTACATAAAACTCATTTCATAGCCGAATGATAATATGCAATAATAAAAACAGTTTTAGAATACAAAATTGTTTAAGTTAATCAACAATTTGTAATTTAGTGAGTCCTAGTCCTAAATCTATATCTATCTCTACTTTTTCCCTTCCCATATTTATTAGAAAAGGATGGGAAGAGAAGAGGATTTAACGGATGCAGAGAAGATGGACGGAGAAAGGAAATATCCTGTTTTCTGTTGGTCTCAAGCTTCCTTACCTTCTTGCAGATGTCATTTATTATCAGGTGCCGCTTGCTCGTTTGTCACTTTAATACTATTTATTGTATTGTATATTATACCCTATATAATCCTATGGGATTGGAGAGAGAGATATAAAGATGGTGTTGAGTATTTCTCATTCAGAAATACGATACGATTCACTTTCACGAATTATTATTAGAGCGAAGTAAACGTATCAGTTACGAGAAAATCGTTTTGTTTTTTCTTAATAAATTGAAACAATATTTATATATTTTAAAGTCTTGTATGTGTTTTAAGCTCCATAAAACTCAAAAGTGAATTCAAGTCATTTTCCAAGTTAATTAAACGTTTATTCTTTGCCGGCAGATGGCAGTACGACCGCAGGACATAAATCCGTTTTGTCACCGCTTCGCTTTCCCACACCGCCCGCTCATGTTATCCACGATTTTATTTCCAATGGATTAAGACTTCGCTAAGGAAATTAGTTGGAGTAAGTCCACCAATCAAAACACTATTAAGAATGATGCAAATTTTCAAGTTTGCTTACATCGAACGATATTGGTTTTCTTTCTCTTTCTCCTATCACCCTCTCGCTTTATCTCTTTCTATCTTGCGTGTCCTCTAATAAATTATACATTGACTTCATTAGTTTAAGGTAAACTATTGACAGAAACTAAAAAACCAATTCAAAAGGGTTTCCTTCTTTCTCTGAAAGCGGTGACAAAATTAATTATTAAATAAGTAACTTAAAAGTGACATTTGAACTGAAAATATCACAAAGGCGCTACACAGGCATATTGTGTTCCCTTTAATGATAACATTTAAGGGTCGGTTGTGTTCTAACAATAAATCGAGAAGAGAAATAATTCATTTAATTGCTTCCGCGATTTAGCGTACAATTAATTCGAGCTGTCAACTCCACGCTCTTATTGTATGGAACTCTTTGGTGAGCAAGTAAATTTAAATTATGAATGGAAACCTTGACGTGGCATTATATAAGCAAGGATTAAGAAAAACTCCTTTTTATTTTCCAGTATTATTTAATATGCGCTCACGCCAGTAACCCTAACAAAGGGCATACAGAGATCACGGATTTCCATGTTACGGAATCCCGGCACATCGTAATAAAACTTGTAATCATATAAAATAATTTATTGTAATTAAATAAATCTCCATAATTATAACTAAGATATTCCAGGGGTAACACAATACTCCCGAACCTGCATTGCACGGTGCCGTCTCCTAGGAGCGCCCCAACTTTGTTTTTGTGACTGATAGGTCACTGTTTGCCTTGAGGAGGTATTTACAGCTACACCGGGCACGAGGCGGCAGAGCGCAGAGGGCGCCTAGCCTAAGCCTCTTTAAGAGTAACTAAGCTCGAGGACTCCCTCCGTAGAGGGAACCTCTGCTCGGGCCGTTACTTTATTATTATTACCGGATTGGGAGGCCGCCGAGCTTTTAGGTCGCTTCGGTGGACGCTCCATGGAGTGACTCGGCTCAAGGGCCCCCGAGAGGGGACCTCGGCTTCGGCTGTCATTCTTTACGCGTTTATCATTCCGATTCGAGGGTGCCCGGGAGGGCCGAGCCTCGGCTCGATCGGTAGCCATTATCTGATTACCCAAACCATCTTGGGGCGCGGCGCCCTTTTAAGGGCGCAGAGCGGGGCCCCCTTAGTGGGTAGGCCCACCTCGTTGGGAGAGCCCCACAGACCCCCTGTTGCCCCGAACAGGGGGCGTGCATAAGGTCGCATTTTCCACACCGCAACAAAAAAAGGGTTATAACACATTGGGTTGAAAACATATTTTTATTTAAAACTTTTAATACAAAAAACATATTTCGAGGACCTGTGTTGTTATTACACAATGTAAGCATTCAGTTAAGGAACAAAGAAATTTATGAGACATTAATCGTTCAGTTTATTACGTTTTATCTTAGCTTCGGCAAATAAATAAGAGATTACAAGAGAACAAAGGAATACAAGTATTAACTGTGGAGCCGTGAC
The DNA here is from genome assembly GCA_029849275.1 of Papilio elwesi. Taxonomy (NCBI): domain Eukaryota; kingdom Metazoa; phylum Arthropoda; class Insecta; order Lepidoptera; family Papilionidae; genus Papilio; species Papilio elwesi. The sequence goes on from CM056696.1 coordinate 1,163,547, forward strand.
GTCGGATCACTTTAATTATCAACAAATGAGCGGAATTTTTAAGAAGAAAATTTATTACATATTTAGCAGAGAAGCATGAATCTAGAAATGTCAGTTTTACCAAAATTTTGTCATAAAATGACTTGCCGTTTCTTTTTGTTTCATTGAGTAAATTTATAAAATATTTTTTTTATATACGAGAAGGGGGCAAACGAGCGACGGGAACACGGAGGTGATCAACGACGCCCATGGACACCCGCAACACCAGAGGAACTGCAGATGCGTTGCAGGTCCTTGAGGAATAGATAAGCTCGCTTCTTGAAGGACCCTAAGTCCTATTATTTAAGATATCTTTGAAGCCTTTCAAAAGTTTTGGTTTTGAGACATATAATAGACGTGAAATTTGACAAGTGTTTCTTTTCTTTGTTACGTGCTATTTCAATTTTATTGCTAACTAGAATGATATGATTCAAAGGGCAATTATAATGTACATTAAATTATCTTAATAATTAACACATTTAAATGGATAATGATTCATACCTAACGCTAATAATAGCGTAGTAAGTTGCGTATACGTTTTAATTAATGTTGCTTCAGAAAAAAATGGCTATTGTGAGACAACCATACAAGTATGTAATTTCTGTACTGTTATTTTGCATATTTAAAGAGCTTAAATTCTTTCATACATCATTTTAATGTAAGTTAAGAAGGCAAAATTGTCCTATTTTCAACCGACAATTTACGGTACGCATAATTCAAAAATTACTCGTCAATTTTTTTTAATGGGACTACATGGAAAGCACTACCTGACGAATTAAAAAAAAACATCAAAATCGGTAAATCAGTAGAGGGGCTACGAATTACTAACCGTAAAAATAAAACTCCGTGGATTGAGTTTTCTTCGGCGGTAACGCTTTTTCGTGACAAATAAAATTCCAACCCCCTCGTCTATTTAGAAGTTACACTTAAAAAAAAAACCAAATAAATGTTCTGATTAAATGATTTAATTTTCATAATATTAATGTTGTAAGTTAAATATTTTCGGGTGGTTGAACTTTAGAGGGTTTCTGTTCGATTGCGATCAGGGGAATGAGCAGTTTAAGTGTGCTTTAATCAAAAACGTTTAATGACAACCCTTTCACAGATATAATCAGATCAACTTGGTCATGTGCAAATCTCATTGAATCTATGTAAGTCAATTTTGGTTTGCATGTTTGATAAAGTTTGTCACACTCCAGTGTCATAGATGAATAGAATATTTTAAAAGCTGATCACAGATTGAAAGAATTATCAAAATATGAATGGAATTATAGCGAAACATTTTCTTTGCTTAATGAAATTTCAAGAGGAAAATTACATTTAATATATGTTGTTGCTTACATTTCCGAATTGCCGGAAATGTGTACGGTACTGAAATGTGAAGTTGCGTAGCTGACTTTAGACAGCAAGAGTCTTTATAAGCACTTGTCAAAGGAAGGAGACTCAGCTTGTACTCTTGTCAACGGTCGTGACAACACATCTTGAGGCCCGAGCCTTGACTGATTGTTATAAGTAGCCGTATATAGTGTGTATAGTATATTGTGTGGTGGAAATATTAGGCTGCAACCTCTGTACGAAATATCGTATACGAATGGTATTTAGTTTGATTACATGTCAAACATTTAAACCACAAATCTACTTTAAGAATGAACATACATTAAGAAAGAAGTATGAACAGAACTAATAAAAAGAGTAGCGAGTTACATTTCAAATGAAATAAGAATATCAATAGAGGCGTGAGTTGAGAAACTAAACGACCTTTTTATTATTAACTTTGCTTTTAACTGAGGATATGATGGATTCTTTGACTCAGTTTTAAGACCGTATAATGTTACAATTTACTTACGCATTCTTGCTAATCAAATTAAATCACAGACTACAAATAATAAAAAAATATTAAACATGGACAGTTTTAATAACGCAATGAAACATCCAATATCCGGTAGTGTAGGAAAGCCGAGGGATATCAAGACATCTCGACTGACACCGACTGTATCGCCTGCCGGATACCAAGCACAGGCCGCGGTCGGAATTAAAACGTCTCGGATAATCTTCAAGTGAACTAATAACGAAATAAACCTTGTATTGGCGATCGGCAATCGGATATATAAGCTATCGCGTTGTAGATTTAAGTAAATAGAACACAAGTAACTATTGCTTTACTTTGGCAGTGTTATGGGTAAAAATTCTATCTATTGGATTTATGAGATAATTCAATACATGCAGAATAGAGTTTACAGTTTACAGAATAGAGTTTAGTTTTAATCTAAATTCAGCAACTATCTCTCTCTTTAAACTGGCCCAGTGGTTTAAGCCCCGACTTACGTACGGTCACAAGTTAGAACCCAGGCGGTTTCATATTTTTATTTCATCACCACTGCTCCAAAAAAAGGAAAACCTTGTGAGGAAACCGGCATATCTTAGAAATACCAAATTCCAACACGTATAACATCCACCAATCCGCACTGGGTCAGCGTGGCAGATTACACTCTGTCGGAGAGAGGTCTGTGTCTCTGTGTGTGTGGGGAAACATACAAAAAAAGGCTGGTTTATTATTATTATTATCGTCTTATTTCTATCGCAATCTGACTCTCGATGCCACGTCTGAAAAGCCAACGGGTGCTCTTTCCAAAAGCCAGTGGGACTTAGGTTTATTAAAAAGGATATTCTTCTTTGGCCCACGCTCCGCTTCAGCTGCAGAAATTCAACTAACTACATCAGGTAACCTATACAGGTATTTGGTATCAAGTTGTAATGTATTCAGATTTTGCAATCTCATAGTTATGTTAGGCTTTACCACATTAATTAATCTAATGATCACAAAGGGATTATACGTTTTTATAAAAACTCACGGTACGATTTTTTGGCATTTTGTACCGACAAGTTTCGGACCTGTCGGAGGTCCTTCTTCAGGGTGAGTGGGAGCGCGCGGGGTGCGCCAGCGATGACGACGTACTCTCCACTGATGCGTTAATGTCTATATTCCAAGGGGGTATGTTCTAACTCAAGTCCTAAGTTTGTCGATGTGTAAATTTATTATAAATAGTAAATATATGCGTGCTTCTTTTTTCGCCATTTTGTAATAAGTCACTAATCTCATCGATATATAATTTATAATATCAGGTCATTCGAAGGGCTAAAATACTTGCATCGCTCTATCATATTTATGACTACCATTACGATATTATTGTCTTGTTCAACAAGCTAACAAGTATCGATAACCACCGGTAATAAGGTGAGCACGCGAATTCCTAATTCGATGACTTTTTCAAAGAGTCGGATATCATATCCTACAGAGCATCAGTATTACCTGGAAGCTTATCATGTATTCTTGTAGCGTATCTCAACAGTCTATCCAAATGGGAGTAAACATAAGCGAAAAATACAAGCTATTTTAAGGGGCAACGCTCAGTAGATGGATTTAAAAATAATGATTTATTATTTATTAAGGTTTACACAAGTTCACATAATTTTAAGTCAGCTCACATCCTAACGACGTCATCGACCCGGTTTGCCGACTGGCCTTTTTGCTTCCCGCGGCCACTGCTCGGTAACCGCTTTAGTCCACATGCAAACTGTCCGTCTGGCTAAGTTGGACTGCCCATTTTCACTTAAGCTCCGTAATGCGTTGTTCTATATCCCATACGTGTTCTTTATCGACTTTCTACATTAGGAACTCCTTGGACAAGATAAATGTCTAACGTGGCGTCTAACGTATGTTACTGTAATTTGGTGTATAATATTACATTAAAAATAACCTATACTTAAAATTGAGCTTGACTTATGAACTGTACGCTTTCGTATAAATGTTACACACGAAGTGCCAACCAAAGTATACCTGTTATTAACAACTCTTTGATCGTAAAACCTTATGGAAAATTTATAAGCGATTATTTTAATGGGTATAAAATATCTTCAAATCTGAGCTATTATATTCAATTCAGTGTACGTCGGACATTGCAATTACGAGTGCAGTGTAAGAACTGCAGCAGGACAGGTCGGCGATACGTGCCGCCGAGGTGTGACTCCGCGCCAGCAGCGCCCCGTGGCCGGACGTGAATTCTAAATTCTTTAAAACTTTGGGATTATTTCGTTATTATCAAAATTAGTATTTTTATTATTAGAGCTAGTGCTCTCGCCCGCGGCTACGCATGCTTCACTTTTACCACTCGCTGGAAATTTTCATAAATTTCTTACGTATACAACTCGGAATTACAGGTAAAATATCTCGTTTCATGGCAAGATAGAATTTTCGTAAACAAACAAACGTCACAACGTCAATGATAACTATAAATTAGCATGGCAACCAATATTAGGATTAATGCTTTATGTTTTATGTACCGCAAACAGTTTATTTTGGTCACCATTAAGCTCTACAATATTTTACATAGCCTATCATTTGCGCAATCGTGTGTTCGTGCTATAAGTCAACTGTCACTTACATAGATCGGTCAAGCCATTCTTGTGTTATAACGGGACATACAGACATAAAGTGAGATATGATTTTTAAAAGTGGCAGAAATGATGAGCCATAAAATGAATACATTTGAAAAAACTTATGACACATTAATAGCGCTATCTAGCGATAAGCTGGCATGAAACCTTCTAGAATACATAATTATTCGATTTTGAAGAAAGTTCTAGAATGCTGTTGGTGCCACCGGGCGCTGAGGGCGCTATACCAGACTATAGGCATGCAACGGTGATTTATTATTCGCATTAAGAACGATACATATATACATCTTCATTTTCGATATTGAACAACACACAACTTACAAACAGACTCCACAGATTTTAGCATAGATTAAGAAGAGGTGCAATACAACCTTCCCCACTAATATTATAAATGTGAATGTAAGTTTGTTACGGTTTCATGCGAAAACTACTCAACCGGCCATCATTTAACTTTGTACAAATATTCTTGGAGGTATTAGATACGACATAGGATACTTTTCATGAAAAAAAAATAGTGTATAAAAAGCGAAGTATCTATAGACCCTATAGACCTATAGACTCCGAAACGGCTGGACCGTTTTCGATGAAATTTACAGGGATTGTCCAGATTGGCACAGCGGGTGTTCCTGTGTTTGGTAGCGATCAGATCAACATAATTAGTGGTACCCGGGCGACGCCGGGGCGGGTCACTAGTCCTAAATAAAATAAACATTAATGACAGATTGTACATTTCGATGCTTAAATTCAACGTTTATAAAACCCATTAGTGAATATTGATTGGTTTAAAATAGCAATAAAATAATTTAATTCAAAAGGATAGTATTCATTCAAACAAGCAATTTATAAACGTAATTATTATTTCAGCACATTTGCTTTTATTAAAACGCCAAAAATAATTAAATAATTGGATTAAGTCGTCACATTAAATCGTTTCACAAGTTAAATTTAATATTAATATTGAAACAGATTGTTGGTAATGGTAGTTTTATGAATTCATTTAATGGCACTGCATTGTTCTATAACTGATTATTATATTAAACGTGCAAGCTATCGGAATAAATTTAATCTTTATATTGCGTATGTAATTGATTAAGGCATTAAATTATGTTTCAATGGTAGGCTAACATTTTTTATAACAGTAGGCAGGTATTTTGACAATGGTAGAGTCCGCAACAACAACAACTGTTTCACGAATTGGCCAGCTCGACCGGTGAAATACCACGACCTTAAAGAAAACAGGCGTGAAGTAGATGTACTCTGCGTTTCGTCTGATGTGTGACGTGCGGGAGGCCTAATTTCAGTCCTCTTCCCTTTCCTCATAAGGATAGGATGGGAAAGGGAAGTGAATAGGACGGGGAGGGGATTAACAGGGAAAAGGAAATATCCTTTTTCCTGTCTATGCCCTTCTCTGTCCATTAATGTTCCATTGCGGTTTCTATAACATATACCATGAGAGAGATTATGTAGAAGTAATGAGGCCGAATCGCTGATATTCTCTACCGTACTACGTCAGATCTCTAAGTTCCATGAACATTTATTCTACTGATGTTTTCTTCACAACCATACGATTGTATTCGATAAACCTTGTTGTAGATTTAACTATCTTTAGAGGTTTTTCCATGCATATACAACATATGTTCCTTAAGGAAATTAGCATAGTCCTTCCCCTACGGTTGTCAGCGCTTCTCCAAATTATCTGGCGATGTGGAAGCTCATAGGCGGCTGTGATATAAGTCTGGTCTAAGTATATACAATTGGTATAGGTAATGTAATGAATAATTTCAACAGCCAACGATTTAGTGGCATGGTTTGGCATCATGTTAACAACGCGTATCCACGAAACGTTTTAACATCTACGATACAAACCGTTGAAGAAACAAATATGTACCTCTAGTCCAAAAACGCTACACTAAAAAAACCCAAGCTAAAAACCTTAGCTTTTGCTTAAAGAGGACGGAAGAAGGAAGGAATTTTTTTTTTATTTTATATCAAATACAATGGAATTTATAAGCGAATAGACAACAATACCTTGACGGCAAGGATTTACGCTATCGCCACAGCCGGTTGGCGGTGATTAATTAGCTTCTAAACTGAACTAAGCATCTAAATAACCTGCCGCACAAAATACGTGTAAATTTCCAAACAAATTTATTCTAGCATGCCATAATTTTGACATGGTGCTCGAATCATATAATTTTAAGCCCGGGATTTAATTCGTAGCACGTCTGTTGCATTGCAGGGCCGGCTCGACCGGTGAAATACCACGACCTCACAGAAGATAGGCGTGAAGTAGAAGTATTTCTACATTCCGGCTGATAAGTGAAGTACCGGAGGCCCAATTTCAGTCACCTTTTCCCCTCCCAATGAGGATAGGATGGAAAGGGGAAGATGATTGGATGGGCAAGGGATGAATAGTGGAAAAAATTTTCCCTGTCTATTCCCACTTCTGTCCATTAAAGGTTGGCATCGCATTTGCGAGTCATTTGTTTGCGGATATAGGTAGCGGTCTCTTAATATCAGGGGATCCGCTTGCTCGTTTGCCCCCTAGTTCCATAAAAAATAAATCTTTCTTTGCTTTCTTAAACAGTCAAAGGTCAAGTTCATTGCCGTTACGTATCGATGTTTGCGGACAAAAACAAAACAAAGCAGAATTCCAATTTAAAAGTATTTTCAATAACCCTTCCACAATCGAATGGATAATTCAGGAGCAATGTATTTTCCAGGCAACTTTAATTTAAAAAGTTCCATCTTAGCTTCTCAAGTAATTATTTTGTTATTTAGTTTTAAACTTAATCCAGCAATTCGTAGCTAGTAACAAAAATCCTGGGACAAATTGCGAGAATCAAGTTACTTTTACATTTAAAATTCAACTGGCACGTCCTATAAAAAGATAACTTAATTTCTGATGCAAATGCTAACAGGCCAAGGCAAGGTCGCGCTTATACGAGAAGCGTAATATTCGTATAAAGCGAGGAAAACTTTAACACTATTCGTGGGTTTTGATTATTCTTAGTGCTAACCTCTTGAAAGTTTTTATTTAATTTATTTTATGATACATTTAGTTTAAGTTATTATGTACTTATAAAAGTTGTTGTTACCCGTTGCCCTGGACAGCGACTTCTTTGTGACATGAATACAAAACGCGCGATTGTAGCGATAACGTAATACATAATCGATTACTTGATATTATCGCATCGTGTCGCATAACCGAGTTTGTCGTTCACCTAGGATCACTTAGGGTTTCTCAGTTCAAGTGTAGAATAATTGCAAGACAAAAATATATTAGCCTATTTTTTCTTGTAAATAGGTGTTTGAGATAAATAAAATACTATGCGTTGATACCCCGACTTACGTACAGTAGGTTGCGGGTTCGAACTCAGGCAGGGGCTTTATCACTCACTTTCACTTTACATATCACCACTGCTTCAAAAAACGGTGAAGGAAAACATCGTGAGGAAACGATGCATGTTTTTAGAACCACCAAATTCGAAGACATGTGACATCCACCTACCCACACTGGGCCAGCGTGGTGGATTACGGCTCATTCCCTCTCTCGGAGAGGAGATCTGTGTCCCTGCAGTGTATGCATGTGTAAACATATAATGATTTAGGGTCTACGGTAAAAATTAGTAAGACAATGTTTGTATCTGGATAAGTTTTAGCAGCAATAGTCAATTTAAATATTATACACCAATATGCACGCACGTAGGTAATCAGTTGCGTGTTGCAATAGCACTAGAAAAGTACAAGGGGAGCGTCTATTCCCCAGGGTCCCGGGAAAGCTCTATGCAGACGAAACAGGTGCGTTCCACTGGAGAACCTAAAGCCCCCGAAAATCACACTCTAGGATGGCCATCGAGAGGGTTTAGTGAGTTAAACCTTACATAACCCACAGATGCTGGGTATCTTGGTTAAGATTTTTCTCTCAAAACTAAAAAAGGTAAATTTCATGTGCAAAGGTAAGGTAAAAAATCATGTGCAAAGGTCAATGTTTTCGTGAGTATTGCAAGCGGTTCATGTAATTATTAAGTCCACTGGACCGGTTAAATACCACGACCTCACTGAAGACGTGAAGTAGAATTATTTCTTCGTTTCGTCTGATGAGTTAGATGTCAGAGGCCTAGATCTAGTCCTCTTCACATTCCCACCCTTTTTCTAATAATAGTGGAAGAGGATATGACGGAGGTGAGGATAGATAGCTTAAGGAAATATCCTTTTTTTGTTTATCCCCTCCTCTGTCGGCGGATTCAGCTTCAAGAAAGGCCCAACATGGAAAATGAGAAACGAATAAATCGGCCACAGCTTGTATATAATAAACTAGTATATATGTAACACATTAAAATTCATATGAAAAGATGTGAATACATGTAATGGAACAAGGTATAACGAGAATATTCAGTGGAATGACTGCGAAAGCAACGGACGTGGGCAACGGGAAAATTATTCTGTTGCTGTGTAACGATGCATAACTTGTTTACAGCGCGCATTTTGCATTCGCAAGATGATTTATGCCGGCTGTGGAGTGCAATTCAAGATTGAATTTTAATTGCAAACTGCAATGCGGTTTGGTGGACCTTAACTAAGGTCATATTGCAATCTTGCAGGATTCCATTATCCTATTTCAAAGACCTGTTGTCTCCGCATAATAGAGACAAATCAAATATCGCGATCATAATTATTTAATAACTTTTAATTCTTCTTGTTTTGACCGATAGTCGTTCACTGTTGGACTAAGAGGAGACCTATTGAACGACGCAGTATGGTACACTACCGCCTTCATCCAATGGACTAATGTAGAAAGATTATAAAATTAATGAAGTAAAAATGCAGTCCTTGAAAGAACAAAAACATGGTTTAATAAAAGAAACGCTAAGACGAAAGTAGACAGTCAATGAGCGGAACGATGTCCATTCATGTAGATTCATAATTCCACTGCCAATAAAGTGTTTCACTTGGAAACATAAGGGTATCTGTCCACCGAACCTAATTAAATAAAAAATTACATTGTATTTTACCCCTTTTTTGACGTCGGGCTGATGTGTGGGAGAGGTAATCTTCTAAAGTACTCCTGCTAGTTCCCTCTGGGGGACAAATTATGTGGGATTTCACCCACTAAAAGTCCCTCGGCGGTTACCTCATCATACTGAGAGAGGGATCCGGGATCGTCAAAGACCCCTAAGTATTTATTAAAAAAAATATGTATTTATAACTTATTCAATATCATCAATTTCTTTTCTGTTTAAATATTTGTTTATTTTTAGTCGTATAAACTTTGTTGTTGTGGTCAGCAAACTCTATTACTATTTGACTATTCTTTCTGGCCAAGACTGTGCTAGTAGGATTTAAAATAAAATTAGGTGGAACACAAAGCTTTACTTAGCGCATCAGGATGTAAGTTGAATAAAATAAAAGTGCATTAAATTTGGTTTAGGTTACAGTTTCTAGATATTGGAATAAAAGTTTAAAAATAGAATTAGCTCGATGCGCTAAGTTCGACTAAGTTTCATTGTTGTATTTTAGTTTTGTTAAACTTTCCTCGAAAAGTATTCCCAAAAGTGCGCAGCACTATTCGAGGTTGTAGTGCTTAGTTAAGTTTTGTAATCTGTATTGTAACAAGAACTTACAATTATTTAACCTACAAGACAAAGACAAAATGGCTCATTACTTATCACTAAATTTAAGGGGGATTTAATTATCTTATATTATAAAGCGAGCATTGTTGTATATATATATATATATATATATATATATATATATTCATATATAAAGGCTTATTTTGGAAACAGATTAAATATACGGAGCACCATCTCTTATGTACCTTTCGAAGATCCGCGATCTTACGATGTCACGGTTTACAAGCTAGAAAAATTAAAGCTGTATAAAAATTAAAACATAATAATGTCATAAAATGATCATTTTAGTATATACATATTAGCGATCTGCCACAGCTTCACCCGGATATCTCTAATAACCTTGATCTGATCGCTACCAAACTTCACAAGATCGCCCACTATGCCAATCTGAACATCTCAAAACTTAATCCTAATCGGTATAACCGTTTTGGAGTCTATAGAAAACATATACATACAAGGGAAAAGTGTGGCTTAAAAGTGGACATTTTGACTAGAATTGAGAAAGGTATGCTTCGGTGGTTGAGGTATGTTGAAAGGATGAATGAAGAGAGAATAACAAAACAAATTTATGTTGCAAAAGTGATTGGCAGTGTTGGTAGGGGACGCCCTAAGAGAACTTATATCGATCAGATTAATGACTTACTAAAAAAGGGCGATATAAGGAGCACCCATAACCGACGAGCATGCATGCGTAGATGTATGAATGTGGAAGAAGCGAGAGAGGTGTGCCAGGATCGCGCCAAATGGAAATCCATGATCTCTGCCTACCTCTCTGGTTTACGGGCGTGAGCGCATATTTATTTATATATATATATATATATTTGCGTACGTAACAAAAGAATAGATACAAAAAATATCGCCCTCATATTTTAGCGTTAAAGAAAAGTTTAAATTATTATAAACACTATACCTGAAACAAACTAAAGTACAGTGTTAATTATTATTTTAGTGCACGGAGAACATATAAACGGTACAGGGTGTAAACCAGTTTATAACCCAAGCGAAAACTTCTTCTCTCTACGTGCCTACGTAAAAACGCCAAGTTGAACTTAAATTTATGTCCGCACACATTCCGTCCGCCTCTTATATGTACTTTGTTATGTTACGACAAACCTTTGACTCTTTCACATCCCTGCGCTGTTTTACTACCAGCCGTGAATACAAAGAGGGAGGGGATTAACTTATCCTTTCATGATAAAAGATCTATAAATTTATATTTAGAAGGATTTTTGATTTGATCATACTATATGAAATAATATAATAACTTTATCAGAAAGAGTTATTGTTTTGTATAGTTTATTGTTTTTTTTATTTATATCTGAACTGATCTGATCTGAAGAAAATTACGACTGATGGCCATACTAATAGTTTTTCTAATACACCGTCTTGTATCAGTCGTAGGGAAGGTCACTAGTAATAAATAACAGGATGGTAATAATTCTTTCTGTTAAATTAAATTGCATGGGGGAGTGAAGCCGGGTGGCACAGATATCCAATAAAGATTAACTTTAAAACAGCCTTTTATTAAAAGATATTTTAAGTCTCGCAATATTTTTTTAAAAACCAAACAGCCAATTAACTGTACCAAGGAATTGTATATTTTATATTGTACTATCTTCGGATGAATAAAATAAAATACGAAAATATTTTACTAACCTATTTTCCCATTTATAATGAGCCGTGGCCCGTGTTCAATGAAAGAAATATAAGAGAAGATAAAATATTATTTTTTGTACAATATACTTTTTATACAATCTTTTTGTTAGTAAGATCTTTTTTTATGGAAGAAGGTGGCAAACGAACAAGCGGATCACCTGATATTAGGTGAACACTGCCCATAGATATCCGTGACAAATGTGTTGCAGATGTGTTGCCTACCCCTAATGGACAGAGAAGGGCATAGAAAGGAAAAAGGATATTTCTTTTTCTCTGTTAATCCCCTCCCCGTCCTATCCTCTTCCCTTTCGCATCCTATCCTTATGAGTAAAGGGTGGGAACGGGAAGAGGAATGAAATTAGGACTCCGGCACCTCACTCATCAGACTAAACGCAGAGTACTTCTACTTCACGCCTGTCTTCTGTGAGCTCGTGGTATGTGAGGCCAATTCGTGCAACAGATATTATTGTTGCGGGCTCTACCACTGTTCTATATCTCTAAATATTTGTGGTTTAATGTAAGTATTATTTTACGTTGATAACATAAAATGGGGATTTTTTAAATTGTGACCTTTTGCTTTAATATTATTTCATTAATTTATTTATAACACTACTCTTAAATTCATACATACAAATTACATACATTTAATATTTGCCTTTAGTACATGTAAAGCTTTAATCTCTATTCGCATGGATTTTGAATTACCAAAATGAATATTTTATATGTTTTTTTCTAAAAGTTATTTGATACAAAAGGCTATATTAAATACCTTATATATACATATATTAAAAGCTCTTTCTCACTCCAATTAACTGTAAAAAGGTCATTATATTTTTTTTCTTACTGTCCTACTTGTTAAAGAAGTTGGTATGGAACTCCCGGCAGATGTGAAATATTAAAGTGAAATTTCAAATATCTAGTAAATAAAAAAAATGGAGTAAAATAATAAAAACAGAATAGAGTTTTACAATTAAAATCATATATATTAAAATTAGTTACTTACAATAGGGATGAGTATGGACACGAACGCAAGGGAGTCGGAAGTAGAAGGGGCGTAACGCCATTAGAGCGTCACGCCGTTTGCCGTCAGGGCATATCGACTTTGCGGCCACGACCATATGCTTAACATCGAAAATATCTATGCGTAGAAAGTAAATAATTTTTTTTTCAAAGTTATTTAGTTTCTTTCGTATTTCCCAATTTACTTATGATTTATGTACAAAAATACATAACCAATTCTTGCAAGATCAACCTTAACAGTTTTAACTACTTTCGTGTCGAATGTATTTTGTGTCTTGAAGTAAAGCGTACTAGAGCTTTGGCAGAGGAAGGATATTTCCTTTTCCCCGTTACCCCCTCCCCGTCCAATCCTCTTCCCCTTCCCATCCTATCTTCTATCTATTATGAGGAACGGTGGGAAGGGAAAGAGGACTGAATGAAACCTGTGGCACCTCACTCATCAGACGAAACGCAGAGTACTTCTACTTCATGCCCGTGTTCTGTGAGGTCGCAATATTTCACCGGTCACGTCGTTGTCATGTTGATGTCGTTGCGGACTCCACCACTGAAAAATTTGAGTTAACAATTCTTAAAGTAAATTCTATCCAATGATTTTTATAACATTATAAAATTGTATTAATATTTTTTTTTAAGTAACTGTTCAACTCACCTTAAGCTGTTGACGGATTTGACGTCACGATCTTGTGTCTCGCAAGACGTACCCATAACCTTCAGGACACGTACTATTATTTTTTTGTAATAGAAGGTTGCAAACGAGCAAGCGACGACTTCAAGCGATCGCCACCTATATGTCTCTGCAAAAAGTTACTGAATTACAGATCCGTTGCCTACCTTTAACGGACAGAGGAAGACAAACAGAAAATACATTTCCAAAATAATTTAATATGTTCCTAAAATGTATTAAGAAGGCCATAAATTCAGTTGAAACTTCCAAAACTTTAATCTGATAGAAAACACTACGTAAAATCTTTCTTGCAATTCAGGTACAACCAAAAACTGTAGCTGAAACATGTATTCAGTAGGTACTACGGGCGGTTCGCTAGTATTATAGAATGACAACGCGACCCCTTCGAGTTTATAATGAAGCGATATAAACACGTCCCGGGGTTATCCCAATTCAAACCGATTCGGCAAAGTTGGACAAGTTACAGAATCACTAACTTTACTAATTTGAAATATTGCTTTAACGGAACTACGGTTAACACACAGTAACGCCGATGTAACTTGTTAAATAAGTTACAACTTTAGTTCTAGTTTTAATGTTAAATATTTGTATAGTTAAGTTAAATTTATGTACGGACGTGTTGTTACTGTTACTTACTTTACTTTGCAATGTGCACTCAAAACAACCGAATAAGTGTTATTACTGGTAAAAAATAATAAAACTTGCTTAACCATAACTTGAGAAAACAGTAAAAGCCAGAAGACAGGCGTGAAATAGAAGTATTCTGCGTTTCGTCTGATGAGTGAGGTGCCGGAGCCCTGATTCTGGTCATCTTCTCCTTCCCATCCTTTGATAATTAGGGAAGGATGGGAACGGGAAGAGGGCTTGACGGTGGCAGGGGTGAATAGGAAAGAGATATAACCATTTTCTGTTTATCCCTTCCTCTGACCATTAAAGGTAGGCAATGCGTCGGCAACTCTTGTTGCGGATGCTTACGGGCAGCGATAAAAAAAAGCAATTGAAAATATTCGGTTTACAGCAAACGGGTCCGTATTGAAAATAATTCGTAATAAGGATTCATATATAAAATCCTTATTAAGAATTTACATGATTTATATAAAGTCGCTGTATGCGGCGCGCGGTGCTACCGCATACTGTGGAAAGCTTAGATCTTGGACTTAGATCATTGGTCCAGTAGTAGTCTGGTACAGGGCGATATTGATAATGATATAAATTAGACAAGCAATAGTTTTACAAACGCCCGATTTCTGATAGGTCTGTCAAATGTTTATTCAACTAACATTTCTGTCAAGTCATCAATTACACTTTATTAATGAAAAAAAAAGACTGTAGACTTGATTAGCGTGCTTTTAGTATCTCAAATAACATTAAATCGGAGATTTCACAGCTATCTAGTTAATTCTTCCTTAGATTTAGACAATATTGTATAATCCATACTATTCCTTGTATTTAGGGCAACTTAACGAATAAAATGATTACATTTGCATCAAAGTGTTCGTAAAAAGTATTAACCGTTTAAAAACATATGTACATAGGGGTGTGATGTCTGTATCGTCTCTCGTCTTCACAACACCACTGAAGACAAGATAAATAATAAAAGTAGATGGGGAAGTATTGTGTAAGCTTCGAAGTTGACAGTGTGAACAAATCGCGCTAAGGAAAAATTCTAAGAACTGTTCTTGTCGCTTACTTCTTGTGATAAAAAAAGGTGAGAGAAAGACGAGAAATAAATAAATCAAGCATTTCACTAGTTATTTCAATTTCAGGAATAAATGAGTACATTTATTCCATAAATTGTAAACAGTTATTTATTCTGTTGAAAATACAGTAGCATAGAATATCAATTACCAGAAATATATATCTGGTTGAACCAGAATCCGCAGCCGGTGGAAGTATGCAAGTAAAAGCAAAAAGAAACTAATTAAATAAAATGCCTTTATATTTTGTGAATGTAATATTGAACATGCTATGTGTCCGCCGGTGCATAGAAACCATTTCATTGTGTCCACTCTCCACGTATTGTAAGAATTCAAAGGGCGTTCATACGTTCTAGCTTTTTCGTCGCTTGGAATTTCTAATCGGCGCATGACGTACGTGTACCATTTTTCGAAATTGCAGTCCTTTTATGTAGTATAAGATATGTCACTGCAAGCACTATTATACGGCTCAAAGTCACTCAAAGGCAATGGAGAGGGCAATGCTCGGAGTCTCTCTGTGGGATCGCATCAGACATGATGTGATCCGTAGTAAAACCAAGGTAACCCACATTGCCCGAAGTATTGCAAATCTTAAGTGGCCGGACACATTTCGCGCAGAACGGACGGCCGATGGGGTCCATAGGTCCTAGAGTGGCGGCCAAGTACAGGTCGACGCAGCGTAGGTAGGCCTCCCACACGATGGACCGATGATCTGGTCAAAGTTGCGGGAGGCAACTGGATGAGGGTGGCAGAGGATCGATCTTTGTGGCGATCAGTGGGGGAGACCTACGTCCAGCAGTGGACAAATATCGGTTGAACGACGACGATATATAAGTTCTATGTTTTTAATATTAAGCAGATATTACAGACAACCTCATACTTTCCACATTATATAGCCACTACGGCCGTAAGAAAAATCATAGTTAGTCAGTCTTCTATGAGGTCGTGGTATTTCACCGGTCGAGCCGGCCCATTCGTAGAACTGATGTTGTTGTTGCGGGCTCTACCACCGTTAAGATATGACGTTGGTCAACTGTAGTAGACCATCTCTCTGTAACCAAGTGGAGAAAGGAAACAGTGGTAGAGCCCGCAACAGCAACATTATTTGCACGAATGGGCTGGCTCGACCGGTGAAATACCATGACGTCACAGAATACAGGCGTGAAGTAGAAGTATTCTGCGTTTCGTCTGATGAGTTACATGCCGGAGGCCTAATTGTAGTCCTCTCCCTTTCCCACACTTTTCTAATAAGGAAAGGATGGTAAGAAAAAAGTAAAGGATTTGAGATGGATGAGGAGGGGATGGACAGGGAATGGACTTTTTTTCTGTTTGTCCCCTCCTTTGTCCATAAAGGTAGGCAACGCATATGCAACTCATTAGCCTGTTGCGCATGCCTGGGTTTGCCATTTAATATTATTAAAAAAAAGAATTCTATTAAAATTGTTTACTAGGTTGTCAACTTCGGTAATATTGAAATGAGTTATGCGTTTAATAATTTAGAATCAAAAATCGAATCACAATATATGTAAAAGCAATCAACTCACGCTATTTCCATAAAGAAGAAATACCCATTACATCACGTCACAAATAATTGTACGTATTCCTTTCAAGTAGGACCAAAGTCGAAACAAGATTATCGTCGCATCTGTTCCAATCAAATCGACTGGGGCAGAGTTAGAGAAGTTAAGAATTCGCTAACTTTACTTACGTCTTGTTTTAGGGTGATTAAAAGTGTACCCGGTATCAGAATTTCTTATATTAAAAATCTATTAGTTCTACCTACGTATAGCTTAATAACTCGTATGCAGTATTCAGTTTTGTATTTATAAATAAGCTATCGGTGATATAATAAAAAGAAATTACAATGTCAATGTTCAGTTGCAACTGTGTCACAAATGGGCAAGTTTGACAAGGTACAAGTAAAACGAGCTGAATCGATAAAATCAAAAAAATCTGTAGGTAGTAAATTAAAGAATTATACCAAGAATATTATGAAATCCAAGGACATATTTACAATGCTTCATTGTGCAACTCTCTCCCGTAAGTATATCCCCAGTTGGCTATAATAACAGCCACTGTCTCAGTACTGTATATGATTTTAAAACCAACACTTTGTCAGATATAATGGACTTTTCGTGTTTATCCATTAAAAGTTAATTCCCAACTTAGAAAACGAGGACGGTAATGGTTGAACACCATTATCAACGCATTAAAACAAAATTGTTGCGAGCAACCACGCTGGGTTAAAGTATGAAGCTTCTTAACACGGATGTGTTAGACCCAGATATCAAAATTATGCATAACGTTATAAACACGTCTCTGTGGGCATACGGTGCTATACGGCAATGTATGCTGTCAAAGAATTATGACCTCTTTTTTTAATTTTAAACTTGACAATTTGGTTTTCATTGCCGAGAATGAATGGTTAGCCAGACCGGCCATTGAAGCCGTAGCCAAAACCAATACAGTATGCACTACTATCACACTGTGTTGACCTCAAACATGCGAGACAAGTGCAGAGATATGATGATGGACTGACGACTTGGTCAAAACTAGTGCACTGTGCAGTGCATTGTGATATCATCATCACAAGTGATCATGATTAAATGCTTATTTTGGATCTAGTTGATACCCGGGTACGCAATAACTTAAGTTCAAGTTCTGTCAACTCTAATTTGCTTTAAAAGAACAATTTCTTTTGAGTAGCCTCGAGTTTGCTGAACAAGATTGTAATAATATCGTACGATCGGAATAACTAATATTAGTGAAGCAAATGAAAGGAAGGCATGGTCATTGGAGCAGAATCAATGAAGGCAAACTTAAGATAGTTATCTCGATTGCCAACAAAGTGTGTTACTTAGAAACTTCGCAACCATCCTTCCGTAGAAACTAACGCGAATCACAAGCTCTCTGTATAAATAGAAGCACTATGTTCGTTAGTTCCGATTGGGAATGAGATCGAAACCATACGGTTATTAAGTTTTATAATCTAATTTTAAAATTGGACTCTGCATCGAATTACAAGTCTGTAGCGAAATAGGAGAAACTTAAAACAGAGTAGAAACATTTAAAAGTCTTTTTATAAAAACAAATGTATTTTCTTTAAGTTATGTAATAGAAAATACATTTTAATGCTTTGCTACAACAATGGGCGAACTTGTAAGCCGGTAATTGGGTGAGATAGACAAATTATCTGTAATTTTGGTTTACAACTCGATTTCTAACCGGTTAACATAGATTTTAGCGGTTCGGTTAACAAGTTGGTTCTTCTTCAAACTGGTGTAAGTCGGTTTGAAAAATTTGGAGATTACATTACATTACTAGGTACTGCCACTGCCGATCGCGAGTGTCCCTTTGCGGTTCGCTGATTGGTCCACCTCCGTCCATTGTATCGCGATCTTGCGATGCGTACGGGTAGTGAATGTACGCGAACAAGGCTGTTGGGCTCCACTCTCTGAATTCTTTTGTTATTAGTTTAGTCTAAAAAAATAAAACTGTAAATTGTGTATTAAGTTTTACGGAACTTACAGACTTTTATACTTATACTAGTGACCCGCCCCGGCTTCGCCCGGGTACCACTAATTATGTTGATCCGATCGCTACAAAACAGGAACACCCGCTGTGCCAATCTGGACAATCCCTGTAAATTAAGGTCTATAGGAAACATACATACATCCTCTTTTATATACTATATGGATCGACTATATGAAAATCACACTCGACTTGCAGTATAGATTGCAGCGCCATCTGCTGGGTTTATTTGTGAATCTAAACCATCCTCGAATCCACTTTGACACATACACAAAAATTCATTCAAATCGGTTCAACCGTTTAGTAGTTCACTGTCAACACACGTACAGAAGAATTATATATATAAAGATTTACATTATAAAAAAAGTATAGCCTATGTAACTTATCGATAATGTTGAACTCTAATTAATCATTTTCTGACATTAAGATTGCTTAGTGGGATTATATTAGCTTACAAATAAGATCCCAAAAGTGGACTGTGAAATATGAGTCTACACGCATTATATCGGAGATAATGGAGTCCTCCCGTTCTACGAAAATTTAATTTACTTCTCAGAAATAGGGAACGTTAATGCTTAAGTCCCATTATAAATACATTAACATGAAATTGCTCCAGACACATATTTGGAACAATATTAGTGTTTATTAAGCTGATTTATTAATGTAACACATTTAAATAATTATCTTTGCTTAAAAATATGTAGTATATAAAACAATAAAAAGATAATTTCAGGGACATTTTTGAAATTCATTTAAATTTAGAACATATTATTTTTTCATAAGAATAAAGCTTTATTATTACAAGTTGCCAGTCTCTAAAGGCGATATAAGGAGTTGCAAATGATTATTTAAAAGTCCAATCAGTATAAAAAAAATCGGAATACTGAAATATATGTACTAAATGCCAATTATGTTAATGTTCGTAGGCCGGCTTAATCTCCGGCGAGTGACTCATTTACCCTCACCGCACTGTTGTGCGCCGTGCTCTGCTAAATGTGTCAAGATATTATTGTGACCGCGAACTGGTGGTCGCCTCGTATTGTCACAATTTGAATACTTGGCGTTGCTCTAAAAATATTTGAATATATTAGTCCGATTCTACTATTTGAATGACGTCAAAATGGCTTCGTAATGTTACACCACTGTCAGATATCCAGAATCAATACTCACGTAACTACGGAGATTTGAGAGACTGATTGTGTTGGTAGAATAAGGGAGCAGATAACCTGTTTTTTTATTTACATGTTAAAACCGAATGCGTAACATTTTTTTTTCATGTACTCATGTTTTTCTAATGCAATTTTGATTCTATGTTCACTATTTAAATAAATTAAGCCAAATTTAAGATCGTCTAATATTTTTTTATATAAAATAAAGTATTTGTAAATATAATGAATGTACGACTATATCATATACTATATTTAATTTTCAATATATCGATTGCATTTTTCATTATTTTATTTAGTTTATTATTGCAGATTGCAACCAAAATAGCTGAACCACGGCTCCTATAAATGCGATAACCACAAACCACTGTTGGATATATCCACAAATATTAAGAGAATATTAAGCAAAGTGTTAATATAAAAAATTCCATTTTTTTATGTGACAAGGAGGCAAATGAGCAAACGAATCATCTGATGTTAAGTGAGTGCTACCCATAGACATCCGCAACAGGCAATGTGTTGCAGATGCGCTGCCTACCTTTAGTGGACAGAGGAATAAACAGGAAAAAGTATATTTCTTTTACCTCGTTAATCCCCTCTCCGCAAAATCCTCTTCCCGTCCCCATCCCATCCCTATGAGGAAAGGGTAGGAAGGGGAAGAGGACTTAAATTAGGCCTCCGACACCTCACTCATCAGGCAAATCGCAGAGTACTTCAACTTCACGCCTGTTTTCTGGGAGGTGGAGGTATTTCACCGGTCGAGCCGGCCTATTCGTGCAACTGATGTTGTTTTTGAGAGTATACCATACCACTGTCAAATGCAGTGGTATGCCTTACAGAAACAACGAACTTAAAAATCTATATTGTATAATATATTCATAAGCTGTTTTTAATACAATAAAAGCTTTAAGTATATTTAAGCTTATTTAAGATTAACTGGGTTATTATTATCTTACGTAAATTGAACACACTTTTTTATACTCATAAGTCAGCTGAATCGTACCCACGAAAGTTGAATCGTATGTCGATCATGTCGTTACTGAGCTATTACTGTTTTCGAAAGTTAATAGACATTTAAAAATGTTTTACTTTGGTAACTTGCACTTTATGTAAATTTATATCGCTCTTGTAGACGGCAGCTCAAACAACGACCGGTAAAATGTTTGTAATGGTTAAAGTGCTGGAAAAAACAACTGCGTTCTGCAACGTTGAAAAACGTTAAAATGTTCCTTAAAAGCCTTTTTAAACAGTTAAGTATTTAAATCGTTTATGGAATTCAAACGTTGCTAATTTATAATAATTCGCTTATTTTGTTTTATTTTAGAGCATTTGGAGAACCAATAGCTTTACATTTAAATCAAACAAAATCTTAACAGTAAAGTAACTTCAATTCAGCCATATAAAGGTTCTCGCCAAAAGAAAGCATATTAATTTAAGTCTAAAAGGAAAAAAAATAAACACCACATACAACAACAATAAAAGAATAACAATAATATAAAACTGGTAGAGCCCGCAATAACAACATCTTTTACACGAATGGGCCGGCTCGACCGGTGAAATACCACGACGTCACAGAAGACAGGCGTGAAGTAGAAGTATTCTGCGTTTCGTCTGATGAGTGACGTGCCGGAGGCCTAATTGTAGTCCACTTCCCCCTCCTACCCTTTTCTAATAAGGAAAGGATGGGAAGAGGAAGAGGATTTGACGGATGAGGAGGGGATGGACAGGGAATGGAATTATCCTTTTTTCTGTTTGTGCCCTCCTTCGTCCATGAAGGTAGGCAACGCATCTGCAACTCATTAGCTTGTTGCGGATGTCTATGGGTAGCGGTACTTATTTCCAGGGGCCGCTTGCTCGTTTGCCACTTTGTAATATAAAAAAAAGAAATAGTAAACCAAGAGAGAATAAAAAAAACGACAATTTTATGCCATGTTGGCTTCAATAAATCATAATAATTATCAGGACACAAAGAATTGCCGACTTATCACCAGCCTTGCCGAAATGATACTGGTGTAAAACAAGTCAAATTCATGATGCTTGTTGAAGCTAATACCTGCCCGCCATATGAAATTTTTAACAGTAGTTAGTACGTAAAACTGGTGTAAAGTTACCCTTTAGGTCTAAGGCTCATTGGAGGCACTGTAAACAATACTTCAGCCAATAGGTCCAATATTAAAAGCTTGATGATTAATTTTCTTTAATTCAATACAATTTTGTTTTTTTATCAATAAAATATTGACTTTACAATCTGTACTAATGTTATAAATGTGAATGTAAGTTTGTTTGTTACGCTTACGCGAAAACTACTCAACCGATCATCATGAAACTTTGTACACATATTCTTGGAGGTATTAGAAGTAACATAGGATACTTTTTATGAAAAAAATAGTATATAAAAAGCGAAGTATGTTTCCCTATAGACTTGTAGACTCCGTAACGGCTGGACAGATTTCGATGAAATTTACAGGGATTATCCAGATAGGCACATTCCTGTGTTTGGTAGCAATCGGATCAACATAATTAGTACGCAGACGAAGCCGGAGGCGGGTCACTAGTGATTTATATTTTTATTTTAAATTTATTATCAATTCTTTCATAACCTGATGTAACTGAATTATCCAATCCATCAGTCTGGGTAAGCAACGGACGGACCGTTGGAATTTATTTTTTATAATAATGTGCATCTTGTGTTCATCTGTATATTTACAATATGTTTTATAAATGAAATGACTTTGTATTCCATAAACTTTTCTACGGAATAGGTTTTAACTCAGCCTTAACATTCCCTTTGGAATGAAAAAGTTTTCCGGTTTACGATTCCATTGATAGTTTCAGGCGCATATGTTCGAAGTTAGGAGCTCGGACGAAAGTTTTATTCTTCCCATGTCGTTGTTCGTACGAAACAATTGTCTTAACTGAATCTATAATTGAATGCCTTCTTGAGGCAACATGTTACTGATCCTTTTGTCTCCTGAAAATCTTACAATGCACCAATACTATAAAATTGTAGTTTACACAAGATAACCCACTTTAACTAACGTTAAATTTACATATTATAAACTGCGATAAAATTTAGACCCAGCAGCGACTGCACATTTGGCTTGCATTTATTTCAAAAACAAAATTAGTTAAATCAAATTATCAAAACAGAACTGTTGTTATCGGATCTGATTCTTCTCAATGTGTAGTGGTAGGTAATGTAAATGCTATGTTTAATCAACAAGAGTAAGCATGATGTACTCCACAGAAGAGATACTGGCAGAATTCAATAAAGACAGAAGAGGGGATCGTTCTACAGGAATGGAAATTAGCGTGGGATTCTTATCACAGACGAGATGATTGCCGATCAGCTCATGAAGAATCGAACGAACTAGAAGGGATGCGCCCGACCAATAACATTCGCGACATTTAACTATCTTGGCGACGGTCAATCCTTAATGACACTGATAAAACAAGAATTAAGTATCACCAATTATTCCCGAGGAGGGTTGACGTCGGGCAGACGGCCTAGCCAAAACCTATACAGTATGGACTACATCATACCTTGCCGCGCCACATAATATATACACATAATTTTTCCCAAGTTTTCTTACCACTATACACTAAAATTAAGTTATAACAAGTATCAAGTATTATTGGAAAAAAGTATTTGTGGATTGTAACATTTTTGTACTATTCAATACACAAAATCCCACAATCATGTAAAGTGGCCGATCCGACAATTACTAATGGAATGCTTGAATAATCAAGGGAAATATATCCATGTACACGCAGAGAGGAAGCTCATTACGTACAAAGTGTTATGTTCACAGAGCCTGGAGGCTTTGTGCGCTATTACCTGCAAACGACAGCCGGAAATAAAAGCTATCAGTATGACGACTGAGCGAGCCACAGATACCGGTATTAAATGAATTTCTGTTAAATAAACAAAACGATTACTTAGTTCAAGGCTTTATTTGAAGCTCAATATTTTCTTCACCATTAGGAGTCGATTTCCAATTTATATAGTATTCAATTGTTTTATTTCTAATTTAATTTAATCGTACAATACATAATATCAAAATGAAAATCAGTCTGTTAGTATTGTGAAAGTTACCCTTTTATCCTATAAACCACACTTGCTAATACAATGCCCATATATCCAGCAGGGTCCTTACAAACCAGTAAAACAAAATGAAGGTCCGTGACTTACCTAGTTAGATTTATTTTGTAATGTGCATGTCTAAAATAGATTTACATTGACAAAAACTTCATTTATTAATTTAGTGACAACTAGTGATCCAATCACTACTAAACTACACAGAAACACCCGCTACGCTAATCTAAAGATTTTCTAAAAAATACATCGAAATCGGTCAAGCCGTTTTGGAGTTTACATGGAACATACATAGTTGAATTGTCCTACATAACCAATATGATTGACTGCGCCCAGCTGTGACACATTATTTGGGGCACACTAATCTATCCAACCTCAACTTTTCTCTTTTATGTTTTAAAACAGATTAAATTCGTCATTCATTGAAGTTTGAATGGTTAAAAACAAATTTAAGTCGGTTTAGTTCTGGTAGGGTAACTCTCAAAGAATTCTAACGATTTCATCCTTCCCTATCTAATTCAATTTAAAGGGACGACTCGTCAAATTAAACACTGCGGAATCCATCAGATCTTTTTATTTAAATAATCGTTGATAAGCATTAAATGTTTTTACCATTGACGTTAAGGAAAACGTAATAGATTTCAAAATTTCTTAAATTAAACGATTTAATGTAGTGACGAAATAATTCAATAACGTTTCATGGACAACAAAACTAAGGAACAAATACATACAATGAATTAATAATGAATAGTTACACGAATGGTTTAACAGTGGCAGAGCCTGCAACATCTCTTGCACGAATGGGCCGGCCCGACTGATGAAATACCGCGACCGCGAAATACTGTGTATATTCCGATGAGTGAGGTGTCAGAGACCTGATTCTAGTACTCTTCCTCCTACTATCCTACCCTTATTAGGATGGGATGGTAGGAGGAAGGTTGATGAGGCAGGAGATGAATAGGAACCTTTTCCCAAGAGAATAAACGGTAAAGGATATTTCCTTAAATATCCTTTTACCTGTTTATCGTCTTCTGTGTAAATTAAAGAAATGTAGGCAACGCAACTGCATAAGCTTGTCACAGATGCCTAGAGGCATTGGTCACATAATATGGTGAACTGCTTGTTTGTTTGCCAGCTTGTTTCATAAAAAGCCATAGCTGTATTTGCAATGATTGTAAGAAAGTGGAATACTGGACTGTGTAGAGCGTGGCATGAGAGACTATGAGATCCTATTAAAATCCGCATTTACTAAGTCTATGAAGTCTGCTACCGATGTTGCTTTATAGTTTTGAAGGTAATGTGATTTTTAAGTTTATATAAAACTTCACTTGTAATAAAATTCCTTATATACCTCGCTGGATATCATTGTAATCTGATTCCAGATATAACTTGGACCCTATAAGTAACATGTGTCGAAAAGCTCGAGAAAATTTTATTTTCGGGTTATAACGCTATTTCCTGTACCCCAGACAATATGTGTACAAAATTTCATGACAAAGAAACAATGTTACATTAACGCTTTAACTTAGGATGTATCATGAACTTAATTTGACTGGAATCAAAATCAAGTATACTCTAAATAGCAATGAACTAAACTAATACTTGAGTCATGGGGTCACAAGTAATAAATTATTGGTCCGAAATCGCCCCTCCAAGGTATTGGGATATCAATAGCATTATAGTATGGATAAATTTATTCTGGGGACCACACATTAATTAGTAGCTATCGCAAATTGAATCTGATTTATGCAACTTAATTACTGGCTTTCAACAACTATCCTTTAAGTTACGCTACAGCTTCAGCTATTCACTGCATAACTATACACTACAAGTAACAAGAGAGTAACAAAACAAATTTATGTTAAATAAGCATGTGAATAACAGTATTGGCACGTACCAGGAGAATATATATCGATCAGATTAGTGACATACGAAAGAAGGTTGATATAGGAAGTACCTATAACCGACGAGCTTGTATGCGTAGATGTACTAGAAGAACCGAGAGAGTTGTGCCAGTAGGAACCGTTTAAGCACCTTTCCAATTACCGCAGTGTACGTGATCAATTTTTGAGAACTTAGATTGGGTAGAAAGTTGTCATTAAGAGATAGATAAATGCTATCGCTAACTTATTTGTAGTACTTTCCAAGTGATGAAGGAATTGTCCTTGGTACATTATTTTGCATTTTTACATTATTATCTCGTAAGGTTTCGCAAGCGTTTGCAATGTAAGCGCACTAAAATATGCTTTTTCCGATAAGCAGAGAATTACAACAATCTTTGTAATTCTCTGCTTATCGCTACTATAATATGCATGTATTATAAATATTAATTTTCCTCTTGGACCACTCTGTTCATTGATAACAATAGCTTGCTAAAAAAAATCCGTTGGGAAGCTTGAAAGATCTAAGGGAACAGACTTGGTTTTATGCTATGTAAAGATTACTTCCCTATATGATTTAATTAATATTCATTGGTCATATAGAGTTAAAGGTAACAGAGCTTAAACTTAGGTTTAAAACACTAAGAATGCGAATGCACAGGTTTTAACCGAATGATATATAACTGATTGGGTGCATTGGTAAACATTTTAATACTGGTTATAACTTAATCAGTACTAAAGAGTTTAATTATGCCGATGAATGGCAAATCATTTGCTCAATTTCGGGTCCAAATTATAGAGGCGGACTTTTTCCTTGTCGCATTGATGTCTTCATAACTTTAGACCATTAGCAAATTCATGCTATCTTTAAGAGCATAGATGTAATTGTAACCATCCTTTTTTCCTCTAGGGATTATTAGGAGTATATTAATGAAATCGACTCGGAAACATAAAATGTCTCCAAGTCGAAACACCACCAAGATCATCTCTTTTATATTATATTAGGCCAATGATATATTTATATGTGATCGTCTAGTTGTAGAACTTTGTTCTACTTTGTGAGTTGTAATAACTAGTTCTTCTAGGAATTATAGAGGAAGAAAGATTCGCCAAGCTTATTGAAGCCATAGGATGCTTATTATTAAAGTCCTTAAACTCTATATAAAATTTGCCAAAATAATAATTTAAATTTATCGATCAATTGCAATTTCCAAAATATTTCATTAAAATTTTTACTTGTAAAGGGTTTACATGCTTTAATCTCAAATACCCGATACAACCCTACTATCGCAACATATATTTTTGTCTTTAAAAATATATGGAGGTACACAGCTCCAGCGGAAATCCCCGCTGTGTACGGTGAGTGCCGTCCACCGGTTGCACTCCCCCCGACTTCAAGGGACAACAGATCGGCCACCGTATATCGCAGAAAAATACTGGTAAACCAGTAAGAGTTTTTAGCTCATTATTGGTGAATAAACACCATTCAGTCGTTTCTCGCATATCAATGCGTTACACCGTCAAGTGTATAATAAGGCGTCACCACCAAGACATTGTCAGCATAGGTATCGACCTACGGAGCGCATTAGGAGTATTAAACTCGCCTCAGGGGATGGCTAATTCCCTCGTTGTGCGGTGTCAGCGCGAGCCTTGAGAGCATAGCTCCCTCCAGCTACCATCTTCGCAAGAGACAAATGCACAGGCTCCACCAACTAATGCCAGGGCAGTTTCGGCCACATTAATAACTTTTAGTATAATTCTCGAACATCATATAATTGTGTTATACACCAACTTTTCGCATAATGCGAGTCTCGATCAAATTTGCATCACCCACCAATAATTTGCCTTCGTTTATAAACATGGGTATTTTACAGGCCACTTAATTGATTTGTAAATCATGGAGGGCAAACAGTCTGCAATCCCGTATAGAGGGACCCGACTTGGGCAAATCTAATTAAGACAAGCGTCATACTACAATACAGAATACCATAGCAAACGACAATATCTTATCCTCAATCTATCCGAATAATACAAATGAGCATATTAGCCACGAACCACTTATATACCCGTCACAGGAAGACTCGTTGATCCCATCAATGATCCATCAAAAGATGTACCAAAGACCAAACATAAGCAGCATATCAGGTGCAGTAATGTCGAATTGCAACTCTACACACTCCACGACAGGCGATAGAAATATTACTCTAGGCGAAGCCGCTTCAGAGCAGAAATTTGCAATCAACACCCCGCAACCATCAATGACGCATTATGAACACAATAAACACCCGTGTAATGTTATTGTAGCGAGCATGTATAATCGCGCTTGCGAGACATGCTTGCGAACCAACAAGAAATCAAGCTTAGGCAACAAGTATCCGCTACCTCTATTTTCATCCGTATAGACAGATTCAATTTCGGTACAAAAGTTAGTTGGCAAATCATATAAACTCGACGTATCATAGAAGCAAGCCTCTAAGACGCCAAGTACCCATTATCAAAAAGCCGAAGCTCTAAGACATGGTTCTGAGCACATTTAATACACCGAAGTGCAAAAACACACTCTTCCCAAACCAAAGCATAATTAGTGAATAACTCACCAACTACACCCTAGCCGGTATAGGTTTATAGACGTTTATTCATCGTCAGAACATGTCTATGCGATTTCCAGCATAATTTCACAACGCAACATTTTACGGGAATTGGACCCTGTATACCGCTTGTATACGATCCGTATTCCAAAACAACCACCACATAGTAATCGGCATTATTCATTTTATATATTTCCCCTCAAATATATTTTTCATCAAAATAAATAAATTATTTCAATAGTTCGACGTCCAACGCTTCACGCCGGCCGCATTACTCATATATGTAAGGTCATGGGTGTGCATCTACGTACAGGCCATTTTGCTGTCCGTTCGCGTAGGATTTTTCACTTTCGTATTTTTAAATTATTTTATCATAAACGTTCATTATAAGTGTATACAATACCTATTACCCTATTTTTGGATTTAAATTCAATAAAAAAAATCAATGCACGAACTCACTCCTTAGACTTAGTATGATTTTCACGAAAAATCAATACGAGAACACACGTAATTCTTATGCCCTTATTTTCCTTAATGTATTGATTCGATATCAATAGTAATATGTATTTATATTACTTATAAGTGTTTTATAGGTCTTTAAGTACCTTTAATCACGATTTATATCTTCATGAGACCAAATAATGTAACTTTATATTTTAATTTAAATATCAATATTTTGTAATGATATTCTAATATGTTATGCATATAACTATTATTAGCATATTTTTATATTATTAAAAATCATCTTTTAATGATTTAATAATGATAGTTACAATCCACCCCCAAATTTTATATTAATGACTGACAAAGTCAGGTAGTTAATGTATAAATTTGAACTTCCCCTTTTTGAGCACATATAAACTACAACTCTATATAATAAAACAAACCTTTGAGCACATAAAACAACAACTCAATATAATAATTATTCCCTACCCCCGGGAATGACCGCCCCAACTCCCCTTCAATCACATCTCTCAGGATGTTGTCAATTTCCATTACATTCGCTTACTCATATGCTGATGTAATTCACTTGATAATTTAATTGTTTCTTTCAAAAATTTATATTTAGTTGTATCTCAATTATGATTGCCTCCATCTCTCAACAAATGTGATTGAGTCATTCGCCCTAACCCAAATCCCATTTATTTATTGAAAAAAATAAAAAATAAAAACACAACTTCTGTTAAACAAAAAAAAATAAATAAATTGAAACATTTTCTATACACTTTATGGTACCTACATCTACCATTATATAATTCAATTATTTCTAACACAAATAATGGTACCCACATTTACCATTTCTTACAATATGCTATTTAAATAATAATTACAATTTATTATTTATAATATCTCAATAAATGAATTGTATTTAAGTTTCCTCGAACTACACCAGTTTGAGGATCTGTTAACGTATAAACATTATCAAACGGAATTGCGGCTATTACATAAGGCCCTTCATAAGCCAAGTCAAACTTACTTATATGCTTATGTTCTGCATTCGATCTAGTCGACCTTCGAATTTTTACTAAGTCTCCAATATGATATACAATCAATCGATTCCTGTTATCGAATTTTGTCCGTCGAATTTTACTAGAATTTTTCAAATTCTTTCGAACTTGGTCTCTTACTTGCATAATATCGAATTTAAATTTATCTTTGTAAATAACTTTATCAAAAGTCATTTCCGTTCTATCGCCATATAATATTTCGCAAGGTGTAAACCCTGTACTATCGTGTAAAGAATTATTGTATAATTCTTCTATTTTAGGTAAGGCATAAGCCCAATCTTTATGTTTTGCATGACATAAAGTTCTGAACAATCTGCCCAACTCTTTGTTTACTCGCTCTGTTGTGTTCGGTCTTGGATTTCTTACAGTTGTATGTATCGATTTTATGTCTAATTCTCTCATAGAATTTTTCCAATGGTTACTAATAAATTGCTTTCCATTATCAGTTAATATAGTTTTCGGCTTTATAATTTCCGAGAAATGTTTGACTTTCGTTACGACTGATTTTGCAGTTGACTGCTTTAACGGGTATAACTTTATAAATTTACTAAAGGTATCTTGAATAACAAAAATAAATGTATATCCAAAATTCCCTGATATTAATGGTCCATATAAATCAGCCATCACCATATCTCCAATGTTCTCCGTTACAATAGACTTGCACGGACCCACATAAGTTATATTTTCCTTTCGAGCTAATTGACATATATGACAAATTTTAATTTGCCTTTTGATTTCTTTGGCCATGCGCTTCCAATAGAATCTTTCTCTTATATATTTAATAACTTTGTATGCACTTTGATGCCCCATCTCAATATGTACTTGGCTAATAATTTCGCTTTGTAAACTCTTTGGTAAATATATTATTTCTCTTTTATAAGCTTTATAATATAATATATTATCTTTTAAGCTATAACGCTTTAAATTTTCATCTACTATGTTATCATCGCCTTGCAATGAATTTAATTTATTTATAATTAATAAAAGGTCTGAATCTTGCCTCTGATAATTCGAAATAGATTTCAATTTTTCGATTAGAACATTGTTAGGTTCTGTCTCTGTATATGCTATATCTAAACTTTGATTTTTATTCTCTTGTACAACATTGCCATCCGGTGGATATCTAGAAAGCACATCTGCAACTATGTTACTTTTACCAGATATATGTAATACCTCATAATTAAATTGTTCAAGATATATTATCCATCTTGTAATTCGTCCATTAAATAATTTCATGTTATTTATAAACAACAACGCTTTATGATCGGTCAAAATGAATACTTTACTTCCCCTCAAGTAAGTTTCGAATTTCTTTAAACAACTTATAACAGCATAAAACTCTTGCTCTGTAACTGTCCAATTTAATTCGGACCCTTTTAACGCTTTACTATGATAACCCAAAATGTGCATCTCATTGTTATCATTTAACTGATATAAAACGCCAGCCAAACCAATTCCTGAACAATCAGTTTGTAAATAGTACGGTTTACTAAAATCAGGATGATGGAGTTGTATAGTGTTTATAAATTGTTGCTTAATATCTCTAAATGCCTTATTTTCTTTTTCACTCCATAGAAATTTATGCCCTTTCTTTAATAGGTCACATAATGGTATTATACTTTCGCTATAATTTGGTATAAATCTTCGATAAAAATTACAAAGACCTAAAAAGGCCCTTAATTGTTTAATTTTTCTAGGTATTGGAAAATCTTGTATTGCACGAATTTTATCAGAATCTGTTCTAATGCCATCAGTCGAGATGATAAATCCCAACATTTTTATTTCCTTACAAATAAATTCACATTTACTTATATTGCAAGTTAAACCAGCTTTATTCAATTTATCAAGCACTATATCAATGTGTTCCAAATGTTTATCTAGATCTCCGGTCGTTATGATTGCTAAATCATCTAGATAATTTACGCAAAAATCTTGTACTTGTGGTCCCAATATTATATTCATTGCTCGGCTAAAACTCCCCACTGAAGTCTTTAAGCCTTGTGGTAATACGTTGTATACATAGGATTTTCCATTAAAGTTAAATCCTGTATACTTTCTTCCATTCTTATTGATTGGAATTTGAAAATATGCATTATTCAAATCAATTGTTGTAATATATTTAGCTCCATGAAATGAATTTAAGACATCCAATTGAATTGGCGGTTTCTCTGTTTCTGCAACCATTTTCTTATTAATATTTCTCGCATCTAACAATACTCTTATTGATCCATCTCTTTTCAATGTAAAAGTTAAAGGACTGCTATAAGGGGTTGAAGCCCTCGTAATTATACCAGCTTGTTCCAAGTCCTGTAATTTCTCTTCCACCTTCGATCTGTATGCATAAGGTATCGGATATGACCGTGTAACAATAGGTATTTCATCCAGCATTTCTATTTTATGTTCATAACATTTTGCTCTACCTAATCTATCCGTAAACATATCTCGGTATTTATTTAAAATAACTTTTATTTTTTCTGTATCTATTTTCGACAAAGTGGTCCCAATTTTTATATTCTCAATAATATCTACTTTTTCGAATTCATTAACACATATACAATTTTGTAAATTATTTTTAAATGAAATGAAATGGTCTTTGCCTCCAACTCTAAATTTCAAACCAATATTTTCATCTCTCAAATTAATTAAAACTTTGTTTGCCTTCATCCAATCAAATCCCAAAATCATTGGTCTTATCAAATTACTAATGATCAAAGTCTGAGTTTCAAAAATTACTTCACCAACCTTAATAGGCAATATAATCATCTGCTGTATCTTTGTACTGCGTTGCCCTATTACACCTCTTATCTGTAACGCTTTAACAGGTAGCACTGATAATTTATTATTTCCACTTTTAAGTTGTAAAAATAAATTTTCTGAAATGCATGTAACATCGCTCCCTGTATCTAATAATGCTACAACATTTTCATTAAACAATGATACATCTATTTCAGAACGCATGCTCCCTACAAATTCCTTTGTATAGTCATCATCACTCTTAAACACAGTTTGCACGAACAACTCTTTTATAAGCAAGTTTGACTTGGCTTTTAAAAGTTTAATAATACTGTTAATATTATTTTTATAACCAACACCATGTCTATCAAACTGACCTAAGACAGATATTGGTTTTCGCAAACCTTTATTATTCTTTCCCAAAGATTGCCCAGGTTGCCACCCCATTTTCATTAGAATATTCAACGCTTTATTTCCTTTAAAATTATCAGAGATTGAATCGGAAACTAATTCAACCTCTGCTCCTCTAAGTAATGCACTGTTTCCTTTAATATTATCAAAGATTGAATCGGAAACTAATTCAACCTCTGCTCCTCTAAGTAATGCACTGTTTCCTTTAATATTATCAAAGATTGAATCGGAAACTAATTCAACCTCTGCTCCTCTAAATTTGAATTAGTGCTTCCACTTGTATTTTGTACAACTTGTACTTCGTTCAATTGTTGAACCACCTCCTTTGCTTCATCTGGTCTGCGCCATCTCTTAAAAGACTGTTGATTTTCTTTAAGTTTATTTTCGTAGTTGTGATTAAATCGCCTCTTCCTCTCTTTTATATAAGATTCTTGTTGACTATCGTCTTGCTTTTCAATATCATCTAAATTTCTCAAGAAATCTGTAGTTTCAATGATTGTATCTATTTTCGCAATACGCCACAACTGTTGTACATTCTTTGGATAATGTCTTAGTACATCAGCTAAAATTTGTTTTTCTGGTATCTTATATGATAACATTTGCACCTTCTCAATGACGAACAGAAAATATCCAACCATTGTTGGATAAGTATTTTTATTCCATTTATTCTGGACTAAGAATCTCCTCACTTTGTTCTGTTCATCTTCGCCCCAAAAGATTCTGAGGAAGTCATTCTTAAAATCATCGAATGTTCTCCATTTTACACTATTAATGCGTGCCCAGTGTTTAGCCTCTCCTCTTAAACACTCTCTTGCTATATCAATTTCTATATTTTTCGAAGGCACCTTTTTGAAATAGTTTGCGAGATCATCTATAAATGTAACTGGATGAACATTTTCTGTTCCTCCAAACTTTGGCTTTTCTATGGTTATATTATTGATATTATAGACAACGTTTTGTCTTGGATCTATTGTTTGATCCATTGAAGCAATGTTTTCCTCAAGAACACTACTTTCTTTGCTCGTATTCTCTTTTTTAATTATGTCTTCTAATTTTTTAAACCTTACTTCAAAGGTCTCCACAGTCTTCTTAAGAAGCTTGTGTAAAAGTTTAAAGTCCTTATTAACATATCCTGCCTTGGTATTTCTCCTTTTCTGAACTTTACTCATTTTTGAATAGTTGTTTCACTTAACACAATTAATAAATTGCACTGTTTTATAACACTTTTTATAGAATCGGTCCAAATATTTTGTTCGCATCGAATATCTGAAATTAATGTTTGCCATTAAATTGTGCCACCCCCAGACTTCAATACCCAAGCAAACTCTCTCCTCTAATCATCCTTTCCATTTCACAAGCAACAAATTGTAGGCTACAAGCCCACTTTTATAATATAATTTTTTTTTTTATATATATATATCCTGGTCACGGCACCAAATTGTAACCATCCTTTTTTCCTCTAGGGATTATTAGGAGTATATTAATGAAATCGACTCGGAAACATAAAATGTCTCCAAGTCGAAACACCACCAAGATCATCTCTTTTATATTATATTAGGCCAATGATATATTTATATGTGATCGTCTAGTTGTAGAACTTTGTTCTACTTTGTGAGTTGTAATAACTAGTTCTTCTAGGAATTATAGAGGAAGAAAGATTCGCCAAGCTTATTGAAGCCATAGGATGCTTATTATTAAAGTCCTTAAACTCTATATAAAATTTGCCAAAATAATAATTTAAATTTATCGATCAATTGCAATTTCCAAAATATTTCATTAAAATTTTTACTTGTAAAGGGTTTACATGCTTTAATCTCAAATACCCGATACAACCCTACTATCGCAACATATATTTTTGTCTTTAAAAATATATGGAGGTACACAGCTCCAGCGGAAATCCCCGCTGTGTACGGTGAGTGCCGTCCACCGGTTGCACTCCCCCCGACTTCAAGGGACAACAGATCGGCCACCGTATATCGCAGAAAAATACTGGTAAACCAGTAAGAGTTTTTAGCTCATTATTGGTGAATAAACACCATTCAGTCGTTTCTCGCATATCAATGCGTTACACCGTCAAGTGTATAATAAGGCGTCACCACCAAGACATTGTCAGCATAGGTATCGACCTACGGAGCGCATTAGGAGTATTAAACTCGCCTCAGGGGATGGCTAATTCCCTCGTTGTGCGGTGTCAGCGCGAGCCTTGAGAGCATAGCTCCCTCCAGCTACCATCTTCGCAAGAGACAAATGCACAGGCTCCACCAACTAATGCCAGGGCAGTTTCGGCCACATTAATAACTTTTAGTATAATTCTCGAACATCATATAATTGTGTTATACACCAACTTTTCGCATAATGCGAGTCTCGATCAAATTTGCATCACCCACCAATAATTTGCCTTCGTTTATAAACATGGGTATTTTACAGGCCACTTAATTGATTTGTAAATCATGGAGGGCAAACAGTCTGCAATCCCGTATAGAGGGACCCGACTTGGGCAAATCTAATTAAGACAAGCGTCATACTACAATACAGAATACCATAGCAAACGACAATATCTTATCCTCAATCTATCCGAATAATACAAATGAGCATATTAGCCACGAACCACTTATATACCCGTCACAGGAAGACTCGTTGATCCCATCAATGATCCATCAAAAGATGTACCAAAGACCAAACATAAGCAGCATATCAGGTGCAGTAATGTCGAATTGCAACTCTACACACTCCACGACAGGCGATAGAAATATTACTCTAGGCGAAGCCGCTTCAGAGCAGAAATTTGCAATCAACACCCCGCAACCATCAATGACGCATTATGAACACAATAAACACCCGTGTAATGTTATTGTAGCGAGCATGTATAATCGCGCTTGCGAGACATGCTTGCGAACCAACAAGAAATCAAGCTTAGGCAACAAGTATCCGCTACCTCTATTTTCATCCGTATAGACAGATTCAATTTCGGTACAAAAGTTAGTTGGCAAATCATATAAACTCGACGTATCATAGAAGCAAGCCTCTAAGACGCCAAGTACCCATTATCAAAAAGCCGAAGCTCTAAGACATGGTTCTGAGCACATTTAATACACCGAAGTGCAAAAACACACTCTTCCCAAACCAAAGCATAATTAGTGAATAACTCACCAACTACACCCTAGCCGGTATAGGTTTATAGACGTTTATTCATCGTCAGAACATGTCTATGCGATTTCCAGCATAATTTCACAACGCAACATTTTACGGGAATTGGACCCTGTATACCGCTTGTATACGATCCGTATTCCAAAACAACCACCACATAGTAATCGGCATTATTCATTTTATATATTTCCCCTCAAATATATTTTTCATCAAAATAAATAAATTATTTCAATAGTTCGACGTCCAACGCTTCACGCCGGCCGCATTACTCATATATGTAAGGTCATGGGTGTGCATCTACGTACAGGCCATTTTGCTGTCCGTTCGCGTAGGATTTTTCACTTTCGTATTTTTAAATTATTTTATCATAAACGTTCATTATAAGTGTATACAATACCTATTACCCTATTTTTGGATTTAAATTCAATAAAAAAAATCAATGCACGAACTCACTCCTTAGACTTAGTATGATTTTCACGAAAAATCAATACGAGAACACACGTAATTCTTATGCCCTTATTTTCCTTAATGTATTGATTCGATATCAATAGTAATATGTATTTATATTACTTATAAGTGTTTTATAGGTCTTTAAGTACCTTTAATCACGATTTATATCTTCATGAGACCAAATAATGTAACTTTATATTTTAATTTAAATATCAATATTTTGTAATGATATTCTAATATGTTATGCATATAACTATTATTAGCATATTTTTATATTATTAAAAATCATCTTTTAATGATTTAATAATGATAGTTACATAATCATCTATTATACTATTGTTCGCAATGTAGCAGTGGTGGCTCAGCGGCTTAGGGTCCGACTTACGTACTTTAGGTCGCGAGTTCGAACCCAGGAAGGCGCTTTACTTTGTGTAATTTATTTCATCACTACTGCTCCAAAAGCGGTGAAGGAAAACATCGTGAGGAAACCGGCATGTTCTTAGAATCATCAAATTCGAAGACATGTGACATCCACCAACCCGCACTGGGCCAGCGTGGTGGATGACGGCTCAATCCCTATCTCGGAGAGGAGGCATGTGTCCCTGCAGTGGGAAACATTCTAGAAGCTGATTTACTATTATAATTATTGTACTATTGTTCAACACTGGAAATAATCCAAGAGGCTGAGGAATACATGAAAGCAGTTTTTATTTTATTGCAGCAAATATCCACGATGTAGGCTCAACATAAATCCGATAGATAGGGTTTCAAGTCAATTGGCAATTTGAGACTTCCCGATTAACGTCGCCGATAGAAAAGTCTCGACGGGAAAGTGGGGTGAGGGGGATCGGGGTCGGGGATCGCATTTGTTGCTGTTTGATTTGTTTTATGCAAAAAGTCGTAGATAAACCAATGAAAATAAAAAACACGAGTATACGATGGGCGCTCACAATTCTAAAATATACCTGTACTATAATTTCGTTTGCGTTCGTTTGCGGTTGCTTAATATTGTTCAGTACTTAAACAAATACGAATTATTTATATATATTTAAATAAGACAGATATTACCTATTACTGAATTACTATTATTATATACTGGCTTGGTATTTTGATATCATATCATGTCATCAATAATGTTTTGAAGATTATTTAATAATAGTCTCAACTATTCAATGTCTATACTCAACTGTCATTTATTGGTTTTGTTAGTGTTGCTAATGGTATTGAGTGTTCAATGTCAGTCGAAAATGTCGCGTCACCAAAATGGCCACGCGCATTAGCAATTTGCGTGGGTAATATTATTGTTTTATTTGCATTATTACAGAATTTTAAATTCTGTAATTATTAATAGAAAAATGCTTGCAGTCAATAGATTATTTCATGGATGTTACGTTACACACATGATGTTCTAAAAATCGGATATAAATCTAAAACCTGTCATTCTAAATAGATAACATACTCGTAATATACCTCCATCGTGCTAATACGGTGGTCAGAAATAAAAACAATTTAAATTGTCTGAACCCATTTTCATCGGAGTTAATTTAGACCAACACGACAGGTGGTAAGGCCATCGCGATGCCATTCTTAATAAAAGCTAAATTACGGAATACCCAATTAACTGCACAGCACTCTCGCTTGATTGTATACCCACACGTTCACTTACATATATACTCCTCATTACATAGACTACTCTTCTTAAGTAGGCAAATAACAGATAACGTATGTTCATGGAGAACACTAATAGTAATTTTTTTTAATAAGAAAAGCCCACTCATGCCACAGAAAACCCGCAACACCAGAGGAACTGCAGATGAGTTGCCGGCCTTTGAGAAATAGGCTCGCATCTTGAAGGACCCTAATTCGTACTGGTTTGGAAATACCGCCGAGGATAGACCATTCCACAACGCGGCTGTGCGTGGAAGATAATTTAACGAGAACTACACTGTTGAGGAATACCAGAATGCTAAAGAACAGTGATTCTTAGTTTTAAATACGCGGTGAATTACGATTTCTGTGCAATCTTCAATATCCATGTACTTGGTACTCTTGTTGAATTGAAATAATTTAAAATAATCATCCTGTATTATACAAGTTTGTACGCATGTACAGTATGTTTACTGTTAGCAGTAGCAAAAATATTTGCATGCTGGTTCGTACGTGTTCTGTGACCGCATGGTAAGCGGATGTGCGGCGCACATGTCGCGTCTCATCGCCGACGCTATAGGGTCGGGTACATATAGCATAAAGCATATAGCGTTACAACACACGGACCTGTGGCTGAAGCCAACGCTCTCTGCTACGTCACATGTATTAAATAGGTTATGTTTGTGTATTTTATCACAAAATGCTGTTAATAAAGGATCAAAATTGTTTCAATATTAAAACCAAACTAAATTCAAAGGTAAACGTAACGAACTTTTCCTTGTATTATTTTTTCATTTGTAATATTCTGTTTTCAATACTTTCTATATTTCTAAGATCGGTGTATAAAAACTTCTTTGATGCCAAGTATTAATTATTGTTTAGTATTACATTACGTAATTTTATTGGGGTTTTCATAAATTTTGTTTAGCAAGAAGCCAAGCGTCGTAGACGTCTGCAACGAGCTGACCAGCTGCCTACGTTTGATAGAAGAAAAGATAAACATAAAAAAGTATATTTCCTTTTCCTTTCCACCCCCCCCCTTTAATTCCTCTTCAACTCCTGTCCTTTACTTATTACAATGAAGGAAATAGGACGAGGGCCAGAATTCAGCCTCCGGTACCTCACCGGTCAAGGGAAATGCAGAATACTTCTACTAAACGCCTGTCTACTGTTATGCCGTAGTATTTCACCGCTTGAGCCGGCCTATTCGTGCTACAGATGTGGTTGGTGTGGGCCTCTACAAGGTTACGCAAGGAAATAATACAAAATACTATAGTAATGAGAACCCCATTGGTTGTTGATAGATGACCACAAGCTTGAGTTAAATTACAAACAGTGCCATAATCGTCTCTGGATTCTTCTCTTTAAATCATACAATATAATTTTTAAAGAAAATGTCGCATTATTAACTTCCTTCGATAAATTTTAAGCGAGATTCTTTCAGCAATATTTTTTATACAAATGTGACATACACATTTTAAATAAACCTTAATCTGGCTATGAGATGCTTTATGACAATAGTCAGCGGATGTTTAGGTTTAACACCGATTTTTTACATATTTAAAAATATTGTCACATTTGATACCCCATAAAGGTCGCATGGTAACAGCTATATACTCAAGCTCCTGGGTCACGTAATTTTGAAATAAAAACACTTATGTTCCTTTTTAATAAACAAAAACAAAGCGAAGACAAAGGTTCTACTTCCGGCAATGGAGAATTCGTTCTTATTCCAAGTTAAATAATAGCCGGGCCTGAATGCTCATTTCACTAACGTCACGCCATTTATCCCGTCCTCTTATTGCACCACAATCCGTGGTCTGTCCGTCGCTCCGTCCTAAAGGACTTTTATTAATTTAACTGATTTATGTTAAGCCTTACTTCTAACATTCATCTTATTAGACTCGACCCCACATACGATTTTATACCAGTGTTAATCTTCAGATATATTAAAGTATTTTGCTTTTTAATAATCGTACCCAAAGCACGTCCATTACTGTATAAGTCCTACCCAAGGATCGCCACAAAGATCTGTTATACCACCACCATCTAGTAGACTTGACTAGACTACCATACCATGAAATTTGATCTGAACCAAACAAGAACATTGATTGTGGAATTACTTAACTTGGAAATCTTCAATTACAGATGGTAACATTATTTATTAACACAACTTATTTCATAATAAGTACATAATGATAGTTAAACTTGGATCCAACTTAGTGAAATCTAAAATTTTTGTCTGCATTATGCGTGGACATGAATATTAGGAAATAACGAAACGGAAGTACCGAATTTATACTATTTCTTAATTAGAACATACAATTGCAAATGTATGCTAATTGCCAGTAGCACGGAACTTACCAACTGAAGTGTGGAGCTATTTACATAACAATGAAATCATGTTATTACAGCGGAATTTGTCACCTAGCTTTATGTGAAATTTTGAATTGATGCTGAGAGACATGATTTGCGGACAATTATGACATATAAATTCGATTACTGTTTCACCATCGTTTAATCGATTTAATCGATTAATGTGACTATTGAAGTTATCCTAAGGCTGATCAGCCTTAGGATAACGTAAGCTTCATCAGATGTAACAGTGGTAGAGCCCGCAACAACAACATCTGTTGCACGAATTGGCCGGCTCGACCGGTGAAATACCACGACAACACAGAAAACAGGCGTGAAGTAGAAGTACTATGCGTTTCGTCCGATGAGTGAGGTGCCGGAGGCCTAATTTTAGTCCACTTCCCCTTCCCACCCTTTCCTTATAAGGATAGAACGGGAAGGGGAAGAGGATAGGATGGGGAGGGGTTAACGGGAGAAATGAAACATCCTTTTTCCTGTCTATGCCCTCCTTCTTCTCGTCCTTTAAAGGTAGGCAACGCATCTGCAACGCATTTGTCTGTTGCGGATGTTCATGGGCGGCGCATAGAGTGTGCACTTTCGTCATATTTAAAGATTTCGCTGTACAC
Source organism: Papilio elwesi (assembly GCA_029849275.1). NCBI lineage: Eukaryota > Metazoa > Arthropoda > Insecta > Lepidoptera > Papilionidae > Papilio > Papilio elwesi. The sequence goes on from CM056696.1 coordinate 1,204,849, forward strand.
AATAGTAGCTTTAAACACTAAACTTAAATAAAGGTGTAAAAAAATTGTGGTTGGAGGAGCAGTGGTGGCTCAGCGGCTTAAACCCCAACTTACGTACTGTAAGTTGCGGCTTCGAACCCAGGCAGGCGCTTTACTTTGTGTAATTTATTTTATCACCTCTGCTCCAAAAACGGTGAAGGAAAACATCGTAAGGAAACTGACATGTTCTTAGAACCACCAAATTTGAAGACATGTGACATCCGCCAACACGCACTGGGCCAGAGTGGTGGATTACGGCTCATTCCTACTCTCGGAGAGAAGGCCTGTGTCCCCGCAGTGGGAAACATTCTAAAAAAGGCTGATTTATTATTATATTATAATTATGGTTAAAAAGTGCGAAGGGTTCCGTACCATTATCTATAAAAATCACGTTTGATGTATGGGTGCACCTTTAAATATTTAGTTTATTCTGTTTTTTAGTTATCGCGGCAATAGAAAGACATTGTGAGAATTTCGACTGTCTATCTATTACGGTTCATGAGACAGCCTGGTGAGAGGCGTACACACAGACAGACGGACGGACAGCGGAGACTTAGGAATAGGGTACGGAACCCTAAAAATGGATTCGGTTTTAATCTGGTTTATATGAATTATACTATGCAAATTCGTATTAAAATAACTAAACTATTCTTTTTATGATGGGCCATCCATCACATTTAACGTCTAAAAAGTTACGTTGAAAGTAGATAAATGTCGTTGAGTCTGTGAATTATTATTGCATAACATCGTCCAAGGATACTTCATTAAGCTCTTACCTGTTATGATGCTTCAAATGTACCTAATTAGTGATATCTCTATTAAGATAATTAAATGTATACCCGTATATCTGTGTTACACATTATTTACGGCGCAATTTGGCGGTTCATAAAATTAGTTATTAGTGCCAAACATTCTGTCGATGGACGTGTTTGTAAAGTTTAAATTGGCATATTAATATTGATTAATAGAGGACATTTAAAAATATTTTGGCATATAAATGTCATTTGAACGTATATTACGTAAGTTAAAATATCACTTGAACGGCTGAGATTGAATAAATTTTAAACGCGTAAATGAAATATACATATGGCACCCGAGAATTCTGAGACAAATTTAAAATTGTTATACGTATTGATTTAGTTTTATAGCTGTCTTATATATTTGTGTAGGAGCTCTAAGCTAGGAGAATTATAAAAACGGTCATTACAAGGACATTTGGTGGTATTTAAAAAAAGAAATAGCTTTTTTATTGTATAGGTTTTTCCTCTGCAGTTTAAGGTAATAGTTCATAGGAGAAGACGAGAAAACATCAGCTTTCAATTAAAATATTTTCATTACAGTTATAGTACGTTTTTGTTTGCAATAAAACAAAGTTTAAAAAAAAACAAAGTGGCAAAAGCAAGCGGGTGATCCCATATTAAATGAGCGCTAATGAACAAGTAAGGATTTTTCCCTTCCCTATCCATTCCACCAAATCCTCCTTTTTCTTAATCCTCCTTCTCTTATTGGAAAATTATTATAAAGAGAGAGAATGAGGAAGACAAAGTAACTATTATATAAATATAATTTTCAAGCAATTTCATCTCCTGCCCTAAGCGATGTTCTTTGACAAATGGATTAAGCAAAAACAAACGCGAAACATTGATATATTCCATCGAAAATCGATTCAGCCGCAAACAGATTGACCGCTTGTTCAAATACGTTGAGTGGATTTCGCTATTCCTTTTAAACGCATTAAAATATGTTTTTTTGTCATTCAAATTTCATACGGCGTTTTGTTGTTTAAATTCATTTCATTTGTATTTTTGTTGAATTGTGAATTATAACTTCTTTTGTCATTGTGCCTATCCTAATACACCAGGACGTACGAAATTAATGATATACCAAAAGAAGTGGTATGAAAAATAAACAATTCTTGGTTAGCCTGATAGTCGATAGAAAATGGCGTACAATAATAGTCGTAGCGTACTTGAAGTGCATTTAGAAAGCAAGTTAAAAGCGAGTGGTGCGAATTGCTCCCGAAGGAACCTTATCTGAGCCAAGCTATTTGAAAAAGCCATAAAGCTATTTCCACGATCACTTTTGGTGTGGAATTGTGGGAGCTATCGCAAAAGGCATTTCATATAATTTAAATAAAACAATCTGTTTGTGGCGTTAAATAAATAAAATAAGGTTTTAACATTGTCGTCTTTATGAAACAAAATATTCTGTCGGAAACATAAAGGCGATCAGTTTTCCTGTTTTCCCTTGTCTCAGGCAAGGATTAATCGACATAATGTCAAATGAAGGTTCGATTGTTCTGTCTTACACAGAAGTCAAAATTATAAAAAAAATAATATAAATAACTGGACTTTTCAAGCGATAATTTGCGGAGATATATAGGGAAGTAAGAAAAGAGTTTTATATGTTTTTATTATTTACGTTTCGAGTGTATTTCCTTAGACAAAGTTTTTCAATAATATAATATATAATTAAACCAAACAATAAAATCAAATACTTGAAAAAGTTCAGTCGTTCAAAGTCAAATATAAGACCACTGTGAGAGTAGTTGTTAATGCATTAAATAAACAGAATGCCAAGTGGTCCTATCGATGAAAATAGTATCATACCACAATTAATATCAAGTTTGTAACTAAAAAACAACTTTATTGTTTATATTTAGTTCCGTTTATTTTAGATTTTACCAACTCTGCCAGCTTTTAAGAAATATCTACAAAAAGAAAAGTCGAAAACGGTAGGACATATTTCACTTCTGCTAAAGAATATTCCGCTTATCAAAATCTTTTGACAATTTCTATGTAATGTAACACAGTTTTATGTTCTCTATAACTGCCTTTTTATGATAATCCCAGGAAACGGGGAGAACTATTTTTCATTCATGACTGGAATCGAGATTTAGTAGCAGAATAGAAACAAATCATAATGTTGCCTTTGCTTTATTTTATATTTTAAATATACATAACTTTTGTATGTTACAGTTATCATTATATTACATACTAGTGACCCCTAGCTTCGCCCGGGTACTACTGTTCCAATCCGAATAATCCCTGAAAACATAGAAATCGGTCCAGCCATTTCGGAGTCTATAGGTCTATACGTCGCTTTTTATATACTATATGGCGTTGTAGTAGTTAGACTTTTAGATTTTTTGACAAACATATTTTTTTATTAAAAAGTATCTTATGTTACTTCTAGTACCTCCAAGAATATGTGTAAAAAGTTTCATGATGATCGGTTGAGTAGTTTTTGTGTGAAAGCATAACAAACAAACTTACATTTACATTTATAATATTAAGTAGGGATATTTTATGTTATACTTCTTAGATATATAAATATTTATAATTACTAACTAATTTAGTTTCTTTAAGACAAATAGTTTATTTAATCTAAATATGATATCAAAATTAAATTATAAATATGTCTAAATGAAATCCGGCCCGGTCTTGAAACTTTTTTCATAACGATTAAACTAGTACCACAATCCCACGTGATGAATGATGACGTCGAAAGATGGTACGCACTAGTATAACGGACGGAAAACACTTTCAGTTATGGCATTAAGCTACGAAGAGTAAGATTAGCCGTAGCACCATCGTAGCACGCGTAGCACATTTGTAGCAGGCAACGTACAACATAATCTAATTTTAAAATTATACCAAATTTAAGCTGAGACTTTGGTTTTTCACTAAGAAATATCATAACTATATGACATATCATATAATACGATCAGTATCGGCATGTATTGGCTACGGGACCGCACAAAAAAAAGAACCCTTTGTCGCGAATGTATGTTTTGAGGGCACTCCTCTGGTTGCCACAGCCAGCATCGGTATTCTCGGCGTTGACATATCGAGTGACGTTCAGTTTCGTGGTCACTTGGAAGACAAGGCCAAATTGGCCTCTAAAAAGCTGGGTGTACTCAGTAGAGCGAAGCAGTATTTCCAGCCGGGCCACCGCCTTCAGCTATACAAGGCGCAAGTTCGGCCCCACATGGAATACTGCTCGCATCTCTGGGCGGGAGCACCCCAATACCAGCTTCTTCCATTTGACCGCATACAACGGAGAGCGACTCGAATCGTCAACGACCGAGCTCTTACCGATCAGCTTGATACTCTGGCCTTGCGGAGGGACGTCAGCTCCCTCTGCATTTTTTACCGTATATACCACGGGGAGTGTTCCGAAGAACTGTTTGGAACGATTCCTGCCGCCGAGTTTCGTCATCGTACGACACGACAGACCGCCAGGTACCATCAACACCATCTGGATGGCTGGCATTCCTCAACAGTGCGGTTCTCTCGACATTTCCTGCCACGCACAGCCGCGTTGTGGAATGGTCTATCCTCGGCGGTATTTCCAAACCAGTACGACTTGGGGTCCTTCAAGAAGCGAGCCTTTCTTTTTCTAAAAGGCCGGCAACGCATCTGCAGTTCCTCTGGTGTTGCGGGTGTCCATGGGCGTCTTTGATCACCTGGGTGTTCCCGCCGCTCGTTTGCCCCCTTCTCTTATAAAAAAAAAAAAAAAAAAAAAAAAAAAAACGTCCGTAGCAGTTTAATTGGGGCATATCGAGTCCGTTATGTAATTAATGGGCGAGTAGAGTACGAATTTTGAAATACGGCAACCCTCGTGTAACTAGAATTTGAACGTACTAAATTTATTTTCGTTTCCCTGCTGTCCCGTTTACTTAAGTTGGGACCATGTCGATGTAGATATTTAGCAAAATTGTAAGTGTAAAATGAAAGTTTATGAGAATATGAGACAGAAAATCAGGTCAGTTATATTAATGTAGATAAAAAATATATGTTAGCCAAAGGTAGAGCTAATGTTTAAGACGTATATTGACTTTTTATTAACTCAAGATGTGTTATTTTGCATTTTTTGTTACCTTAAGGTACACTTTTATTACCGATGCGTTTTATAAAGTTCTAAAACATCAGAACTTGTGTATCAAAAGTGAATTTGTTTGTAAACACTTATTACCTAATTAGAAATAGTTTATTTGTTTCTATTAACATCAGATAAGAATATATGAAATAAGAAACAATGGAATATCTTATGTTAAAAATCTTGTATCCGTATAAGTAAATATACGCTCAAGCCTGTAACCCAGAGGACATCATGGATTTCCATTTGGCGCGATCCTGGCGCACCTCTCTCGCTTCTTCTACATCCATACACCTACACATACAAGCTCGTCGGTTATGGTTACTCCTTATATCGCCCTTCTTTAGTATGTCACTAATCTGGTCGATATAAGTTCTGTTACTCTCTCTTCATTCATCCTTTCAACATGCCCGAATCACCGAAGCATACCTTTCTCAATTCTAGTCTTAACATCATTATATTCTGTATATATAAATATATATATATATATATATATATATATATTTATATATATATATAATAACAATTATATAACCGTATGAAAAATAAAACATGGTTTCAAAACGAAACCTACTCAATTATTTTATAATTCTCAATCCACTTATATAAGAACCGAGAGAATAAAAAAACTCAAATCACAACTGCGGGAACGAGCTAAGAAAGGTGGAAATCTCATAAAGCAAGGACAATGAAGCCAAACATATTTTCACGCAAAGAATTTGTCCTTTCCCCGTCTCACACACACATCGAAGCATGTAAAAATGAGCACAAACACAAATATCATTCTTGCAAATGAGTGTCTCATACAACTTCAGTATATTACGTTGGTCGACGAAATTCGTGGAGCGAGGGAAAAAACTCACAGACAACAGCAATGACATTTATCTAATTACGGGATCGCGATAAGGGCGCATGAGAGGGGAACAGAGGGGAGTTTCACAAGGGGGAGGGGAAGGATTGCCTTCGAAAGCCGTCCCGCAGTAGGTTCGTGGCTACAGCGGTGAACGTAAGGCTGCGCGGATCGCGCCACCGTTCCACCCTCGCTTGGAGATCGGAACAACTTTTTTAAAGTGGTGTAAATTTGCGATCGGATTTTTAAAAGTTTCCATGTTTTAATGGTGTGTGTGTCTATAAAAAATTGTGCGTAATTTACTAATATTTTAACGAACGAAACTTTAAAATAAATGATGTGAACCGATTGGATGATTTTGTATTTGCAATGCTGTAGATGTTTAATTATTCAACATGAACGTTCTTCTAGTTTTTGGTCTTTTTATAGGTAAGAAATGCAATTTATATTATACTAAATTTATCTTAATTCACGCTGTATTTTTGAAATTTTCATAAACTTTTTATTTAACTGATTCAAAATTTCCAAGTGCAATTACGAACGTTGCGAGTGTTTCGAAGTACTCAACGACGCGGTATAATTGAAACGTTGGAAATTAAAATTACAATATTAACGCAATAGAATCCGTGACATTTTATTCGAAATAAAGCTGTTTTTAGAGCGTTTTAAATAAGTTAAAAATATTATTAAAAGTTGTCCTTATGTTAAGTATATTTATTTTAAGTTTAAAAAATAAATGTACAAAAATTAAATCAGTTTTATTCTATCATTTTATTGCAAAGTATCTAGAAGTTTAAAAAGGACAAATTAAAGTTCTTTTGGAATATTGACCTATTTCATCAAAATAAGGTATTTAACGACGGTGAAATAATTCACGAGGAATAATTAATTAGAATTGCTTTTTTGTAATATTTTTTTTATTACTTCATTAAAAATATTTAATATGTGAATAAAATAACGGCATTTAATACAAACACTGAAATTAATTATCTTATTAGCTCAGCTAATTTAGGGTAGCCGTCGTAGGATTCCCCCATTGATCGCCACAAAGATCGGTCCCCTGCCATCCTCATCCGGTGGACTCCCGCAGCCTTGACCAGATCATCGGTCCGTCTTGTGAGCTGCGTCAACCTGCGTGGACATTCTAAGATACCTTTCAGTCCTATCGGCCATCTATTCTGCTGGGAATATGGTCGGTCCATTGCAAGCTTGAAGTGTCATGTTTGCAATTCTTCGGGCATTGTAAATTGCAAGGTTATCAACTTTGTTTCTATTACGGATCACAAACTTTACATTACATTGCATTGCCTTTAGTGATCTTGAGCCGGATATTAGTGTTCGCAGTGAGGGAGGGAAACGTTTCAGTACCTTATGTCGTCGCTGGTAACACACACTGGTCGAATTCTTTTGTCTTGGAACAGTGCTGCAAATGTTGGTACAAGAGGATACCTCGAAACATCTCGAACCCTGCCCATCCGAGATGGATTCAGCAATTCCTCTCCTTCTCGAAATTGGACCTACCTAACTGGAGCTTTGAATTAATCCAAGGTAAGATATACCCGTTCAGAATTTCGACCTTTGATCGTTATTGGAGTTGGTGGATGTTCCACATGGACATAATTCTGATCTTATCTATGATAGTTCTGAAACCCACTATTTCGCAGGCTCTATTGAGGTCGTCGAGCACTGTACCGAGTTCCTCTAAGTTGTCAGCCATGACTACAATGTCTGATAAATCGCAGGTGGTTGATTTACTCACCGTAGATGTTGATGGCGAGACCTATCCAGTCCAGGACCTGGAAGGGCCTTCCAATGCCGCGGTGATGTGTTTCGGGAAAGTAACATTGCCCTGTCTTACACCGCTTTGTAGGTTTCGTGTCCTGGCCACAGGGCCAAGTATAGACTTGAACTGACATAGTGCCGTTTTCGAACAAACACTTCTGCACTTCGATGTATATGTATATATGGAGCCGATTTGGCACCGCTGGATCAGCTACAGTACGGCCCAAGACGCGACCGAATCGAAGGCTTTCTCGAGGTCTTCTAACGCTAACCGTAGTGGCTGGTTATACTCCTCGGTCTTCTGTATAAGCTGCTGCAGCATATGTATGTGGTCTATGGTACTAAAGCCATTACGGGGGCAACCAGAAAGCACTATTATAGAATGGATAGATTAATATAATATTCCTATATATGTTGGTCTGTATTGAACTCCAAAACTATTATAAATATATAGTTTACACTATCGTTAATAGTAGGGTTCCATTTGCAAGTACAATAGTTCAGAGGAAGGATCAATGGTAAAAACCAATTGGCCGGCTAACATCAGTAATCTTTAACGTATTAAATAAATCCTAACCTACTTTCAACTGAGGAAGATTTTCTTTGGTGGTGCGAACATGTTAATTCATAAGAAAAATTTATGTTGCAAAATAAAGTGACAGTAGATGGGGACGTCCAGACGGACCTACATCAATTGGATTAGTGACATACTACATGACATAAGTTTGGTATTAGAACAAGAAACCGACGAATACACATGCGTAGGTATATGGGCGCACCTCACTGCAAGCATTATTAGACGGCTCAAGGTCACTTAAGAGCAGTGGAGAGGGCAATTCTCGGAGTCTCTCTGCGTGATAGCATCAGAAATTATGTGATACACAGTATTAATAAGGTAACCAACACTGCCCGAAGAATTGCAAACCTAAGTAGCAATGAGTCGGACACATTGCCATCAGAATGGATGACCCATGGGTGGAACATTGAAAAGGTCCTAGAGTCACGTACAGGTTGAGCGTAGGTAGGTCTCCCACACGATAGACCTATGATCTGGTCAAAGTCGCGGGAGTACACAGGATGTGGATGATAGGGGACCGATATCTGCGGCGATCAATGGGGCCTACGTGCAGCAGTGTACGAATGTCGGCTGAAATGACAATGGGGGAAGAGTGAAAGGTGTGCTAGGACCGTACCAAATGCTAATGTCTACCCCGCCGGGTTACTTCGTGAGTGTTTATTATTATTTATATATAGTACATATTTTAATATTTTTAACCGACTTTAAATAAGGGGGTCCTCAAGTCACTTGTATTTATTGTTTGTAACCTCAGAACTTCGAATCATCGATTTCAAGAATTATATTTTACGATTGATAGTTTTTGTTTTCCACATTGATTTGATTTAAATTAGAGTTATTCAACATATATAATATATAATTAAAATTTTTAATGCGCTTAAATTATCTTTCAACGTCTCTGACGCTTCAGAATGGGAATTCTATATTGAAAAATACTATTCTGCGATTCGTAGGCTTTCTCGTGAATCTTAGAACAGTTTTACTGTACTGCAAATTGTGGGAAACATTCATAGCCTTGTTATTCTGTTTTAATTACTTTAAATCAGATATTAGGCATACATTACACTAGACGTATAAAGGCTGTTAAGGGAACGCTAAGCTATTATGTATTAAAATATAAGGTCAAAAGAAAATGTCCACTTATTTTTTTGTAACCGCCTGTATAATCACTGCTATCATTCCTTAAATAGCTATTATAAATAATTAATTATCGGAAATATCTTTGTGCAACTAAAGAAGAAATTCGAGGTGCATTATTGAAGTTTGAATTTGTATGGAATACAGTATATGAATCTATGAATTCATTTAATAAATCTATGAATTCATTTAATAAATCTATGAATTCATTTAAATCGTATAACTAAACAGGGTTATAAAACACAGACTTAATAGCAAGCATACGTTACTAGTTACTGTGTTGTAAATGATGATTAAAATGCATACATAATATGTACAAAAAACAAAAAATCCAGGCAGTCATAAGGACTACCGACAGATAGACTTAAAACAGGTGCGGCAATTCGAAAATAAATAAAATAGTGTTACAAAATAAACAACAAGTAAAATAAATGAAAAAAAGTCTGATATTGCCCTATCAAATATCGTAAGATTTCATTTCAAAAATATACAATACACTTTTGAACGGAATACGTGGAACTAAATCTCATTTAAATTGTTTTTTTTCTTGTAGCAAGAAGCGTTGATGCCAGAATAGGCTTCACTTTAGCACTTGCTAGATCTCGCAGGCGGCTTATTACGAACTATAAAGTTAAATAATGGGCTATTACTGTCCTATTGTAGCACAAAGGCGTCTGTTTGCGGGCAAAATTATATTATAAGTCGGCATCTGTAAGGTTTAAATGAGGATAAGGGAGATGATAAGGTCGAGGCTGTGTGCTAATGTTTTGAAACTTTGATGAGAAAAAAAACTTTATACATTGTACCGTAGTTAACTGCATGGTTCCTTTGCTTGGATAGCAAACGTAGTGAGAAGTTTTCGAGAAAGTGTTTAATCGTCAAATTTTCGAAAAAAAATCTGTGGTCTTCCGTTGTACATGTCATTTCGAGACATCCTATATATTAGTCCAATCTTAACCAACCTCGTAATGAGAGATAATATGCTGTAAATAAACCTTCATGTCGGAATTCTAATCATTTTCGTATAATTGTAGTATGTTACTCAAGGTCGAAAAAAAACAGCTTATCGTAATTATCTCGGCTTCTATAGGTGCACTGATCAGCGCCCAGCCATACGTGCAAATAATACCTCCAATTCGGTAAAGTAAGTCAACAAAAATTTGGCCTGACTTTAGTAACTTGTATACCAAGTCAAATCTACTGTAAAGTAGTAAGGGGTTTTCATTGAATTTGTTAAATGACGTCTAAAGGTGTATGTACTTAACACTATTTACTGTCGAGTATTTCATGAGGTACAGTTGTATTTTAATTTGCAGTAATCATGAAGATTGTTAAATGTTTTGAAGGTATACAATGTAATTATATTGAATCAGTAGAAAATTACAAGATGTGGCTTCACATGCATTCGTTTTTTGGTTTTTTATTTTTGAAATTTTTGCAAAATGATTCCACGTATAACTTCGAATTATAGGTGACGTGTATCAAAAAGTTAAGTTATATCACTATGGCAACCGATATTAAAAATAAAATTTTGATGTACCTCCGGAACAATTTTCGGAGTACAACGTAAGTTTCTGTACCCCTAATAATGTGCGCGCAAAATTTCATGATCAGTTTAGCCGTTAAGAAGGTACAGCGTAACAAACTAACTAACGCATATTAGCATTTATTATATTAGTTAGGATAAAAATATTGTTTTAACTAAATTTTTTAAAAAAAATGACATATTTTAAATTACTAATCATGATATTATGAATTAAAAAAATTACAAACTTAAAAACATTTCGTTAAAAAAAAGAAATGTTTATTATAAAGGTTATAAATATTAATATTTAATGCAAATTCAAAATTTATTTTTTTAATTACAATTTATTTAGGTTAAGTTGAACTTAAGCACGAGCAGATAATAAACTTCGAAAAACGCGCGTATTGCTCTACATAATTAAAGAAAACAATTTCAGAGGCTTTATTACTACGAAAAAAAACTAAATCAAACTTGTATGATAAATAACCTGATTATTTGTCATACAAACAAATAAAAGCACCAACAGAGACCAACTTAATGTATTAAGAAACTCTTCAACTGTCTGTATAGTTATAACTTTGCGCCTTTGTTATAACTATTTCGAAAAACAGGAAATTGGTTCAAATATAGTTGCTGCTTCTCGGTGCAAAATAACTTATTCAATGTTCAACGTATTCGTGTACTTTGTACTACTGCTTACTGTCGAACTAGTAACGGAATCAGTTATTTCATAATCTTCCTAAATGCAAATAATATTTCACATATAAAATCATATAGAGTAGGCAGAGGTTTTCGGTTTTCACAGAACTTTTGTATAATTGTAGCATCACATTACAAATAAACTAATAAATATGCGCTCACGCCCGTAACCCAGAGGATCAGGCAGAGATCATGGATTTCCACCTTCGCGATCCTAACCTCTCGCTTCTTCTACATTCATACATGCTCGTCGGTTATGAGTGCACCTTACATCACCCTTTTTTAATAAGCAACTAATCTGATCGATATAAGGTCTCCTAGGGCGTCCCCTACTAACACTGACGTGATATACATGTGTCATCATGTTACTGGGGTGCTTTTCTTTGTCACTATTAGACCATTAAGTTTAAGTAATGAATCGAAAATACTAACGATTAAAATTAATTTAGGATGCATAAGGACACAAAGGTCACGGTAACAAAAAAAAATTGATAAAATAATTTATGTCTTTATAATTAGATGAAATATTCACGCCCGTGACATAGAGGCGGACATTCATTTGACAGATTCGTTCATTAAAAAAAAATTGGATAATAAATTATTTATCATCTTCTTTTCCTTTTATCACTCATGTGGGGGTCGGCACAGTATGATTGTAGTCCACACTGTATAGGACTGGGCTTAAGTTATTACGGCCGGCCGCCTAACGCGGTTGGCGTTAGGCGGCTCCGGCGCATCCTCTCTCGTCAGGTTCATTGTTAGCTGGTCAACATTCATCTCTTCTGTGTATATAATTCCGCGCTAATTTCCATTTCTGGAGAGCCAGCGCCCTCTTCCGTCTTCATGGAATTCCGCCAGCATCTCTTCTGTGTCGTAATACACTCGTGTTTACTCCTCTACATTTTGAAACAATCGAATTATTGGATAATGATTTATTTAAATTTTAATTAAAAATAATCGTTTTCACTTTAATGAAACTTTTCGCTTAGATAAATTTTGTCAAATTTAAGCGGAACATCGCAGAGATCGTTGACATGGTTGCTGCAGTCGGGCTTTTCAAACGAGCTTTCTTACCAACGGCTTTTGTTCGAACATTTCCCGTTTTAATTAAAACCCATCTCGCATTTTTTTAAATTTAAATCCTTTATGATATCCATAAATCGCAGCTTTATATATTAGGATTATTATATAGCGCTAATGTTTTAATTAAAAAAAAACTCACCGGTACAAAATGGGTTATGTTTTTTGCCCTTCGACTCTCGCAATATTACCTTGGTTAGATAAGTATTAAGGTTTTAATTAAATGTGAAAATAAGTCCCCATTATCGTCACCAAGTCGCTTTAAGTTTTCAGATCATATTTTACATCCGAAAGCTTAAACTAACAGTCTCATTTCAGAAATCAATTTTCAGAACTTGCAAGAGGTAATAAGGTTATACCTATTAAACAGCCTTTGACAGGAATTAATTACTGCTAAGTAATAAATTATACTTGAAAGTGGTATGTCACAATCATACCTTGGTTTAGTTTATAATCTGACTAGCAATATTATCAGCTGACGGCAAATTGAGAACTGAACGAAACATTGATAGTTTGACGTATCATTTCTAAATAATTTTTAAACTGTCGATGTCAAATTGTTAAATCGTGAACTGATAATTTGCTAATGAAGACACGATAGCTATACATTATTTCGTTTAAAAATAGAAAGAGTAAGTTTGTTACGTCTTTCAATGAAAATCTTTCAAAGGTGTGATATTTATAAATAATTTTGGGAACCTCCTTCGAGACCTGGATGACACTGAAAACCCCTAATTCTACTCCTGTTGTTTCAATCCATTACTAATAAATAAAAAATGGGATTTGATTTTATAAATAGGTAAGGAAATATCATTTTTCCCCTTCTTTGAAGTTAGTAAAGCATCTGCAACTCATTAGCTTGTTGCAGATGCCTATGGGTCTCTCGAAATCGGGTGTCCCCTGTGCTCGTTTACCATCTATTTTTTATAGAATAAGGCGGCAAGCGAGCAAGCGGATCACCTTATGTTAAGTTAGCGCTACCCATAGACATCCGCAACAAGCAAATGTGTTGCAGATGCGTTGCCTACCTTTATTGGACTAAGGAGAGCATAGACAGGAAAAAAGAAATTTCCTTTTCCCCGTTAACCCTATCCCCATCTAATCCTTTTCCGTTCCCATACTATCCTTATGAAGAAAGGATTGGAAGGGGAAGAGGAATGAAATAAGCCTCCAACACCTCACACATCACATGAAACGCAGTGGACTTCTACTTCACGCCTGTTTTCTGCGAGGTCGTGGTATTTTTCCGGCCCATTCGTGCTACAGATGTTGTTGCGGGCTCTACCACTGTTAATCTTCTATTATATATTAAATATACAATTAAAATATAGTTATAGTTATAATGACTAAGGAATATATGACACCGTGTCTTGCTTTGTCATTAGCTTTATACGGATGAAAATGATGTTTTCATTAAACTTATTTAATTAACTCATAGTATAGCTGTAATCTGACTGTATCGTAAATAGCTATAATAATATAGCTGATCTTCAATAACTTCATATCGAGATTCTATTCACGACTTAGGGTCCTTCAAGAAGCGAGCGTACTCCTTTCTTAAAGGCCGGCAACGCATCCGCAGTTTCCCAGGTGTTGCGGATGTTCATGGGCAGCGGTGATCACTTAGTTTTTAGGCGACCCGTTGCTCGTTTGCCCCCTTATGCTATAAAAAAAAACATGTTCACGCAATTATTCTAGACTATTTCGTCCAGTCAGTTAGTACTAACTTGGCAGATAACCAATATTTGACATTCTGATATAAAATTTTTGCCGAGTCTTTTAACTTAATTAAATTAAATTCCGTTGCCAAAACATAAATTGACTAAAATAATTTCGTAAACCACTTATATAAAAATATATTTAATTGTAGTAATGTATAGAAAGCTTTTATTTCATTTACCAAATGTTGACCGCCGCCTCGCATTGACTCCTTATTTTCTCTATGAAACTTGAATCATCGTTGATCTTGGAATTGTAAGGCAATATAAATCAAAACGTTGTTATAGACAAAACAGGTATTTGATCATATGTATCCATTCCTTTGGAAGTTTTTTTATTATCGGGTTACCTTTTGTCTTTTACTGTACCACTGACAATAATGTATTGTACAAAAATTGATGATTGGTAGAGTCCTTAGGACGTGACTAACAAACAATACACTAGCGTTTATTAATAAGGATTAAGTGTTGAAGTAAACTTTAAACTTTTTGTAATTTCAGCTTCAGCCAATAGCCAAATGTTTAAGGGTACGGATTGCGAAACATGCAAAATATGGTCGTGGGTTCGTATCCGCCATTATTCATCCTGAACGATTTTTACGATATTTATTATTGGGCGTCAGGCGGCCGGCCTTGAAAAAACTAAACCTATTACAGTATGGACGACGGTCGTATTGTGCCTACCCCGTATAAGTGGGAACAGGAGTTGAAGTATTTACTTAGCTTTGTATTTTAACTATATTACCATTACACTGTTAATAAAGGAAGCAATTGACTATTAGAATATCCAGCCCGTACGGTAACCAATTACGTCTACTAAAACTATTTCCTAAAAAATGTACGGTGCGTTTTGTTATTACTAATTTTTGTTATGGAAAAAGGTCTACTACGTATACAGTATGGTAGACCGCACTACGGTTTTTTAGCATATTAGACAGGAAGGTGAGGCATTCATTGTACACCGGGATGATGTTTAAGTCAATATAACAGTTGAGTTATTAACATTTTTCTGTAAAGATATTTCATAAATATGCCCAAAGTTACATACATATGTATAATCAAATAATTAATACTGCCACAAACATTTCATGTAAAATTGTTTGCCAAGACTCACAAGGTCATACTTTTACTGTTCAAATTTATGAGATGCCATAACCAAGCCCAGCTTGGATTTGTGCTAAAAAGTACATTTTGCCGTTCCTTGATCCTCGCATAAACCAGTCCTTATGAATTTAAATACCACGGTGCAGGAACATAATTTCAATTCAAATCTCTAATAACTAAACAAGAAGTAATAAATTTATCTTTCAGTTATAGCTACGGCACATAACATAACGTTTCTTGAAGTACCGCAGTACGGGGATCCCCGGTGGAGCGCCGATCTTGTGTGTCACTATGTCAATGAAAAGGGGGATCCCCCGCTACACTCCGTCAAATGGTATCGGGACAACAATGAAATCTTTCGCTTCACACCTGAACAACAAGTGAGTATATGAACACTCGATCAACTAGATGCAAGAGTTGTAAAGATAAATTACATTAATATAAAGTATCGTAAGTGGGCAGAGGCCCAGTTCAGTAAGAGTACTGAAGTAAGCTGGATAGGAGCGGCAATGAACCAATCTTTGTGGCTGTTCGAAGGCCTATGTCCAATATTGGAAGGCCTGTATCCAACATTAGAGGGCCTATGATTGTTGACGATAATTTAATACTTCAAAATAAAAAAGATATATATATATATATAACTTTTCAAGCTTACAAAATTTTTGTTAAGTAAATTGATAACTTAATACATAAATATTCGTACCTACTTTTACTTTTCTTTCTTGTAATGGTGAATTAAAAAATAATTTATTTGCCAGCCGTACACCAGGACGTTCAACACGACAGCCGGTGGCGTTGCCAGGGACTCCTGTAACATGCACAGCTGTCTGATTAGTGTTGTGCTCCCGAAGAGATACAACACAAGGATATCATTCACTTGTGAAGTATCCACCGAAGGTCCAAGGTTCGCTGTGGTCAATCAAACTAAATATCTAACTGTGGCAGGTACGTGTATTCATTATAACTTGATCTGTTTAATATAAATAACCTTGTTAACATTAGAGCCCCGCCCTATCTACATTCAAACTAAAGTTTTATTTTATTTTTAAATATAAATAAATTGTGTATTACCATAATTTTAATCATGTACAATTCTTTTAACAGTGACATTAAAAGAGGATCCGGTTATAACCGGAGTAATCGGCAGTGTACAGTTCGGAGAAGATGTTCTACTGAACTGCTCAACTTCCCCCGCCATGCCGCCGGCCAACATCGTTTGGTACGTGGATGGAAAACCTGAAAAGGTTAGTGGCCTTATCAAGTTCTGAGTAACTTCCAAGTATGAATTAACATGTACTCAAAACAAGTGAAGGCTTAAAATGATTAAATTTTATATTATATTAGATTGCTAATGGCACGAAAAAATTAAAGTGAAATACGAAAAGGATAATAAAGCAATAGTTGTATTGTAGGAGGAACCGTGGATGGTGGATAACACAGAGGTGTCATCTGCGGATGAGTACGGGCTTCGTTCGAGTTGGCGACCGATGCGACTTCGAGTCAACACACCCAAAGGCGACATAGCCTTGAGATGCGAGGCCACTCAGCCCGTGCGGCCGCTGTACGTTAGATCCACTAACACAACGCTCGTGGTTGCGCGTTCCCCACATTTATCCATGTTCACTGCTTCAGGTAAGTCTATCTTGACTGCAATTTTCTACACCAGGTAACTTTTATTGTTATTGACTTGCAAATATTTAATAACCAATAAGTCAATAATTTTTTCAATTCTTATTTCTGAGGTTACAAAGATTAATCCTTTGCCATTCTCATCCAGTGGACTCCAGCACCGTTGACCTTGGATCTTCGGTTCACCGAAGTCCGTCCATTCTATAAGTAATATATCAATGCACATTGTCAAATTTAAAATTTAAGGACATAAACTTATTGCGATACTATCTTATTTGCCTATCCCTACTAATGAATAGTAAGAAACTATAAATCATAGATTTCCTTTCGATCTACTTCTAACCAATTGTTAAATATTTTTTTTTCATCACGCTTGTTTGTAGACAAACATGCTGATCCATTACGAATAACTGTTGAATAAACTCAGTTCTATATTTCAGGTTCGAGTTCAGTTCAAGCAGAAGCGGCAGGTCTTATGATAGCAACTTGTATTACATTAAATATATTTTCTAAATGCAGTGCCTTGAACAGAGTCTAATCGACTCCCTCGAAAATATACGAGAGTTGATAAATGTATAATATTAACGTGGACTAGAGTTTAGGTAGTAAATCTTTCTAACCATTGCATTTTGCACACCGCCGGCATACCTAGATTAGTTTATAAACGTAAAATTCTAAAAAGGTAACTTAAGACTTGCTAGACCGACTTGAGACTAACAGACTCGGTAAGTTATTTTGTTCCTCTCTCATTGTTTCGTATTCTTGATAATTGATGCAATATTGCTATTGTATATATTTATATATGTGACATAATATGTTTTATTTAAGAAATTATTTACGACTTCGGTTGGTCGAAAGTTTTAGTTGATGAACGTGGAATTTGCATAAGTTATCAATATTTGCTTAAAGCTTTCAGAAATTTCGCATTACATTCGTCGACTGCTTCCATCAATTTTATCAATTATGCGTTTAACAGTTTACTAAATTATCAGAACAAGGCATCATTGAAGACCATCCACATCACGAAATATTATTACCGAAAGTCTTAATAAAAACCATACAAACAAATATTCTGCTACCAAGACTGTCGGTAGAAATAATTTTTCTTTACAATGATATATTTATCGAATTAAATCAGGTAAATCACTATTATACTAAGAATGTGTGTAATATAATAATAATGTAATTACTAATCATTGTATCATTATACTTTGTATTATTTTTACGACTGAATGAAATATATTGTAATGGATTAATTAAAAAAATATATTAAAATGTTAATTTAAAATTATTATAAAATTTATAAAATATAGTCGAGAAAAATGGAATTGTATAGGTTGTTTTTGTACAACAAAAATGTAATTGCTTTATATATACACGATATTGATTTGATAAGTAAAAAGGTTAATTAGGTAAATAACAATGAAATAATAACCAAAATAGCTCATGAAATATTACAACGAAATTCTGAAGAATATAATGACGATACATTATAGACAACAATTGGATATTATGCGAATAACTTCAAACTAACAATTAAAACAGAAATAAAAGAACACAATTTACTGAAAGAGAGGAACGCTCTGAAATTATCTGCTAACGAAATCAATGGTTCTTGAAGTATTATAGCCGAAGTTAAAAAGCTTGGAATTAGAGTTGAATATTCTGAAACAGATGACTACCATGAAAGTGATTACATAAAATAAAATAACCGTAATTAACGAACAATCTGTCCTCGGGCTAATGAAATGTAACGGATTCATTTCATCGTATATTGAGCATCGTTAAGGGGACAATGGGCATGCCAATAAATCGCTTGGATCCTGGCGAATAGTATTGGCAAACCGCCGACGGCTCTCTGTGCTTATAAATTATTACATGGAATCCAACTTATAACTAAATGTTATACATAGTACAAATTACTTGAAAGTTTTGTATCAGAAAAATATGACTCTACCCGCAAACGCTCTCAAGTCCCAAGTTTTAAATAAAAATAATCTACGAATTCTTAATTTGTTTTCAGTTCAGGAAAGGGAACCATGGTGAGGTCTTTTAACAAAACGAAACGATTTTTGTACTTTTTAGATATTCAGCCATATTTGTAACTTATCAACAAAACAAGTGAATGATGTACTAATAAAGATTACGTAAACAGAAGTGAATCCGGAGACACTTCAGTAAGAGAATATGATGACGTTGATGACGATGGAATTAATGTAAGAGAAGGGTGACATAATATATTAGAAATTAATATTATAGTTTCACTTGCCGTATAATGAAAGCACAAAAGCTATGCACCAGCATTGTTCAAAATTGATTCATACACGATGAAAAGGTACTACGGCGATATTTTATTTATTTTCCTTAATGTTTTAATTCGTTTTAATTGTTCTATCCCATTAGATGTATTGATATTAACTGTAAAACATTTCCCAGTGTCAATCGCCTACTTACCATTTTTTGTTTAGCATTAATACAAGTAGGAAAATTCTTCGATACTTTAATGTAGTTTTAAAAAGCACTGTATAAACTAAGCCCAGACGTTAAATGTGTTGTTATTATAAACTAAATATTGTCTTTTGTTTAATTTTAGTTGCTATGCAAATTATATTTCTTCAATTTTATCTTGTATAATCCCATTTTTGAATTTGCAGTGATTTGATACTTTTAATGCAATTCATATTCGAATGTAAGGGCTTAAATGCTCATAAGGTTTTGTTGACGTGCCAAAATTCTATAAAATTTAAGTATTCACGAACGAATGAAGTGTAAATGTATATAACTTATTAAAAAATCTAGTTAGTAAAATGTCAACTCTTATAATGTGCAATTTAATAATCATACGTTGTATTTATTTGTATGGAAATTGGGAGAATTGATGTTATTAAGATGTATGTAAAAAACGATAATCATTTTAATTTGCAACATATTCTAGTAACGTACAGTCAACACCGCAATGAGTAATGATGCTAACTGTACAAGTACAATACAAGTTTAAGGCTTGAATGTTAATAGAAGTAATTTTGATACTACCTATATATTTGTCGGAGACTGGATGAGAAATGGCCGTCTTGTACCGGTACCTCTTGGCCGAGCAGGCTGATATTTTTCAATGGATTACATCTTATTGGGCGTAACGCGAGATATGAGCAACAACGAAACACTTTTAAATCACTGTAAAGAAACACTTTCAGTTTCGCTACAACGAGCCGTATGACAGTCCCTAGACAAGTCGTTCGCCATGCGCTATAGCAGAGAGGTAACCCACCAACCAGGCCGCGTACGGCTAAGCAGTAGTTGGTAAACTACCACTGCACAGACTGACGATGCGTGGCCCTATAACGCTTCCGCCCCGTTGCCAACTGAAGTTAGTCGCGGTCCACATCGTTCGTCAAATCAATGTCCATGCTATTGACTTCATTTACACTTCGTACTATTGACATCTCCGATATATTAATGTTTTTCTATTGCTGTTTTTTTAAATATAACTCACTCGTCTCCCAATTTTCAAATGATCGTGTTCAGTTTCGTGTGTCGTCTTTAATTTTTGTCAAATGTATTGTGTGCGTCCACCTTTTAAAGCGTATGGTCAATTTCTAGCACTATCAAATTGTTCTGTGATACATGTGTTTATAAGTTAATGATTACAAAAATTATAATTGTAATCTTAAACTAAATGAAATCATTGACGGAGAGACCTTATCCGTTTAAATTATATATTGGAATTTGGTTGTTATCGCAAATATTATGCTTACAAAGAACAATTGTTTCACAAACTTAAAATTACGCCAGATTTTATTTTGCGGTCAAGTTTAGATTAATTTGCAAATAATATTTGAAGTCCCTCCGCCTTTGATTACGTTAGTTTAAGTGTAATATATAAAATTGTCATTGGATGTTTCGCTCTTAATGGCGGCGAATAAATTAATAAAAACGAACTATTTGTTTTAATTTTTTGAAACTGACCAGAGGTAAAATATCATAAACTTCCTATTATTATACTATAAAACTCCAAAATAAAAGAATATCTGGATTATATATATTCTCAAGACAAGTAGGGTTGGCGTCAAGCGGCTGGCCGTAAGCCAAGGCACAATATAGACTACAATCATACTCTGCCGACACCATAAGTGGGAAACGGGCAAGGAGATAATAATTATGATGTGATGCCATTATTCTTAACAAGCAAACGATATTTTATAGTGAAATAGATTTGTTAAGTGATCATCTCTAGTTACTGCGCTCACGCCCGTAACCCAAAGGGGTAGGCAGAGATTACAGACTTCCATTTACATACATCTACGCATACATGCTCGTCGGTTACAAGTACTCTTTATATCGCCCTTCTTTAGTATGTCACTAATCTGATCGATATAAATTCTCCTTAGACGTCCCCTACCAACGCTACCACTCACTTTTGCAACTTAAATTTCTTTCGTTACTCATCCTTTCAACATTATACATTACCGCGCTTTAAATAGGAACAAAGATGAAATTAATAAGAATTGGAATTCAAGTAGCAGTGACCAGAAGTATTGGTACGTTGCTGTCTATTCGCGTAATGGAGATAAAATAAACTTTAATCTTATTCTTTAAAGACGTGGTATATCAAGGTATTTGGTCGATTTGCTAGTTACATAAGTGTGCTAACCTGACCAATCCTACAATACCTCACTAAGAGTTTGTCTTTTCGAAGTCAATTACTTCTTTTGTTCTTTCTTCACACTATTTATTTTATTTTAAATCTTACATCTTACACACGCGCACCTTTTTTTATTCAACTTCCGCTCACTCAAACTTCAATCCAATCACTTTGATATATGTGTGTGTGTATCAAAATTAAAATGTGTCAATTTGAAATTTGGCAGATAAGATTTTTTGACATTTAGTAGCTCCAAGTTTAGATGTATGTACCATACAATATCTAGACAAATATTCTATATTATACCTCTTTATTTTCTTACCTTATTGAGAATTTCAGATTAACATGTTCAGGTGGATCAAAATATTTTTATTAAAAAAATATAAGGAGACCAGAAAATGTCGCTGAGCGAATCGCAAAGAGGAAAATAATATTACATGAATACCCATTATGTTTAGAGTTCCGCAAATATTCAGCGGTACAATAATATTTGAGAAACGCCGCACATGAGAACTGAGGACGCGAATGCTTTACGGGCCAAGTGCTGCGAATAAGCGTCTTTTATTCCTGAACTCATATTACTTTATGCTCCCCTGGTACATTTAGCGGGTCGGGTGTTGTATTTACTGGTGTGGCGGCCATTGTTTTCTCATTACTATTCTAAAAACCACTTATCTAAATTAAACGGGTATGTTACTAGTTTAAAACTAAGCAAAGTTGTCACCGTTAAAATAATAAAAAAATGTTTTTTATTAAAGAATTTAGACTACACTCCATATTTTGGTTTAGTGATTTGTGTAAATTTTTAACAGTTGTTCTATTATGTCAATGAGTTTAATTTAATATAGTCGTACATAAACACATGACGTCACGAAAAATATGGATTGGCTTAAAATAACGTAATATCTACGTAGCCTGACACGTTTGCTGTGGCAGAGGACTATTCTGATATCTTACCGCTATTGAGATACAATTTAGGAAAGAAGGAAGAATATTAATAATAATAGGACATATTCACACACGGCCATCTGATCCCAAACTAAGCAGAGCTTGTGCTATGGAAACCTGATACCTGATATACTACATATACTACTTTTCTTTTGTAAATACATACTTGAATAGATAATTACACCCAGACTCAGGACAGGACATGTTCCTACACACAAATGTTTGTGTGGGGTGGGAATCGAACCCACGACCTGCGGCGTGAAAAGCAAGTATCTTACAAAGATAAATAATAATATAATTAAATATAAAAAATATAAATATTTATTTCATAGTTTTTTTAACTTTTACGATGTCATTAAGTCAAAAGGAAATATATTCAATACATTTATACGTTTTGGATTTTTCATGGTAGTCATTAAAACTTCATTCTTATAACATTTTAACTCTAGTCCGAAGTTCACAGTCGAATGTATTGAATAAGACCGGAATAAATAATAAATGGTAAAGGCAAGTCGCACCACATACAAGGGGTTGAAGCTAACTTGGCACGCCTTGGATCCTATTTAAAATCCTTGAATTGTTAATAAATGGAACCTTCAAAGGTATAGAGTTCGTACTCACAATATTTGAAGGTGAATTTTCTTCGAATCTCTTTAATAATTCAATATGTTTTCTTGTTAAGCTGTTAAAGTCAAACGATAAAAATTTACTTACTATCTAAATTTAATTTAAACTCCCATAATTTTAATTTTAATTAAAACTATCGCTGTATTTGTACAAGTTAATATCTTTTGCTTTGTTTTTGTAGAGTTTTCGCCTTTTTTTTCAGATTAAATATACGCGGGCAACACCTGGATACTACTACAGTTAATACATAAAAACGAAAAGAAAAAAATACGAAGCTTCAAGAATCTTTGATGGTTTAACAAATGCCAATTAGATGGCTGGCTGGCCTCTTGGTTTATTAGTATTTTTAGTTTCTGTCATTTCATCAGAGATAACGTCGCATACGAAAATTTCGTTTTCTTGATGATTTTTTAATATATTTTTATAGCGGAGCGGAGACAAGTCCAACAAATAAGAAATCTGCGCAGCCATTTTTATGTTATAATTGATGTAACTAGCACGACTTTGTGTATATATAATATATGTGGAATACATAAGCAAAATCGATAGGTATTTATTGAAAAAAAATGTGTTCATCTAATTAGAAATATCCATTTGCAGGGCATAAAACTCGAGTTAAAAATTACATTTGACTGGCTGCAATCCAAATCTCGTGGCATAAGCAGCCAACAGGCCGCAGCAGGGAGATATTGGAAGATTTGTGAGCGATTAACTTAATGTACTTTAGATGTACGATTCAAATGGGATTCCAAGTATTTTATAGCGCAACTTTAAAAATTTATCGTCACAAATTACTTCAGTCAAAATAAATTATATATTTGGACAAACAAACTCACAGTTTGTGAGGGCTGTAGGATATACTCGAAACGTATTCACGTCTTTTTTATAATTAACTAGTGACCCGCCCCGGCTTCGCCCGGGTACCACTAATTATGTTGATCCGATCGCTACCAAACACAGGAACACCCGCTGTGCCAATCTGGACAATCCCAGATTTGATCGAAATCGGTCCAGCTGTTTCGGAATCTATAGGTATATAGGGAACATATATACTTCGCTTTTTATATACTATTTTTCTTGCATAAAAAGTATCCTATGTTACTTCTAATACCTCCAAGAATATCTGTACAAAGTTTCATTACGATCGGTTGAGTAGTTTTCGCGTGAAAGCGTAACAAACTTACATTCACATTTATATTAGTGGGGACTAGCTACAAACAGACAGATAGACCTGAGGGTAGATTCCGATTCCGATTTTTGATGCTTTACACTTTTCCTGGATGAACTTTACTAGAAAATATACACTTCTAAAGAATAACTAAATATTACATATGTTAAATATTGATTCAGATATCAAATCTTGATAAATTACTGTCAATGTTTACTTACATTCAAATTCACGGAGAAACCTCATCCATCTTTATTGCAGTAATTTCTTAAAAGACAGATATTGTTGGCAGCGATCCAATGCAAAGCAATAAACAGGCGACTCTATACAATGAACAATATTGGACTATTGCGAGGGAACTATAAAAGTTTGCAGTAAATGTGATTGGACGTCACATTTAATGGCCAGTTCGTGATAAATGTATTATTAAAGACATTGGACAAGTACTTGTAGTGAGAACTAGAGTTATATTGGTCGATATCAGTCAAACACTTTTGCCTTAAAGTTACCCTTAGTTAAGTTATTATCTAATTCATCTACCTACATAGATAAGTGTAACTTAACTGAAAAAAAAACGGTTCTTCTGAAGCTATAGGCTAGCGACCTATTGGTCGCTATAGTCTCAAAGATATCTTGTTTTATTTACCGTATGTTCGCTAATATATTATTATTTACTTAATGTGGGTAATATAGTGTAGTGGCAACCATAAACAATTTTCTTTCTTTCTAACTTTTCACGTATTACTTGGTATTACTGGTAAATGTCAATAAGTTGTTATTGTTATGTCATACTGAATTACTATGGCAACCGATAGTAGATTTTTTTTATATTTCTATCCCTTCGGAATGGTTTCTTTTTCGGGATAAAAATACCCTATGTGGTTTACTCTTGAAAAAAAGTGAACAAAATTTCATATTGATCGGTTGAGTAGTTTACACGTGAACGCGTAACAAACAGACAAACTAACATTCGCATTAATATTGGTGATGATTTAATGGTCCTTTGTCCAAAGTCACAGACCTCCTAAAGTTGGTTACCGATGGTCTTAAAATTATAACATAACTTAGTACTTTACACGCGTATATTTTTATGTATCCCTGTTATTCGAAAATTAAACTGTTCCCGAGGGATAAGATACAAAACCTTTATTTTATAATATTGTAGTAATAACTTATTGACACATAACCTATCCAAAGTTACGCTAAATAATAATACAAAAAATTCTGTCGAAATAAATAAGAAACGAAATCATGCGAAAGCCAAGGGCAACAGCAGCTGAGGCTAAAGATTACGGAATACCGAACACGAGGTCGTGGGTTCGAATCTGTCATTTGACTATTGTCGTCAGTTTTTCACTTTTAGTATAGATTTTTTTTTGGTTCTTTTTTTTAAGCTACCGTAAAAGTTGCCTTATAAATACAGATGTTTTAAAATACAGTACACATTTAGGTTAATAAACTATATTCATAAAAGGGTCGCAACATTTTGCATTTTTGAAGTATTCACGGTTTTGCTTCGTTAAGCGCTAAGCCGGGACGCGATGAGGGTCTTGTTTGCAAAGGAAACGCGCGGATTTACTACTTCAATTCTTACAAGTCTTTTATTCTCTTTTAAAATACCTGTGTTTTCTAAGGTCTACATTTCAACAAGTTCTGTTCCGTATCCTAGGCTTACTTCAAACTCTCGACAAATGATGCAGTAAATAAATAATAATTAAGGCGTCATACGTTCATTATGAGACACAGTAAGTACGTATAAAACGGTTAAACAATGCAAAGTGATAAAAATCTTATATCATCATTTTAACAGTGGTAGGCAACAACAACAATCTGTTGCACTGCAGGGCCGGCTCGACCGGTGAAATACCACGACCTCACAGAAAACAGGCGTGAAGCAGAAGTACTCTGCGTTTGATAAGTGCCGGAGTGAGAGGTCTTCCCCTTCCTACCTGTTCCTCATTAGAAGGTTGGGAACGGAAAGAGGATTGGACGGGGAGGGGGTTAACGGGGAAAAGGAAATATCCTTTTTCCTGTCTATATAAGAGAAAAGAATAGTGACCACTAAGAGAAGAGTGTTGCAATGATGAATGGAAAAGGTTTTTGCTGAACAATGTGCTATCTTGCAGGATTAGCCAGCGCAAATATTATGTACAGCAGTTTAAAAATTGTTTTTTAATGCCAATTAGATCATATTATTAAATATATATTGTTAACTGAACAGTTGCTTAATGTTGTTTGGATGTTGTATATCTTGGCTTCAATAGAAAGGAGGATAGTTGGCAGCGATTACTACCAAAGTATACTCCAGTAAGGTTAAATGACATGGATGGTGTTTCTTATTTATTTATTATTGGGACAAATAGTAGTGAAAGAATAATCATAGACTAAGTTTTCTATTCAATATAGTTATGAAATGGTACATGTGGCCATTGTTATAAAATAATAATAATAATAAATCAGCCTTTTTAGAATGTTCCGCACTGCAGGGATACAGGCCTCCTCTCCGAGAGAGGGAATGATCCGTAATCCACCACGCTGGCCCTGTGCGGGTTGGTGGATATCACACGTCTTCGATATTAGTGGTTCTAAGAACATGCCGGTTTTCTCACGATGTTTTCCTTCACCGTTTTGGAGCAGTGGTGGTGAAATAAATTAAACAAAGTAAAGTGCCTGCCTGGGTTCGAACCCGAGACCTACAGTACGTAAGTCATGGGCTAAGCCGCTGAGCCACCACTGCTCCTTTTTTATAGGACTGTCGATTATGAAGAAATTGTTAATTAATATAATAAATAATATAGTAAATTGTTTTCTAATATTGTGATACATTCAGCCGAACTATTATCGCTTTCATTTCCAATGTTTACATTTTTAGATTTTCCTCCCGCCCTATAAATCCTGCATAGAGTATATTCTTAATTTAATCAAGTCAACCTAAATGGACCTAAAACCGTAAATTTATCGAGTTTGCTTTAACAGAGAGCTGCGGTTATATATCATTAATTTCTATTGGAGCCACCGCACGCCCCATTTACGTCCTACCACCACGACCTAAATAATTCTAATAGAATCGCGTCCAACGTGATCTATCGGATGCTCCGCCCGAATAAATTCTGTAATAATTTATTTTATCACAAACACGAAGAAACACCGGATAAAAACTATATCACTTGCGATCCGGCTTCGCATGGATAGCAAAAAAAACCCACCCGGGGATAGTGTAGCTTCCCAACAGTGAAATATTTTATCAAATCGCTTCAGTAGTTTCTGACCCTATTCGATGCAAACAAACAAACAAATATCTCCTCTTTATAATATTACATTTATCTATCAAAACAGTTGTATAGGTAACATAAGCAGCTTATGAACGGTTGAGGCAGTTCGACCACAATCGCACAGAGTACTGGCGTGAAGTACTAATAGTAACTTCCTAACTATACTTCTGTGTTTCGTCTGCTTTATAGCATCTATTTCCGTCCTCAAATCATCTCTCTCCGTTTATCAGTTCCCCCCTTTTCCGACGAAAAGACTTGCAGGACAACATTATTAATCTTTATTCGGTCTCCCTTTAACTGTAATTTTAGCAAAAACCCCTGGTCTCATCTGGATATAAATGCAAACCCGAATATGTTTTATTTAACTATAGTTACATTAGACTTGGATTAATTATGAACTGTTGCACTGATTAGATGAGTGCGCCCTTTCGTCACGGAGCTGTATGAGCAATGTCAAATGTCATTTATTAGACGTCCCGACTCTTTTATGCATAATTGCGGTGGAGGTCCGTGCAGGCACCGACACCCCTAAAAAATATAACATCAGGTTGCTCCTGCTATCCAGACGAAATAATTTAAATATAACATTCATTTTTTAGGTATAAGTATCGCTGACTAGAGATATATAAAACCACTTAAAAAAATTCCGAAGAGATAGCGAAGGTACGTAAATCCACTTTAATTACATTACGTTTATAAATATTATAACAATTAAATCTATATATAACTTCAAGCTAGTGGTTTTTCTAATATAAGGTTTGTAAGAGACGGGATTGTTTTGTCGACAACAAAAAATAAAACCGAGTTAGCGCGCAGTGAGAAATCGAACAATAGTAGTGGTCGCAGAATTAGAAAGAAGGTAGATCGATACGGCTACCTATAACATTTTTTCGCACTAAACTCCAGTCAGCCCATGACAATGGCACATGCATGGCTAATCGTGGTAAGAATCCCGTTTCTCACAAACCTTATATTAATTAAATTTTCATAATTAAGTCATTGATCCTGTAAAAAGAGAATTACAATGAAACAATTATCAAGTACATATTCATTAAATTTTTAGTTAGTTCGCCAACCTTAATATTTCGTTTTTACGGTTCCGTACCCAAAGGATAAAATGGGATTATGCCTCCGTTGTCCAGTCCTGTCTGTTTATCCGTCCGTCACCAGACTGTATTTCATAAGCCATAAGATGATGTATTTCTGTGGCCGCTATAACAAAAAAAACAGAATGAAATAAATATTTAAGTACAGCTCCCATACATGATTTTGTCGTTTTTTTATAGATAATGGTGCGGAACCCTTCGTGCGCAAGTCCGACTCGCGTGCCCGGTTTTGTAATTTTAAGACGCAATCTTGACTATTATTATTTTATTCAAGATCGCCTCTGTTTGGACAGTTCTGTCTGTGTTTATAATCTGAAATTTCATTTTATATTGCCTGTTCAGAATTTATTAACTTAGCTATGCGAAAGACTAGAAATATTAATTTCATTCTGCAAATGTAATAAGCGTGTAGTCCTAAGAATATACTTTTTGTACTAATGAATTGAAACGGAAAAATCTTAATTATCAATTATTGTATATTTATAAGAACTAAATTATCTAATTTTGAGAACGCATGTTTGTTGTTTCCTATAATAATTTTTCCGTAACAACATCTGTTGCACGAATGGGCCAGCTCGACCGGAGATAATAATTTCCCCCTACACGTACTCCTATAACACTTTGGATAAGAATTCAAATGTAATTACACCTCACTTTTTTTAATTGGTCAGACAGAGGCCACAGGAGGTCACAATGTAACTGACATACATACATACATATGAGCAAAAGGATTACCCTTCTTTTGGATCAGTCGAATAATAAGAAATTCTCTTACTCATTGTAACACTGTCGCATCATAATTTAATTTGGCTAATATACAACAATACCAGATCGAATATCGGAGGTACTCTGTCGCGAATTGTGAAATAACCTCGTTATAAAACACTCCTTATTTGTTTGCTCAAGACAAATAAAAGATGAATTCGATATTGAAACATGAACAAAATGCTATATTTATTTACTGAAAATGCAAATATAAGTCAATCTTTTAATATACAAATAATACATTTGTTACAAACATCTAATGAGGTAGACAAAGATAGGAAGGGGTATCCTCTTTTAAAAAACAGTAAAAAAGTTAAACGTGCTGTTTAACTACTAACATCTTCCTTTGATAATAAGCAATAATATCTAACAACCTCTGAGTAAATGGTTTGCTACCATCTGACCGCCAACCCTAGCACCACGCTCGCTCATTGGTCAATTTGAATAGCGCGCGCTTCTCCGACTTCCTGTTACGTACTTCCGTTCCTTTTCACGAAATCGCTCCCAAAGATTGCAGGAAAGGGTCTATTCCCCTTTTAAACAGGTTGGGATGACTATAGACGCGGTATAAATTTGAAACTGTGAGTTTGCATAATTTAAGTAAAAGCATAACTTAGTTCAGGTTTCATCGATAATATGTTTCTGACATTATTCAAAATTTTCCTTATATGTTGAATTGAGCCAATCGGGAAGTTACACCTCACACGGTGGGGTGAGGGGTTTTGCTGAACAACTTCATTCATAAACTTTAGTACAACATTGAATGCACAAGTTGAACAATATATAGGTTTGGAACCCGGTTAACTATTATAAAACCAGGCAGTACTTGGAAATACGAGTTCATGTGCTTACAGCTCCCTGACTATTTTGTCTCAATATATTCGTTCTCTTTGGGAAATATCTGCACATCACAATACGGTGCTATATCAAATTTAAAAATAAATTTCTATTCGTTTAACCTAAATTACATTTATATCTACACTAATATTATAAAGATTTTATTGTTTGTTTTAAATACTCAAAAACTACGAAAAGACCTCTGTCAGCGTACCTACATAACATTTGTTTATCGACTCGAAACTGGACTGCAGTAGTATTTGATAAAGAATTCTAAGCGCGTACAACGAAAATCCTGCGGTTTTTCTGTGGTGAGATACTTTACTTGAGTAATGCGTCTGTCGTGTCAGCAGGCGACATCTTGGGTGATTTATAAACGCCATATAATAAGGTGTTATATACGATGAAGAATTACATATAGTATGATTTTATTTTGGCAGAGTTGCGTAGGTAGCGGTACCAGCGACAGCTTGGTTAAATATGGGGTTGTCCTGCATCGACGTAGCTGCTGAAGGAACCCAAGAGAAGTTTGTCTACTCAGGTCCTGCAAATGCTCAGTGCAATGAGACCGGAATCCACACTCGTCGCACTCGAGGATGGCCATCGACCGGTTTAAATGCGTACAAAGAGACTCTTTTTATTTCTGCTTCACGAGGCACATTTTTTTTGACAAATTCACACATGACCATCTGATCCCAAACTAAGCAGAGCTTGTGCTATGGAAACCAGACAACTGATATACTACATATACTACTTTTCTTTTGTTAATACATACTTAAATAGATAATTACACCCAGACTCAGGACGGACAGACATGTTCATGCACACAAATGTCTGTTCTGGGTAGGAATCGAACCCACGACCTGCGGCGTGAAAAGCAAGTATCTTACAAACCACGCCATTAGAATATCGACCGGACCGGCCCGTCGACATTAGAATATTGTTGTAAAATAAATGTCCGTATGTTTTGTTTATGATGAGGCAAAATGTATTTTTCCCATCTTTTCTTCCCTTATTTTACTTGTACCAAACTTTTTTCTTCATAAATGTTGGCAATTCAACTGTAATTCTTTTGATAATTGGTGTTGTTTACGGGCAATGATGGTGACTGAACAGCGAGTGAACCCTAAGCTTGCTTGTAAAAGAATTCATTGTCATTGTACTCGTATATAGCGCTAACAATTTCACTATGATTATAATACGAAGTTGAATAGGCGTGAGGTTATTCAGTTTTCAAAAAACACCGAACAAACGAGTGTAGTTATTCAGGCGCGGAGTAATGTTGTGTAGAGATCGTTATATTTTCCCCGAAGGAAAGAGTGAAGTTAAATAACACGGACGTTCCCTACGACCATTGTCTGCGAAATGGAAAACCCGGGTTCATAAAACTTCAGTTTGGCGGAGTTGAGAATGCCGCGCTGTAGCGTGTTCTATCCTGTTTTTTTTTAACTTTATTTTTACAGTAAAACTTTTGTTAATTTTTAAAATAACATAAATTTATGTTAGAATCATTCACACCAATAGTTAAATTGTTGATAGGATAAAAGGACAACAAATAAAAACACAGCTTAGGTTATCGCAGTACAGTCACGTAGATTTCAAAAATTAATTTAGTACATTATTTGCTTTTTCAGATATATTTTTATATCTATAAAATTGCATTAAAAGTACGAGACCTGGTTTTCTTTTTGATTTCTCTGAACTTAATGCAATCGGTGCAGAATTAAAGAATGGGAAGCAGCCAGGTTTAATGTCAGTTATGACTTTTAATAACACTAATGGATGAGCAGCGAAAAATAAACAGAAAGCTTTGTCGAGTAATTCAAATATGAGTTTAATTTCATTTTGTTTTGGAGATTTTTGCAGGTACCATTTCGAGCGGAATAAAATTATATTTCTACTACAAAATGTAACAGTTAAACGAATATTTTTCTTGCTAAAGTTGTAAAATATTCAATAAGATGGCTCTAAGATAACGATGTGACGAAAACTGCTTAGATTCGGCAAGAGAAAGTAGTAATTAAAAATCCTAGACGCAAAGAAAGCCTAAATGTGAATAATTAGAAAATGGCAACTGATCTTCGAACCGCTGAATAAATCTTTACAAATAAATTATGTTTACATAAATGTGTAAATCTTTGGAATAAAACTAATTTTATGGAATTTATCGCGTTTTAAGTTTTTTGTTCCCGACGTTTCGAGCACTTTACAGCGCTCGTGGTCACCTGGGTCTATCCTCCGTAACGCAAAATAAATGCGATAAAATATATAAAATTAGTTTTATTCCAATGTAGTGTTCGCGTAAATATATGAAAAGTGTGAAATGATTTTTCAAAAACTCTCATTTTTATATGTAATATGCAATCTGTCAAAAAATTAAGAACGGTATACATAATTTTGAGTATGTTTTATTTCGTGTACTCAGTAATATTGTAACGTATTAAGACACTTATGGTTTTTTAGTGTTAGCCTACTAGGTTGCATCTACTAGGCCACTTTATCTCTGAGGTTATCTCTGTTTTAATGTAACGTCCTTCGTAAAATAAGCACGTAGGTATATTTTCTCGGCGTTACATTTAAAGCGGCAAAGATTATGAACTTGAAAACTCAATGGCGCTATTATACTCAGTTTACGACTCTCGGAAGTGTTCTTGTTTCTTTTTTAAAAAAACTCGCTCCAATTATTACCATTTTTAAAACGTTCCAGTTTTTAAAACTTCGTATAACATCGCTTTGAATTTTACATTTGAGAATTCACATGTTTGTATAATTAAATAATTAGCTTTTAAATTTATTTTTATATTATTACTGTTCTTTATAAGATTACTAAAAATGTTGTCATATTATTCTCAGTAACAATTGACACCTTCCAGTCCTAAGTTTGATCATCAGACTGTCGCCCGTCTGCAGTTTTAGGTTGTTGATAAAAATATATTACTACGTAACTTCTAAAGTAACATAGTAATGGAGTAACGCTATAAAAGATTTCCCGAGACGGCCGTGTGTCAAAATATTCTTACCGTATACTTAAGTATAGTGCTTATTCTTGTAAGTGATAAGTTTTGTTTATTATAAGAACTCTTCTTAACTAAGTTATGTAGTCATTTTTGTGTAAAATAGTGGTTATATAACATTTATCTTTTTTAACTTTCAGACTATTTTATGGATGCTAGACTCTCTCTCCTCCCAGGTATATATATATTATATGGTGGTGGGGTTACCTCTCCTTACTTTTTCCTCCACGGTATGCCCTCGACCTCCTCGACATTGTCATGAGTAGCTTGGCAGTACGCATGGCTTTAGCACTACATACTTCCACCTTGATTCGGGTCTACCTCTGGGTCTTCGCGAGAGAAGAAAAAGGAGTAGTACCAACGTTGTCAGATGGCTTCTATTTCATGGCATAGACTAGATAAGCATTTATTAAAGTTCACTTTCATTTTATCGATTAAGTAACCAATTAACTTACATTCTTGTATAAAAAGTTTATTGGGCGTAATGGAACTTTTGAACTTGTCTGCTTAAGACTTCTTAAAATGACTGAAGGCGAAGTATACATTTGGCATATCACATACAGCGATATTCTGTACAATTGAATTAAATAAATTAATATACGATGACGCCCGTAACCTAGGGGTAGGCAGAGATTATGGATTTCCCATTTGGCGTGATCCTGTCACACCTGAGAGATGTGGTGTTGGAGGAAAATGCTCGGGGTCTCATGGACCAAATTCCAAACAAATGCCTCCATCCTTGATGAGCTTGGCATCAAAGAGCGCCTATCCAGTCAAGTGCGATGTCGGATTCTTAAATTCTTTGGGCATGTCAGTCGACGTGGAAACGACTTCATAGAACGTCTTGTCGTACAAGGGAAAGTAGAAGGTACAAGACCACGGGGAGATCCTCGATGAGATGGACGGATCAAGTGAAGGCTGCGGTGGGTGCTCCGGTACACGAATGTGCCCGATTAACGGCCAGGAGGCAGAGGGGGCGGAACGTCGTACGGCGGGCACTGTCTGCTGCCCAATGTACTGGAGCGTGATAACCACGACCACTCTGTCAAGAGTGAAGCGACCAAGAAGAAGAAGTCACACCTGAGTATGGAAATGTTATTTTGATATTACATACAGACATTTCAATTTTATTTATCACTCGCTTTTCTATGTATAAGTAAATATACACTGACGCCCGTAACCCAAAGGGGTAGGTAAGATAACGGATTTCTATTTGGCACGATCCTGGCACACCTCTCTCGCTTCTACATCCATACATCTACGCATACAAGCTCATTGGTTATGGGTACTCCTAATATCGCCTTCCTTGGTATGTCACTAATCTGATCGATATAAGTTCTCCTTGGGCGTCCCCTACCAACGCTACCACCCACTTTTGCATCATGAATTTCTTTCATTACTCTCCCTTTATTTATAGTTAAACTAAATAAAGTAGTTATTTATAACTTAAAAGAAATATTAGGACAAGGCTTACGATTAACTGCTAATGAAATCAGAATAAAACCCAAGTGTGGCTTTCATTGTTAACTAAGTATTGCAAAGCATAACAAAACTTGGAACTTCTAACGTTGTTCAAATTCCGGCATACTTTAACACGAATTTAACCCCCAAAGTTAGGCTAAGGTCAGCGAAGGGTGAATAATTTTATTTATGAACTTTTGCGTAATCAAAAAGGGATAACTTGCTATGCAAACTTGGTCCTACCAGCCGTCGCAATCAGAATACCTCTAAAATATTCCTAGACCTAAGGCCCTATATCTCACAATCTTCGTGAGTGAGATTTGCAGAATGTTATTTTAATATCAAAATAATTAAATATGATTTTGTTATGAGCCTAAGTATAAAGTTTTCACCGCACTGGTAAGATTTAATTGAAGGCCAAACGCAAAACACCACATCCAATAATTTTAACACATTGGTGCCACGGCTTTAAAGTTAAATCAAGTTAAAAAATAAAAAACGTTTACACATATAGTACTTATATAAATACAATAAATCCATATTAATAACTAGAACCTGTCGATCACATACGTAAACAAACACACGCATGTATGCATGCACGCACGTAATCTATTGATAAACTTGTGATCCGCACGGGTAGCACTATTTATATTGACCCGATCGATACCAAACTTAACAGGATTACGTCCTAGGCCAATCGGAACACTTCCAAAATATCCAAATCGGTCCAGCTGTTTTGAAGTCCATAGGGAATATACATACATACACACGTGGCCTTTTGTATACACCACGAATCAATTTTAAACTTGGTTAAGCTCCTTTCTGTCTGTCATGATTTTATATACATCATGAATCACTTTCAAACATGATTAAACACCTTTCCTGTCTGTCATCATTTTGTACACATCATGAATCAAGTTTTAACTTGGTTAAACACCTTTCCTGTCCATCAGATCCAACATCATTCTATCAGAAATCATCGTAAGTAAATAAGGACATAAATTATTTCTCTCGATACCAATACAAAAAGAACATTCCCACATTTAAAAATTCTTCTTCAGTTTCTTGGCGCTAAAAGCTTTTCCGAATTCATTCCCTGCGGGTATCTAATATCCACATTATTTTGTTCCTTCTCTGAAATCAGGAGGCCAAGTAAAGTAAACACTCACTTTGATATTGCATTACACTGTTACTAGCCTAGACTCTACATTGTTTTTATTATGATTTAAGTCACACTTAAGGTGATTTGGTTGGTGGTTAATAGATTGTAAGTTGAACTATTTATTATTCTTATTATTATATCTTATTATTTATTATCATCTTATTATTATATTAAAGTGAAATCTTCTTTAGTCTTGTTCTTAAGATATATGTAAAGCTTAATTTAATTCCAATAAAAGAAATATTACTGAAGGAATTGTGATTTATAAAAACAAAAAAAACTAATTGGAAACACAAAATACTTGGTAAAAAATTCCACCTCTCAGTCTCCATTACGAAGATTATTTTTACTTTAGCACATAATATTAGCATATATTGGCTCAGGTATAAAGTATCAAGTGCTAATAGTCGTTAGCTTATTACCATAGATAAACCTGAAAGTTTAAATGTGCCCTTTGGACGATCTTACAGGTACACAACGTCGAAGTTCATATTTGAGTGTACAAATTTTTACGAGCTCACTCCCAGGAGCAATGTCAACAATTTGCTTAGTTTGTTTGTGAATGGGACAATTTTAAGAACTCCCAAGGCAATGTGAACTACTTCTTAGCCCTCATTTTGAAAAGTTTGATAAGCACCATATTGAAAATAGGAGACATGTTAGACAATCCTATATCAAACGAAGTAATGACATCGACGAATTATGCGGAAAATTGATTATGAAAGTCTATACAGAGCAGTGGTAGAGCCCACAACATATATTGCACGAATGGGCCGGCTCGACCGGTGATATACCACGACCTCGCAGAAGACGGGCGTGAAGTAGAGTAATCAGCGTTTCGTCTGATGAGTGAGTGCCGGAGGCGTAATTCTACTTCTCTCCCTCTTCCCACCCTTTTTTATAAGGAAAGGATGGGAAGGGGAAGAAAACTCGACACTGGAGGGAATGTATAGGAATTGAAAATAAGCATTTTCTGTCTGTCCCCTCCTCTGTCCATTAAAGGTGGGCAACGCATTTGTAACTCATAAGTTAGTTGCAGATGTCTATGGGTAGCGATCACTTGACATCGGGTGAACCGCTTGCTCTTTTTCCACCTAGTACCATAAAAAAGCGCAGCGAATCCAATACGTGCTACCTAATAATAAACAAAAGTGGTAATGAAGTTAATATAAATATTTTATCATATATCATTGTAAAATAAAATTAAAGTTATTGCAAAACGACTTACATAAAAAACCAATTATGTCTTTCTCAGAATATGAGGATATATTGACAAACAGATAGATGAGTGAACAAACAAGCTTAGCTGTGCACTCCATTCCACAACGAATCCCTACAGCGGCGCCACGTTGGGAGCATAACATCGCGACCTTGTTACGAATACCATTAAAATTAAACAGAAACCTTACTTTTATCTACCAGTACCTATTAAATACTTAATCAGCATTTGTGACTGTAAAATAAAAGCATTTAAAATAATCACGTCTTTTGCAATACTGGGAAAGAAAGAGTGAGTAGACTAAAGCTAAAATAGTGTATGCCATCCTTCAACCATAACGACACTTAACACCAGGTGCGATTGTGTTGAAGCACTTATTTAATGTAGCAATGAACTGGATAGATTGTTCGCAGAACGGACGGCCGATGGGGCCGAAAGGTCCTAGAATGGTGGCCTCTTACGAATCGATGTAGCATCGGTAGGCCTCCCACAAGATGGTCCGATGATCTGGTCGTCAACTGGATGAAGGGGACCAATCTTTTTGACGATCTTTTTCAATCAAACGTAAAATCCAGAGAAGCCTCTTGATTTTACGCTTGATTAAACGTAAGCACGTTCAGTATTGGATGAGATGACAGCGTCGATGACTTCCCTTCGTCGTAGGTCGAACGAAGCGATGCGTAAACATACAAGGACTTAAACAAGTATTTCTATCAGATTATGACGTGGTAATTTAAACATCGAACCTCAAAGAGTGAGGATCATTCAGGTACTTTCTATTTATTGAGGTCAAATTTAGCTCGTGAAGTTTTTGACACGAACGTCAGCAAAAAAATGCTCTTATTAGTAAGTTGGACGGAAAATAATTTTATGAAGGCAAAGATTTCCTCATTCATTCTTTGCCTCCCAGCGCCATTACCAGCGTCGAATTGGAAACGCAAATATTCTCGTCGAGTCGACTACGAGAGCGGGATTCAGAAAATTTATAATTCAGCATATCACATATTTGCTGTCAAGTACTAATTAGGTTTCAGCTTCTTGTCGCACTTTAAAGTCTAAAACTTCACCAATATGATTCAATTCTGTGAATTTCGAGATAACTACATTAGAAGGCACACTTTCTTTGTCATTCATTTGATAAGGCTTTGTATTAGTGGGTTCGTTGCAATGAAGATCGAGTCAATATTTTAGTACCATCGTCACTTTTAAATACGTTTCATTATTTTGGTCGTTTTCGTTTCATCGTTTCTGACAAGTATGACAATCTAATTTGAATCTACCACTATGACGTCTAACGTAATTATAATTTTAACAAAAATCTCGAAATGTAATTAAAGTAATACTGTGGGAATTTCAAAGTGAGAGAATTAATTTATTGTATGTTTTTTTTTGTTTTTTTTTTATAAGAGAAGGAGGCAAACGAGCGGCGGCAACACCCAGGTGATCAACGACGCCCATGGACACCCGCAACACCAGAGGAACTGCAGATGCGTTGCTGGCCTTTTAGAAAAAGAAAGGCTCGCTTCTTGAAGGACCCCAAGTCGTACTGGTTTGGAAATACCGCCGAGGACAGACCATTCCACAACGCGGCTGTGCGTGGCAGGAAATGTCGAGAGAACCGCACTGTTGAGGAATGCCAGCCATCCAGATGGTGTGGATGGTACCTGGTGGTCTGTCGTGTCGTACGATGACGAAACTCGGCGGCAGGAATCGTTCCAAACAGTTCTTCGGAACACTCCCCGTGGTACATACGGTAAAAAATGCAGAGGGAGCTGACGTCCCTCCGCAAGGCCAGAGTATCAAGCCGATCGGTAAGAGCTCGGTCGTCGACGATTCGAGTCGCTCTCTGTTGTATGCGGTCAAATGGAAGAAGCTGGTATTGGGGTGCTCCCGCCCAGAGATGCGAGCAGTATTCCATGTGGGGCCGAACTTGCGCCTTGTATAGCTGAATTAGTTTGGTCCGGTTCTCAGCGACAGTAGCCCGAGAAACGTTAGCGCGGGCCGTGTACAGTGCTCTCATCTGCATAACAATGGATGTTGCTAATTTGCAGCATGTCATTGATATGCAGAAGAAACAGGGTGGGCGACAGTACACAGCCCTGTGGGACACCAGCATTAATTGGTTTCGGGTCAGAGCATGCACCGTCGACAACGACCTTAATGCTCCGACCCTCCAAAAAGCTGGAAATCCAGGCGCATAGTTTCTCGGGCAGCCCGTAGGAAGGCAACTTCGAAAGAAGTGCTTTGTGCCACACCCGGTCAAAGGCCTTGGCCACGTCCAAACTAACCGCCAGGGCCTCCCCCTTGCCCTCGATTGCCACCGACCATCGATGCGTGAGGTACGCAAGAAGGTCACCAGCTGAGCGACGCTGACGGAAGCCGTACTGACGATCGCTAATCAGCTGGTGCTCCTCAAGATACCTCATGAGCTAGCTTTCGAGAACAAGGTGGTAATGGCAATCGGCCTGTAGTTGGACGGATCCGAGCTATCACCTTTCTTTGGGATCGGGTGGATTGTGGCAGTCTTCCATGACTTCGGGACAATGCCTAAGGAGTAGGAGAACCGGAACAAGCGCGTTAAAACCGGTGCCAACTCAGGAGCGCATGTCCTAAGCACGATGGGAGGAATACCGTCAGGCCCACTCGACTTGTGAACGTCCAGAGATTGCAGTACTTTACGCACTGATCTCTGGCGAAACTGGATCTCGGACATGAAGGTGTCACCGCACTGGATATTCGGCGGTGAACTACCGTTATCCTCCAGAGTCGAGTCGGCCGCAAAAAGAGAGCCTAGAAGATCGGCCTTTTCATTTGCGGTGTGGGCTAACGTGTCATCTCCCCTGCGCTGAAGATAAATAAGTAAAGACGGCTTACAGAAATTCCCCTGGACAGCCTTGGCGAGAGACCAGAACGCACGAGTTCCCGAAGGAAGGCGTACCAGTCTCTCACCAATGCTGGCCACGTGTTCCGACTTTGCCTCAGCAATAATTCTTTTGAAGGACCTGGAGGCAGAGTTGTACTTCTTTTTGAGCAGGCTGGTATTTACATCCCTAGCCGCTGACGCCTCAGCCCAACTTCGGTAACAATCCTGCTTGTAGCGCACTGCTAATTTGCAGGATTGACCAAACCAGGGCCGAGAACTGCCTCCGATGGGCACGACAGAGGATGGAATAAATAGTTCCATCCCCTGAATCACCACATCGGCGATAGAATCGGCAACGGCGTTAGGATCGTCCAGCTTGAAGCAAACTTGCTCCCATGGGTAGGATGCAAAAAAGGACCGCATCTCATCCCAGTCTGCCGACCTGTAGCGCCACACTCGGCGGTGGCCATTCGGCTTGAACCGTGGGCGACGCGAGATAGGCACTTTTGTCCGGATCAAGTAGTGGTCCGACGAGCCCAGGGGGGCGTCGACGGAAACCAAGTAGCTGTCCGGATGTGAGGTCAGCAGAATGTCCAACAGGGAAGGTGTATGATCTTCCACATCTGGAATTCGCGTGGGCGATGTAACCAGTTGCGTCAGATCATAGGACAAGGCAAAGTCATGGACAGATCGCCCCGCGTGATCGGTGGTACGTGAGCCACGCCAATCGGCGTGGTGGGCGTTGAAATCGCCAAGTACCATGATCTCGGCGGATGTAATCTGTTCCAGAACGGAATCTGTAGCCGTTTGGACTTGCTCCATGAGTCGGTCTATTTCGGCATTACCGCTATGGGACCTATAGAGGCACGCGTAGACTCGCGGATGGTCTTCGCTATCTACGCGCAGCCACAAAGTAGATAGGTCCCTACCTTCAAGAAGGCTGAGGCGACGAGAGCAGACATCCTCTCTGACGTACACGCACACCCCGGCCCGGGGCAAAAAGGAATGCTCCGATTTGTAACCCGGGCAGGATAGATACGATGTGTCTGCCGGGGAGGATATCTGCGTCTCATTGAGGGAAAGCAGGGCCGGCTTAGCGTAGGTGGAAGTGGACGGCCTCCAAGTTAGAGTGGAGTCCCCTGATGTTACAGAAGTCCACGGCGAACATGGTATGGTCGTTTGCCCCGAGCTCCAGCACCGAGTGGGATGGTGCCCCCCCAGAATACGCGAGGCAGCCCGCGCGCCCACGCCCAGACTCCAAGCGGGAGTTCAGGCGTAAACGCGCGGAGGGGGATTCTCCAATACCAGTGGTATCGGTACCCCCCTGGGGTAGTTTGTTTTTAGATCCCACTTCCATGCTGTTAAGGGGGAGGGGTCGGCCTCCGGCACACACACTTATCAGACGAAACGCGGAATTGCTTCCACTTCACGCCTGTCTTTCGTGTGGTTGTGGTATTTCACCGGGCGAGCGGGCCATTCGTGCTCCAGCAAAAGCTAGATGCGGACTCTACCACTGTTGAATATTGATATTGTATAATCCTTTGCATAAATTACGACTCTACTAGGTAGGTATATTCCCTAAGATTTTGCAATTTTTTATATGGGGTTGTATAAAAGATTTCCGCCTCCTATTGACATTCGCAACACCACAGGAACTGATGACGCGTTCAGGGCATTTATGGAAGAAGTACGCTCGCTTCTGCTGACTCTAAGTCATAGCGGAATCAAATTTGAAGGAGAAGAGATAGTGGTCTAATGTAGTAGTTGTTGTTGTTTTTATGGGCAATAAACTAAACAAGCTAAAAATAAATTTTAAAATAAAGACTATATCTTAATAGAAAATTTTGATTCAAATCGTAAGAGCCTTTACCGAGACAAAAATAAATTAAATTATTTTGCCACTGTGGGCCTAAAGGAGGCCTAAATTAGGTGAGCCGCTAATTAACTTAGTTACGTGCATATCAAGTTCTGTGTAATATTGATAGGCTAAAGATTTTTTTTAACCATCGAACGATGTGAACGCGTTAAATGTGATTAAAATACGCGGACAAATTGATTTGCATAACCGAGCCTAATGAACTCACTGAGTCTTAGGTTTGCTCAACTAATTCTGTTTGTGTTATTCGCTTTGCGTTGGCTTCGGTTGTTTTTAGATCTGGTTTCCATCTGTTAAATTGATTTTATTTTCCGCAATCGTAAATTGAATAGTTTGATTGAAAGTAAATACAAATAGTATTAAGTCTTTAACAATTCAAATGAGGTTTTGGAATTGTGTACCTCAAAATAATCATCGTGTACTTGCGATAGAAAGAAAAGCATGGTAATGGATTGACAATCGTAAATGTTTAAGCTATCTTATGTCACGTGAATTTTAAATTCCGAATTTATGAAGTATAAAAAGACCCACTCCTTGACGACCATGAAACGTTAAGCGTATAAACATGCAGAAATAAAATATTATAATAAAATTTAGTATCATCTCTGAAAGTACCTTTTGACGTGTATAAATAAAACGGCAAACCCACCTTGTTGAAATATTACTCATAAATACTCGATATGGGATATTAATGGTAAGGTATGAATAAAAATATATGTTCGCGAAATGTTTTATTCCGCCTAAAAAATGTTACGAAATAAAATATAACCACACGACGGTCATAACTGTTTTAATTTAAATAACATATTTTTAAGCAAAAAATAAATGAAATTGGATTCAAGCAGAAACGAAATGAATACAAAATTAAATTAAATGAATTTAAATTTAAATATTAAGCTTCGAAAATACGATTGAAACATCTCTATTTTAGGGCGCAGTGGAACATTCAGGTTATCTGATTTTCCGGATTAAGAAATTAATCACCTATCTAAATAAGTACCAATAAGAAGAGTTCTGTTGCCAGCCTGAGAAGATTATATAAGAATGCATGACAAGTTATCCACGATTATTTTAG
The DNA here is from genome assembly GCA_029849275.1 of Papilio elwesi. Classification (NCBI taxonomy): domain Eukaryota; kingdom Metazoa; phylum Arthropoda; class Insecta; order Lepidoptera; family Papilionidae; genus Papilio; species Papilio elwesi. Next base: position 1,247,884 of record CM056696.1, read on the forward strand.
ATTTATGAACTCACAACAAATTCGTAGACGATTGTTAATCAATAAATTAATTATTCCAGTTTAATGCGAGACTAGTTGGAAGGTAGAATTATTATATCAATTTTGATAATCAAGACATAAATGCATATGCATGCATGCATAAAAAAGTAAGAACATTTGAATAGTTGATATTGTGATATAATGCACCAAAATTATTATTATTTCCCCCGAGTACCACAACATACATATTAATTACTAATTAAGTAATTGATTTAGGGACGATGTACTTTCATTTTGTGTTAGCCGCCAGTACTAATTATAATTAACGATTGTGTTGTTTAGAGGTAAGAACTTCCCGTAGCTCGTAAAGTGCAGTTCCCGGGTTCGGTTCCTGATTGAGATATTTCGTATGTGTTATCTACTCATGCCTATGGGTGCCTATCAGTAACAAGCAAGTGAGTTGCACATGTGTTGTCCACCTTTAATTGATAGCGGAGGGGATAGACAGGAAAAGGGATATTTCCTTTTACCATTTATCCTCTCTCCGCCCAATGAATTGCGAAGACGATTAAAATTGAATTGACTTCGGCATTCACTCATCTGACGACATGCAGAAGCACTACTTCACGTCTGTCTTCTGTGAGGTTGTGGTATTTCACCAGTTTAATCAGCCCAGTCGTACAGCTGATGTTGTTGCGGCCTCTATCACTGTAAAACTTCTGCTATGGAAGGCGTCATGTCTACATCACAAGTAACTATGGCATCATTGACTTTGTCGTCTATACAAATAATTAGATCCATAAGTATTGATCCAGAACGTTCAATCACTTCGCTATGTGTACAAGTATTAGTTTATATGTATGTAATCTTGTTAAGTAATTTAAGTTCAACTATCGTTGAACTGACATTGTTATACTAGATGTCGCTGTACCGAAAGTGCAAATATATAAACACGCAACTAAATTTCCAAGGATAATAATAAAGTCTTGGATTGAATTGTGAATTCAAAGTTCTTGTGTTATTAAAGTGACCAGTGAGTGCTATTAAAGTGATTACTAGGCGTAAGTGAGTTTTTAATTTTAACGCTATCGTTAATGGTTTGATTATCATCATTAAATAATTATTTAATCATAACATTATTGTCATTAAGTTATTAATTAATAAGATAATTAATCGGACCTGTTTATAGTTCAGTTTACTACTCACACTCACTTCCGTTTTCCTTTCCATTCCATCCATTCCATCCTTTCTCCTTCTCTTCGTTAACTTACCTATAAACTATTTTACCAAAAAAGGTTGGCAAAACCTTTGCACTTTTCCCCCTTTCTTTTACAAAAATGCAGCACCAAATTTGTATGTTGTGTATTCGATGTTAGTCTTAGCGGATCAGGATCGACATAGTTAAAGTTTTATTTGATAGAACCGATTGGCTCAAATCCAATGCTTTCGAAGAAAAATAGAGCAATAAAGCAAACAATACCGTAGGAAATCCTGGACGAACTATAAAACTTTAAAATTAATGCGATTGAATTGCGGACTTAATAGCCCTGCTTTGACGTACTATACCAAATGTATTGGGATAGAATAGATATTCGTGAAGTAATTTAAGAAATTATACCTTCAAAATAACAACGGTAGAGCATGCAACGAACTGTTGCACGAATGGGATCACGCGACCGGTGAAATATTACGACCACACAGGAGACAGACGTGAAGTATTCTGCGTTACGTCTGATGAAAGAGGTTCGGGAGGAATGGATGGCCCCTTCTCATCCTTTCCATATCCCATGGATAGGAAAAGGATGTATCCTATTTTTTTAATCCCCCTTTCTGTCCATTTAAGGTAGGCAAGACGTATGCAACTCATTAGCTTGTTGTGGATACCTATGGGTACGGTCACTTACTGTCGGGTGGGGAAGTTGAACTTTGCCATCTGCCATTCTGTTATAAAAAGAAAATTAACAAGTTACTTCGGTTCGATGATACGTGAAATCGTAGGTAATATCAACGTGACAATCAGTGATAACTTAGTAATCCACAGCCGTAGTTTGAGGGGTGCTAATCAAATTATTAGCTTGTTATATTTAACAAGAATGGCCGTGGTAACGAATTTGCACAGCAAGTACTACTGGCAACTATTCAGTTACTTGAGTGTTGGCTTAAGTAATAAGCATACGCGTAGGTTTTATTTTATTAGTTCTCAAATATACTTTTAGTACGTTTTCCCACTGCAGGGACACATGCTTCCTTTCCAAGAGAGGGCGTTCGTGAAGAGATACAATTACTAGCAATTGTACTTTTTGTTTCAAAGACTACTAAATTTCAATACCCTAGTCCTTAAAACACAGTCTGAACGTCCACTTACTGGAGTTAGGATGATCACCGCCATCTGCCGACTTCCACCGTCACTACTGAGTTGGAAGAGGATAGAGAGATAGGCTTGAAGCTCTGCCGACCTTGAAAATGAAATATTAGAACAGTTAAAGAAACTGGATGAAATATTTAATCAGAATTTCAAAGATGCGTTGTGACGTGATAAGTCAAATGTCGCTTTAAACTCATAACTTAGACTAACGGCCGTTAGTTAGTTGGGTCGTCTATTTAACGAGTCTTGGAGAGTTCGCTACTCAATTAGCAGCTAGTTAATCAGCGCCTAGTGACAAATATAGACTATGCGGAATTTATAATTTAATTCCATCTGCCATTTCTTGCGTTTGAGACAAATATTATTCAAATAGGTACCATTATATTAATTAATTTATGAGTATTTTTGTGCACTGATATTGGACGACATGCAATTACGAAAGAAAAAATATATTGACATACACTGCTACACGTGCAAAGCCGGGACATGTAGCTAGTATTATTTATATAAGTTACTAATGTTCGAATTAAAAAACATGTATATCAAAATTCATTGCAGTCATAAGAAAACAAAGAGTCGAGAATGAAATTGTACGAGTAAAACAATTAGTCATTTTTTTAGCCAAGTGATTTAGCGTCTGGAAGATATAAGAATAAAGTCTCAAGGGAAATTAAGTTTTCGTTTGCTTTTGATTTATGTAAGGAATTTACTTGCAGCGAGAATCCACCAGGTGAGAGCTCACATATTACAACAACTCGTTGTTCTAATGACGTATACAACCTCATTAATATTTCAACGACATCCAGTTATGGGGAAAGAAAGATAATATTGTCTTATTAAATTAAAAGAACGAGACAAGCATACTTTTCTCAGTTCCAATCGTAACATCCACTTTTAAGCCACACTTGTCTCTTATAACGCTGTTTTTAATAATAGTTCGTAATCCAATTACAAGTATGAATTAAATTAGTTAAGTTGAATGAATCTTCACTAGTTTATTGCCAGTGAAATCGCTTACAGATGATTATGGGCTTACATTATGAACGATAAAGATTCGCGTCATTAGTTACGGGCACCATTAATACAGTCCCTTAATAAATTCCAATGTGACCGAATTTCGTCTCTTGACTCGGACAAACATTAACTTTACTATACGTTAAAGCTGTTATAAATTACTACGAGGAAATTGTTATAAAAGAATTACAACAAAACATCCATTATAGTATGGATGACAATTTATCGTCTATGATTCGTTTTGATGAGATTTTAAGACGGACTGAATTCAAGGTCTATTTCTGTGAATTTTAATGACGTAACATAACAATATAAAAATATTTTCAAATTCTGACCATAAAAATAATATTTCTAGAAATAAAACATGTTCATAATAACTAAAGAAATGTGTTACCTATAAAAGACAAGCGTATATGCGTATATGAATGTAGATTATGCGAGAGAGGTGTGCCAGGACTCTGCTTAATCGAAATCTGTAATATCTGCCTACTCCTTTGGGTTCTTGTCGGGTATTTAAAAAACACTTATTTAACATGCTGTAAAGCTACTTCTCGAATTTCTTTACACCGAAAATTGATTTACTTAAATAAGATTATCTCAGCTTTCTTACTCGAAGGAAACCAGATATCGATTTCAAACACGAAAGCAACAGCCCTTCGACGGATCTCGTTAATTTCTAAGTCTATATTTTATTACATGTCTACTGTTAATAATTTAATATACTATGAGGCTGCTCCTAACGAGGTAATTTAATAAGGCAACAATTTAATGCAATTTTTATTTGTCTATAAATGAACTTCATTCCTGCCTAAGCAATTAATATAATTGCGTTAATCATAAAGCATTCTTGAAGTAAATTCACTACATTACCTTATTATCTTCTACGTCTTAGTCCCACACCACAGACATCCTCTGCTAAAAGGTTAGCCTCCCCCGTGAAAAAAAATTGGTCCACTGTCATTTCCAGTAGACTCCCGCAACCTTGACCAATTCTCCGGTATATCTGTGGGAGGTCTACGCTATGAGGACCTGAAGTGGCCGCCCTTCAAGAGCCTTATGCCCATCGGGCATCCGCCATGCGAGCAATGTATCCCGGCTATCGCCACTTACTTTTAGCAATTCCGAACAATGTCGTTCTGGTGCGGATCACATCATTCCCGAAGTGATATCGGAGAGAGACTCCGAGCATTTCCCTCCCCATTACTCTTCGAATGACCTTGAGCCTATTGTATTCGGAATAAGGCCACATCTCAGTACCATAACTGGCAACACACGCAGTTTTAAGACTTGGTTTGAGGTACTGCGATAGCTGGGTTAATCTCATACCCTCCCGAACGCTGTCCAACCGAGTCGAATTTAGAAGTAGCATATGTATATACCCATTACTATTAACATAGATTGATATAAATGTACTTCCAGATACCGAGTTCCATACAAATTCAACAATCAAGTGAAGCTACTTTTTAAATCTATGGTTTAATATAATTTTGTATGTAGTTGACAATAATTATAACATCTTATGACATCGCATTGCTATTGTTTTTTTTTGTTGTGTATAAAATATTCAGGTTAAATATTAATTGGATAACTTGTGAAATGTGTTTGTTTGTACACTTATCATTGAGGTTTTATACATGATTTCATAGAATAAATCGTCATTTTTTAACGATGTTGTATTCGTGAGGCGGGAAACAATTGACTGAGCTGGATTTTACGGACTAACCAATTGGCGACTTCTAGAAAAATGGTGACTTTGTTAAGTATTAAGTTTATTGTCGTTGAGTTCCGTAAGGTTTGTACAGAAATGAATTACTTTTTTAGTTATTTGAATATTCCCTGCGACTTAGTTTGCTTTTACAGATAAATAAATGCTTTCAATTTTTTAAGCGACAGTATTTTACACAATTTTAGTATGGATTCATACTGTACCCGACATGAATGGGAAAAAATATTTCTCCCACATACCACAAAAAAAATGTGTAATCACGTTTTGGCTAAACATAGCCACGATCATCTTTAATATAAATTTTGATTGTCCATCGGTATTAATCCTAAAATTTTGATTGTCCATCGGTATTAATCCTAAAATTTTGATGGTCCATCGGTATTAATCCTAAAATTTTGATGGTCCATCGGGATTAATCCTAAAATTTTGATGGTCCATCGGTATTAATCCTAAAATTTTGATGGTCCATCGGTATTAATCCTAAAATTTTGATGGTCCATCGGGATTAATCCTAAAATTTTGATGGTCCATCGGTATTAATCCTAAAATTTTGATGGTCCATCGGTATTAATCCTAAAATTTTGATGGTCCATCGGTATTAATCCTAAAATTTTGATGGTCCATCGGGATTAATCCTAAAATTTTGATGGTCCATCGGTATTAATCCTAAAATTTTGATGGTCCATCGGTATTAATCCTAAAATTTTGATGGTCCATCGGGATTAATCCTAAAATTTTGATGGTCCATCGGTATTAATCCTAAAATTTTGATGGTCCATCGGTATTAATCCTAAAATTTTGATGGTCCATCGGTATTAATCCTAAAATTTTGATGGTCCATCGCTATTAATCCTAAAATTTTGATGGTCCATCGGTATTAATCCTAAAATTTTGATGGTCCATCGGTATTAATCCTAAAATTTTGATGGTCCATCGGTATTAATCCTAAAATTTTGATGGTCCATCGGTATTAATCCTAAAATTTTGATGGTCCATCGGTATTAATCCTAAAATTTTGATGGTCCATCGGTATTAATCCTAAAATTTTGATGGTCCATCGGTATTAATCCTAAAATTTTGATGGTCCATCGGTATTAATCCTAAAATTTTGATGGTCCATCGGTATTAAACCTAAAATTTTGATGGTCCATCGGTATAAATCCTAAAATTTTGATTGTCCATCGGTATTAATCCTAAAATTTTGATGGTCCATCGGTATTAATCCTAAAATTTTGATGGTCCATCGGTATTAATCCTAAAATTTTGATGGTCCATCGGTATTAATCCTAAAATTTTGATGGTCCATCGGTATTAATCCTAAAATTTTGATGGTCCATCGGTATTAATCCTAAAATTTTGATGGTCCATCGGTATTAATCCTAAAATTTTGATGGTCCATCGGTATTAATCCTAAAATTTTGATGGTCCATCGGTATTAATCCTAAAATTTTGATGGTCCATCGGTATTAATCCTAAAATTTTGATGGTCCATCGGTATTAATCCTAAAATTTTGATGGTCCATCGGTATTAATCCTAAAATTTTGATTGTCCATCGGTATTAATCCTAAAATTTTGATGGTCCATCGGTATTAATCCTAAAATTTTGATGGTCCATCGGTATAAATCCTAAAATTTTGATTGTCCATCGGTATTAATCCTAAAATTTTGATGGTCCATCGGTATTAATCCTAAAATTTTGATGGTCCATCGGTATTAATCCTAAAATTTTGATGGTCCATCGGTATTAATCCTAAAATTTTGATGGTCCATCGCTATTAATCCTAAAATTTTGATGGTCCATCGGTATTAATCCTAAAATTTTGATTGTCCATCGGTATTAATCCTAAAATTTTGATGGTCCATCGGTATTAATCCTAAAATTTTGATGGTCCATCGGTATTAATCCTAAAATTTTGATGGTCCATCGGTATTAATCCTAAAATTTTGATTGTCCATCGGTATTAATCCTAAAATTTTGATGGTCCATCGGTATTAATCCTAAAATTTTGATGGTCCATCGGTATTAATCCTAAAATTTTGATGGTCCATCGGTATTAATCCTAAAATTTTGATGGTCCATCGGTATTAATCCTAAAATTTTGATGGTCCATCGGGATTAATCCTAAAATTTTGATGGTCCATCGGTATTAATCCTAAAATTTTGATGGTCCATCGGTATTAATCCTAAAATTTTGATGGTCCATCGGTATTAATCCTAAAATTTTGATGGTCCATCGCTATTAATCCTAAAATTTTGATGGTCCATCGGTATTAATCCTAAAATTTTGATGGTCCGTCGGTATTAATCCTAAAATTTTGATGGTCCATCGGTATTAATCCTAAAATTTTGATGGTCCATCGGTATTAATCCTAAAATTTTGATGGTCCATCGGTATTTATCCTAAAATTTTGATGGTCCATCGGTATTAATCCTAAAATTTTGATGGTCCATCGCTATTAATCCTAAAATTTTGATGGTCCATCGGTATTAATCCTAAAATTTTGATGGTCCATCGGTATTAATCCTAAAATTTTGATGGTCCATCGGTATTAATCCTAAAATTTTGATGGTCCATCGGTATTAATCCTAAAATTTTGATGGTCCATCGGTATTAATCCTAAAATTTTGATGGTCCATCGGTATTAATCCTAAAATTTTGATGGTCCATCGGTATTAATCCTAAAATTTTGATGGTCCATCGCTATTAATCCTAAAATTTTGATGGTCCATCGGTATTAATCCTAAAATTTTGATTGTCCATCGGTATTAATCCTAAAATTTTGATGGTCCATCGGTATTAATCCTAAAATTTTGATGGTCCATCGGTATTAATCCTAAAATTTTGATTGTCCATCGCTATTAATCCTAAAATTTTGATTGTCCATCGGGATTAATCCTAAAATTTTGATTGTCCATCGGGATTAATCCTAAAATTTTGATTGTCCATCGGGATTAATCCTAAAATTTTGATGGTCCATCGCTATTAATCCTAAAATTTTGATGGTCCATCGGTATTAATCCTAAAATTTTGATTGTCCATCGGTATTAATCCTAAAATTTTGATGGTCCATCGGTATTAATCCTAAAATTTTGATGGTCCATCGGTATTAATCCTAAAATTTTGATTGTCCATCGGTATTAATCCTAAAATTTTGATTGTCCATCGGGATTAATCCTAAAATTTTGATGGTCCATCGGTATTAATCCTAAAATTTTGATGGTCCATCGGTATTAATCCTAAAATTTTGATGGTCCATCGGTATTAATCCTAAAATTTTGATGGTCCATCGGTATTAATCCTAAAATTTTGATGGTCCATCGGTATTAATCCTAAAATTTTGATGGTCCATCGGTATAAATCCTAAAATTTTGATTGTCCATCGGTATTAATCCTAAAATTTTGATGGTCCATCGGTATTAATCCTAAAATTTTGATGGTCCATCGGTATTAATCCTAAAATTTTGATGGTCCATCGGTATTAATCCTAAAATTTTGATGGTCCATCGGTATATTTCTTGAATGGATTAAATGATTTATTATTATTATTATTATTAATCCTAAAATTTTGATGGTCCATCGGTATTAATCCTAAAATTTTGATGGTCCATCGGTATTAATCCTAAAATTTTGATTGTCCATCGGTATTAATCCTAAAATTTTGATTGTCCATCGGTATTAATCCTAAAATTTTGATTGTCCATCGGTATTAATCCTAAAATTTTGATTATCCATCGGTATTAATCCTAAAATTTTGATGGTCCATCGGTATTAATCCTAAAATTTTGATTGTCCATCGGGATTAATCCTAAAATTTTGATTGTCCATCGGTATTAATCCTAAAATTTTGATGGGCCATCGGTATTAATCCTAAAATTTTGATTGTCCATCGGGATTAATCCTAAAATTTTGATGGTCCATCGGTATTAATCCTAAAATTTTGATTGTCCATCGGTATTAATCCTAAAATTTTGATTGTCCATCGGTATTAATCCTAAAATTTTGATTGTCCATCGGTATTAATCCTAAAATTTTGATTGTCCATCGGTATTAATCCTAAAATTTTGATTGTCCATCGGTATTTATCCTAAAATTTTGATTGTCCATCGGTATTAATCCTAAAATTTTGATTGTCCATCGGTATTAATCCTAAAATTTTGATGGTCCATCGGTATTAATCCTAAAATTTTGATTGTCCATCGGTATTAATCCTAAAATTTTGATGGTCCATCGGTATTAATCCTAAAATTTTGATTGTCCATCGGTATTAATCCTAAAATTTTGATTGTCCATCGGTATTAATCCTAAAATTTTGATTGTCCATCGGTATTAATCCTAAAATTTTGATTTGAAAACCTATTTGTATCCGTATTATCAGCTTGTCAAGTCTGCAACAACTTAGGGATGTTCAAACTTCAACAATTACACAGGTACGCAGAAGTCAAAGGGCTTAATGTTACCTAGTTTGCTGTGCTAATTCGTAGACGGCGTTCTGCGAAAAATATAGTTAAACGAACTTTATACTTAACATATCCGCTAAGTAACAAATTAAGTGTTTTCAGCAGAAAAAAATACTTGAACTAGCCTAATTTAATATAATTTTTTTTGAAAAAATTGAATATACAGATTATTAAATATCGTTTTATATTAATTCCGATTCGGTTCACGTCATACTCGTAGAAGCAAATGAATCCCTTGTCACTGAAATCGATCAGGGTGACGTAAAATTAAAATTGTAATGGTGACTGTATTACAGTGTACGAAATGCTTTGCTTGATTGATGCCGTCCGGGTTATTGCCTCCACTTTTATAAATGGCCACGAATTTCCTCTCTTGTAATGAAATATTCAATTTTAAGAAATATATTGTTTCGTTTTATATTGGAGTTGTACATTTTGATATGCATTTTATTAGGTTGTTGGAAGGAATCACCTAACGGGTCGTGGTCAATTAATATTAGGTAAACCTCTTGCTCATTTGAAACCTTCTACTATATAAAAATACTAGTGACCCGCCCCGGCTTCGCCCGGGTACTAATAATTGTATTGATCCGATCGCTACAAAACACACGAACACCCGCTGTGCCAATCTGGACAATTCCTGTAAATTTCATCGAAATCGGTTTCGGTTTGCCGTTTCAGAGTCTATAGGGAACATACATACTTCGCTTTTTACAAATTATTTCCTTTCATAAAAAGTATCCTATGTTACTTCTAATACCTCCAAAAATATGTGTACAAAGTTTCATGATGATCAGTTGAGTATTTTTCGCGTGAAAGCGTAACAAACAAACTTACATTCACATTTATAATATGAAGTAGGGATAATATGTATTAAGTAATAGGAGTTTCAGGAGAATTTAACATGCGAAGGGCCAAATTTTAAGTAAAAATTCTTCACGTACTCGTGAAAATGCAGTCTCCCTGAGTCAAATGCATTGACTGAAGGATATTACTATATCCTTCAGTCAATGCATTTCAATAGGTTTTTAAAATTCATGATACGCCTTTTAGGTCGAGTATTTTCTCATGTTCTCTAAAGCAATCGATTAATCATAAGGCAAATCTTCAGTTCAATTCAGGTCCGTCAATATCGGATATGAAATCCATTGTTCCTCCTCCATTCTCAGAAAAAAACATGATTCAATAAGAGTCATGTTTGCATATATTTCATAAAATGTTTTTTAAATAGATGTACTGATAAAAAATTAGTATTTATGTATAATTATATTTATTAATTGTTATTATGTCGGTCGGGAATATTTTCCGAGGAAGAAACAGCTATTTACAAAATCAGTAAGTTTTTATTGGTCCGCTGTAGGATCCCCAACGTTAGCTCGCAGCTAAAAAAAAGTTGGAAGTAAACACGACTGAAATTGAAAGAGCAACCCGTTGCTGGATTTCGGCAGATTGTGCATGCTCGCATCACGCCACGTTGCTCACCATGTATCCGCTTAATTTATGTAACAAAAGTTATAAGTAAAATTACATACAAAAATACACAGGTTATCCTAAGGAAATAAAAACAAAAACTAATGTACATTATAAATACAAATTTGTTTGCGTTTTAACCTATTATTAAGAAATTGCCAGGAAAATAAGACCTTAATTGATTACCATGGCAATGTAAGACACCATGTTTTGTTGACATTTTGTTGGGTGACATGACAATCATTACCATGGCGACCAAGAATAAACTAACTTACTTGAACTAACTTTTTTAAATAAATCGTAAAAGTTTTTATTAATTAAATTAATTAATTATAGTTTTTTATCCTTTTCAGTGAAGTAATAAAAACAAGGAAAATCCGGAAACGTTTTAAAATTGCGAAGTGAGAAGCAAATGTATGTATTGGCCGACTCTACAGGTCAAGTACAACGACCTTACAACAATATTCCATAAGAAATCTCACCTTTCTCAATATCTTTGTTTACATCATTCGATACATAAATCGTTGTTCAGCTATTTCTTATTATATGTATTATATTCGTAAGAAATTGCATCAATCTTCATTTCTGCTATCCCCGCTTAAATTGCAATTCACTGGCAGCCCTCCAAACGCCGAACAATAAATAGACAAATGGGATAAACAGCACAGGCCAGACAACATCGGAATATTTGCCTCACTAACAATAAACTTTTACAGTTGTTTCGTTCTATATTTTTGTGTGAAGATTTATAGATCGCTGAATTGACCGGATTGTTTTTAAATGTACAGATTGTATATTTTTTAATAATAAATGGATAATTACAAACAATCTTGATGTTAAAATTACATATTTATTATTAACTAACTGTGCGCCGTGGTTTAACCCGCAATTTAATTTAAAGGAATTATACAGCTTAGCTGAACCCTATTTCATAAGGTTGATCATATAGATGCCAATGAATATTTCCTACTGCAGGAACACAGGCAACCTCTTCGAGCGACGGAATGTGCCGTAAATCTACCACGCTGGTCCAGTGGGGGTTGATAGATGTCACATGTCTCTGAATTCAGTGGTTCTAAGACATGCCGGTTTCCTCACGTTGTTTTCCTTCACCAAGGTCAACTTACATTAGATAACTTAGCTGCAAATATTTTACCATACAAACTTTCATCCCGTACTCTAGAACTTATGATCATGAATTTAGAAAAATCCTTTCTCATAACAGAATAACAGCCTAATAACAGAAATCTCAGTGCAAAATTTAAGTCTCTAGGCCCAGATTTGGTTGTACGTTGGTATATCTGTCAATTTATATCCAGCATTGGAACACGTAGCATCAATTATTCCATTCAATTGCCCTGGAGAACACTGAGAACTTTCTTTACGGAACAAGGTAGCAAACGAGAGAACGGGTCATTTGATATTAAGAGACAGCTATCGTAATATAAAAGCTAGTACGTACCTTTTGATTGCACTGCCAAATTATATCCAGTCCAGTCTACTTTCTCATCTTTTAACAAAAGAACTGCCTTTCTTTGTGAACTGCTTGCAAAACAACTTCCGGAGCGGCATCAGATGTTATCTAAGGTTACACAATCGATCACACGGACAACTTTTCAACGTTTACCACGGCAGTCGCATGAGTGTCTCCCTTAATTACACTTATATTTCAAAAAAATCTTATTAATACAGCAATCAATGAATGTTCATCGAGAGCGGTAACCAAGCATTGTTATTGTAAGGTAATTGAACCGACGCACGCATCCTGTTTATTGATGTGCGTTGTATTCATTAAGAGATAGAAAACAAGGCGGTTCCCATCACACCAAAGCAAACAGCGAAAGGTTGATCCGAAATTAATCCTAGATTACTTCAATACATACTTACAAGTTACGATACTCCCTCGACTGGAGTTAAATAGAAATTGAATTGATGAAATTCTTTATTATACGACAGCAACGAATCTAGAGGCATCGTAGTCTGAATGTTCACTAAGCAGTGATCACGTAACATTAAGCGATCCATTAATACCCCCCTTATTCTGCCAAACTTACTTTGTGGCAAACGAGCAAGCGGAGCAACATCTGCAACTAACTAAAGAGTTGCAAATGCGGGGCCCACCTTTTATGGACAGAGGAGGGGAGAAACAAAAATTGGGTATTTCCAATTCCTATACATCCCCTCCACCGTCAAGTTTTCTTCTCCTTCCCATCCTTTCCTTATAAGAAAAGGGTGGGAATGGAGAGAGAACTAGAATTAGGCTTCCGGCACCTCACTCATCAGACACGCAGAGTACTCTACTACACGCCTGTCTTTGAGGTAGTAGTATTTCATCGATCGAGCCGGCCCGTTCGTGCAACAGATGTTGTTGTTGCGGGCTCTAGCACTGTTAAAACTTTTTCGCCAGATGAGGATAAATCGGCACACTTATGGAGCTGATTTAGTTACTAATCAATGGCAGATACAATACCACTATGAGGTATACTAATGAGCCAAATATCATCAAGGCCAGAACTAATCAGCTACGGTAGGCATGACATGTTACATTGAATAATTGCAGAGTTCTTAAAAGTTTATTTAAGAGTTAGCCAGATTATCGTAGAACAAGAGGTATGACGAAGTTATAGCTGAGTGAGGTTGAACGAGATCTAAAATTATATCGGCGTCAAGGGCTTTCAACAAAATGGCCTACAGTAGACCAACTTGGAGAAATTTACTGGACCAGGTGCAGGCCGTTTCCTGGCTACAGTGGCTCAGATGAAGAAGGACAATTCACGTTCCTATTTATTCTACAAATAAATGCTATACGATTTAGTGGCATGTAAGCTTATCTTATTGTAAGTGTACCAGGCCATGCGGTCGTAATAAATTGCTAAGCAAAGAACTCCAGATGAGAATGTTGCATACCGCCAAAACTTCATTAATAAAAAAGTTGTTAACTTGGTTGCGTTAGTCAACAAGGTCCGCATTGCATCCAGTTTGACTTTAGTTAATTGTTATTCTGCACATGCGAATGTTTTAAATTGAAAAAGTTCATTTTTCAATTTAAATACAGCACCGACATGCCGGCCGACCTGTATTTGAAAATATAATTCAAAAATTATTAATTATAACGGTAAAATATCACTTTCGTATAACCTTAAAACTAACATGGAATTAAAATAATGGTAAGAAATAGATATTATAACGCCTAATATACTCTTCAATGGACATCTTAATTTCCAAAATAATGTTTTGTGTAGATTCTTGTTTAATAATCTGGCACACAATCAGATATTGCCATGTGGAAATTATAATTAGACGAATAAAAAAGACAGATTAATATATTAATAATAGATTTGTAAACCACCAGATATATTTACCAGCGTATACATATATGTATCTCAATGTATGTAATCAAAATTAAATTTAATCACAAAATATATTTTATTATTTCGCTGTATTTTTGGAGTTAGTATAATTCTGTAATTGGTTCATAACACTTACAAAAGGTTATGGCACCGCATTGTTAATTAAAAATGATATTTAGTTGTGTATTAAATCATAATATTAATGAATTACGATTTCATAGCACAAATTGTCATTTTTTAAACTACAAACATGGAGATTTTGTATCCCTGTGGGAAACCAATGAGCTGGATTTTACGAAGTTCACCGTTTGGCGACTTCTAGAGTGGGTTCACTTTCGGTTCCTTGATGGTAAATTTGGAGGTATTTAACATCTTTGACATAATAATATTCTTTGCCTATAAAATATTACGTACACAGAGCGTTCGGTAAGATAAATCTTTAATATTATTGTATGGCTGGGTGCACTATAGTCGGATTTTTACAACCACCTGAAATTTTACATTTGAATAAAATATAAATAAATGTCAATACATTACTCAAGCATGGAGCACACGAACGGCACGTTTCGATTCCATTCCAAAGCCATGAATTCTTTATAAACAGATCCTTTCACTGAATATAGATAGCATGCGAGACCATCGCATTTTATGAACATTTTATTTATTTTAACAATTTCATGCTCATTTTGCTACAAAGCAGAATTATAAGCCGTTATTAATGGCTTCCATATTTTCGACATACATTTCGTATTTACGATCTTTTTTTAAATATGAAATACGTTTTGCTTTAAAAAAAACAATGTGTAATTTGCTTTATTTTGCTTTCATGTTGTAGTCAGTTATAATTTGAAAAGTCTTGTTTACTTCTTTTTCAGTTTTAAACGACATTAAATTCTAAAACACATTAATCTGTCGACAGTACACTACTATGTACTTCCTACTAGTTTCCATTTCGTTATTTTTTATCAGTACAATGTAGGTGTACATACAATAACTTAATATTCAATATTTAATAAATTTGATTCCTAAATTGAAGATAGGAAAACATCAGTGGTTCGGTCCTGTTGAAGGATGAATGAAGAGAGAAAAGAGAAAGATTAACAAGACAAGTGTATGTTGCATTAAAAGAGAACTTATATCGATCAGATCAGTTGAATGCTAAAAAGGGATAGGAGTACCCATAACCGGCTAGAATGTGTGCATGTAGAAGAAGCGAGAGGTTTGCCAGAATTGCGCGAAATAAGTAATAGCTGCCCACGCTATCCTACATATGTAATTAAGCACATTGGTTGCATTTTTCCATTTATTGCGTTTTCCAGGGCAAATAAAGATAAGTATAATACAATAAGATACTTTACGAAATACCTGTGAAGACTAAAACCGGAGGGTCTTTGTTTGATCCAATCCTAAACCTCGTGACCTGAACAAGCTTTGTGAACGAGAAAGTAATGCCTTAGGCTTGTTTCAGATATGAATGGTTCACACGATGTACAAATAGATGAGGCAAGTTAATGTGCAGACTATATTTACCGCGTACATTCTCATAATTATGTATTTTATATATAAAAATGGACGTGTCCGTTTTTATATTTTAATACTAGTGACCCGCCCCGGCTTCGCCCGGGGTACAACTAGTTATGTTGATCTGCCCGCTGTACCAATGTGAACAATCCCTGTAAATTTCATCGAAATCGGTCCAGCAGTTCGGAGTCTATAGGTCTATAGGGAACATACAATTTCGCTTTTTATGTACTATTTTTTTCTTCATAAAAGTATCCTATGTTACTTCTAATACCACCAAGGATATGTGAACTAAGTTTCGTAATGATCGGTTGAGTAGATTCGCGTGAAAGCGGAACAAACACACTTACATTCACATTTATAATAGTAGGGATTATGTGGTTGGTTACAGCTTCGACATCCCCATATGTCACTATGGTGGTTGCATGCGGACGCTTGTAGATAGATTTTTGTAAAGATACGTGAGCTGAAAATGTATTTTTAATGGCTGCACGGTCAGCAATTAAGCACTGACGAAGTTTTTCCATTATGGTCAGCTAAATTAGCTTACTTTATAGTTAAAGTTGCATTTTAAATCAGTAGGAATCCAAATCTCGCGATATACACATACTCCGGATTCGTGAATCAAACGGTGTCGGTATTTTTCAGTGGTAGAGTCCGCAACAACATCTGTTGCACGATTGGGCCCGGCTCGACCGGTGAAATACCACGACCTCACAGAAAACAGGCGTGAAGTAGAGTATTCTGCGTTTCGTCTGATGAGTGAGGTGGCGGAGGCCTAATTCTAGTTCTCTTCCCCTTCCTACCCTTTTATTATAAGGAAGGGAAGGGGAAGATAACTTGACGGTGGAGGGGATGTATAGGAATTGGAAATAACCATTTACTGTTCGTCCTCTGTCCATTAAAGGTGGGCAACGCATCTGTAACTCATTAGTTAGTTGCAGATGTCTATGGGTAGCGATCACTTGATCGTTTGCCAGCTAGTACCATAAAAAAAATTAAATACCTTATATGTATATATTATTGAAAGCTCCTAAGTGCCACCTAACAGTTCGTATCTTGTGGCTTTTTAATATATGTCGGTACGGTCTTGGTGATCCCAATGAGCTTGATAATAAGCGGTTGTCAAAAATTACCTCTGCTCATCCCAGTTCCTTCAACAGACGTTTGTATAGAAAAATATATATTTCTAATCGCTATCAAAAATCTGCAGTTAAATAAGAAAAAGAGGCATAAGTCACTAAATAGAACTTTAAATTAGTTTTACTCATGAACTGTAAGAAAATCTTTTCAAAGTAAATTCTATAGACATTTCTGTAATTAAATTCCTAGAGACACTTTTTAATTATCAGCTAGCTTCAGGCCTGAGATCAGATTAAAGTATCCGTCCGCGTTAAGAAGCGACTTTGTGAAGTGAATGATCAATATTATTGTTTTATTAGACTTTTCATATGGAATCTTACCACGAATTTACGACGTTTAAATAATCCATAATAGTTTTAAAAAATAACTGTGTGAATTGTTTCATGTTTGTTTGTTCACATTTTTAAATTTGTTAATCTGTATCTATAAGCGAAGACTTGTTATTGGCTGTACAATTGCTTTATTAATGCTACTCCTGTTAGATTTTAGCTGTAAGTCTTCCATGCCAAGAAATAAAATAAATAAATAGATAATTACATTAAACTTGGAACTTTGATATATTTTCTATATTTTCAGTGGTAGTGCCCGCAACAACAACATCTGTTGCACGAATTGGCCGGCTCGACCGGTGAAATACCACGACCTCACAGAAAACACGCGTGAAGTAGAAGTACTCTGCGTTTCGTCTGATGAGTGAGGTGCCGGAGGCCTAATTCTAGTCCTCTTCCCCTTCCCACTCTTTCCTTATAAAGATAGGACGGGAAGGGGAAGAGGATAGGATGGGGAGGGGGTTAGCGGGGGAGAGGAAATATCCTTTTTCCTGTCCATGCCCTCCTTTGTCCTTTAAATGTAGGCAACGCATCTGCAACGCATTTGTCTGTTGCGGATGTTCATGGGCGGCGCTCACTTGACATCAGGTGATCCGCTTGCTCGTTTGCCACTTTCTCACATAAAAAAAATACCTTACGTATGTTAAGAATGCCATTTCAAAAGCGTTTCAATCGAAGGTTAATATTGAATTATCTAGCAATTAAACTACCTTGTAATATTGATAATATTTGAGTTACATTCTTTGAAGAAAATACCGAGTCCTCTCAAATCAGGTCACAGTGATATTTTTTTTATATTTAAATCCCATTATTGAACAAAAAATTACAAATGACGGACTTAATGCCTATAGGAATTCTCTACCAGTAGACAACGCAATAAAAAGATAAAGAGATGGACTACATAATAAGGTTATTTTAAAGTAAAACATAGATAGCATTCATTTAGACAACATTACAAAGATACATAAATACAAGATACAAAATACGAATACATAAATACAAAAAAAAATCTTATGTTGTTGCTCACATTTCCGGTTTGCCGTAAATGTATGAGTACGGTAGTGAAACGTAAAGTTGCGTAAGTGACTGTAGACAACAATAGTCTTTATAAGCACTTGTCAAAGGAACGAGACTCAGCTTGTACTCGTGACAACACCTCTTGAGGCCCGAGCCTTGACTGATTGTTATAAGTAGTCATATATAGTGTGTATAGTATATTGTGTAGTGAAAATATTAGGCTACAGCCTGAGAGAGATCACACTTACGCTGTATACGCTTACAGTTCAAAAGCATCGCCGCATGTTACATACATATTCATTACTATAATTAACAATCTAGGTAATTTACGTGAAAGCAAACTTCGTACAGAGAAAGCTTTCGTTACAGACGACAATGCAGCTTTTAGAAATGCCCAAACTCGGGAAAGTTAGTCGAGTGGCGCGGTTAAACTCGCTCCGAGACGTTCGACTTGGTTATCTTGTCACGTTACCAAGTTCTAACTTTGAAACTTTTTAGATAAATGTCGTAGCGAAGCCACACACTCGCACATACAGCCACACATATAGATTCTAATACATATCAATTTAATTTTTAGTATTTTGTTTAATTTTGTTATTAGACTTAATGTATTTTTTTAAGAAGGGAAGGGGGCAAACGAGCGTTGTGACCAACAAAGTGACCAATAACGCCCATGGACGCAACGCCAGAGGAACAGATGTTTTGCCGGCCTTTGATGAATAGATAGGCTCGCTTCTTGAAGCACCCTAAGTCGTACTGGTTTGGAAATCCTGCGTAATAAGTTCCATAACGCGGCTATGCGTGGCAGGAAATTTCGAAAGAACCGCACAGTTGAGGAATGCCAGCCGTCCAGATGGTGTGGATGACCAATGACGAAACTCGGCGGCAGAGTTTATTTACCTTCTTTTTATTTAGAACTGCAAGCAAGTTGAGAAGCACCTTCATTGAAGCATATTGACCATTGAGGGAGACAGCGATAACCGCGGCGCAAAGCGTGGTCATCAAGCGAGTCCCGTCCCCTTGAGACCCGCGCTCTCTTTATTTTTACGAGCATGTTTATATTTTACGATATCTCCTAAAATATTTATGTTAAAGGATTAATAATATAATAATAATAATATCCTAGGACATATTCACACATGGCCATGTGATCCCAAACTAAGCAGAGCTTGTATTATATAAACCAGATAACTGATGTACTACATATACTACTTTTCTTTTGTGAATACATAATTTAATATAT